>CM064060.1:22892183-24232183 GCA_032594955.1 Panicum miliaceum | reverse complement strand
GTACAAGTGCGAATAGCAATGGAATTTTATAACACGGCGCAATAACCAATTCGAACTAGGAAACCGATCCCTACTCGAATCACAGCACTGCGTGTGATTCGGTCACAAACCAACACGGAATCTAACTCGGACTTGAACACGAATATGGACTCGGATTCCGCCAACACGGAGTATGTATGGTAGCGCACGGTTGTGACTAGAACGTGACAAGAACTTGAAACTCTAAAGGACTAAAACTAAGACCAGCAACTCGACGCAACCGATGCAACCGAAAATTCAACAAGCCCTAACTAAGAAGTGCTAGCAAAGGCTCAAACGAGTTTATAGGATTGAAGGTAAACTAATCTACTATTTTTTTGGCTTTTCTGGACTATAGGAAAAATAAAACAGCGAAGAATTAGAAGTCTCTCACCGATAAACCTTGCTCTGATACCAACTAATGGCGACCCACTAGGGTTTGATTCCCGATCTTTCGATGAGAGGCGTGGATAACTCAATTGGTCGATGGAGGCGACGTTCACGGCCCGACTACAGCCTTCCAAGCTGCGCCTTAGCAACCGATACACCCCCTCCAATGGCTGTCGCGATCTTGTGAAGCGCGGCACCCGGCCACTAGGGCACTCGTCCTGCAAGCAATCGAAGAACTAGCAAAAACAAGTATGACAAGTACTGAATTTACTAGATGTAAATGAAGGTTTCACACGCAATCTCAATAATGGTGGGGTTCCGAAGACAAGAAGACGGGCGGCTGATCCAGCACGCGCGCTTGCAAGCAAGTAGCGAAGACTAAACTTGATCTAAACAAAACCCAAGCATCCTTGGTGGTGGCTAAGGGGTATAAGTACGTGGGAGGACGACCACAGGGGTGCTGGGGTCGTACTCCAACCCTAGGACGCGTCCGTAATGGACTCAACTTGATACACGGCTCATTGGGCCAAAACAGGGTGACGCAGCACCATGTGCAGAAAAGGACTCTGTATTAATTTTACAATTGCGGCCGACTCGTAACAGATATGGATATGAGGCCGGATCCGTTTGAAAGAAGACTTCATAAGATTTCCACGAAGTACTTGAACGCCCCAATCCGAGTTCATATGCGACCGTGGTGTCCGTCACAAGTTGGTACTGTTCTGCAGTCCGAATCCAGCCTGCGCGAATCCGTTTCCCTTTCGGTCGCCTCCTTGGTTCCTAAGCAAAACAAGAGTACACGGGTCTCCATGGTCTAAACATGATGTACATGAGCTTAGATTTGAACTCACCTGATGATTAAGTTGATGCACACGAGTACGAGTAATAGGACCAGCAATAGGTACTTGTGTCGAAGTGGATGTATCGTTGGTGTTGATGTCCTCATCAGGTACACGCGTGGTCGAGGCGTACTTGATGGCCTTCTGGTCGTAGCCGTAGGACTTCTCCAGGTCGCCGCGGAAGGTGAGAACCCCACTCTTTCCTAGCATCTTCAAGAGTAAGTAAACGTAGTGCGGTACGGCAATGAATTTGGCCATTACAGGTCTGCCCAGAATGGCGTTATGAGAGGTTTCGAAGTTGGCCACTTCGAACATGATGTACTCGGTATGGTAGTTTTCCCTCGTCCCAAAGGTGACGGGAAGCACGACCGTGCCAAGCGGCGTAGCTGCGTTCCCAGGTATGATGCCGTAGAAGGGAACCTTGCTGGGGTAAGCATGTCAATGAAATTTGACCCCATCTTCCTTAGGATACTCGCAAAGATGATGTTGAGGCCGCTGCTTCCATCAATGAGTACTTTTGCGAACCTGACATCCGTGACCACCGGATCTAGGACGAGCGGCAGTTTGCCCGGCTCAAAAAAGCTCGTCCACTGATCAGCCCTGGAGAACGAGATGGGGACCTGCGACCACCGGAGGGGTCGTGGGACCGCCGGCTCGACGGACATGATCTCGCGGCGGTGTAGCTTCTGAGTCCTTTTGGAGACAAATCCTGACTCGCCACCGAAGATGACGTTGACCACCTTGGATACGTCCAGGAATTCGCCGGCGTCTGTCTTGTTCTCCAGGTCTTTATCATCCTTGTCCTTCTTCTTCTTCTTGTCGCCCTTCTCCAAGGGCGGGGCGTTGAGGGACTTCCGGAGCTGGTAGCACTCGAAAGCAGTGTGCTTTGAGTGTGGGTGCCACGGGCATTGTTAATGCATGAGTTTGTCGAATTCCTCTTGCAGATTGGATGGCTTCTTGCCTCGCGGGGCGCGATTGATAGCCGCGACAAGATCGTCTGTCTTGCTCTTTCGGGAGGATCCCGAGTAGTCCCGCTGGCTTCTATCGTTGCGGTGGTCGTTGTTGCACTTGCTGTAGTTGTTGTCGCATTTTGAGAACCGATCACGCTCCCGCTCCTCTTGGTCTGCCTAGGTCTGCATCATGTCGTGGAGGGCAGCAACAATCTTGGGGCGGTTGTAGCCGAAGTCACGGAATAGAGCCTTGTCGGTGAGGTCGTTGTGGAAGCAGTCGATGACGTCGCTCTCTGAGATGTTGGCGATCATAGCTCGGGTGTCGAATAAGCGGCGAGTGTACGAGCGCAGGAGCTTGTTCCTTTCTTGCTTGCACTGGGACAGGTTGTGTCGAGTACCTGCCCGAGCAATCGCCCCCTGGAAGTTGTCAATGAAGACGTTCTGCAGTTGCTCCCGGGAGTCGATGGAGTTCTTGGTTAGGCTCTCCAACAAAGTGAGTGGGGTGGTCTCCAGGGCCATCGGGAAGTTGACGACCTTGGTGGTGTTGGTGCCGCCTGCGACGTCAATGGCAGTGGAGTAGCATTGTACCCACTATTGAGGAGATTGCTTGCCATCCTACTTGTAATCGTTGTTGTCCCATGTAGTGTTTCCCTTGGCTCTGGCGTGTTCCTTCCTCTGATTATCGATGATGGAGCGAGCATCGCGCCCCATGTTGATCTTGTAATGGAGGTCACCCTTTGGAAGCTTTTCGAGCTTCGAGCGGTGGTAGTTGTGAACGGAGCCTTCCGGATGTGGTGCGTGGGTCGTTTGTCGGCTTCCTGCGAGACGGCTTCCTTGCAGACCACGGCTTCCCTGTTGGTTGTTGGAGGGAGCAGCTTGTCGCCTGGGGTGGCCCCCTGGTGTTCTGCTGACTTGGCTTTCTCCCTCGCCCTCGCCCTTTCCACGGGAAACCGAAGGCATCGGGTTCTGCTAGTTGATCTGCAGCAATGCCCGTTGCGCCATGCAAATGGCGGTCTGGACTTGCAGGTCGGGGTTGCCAGCTGACACTGCGGTTATACCGGCAATGTTGGCGGTAGGAGTGTTGAACCCGGCGTCCTGTGCTGCTGCAAACTCAACGTTGAGGTCGCGTTGAATAAGTGCGCGCCGATCATTGGCATCCTTTCTACGCATGGCACGCTTCCTGTTGCGCAGCCTGCGGGCCTCACGGTCCTGAGCGGACTCGTTGGCGGCATCTGCAGTGTGCTCATCCTCAAAGATCTGTTCAGGCCTTTCGTTGAAGTGCTTGCCGCTGTATTCGTCGGATTCCGCCATGAAGACGTGGCGGTGTGTGAATGGATCATCGGAGCTCTAGTCTACGAGTACAGTTCCGCCGGGGGTGGTCTCACCGAGTGGTCTGCCCTCTTGGAAAGGCAGGGAGTCAAGGTGAGCAACCAATCTTTCGTCGTCTCCTAGTAGTTCGGAGGGTTTCATGCCCTTCCAGTACACGAAGTGACCCTCCGGTGTGGAGGTTATAACCAAGCCCTGGCCACCCAAGTAGGGTTCGGCCTCAGGATCGGAGTCCGAGTCGTAGTCGTCGAAGATAGAGGCCTCCCGGCATGCGGTGGCGTTCTTATCCCCGAACTCGAATAGTTCATCCAGATCCTTCTCCAATGCAGAGTAGAATTAGGACTTCATGGCCTCCTGGTAAACGATGGCTGTATTGCGTAAATCGAAGGGGAATCAGTCACGCTACTCCTCCGATGGAGACGAGTCCGATCCGAGGAAGCTTGATGCAGCACGAGTCGGAGTCGCGTCAAAAATGGACAACTTCTCGATCTCCATAGCGAGGTCAGGGAGCAGCATCTCGTCGAGATTGTCAACAAACTCGTTGAGAACGCTGCTTGGTGTTGCTATAGATGCCTCCGGCTTGTTGTTGACGAGGTGCCGACGGAAGTCACCTGTGCCATTAGAGACACAGACCCAGGAGCCAAAGATGAAAGTAGTGCCCGCAGGGGGCACGGCGTTGGTGAAGCTGAAAGTTGCCATCGAATTCGCCGATGGATCTTTGATGAGCACCCCCTACCTGGCGCGGCAGTTGTCGGTGTTTTACCGGCAAGCCTACCTAGGGATACCCTAAGGTAGTAGACTTGTGGTTAGGGTGTCGCTGAGATCAGGAACTCTGATGGTGCAAGGAACACAAGGGTTTAGACAGGTTCGGGCCGCAGTATGCATAATACCCTATGTCCTGTATGGTTTGTATTGCCTTGGGTTATGAGATTGTTTGGAGGGGGTCCTTGTCCGCCCTTATATATCCTGGGGGCACAGGGTTACATGGAAATCCTCATCTGGTACGAGCTTAGGAGTCCTAACCGAGTACTCTTGGGTAGTTTCCTTCTGTACTGACTAGTTGTACTTACATACGAGTACTTTACAGTATGGATAAGGTATGGGACATGCCCCACCCCTTACTCTAGAATGTTCTATGCCACGCATGCAGTCCCGTTGCCCCGGGTCTGACATGGGACTGTACAAAGGAGAAGATGGATGCCTATTGCAAGGAGATATGAAAGTTAGAAACCAGCTTCTACGGGTTGGAGTTCCACCACGTCATCAGAGACTACAACATCGCGGCCAATGTCCTCTCCAAGCTCGGCTCCAATCGAGCCCTTGTCCCAGCCGAAGTTTTTGTCCAAGCCCTAAGAAGACCCACGGTCGAAGTTGAAGAACCCTCTCCCACCAAGCAAGACTTGGCGCCAGCGCAGGGTCAAGAAGTGCTTGTGATCGACTCCGACTGGCGCTACCCTATTATCAACTTCCTCGTCAACAACATGTCCTCCCCCGACAAAAAAGAACATGAGAAGCTCTGACGATGAGCTGCCAACTACGTGGTCATCGACATTGACTTGTTCAAGCACTTGGCCTCCTCAGGGACGCTGTCCAAGAGCATCGCCCAGAGCGAAGGAGTTGCACTACTCCATGACATCCACTCGGGCATTTGCGGGAACCACGCAAGAGCCTCTACCATGGTGGGCAAAGCATTCAGGTCCGGTTTCTACTGGCCCACAACACTCGCTAACACTCACGACATTGTTAAAAGGTTCCCAGGGTGCCAATTCTTTGCCAAGCACCAACATGTTCCGGCTCAGGCCTTGCGAACGATCCCTCCTTCTTGGCCCTTCGCATGCTAGGGGCTCGACTCGGTTGGACGTTTGAAGACAGCCATAGGTGTCTATAACCACATATTTGTGGCCATTGATAAGTTTACTAAGTGGATTGAAGTTAAACCAGTCGCAGCTACTACAGCAGCCAAGGCGGTCAAGTTCATCCAGGAAATTTCTCACAGATTTGGTGTGTCCAATAGGATCATCACTGATCTAGGCACATCATTCACTGGAGAACTATTCTAGGACTACTGCCTCGACAATTGCATCGACATCTACTACGCCTTCGTGGCTCACCCAAGGTGCAACGGCCAAGTGGAACGCGCTAATGGCATAATCCTCCAGGGGCTCAAGGCGCGTATCTTGGACCCACTCGAGAAGTTTGGTTTGAAGTGGATCCAAGAACTACCACTAGTCGTTTGGGGCCTACGGATCCAAAAGAGCTGGGCCACCGGCTATTCTCCCTTCTTCCTAATTTATGGCTCGGAGGCTAACCTCCCGAGTGACAGAACTTTTGGTGCTCCGCGCATCCAAAACTACAAGGAAGGTGAAGCAAAAATGACTCGGCGCCATGACATCAACCTAGTCGAGGAACATCGCATCACAACTGCCTTGTAGCACGCACGCTACGAAAAGCAGCTCAGGTGCTTACACGACCGAAACGCGCAGGAGCGAGACTTCAACATAGGCGACATGGTCCTACACTGCATCTAGTCTACTTCTGGTGCGCACAAATTATCTTTCCCATGGGAAGGTCCCTTTGTCATCAGCACAGTCGTTGCCCCTGGCACCTACCGCCTACAGAGGGAAGACGGCACGGACATAGGGAACCCATGGAACATTGAGCACCTTCGGGGCTTCTACCCGTGAGAGGAGCTCGCAGCTATGTACCGCAACCCTTCTAATAATAATAAGAGCATTTCATCACCTATGTCTTTCATATACTGTTTATCTTCCACGCCTAAAGAACAACCTGATATCGCCCCTTCCAACTCGTCCAGCACGTTCGGGGCTACGACTTGGCCATGCCAACTCGCACCAATATCGTTCGCGTCTAATAAATAACCTAACCGAGTGATGGACTGATCACAACCCGGTGCGTCCTGGAACCACTCTGCATCACCCGCGCCCATCACGTGTCTGATGACCAGCTCTCTACACAATGGGCAAGGGCACATCGCAAGGTTGGCATCCTAACCACTCGGCCAAATCAGAAAACTACTCGGCTATGGAACATAATAAAGCTTCATTACATGCAAAATAAACACTATTTTTTGGCCAACAATTGGCCCCATAATGTTTCCGATGCACTAACAACTTCTTACATGTTCACCTGGCCCATGATGCGCTTGACGAGGGGTCCAACGGCGGGGAAGTGGGAGTCCCACTCGGCATTAATGCAGTCCTCCGTGACGCCCTCTCCCACGGGATCCAGATCCGCCTCAGGGTTGTGGGACTTCACGAGGGCCATCGCGAAATGCACCGAGTCCTTGGCCGTCTTCCTGATGAAGGCCTTGAGATGTTCTCGCACAACGTCCAGGCGCCGCGCTCATTCTTCCGCCAGGGCAACCCCCTCCGGCTCAAACGCGACCAGCACGACGTCGATCTTGGCCATCAGCTGGTTGAGGTCCGCCCGGGCGTCGGCCAAACGGGACTCCATCTCTGTGAAAGCAGCTCGTATCAGTACGAACAACTCAATAGAACAGGTAACCTTTAAGGAACAAGTGCACATACTTGCGCAGCGCTGCTTCTCGAGCCGAAGCTTCTCCACCATAAGAGACTCCCGGCTCTTAGCGCCCTCCCTTAGCCAGTGCAGCTCGGCATTCGCCTCCACGACGACCTTGAGTTCTCGGGCCATCGTCACGTTGGCTTCCTTTAGTTCTGCAAAGCCCTAGGCGTCAGCCTCACACGGCAAGTTGGGCAACCAAATACAGAGATGAGTTAGAGGTCAAACCTTTTATCTTCGCCGACTGCTTCCTCGAGGCCTTGGAGTGGTTCGCTTCAGTGCCCGCAACTCCTCCTCCAGCTGAAGGACCTGATTCGCCGACCCGTTTCCAGCCTCGAGCTGGCTTGCAACTCGCTGACTCAGGTCGACCAAAGCCTGCAAAATCAAGGCGCCTCAAGCCATATGCCCCAGCATCTAAGCACAAACATCAATCGCTAACCTGGGTCGCCTCGGCCGAGCACTGAGCAGCCTCGAGCAGCGCCTCCTTGGTCACCACCGCCTCCTCCCCCAGCGCCTTCTCTTCAGGCAGCTGCTGGACAGCAGGGAGCGCAGGAGTGATGACCCGGGGCACCATGTCTGGGTCAGCAGGGTCCTTTGTAGCCCCTACCTTGGCCCTGTCCTCCAGCGCCACATTTAGCGGCTCGACTTCTTTGCCTTGCGGCGGCTCTGATGCCGCCGCCTCCTCCTTGGTCCCAGCTGCCGCCCCCTTGATCAGTCGAGGGCGAGCCAGTGGCACCTCCGCCGGAGACACCGCCCCCTTAGCCACCTCAATCGAACTGGCCTCACAGGTGGATTCCTCTGCCTTGTGCTTGGTGCCGCTGAGCGATGCCCTCCTTCAAGCCAAACCATCGACTCAGATTCAAAATCGACCAAGAAAAAGACCTGGATTACCAGTTGCAAGGCGCTTGGAATTTACTTTTCAGTCTGCCGCACGGTGAAGCTTGTCTTCAGCGGCACGGCGGAGGGCAGCGACTGCGCCACCCTTGCGGGTGTTGATGGTCCTTAAGTCATAAATCCGACCGTCAACTCCTACAACATTCTTATCAAAAAGAATCACCAAACTTAGTTATAGGGTTTTGCTCTAATCAATTCCACGAGTTTTGGTGAATTATGATTTGCAATCACCCATAAGTGGAAAGACCAAGAAAGTGTACACAAAACATACAAGAATACACAGAAGATCACACTCTACGTTACACTTATAAGAAGGGCCCACAACAAATCAGCCCAAGATGCTAAGGAACACACCTCCAACCAATCAGGGGCTGGCACACGAATTCAAGGGCCCACAAACAGAAGGAAACTGCCTCAACTTACCGCCAACCTCCATGGAACCACATGGGGACCCACCTGGCAGTGTTCCGAACAAAAGGCGGCGCGAGAGGCGACACCCAGGGGTCGGCCGCATCTGGACTGGCTCCCGTCCAGGTGCCCTTTGGCGGGAGATTAGCTCTGATCTTCCTAAAGGCAGTGCCCATATGTTTCCTTATTGATTCCCGTGGGAACCGACCTTTGGAGGCTATATAAGGAGCCCTCACCCCTCATATCAATAACACACTTGTGGAGAAGAAGTTGTAGAGGTCCTACCCACTTGTATCTTAGAGTAGGGAGTGTGTGAGGAAGAAGTGAGGAGAAGAGCTGGGCTTGTCGGCTACTATTCGTCCTTGTACCTCTATGGATACGATCCAGTTGAGTAAGTATCTGAGTTCATCTTCTGGTAAGATCTTGGTTAAGTTATCCTTCCATTACTGTTCGTTTGTGGGTTCATCATCCGTTCTAGTAGCGGGTGCTCTAGTGAGGGTCCCTGCTCGATCAGGTAAACCCTGCGCTTCGCTAGAGTAGTAGTTGAAGGCATAAACGTGGTGTTTAGGCCCTAGATTACTTTTGTTTGCTGCGAGTCCCATGGTATTGTAGGGGTAGACTGCAGGTGGTGATAACCCTGTTGGTCCGCTACGAAGCTGCTTCGTGGTTAGTGAAGTTCCCCACGTCCGGGCTCGGAGTAGCGCTGAAGCTGGAGGGTCCTAGCAGACCAGGGTCAGACCGGTGCCTGAAGTGAGTGAACAGTATCATAAGTGTACCTTTCCTTAACTCCTTTACCTTTGGATAACCACGCTAATCTTAAGCCATTCTATCACTTCCTTTTCCTTGGGTAAACTAGCTAGAAGACATTTACACATCCATTCCCCTAGAAATTACGATAACCTGAATACTCTCCGGGTGAAGTGCTACAACAGTATCTTCCGTGCGCTTGCGGATTTATCTGTGATCATTAAGAAATACCAATAGCGGGCGACCTCGCTGGCCAGCCCTGCTCCTCCTCTTGCTCCCACTCCTCCGGCTTGGGGGTGGTGAGGCCTGCCTTCACGGCCACAGCCACCGTTCCCCCCTTCTTGCGCATGGAGGGGTGGAGCTCCGACCCCGTGGGGGCACCCCACCCCTTTGGGCCTTTGACGGGGTGACCTTGCGGGTGGGACACCGCTTCTTTGTGTGGAGCCGGCACCAACCGCCGGCCCCGATACTTCAACAACGTTGTACGACTCGCTCCCAATGGAGGAGTCGGACGGGAAACTTCCGACATCCACCGTCGGCAGTGCTAGCCCGGCGGGTGGATCAACAGCTCTACCCTGCTGCCCCTCCGGCAGCGGCACAGGGCACCAGAACGACACAACCTTTTCCTGCAAAAGACTGAGTGGTTTTACAACCCAATGGGTGACATCGACGGCAATTCGACTCGGCGAAGAACTACTTAGATCAAAACCACAGGGCGCGAATGAAAAATGACCCAACAAGCAGAGTGCTTACCTGTGTGGTGCGCCGCTTCAGGCAGTACGCCTTCAGGCAGCCCTTGTCGCGGACCTCCCCGTTCACGATCAGCATCACCCGCCCGTAGGCCTCGTTGCACGAGACCTTGCGGTTCTGCCCGCGAGTCGAGTCCTCGCGGCCCAAGTACTCGTAGCCGGGTTGGACGCGCTCCTGGATTGGCTGGGTCAGCCGTTTGGCTTGTGACACCGCCACTGCAGTGCCGGTTAACTTGTCGGCCTTGAGCTTCTGCAGCTCGGCCAGCAGCAACTCCACCTCCACCATCTCCTCCTTGGTGGGCTTCTCCTCCCACATGGCGTTCAGGACCGGCGGGAGACCGGTGTGAGGCGGAAGACAAGGAGTGGGGTTCACCACCACGAACCACTCCTCAGCCCATCTCTTGTATCTATCCTTGAAGACAGCCTCGGGGTACTTCCCCCTTGGCGAAGCGAGAAGGCGGCCCCGCCGACCACATCCGGCATATCCTTGTTTGGGTATTCCGCAGGTGGTACAGGGACCTCCAGATATTGAAGTGGGGCGCGATCCCCAAGAATCCCTCACACAGATGGATGAACATCGCAATCTGCGTGATGGAGTTGGGCTTGAGGTGTGTCGCCTCCAGCCCGTAGTAGTGAAGGAGCCCCTGGAAGAACGCTCCCCGGTGCAGCTCTACCACCTAGAGATTGCCTTCTCCGGCAACAGGCCCTGCGCCACCAGCATTTCGATGTCTGCGTCTGTCATGGTGCTTGGGGACCAAGCCAGCTCCAGGGCTGGAGGCGTGGCGGCGACTGCTTCGGGGATTTCGCTAGCAATTTCTGCAAAGGATGAGTGATGGCGGTGTGGCAGAACCACCTGAATTAATCCGGCTCAAGCGCGCTAACCATCACCACGAGGGCAATCAGGGCTAACTCGCACTTCAAACGGAATAATCCATTGGTCTGTCGGTTAACCTCCTGATACAACCACGATTTTTGCCGATCGAAACCACACATACATGTACTCACATGAAGGTGAGCCCAGAGGATACAACATTCCACAAATTTTACACCACAGGGTTCATCACAAATTATTATTACAACTGAGTTCGAGTTCGCGAAACAAGGTACTTTAGAGTTCAAAGTAATTGAGTTCTTCAGAGTTCAATGCAGCGAAAAAATAACGATAAACTACTCGACGATACACGATGTCTCGATGAAGCCCATACGAGATATCACTCGACATTATCGTCGTTGGCCGGGGCGCATCCCGCTCCACCGACCAACCAGGAGGAAGGGTACATGGCCAAGTCAAACTAGCAATCAAATCCTCAAAAGAATCACCTGAAAACAAGCCACAAGTAAGGCTGAGTATACTAATACTCAGCAGGGCTTACCCGACTAGTGGAATATACATAGCCGACTCCTAGACATGCAAGGCCTTTGGCTTGAGGGGTTTATTTTGCCGAAAAGCATATACAAGTAGGTCCTTACTTTCAAATTTTAGCCCCAGATTCTAGTTTTCTTTAACCATTCTAGGTAAGCAACTATCCAATATCATACATGGTGGAAGAATTAATTTGCATCCAACAAGATTAATCATCATCATTCTTCCTCTTCTTACTCTATGTGGTAAAAGGGTCAAGCAGCCTCAATAACCGCGAGAAACGGATGATTCGAATCGAATTTCTTAACCTTGCAAGGGAAACCTAAACACACGTCACGTGGTTACTCCTAGAGTCAGACATGCAACTTTTCCCTTCAATTCCCGCGTCACGGAACAGGCCCACCGCCCTCGACTACACGTCCCCATGGGCCCGGCCATGGCGACACATGCACCCGCCATTAGCTAGATGTGAACGAATTCAAGAAGGTGGGGAGTATATTCCGGCCTCGGTTCAATCCGGTACTTAAGCTTACCGATTACCATATTCTCGGCATGTGGTTAGTACGTTCAAAGACTTAACCACCACTACCACACACTGCGGCCTTAGCATTTTTCACTAAACAGACGGGGCCTCAATCATCAACATGAACATCGTACCATAGCCTCGTCCGTCGAACTTATGATTGCAGCATATAGTAAACATTCAACTCCTAAATTCTCGCGAGTGACAGAAAATCACTTGACTTTTACCGGAGTCCTATTAGCATAGCATTCTATCGAACCTTACATCTAGTGTTCAGAGCATGGGTACCTAGGATCATGCAACTAAGTTTTCATTCAACTCCTATAAACTTAATGCACAAGTAAAGTAGAGTAATAAGTTGCATAATTGAGAAAATAGGGTTCATGCTTCGGGGCTTACCTTCTTGGGTAAAGTTAGCTTGGGGCTCATCCCAACTTTAGTTCGGGTCTTCGAAAGCTTTTGTTAGATTCACTTGAGCTTCACGCGGCTCACTCTCGGACTCGGGCACCAGCTCGTACGTTCCGTCAGCGAGAGTAGTCGATTGTATATGAATGCACAAGTGTAAGTTGTAGTGATGGTATATGACGATTATTTTCCTTCACGATAAAGTTGCAGTCCACACAAACATAGATTTGCTTGTGAAGTTACTTAGTTAAGATTTCTTGGGCAATTGTTAATAGAGTATAACTTAAACTAATTAACTCTATGAAACAAGAGGGGTTGGGGGTTGTGTTCTTTTGAAAACTAATTTTTCTAAGCACAACATGGATTAAACATAACTTCTGGACTAGGTAACTTCTGGTGATGAAATTTTTATTTAGAGTACAATATGCAGATACAAAAGCACTGTAAAAATTTCAGAAATTTTTGAAAAATGTAATACACAGTCACTACTAGAACATAGTTATTTTTGATGAGGACATCAACACCAATGATACATCCACTCTGACACAAGTACCTATTGCTGGTCCTATTACTCGTACTCATGCGCATCAACTTAATCATCAGGTGAGTTCAAATCTAAGCTCATGTACATCATGTTTAGACCATGGAGACCCGTGTACTCTTGTTTTGCTTAGGAACCAAGGAGGCGACCGAAAGGGAAACGGATTCGCGCAGGCTGGATTCGGACTGCAGAACAGTACCAACTTGTGACGGACACCACGGTCGCATATGAACTCGGATTGGGGCGTTCAAGTACTTCGTGGAAAGCTTATGAAGTCTTCTTTCAAACGGATCCGGCCTCATATCCATATCTATTACGAGTCGGCCGCAATCGTAAAATTAATACAGAGTCCTTTTCTGCACATGGTGCTGCGTCACCCTGTTTTGGCCCAATGGGCCGTGTATCAAGTTGAGTCCATTACGGACGCGTCCTAGGGTTGGAGTACGACCCCAGTACCCTTGTGGTCGTCCTCCCACGTACTTATACCCCTTATCCATCACCAAGGATGCTTGGGTTTTGTTTAGATCAAGTTTAGCCTTCGCTACTTGCTTGCAAGCGCGCGTGCTGGATGAGCCGCCCGTCTTCTTATCTTCGGAACCCCACCATTATTGAGATTGCGTGTGAAACCTTCATTTACATCTAGTAAATTCAGTACTTGTCATACTTGTTCTTGCTAGTTCTTCGATTGCTTGCAGGACGAGTGCCCTAGTGGCCGGGTGCCGCGCTCCACAAGATCGCGACAGCCGTTGGAGGGGGTGTATCGGTTGCTAAGGCGCAGCTTGGAAGGCTGTAGTCGGGCCGTGAACGTCGCCTCCATCGACCAATTGAGTTATCCACGCCTCTCATCGAAAGATCGGGAATCAAACCCTAGCGGGTCGCCATTAATTTTTATACAGAACGAACTATACAAGTATTGATGCCAAAAATTTTACAGGGAGCTAACCTATCCACATATATGTTACTGTAAGTTTTTTCAGATTTTATTGTGCATGATACAGAGCATAATAAATAGGACAAGCTGCACTGATGATACTAAAGATTAATTTCTACAGGATGTTCTACAGGGTTTCTGTGTATGAAACTTTTTATACAGCAAGAGTTACTCTTTCATGTCCCGCAATAAAAAGTTCAGCATTTTCCAAGCATAGAAACTAATTATTTGAATTAGTGCATTTTTTCTACCACAAAATTATATAAATAGGTTACAGAGAGGAAAAAGGTTCTAAACTTTTTTTGGGGTATTTAGGCATCACTATAACAGTTTTGGAAAAGTTTCACAGCATGAAACAAAATATACCAGCAGGTACAAATTAGTTCTATTATTCCATGGCATAAATAAAGTTTAACATAATGTTTAGCTAGAGATGGGTTCTGGTCCTAATATTTTTACACTGGCCTACACATCAGGCAACAAATCTACTGTCCAAAAATTAGATTCAGAACTGGTCTACAACAGTGGGTACAATTAAAGTCTATTAAATTTTCCATTTAATTTAGAGAAAGATTTAGCAAGAAACTGAAGAAAAACATGTAACAAAAGTTGTAGATTTTCTTCTAACGATTCCAGAACAGTTGAGTTTGTATTTTTCAGATTTTTCTGTGATTTTATATGAATTTTACAATTTCGCTATTTTTGAATTCAAAGTTTAAACACAGGTTTACATTTATGCCCATGGAAACTTGCGTGCAGACTCTTTTAAAGATTTCAATCGTTGCAATTGGGTCCCTGGGCAGCGCTGGCATGGTGGTCGGCCAAATTCTGGCGAGGGGGCTCGTCGGCAGCGAGGGGAAAAGGGTCGGGGAGATCCAGGGAGGTGAGAGCTACCTTGGGGTCGCCTTGGTCGGGGTTGGGGGTGGTCGGAGGTGGCCCGTCGGCGCAGAGCAGAGGGGCGATGACGGTGCGGAGCGTCGGCGACGGTGCTCCGGCGAGGAGGGGAGGGTGTGGGCTGGTCGATGAGCTTCGCGGCATCGAGGGGAACCCGTTCTGAGGCTTGGCTCGGACGGAGGAGCATCGAAGTGGGTTGTCCACGGAGCAGCAGGGGAGCGGTGGCGGCGCGGACGGCGCTGGCGGTGCTCCGGCGGTCGAGATGGTCGGGGAAGAGGCCGGTGAGCTTTAGTGGAGGGAGGGCAAGCTTACTAGGTGATGGGTTTGGGCAGTGGGAGGCTGGAGGATGGGGCTCCATGGGTGGGTGGTGCACGGCAGCGGCAATGGCAGTGTCGGCGGCGTTCTGGTGGGTTGAGGCCCACGCGAGTGGCCTTGTGTCGCCTTTTAAAATTTGTGGAATGTTGTATCCTCTGGGCTCACCTTCGTGTGAGTACATGTATGTGTGGTTTCGATCGGCAAAAACCGTGGTTGTATCGGAAGGTTACCCGACAGACCAATGGATTATTCCGTTTGAAGTGCGAGTTAGCCCTGATTGCCCTCGTGGTGATGGTTAGCGCGCTTGAGCCGGAATAATTCAGGTGGTTCTGCCACACTCATCAACCTACTCAACAACCTACTGAACAGCAACAACAAAAATGCTACCGATTAACCTACCATAATATGCAAGACACATATAGAAAGCCAATGTTTTCTCTCAGGTTCAGAAAAAGACAACATCAGAGAAAGCCAATGCATGTTATCAAAACATAGAACTGCATTATTATTCAGAACTGGGCACAATATTCACCTGTTCTAACTGGGCGCAGTATTCACCTGTTCTAACTGATCCTCACCATCACTAATGTCACCTTCTGCAATCTTTAAGTTGGCATGGCCTGAAATAAGAAGAGATGAACATATTGTTTTAGAATCACATGATTACTTGAACAAGCATGTTATTAAAAACAATTAACAAAAGGTATATACCATACTGCAGGTATAAAAAAAGTAACTTCTTCAGGTAGCATATACAACTACGGATGGTCCATATTACCATATTACCATATATACCATACTGCAGGTATAAAAAAAATAACTTCTTCAGGTAGCATATAGTTTACAAATCAAATTGATGGTCCATATTACCATATATACCATACTGCAGGTAGTATATACAACTGGATTAGAACTTATAAGATACAACGAGAAGTCTCCACTGCATGCTTTCAGAGTTCAGAGAGATATGAAAAAAGGAACGATTATATAAATGGAGTCACTTGCGCACACCGTGGTCAGATCATGAGATCTAGAATTCGATCTTTGTGTTGTCTTATCGGGCAAAAATTTTAGAAAAATATTTCTACACCAACAGTTGGGTTACAGAGTTACCAATTAGCTAATCCTAATGAACCGAACGAAACGGAAGAAGTGGAATGCATTCTGATGGAATTGCTTACGCTTCTTGGTGAGGTCGAACTGCAGGCTCCAATTCGTCAAAGAAAGCCTCCCGGTCAGAATCCTCCCCCTCCGCGTCCTCCACCACCAACACGGATGAGTGCCAGCTGAAGCCCGTGTCGCCTTCATCTGCAGCCTCCATCTGACGCAGCTCATAGGGAGACGTCGACGGTCCACCTTGCCAAGCCCGTGAGGAGGAGATGACGCTTCACCTCACCGAGGCAAGCGCCCCGCCGGCGATATAGTGCGGCGCAGCCGACTGCATCTTGACCAACGCGTAGGCGTACGGTATTGTGGTGGCGGCGGACGGCGCTAGGTTAGGAGAGTAGCATAAGCTGCAGGTTTTGCGAGTCGTGGGGGTTTCTTCTCTTGTCCACAGGCTTTGGCAGGCAGCCCAACATTGGGCCACAAAAACTTTGTAGCTGGGCCGCATCGGCCACGACAGCTATTTTTATGGACCCGCCCCACCTGCAATTTGAGTACATAATCAAGATGACATGAGTAAGCCATGGACTATAGCACATACAGGGGTAAGTCATGATAAATATATGGATAGGGGTAATGTGACGCACACATTCAGGCCAATCTCGAGATAAAGAATAACAAATAAACCTACGGGTTAGTGGGAGCATATGCATACAACAAGATCCTAATAGCATCTATTCATGCAAACAAGGGTTACCCAACATACACATGATTAGGACTACAGGTGCTGGGAAATTAGGGATACCAGGGAGAATGTCCATCCCGAAGTACATTCGGGACATTAAATTTTTCAAAATTCCTACACCGTACCCGAATGTCGGGGAGTACACTAACCACAAAGCAGCTTTGTAGCGGATGGAAAAGGCTGTCACCACCTACCATCTACCCCAGTAACACTGTGGAGCACAATCATATTCGAAGGATCCCGCATACTCGAGCACCACGCTCGTGTATGAGGTCACTACCCTAGCGCCCCCGAGTCTCCCACCCTTCGGATGGAATATTTGTTAGCATTTCTTATGCTTAATAGAATAGAGATTCCGCAAGCGAACAGAATACACCACTGTAGCACTTCACCTTGGAGTATTCCAGGGTATCGAATTTCCACGGGGCAGCACTATGGTAATAAGAGTATCGATTGAATGGACGGTAAACTTTATTGGGAATAATCACCAGCTAGATAGCAGGGGTAAGCAGATTAATGATAGGATAAGTGGCCAGACAATGACAGAGTGACGCATAGGAGACTCTACCTTAGAGCGGTAAACAGCTGGGAGGACAACAAGCGAGAAAGACTCCTAAAACACTTCTAAACTAACGAGCTAGCCTCTCTAACCTAAACTTGGACTAACCTAGCTGTCGGGAGAACAGAGCTTACTTCGGCGGCTGGGGCAGAAGGACCACAGACTAAGGGAGAAATGGGGGGTCCAACTCGGCCAATGATCTACTGCTATGAAAACACCCGAACGTGGTGGACTACAAGGGACGGACAGGGCTGTCACCACCTACCGCCTACCACATCAGTTCCATGGGTTGGAACACACTTTCTATCTAACACTAAGCCAGACACCACGTCTGCACTCAGTGCTAGGATTTCTCCTAAGGCCTTCATGAGAAATCCCCCTCAACCTAGGGAACTAACTTGAGCTCCCTAGTCCAGGCGAGAAAACCCGCAAGATAAGGTCCCGATAAACTAAGACTAGAACAAAGCCTAAGCTAAAGGATAGAACTACCGCACACAAGCAAGAGCTTGGAATTAAATAAATAAATGCGGAAAGTAAGAGCTGACTCGATAAGATAAAGAATATAACTTATATTGATTATGTCAAAGGAAGGATACAAGAGCTTATACCAGACTTACGAGGACGACTCCGGAATCCCAAGACAAGATCGACTGGACTCTAACTCCCAGACTACTAAACCTAACTCTAGAACTGAAGTGAAGAGAGAACTCCTTCTGAGTGTGTGTCTTACAAGTGAGGATGGGAGGTCTATTTATAGCTAGTGAAGGTCGGTAACCGGTGAAAAGCATCAAGATTACGCAGCCTTGACAGTTGCTTAGCTTCCACATGAAGACTGAGCATCAGTGGCCGCCAGGTGGGGCCGGCCGGCCGGCCTTGGGTTGGTGCCAAGTGGCACCGACCTTCTCGTGGACGCTCCTGGTTGCCTCCTGAGGTCGGTAACAATTGCTTTTTAGTAGAGCAACCATTTCAGATATGCAGGTGGGCCCTTGAATCCGTGTGTGAAGCCTTTGGGGTCCTTGGACCAAACCGACTTCAAGTGCACGATGCATGATCCTGCTGGGTGTGTTTGTTGACTCCTGGATCGATGATGTGACCAGAAAAGGGGGGACCAGGCCGGATTTCTCCCAAAACGGCCCATCCTAGGTGGGGCCAACCAGCCTACACTCTGGCCGAAAAATTTTCATTTTTTTATGCAATGAAAATTGAAAGCAAAGTTCAAAAAATAAAGATGCATCTTGCAAAAATTTAAACATGCCATGCTTGAAATAAAAATTGAAAGAATTAAACTATCCTATATGCAAATGCAAGAAATGGATAACTACCACGTACCTCATGGCGAGAGCTCAGGTTTTGAGTCCGGAGCGGGACTCTCCATACCTTGAGTTTGGTTGTCATCACCTGCTGGAGTTGCTGTCGGTGGTGACACTTTCTCACGCCACACTTTCTTCGTGGGTGTAGCTGATTCGACCTCTTTCTTCTCTGATTCCAGAAATTTCTTACGTTGGATTCGTCGCTTCGCATTTCTTTGGTTGTGCACCTTGATTTCCATCTCTCGAATTTGTATGCTTTCTACGAGTTCGATGAGGCTCTCAATGGCAGGAATGGCTAGATCCTCCAGTTTCTTCTTGGATATTTTCTCGGGCTCTTTGTCAAGCTTTTTCTTGGATTGTTGCTTCCCATTGACTTTCTTGACTTGGGGACATTGTTCTACCGTCGGTCTGAAGGAGAACTTCTCTTTCTGCCCATTGATGTTGAGCTGGATCTCTCCAGCTCCCACATCGATATGTCCGTTTGCTGTGCTCAAGAATGGCCTTCCTAGGATGAGAGGGGTCTTGGTGTCGCCTTCCATGTCTAGGACGACGAAGTCTACGGGGATGAAAAAGTTCCGGATTTTGACTGGAATATTTTCAGCGATCCCCGCGGGGTAGCAAATTGATTGGTCCGCTAGCTGCAAACACATGGTAGTAGGAGCAAGCGCATGATGATTAAGTTTGTCATAGACTACCTTAGGCATGACGCTGACGGTTGCCCCCAAGTCGCAGAGTGCGTGCTTGAAGTATTGAGTCTCGATTGAGCATGTGATGGTGGGACATCTTGGGTCTTTCTTTTTCTTCGGGAGAGGATTGAGTATAGCTGCGCTACACTCTTCTGTGAACTGTACTACCTTGGTGGTCGGTAGATTCTTCTTGTTTCCAAGAATATCCTTGATATACTTGGCATACGTAGGTACCTGCATTGCATCAAGCAGTGGTATATTGACATACAACTTCTTGATTACCTCGACAAACTTGCCGAATTGTTTGTCGGCCACCGGCCTCCTTCTCCGTTCCGGGAACGGTAAGGCAGTTGTGTTGTAGTATTCTCGAGGAGCCCTTGGGCCTTCCTCAGCTTCCCCGTGGGTAGCAGAGGTGCTTCCATGTGCCTTCTCCTGCACCTCATCCTCAGCAATGGTATCCCTAGCGGCTACAGTCTCCCGCCGTGAACCTGCATCCTGTGGTATGGGTGGATCCTGCGTGGACTTTCCAGCCCGCGTAGTCACCGCATTCACTTTCTCTTTTGGGTTAACTTCCGGTTTCCCGGGCAGCTTCCCCGTGTTAGGGTTAGGACAGGATGAGGCCAGTTGAGCTACTTGAGTTTCTATCATTTTGTTAAAGCTTAACTAGTTTTTAATAATAGAGTTAAAATCCTCTAGTTGTGCGGCCAGAGACTCCAAAATTTTATCATTAGCTTGAAATTTCTTGGTAATGTTATCATTAATTTGTTTCTAGCCGTAAACTAGGTCTTTTGGAGAAGGTTGAAAATTGTTATTAAAATTATTACCTTGCTGTTGACCGAAGGGAAGGTTGGGCTTGGAGTTCCACCCTTGCTATTGAGGACGATATCCTGAATTGTTGTGAAAGTTGTTCCCAACGAAATTCACATCCTCCTGTGTTAGTGGGTAGTTGTTGCCCAAATGCCTAGTGTTGCCACATGTTTCACATGTGATCCTCGAGTCCATGATCTGATTGACCTCTTGGTTTGGAGATTCTAGCTTCTTCATGAGGAGATCCATCTTGGCTGCCAGCATGTCTACACCATCGATCTGGTGTACTCCTTTCGGGCGGGCTGGTTGCCTATCTCCCTTCCAACTTTGGTTGGAGGCGATCTTGTCTATGAGTGTCTTGGCCCATGCAACATCCAGAGAGAGGAATGCTCCTCCTGCCGCTGCATCTGTGTGGTCTTGCGCTCTCTGACTCAAGCCATGGAAGAAGTTCTGAATAATCAGTTATTCTTCCATGTCGTGGTGTGGACATGCTGCTATGTAATCCTGGATTCTTTCCCATGCTTCCGGGATGGTTTCATCCTGAAGTTGTTGGAAACTTGAGATCCTGTTCCTGAGAGCATTGGTTTTGCCCACTGGGAAATACTTGGCCAGGAATGCATTGGAGCAGTCATTCCAGGTGGTGAAGTCTGCCTTGTTGGTGTAGAACCACGTCTTTGCTTTGCCCAACAAAGAGAAAGGGAATAGACGAAGGCGAACGTTATCCAATGTAGTGCCTTTGAGGTTGATTGTGCTACTCACTTCCATAAAGTTCTGGAGGTGAGCGTTGGCATCTTCGGTTGCCTTCCCACAGAAGGGGCTAGCTTGGACCATGTTGACAAGTCCAGTCTTCAACTCGAAGCCATCAGTACCTTGGGTGTTGTCCAAACCAGTAGGGATATGACTACTGGATGTGGCCGAGTGTTGACGGAGTGTCTTCTGAGCCATTGTGAAGACAGACGTTGACGAACTTCCTCCTAAGGTAAGCCTTTTCTGAGGTGGGACAATTCTCTGCCGAACAATACGCCCAATTCTTTCTGGATTCGGATTGAAGTTGCTTGGTCGGTCGAAACTGGTCATGCACTGCTCTGCATATATCCAAAAAGACAATGAGAGAAATGGTAAGCCCGCTAAAGCTAGCGGTGAATAAAATAACCAAAATTTACCAAACGATTCAATGATATCTTAGCACCAAATTGCTTCACCGGCAACGGCACCAGAAATGCTTGTTGGCATTTCTTATGCCCAATAGAATAGAGATTCCGCAAGCGCACAGAATACACCGCTGTAGCACTTCACCTTGGAGTATTCCAGGGTAACAAATTTCCACGGGGAAGCACTATGGTAATAAGAGTATTGATTGAATGGACGGTAAACATTACTGGGAATAATCACTAGCTAGGTAGCAGGGGTAAGCCAGATCAATAATAGGATAAGTGGCAGGGCAATGACCGAGTGACACACAGGAGACTCTACCTTAGAGTGGTAAGCATCTGGGAGGACAACGAGTGAGAAAGACTCCTAAAACACTTCTAAACTAACGAGCTAGACTCTCTAACCTAAACCTGGACTAACCTAGCTGTCGGGAGAATAGAGCTTACTTCGGCGGCTGGGGGAAGGACCATAAACTGAGGGAGAAATGGGGGGTCTAACTCGGCCAATGATCTACTGCTATGAAAACACCCGAACATGATGGACTACAAGGGACGGATAGGGCTGTCACCACGTGTCGCCCACCATATGAGTTCCGTGGGGTGGAACACACTTTCTAGCTAACACTAAGCCAAACACCACGTCTGCACTCGGTGCTAGGATTTTTCGTGAAGCCTTCAAGACAAATCCCCCTCAACCTAGGGAACTAACTTGAGCTCCCTTGTCCGGGCGAGAAAACCCGCAAGATAAGGTCCTAACAAACTAAGACTAGAACAATGCCTAAGCTAAAGGATAGAACTTCCGCACACAAGCAAGAGCATGGAATTAAAAAAATAAATGCGGAAAGTAAGAGCTGACTTGATAAGATAAAGAAGATATCTTATATTGATAATGTCAAAGGAAGGATACAAGAGCTTATACCAGATTTCCGAGGATGACTTCGGAATCCCGAGACAAGCTCGACTTGACTCTAACTCCTAGACTACTAAACCTAACTCTAGAACTGAAGTGAAGAGAGGACTCCTTCTGAGTGTGTGTCTTACAAATGAGGATGGGAGGTCTATTTATAGCTAGTGAACATCGGTAACCGGTGAAAAGCATCAAAATTACGCAGCCTTGATAGTTGCTTAGCTTCCACGTGAAGATTGAGCATCAGTGGCCGCCAGGTGGGGCCGGCCAGCCTCCCCCAAGCCGGCTGGCCTGGGATTGGTGCCAAGTTGCACCGACCTTCTTGTGGACGCTCCTGGTTGCCTCCTGAGGTCGGTAACGGTTGCTTTTTAGTTAAGCAACCATTTCAAACATGCAGGAGGGCCCTTGAATCCGTGTGTGAAGCCTTTTAGGTCCTCGGATCAAACCGACTTCAAGTGCACGATGCATGATCCTCCTGGGTGTGTTTGTTGACTCCTGGATCGATGACGTGGCCAGAAGAGGGGGGAGGCCGGCCGGCCTGCCTGGGATTTCTCCCAAAACGGCCCATCTTTGGTACACTTGCTCCTGCATAGACACTTCATTCAAAACTTGTGAAATTTTATTAGTTTAAATAAAATATGCATGGAACATAATGCAAAACTCTGAATTATTCCCGAGATGTTGACGGACGATGGTCGAATAATGGCTGTCAACACAAGTAAGACGCTAAGGCAAGCTCGAAAGCACAATGAACCGATATCCTTACCCAGATCATCTGGCCTAAGCATATATAAAGCATAACTAATGAAGCACGAAGCCATGATATGATAAACTATCGAGATAGCATAACAAACCAAGGCATGATGGACTATCAAGATAGTAAAGCAACCGAGACTCAGCTCTACATTATGAATAGGAGACTGACAAGTCGAATAAAAAGCCATTACCCAAAGTCGGGGACTGCTCTCCGACCTTAAGAACAACTTGGTTCGCTAAGAGAAGAGTACTAACCTTGCTCCACTACCCTAAGGAATACAAGTCTTGAGTGAGAGAGCGAGAGAAAGGCTCCAAGTGTGGTGTGTGTGGAATGAGGCGGTGAGGGGCCCCGTTTATAGCTTCCAAGGGTGGTTCCCGCCGGGTCTTCATATGGAAACCTTAGCCAAGAGGATCAGGAGATTTGGCAGCGACTCTACCCTGAAGGGCACGTGGACTGGATTTAGTCAAGGTTCGACCGACCCTGGGGTCGGCCGACCCCAGGTGGTGCCTCCCCAGGTGCATCTTCCTTTGGTACGCTGACATGTGGGCCCAGGTGGATATTCTTCTTGGTTGCTTCCTTGGCGCGCCCGTTTGGACTGTCAGGTGAGTCCCTCTTGTAAGTGTGATGCAGCGGATGATATTCTGTGCATTGTTTGCTGTGTATTCTTCGTGTTTTCTTGTTATTTCAGACTTGTGTTCCTCAAATGGTTAGAGTGACAAAACAACTATGTTGCTAGGTTAGTGATACAAATATGTGAGTAAGAGATAATTTTTTTTGTGTTTGCGAGTATAGTTGACGGTCGAATTTTGCACTTAACTACGGTCAACAACACCACCAAGGTAGCCTTTTGCTCATCCCAAGCAAAACAAGGCTTTATGTTGTTGATCAGGAGTTGCTTCAATGTTGTATTTCCAACATATACCTTAGGCACAACAAAAGTGTTCTTACCATGATTTTGAATAAGTTGGCCTTGATCTTACCTCTTACTCTACTCCTGTGGGGCTTGTAGCTTTTCCTCATCTTTGGCGGTTGAGAGTCAGAACGGTTTTGTAGAGTGCCAATTTTTTCTCACTCCTTTGCTCAACCATCAATGCGGAGGTTTTTATAAAGTTTTTTTTTCAAAAGAAATTTCAAAGTTCCTAAAATGATCTCTCAAATCGCTCATTGTGTATGATTCCTCTCCAAGGCTTTTTATTTTGTCTTTCTTCCTCATCCTGTTTCTAAAAGTTTGATTTCAGTGGAGCTGTAGGTATGGAGGATTTGAAGGCATACTTGTTTCTTATATTTCGCAAAGTCAAAGACAGAATCCGAAGGAGAGACAAGTCATAAACCTTGATCAAGATGTGCAAGTGTGTGGATATTTTTGGAGGATGGTGGATGAACTCTTTTTATGAACCATCTCTCTTCATTTTTTTATTTCCTTTCGGACATGGGCTATATATATTTATTATTATTTTTTTGACATGCCTTGTGAGCATGTGGAATACCTTCTTTGGGTATGCATCTCTTTTTTTTGACATGTCTTGAGAGCAGGTGGCATACCTTCTTTGGGTTTGCATCTTTTTCTCTCTTTCGTATAGCCCGCGTCCTTTTCCATATAGAACTTTGGAGAGATTGGTTATGCATGGAGTTTTATTTGTGAATGGATGGAATGCTTGCTACATTCTTGTGTAGAAGTTTAGCGTATGGTGGAATGTGTACGTGATCTTGATCATGAGAGTATGAAATGTATCTCCCAAAGGGTCACAACAATTTGACAAAGCTCAATGAGATAACAAGTTGCATATGTGCATGGTTGTCAATAAGATCAACATGTGGCTTTGGATAGGAATTCCAAATCATTTATGAACTTTGTTTGTTTTTGTATTTTCAAAAATAAATACTTCGGCATCAAGCATCACTTAGGAGAAGATCATAGTAGCTCTAATCAACCATATCAAAGCTCGCAACAACCTAGATTCGGATTATGCTTTCGCTACCCACAAGTTTCAAGCTTAAGGTTTGAACATTTTAGCCAACAAACTCAAAACTTAGAAAGAGCACTAAGTTGTAACTAGGCATATAAAAGAAATTAATAGAGCAACTATTCATCATCTCAACAAGGAAAAGTATACCAATCTTACTACACATAAGAAAGCAAGTAAAGTTTTGCAAATTTTTATTTGTTTTTTTTTTAATTTTGCAGATTTTTGTTTTGTTTCATGCATAACGTTTTGAAACAGTAAAGAAATTAAGATACAAGATATCTCTCGGTTGGGGTCCTCCCCCAAGCTAGCTTCAGACCTACTGCTGCTGGTCGCGGTTGTACCCCATCCAATGGTAGTAGGCCCTCCACTCCTCCTGTTGCTGCAGCTGCCTTTGCTCCATGGCGTGGATCCTATCACCAGTGTACCGCTGCCATGCTTGGTTGGTTTCAATGTGTTGGTGCAGCGTATCCTCGTTGTTGTTGGTCTGGACCCGCAGCTCGCCTAGCTGCTGGGTGACAGAGCCGAAGTCGCTGCTGGGGGCCGTACGTCATGTAAGGCTTGGGACCCCGCTGGAGCCGGAGCTGGTGGACAGGTGGCCCGAAGCCTGCCGTGCCCATCCGTCGGTACTTGCATTGTGCTAGGACGAACCACCCGCCTCATGGTGATATGAAGGTTGGGGCTGCTGCGGTGGTGGTGCTGGCTCAGGTCCTCTTCTAGCTCTGCTTTGTGTCATCCTACCAGGTAAACCAGAAACACTATGCCTGCGGCCCTCCTCTTGTGGGACAAGAAGGATGGTTAGAGATTGGCAATTATACAAATGGAAGCTCGCATTGGGTAGCGAAATCTCATTTGTATAGCAAAGAGAAAAGAAAATCAAAGAGTCATTTGGACCTTTCTTGAGTGTGTGACCGTAAATCAAATAAGTCTCATCGATAAGAGCACGAGGATCCTCAATGAAGGGAATAGCATTCCCGTCTAAGGCCCCGAGGCTCGAAGCGATGCGCATAACCAAAGAAGTGCTTTCAATAGGACTCATCATCTTGAAGTTCGTGAGCCATTGCTTAACCATAGCCTTCACGGGGGATACTTTGATCTTGTTGACCATGGTGTACAGAATCAGTAACTCATCATTGCGCATGATTCGAACATTATCTCTTGGAAAGAGAGTGATGACCAACCACTTGTGCATCAAATGAAGAGTCGGATTATGAATATCATTGCACCTAGGTGCAAACTTTCCATGAACAACTTGACCCAAAATCAAACCCCAAAAATCATGTCTATTAAAACTGTGGCAAGCTTTTTTGAGAGAAACCAACAAGCGTTTGCTAAAATCGAGGTGGTGACTCAAATCCTTCCAAGTGATGTAAAATTCATGCCCAAAAATTCAAAATGAAACACCGTTATCCACCTCTCGAAGAGTACAAAGAAACTGGATAGTGAGGAGACGAGAACCATTCTCCTCAACGGGCACAAAACCATCCCATCCAATCGCGTGCCAAACGTTAGCAAAATCTGCGTCCATACGTGTCTTTGTGAGAAGGTCCGGATCGAAGGGTTTGGTGTGACCAAAGCTTCGATGCTCGAGGATGGCATAGGCTTGTCGTTAGTGGTCGTCCCGTAAGTCGAGGTAGGGCGCATCGTTGTCGTCCATCTCCATGTCCTCGGCTTGCGGTTCAGCTTGCACTCCTTGTTGTTGTTGTTCTTGTTCTTCTTCTTCATAGTCCATCATGCTCGGGCTTGGCGTAGGTTCGGGAGTGTTGTGGGAGCTTGAGCCACCCCGAGAACGGGATGAGCTTCCTCCCATCATTTTCTTCAACGCACCGGAAACCTTCCGTCCAATGCCCTTCATGCTTGAATGCAAGAATGAAAAAAAAACAACTTGAATCGGGTTATGTTAGTGAAACTCTTTACCCGAAAATTGTTACTCCAAGTGTGTGGGCTTTCTTGTAGCAAAGAAATGAGACAGAGAGGTTTCTTGCACAAGAACTTGAGCATAAAATCAATGAAATCTTGAGAGCAAAGTTTGCAAGAGTGTGAGAGGGAGTGAGTGAATGAGGGTTGAGTGTGTGAGCTCAACACCCACCCCTCAACCTCTATTTAAAGAGCAATGGCTGGGAGCAAGTCGGGGAGGAGTAGGCCACAACTGCTACTAGCCGTTTGAAAAGGCTGGGCGCGTGCAAGGTTCCCCAATAGTCAAGGGGGCTAGGTTCAAACTTGCTCCAAAAAGATGTTCAAATATTTTTCCAAAGGATTTTGATGCTCAAAAAACATATTTTTGGGTTTTTGTAAAAAGGGAAAAAGTCCTAGAAAAATTCTAGCATGCAAGAGAAATTTTGAAAATTCAAATATGCAGGGGAAAAAATTCAAATGAGGTGAAGAAGCAAATTGTGAAAAATCAAATATGAGATAAATACCAATTTACCTTTTGCAAGGGCTCGTCGTTTTGAGTCTGACAGGCAAGACTTTTCACCAGCATTACTTACAATTTGTCACCCCGTCTTGGAGAAGTAGACGAGGAAGAGCTTCCTAGCTTCCGCCATACTTTCTTTGGCTTCTTTCTTTTCGGTTGTGTGGTCGGTGGAGTTTTAGATTCGGGAAGTGGTTCTCCCAGATACTACTCCCGTCATGACCCTAGTGGATTACGATGCGCTGCTCTTTCCTGTATTGGAATTTGAAGAATATGTTGTCGACCCCGATGCGGAATCAGATTTCTCCAGTTCCAATATCAATCTTTGCCTTGACGTCCCTTAAGAAGGGGCGTCCGATGTTGAGCTGTATGCCGGTATCACCCTGTAACACCTCAGGTGTTTAAATTTTGAAATAAGCCTCATTAGCTTAACACGATGAATAAATAACTAAGAAAAGTTTAAAAGAAATGAATTATAAATTGGTTTTGCTTTGAATTGAAAATAGTTGTGTATATGTGCATAAGTACATGTACTTTAATCAAACAAATTAAATAACTTTCACATCGATGCAAACATGGCTACAAAATTGAATAGGCACATCATTTTTGACATGATAAACAAAAGTCTAGTTGAAGCCTAGGAGAGAATGCAAATTTTTGCCCAGGAAATGACGTGCCTCCGAATCATACTTTTTGAGTTTTTAAAATAACTTCTAAACTAGAACTCAAATGAACTTTGGCCTGAAATAAAACTTGTATAACTTTTCATTTTGAACAACTTTCATGTTCAGAGATTTTTGAGTTGCAACGCAAAAATTTGAGAAACACTTGAATTTGCAAACCAGCCCCTGCCTTTTCTTCTATTTCCACTTCCAGCCCCTCACCTCTCCTCTGCTTCGCCCGACGCCCGCCGCCAGTCACCGCTGGCCACCTGGCCGGCGATGTCTGCCGCCCACGCCGCGACAAGCCAGTCGCCGGCCGTCCTCCCCACTCCCCCGACCCAGCCCTGCCGCGCCCAATTGCGTGCTGCGCAATCCCTCCCTCCCCATGCTAGGATCTCCAGCCGCCAACCGCGATGCGCCGATGGCCGCACGCGACGCCGGCGCCTGGCCACCGTACGCCACGCCCAATGAACGAGCCGCGCCATGCCCGAGCCTCTGCTCTGTCCCGTCACTCCCCGCGCTCGCCGCCCGACAAGCCGTTGTGCCGCAGCACGCCTAATCCCCTGCTCAACTGTAAAATTCATATAAAATTGTAAAATTCATATAAAATTGTAGAAAAATTGGAAAAATACAAACTCAACTAATCTGAAATCTTTAGAAGAAAATCTAAAACTTTTGTTACATACATTTCTTCAGATGTTTGCTATATCTTGCTGTAAATTAAATTGAAGGGTTAATAGACTTTAATTGTACCCACTGTTGTAGACCAGTTCTGAACCTGATTTTTGGACAGTAGATTGGTTGCTTGATGTGTAGGCCAGTGTAAAAATATTAGGACCAGAACCCATCTCTAGCTAAACGTTTTGTTAAACCTTGTTTATGTCATGAAATAATAAAACTAATTTGTAATTGCTGTTATATTGTGATTCATGTTGTGAAACTTTTCCAGAGCTGCTATAGTGATGCCTAAATACTACAGAAAAAGTTTAGATCCTTTTTTCCTTTCTGTAACCTATTTATATAATTTTGTGGTAGGAAAATGAACTAATTCAAATAATTAGTTTCTGTGCTTGGAAAATGTTCAACTTTGCACTAATTCATAATTATTCTACTACATAAAAATGTCTGAAATTTTTACAGTAGTCTTATCTATGCATAATGTACTCTGAATAAACATTTCGTCACTAGAAGTTACCTAAATCAGTCTTTGTGCTTAATCCATGCTTATACTTCGAAAATTAAGTTTCCAATACAACACCACCCCCTTCTGTTAAAGATTGCCCAAGAAATCTTAACTAAGTAACTTCACAACCAAATCTATGTTTGTGTGGACTGCAACTTTATCGTGAAGAAAAAGAATCATCATATACCATCACTACAACTTACACTTGTGCATTCATATAGAATCAACTACCCTCGCCGATGGAACGTACGAGCTGGTGCCCGCGTCCGAGAGTGAGCAGCGTGAAGCTCAAGTAAATCTAACTGAAGCTTTTGAAGACCCGAGCCCAAGTTCGGACGAGCCACAAGCTAACTTTACCCAAGAAGGCAAGCCCCGGAGCATGAACCCTATTTTTCCAAACTTATGCAACTTATTACTCTATTTTACTTGTGCATTAAGATTATAGGAGTTGGATGAAAACTTAGTTGCATGATCCTAGGTACCCATGCTCTAAACACTAGATGTAAGGTTCTATAGAATGCTATGCTAATAGGACTCCGGTAAAAGCCGAGTGATTTCCAGTCACTCGCGAGAATTTAGGAGTTGAATGTTTACTACATGCTGCAATCATAAGGTCAACGGACGGGGCTATGGTATGATGTTTATGTTGGTGATTGAGGCCCCGTCTGTTTAGTGAAAAATGTTAAGGCCGCAGTGTGTGGTAGTGGTGGTTAAGTCTTTGAACGTACTAACCACATGCCGAGAATATGGTAATCGGTAAGCTTAAGTACCAGATTGAACGGAGGCCAGAATATACTCCCCACCGTCTTGAATTCGTTCACATCTAGCTAATGGCGGGTGCATGTGCCGCAATGGCCGGGTCCATGGGGACGTGTAGTCGATGGCGGTGGGCCTGTTCCGTGAAGCGGAATTGAAGGGAAAAGTTGCACGTGTGACTCTAGGAGTAACCACGTGACGTGTGTTTAGGTTTCCCTTGCAAGGTTAAGAAATTCGATTCGAATCGTCCGTTTCTCGCGGTTATTGAGACTACTTGACCCTTTTACCACATAGAGTAAGAAGAGGAACAATGATGATGATTAATCTTGTTGGATGCAAATTAATTCTTCCACCATGTATGATATTGGATAGTTGCTTACCTAGAATGGTTAAAGAAAAGTAGAACTTGGAGCTATAATTTGAAAGTAAGGACCTACTTGTATATGCTTTTCGGCAAAACAAACCCTCAAGCCAAAAGCCTTGCATGTCTAGGAGTCGGCTAAGCCTTGCTGAGTATTAGTATACTCAGCCTTGCTTGTGGCTTGTTTTCAGGTGAGACTTTCGATGATATGATCGCTAGTTTGACTTGGCCATGTACCCTTCCTCCTGGTTGGTTGGTGGAATGGGATACGCCCCCGGCCAACGATGATAATGCCGAGTGATGTCTCGTAAGGGCTTCATCGAGACATCCTGTATCGAAGAGAATTTTATCGTTATTTTTCCGCTGCATCGAACTCTGAAGAACTCAATTATTTTGAACTCTAAAAGTACCTTGTTTTACGAATTCAAACTCAGTTGTAATAATAATTTATGATGAAACTGTGATGTAAAATTTGTGGAATGTTGTATCCTCTGGGCTCACCTTCGTGTGAGTACATGTATGTGTGGTTTCGATCGGCAAAAACCATGGTTGTATCGCGAGGTTACCTGACAGACCAGTGGATTACTCCGTTTGAAGTGCGAGTTAGCCCTGATTGCCCTTGCGGTGATAGTTAGCGTGCTTGAGCCAGATTAATTCAGGTGGTTCTGCCACACACCCTCCATGTCGAGAACGACAAAGTTAGCGAGGATGAAGGAGTTCTTAACTGACACGAGCATGTTTTTGACTTTCCTTTGGGATATCGAATTGTCGAGTCGGCCAGCGGCACATACATATGGGTCGGGGAAGAGCAGGATATTGCAGCTACTCAAATATTACCTTGGGCATGATATTTATGCTTGCAGAGGGCCTGATCGTAGTGTTGGTCGTAGATTGAGCATTTAATTATGGGCACCCCTGGGTCTTCGTGTAGTGCCGCTATCAGTCCTCCCCACGCATTCGTCCTTGGACGCAAGGCTCTTCCTGTATGATTAGTCCGAGGGGTCCTTCAGGATGGTTTACCCCGACCGGTGGACAACATGCTATCAATTTCCACGGGAATTTCGGGTTGCCCCGCAATTTTCCCATCATCAATAGTAGGAACAGCGGCAGCTATTTGAGCAAGTTGAGTTTTGATCATTTTATTGAAACTTAATTGGTTTTTAAGAGCAGAAGATAAAGTTTTAAATTTTAAATTTATGCTCTCAAGAATTTTGTCATTGGCAGCAAGCTTTTTAGTTATAAATGCATTTATTTTGACTTGGCCAAGGAAAAGATCTTTTATGGAGGGTTGGTTTCAATTGAAATTCGAATTGTAATTTGAGTTGTAATTGTTACCTCCTCCTTGGTATGGTGGGCGTGATGGGCCCCACCCTTGGTCTCCTTGTGGACGGTACCCGTTGTTGTTGTCGACGAAGGTAGCGTCTTCACGGATCTTGGGGCGGTCGTTTTCCGAGTGTCCACCATTGCCGCAGACCTCGCACATGGGGTGCGAGTCTACGGCTTGAGCATAGTTATTCATTCGCTATATGTATTGCGCCCTTTCATCCAGGTGCTTCAGTAGGAGGTCCGTCTTGGCAGCGAGCATATCCGTCTCCTTGATGCTGTGCATTCCGCCTTTGGTCTTGGGTTGGAGTCGCTCTTCGCTCCACCCTTGGCTGGAGACCATTTTCTCGACTAGGGCGTTTGCTTTGGTGATGGTGAGGTTGAGGAATGCTCCTCCAACAACATCGTCGATGTGGGCTCTTGATGTTTGTTTGCCGTCGATTTCGGTGATTTTTACCGCCAATATTTCTTCGGATTTCATGGTTTCTAAGCCAATTCTGAGTTAAGACTAACCACACTAACAAGTTCCACAAGTTTTGTCACATATATCATTTCAGGAACTTAGTGTGCGAAAATGGGCCGAAGTGGGAGAAAACTCAGGCCGGCCGGCCTAGCACTTCCCCCACTGGCCATGTCACTGATCTAGGTGCAAGGAAACACACCTAGGATGATCAGGAGTCGTGCACTTGATGTTGGTTTGATCCGAGGACCCGAAAGGCTTCAACCATGGATCAAAGGGCCCACCTTCATGCAAGAGGTCGGTTAATACCAGAAAAGGAACTGTCACCGACCTTGTCAAGAGAATCAAGACCATCCACACAAAGTCGGTGCCAGGTGGCGCCATCCCCAGGCTGGCTAGCCTAGGCGAGGCCGGCCGGCCCCACTTGGCAGCCACTCAGGCCCAACTTCGCATGGAAGTTACAATAATCATCAAGGATGCGCACAGTTGAAGCATATGCTCAGTAACCGACCTCAAGCTAGTATAAATAGACCCCTACCTAACATTGTAACACACACCATTCGAGAGAGAAGTGAGATTCTTAGTCACTCTACTTCAGTTGTAGAATAGGGAGAGAGTGAGGTGAGAGCTTGTGCAAGAGCCATGCTAGGAGAGGAGCCAGGTTTTCTCTAGGTCCTACTGCAACTTTGTATCAACCTCAGGGGAATAATGTCAAATTAAGTTCCTCGTTTATCTTCAGTATTTCACTAGTCTTCCTCTTGACTTTCAGTGTCTAGTTATTTTACTTTCTTTTTATCTGTGAGATCCCTTGTCTGCGTGGTTCACTAAGCCTGGCCATTTGGGGTTTCTTCTTGCCTTAACGTGAGGCGGAAGTCAGTAACTTGATAGTTGAAGTATGGTGCCTAGGCTTGATAGTTATCTTGGATTGTGTTCCACCCTACGGAACTGATGTTGTAGGCGGCAGGTGGTGACAGCCCTGTCCGTCCGTTGTAGTCCACCATGTTCGGGTGTTTTCATAGCAGTAGATTGTTGGTGCCGTTGGACTCCCCTCTTATCCCTTTCCGAAGTCCTTCCTCGCCAGCCGCCGAAGCAGATCAGGGTTAGTAAGTAGCTAGTTATCTGGGTAACGAGTTGGCTAACTGAAGTTAGGCCCTCTACCCTCTTGCCTCTTCTCTCTTGGTGGGTCCGGTTGAATAGTTCTAGGTCTGGTTGCGTCTGCCGTTCCTTGAATTCGATGTCCGAGGTAAACTCCCTGGTGAAAGCTACATTGTTATCCGTGCGCTTGCTGATTAGTTCATAAAGGCTAAGGAGTGCCAACAAGCTTTCTGGCGTCGTTACCAGGGAACAGTAGCAATACTAGTTTTAGGGCTTTTTCAGCCGTACACTTTTCCATCCTTACCACCTACCCCATGGGGTTCGCTCCTAGTTATCCGGCAGTTCCATACCGCGAGTACATGGAACCGCCACCATCCTTCCACTCCATACTATCTGATGGCTATGAGATCCGTCCCAGACTCGTAGCCATGGTTCGTGCTTAGTCCTTTTCTAGTAGAAAGGACGAATGTCCCTACACTCACCTGTAGGATTTTAAGGACATTTGTTCTCTTCTTATTATACCCGGTATGAATAAAAACACACTACGGTGGAAGCTATTCCCGTTCACTCTGATGGGTGCAACGAAGATTTGGTACAACCGGAGAGCAGAGAGAGTTGGAGGAGATTGTATTGCACTGAAGGATTAGTTCTGCTTGTTCTTCTACCCTGTATCCAAAGTGGTGCCACATCGCCGTCAACTTCTATCGTTAAGCCAAGGCGATGAGTCACTCAGAGCAGCCTGGGCAAGATTCATGCATATGGCTACCTCTGGTCCACCTCACAATATTCCAGAGGAGATGCTCATGCAACATTTCATTGAAGGGTTGAATCTAGAGAGTGCACATTTTCTAAATGGCACCTCTAAGGGGTCAGTCATGTACAAGATAGTGGCCGAAGTAATGGATATTCTGTAAAGTGTCCTCAACAACACTCAGTACACAGAAGTCTTCGACGATCCACCCGAGTCAACTGATCAGCCCAGAGAGCAGCAGCAGATACATCATATTTCAGCTGCATCTTATCCACCTCCATTTTACATTGAGGGAACCACCGAACCACCCAAGACCTTTAATCAAGAGCCACTCATCGAAGATATGCCTATGTTCATCCATGATCTCTTCACAAAAGAAGAGTATATGGAGCTGGGCAACACATCAAACTTGCACAAGGAACATAAGTGCGTATGTTCATGATCTAAGGCATTCATTCCAGAAGCCACACTGCAGATTGAGGGTCTTACTGCAGTCATGAGCAAGGAATGGACAAAGGAAGCAGAATCAAGTAGCAGCATCATATAGCTCTACGAAGATTTCAGAATACTCCTCTGCACTATTGAGGATGCTGCACCAAGAGAAGTTCCTTACGACCCGAAGGTTGGGGTGAATGTGATGTCCAAAACCATGGCACGTCACATTGCACCGAAGGAACCCCTGACCGTCTCGCGTAAGGACCTGAAGTGGATCGATAGCCAGATTGTGGAAAGTATAGGGATTCTCCTAGTCACACCTCTGAAGATGGGGCATAATAGGGTACTCCTAGACTTCTACATCTTCCATATCCCTGAAGGTGAAGAGTTCATCTTGATTGCGCAGCCAGTAGAGCCACTTTTCAACCCAAACAGAGACCGAGCGCTGCTCGAGGTTAAGGTTGGTAAAGATGTCAGCCCGATCAACCTAGTTTGTTCGTGCAACACAAATGCAGTAGCTAGGCCCGAGCAAGATCTAGTGGAAGAATCAGTGAGTCTCGTTCGATAAGGGTGAACTCAGCCCATTATTGAGGAAGATATCACACACTTTACACAGGAAATAGAACCGGACGGCCAGAGTAAACTCAGTACAGAGGAGAAACCACAACCATCACTGCCTGAGTTGAAGCCGCTGCCTTCTGGTTTAAAGTACAAATTCCTTCACAACAACAGAGTCATGCCAGTTGTCATCAGTGATAAGCTGACAGAGAGTGAAACTCGGCGGCTCTATACGGTCTTGGTGAAGAACCGATCTGTCAATGGGTACTCTCTGCAAGACTTGATGGGGTTCAGCCCCACCTTATGCACCCATCGCATCCCTATGGAACCGGACCATAGGCCGTCAAGAGAACATCTGAGACGGTTGAATGATGCAATGAGGGAGGTAGTAAAGAAAGGGGTTCTGAAGCTACTACACGCGGGTATCATCTACGTCGTGCAAGACAGTGAGTGGGTTAGCCCAGTTCAAGTGGTCCCGAAGAAGGGGGGCATGAAAGTTGTCCAGAATGAGAGAAACGAGCTCATACCTCAGCGGACAGTTACTGGATGCTCAACAAGGCTACCCAGAAGGATCACTCCCTCCTTCCCTTCATCGACGAAATGCTTGAACGACTGACAAAACACTAGTTCTTTTGCTACCTCGACGGATACTCTAGTTATCATCAAATTCCTATTCATCCAAATGATCAGAGCAAGACTACCTTCACCTGCCCCTATGGCATGTTCGCCTACAAGCGAATGTTGTTTGGTCTCTGCAACACACCTGCTTCATTTCAACGATGCATGATGGCGATATTCTCTGACCTAATTGAGAACATCATGGAAGTCTTCATGGATGATTTCTCAGTCTATGGCAAGAAATTTGACGAATGCCTCAATTGAGAGAAATGTTATTTTATGGTCAGAAAGAGGAATAGAAGTGGATCGAGCAAAGATCGAGGTCATTGAGCAGTTACCACCCCGGACAAATGTCAAGGGAGTTCGAAGTTTTCTAGGTCATGCTGCCCAAGGTCTTCTTCGATCGGAGGAAATGGTTCAGTGGAAACCTTCCTTCCGCCAGTTCGTTCCGTAAGAAGATGTAGATCAGATTATAATCTTTGAGCATTTTATCGAAAGGGGATTGGCCCGCCCCGCATCTGATTTCTTCCGCGGCCTCCTTTATCATTGGGGTATTCAGATCCATCATCTGAACCCTAAGTCTATCGCTCACTTCTCTATTTTTGTTCTTTTTTGCAAAGCTTTTCTTGGCATCGAGCCACATTTTGATCTTTTCCGCTACTTCTTCCATCTCCGCCAACAAACATCTGAGGAGAGGTAGTACCTTGTTGCTGGAGCCGGAATCCAATTCAAGCAGGGGAAGGGGAAGGAGTATATTGAGTACTCGCGCCCCACAAACCACTCGGGTTGGAGGCCTCTGTGGTTCTACATTGGAAACCATCCACCCGCACTGCCCGAGAGAACTCCAGGGAAGGCAGTGTGGAGGCCCGAGTGGAATGAAAAGTTGAATCCCAATCAACTGCTGCAAGTCAATGAACTCCTCGAACTGATTAGCAAGCAGAAGGAATCTGGTGTAACCAGTGTGTCCGTCATGGCCTCCATTTACAAGAGACGTATCATGCCACTGCAAAAGAGGTGTCGATATGGATTCGAGTACTTAGGAAGTAACGATCCATCTCGCATTGCGTAGAAATTTTTCCTTCGCAAATGGCTCTTGACCGTGTTCGCTGAGTACTACTCGATGCGAACACGGTTCCTTATGTCCCGAAGCTTTTCAGTGCAGTGAATCCGCCAAAACCGATGAGTAATTTGTCTGTCGATTACTTGCAGAACTTGTGAAGTATCACTGATTATTGACTCGTTGTTGTTGGGCACACTAATTTGTACCATTGTCCTACTCCAAATCCGGACTTGCCTCGGGCGGATCACCTCAAGCCAAGTGCATTCCAGATGCTCAAGACCAGTCATTTAGACCGTGACCCCTTAACTGATGAAGAAATGACGGATTCTGATGACGATTCTGATGGCGATCTTCCTCTAGCAGCTTTCTTGAAGAAGTCTGGCAAGGAATCGAGTAGCAGCATGGAGATCCCGAGCCACCCAACCAAGCCGCGGGTGAGCATGAGGAAGCATAAGCTCTCCATCTCCAGTCTGTCAGATGACAACCTAAGATAAATATGATCCTCGAGTACTTTCCTTGACAATTTTTATATTCTTTGCTGAGTTTTCCTCTGTTCTGTTTGCAGTCCGCCCGCCCCCCGCCCCCTTTGTCCAAGCGTTCTAAGGATGGGGGAAAGTCAGGCCCTATTGGGAATGATGCTGCACCCGTTGTCAACGTCCAGCCTGGTGCAGCGGACCCTTCCGCAGTTGACGTTGCGCCAAGCCCCAGCAACCTGATCCAAGCGAGTGCCCCGGAGGCTCAATCAAAGGAGCCTGCTGGCGGCTCGGGGAAATCGGGTACTCAGGGGCCCCGACTTATACAACTGAAGAAGGTGGTGACCAAGAGATCCTCCACACGAGTCTCGAGTACTTAGACTTGTACCATTTCGTAATTCATCTTATCGAGTAGATGATATCACTATCCTTTGTCTAGCCCTTCCTCTACTCTGAGCTTGGGGGATCCTGACGATGCCCTGGCTGCCCAAGCCCCCAAGTCTTGGAAGGACACGGATGTTGCAGCATTGGAGACCGGCGCTGGTCCTCCTCCTCCCCCTCCTCTGGCCACCAATGTCGAGGCGGAGAAAGAGTCCGCCCTGGAGCAAGCGGAGCCGGAGCAGATGGAGGTGGAGAACCCTACGCCCAGACTAACTGAAGGTGAGCCCATCCTGCCTCCGCCATCTCCCAGTGCCAATCTTCCCTAGGTTAGAATAGTGACTACAAGTGGAGTGGCAGGAGAGCTGCCCAAGGAGCCCGACGTAGAAGGTACCGATTGCGCGGGTACCTCAAACCCTGGCGCCGACACCAACAAGGCCACGGGCGGAGGAGGCCCTGGCGCAGGAGATGCCAGCGCCGTGGGTACATCAGGACCCGGCGCAGATGTGGCGGAGAAAGAGGATCTTTTGGTGATGCCATATGGCTGGCAGCACAACATCACGACGGATCTGATTGATGATCCATATCTAACCAGGGAGAAGAGAAAACATCTCCAAGGTGTCTTCAAGGACTTGTACAAGTTCACCGCTGTAAGTATTAATCTTCCTCGAGCAGTTTTCTGCATCCCATGTTTCACTTGAGTAGTGATTGTTTCTATACTCTACTTTGTAGAATCTGATGGACCGATCCCAGGAGAAGTCCGAGAAACTTAAGTTCATTGAGGACGGCCATCGTAAATTGGCGGAAAAGGATGAGCGCATTCGCGAAGAAATCCGGAAGAGGATCGACCTCCATAATGAGCTCGATCAGCTGAAGAAAGAGCGCACACACGGCTCCTTAAAAATGAAAAGAACAAGAAGATCTCCAAAGCCGAGCTTGTTGAAAAGAACAAGAAGATCTCCAAAGCGCACAAAGGTAACTTGTCGCCTTGTCTTGTTGTCATTGATTTGTTGTTTGTTCGAGTAGGTTCTGAAACTTCTCGAATACTTCTTCTTTTTTTCTTGCGCGCGTAACTGAAATCCACTTTGTAAAAGAAAGAAAATATGATTATAGATCTGAAGAACCTTGTTTACTGTGGCGCAGATGACGTTGAGCGACTTGAGAAGATCCTCCAGGATACAAGGGTCCAATTCCACGATGCCATGCAGCAGATCAAGAATATGCTTGAAGAAAATGATGTTATCCAAAAAGAACTCGAAGAATTCAAGACTGCTGCGTGGGCTGTCGTGGAGATGGTGGAGTTTCCGAGAGAAGGTAATGCTGGTGAGCTGTCATTGTTAGAGAAGCTTCGTGCGACTCCTCAAAAGGTTGCCAGCTGCATCTCGGAGGCCACCAGGACCTACATAGCTCAGGTGCTCGCATTGTTGAAGTTGTACTGGCCCAAGACGAAGCTTGAACTTCTCGCTGAAGGCATGGCGGCCGACTCCTCTGTTGAGCAATTCACGAAGTTCCGTGAAGAAGTCAAGCCCCTTGCTAACAAGATAGCTGAGAACCTGGAGCAAGATGGTTAGTAGCAAAGACAATGTGTCATGATGAACACTTATGCCACTTGTTGATATGTATATAAATTTGCCTAGTTGATCTTTCTTCAGCATATATCTTTGTGTGATGTTTGCTGGTACGATCGTAGGACTTAGAGTAGTTGGAGACGTTTGGGTTAAGCTACTCCAAGAGCATCGGCTTGGATGTAGTCAGTAACTTGATGTTTCGTAAAAGTGCTCGTAAAGCAAAATGACTTAGCCTGGATTTACCCAATCATGTGGTACGCTAGGTTAGCCTGTCAGTTTGAGAGCCTGAACGGTTAAGTTGTTAACGTCCCGCTTGTAGCAGGGAAATAACGTGGCTGTGTGATGGGCTTGGTGACCCCTTCGGCGGGTGCCTTAACGCTCTCTTTTGAGTAGTCGTAGTAGCGGCTGGAATTTTGAGAGTACGTCGAGTGCTATGCCTTATAGGCTATACTAGATGTAAGTACTCGTGGTGGAGCCCTCGAGCATAAGCGAGCTCAGTACAAGTACTCGTGGTGGAGCCCCCAAGTTTAAGTAGTCGAGAAAATATATCAACTCGTGGTGGAGCCCCCAAGTTTAATGTAGGCGAAAAAAATGTAAGAACTCGTGGCAGAGCCCTCGAGTTAAAGCATTCAGAAAGTAGTCGAATTATGGGGAAATCAACTCTTTATTTATAAAAATGCTGACATGCAGCTAGTGAATTGCTTTTACAGCTTCTACTAGGCGTAGAATTTCCGGAGATTCTCTATGTTCCAGGAGTTGGGAACTTCCTGGCCATCAGAGTACTGCAGGCGATATGACCCTTGTCTTGTGACTTCCGACATGATGAAAGGACCTTCCCACCGTGAAATAAGCTTGTGTACCCAGTTTCATCCTGAATACGGTGAAGGACCAAGTAACCGATATTGAACGACCTCTCTCGCACATTGCGATCATGATAGCGTCGGATGCCTTGTAGATAACGGGCTGACTAATCGAGGGCACTGCATCTGGCTTCATCAACAGTATCCAGTTCCAGTTGCCGGGCTTCGTCCGCCTCCCCTTCGTCATACATCTCGACTCTGGGAGAGAGCCACATAAGATCTGTTGGGAGTATAGCTTTGGACCCGTAGACAAGGAATAAAGGGCTATGTCCTGTGGCTTTCGATGGTTGAGGTCAAAGCCCCCAAACAACATGAGACAACTCATATATCCACTTGCCACCCTTTTTGTTGTTCTCATCGTAGAGTCTCTTCTTTAGGCCATCTAAAATCAAGTCGTTGGCACGCTCGACTTGACCATTGGCCCTTGGGTGTGCGACTGACACGTACTTCACTCCAATCGTGTTGTTTTCACAGAATTCCCAGAACTGGTTTGCCGTGAAGTTTGAGCCCAGGTCTGTGATGATGGTGTTGGGGTAGCCAAAATGGTACATAATATCCGAGATGAAGTCTACTGCCCTGTCTAGAGTGAGCTTGGTAATCGGCTCGTACTCGATCCACTTGGTAAACATGTCAATGGCCGCCAATACATGTGTAAAGCTTCCTGGAGTTGTAGTCAGAGGTCCAATCATGTTGAGACTCCAGCATGCGAAGGTCCATGAGGGCGGTATGGTGATGAGGTTGTGCGCCGGGACGTGAGACTGTTTGCCAAAAAAATTGTACTTTTGCCACTTTCGTACAAGATTCTCGCCGTCGGAAACTGCTATTGGCCACTAATAGCCTACCCTGTAGGTCTTCCCCACCAATGTCTTGGATGTTGCATGGTTTCTGCATGTACCCTCGTGTATCTCGAGTAGCCTACACTTCATGAGTACTCTTGTGCTTGTTCCATGCTTGTAGAGCTTATCTCCGACGATGACAAGCCCCTTGCTGTGCCTCATAATGCGTATTGCTTCTGGGCTTTTCTTTGTCACCCCAGGGGGTAGCTTCTTTTCCTTGATGAAATTGATGCAAGGCCCCCGCCAATCGACCTCCAACATCATGACCCCCCGGCTGGGGTTTGAGGATCCCAAACCGGTGGTTGCTTGATTCGTGGTCTTGATCGACGGTTCTTTGAGTTCCTGGACAAATACCCCTACTGGGACTTCTGCTCGAGTGGATCCAAGCTTGGAGAGTACTTCTGCTCCAACATTGTTGTCCCAGATGACGTGATGAATCTTCAGGCCAGTAAATTTGTTCTCCAGCTTGCGCACATCCATAACATATGCGTCCATCTCCTTTGTGCAATCCCACTCTTTGTTGACTTGTTGCACGACTAGCGGCGAGTCGCCGTACACGAGTAGTCATTTGATACCCAGTGAGACTGCCAGGCGGAGACCGTGTAGTAGCGCTTCATACTCGGCCTCGTTGTTGGACACCTTCCAAAGGATTTGTAAGACGTACTTGAGTTGTTCACCCTTTGGAGAGATGAAAAGTACTCCTGCCCCGCCACCCTCGAGCTTGAGCGAGCCATCAAAGTACATTGTCCAATGCTCTAGGCGGCTGGCTTGGGTTGGTACTTGATTTTCCCACCACTCAGCCATGAAATCGACCAATGCTTGGGATTTGATGGTTGTCCTTGACTTGAAGTTGATTGAAAGAGCCCCCAGTTCTACTGCCCACTTGGATATACGACCAGTGGCATCCCGGTTGTGGAGTATATCCGCCAACGGGAAATCAGTAATGGTTGAGATCTTGTACTCACCGAAGTAGTGGCGGATCTTCCTTGATGTTATGAGTATTGAGTAGAGTAGTTTCTAAATTGAAGCATAGCGGACCTTCGATTCAGAGAGTACTTCGCTGATGAAATAGACTGGCCTCTGCACGCCAAATACGTGGCCTTCCACGTTTCGCTCCACCACAATTGTTGTGCTGATCACATGAGTAGTTGCTGCAATGTACATCAGCAGGTTCTCCGCTAGACGTGGTGCCGTGAGAATAGGAGGTGACTACATGTGTTCCTTGAGGTCTTGGAAAGCCTGCTCAGCTCCCTCCGTCCAATGGAACTTGTCTTTCTGCTTCAGGAGCTTGAAGAAGGGAAGGCCCCATTCTCTAAGTCGTGAGATGAATCTGTTTAAGGCCGCCATGCACACTGTTAGCTTCTGCACGTCCTTGATCGTTGCTGGAGCCTTCATGTCGGTGATGGCGGTAATCTTCTCCAGGTTAGCTTCAATCCCTCTATGACTGATGATGAACTCGAGTAGTTTCCCGGATGGTATGCCGAAAACGCACTTGGTCGGGTTGAGACTCCATTGGAACTTCCGGAGGCTACTGAATGTTTCCTCTAGGTCCGAAATTAGGTCCTCGGGAATTCTGGTCTTGATGACCACGTCATCCACATAGGCCTTAACATTGCGGTGTAGTTGGTCTGCAAAGCACATTTGGATTGCCCGCTGGTACGTAGCCCCCTGTTCTTCAGCCCGAAGGACATAGTCTTGTAGGCATAAGTCCCGAAGGGCGTGATGAAGGCTGTCTTGATTTGATCTTCTTCCTTGAGGGCAATCTGATGGTAGCCCGAGTAGCAGTCAAGGAAATAGAGGAGTACACAGCCGACAGTGGAGTCGATTACTTGATCAATGCGCGGTAGCCTAAAGTGGTCCTTCGGGCAGTGCTTGTTGAGATCGGTATAATCAACACACATTCTCCATTCATTATTATTCTTGTTCTTTACAAGGATGGGGCCTCTTTGATGAAACCAGCCGCGAGTAGTTTGGCCAACTTCTTTTTGATTGCTTCCCTCTTATCCTGAGCGAATCTATGGAGACGTTGCTTTTTGGGGGTAGCATCAGGATCTACTTTCAAACTATGCTCGATCAGTTCCTTGGGCACCCCTAGCATGTCTGCTGGTTTCCACACGAATATGTCTCAGTTGGCCCTAAGGAAACTGATGAGCGCGCTTTCCTAATTGGGTTCGAGCTGTGACCCGATCAGGGCTGTCTTGGACGAGTCTCCTTCCTGCAGCTGGATGGACTTCTAGGCGAGATCTCCAATGGGCTGCAGCTTCGAGTAGTTCGCCTTCTTTGTGGGAATTTCTAGCCCTGTTTCGGAGAGCTGTTGCGCAAACGCGAGTACTTCACCTGAAGTATCTGGTACTAATGGCGACCCGCTACGGTTTGATTCCCGATCTTTCGATGAGAGGCGTGGATAACTCGATTGGTCGATGGAGGCGACGTTCACGGCCCGACTACAGCCTTCCAAGCTGTGCCTTAGCAACCGATACACCCCCTCCAATGGCTGTCGCGATCTTGTGGAGCGCGGCACCCGGCCATTAGGGCACTCGTCCTGCAAGCAATCGAAGAACTAGCAAGAACAAGTATGACAAGTACTGAATTTACTAGATGTAAATGAAGGTTTCACACGCAATCTTAATAATGGTGGGGTTCCGAAGACAAGAAGACGGGCGGCTGATCCAGCACGCGCGCTTGCAAGCAAGTAGCGAAGGCTAAACTTGATCTAAACAAAACCCAAGCATCCTTGGTGGTGGCTAAGGGGTATAAGTACGTGGGAGGACGACCACAGGGGTGCTGGGGTCGTACTCCAACCCTAGGACGCGTCCGTAATGGACTCAACTTGATACACGGCTCATTGGGCCAAAACAGGGTGACACAGCACCATGTGCAGAAAAGGACTCTTTATTAATTTTACGATTGCGGCCGACTCGTAACAGATATGGATATGAGGCCGGATCTGTTTGAAAGAGGACTTCATAAGCTTTGCACTAAGTACTTGAACGCCCCAATCTGAGTTCATATGCGACCGTGGTGTCCGTCACAAATTGGTACTGTTCTGCAGTCCGAATCCAGCCTGCGCGAATCCGTTTCCCTTTCGGTCGCCTCCTTGGTTCCTAAGCAAAACAAGAGTACACGGGTCTCCATGGTCTAAACATGATGTACATGAGCTTAGATTTGAACTCACCTGATGATTAAGTTGATGCGCACGAGTACGAGTAATAGGACCAGCAATAGGTACTTGTGTCGGAGTGGATGTGTCGTTGGTGTTGATGTCCTCATCATCCTCCCCTTCTTGCATTTGAGTCATCCTCGACTCAAGCTCATCTTCCTCTCCCAAATATGGCTTCAAATCTGCAATGTTAAATGTGGGACTAACCCCAAAATCCGCAGGCAGATCGAGCTTATATGCATTATCATTGACTTTCTCTAACACTTTAAATGCTCCATCAGCCCGAGGTAGCAATTTAGATTTTCTCAATTCAGGAAACCTTTCCTTTCTCAAATGCAGCCAAACTAAATCTCCAGGTTCAAACTTTAGTTCCTTCCTACCTTTATCACCAGCAATCTTGTATTTAGCATTCATGCGCTCTATGTTTTCTTTAGTTGTTTCATGCAGTTTTAACATCAATTCGGCACACTTAGTAGCATCAAAATTCGTTTTTTCAGAAAATGGCAAAGGCATTAAATCAATAGGAGCACGAGGCAAGAAACCATATACAATCTGAAATGGGCACATCTTTGTAGTAGAATGCAGCGATCGATTATAAGCGAATTCAATATGAGGTAAACAATCTTCCCACATCTTAATGTTCTTCTTTAAAACAGCCCTTAACATAGTAGACAAAGTCATATTAACCACTTCAGTTTGACCATCAGTTTGCGGATGACATGTAGTAGAAAACAACAATTTAGTTCCCAATTTAGCCCATAAAGTCTTCCAAAAATAACTAAGAAATTTAGCATCACGATCAGAAACAATTGTGTTGGGCACACCATGCAAACGAACAATTTCCAGAAAGAACAAATCAGCAATGTGAGAAGCATCATCAGTTTTATGACATGGTATGAAATGGGCCATCTTAGAAAATCTATCAACAACCACAAACACACTATCACGTCCCTTCCTAGTCCTAGGCAATCCTAACACAAAATCCATAGAAATATCTTCCCAAGGAGCACTAGGAACAGGTAGAGGCAAATACAAACCGTGTGGATTCAATCGTGATTTAGCCTTTTGACATGTCGTGCAGCGAGCAACAAATCTCTCCACATCTCTTCTCATCTTTGGCCAAAAGAAATGGTCAGCAAGTATATCTTCCATTTTCTTTGCTCCAAAATGCCCCATTAAGCCACCTCGATGCGCTTCCTGCAACAATAACAAGCGAACGGAGCTAGCTGGAATGCATAGCTTGTTAGCTCTAAAGACAAACCCATCACTAACGATGAATTTGTTCCATCCCTTCCCCTCTTTACAATGCAGCAACACATCTTTAAAATCAGCATCATTAACATATTGATCTTTAATCGTTTCCAATCCAAATATTTTGTAATCAAGTTGGTTCAACAAGGTGTATCTCCTAGACAATGCATCAGCAATTATATTCTCTTTCCCTTTCTTGTGCTTAGTAATATAAGGAAAAGATTCAATAAATTCAACCCACTTAGCATGTCTATGGTTCAATTTTCCTTGACTACGAATATGTTTTAAAGATTAATGATCTGAATGAATAACAAACTCTTTGGGCCATAGATAATGCTGCCATGTTTCTAATGTGCGAACAAGAGCATACAATTCCTTATCATAAGTAGAATAATTCAGAACAGGCCCGCTCAATTTTTCACTGAAATAAGCAACAGGTTTACCTTCTTGTAACAAAACACCACCCAAACCAATGCCACTAGCATCACATTCAAGCTCAAAGGTTTTATTAAAATCAGGGAGTTGGAGGAGAGGTGCATGTGTCAACTTATCTTTCAGCGTGTTGAAGGAGTTCTCTTGTGTTTTACCCCAACTAAAAGGCACTCCCTTCTTTGTAAGCTCATTCAAAGGCGCGGCAATAGTGGTAAAGTCCTTCACAAAACGACGATAGAAACCAGCAAGTCCTAGGAAACTCAGCACTTGCGTGATAGTCTTCGGTATAGGCCATCCCTGTATAGCTTCCACCTTGGCTTGATCAACCTCGATTCCCTGTGGAGTCACGACATAGCCAAGAAAAGACACTCGATCGGTGCAAAAGGTGCACTTCTCAAGGTTACCAAATAAACGTGCATCTCATAAAGCATTAAAAACAGCACGTAAGTGATCAAGATGTTCATCGAAAGATTTGCTGTAAATCAATATATCATCAAAGTAGACAACAACAAATTTCCCAATGAAAGCACGCAGAACCTCGTTCATTAATCTTATGAAAGTACTCGGTGCATTAGTTAACCCAAAAGGCATGACTAACCACTCATATAACCCGAACTTAGTTTTGAAAGCAGTTTTCCATTCATCTCCCAATTTCATACGAATCTGGTGGTACCCACTACGCAAATCAACTTTGGAAAACACAATAGCACCACTCAATTCATCAAGCATATCATCCAAACGAGGGATAGGGTGTCGATATCGAATTGTGATATTATTAATAGCCCTACAATCAACACACATACGCCATGTTCTATCCTTTTTAGGCACTAAAATAACCGGAACAGCACAAGGACTAAGAGACTCACGCACGTAACCTTTGTCGAGTAGTTCGTGCACTTGTCGCTGAATTTCCTTAGTTTCTTCCGGATTTGTCCTGTATGGCGCATGGTTTGGCAACGATGCACCAGGAATAAGGTCAATTTGGTGCTCAATCCCTCGTATTGGTGGCAGCCCCGCTGGTATCTCACTTGGGAACACATCAGAATACTCCTGCAAAAGGTTAGCAACAGCCGGGGGCAAAGACTGCTGCATATCGTGAACTGAAATCAAAGCATTCTTGCACACCAAAGCATAGGCAACAGAAGTGGAAGCAATCAATTCATTAATATCAGACTTAGTAGCAAGCAAGCAATGTCCTTTCAATCTTATCTCATCTTCCCTGCTACTAACGGATTTGGCATTCTTATCGATCTCAGCTTTAGTTCTCTTAGCTTTAGCAACATCATCACGCACAATAGATTCAGGTGACATAGGAAGCAAGACGACTTTCTTATCATGATGTATAAGAGAATATTGATTTGATCTACCATGATGCATGCTATCGGTATCAAATTGCCATGGTCTACCTAGAAGAATATGACAAGCTTCCATAGGCACAACATCGCATTCAACAACATCATGATATGAACCAATAGCGAAATTAATTCGTACCAATCTCGTTACCTTGACCTTACCACTATTGTTGAGCCACCGAATGTGATATGGATGTGGGTGCGGTTTTGTTGTAAGTGCAAGCTTCTCGACCATATCGCTGCTAGCCAAGTTGTTGCAGCTACCTCCATCAATTATCAAACGGCATGAACGCTCTTTAATAACACACTTTGTTTGGAACAGTGTATGCCGTTGATTTTGCTCCGCCTTTTCCATTGGTGCACTAAGTACACGCTGCACAATGAGGCTCTCATAATGATCTGCATCCTCTGCACCAATCTGCTCTTCTGGTTGTTCCTTAGTACCTGCATGGTCAGCAGCAAGCAAAGCAAGTGTATCTTCATCAAAATCACTAGCAGAGGAATACCCACCATCTCCTTTGACCACCAAAACGCGCTTGTTAGGGCAGTCACGTTGCACGTGGCCAAAGCCCTTGCATCGATGGCACTGAATATCTCTTGTCCTTCCCGTGGAGGCAACCAAAGATGCACTCGTGGCTGGTTTCTGGACAGTCGTGGTTGCTGAATTTGTCGGGGGAGCACGTGTCTTATCGTTGGATGGAGCGGGTATTGTCGACCGACTCGGAAATGTGGAAGGTGCAGGAGCTCGTCCGGTCAATGAGGTAGATGTGCGCGGCTGCCATGATGAAGGTTTTCCTGCAGAAATATTAGTTCTTGTACTAGCACGTCGTCCCATCACTTCCCTTTCAGCTTTACAAGCAAGATGGAACAAACGGGTTACGTTAGTATAATCTTTATAAGCAAGAATGTCCTGAATTTCTCGATTCAAACCTCCTAAAAATCTAGCCATAGCAGGTTCCTCATCCTCCACTAAATTACAACGCAACACACCCATTTGTAATTCCTGATAGTACTCTTCTACACTTTTATTACCCTGTCTCAATTGTTGCAATCTATGTAACAGATCACACGCATAGTAAGAAGGAACAAATCTAGCCCGCATGACCCGTTTCAAGGCATCCCAGGTTTGTGGAATATTATTAGGATTTTTCTTAGCATGTTCTATCCACCAAACAGAGGCAAAATCAGTAAATTCACTAGTAGCAGCCCTAACACGTATATTCTCAGGAAATTCATGACATGCAAACTTTTGATCAACAGCAATTTCCCAAGTAATGTATGCATCAGGATCGTATTTTCCATCGAAAGAAGGTATCTTAAATTTTATTTTACTGAAAGCATCATCATTATTATGTACCTCACGTCGTCGATGTCCACCCATACCTCTCCGATTAGTTCGCAGTCGTCGGCGACTAGGAGCATCTTGGTCATCTAGTTCAGTATCAGCAACATAATCATCCCAATTATCCTCGACACACTCACCCATTTGCAGTTCTGGCATGCATCTCATCAAAACGCCTCAAAAGAGCAGCAAGGCTTTGGTCAATATGAGCGACCGACGTCTCCAGCCTTGTAAGCTTGGTGTTGGTGGCAAGCTGCGTGGCCTCCAACTGCCCAATCTTATCATTTGACACCAACATATCTTCAGCAAGCCCATCTACATGCCTTCTCATCTTATTTTCAAAATGTTGTATGATTCCCTTTGTACGAGGAGAGTGACCTAAACTCCCATCACCCTCTGATCCTATCATGGTTAGATGAACAAAGGAAACACGAAAATAGGTGAAGAAATAAGATCCTACAACTAATGGGATGTAGCTACTGCAAGGCGCTCACACTCAACCTGTTACACAAGCTCTTACCAATTCTTACCTTGCTCAACAGGAGGGGATGGCAACCAACAAGTCTGCAACCGTGGGATGAAGTGTATCGGTGCTGCAACAACAGGACCTGTCAAGCTGTAGTCGAATATGTGGAGCTATAGGTGGGCTGAAGCAAGGATGAACTAGCACCACATTAGTTACAAAAGCAAGCTGAAAAATCGTTCAACGGCGGTACTATGCTGGTCCTAGCCTAGACCGTGCTAGAGACGCGAGCCTGGACACAAATGAAGTCACGAGACACCACCGAAGAACAAAAAAGATGCACAAAGAACAGCCCCTTTTTCTTCCCTTCTTTTTCTTCTTCTTCTTTTTTTTTCTTTTTTTTCCTTTCTTTTTTTTTCCTTCTCTTTTTTTTTTCTTTTTTTTCAGGGGATCCTCAAAACTGATTATATAACCTAAAAGACTTCAAAAGAGCCACACAGCACACAAACTTTTTCCAAAAGGGTAGGGGTATTCCGGTAAAACAAACTCTCTCTCTCTATCTCTCTCTCTCTGGAGTAAGCCGAGACTATATGTATTCGTGCAAAGTTGTGGTTTGAGTAAGCCGAGACTACTTCTGCCTTTCTAGAGCGCTACAAAATATGCAGTACAAGTGCGAATAGCAATGGAATTTTATAACACAGCGCAATAACCAATTCGAACTAGGAAACCGATCCCTACTCGAATCACAGCACTGCGTGCGATTCGGTCACAAACCAACACGGAATCTAACTCGGACTTGAACACGAATATGGACTCGGATTCCGCCAACACGGAGTATGTATGGTAGCGCACGGTTGTGACTAGAACGTGACAAGAACTCGAAACTCTAAAGGACTAAAACTAAGACCAGCAACTCGACGGAACCGATGCAACCGAAAATTCAACAAGCCCTAACTAAGCAGTGCTAGCAAAGGCTCAAACGAGTTTATAGGATTGAAGGTAACTAATCTACTATTTTTTTTGACTTTTCTGGACTATAGGAAAAATAAAACAGCGAAGAATTAGAAGTCTCTCACCGATAAACCTTGCTCTGATACCAACTAATGGCGACCCGGTAGGGTTTGATTCCCGATCTTTCGATGAGAGGCGTGGATAACTCGATTGGTCGATGGAGGCGACGTTCACGGCCCGACTACAGCCTTCCAAGCTGCGCCTTAGCAACCGATACACCCCCTCCAATGGCTGTCGCGATCTTGTGGAGCGCGGCACCCGGCCACTAGGGCACTCGTCCAGCAAGCAATCGAAGAACTAGCAAGAACAAGTATGACAAGTACTGAATTTACTAGATGTAAATGAAGGTTTCACACACAATCTCAATAATGGTGGGGTTCCGGAGACAAGAAGACGGGCGGCTGATCCAGCACGCGCGCTTGCAAGCAAGTAGCGAAGACTAAACTTGATCTAAACAAAACCCAAGCATCCTTGGTGGTGGCTAAGGGGTATAAGTACGTGGGAGGACGACCACAGGGGTGCTGGGGTCGTACTCCAACCCTAGGACGCGTCCGTAATGGACTCAACTTGATACACGGCTCATTGGGCCAAAACAGGGTGACGCAGCACCATGTGCAGAAAAGGACTCTGTATTAATTTTACGATTTCGGCCGACTCGTAACAGATATGGATATGAGGCCGGATCCGTTTGAAAGAAGACTTCATAAGCTTTCCATGAAGTACTTGAACGCCCCAATCTGAGTTCATATGCGACCGTGGTGTCCGTCACAAGTTGGTACTGTTGGTGTCCGTCACAAGTTGGTACCATGTGCAGAAAAGGACTCTGTATTAATTTTACGATTTCGGCCGACTCGTAACAGATATGGATATGAGGCCGGATCCGTTTGAAAGAAGACTTCATAAGCTTTCCACGAAGTACTTGAACGCCCCAATCTGAGTTCATATGTGACCGTGGTGTCCGTCACAAGTTGGTACTGTTCTGCAGTCCGAATCTAGCCTGCGCGAATCCGTTTCCCTTTCGGTCGCCTCCTTGGTTCCTAAGCAAAACAAAAGTACACGGGTCTCCATGGTCTAAACATGATGTACATGAGCTTAGATTTGAACTCACCTGATGATTAAGTTGATGCGCACGAGTACGAGTAATAGGACCAGCAATAGGTACTTGTGTCGGAGTGGATGTATCGTTGGTGTTGATGTCCGCATCAGGTACACGCGTGGTCGAGGCGTACTTGATGGCCTTCTGGTCGCAGCCGTAGGACTTCTCCAGGTCGCCGCGGAAGGTGAGAACCCCACTCTTTCCTGGCATCTTCAAGAGTAAGTAAACGTAGTGCGGTACGACAATGAATTTGGCCATTACAGGTCTGCCCAGAATGGCGTTATAAGAGGTTTCAAAGTTGGCCACTTCGAACTTGATGTACTCGGTACGGTAGTTTTCCCTCATCCCAAAGGTGACGGGAAGCACGACCGTGCCAAGCAGCGTAGCTGCGTTCCCAGGTATGATGCCGTAGAAGGGAACCTTGCTGGGGTAAGCATGTCAATGAAATTTGACCCCATCTTCCTTAGGATACTCGCAAAGATGATGTTGAGGCCGCTGCTTCCATCGATGAGTACTTTTGCGAACCTGACATCCGCGACCACCGGATCTAGGACGAGCGGTAGTTTGCCCGGCTCAAAAAAGCTCGTCCACCGATCAGCCCTGGAGAACGAGATGGGGACCTGCGACCACCGGAGGGGTCGTGGGACCGCCGGCTCGACAGACATGATCTCGCGGTGGTGTAGCTTCTGAGTCCTTTTGGAGACAAATCCTGACTCGCCACCGAAGATGATGTTGACCACCTTGGATACGTCCAGGAATTCGCCGGCGTCTGTCTTGTTCTCCAGGTCTTTATCATCCTTGTCCTTCTTCTTCTTCTTGTCGCCCTTCTCCAAGGGCGGGGCGTTGAGGGACTTCCGGAGCTGGTAGCACTCGAAAGCAGTGTGCTTTGAGTGTGGGTGCCACGGGCATTGTTTCTGCATGAGTTTGTCAAATTCCTCTTGCAGATTGGATGGCTTCTTGCCTCGCGGGGCGCGATTGATAGCCGCGACAAGATCGTCTGTCTTGCTCTTTCGGGAGGATCCCGAGTAGTCCCGCTGGCTTCTGTCGTTGCGGTGGTCGTTGTTGCACTTGCTGTAGTTGTTGTCGCGTTTTGAGAACCGATCACGCTCCCGGTCCTCTTGGTCTGCCTAGGTCTGCATCATGTCGTGGAGGGCAGCAACAATCTTGGGGCGGTTGCAGCCGAAGTCGCGGAATAGAGCCTTGTCGGTGAGGTCGTTGTGGAAGGAGTCGATGACGTCGCTCTCCGAGATGTTGGCGATCATAGCTCGGGTGTCGAATAAGCGGCGAGTGTATGAGCGCAGGAGCTTGTTCCTTTCTTGCTTGCACTGGGACAGGTCGTGTCGAGTACCTGCCCGAGCAATCGCCCCCTGGAAGTTGTCGATGAAGACGTTCTGCAGTTGCTCCTGGGAGTCGATGGAGTTCTTGGTTAGGCTCTCCAACAAAGTGAGTGGGGTGGTCTCCAGGGCCATCGGGAAGTTGACGACCTTGGTGTTGTTGGTGCCGCCTGCGACATCAATGGCAGTGGAGTAGCATTGTACCCACTATTGAGGAGATTGCTTGCCATCCTACTTGTAATCGTTGTTGTCCCATGTAGTGTTTCCCTTGGCTCTGGCGTGTTCCTTCCTCTGATTATCGATGATGGAGCGAGCATCGCGCCCCATGTTGATCTTGTAATGGAGGTCACCCTTTGGAAGCTTTTCGAGCTTCGAGCGGTGGTAGTTGTGAACGGAGCCTTCCGGATGTGGTGCGTGGGTCGTTTGTCGGCTTCCTGCGAGACGGCTTCCTTGCAGACCACGGCTTCCCTGTTGGTTGTTGGAGGGAGCAGCTTGTCGCCTGGGGTGGCCCCCTGGTGTTCTGCTGACTTGGCTTTCTCCCTCGCCCTCGCCCTTTCCACGAGAAACCGAGGGCATCGGGTTCTGCTAGTTGATCTGCAGCAATGCCCGCTGCGCCATGCAAATGGCGGTCTGGACTTGCAGGTCGGGGTTGCCAGCTGACACTGCGGTTATACCGGCAATGTTGGCGGTAGGAGTGTTGAACCCGGTGTCCTGTGCTGCTGCAAACTCAACGTTGAGGTCGCGTTGAATAAGTGCGCGCCGATCATTGGCATCCTTTCTACGCATGGCACGCTTCCTATTGCGCAGCCTGCGGGCCTCACGGTCCTGAGCGTACTCGTTGGCGGCATCTGCAGTGTGCTCATCCTCAAAGATCTGTTCAGGCCTTTTGTTGCAGTGCTTGTCGCTGTATTCGTCGGATTCCGCCATGAAGACGTGGCGGTGTGTGAATGGATCATCGGAGCTCTAGTCTACGAGTACAGTTCCGCCGGGGGTGGTCTCACCGAGTGGTCTGCCCTCTTGGAAAGGCAGGGAGTCAAGGTGAGCGACCAATCTTTCGTCGTCTCCTAGTAGTTCGGAGGGTTTCATGCCCTTCCAGTACACGAAGTGACCCTCCGGTGTGGAGGTTATAACCAAGCCCTGGCCACCCAAGTAGGGTTCGGCCTCAGGATCGGAGTCCGAGTCGTAGTCGTCGAAGATAGAGGCCTCCCGGCATGCGGTGGCGTTCTTGTCCCCGAACTCGAATAGTTCATCCAGATCCTTCTCCAATGCAGAGTAGAATTTGGACTTCATGGCCTCCTGGTAAACGATGGCTGTATTGCGTAAATCGAAGGGGAATCGGTCACGCTACTCCTCCGATGGAGACGAGTCCGATCCGAGGAAGCTTGATGCAGCACGAGTCGGAGTCGCGTCAAAAACGGATAACTTCTCGATCTCCATAGCGAGGTCAGGGAGCAGCATCTCGTCGAGATTGTCAACAAACTCATTGAGAACGCTGCTTGGTGTTGCTATAGATGCCTCCGGCTTGTTGTTGACGAGGTGCGACGGAAGTCACCTGTGCCATTAGAGACACAAACCCAGGAGCCAAAGATGAAAGTAGTGCCCGCAGGGGGCACGGCGTTGGTGAAGCTGAAAGTTGCCATCGAATTCGCCGATGGATCTTTGATGAGCACCCCCTACCTGGCGCGGCAGTTGTCGGTGTTTTACCGGCAAGCCTACCTAGGGATACCCTAAGGTAGTAGACTTGTGGTTAGGGTGTCGCTGAGATCAGGAACTCTGATGGTGCAAGGAACACAAGGGTTTAGACAGGTTCGGGCCGCAGTATGCATAATACCCTATGTCCTGTATGGTTTGTATTGCCTTGGGTTATGAGATTGTTTGGAGGGGGTCCTTGTCCGCCCTTATATATCCTGGGGGCATAGGGTTACATGGAAATCCTCATCTGGTACGAGCTTAGGAGTCCTAACCGAGTACTCTTGGGTAGTTTCCTTCTGTACCGACTAGTTGTACTTACATACGAGTACTTTACAGTATGGATAAGGTATGGGACATGCCCCACCCCTTACTCTAGAATGTTCTATGCCACGCGTGCAGTCCCGTTGCCCCGGGTCTGACATGGGACTGTACAAAGGAGAAGATGGATGCCTATTGCAAGGAGATATGAAAGTTAGAAACCAGCTTCTACGGGTTGGAGTTCCACCACGTCATCAGAGACTACAATGTCGCGGCCAATGTCCTCTCCAAGCTCGGCTCCAATCGAGCCCTTGTCCCAGCCGGAGTTTTTGTCCAAGCCCTAAGAAGACCCACGGTCGAAGTTGAAGAACCCCCTCCCACCAAGCAAGACTTGGCGCCAGCGCAGGGTCAAGAAGTGCTTGTGATCGACTCCGACTGGCGCTACCCTATTATCAACTTCCTCGTCAACAACATGTCCTCCCCCGACAAAAAAGAACATGAGAAGCTCTGACGATGAGCCGCCAACTACGTGGTCATCGACATTGACTTGTTCAAGCACTTGGCCTCCTCAGGGACGCTGTCCAAGTGCATCGCCCAGAGCGAAGGAGTTGCACTACTCCATGACATCCACTCGGGCATTTGCGGCAACCACGCAAGAGCCTCTACCATGGTGGGCAAAGCATTCAGGTCCGGTTTCTACTGGCCCACAACACTCGCTAACGCTCACGACATTGTTAAAAGGTTCCCAGGGTGCCAATTCTTTGCCAAGAACCAACATGTTCCGGCTCAGGCCTGCTAGGGGCTCGACTCGGTTGGACGTTTGAAGACAGCCATAGGTGTCTATAACCACATATTTGTGGCCATTGATAAGTTTACTAAGTGGATTGAAGTTAAACCAGTCGCAGCTACTACAGCAGCCAAGGCGGTCAAGTTCATCCAGGAAATTTCTCACAGATTTGGTGTGTCCAATAGGATCATCACTGATCTAGGCACATCATTCACTGGAGAACTATTCTAGGACTACTGCCTCGACAATTGCATCGACATCTACTACGCCTTCATGGCTCACCCAAGGTGCAACGGCCAAGTGGAACGCGCTAATGGCATGATCCTCTAGGGGCTCAAGGCGCGTATCTTGGACCCACTCGAGAAGTTTGGTTTGAAGTGGATCCAAGAACTACCACTAGTCGTTTGGGGCCTACGCATCCAAAAGAGCTGGGCCACCGGCTATTCTCCCTTCTTCCTAATTTATGGCTCGGAGGCTAACCTCCCGAGTGACAGAACTTTTGGTGCTCCGCGCATCCAAAACTACAAGGAAGGTGAAGCAAAAATGACTCGGCGCCATGACATCAACCTAGTCGAGGAACATCGCATCACAACTGCCTTGTAGCACGCACGCTACGAAAAGCAGCTCAGGTGCTTACACGACCGAAACGCGCAGGAGCGAGACTTCAACATAGGCGACATGGTCCTACACTGCATCTAGTCTACTTCTGGTGCGCACAAATTATCTTTCCCATGGGAAGGTCCCTTTGTCATCAGCACAGTCGTTGCCCCTAGCACCTACCGCCTACAGAGGGAAGACGGCACGGACATAGGGAACCCATGGAACATTGAGCACCTTCGGGGCTTCTACCCGTGAGAGGAGCTCGCAGCTATGTACCGCAACCCTTCTAATAATAATAAGAGCATTTCATCACCTATGTCTTTCATATACTGTTTATCTTCCACGCCTAAAGAACAACCTGATATCGCCCCTTCCGACTCGTCCAGCACGTTCGGGGCTACGACTTGGCCATGCCAACTCGCACCAATATCGTTCGCGTCTAATAAATAACCTAACCGAGTGATGGACTGATCACAACCCGGTGCGTCCTGGAACCACTCTGCATCACCCGCGCCCATCACGTGTCTGATGACCAGCTCTCTACACAATGGGCAAGGGCACATCGCAAGGTTGGCATCCTAACCACTCGGCCAAATCAGAAAACTACTCGGCTATGGAACACAATAAAGCTTCATTACATGCAAAATAAACACTATTTTTTGGCCAACAATTGGCCCCATAATGTTTCTGATGCACTAACAACTTCTTACATGTTCACCTGGCCCATGATGCGCTTGACGAGGGGTCCAACGGCGGGGAAGTGGGAGTCCCACTCGGCATCAATGCAGTCCTCCGTGACGCCCTCTCCCACGGGATCCAGATCCGCCTCAGGGTTGTGGGACTTCACGAGGGCCATCGCGAAATGCACCGAGTCCTTGGCCGTCTTCCTGATGAAGGCCTTGAGATGTTCTCGCACAACGTCCAGGCGCCGCGCTCATTATTCCGCCAGGGCAACCCCCTCCGGCTCAAACGCGACTAGCACGACGTCGATCTTGGGCATCAGCTGGTTGAGGTCCGCCCGGGCGTCGGCCAAACAGGACTCCATCTCTGCGAAAGCAGCTCATATCAGTACGAACAACTCAACAGAACAGGTAACCTTTAAGGAACAAGTGCACATACTTGCGCAGCGCTGCTTCTCGAGCCGAAGCTTCTCCACCATAAGAGACTCCCGGCCCTTAGCGCCCTCCCTTAGCCGGTGCAGCTCGGCATTCGCCTCCACGACGACCTTGAGTTCCCGGGCCATCGTCACGTTGGCTTCCTTTAGTTCCGCAAAGCCCTAGGCGTCAGCCTCACACGGCAAGTTGGGCAACCAAATACAGAGATGAGTTAGAGGTCAAACCTTTTATCTTCGCCGACTGCTTCCTCGAGGCCTTGGAGTGGTTCGCTTCAGCGCCCGCAACTCCTCCTCCAGCTGAAGGACCTGATTCGCCGACCCGTTTCCAGCTTCGAGCTGGCTTGCAACTCGCCGACTCAGGTCGGCCAAAGCCTGCAAAATCAAGGCGCCTCAAGCCATATGCCCCAGCATCTAAGCACAAACATCAATCGCTAACCTGGGTCGCCTTGGCCGAGCACTGAGCAGCCTCGAGCAGCGCCTCCTTGGTCACCACCGCCTCCTCCCCCAGCGCCTTCTCTTCAGGCGGATGCTGGACAGCAGGGAGCGCAGGAGTGATGACCCGGGGCACCATGTCTGGGTCAGCAGGGTCCTCTGTAGCCCCTACCTTGGCCCTGTCCTCCAGCGCCACATTTAGCGGCTCGACTTCTTTGCCTTGCGGCGGCTCTGATGCCGCCGCCTCCTCCTTGGTCCCAGCTGCCGCCCCCTTGATCAGTCGAGGGCGAGCCAGTGGCACCTCCGCCGGAGACACCGCCCCCTTAGCCACCTCAATCGAACTGGCCTCACAGGTGGATTCCTCTGCCTTGTGCTTGGCGCCGCTGAGCGATGCCCTCCTTCAAGCCAAACCATCGACTCAGATTCAAAATCGACCAAGAAAAAGACCTGGATTACCAGTTGCAAGGCACTTGGAATTTACTTTTCAGTCTGCCGCACGGTGAAGCTTGTCTTCAGCGGCACGGCGGAGGGCAGCAACTGCGCCACCCTTGCGGTTGTTGATGGTCCTTAAGTCATAAATCCGACCGTCAACTCCTACAACATTCTTATCAAAAAGAATCACCAAACTTAGTTATAGGGTTTTGCTCTAATCAATTCCACGAGTTTTGGTGAATTATGATTTGCAATCACCCATAAGTGGAAAGACCGAGAAAGTGTACACAAAACATACAAGAATACACAGAAGATCACACTCTACGTTACACTTATAAGAAGGGCCCACAACAAATCAGCCCAAGATGCTAAGGAACACACCTCCAACCAATCAGGGGCTGGCACACGAATTCAAGGGCCCACAAACAGAAGGAAACTGCCTCAACTTACCGCCAACCTCCATGGAACCACATGGGGACCCACCTGGCAGTGTTCCGAACGAAAGGCTGCGCGAGAGGCGACACCCAGGGGTCGGCCGCATCTGGACTGGCTCCCGTCCAGGTGCCCTTTGGCGGGAGATTAGCTCTGATCTTCCTAAAGGCAGTGCCCATATGTTTCCTTATTGATTCCCGTGGGAACCGACCTTTGGAGGCTATATAAGGAGCCCTCACCCCTCATATCAATAACACACTTGTGGAGAAGAAGTTGTAGAGGTCCTACCCACTTGTATCTTAGAGTAGGGAGTGTGTGAGGAAGAAGTGAGGAGAAGAGCTGGGCTTGTCGGCTACTATTCGTCCTTGTACCTCTATGGATACGATCCAGTTGAATAAGTATCTGAGTTCATCTTCTGGTAAGATCTTGGTTAAGTTATCCTTCCATTATTGTTCGTTTGCGGGTTCATCATCCGTTCTAGTAGCGGGTGCTCTAGTGAGGGTCCCTGCTCGATCAGGTAAACCCTGCGCTTCGCTAGAGTAGTAGTTGAAGGCATAAACGTGGTGTTTAGGCCCTAGATTACTTTTGTTTGCTGCGAGTCCCATGGTATTGTAGGGGTAGACTGCAGGTGGTGATAACCCTGTTGGTCCGCTACGAAGCTGCTTCGTGGTTAGTGAAGTCCCCCACGTCCGGGCTCGGAGTAGCGCTGAAGCTGGAGGGTCCTAGCAGACCAGGGTCAGACCGGTGCCTGAAGTGAGTGAACAGTATCGTAAGTGTACCTTTCCTTAACTCCTTTACCTTTGGATAACCACGCTAATCTTAAGCCATTCTATCACTTCCTTTTCCTTGGGTAAACTAGCTAGAAGACATTTACACATCCATTCCCCTAGAAATTACGATACCCTGAATACTCTCCGGGTGAAGTGCTACAACAGTATCTTCCGTGCGCTTGCGGATTTATCTGTGATCATTAAGAAATACCAATAGCGGGCGACCTCGCTGGCCAGCCCTGCTCCTCCTCTTGCTCCCACTCCTCCGGCTTGGGGGTGGTGAGGCCTGCCTTCACGGCCACGGCCACCGTTCCCCCCTTCTTGTGCATGGAGGGGTGGAGCTCCGACCCCGTGGGGGCACCCCACCCCTTTGGGCCTTTGACGGGGTGACCTTGCGGGTGGGACACCGCTTCTTTGTGTGGAGCCGGCACCAACCGCCGGCCCCGATACTTCAACAACGTTGTACGACTCGCTCCCAATGGAGGAGTCGGACGGGAAACTTCCGACATCCACCGTCGGCAGTGCTAGCCCGGCGGGCGGATCAACAGCTCTACCCTGCTGTCCCTCCGGCAGCGGCACAGGGCACCAGAACGACACAACCTTTTCCTGCAAAAGACTGAGTGGTTTTACAACCCAATGGGTGACATCGACGGCAATTCGACTCGGCGAAGAACTACTTAGATCAAAACCACATGGCGCGAATGAAAAATGACCCAACAAGCAGAGTGCTTACCTGTGTGGTGCGCCGCTTCAGGCAGTACGCCTTCGGGCAGCCCTTGTCGCGGACCTCCCCGTTCACGATCAGCATCACCCGCCCCGTAGGCCTCGTTGCGCGAGACCTTGCGGTTCTGCCCGCGAGTCGAGTCCTCACGGCCCAAGTACTCGTAGCCGGGTTGGACGCGCTCCTGGATTGGCTGGGTCAGCCGTTTGGCTCGTGACACCGCCACTGCAGTGCTGGTTAACTTGTCGGCCTTGAGCTTCTGCAGCTCGGCCAGCAGCAACTCCACCTCCACCATCTCCTCCTTGGTGGGCTTCTCCTCCCACATGGCGTTCAGGACCGGCGGGAGACCGGTGTGAGGCGGAAGACAAGGAGTGGGGTTCACCACCACGAACCACTCCTCAGCCCATCTCTTGTATCTATCCTTGAAGACAGCCTCGGGGTACTTCCCCCTTGGCGAAGCGAGAAGGTGGCCCCGCCGACCACATCCGGCATATCCTTGTTTGGGTATTCCGCAGGTGGTACAGGGACCTCCAGATATTGAAGTGGGGCGCGATCCCCAAGAATCCCTCACACAGATGGATGAACATCGCAATCTGCGTGATGGAGTTGGGCTTGAGGTGTGTCGCCTCCAGCCCGTAGTAGTGAAGGAGCCCCTGGAAGAACGCTCCCCGGTGCAGCTCTACCACCTAGAGATTGCCTTCTCCGGCAACAGGCCCTGCGCCACCAACATTTCGATGTCTGCGTCTGTCATGGTGCTTGGGGACCAAGCCAGCTCCAGGGCTGGAGGCGTGGCGGCGACTGCTTCGGGGATTTCGCTAGCAATTTCTGCAAAGGATGAGTGATGGCGGTGTGGCAGAACCACCTGAATTAATCCGGCTCAAGCGCGCTAACCATCACCACGAGGGCAATCAGGGCTAACTCGCACTTCAAACGGAATAATCCATTGGTCTGTCGGTTAACCTCCTGATACAACCACGATTTTTGCCGATCGAAACCACACATACATGTACTCACACGAAGGTGAGCCCAGAGGATACAACATTCCACAAATTTTACACCACATGGTTCATCAAAAATTATTATTACAACTGAGTTCGAGTTCGCAAAACAAGGTACTTTAGAGTTCAAAGTAATTGAGTTCTTCAGAGTTCAATGCAGCGGAAAAATAACGATAAACTACTCGACGATACACGATGTCTCGATGAAGCCCGTACGAGATATCACTCGGCATTATCGTCATTGGCCGGGGCGCATCCCGCTCCACCGACCAACCAGGAGGAAGGGTACACGGCCATGTCAAACTAGCGATCAAATCCTCAAAAGAATCACCTGAAAACAAGCCACAAGTAAGGCTGAGTATACTAATACTCAGCAGGGCTTACCCGACTAGTGGAATATACATAGCCGACTCCTAGACATGCAAGGCTTTTGGCTTGAGGGGTTTATTTTGCCGAAAAGCATATAAAAGTAGGTCCTTACTTTCAAATTTTAGCCCCAGATTCTAGTTTTCTTTAACCATTCTAGGTAAGCAACTATCCAATATCATACATGGTGGAAGAATTAATTTGCATCCAACAAAATTAATCATCATCATTGTTCCTCTTCTTACTCTATGTGGTAAAAGGGTCAAGCAGCCTCAATAACCGCGAGAAACGGATGATTCGAATCGAATTTCTTAACCTTGCAAGGGAAACCTAAACACACGTCACGTGGTTACTCCTAGAGTCAGACATGCAACTTTTCCCTTCAATTCCCGCTTCACAGAACAGGCCCACCGCCTTCGACTACACGTCCCCATGGACCCGGCCATGGCGGCACATGCACCGGCCATTAGCTAGATGTGAACGAATTCAAGACGGTGGGGAGTATCTTCCGGCCTCGGTTCAATTCGGTACTTAAGCTTACCGATTACCATATTCTCGGCATGTGGTTAGTACGTTCAAAGACTTAACCACCACTACCACACACTGCAGCCTTAGCATTTTTCACTAAATAGACGGGGCCTCAATCATCAATATAAACATCGTACCATAGCCCCGTCCGTCGACCTTATGATTGCAGCATGTAGTAAACATTCAACTCCTAAATTCTCGCGAGTGACAGGAAATCACTCGACTTTTACCGGAGTCCTATTAGCGTAGCATTCTATCTAACCTTACATCTAGTGTTCAGAGCATGGATACCTAGGATCATGCAACTAAGTTTTCATTCAACTCCTATAAACTTAATGCACAAGTAAAGTAGAGTAATAAGTTGCATAATAGAAAATAGGGTTCATGCTCCGGGGCTTGGCTTCTTGGGGATCGTCCGAACTTTGGTTCGGGTCTTCGAAAGCTTCAGTTAGATTCACTTGAGCTTCACGCTGTTCACTCTCGGACTCGGGCACCAGATCGTACGTTCCGTCGGCGAGAGTAGTCGATTCTATATGAATGCACAAGTGTAAGTTGTAGTGATGGTATATGACGATTATTTTCCTTCACGATAAAGTTGCAGTCCACACAAACATCGATTTGGTTGTGATGTTACTTAGTTAAGATTTCTTGGGCAATTGTTAATAGAGTATAACTTAAACTAACTAACTCCATGAAACAAGAGGGGTTGGGGGTTGTGTTCTTTTGGAAACTAATTTTTCTAAGCACAACATGGATTAAACATAACTTCTGGACTAGGTAACTTATAGTGATGAAATTTTTATCTAGAGTACAATATGCAGAGTCAAAAGCACTGTAAAAATGTAATACACAACCACTACTAGAACATAGTTATTTTTATACAGAACGAACTATACAAGTATTGATGCCAAAAATTTTACAGAGAGTTAACCTATCCACATAAATGTTACTGTAAATTTTTTTCAGATTTTATTGTGCATGATACAGAGCATAATAAATAGGACAAGCTACACTGATGTTAATAAAGATTAATTTCTACAAGATGTTCTACAAGGTTTCTGAGTATGAAACTTTTTATACAGAAAGAGCTACTCTAAAGTGTCCCACAGTAAAAAGTTGAGCATTTTCCAAGCACAGAAACTAATTATTTGAATTAGTGCATTTTTCCTACCACAAAATTATATAAATAAGTTACAGAGAGGAAAAAGGTTCTAAACTTTTTCTGTGGTATTTAGGCATCACTATAACAGTTCTGGAAAAGTTTCACAGCATGAAACACAATATACCAGCAGGTACAAATTAGTTCTATTATTTCATGGCATAAGAAAAGTTTAACAAAAAGTTTATCTAGAGATGGGTTCTGGTCCTAATATTTTTACACTGGCCTAAACATCAAGCATCAATTCTACTATCAAAAAATTAGATTCAGAACTGGTCTACAACAATGGGTACAATTAAGGTCTATTAAACATTCCATTTAATTTAGAGCAAGATTTAGCAAACAACTGAAGAAAAAAATGTAACAAAAGTTGTAGATTTTATTCTAACGATTCCAGAACAGTTGAGTTTGTATTTTTCTGATTTTTCTATGATTTTATATGAATTTTGCAATTTTGCTATTTTTGAATCCAAAGATGAAACACAGGTTTACAGTTATGCCCCTGGAAACTTGCGTGCAGACTCTTTAAAGATTTCAATCATTGCAATTGGGTCCCTGGGCGGCGCTGGCACGGCGGCCGGCCAAATTCCGCCGAGGGGGCTCGTCGGCAGCGAGGGGAAAAGGGTCGGGGGGATCTAGGGAGGTGAGAGCTACCTTGGGGTGGCCTTGGTCGGGGTTGGGGATGGCCGGAGGTGGCTCATCGGCGCGGAGCAGAGGGGCGGCGGCGGTGCGGAGCGTCGGCGATGGTGCTCCGGCGAGGAGGGGAGGGCGTGGGCTGGTCGATGAGCTTCGCGGCGTCGAGGGGAACCCGTTCCGAGGCTTGGCTCGGATGGAGGAGCGTCGGAGTGGGTTGTCCACGGAGCAGCAGGGGAGCGGCGACGGCGCGGGCGGCGCTGGCGGTGCTCTGGCGATCGAGATGGTCGGGGAAGAGGCCAGTGAGCTTCAGTGGAGGGAGGGCAAGCTCGCTGGGTGATGGGTTTGGGCAGTGGGAAGCTAGAGGATGGGGCTCCACGGGCGGGTGGTGCACGGCAGCGGCAATGGCAGCGGCGGCGGCGTTCTGGTGGGTTGAGGCGCGCGCGAGTGGCCTTGTGTCGCCTTTTATAGGCTGCAGGAGGGAGGGAGAGAGGACCGGGCAACGCTGGGGAGGGGCGGCACGACGGGGGCGCGTTACTGGTCGCGGTGTGCGGCGGGCGCGGGCAGGGGATTGGGCGCTGAGGATTTGGCATGGGGATCGGGAGATCACGCGGCGCGCGGGTTGAGCGAGGAGCTGCAGCAGCTGGCTTGCCGGGCGGTGAGCGCGGCGACTGGTGGGCGCGGCGGGGGCTCAGGCACGGCGCGGACTGGCCATTGGCCGCGGCGGGTGGCGAGCAGTTGCGCGCGTCGCCGGCGTGCGCGTGGCGTGCACGGACTGCGAAGGAGCGCGTGCGAGCGGGGCGCGGCCAGGCATTGGCTTGGCGCCTAGTGCCGGTCAGGCATCGCCGGCAAAGTGGACAGCGGCGACTGCGCGGCGGGCGGAGGGTCGGGCAGAGCGGAGAAGGGAGGGTCAGCGGTGACTGCGTGATGGAGGGTCGTGCGGAACGGAGTTGACGGGGCGGAGAAAGAAGGGTCTGAAATGAAAAATAGAGAAAAAGGCAGGGGCTGGTTTGCAAAGTCAAGTGTTTCTCAAATTTTTGTGTTGTAACTCAAAAATCTCTGAACAAGAAAGTTGTTCAAAATGAAAAGTTACACAAGTATTGTTTCAGGCCAAATTTCATTTGAGTTCTAGTTTAGAAGTTATTTTAAAAACTCAAAAAGTATGATTCGGAGGGCACATCATTTCCTGGGCAAAAATTTGTATACTCTCCTAGGCTTCAGCTAGACTTTTGTTTATTGTGTCATTGATGGTGTGTCTATTAAATTTCGCCGCCATTGAGGTGAGAGTTATTTAATTTGTCTGATTAAAGTACAAGTATTTATGCACATATACACATCTATTTTTAATTCAAAGCAAAACCAATTTATAATTTGTTTCTTTTAAACTTTTCTTAGTTATTTATGCGTCGTGTTAAGCTAATGAGACTTGTTTAGCAATTTAAAAACCCAAGGTGTTACAGCCTTCCCCCCTTAAAAAGAATCTCGCCCCGAGATTCGGGCAATAGGCTTAGTGTGGATAGTGTGTGTAGCTTCGGTAGAGTTGAGAAAACACGGGAAATTTTGGTTTATATAGCTTTCAGTTTCCCACGTGACTTCTTCCTCATTGAATTTTATACATTTTAATCACTTTTCTCCTAGTGCTTCTTTCTTTTTGATCCATGATTTTGATAGGATACTCAACATACGAGAGGTTGGGCTCTACTAATATTTCCAGTTGTTTGACAACCTCGGTAGGGACTCGAACACACTTCTTGAGTTGAGACATGTGAAAGACATCATGGATGGCTGCAAGCTGAGGGGGCAGTCGAATTCTATAGGCTACGGGTCCACAGTTCTCGATGATTTCATAGGGACTAACATATCGGGGAGATAGTTTTCATTTGACTCCGAATCGTTGTACACCCTTGGTTGGTGAAACTCGAAGGTAGACGTGGTCACCAACTTCAAATTTTAGTGGCTTCCTCCTTCTGTCAAAATAGCTCTGGGGCGGCTCTAAGGTTTCCTTGTATTACTCTCACTTTTTCTTCTGCCTCGATTACCAAGTCTGGTCCAAATAATTTGCGTTCTCCAGTCTGTGACCAACTCAAAGGGGTTCGACACATTCGTCCATATAGGGCCTCAAATGGTGTCATTTTCAAACTTGTTTGATAGCTATTGTTATATGAGAACTCTGCTAGGGATAGGCATTTGTCCCAATTCTTGCCATAGTGAATGACGCAAGCTCTAAGCATGTCTTCAAGAATTTGGTTCACTCTTTCAGTTTGTCCGTCAGTTTGAGGATGATAGGCTGGGCTTCGAATCAATTTAGTACCAAGAGAAGCTTGCAATTGTTCCCAAAAGCGCGCTACAAACTGAGTACCACGATCGGAAATAATAGTCTTTGGTACTCCATGTAGGCAAACGATGCAATCGAGATAAATCTTGGCATATTTCTTGGCAGTATAGGTGGTGTGTACCGGAAGAAAATGTGCCGTCTTTGTGAGTCTATCAGCGATAACCCAGATGGAATCATATTTCTGTGCGGTACTTGGTAATCCAACAATGAAATCCATACTTATGTCTTCCCATTTGAATGAGGGTATACGCAAAGGTTGAAGTGTACCGGCTACTTTCAAGTGGCTAGCTTTTACTCTCTGACATGTGTCGCATTCTGAGACATATTTAGCAATTTCCCTTTTCATTCTAGTCCACCAGAAGTTTTGCCTAAGATCTTGATACATTTTGCTACTGTCGGGGTGAATAGAAAATTTGGAAAAGTGTGCCTCATCAAGAATTTGCTTACGGATCTCATGATTCTTTGGAACGACGATGCGACTTTCGAACCATAGAACTCCCTTATGGTCCTGGAGGAAAAATTTGTATTTCTCTTCTCCTAGAGAGTTTTTGTTTGATGACCTTAACTACTTCATCATGTAGTTGTGCCATGATGATCTGGTCGTGCAGAGTGGACTCAACTGAGATGTGATTCAGAGTGCCTTGGGAAATTATTTCCAAACTAAGCTTCCTCATTTCTGAACATAATGTCTCATTATAGAATTCCACTGATAGGCAGTGGCAATGGGCCTTACGGCTGGGTGCATCCGCGACTACATTGGCCTTGTCAGGGTGATAGTGCACCTCGAGATCATAATCCTTGATTAATTCTAGCCATCTTCTTTGTCTCATATTCAGATCGGCTTGAGTGAAGATATATTTGAGACTCTTGTGATCGGTGTAGTTATTACAATGAGTGCCCATGAGATAATGTCTCCATATTTTTAGAGCATGAATGACTCCTGCTAATTCGAGATCATGGGTCAGATAATTCTGCTCATGGGGCCCAAGGGCTCGTGAAGCATAGGCGATAACTCAATTTTCTTGCATAAGCACACAACCAAGACCAGTGCTAGAAGCGCCACAGTAAACATCGAACGGCTTGGTGTTATCGGGTTGAGCTAACACAGGGGCTGTAGTCAAATGTTCTCTGAGAGTGTGGAAAGCTTCTTCACATTTCTCATCCCACACAAACTTTACTCCCTTTTTCAAAAGTTCAGTCAAAGGCTTAGCAATCCTGGAGAAATTCGGAATGAAACGGCGATAGTAACCGGCTAAACCAAGAAAACTGCGAATCTGATGAACAGAGGTAGGAGGTTTCCAATCCATCACTTCTTGTACCTTGCTGCGGTCAACGGCTATGCCTTCGCTGGAAATAGTGTCACCCAAGAATTTCACACTATCCAACCAGAATTCGCACTTAGAAAATTTAGCATAGTGCTGATGGTCTCTGAGATGCTGAAGAACAATATGCAGGTGCTTAGCGTGCTCTTCCTCATTCTTGGAATAGATAAGGATGTCATCAATGAAAACTACGACGAATTTGTCAAGCTCGGGCATGAATACCGAATTCATGAGATACATGAAGTAGGCAGGAGCATTGGTGAGACCAAAAGACATGACCAAAAATTCGTATAGTCCATATCCTGTGGAAAAGGCGGTCTTAGGAATATCGCATGGACGAATCTTTATCCGATGATATCCAGACCAAAGATCAATCTTTGAGAAAACTCTAGCTCCAGATAATTGATCAAAGAGAACGTCAATGCGGGGAAGTGGGTATTTATTCTTAACGGTCACCGCATTGAGAGGTCGGTAGTCCACACATAATCTTAAACTGTCATCCTTTTTTTTACAAAAGGGGCTGGACATCCCCAAGGTGATGCGCTAGGACGAATGAAGCCTTTGTCCAGTAGTTCTTGGAGTTGTGTTTTCAGTTCGGCCAATTCCTTAGGTGGCATCCTATAGGGTCTTTTGGAGATAGGTGCAGTGCCTGGTTGTTGTTCAATAACGAACTCAATATCCCTATCTGGTGGCATTCCTGGAAAATCATCCGGAAAAACATCGGCATACTCGCATACCACTGGAATATCCTCTAGGTTGATTCCTTCCATCACGAAAGCACAAGAATTCGTGCACTCCCGGAACGGTAGGTAAAGGGTAGTGGTTCCGTGACTAGGTGAATTTATTTCAACAGCTCGGGAAGAAAGGTCCAGTATGACTCCATGCATAGTCATCCAATTCATACCCAAAATAATATCCATGCCTTCAAGGGGTAAGAGAACAAGGTCTGTGTTGATGATTTTGCTACCCAATTTTATCGGTACCATTCTTATTATTTGGTTGGAAGCAATTTTTACCACCCGGTGTTGATATCATATACGACCCTTTTGTGTGACAAACATCCAAGCCTACTTTTGCACCAAACTTTGCACTAATGAAACTATGTGATGCACCAGAATCAAACAATATAACTATAGGCTTGTTGTTAAATAGAGAATGTACGTGTCATTATTGGTGCACCTTCAGGGAGTTCTGCAAGAGTGGTTAAATTGATCCGTCCTTGTTTGACCTGAATGGTCTGCCTCAAGCCTTTGTTCTTATTGTTCTGGTTAGAGCCTTGGCCCTGAATTGGCTGCCTAGGCCGAGGGCATTCTCGAGCAAAATGACTGGAACTTCCACAATTGAAACAACGATTGGCGATGTTTGGACGAAGGAATTGCTGAGTAGCGGGCCTTGGTCCAGTTTGCTAAGGCATAGGGGGTCGTACAACACCTTGTTGCTGCGAGGGCCTGACAATCCAACGTCCTGGCTGAGGGGCCTTCTGTGGAGCTATAGGCGCAGCGTTTTGCACTAAGCGATACCTCGGTGGCTGAGCTCCCGAGGGTCCAGTTGGCGCCTTTCTCTTCTTCTCGGCACGGTGAGCCACAATACAATCCTCTTGGGTAATTGCCATGTTTACCAGCTCATTATATGTATCGGCCTTGACAAGGTTCAGTCGCTCCTTGAGTTTGGTACTCAATCCTCTGCGGAAATGATCTCGCTTCTTAGCATCCGTGTCTGCGTGATAGCCCGCGTACTGGCACAGATTGTTGAAGGCCTGAGCATACTGAAGTACAGTGCGGGTACCCTGAGTGAGAGCTAGAAACTCATTTAGCTTTCTTTCCATAAGATCTTCTGGGATATGGTGTGCTCGGAACGCAGTTTTAAATTCGTCCCAGGTGACGACGTGATCAGCCGGGAGCATAGAAAAGTAATTGTCCCACCAAAGACAAGCTGTACCGCGAAGCTGCTGCGCGGCATAGCGAGCCTTGTTTTCATCCAAGCATGGGGCCATGAGTAGAGAAAACTTGGACTCGATTGTGCGAATCCAAGCGTCCGCATCCAAGGGTTCCTCCATTTTGTGAAACAAGGGAGGCTGGGTCCCAAGGAAATCCGTGTAACTGGCAACTTGAGGTTGGTGAACATTGTGCCCACCACGCTGTTGGTGTTGTCCTTGCACGAGCTGACGAAGCAACTCGGTTTGAGCGGCCATTACTTCCACCAAACTGGTTGGTGGCGGTGGCTGTTGTTGTGATTCACTAGCACTAGCACCGAAACCTTCCGGGTTACCATGGGTTGCTCCAACCATCTGAAATGTGAATGTTTATCATTAGCAACGTGATCCATATTGTTTCCATGATTCAAAAGGATTAGCGCGGAAAAGTAGACTTCCGAAAGATCATGGATAGAATCGTGGATAGAATACTATCTGCCATAAGAAACTTATAACTCCTGGTAGGTTCATCCAAAATTGCTCATATTTTGGCAGTGGGTAGGGAATTTAGAGATGTACAACTTTGGTATTCAGCTTAGACGCTAAATCGATGGCCAAGATGGTCGGAAGATTCACTCTTTGCTTCGCTGGTTTGGCTGTTTTTCAGCAGAACGAGTTATAGTATCTTGCCTATAACTCAAACTAGCAAGATCCAATAGTGCTGAAATTTTGTGAGAACCTAGATCACAAAATTTAGGACAAGTTTGGTATTCAACAATCAGCCCAGAAATGTAAGGAGGCATGGGTAAAAATTCCGACAAGTTTCTGCAATCGCAGATTCAACTGCTTTCCAACATCACAATCAAACCACCAAGTTTTTAGCCATGGCCTACATGATTAGAGTATCCAATGGTCGAGACGCACTCGTCACAAAAGAGGTACTAAACTCTTAGTTAGCCTATTACAACACTTGCCAAAAGTTAGGCTACACTATCGAGTAGTATATGCAAAAATCCTCCTAGGTAATCGTCTAGAAGTCGTCGAGGTTGTTGACGGACGACTCGCTGCGAATAGGAGAGTGAGCTCCCATCGGAGGTGGCTGCGTTGCCTCACCCTCAAAGTACATACCTAAAACACCGTCAATCTCATGTGGCTCCTCATCATCTTCCTCCGTAGCCACCACGTCGGGAGGGGCATTCTGATCATGGTGCCACTGAATGTGCTCATTAAGATCCTCCAACTCAAGGTTCAGATCATGGAGCTGCTCCTCCAAGTGCGCTATCATGTCATCTCTCTCACCCATGAGAGTGTCTTGCTCCTGAACTTGGCCCTCAAGTTGGCCAATCCGGGTGTCTCTGTCCTCCAGTTCCTCACTGAGCTCCTTAATCTGCTCATCTCTGGTATCTGCCATTATGTGGTAGGCCTGTGCAAGATCAGCGAGCTGCACAAGCGCCTGACTCTGGAGAGTCTAAAGTTGGTACAGTGCATTCATGCGCCGCACGGAGATCTCGATGGTCTCCTGGGCGTGAAAGTCCACTAAATACAGTGAGTGTTGTATCCTGTTGAGCCAGAAGGGGTTGTTGTCCTGGGCAGCAGGAAACAAACCAATAGAAGTGAGTGTGACGGCCTTGGGGCACTGCGCATAGAAAGTGGTGAGCGCCCTCATGGCAGCAAGCTCCCATGTATCGGCCAAACGGTGACCAACAGCCTCAATCACCAAGGCGGGCCACTCCGGGTGTAGTGGGTGCGGAAAGATGGTCACGTTAACACGGCACTGGGTAACTCCATTCTCTGCAAACTCCAATCCGGTGTAACATGGGGGAATTGGATAGCCCGCGGTGCTCAAATCATCCCACAAGATCGAGGGAAAGCCCTCCCAGTGGAGACACTGCGAGAGAACGCATTCATCCTCATCCACCATCAAGGCAACAGGCTCGGCCATCTGAACAAAAGATCAAATGGGTGAGATAGCGAAAAACTGTGAACAGCATAGTGAGCAGGTTCTGGACAGTGCACTAAAATAGCCATAACTTCAACAGTTCTTGTCCAAAAATTCTCAACTTTTACCAGAACATTCCTAAGGTATTGTGAACAACTTTGCTAGTCAACTCCAGAGCTAGATCAGGCTCTAATATGGTCTTTCTCTTAAGGTTTTACTATCTACCCAGAAATTTCAGTGGACAGTGTGCCAAGATTTCGTGCACCAGGGAAAATCTACCAAGCCAAAAATTACCAAATATTAACAGTAGCTGCCTAAGAAAATTTACAACAAGTCTTGTGTTGGACACTTTCGCAGAAAACCGTAGTAAGAGGGCATAAAAATTCATGTGGCAAAAGTCCTTATTTTGGACAGAAAACTGACATCTCACGGTTTCTATTGTTTCTCATTATCCATATGTCCAAAATTTTTCAAATTTAGACAGGAGGTAGAATACAATTTTTGGAACAAAACTTTGAACATGATTTTCTTTAGAAAAGATCATTTTCTAAGCTCAATAAACCCATCTTTTCAGATATGACAGAAATATGACAGATTTGCTAGATAATCCTTATGCAAAGACAAATGTGTGGACGCATGAACCTTACCACTCTCACGCATCGCATTTTCAATTTCAAATTTATATAGTCATGATGCATGCATGTCCTATTCGTCCTCACAAAATTAAATAATTGCCAAATAGCTTTGGTCTTACGAAGTTAGTTTCGGTGGCATACACAATACGTCTCTCACTATAATAGCTAGTTGAGATTCTCTAACCGTTCTTTAACTTATCGTAATCGAGGTTAGTGTACCTGCAGAAGATTGATATAGCATATATATATCCATTGAACCTTTCATGCCAGCACTCATGAAAGCGTTCATATTCATTACCGTTCACTATAGAAACGGCATCCGTACAATTCCCGCCGTACGGACGACGTTAACATACGCTATCAAGATAGCGTATTCACGGGGGTACCGTCTTGAGACGTGGGTATGAACAATGATCACCATACCCTGCGCCAAACCTTCTACTCCCAATATAATACACTAATAGTTGGTATATTGGCAGCACCTCAAGTAAGCCACTGCTTGAGGGCAGCGTTCGGCTCGCATCACCAACAGGAAGGCCAAACTCTCTTAGTTGGCTAAGGATTCTTACCTTCTTACCTTAGCGATGAGTGTGTCGTTACAGAATTTAAGGGTCGGTTGTGCATAAAAGTAAGTTTTGATAGAAAGTAATATGCTGGAAGTCAGTTGATAATATTCACAAGTTAGATAGCCACCTAGTAACTTTCCCATAATCCCTTAGGGCTTTACGAACTAGGTACCATCCTTAACGAACAAACGCATTTTGCAAACGCATTTTTCTGGTCAAGTTTTATGAAAACAAGTTTTTAAGGCTTGTTGCGTTCTCTGGCGTATGCATTTCGGCTCTGATACCAGCTGTGGCAGAACCACCTGAATTAATCCGGCTCAAGCGCGCTAACCATCACCACGAGGGCAATCAGAGCTAACTCGCACTTCAAACGGAATAATCCATTGGTCTGTCGGGTAACCTCCCAAAACAACCACGGTTTTTGCCGATCGAAACCACACATACATGTACTCACACGAAGGTGAGCCCAGAGGATACAACATTCCACAAATTTTACACCACAGGGTTCATCAAACATTATTATTACAACTGAGTTCGATTTCGCGAAACAAGGTACTTCAGAGTTCAAAGTAATTGAGTTCTTCAGAGTTCAATGCAGCGGAAAAATAACGATAAACTACTCGACGATACACGATGTCTCGATGAAGCCCGTACGAGACATCACTCGGCATTATCATCGTTTGCCGGGGGCGCATCCCACTCCACCGACCAACCAGGAGGAAGGGTACACGGCCAAGTCAAACTAGCGATCAAATCCTCGAAAGTATCACCTGAAAATGAGCCACAAGCAAGGCTGAGTATACTAATACTCAGCAAGGCTTACTCGACTAGTGGAATATACTTAGCCGACTCCTAGACATGCATGGCTTTTGGCTTGAGGGGTTTGTTTTGCCGAAAAGCATATACAAATAGGTCCTTACTTTCAAATTTTAGCTCCAGATTCTAGTTTTCTTTAACCATTCTAGGTAAGCAACTATCCAATATCATACATGGTGGAAGAATTAATTTGCATCCAACAAGATTAATCATCATCATTGTTCCTCTTCTTACTCTATGTGTTAAAAGGGTCAAGCAGTCTCAATAACCGCGAGAAACGGACGATTCGAATCGAATTTCTTAACCTTGCAAGGGAAACCTAAACACTGTAACACCTCAGGTGTTTTAATTGTTAAACAAGTCTTCCGGGCATAATAAAATGCATCACTAACTAAGAAAATAAAAGGAATGGATTAAGTTTGGTTTAGCTTTTACCTTTAAAAGTTTGTATGTGCATAAATGCATGTACTTTAATGAAACAAATTGGATAACTTTCACATCAAAGCAAATATGGCTATGAAATTAAATGAGCACACCAGTATTAGCATGACCAATAAAAGTTTAGTTGAAGCCTAAGGAAGAAAATGAAATTTTGAAATAAAATGACGCGCCCTCCGAATAGAGTTTTCTTTAAGTTTTTAAAATAACTTTGGAACTAAAGCTCAAATGAACTTTGGCCTGAAACGAAACTTGTAGAACTTTTTATTCTGAACAACTTTCATGTTCAAAAGATTTTGAAATTCAAATTAGAAAGTGGAGAAAACGTCCTGTTTGCAACCAGCCCCCTGGAAATTTTCGAATTTTCGCATTTAGGCCCTTGCCCCTCCTCTGCTGCACTGCTCCCTCGCCCGACAGCCGCCGGCCACCTGGCCATCGACGCCTGCGCGGCAACAGGCGCCAAGCCAACCCCGGCGCCCTGCTGCACCGCCCCCGCTCGCCCAACCGCGGCCGCGTCTCCTTCTCCCTCCCGCACGCCATGCCTCTGCCCAATCCGAGCACCCCGGCCGCTACAGCCGCCCAGTCGCTGGCCGCCGCCCCGCCACCCAACGGCGTGCCCCCGTCGTGCCGCCCCAGCTCGCCAATCGCACGCCCGCATCGTCCACATGCGACGTCGCGCCCCGGCGCGCCAACCTACTCGCCCAGCACGCCGGCCACTCGCATGGCGCGCCTCTGGCCACCGCCCCGCCACCCAATGGCGCCCGAGCCTCGCCGCCCCTCCACCCAGTGTCCCGGCCGTGCCAAGCTCGCCCCCATGAGCTCCACTGGCTATAAAGCCCGGCACAGCGTGCCTCCCTCCTCTCCCTGTTCCTCCTTCTTCCCCGCCAGAACAGAGCAGAGCAGAGCCGAGCTCCGCCCCACGCCGCCGCCGTGGAACCCCCTCCTCCGCCCCTCCTCGACCCGAGCTAGGCCCCAAAATCGCTCTCCTACCTCCGCACGAAGCCTCCCAGCCCGAGCCCCGCCGCTCAGCTCGCCGGAGTTCGCCGGAATTCCGGCCGCACCTCGACGGAGCCGCTGCTCCACGTCGCGGCACCCCTTCCCGGCCGCCCCAACTCGCACAAAACCCACCCAAAGGTAGCCCCCAACCTCCTCTTGCTCCTCCCCCACCTTGCCCTCGCCGCCGGCGACCGAGCCCGCCGGATTTCGGCCGGATTTGCTGTTCCCCGCCGTGAATCGCGACCAGGGACTACATTGCAAACGTCCAAATCTTCCTAGGGGGTTTTCTGCTAGTTTTCAGGGACCCCTCTGTAAAGAAAGTTTTAACCAAATTAGTGAACTTGTAAAATTCGTATAAAATCATAGAAAATTCAGAAAAATGCAAACTCAACTGTTATGGAATCCTTAGAAGAAACTCTACAACTTTTGTTACGAAAAGTTTCTCAGATTCTCAATATATTTTGCTCTACATTAAATGGAATTTTTAATGGACTTCTTTTGTACCCACTGTTGTAGATCATTGCTGACCCTAAATTTTGGGCAGTGAGTTAGTTGCTTGATATTTAGGACTGTGCAAGAAGATCAGGCCCAAACTCCATCTCTATCTACACTGTTTATTAAACTTAGTTTCATACCATAAGTGGCTAAATATTTTATCCCTGCAGTTAGGTTATGAATCACCAAATGAAACTCTTTCTATACTGGTGTAATGGTACCTAGATGCCAGAGAAAAACGGGAGACTTTTTATCTCACAGGAACCTATTTATTTGATTTATGTGCTAATAACATACATTAAATCAAGAAAATAGTATCTTAGCTTGGAAAATTCTCAAATTTTTACTAGAAGATACTCAGTGGTAGAGGTTGCTGTGTAAAACGTTTTATGGACAAAAACCCTGTTTAGGATCCTGTAAAAATAAATCCTTAAATAACCTAGGTGTGTAATATCATATTTACTATGCTCTGAAAACTGCATAATAAATCCTATAAAAATTACAGTAGCTCCTGCTTGATGAAATGAAAGCCCTGTAAAAATCTTAGACTCAGTTTTTGCACCCTTTGTTCTGTACAAAAAGAACAAGAATCTAGCAGCCACCATGTGTTATATTTTTCATAATTAATCTGCTGCATGAAATCGTCTGAAAATATTACAGTAAGCATATCTTTCCCTGATATGCCTAGATCCAAGATTTCATGACCAGAAACTACTCCCTGTAGTAGTTACACTTAAATCATGTTTCCATAAGGAACATAAGTTCCCATGAACACCCACCCCACCTTGCTTAACGAAGTTACTTATCGTACTAATCTACTCTACTAACGATTGCCCACGAATGATAAAGTAACTCACTCCACAACAAACTCATGTTTTACAAACTGCAACTTTATCGTGAAGGAAATCATGTCATTTACTATCACCACTACTTAAACTTGTGCATTCATGTAGAAACGACTACTCTCGCCGACGGAACGTACGAGCTGGTACCCGCGTCCGAGAGTGAGCAGCGTGAAGCTCAAGTAGATCTAACTGAAGCTCTTGAAGACCCGAGCCCAAGTTCGGAAGAGCCCCAAGCTAACTGTTCACAAGAAGGCAAGCCCCGGAGCATGAACCCTATTTTCTGAACTTATGCAACTTATTACTCTACTTTACTTGTGCATTAAGTTTATAGGAGTTGGATGAAAACTTAGTTGCATGATCCTAGGTACCCATGCTCTGAACACTAGATGCAAGGTTCGATAGAATGCTATGCTAATAGGACTCGGTAAAAGTCGAGTGATTTCCTGTCACTCGCGAGAAATTAGGAGTTGATTGTTTACTACACGCTGCAATCATAAGGACGACGGACGGGCTATGGTACGATGTTTACGATTGAGGCCCGTCTGTTTAGTGAAAAATGCTAAGGCCGCAGTGTGTGGTAGTGGTGGTTAAGTCTTTGAACGTACTAACCACATGCCGAGAATATGGTAATCGGTAAGCTTAAGTACTGGATTGAACCGAGGCCGGAATATACTCCCCACTGTCTTGAATTCGTTCACATCTAGCTAATGGCGGGTGCATCGGCCGCCACAGCCCGACGTACCGAGGTTTGTGGGGAGGTGTAGTCGAGGGCGGTGGGCCTGTTCCGTGAAGCGGGAATTGAAGGGAAAAGTTGCACGTGTGACTCTTGGAGTAACCACGTGACGTGTGTTTAGGTTTCCCTTGCAAGGTTAAGAAATTCGATTCGAATCGTCCGTTTCTCACGGCTATTGAGACTGCTTAACCACTTTTACCCACGGAGTAAGAAGAGGAACAATGATGATGAATAATCTTGTTGGATGAAAATTAATGCTTCACCATGAATGCTATTGGATAGCTGCTTATCTAGAATGGTTAACGAAACTAGAATCTTTAGCTAAAAGTTGAAAGTAAGGACCCACTTATAGATGCTTTTCGGCCAAACAAACCCCTGAGCCAAAAAGCCTCGCATGTCTAGAGTCGGTGGAGTAGAATCCACTACACGGGTAAGTCTTGCTGAGTATTAGTATACTCAGCCTTGCTTGTGGCTCGTTTTCAGGTGAGACCTTCGAAGATATGATTGCTAGCTTGAGTTGGCCGTGTACTCTTCCCCCTGGTTGGTCGGTGGAATGGGATACGCCCCCGGCCAATGGAGATAATGCCGAGTGATGTCTCGTACGGGCTTCATCGAGACATCCTGTATCGTCGAGTAGCTATCGTTGTTTTATTTTCCGCTGCAACTTAAACTCTGAAAAACTTCTTAGTTATGATCACTGAAGTACTTGGTTTCTAAACTCAAACTTGGTTTGTAATATTCACTTATGATAATTCTGTAATATTTGCTGGAATGTGGTATTCTCTGGGCTCGTCGTCGCATGAGCATTTGTATGTATGGCATTCGATCCGCTCTACCGTGGTTGTATCGGGAGGTTATACCCGACAGACCAGTGGATTACTCCGTTTGAAGTGTAAGGTTAACCGAGATTGCCCTAATGGTGATGGTTAATACACTTGAGCCGGATTAATTCAGGTGGTTCTGCCACAGCTGGTATCAGAGCCGTAGCCGGTGCCACAGCTGGTAACAGCTAGCACCAGAGCCGAAATGCATACGCCAGAGAATGCGACAAGCCTTAAAAACTTATTTTCATAAAACTTGACTAGAAGGATGTGTTGCGAAATACGTTGGTGCGTTAAGGATGGTGCCTAGTTCGTAAAGCCCTAAGGGATTATGGGAAAGTTACTAGGTGGCTATCTAACTTATGAAATATTATCAACTGACTTCCAGCACATTACTTTCTGTCAAAACTTACTTTCATGCACAACCGACCTTAAATTCTGTATTGATGCACTCATCGTTAAGGTAAGGAGGTAAGAATCCTCAGCCAACTGAGAGAGCTTGGCCTTCCTGTCGGTGATGCGAACCAAACGCTGCCCTCAAGCAGTGGCTTACTTGAGGTGCTGCCAATATGACAACGGTTAGTTGGACATATTGGGAGTAGAAGGTTTGGCGCAGGGTATGGCGATCGTTGTTCATACCCCCGTCTCATGACGGTACCCCCGTGAATACGCTATCTTGATAGCGTATGTTAACGTCGTCTGTACGGCGGAAATTGTACAGATATTGTTTCTATAAGTAAACGGTAATGAATACGGACGCTTTCATGAGTGCTGGCATGAAAGGTTCATGAAATATATGTGCTCTATCAATCTTCTGCAGGTACACTAACCGCGATTACGATAAGTTAAAGAACGGTTAGAAAATCTCGACTAGTTATTATAGTGAGAGCCGTATTGTGTATGCCACCGAAACTATCTTCGTAAGACCAAAAGTTATTTGGCAATTATTTTATTTTGTGAGGATGAATAGGACGTGCATGCATCATGACCATATATATATCCGAAATTGAAAATGCGTTGTATGAGATTGGTAAGGTTCTTGCGTATCTAAGCGTGATTTTGCATAAGGACTATCTAGCGAATCTGTCACAAATCTGCCATGACCGAAAAGAGAGATTTATTGATCAAAGAAAATGACCTTTTCTGGTAAAGTTCATGTTGAAAGAATTGTTCCAAATTTCGTGTTCTATCTCCTGTTCAAAAATGAAAAATTCTGAACTTATGGATAGTAAGAAATAACAGAAACCTTGGAATGACAGAATTCTGTCCAGAATAAGCACTTCTGCCCCTTAAATTTTTAGGCCCCCTTCCTGCGGTTTTCTGCAAAAGAGTACAACACAAAACTTGTTCCAAAATTACCCAGGTAGCTGCTGTTAAAATTTGGTAAATTTTGGCTTGGTAGATTTTCCCTGGTGCATGAAATATTGGCCCACTGTTCACTGAAAATTCTGGGTAGACAGAGAAGTGATACCTTAAGGGAACAGCCATCTTAGAGCCTAATCCAGCCAAAGTGTTGAATACCAAACTTGTCCTAAATTCGGTGATCTAGGTTCTCACAAAATTTCAGCCCTATTGGATCTTGCTAGTTTGAGTTATAGGCCAGATACTATAACTCATTCTGCTGAAAAACAGCCAACCAGCGAAGCAAAGAGTGAATCGTTTGACCATCTTAGCCATCAATTTAGCATCTTGACTGAATATCAAAGTTGTACATCCCTAAATTCCCTATCCACTGCCAAAATATGAGGAACTTTGGATGAACCTACCTGGAGTTATAAGATTCTTATGGCAGATAGTTTTTATGCCCGTGATTCCATCCACGACCTTTTGGAAGTCTACTATTCTGCGTTAGATTTTTTTTGAGTCATGGAAGCAACATGGATCACGTTGCTAATGAAGAACATTCGCCTTTTCAGATGGTTGGAGCAACCCGTGGTAACCCGGATGGTTTTGGTGCTAGCGCAAGTGGATCACAACCACAGCCGCCGCCACCACCTAGTTTAGTGGAAGTAATGGCCGCTCAAACCGAGTTGCTTCATCAGCTTGTCAAGGGGCAGGAAGTGATTTTTCAATGCCTGCAGCAACAACACCATCAAGGGGATGGGTGCAATGTCCACCATCCTCAGGTTGCTAGCTATCCAGAGCTCAATAGCAAGATGATGGACACAAGAGACGTTTACTCAGACTCCTTATTGCCCCCATCACAACTTCCGATGAAACTTAAGGATCACCAAGTAAAGTGTCGGACTCTCAAGCATGACCCATGCGGCATAGACTTGGCTGGATGGTAAATTACCTGCATAGAATTCATCCCACGAGGCCGACGTCAAGTTAGCAAAACTACTGACGCCGGCACAGTCCTTGGAACACAAACTCGCTCACTTGTTCCGGAAAAGATAGACCCTGCTAAATGCACCACACCCAAGGGAGGTTCATTAGGTGTGCCAGTAGCGATATCTTCAGATAACAAACAACCCGGTCGTCCAAGTGACAAAAACCGTTGCTTCATTTGTAGCAGTGCTAACAATTTTGCTCGAGGATGCCCTCAGCCTAGGCAGCCAAAACAGGGCCAAGGTTCTAGCCAAACCCATCAGAACAAGCGTAAAAGACAGAGGAACAAGAGCAAAGGACAGATTGATCGGCTTGAAGCGCTCCCTAAAGGTGCACCCTTAATGACCCGCACATCCTCTATTTAACAACAAGCTTGTAGATATATTGTTTGATTCTGGTGCATCGCATAGTTCATTAGTGCAAAGTTTGGTGCAAAAGTAGGCTTGAACGTTTGTCACACCAAAGGGTCATATATGATATCAACACCGGGTGGAAAAATTGCTTCCAACCAAATAATAAGGCTGGTACCGATAAAATTGGGAAGTAAAGTCATCAACACAGACCTTGTCCTTTTACCCCTTGACGGCATGGATATTATTTTGGGAATGAACTGGATGACTGTGCATGGAGTCACACTGGACCTTTCTTCCCGAGCCGTTGAGATAAATTCACCTAGTCACGGAGCCACTACCCTTTACCTACCATTCCTGGATTGCACGAATTCCTGTGCTTACATGATGGAAGGACTTAAGCTAGAGGATATTCCTGTGGTAAACGAGTATGCCGACGTTTTTCTGGATGACTTACCAGGGATGCCACCAGATAGGGACATTGAGTTCGTTATTGAACTACAGCCAGGCACTGCACCTATATCCAAAAGACCATATAGGATGCCCCCTAAAGAATTGGCAGAGCTGAAAATTCAACTCCAAGAACTACTGGACAAAGGTTTCATTCGCCCTAGCGTGTCACCTTGGGGATGTCCAGCCCTATTCGTAAAGAAGAAGGATGACAGTTTGAGGTTATGCGTTGACTACCGACCTCTCAATGCGGTAACTGTTAAAAATAAATATCCACTTCCTCGTATCGATGTACTCTTCGATCAATTAGCTGGAGCCAGAGTCTTCTCAAAGATTGATCTTCGTTCGGGATATCATCAGATCAAGATTCGCCCATGCGATATTCCTAAGACTGCCTTCTCCACACGATATGGACTATATGAATTCTTGGTCATGTCCTTTGGACTCACAAATGCCCCTGCCTATTTCATGTATCTCATGAATTCGGTATTCATGCCCGAACTTGACAAATTCGTCGTAGTGTTCATCGACGACATCCTTATCTATTCCAAGGATGAGGAAGAGCATGCCAAGCACCTTCGCATTGTTCTTTAGTGACTCAGAGACCATCAGCTCTATGCTAAGTTTTCTAAGTGTGAATTCTGGTTGGATACTGTAAAGTTCTTGGGTCACACGATCTCCAGTGAAGGCATAGCTGTTGACCCCAGCAAGGTACAAGAGGTGATGGATTGGAAACCCCCTACCTCTGTTCATCAGATTCGCAGTTTTCTCGGCTTAGCCGGATACTACCGTCGCTTCATCCCGGATTTCTCTCGAATTGCTAAGCCCATGACGGAACTATTGAAGAAGGAAGTAAAGTTTGTATGGGATGAGAAATGTGAGGAAGCTTTCCACACTCTCAGAGAGCATCTGACTACTGCACCTGTGTTAGCTCAACCCGATAATACCAAGTCGTTCGATGTGTATTGTGACGCATCGGGTACTGGTCTAGGATGTGTGCTTATGCAAGAGAATCGAGTGATTGCATATGCCTCACGAGCCCTTCGGCCCCACGAACAGAATTATCCCACTCATGATCTCGAGCTTGCAGCTGTCATTCACGCTCTGAAAATATGGAGGCACTATCTCATGGGTACGCAGTGCAATATCTACACTGATCATAAGAGTCTCAAGTATATCTTCACACAAGCCGATCTGAATATGAGACAACGGAGATGACTAGAATTAATCAAGGATTATGACCTTGAAGTGCACTATCACCCCGGCAAGGCTAATGTAGTCGCGGATGCACTAAGCCGCAAGTCCCATTGCCATTGCTTATCCATGGAGTCCTACCATGAGACATTGTGTGCAGAAATGAGGAAGCTTAACATGGAAATGGTTTCCCAAGGCACTCTAAATCACATCTCAGTTGAGCCCACTCTTCACGACCAAATCGTCATGGCACAACTACATGATGAAGGAATTAAGATCATCAAACAAAAACTCTCTCTAGGTGAGGAGAAGTATAAATGTTTCCGCCTGGACCATAAGGGAGTTCTATGGTTCGAAAGTCGTATAGTCGTTCCGAAGAATCATGAACTCCGCAAGCAAATTCTCGATGAGGCACACCTTTCCAAATTCTCTATCCACCCCGGCAGTAGCAAAATGTATCAAGACCTAAGGCAAAACTTCTGGTGGACAAGAATGAAAAGAGAAATTGCTACGTACGTCTCAGAATGTGACACGTGCCAGAGAGTAAAAGCTAGCCACTTGAAGGTAGCCGGTACACTTCAACCGTTACCTATACCATCCTGGAAATGGGAAGACATAAGTATGGACTTCATCGTTGGACTACCAAACACTTCCCAGAAACATGATTCAATATGGGTTATCGTTGATAGACTCACAAAGACGGCACATTTTCTTCCGGTACACACCACCTATTCTACCAAGAAATATGCCGAGATTTACCTCGATCGTATTGTTTGCCTACATGGAATACCTAAGACAATTATTTCTGATCGTGGTCCTCAGTTTGTAGCACGCTTTTGGGAACAACTGCAAACGTCTCTTGGTACCAAACTAATTCGCAGCTCAGCATACCATCCTCAGACTGACGGACAAACGGAAAGAGTAAACCAAATTCTGGAAGACATGCTGAGAGCTTGCGTCATTCACTATGACAAGAATTGGGACAAATGCCTACCCCTAGCAGAGTTCTCGTACAACAATAGCTATCAAACGAGTTTGAAAATGGCACCATTTGAGGCCCTGTACGGACGAAGGTGTCGAACTCCTTTGAGCTGGTCACAAACCGGAGAACGTAAAATAATTGGACCCGACCTGGTAATCGAGGCAGAGGAGAAAGTAAAAGTAATACAAGCAAATCTTAAAGCCGCACGAGCCCGACAAAAGAGCTATTCTGACAAAAGGAGAAAGCCCCTAAAATTCGAAGTTGGCGATCATGTCTATCTTCGAGTTTCACCAACCAAGGGAGTGCAAAGATTCGGAATCAAAGGCAAACTAGCTCCCCGTTATGTTGGTCCTTACGAAATCATTGAGAGCTGCGGACCCGTAGCCTACAAATTACGACTGCCCCCTCAGCTCACGGCCACCCATGATGTCTTCCACGTATCTCAACTCAAGAAGTGTATTCGAGTCCCTACCGAGATTGTTGAACAACAAGAAATATTGTTAGAACCCGACCTCTCGTATGTCGAACACCCGGTTAAAATTTTGGATTGAAAAGAAAGAGAGACCAGGAGGAAAGTGATTAAAATGTATAAAGTTCAATGGAATCATCACACTGAAGAAGAAGCCATCTGGAAAACCGAGAGTTACCTAAACCAAAATTTCCCTGGTTTTCTTACCTCAACCACGGGTATGTACACACACTGCCCACACTAAGCTTATTGTCCGAATCTCGGGGCGAGATTCTTTTTAAGGGGGGAAGGCTGTAACACCTCAGGTGTTTTAATTGTTAAGAAAAAAAAATCTAAAAAGGCATAAATAAAAGGAATGGATTAAGTTTGGTTTAGCTTTTACCTTTAAAAGTTTGTATGTGCATAAATGCATGTACTTTAATGAAACAAATTGGATAACTTTCACATCAAAGCAAATATGGCTATGAAATTAAATGAGCACACCAGTATTAGCATGACCAATAAAAGTTTAGTTGAAGCCTAGGGAAGAAAATGAAATTTTGAAATAAAATGACGCGCCCTCCGAATAGAGTTTTCTTTAAGTTTTTAAAATAACTTTGGAACTAAAGCTCAAATGAACTTTGGCCTGAAACGAAACTTGTAGAACTTTTTATTCTGAACAACTTTCATGTTCAAAAGATTTTGAAATTAAAATTAGAAAGTGGAGAACACGTCCTGTTTGCAACCAGCCCCCTGGAAATTTTCAAATTTTCGCATGTAGGCCCTTGCCCCTCCTCTGCTGCACTGCTCCCTCGCCCGACAGCCGCCGGCCACCTGGCCATCGACGCCTGCGCGGCAACAGGCGCCAAGACAACCCCGGCGCCCTGCTGCACCGCCCCCGCTCGCCCAACCGCGACCGCGTCTCCTTCTCCCTCCCGCACGCCATGCCTCTGCCCAATCCGAGCACCCCGGCCGCTACAGCCGCCCAGTCACTGGCCGCCGCCCCGCCACCCAACGGCGTGCCCCCGTCGTGCCGCCCCAGCTCGCCAATCGCACGCCCGCGTCGTCCACACGCGACGTCGTGCCCTGGCGCGCCAACCTGCTCGCCCAGCACGCCGGCCACTCGCATGGCGCGCCTCTGGCCGCCGCCCCGCCACCCAATGGCGCCCCAGCCTCGCCGCCCCTCCACCCAGTGTCCCGGCTGTGCCAAGCTCGCCCCCATGAGCTCCACTGGCTATAAAGCCCGGCACAGCGTCCCTCCCTCCTCTCCCTGTTCCTCCTTCTTCCCCGCCAGAACAGAGCAGAGCAGAGCCGAGCTCCGCCCCACGCCGACGCCGTGGAACCCCCTCCTCCGCCCCTCCTCGACCCGAGCTAGGCCCCAAAATCACTCTCCTACCTCCGCACGAAGCCTCCCAGCCCGAGCCCCGCCGCCCAGCTCGCCGGAGTTCGCCGGAATTCCGACCGCACCTCGACGGAGCCGCTGCTCCACGTCGCGGCACCCCTTCCCGGCCGCCCCAACTCGCACAAAACCCACCCAAAGGTAGCCCCCAACCTCCTCTTGCTCCTCCCCCACCTTGCCCTCGCCGCCGGCGACCGAGCCCGCCGGATTTCGGCCGGATTTGCTGTTCCCCGCCGTGAATCGCGACCAGGGACTACATTGCAAACGCCCAAATCTTCCTAGGGGGTTTTCTGCTAGTTTTCAGGGACCCCTGTGTAAAGAAAGTTTAAACCACATCAGTGAACTTGTAAAATTCGTATAAAATCGTAGAAAATTCAGAAAAATGCAAACTCAACTGTTCTGGAATCCTTAGAAGAAACTCTACAACTTTTGTTACGAAACGTTTCTCAGATTCTCAATATATTTTGCTCTACATTAAATGGAAGTTTTAATGGACTTCTTTTGTACCCACTGTTGTAGATCATTGCTGACCCTAAATTTTGGGCAGTGAGTTAGTTGATTGATATTTAGGACTGTGCAAGAAGATCAGGCCCAAACTCCATCTCTATCTACACTGTTTATTAAACTTAGTTTCATACCATAAGTGGCTAAATATTTTATCCCTGCAGTTAGGTTATGAATCACCTAATGAAACCCTTTCTATACTGGTGTAATGGTACCTAGATGCCAGAGAAAAATTGGGAGACTTTTTACCTTACAGGAACCTATTTATTTGATTTATGTGCTAATAACATACATTAAATCAAGAAAATAGTATCTTAGCTTGGAAAATTCTCAAATTTTTACTAGAAGATACTCAGTGGTAGAGGTTGCTGCGTAAAACGTTTCATGGACAAAAACCCTGTGTAGGATCCTGTAAAAATAAATCCTTAAATAACCTAGGTGTGTAATATCATATTTACTATGCTCTGAAAACTGCATAATAAATCCTATAAAAATTACAGTAGGTCCTGCTTGATGAAATGAAAGCCCTGTAAAAATCTTTGACTCAGTTGTTGCACCCTTTGTTCTGTACAAAAAGAACAAGAATCTAGCAGCCACCATGTGTTATATTTTTCATAATTAATCTGCTGCATGAAATCATCTGAAAATTTTACAGTAAGCATATCTTTCCCTGGTATGCCTAGATCCAAGATTTCATGACCAGAAACTACTCCCTGTAGTAGTTACACTTAAATCATGTTTCCATAAGGAACATAAGTTCCCATGAACACCCACCCCACCTTGCTTAACGAAGTTACTTATCGTACTAATCTACTCTATTAACGATTGCCCACGAATGATAAAGTAACTCACTCCACAACAAACTCATGTTTTATAAACTGCAACTTTATCGTGAAGGAAATCATGTCATTTACTATCACCACTACTTAAACTTGTGCATTCATGTAGAAACGACTACTCTCTCCGACGGAACGTACGAGCTGGTACCCGCGTCCGAGAGTGAGCAGCGTGAAGCTCATATATCTAACTGAAGCACTTGAAGACCCGAGCCCAAGTTCGGAAGAGCCCCAAGCTAACTGTTCACAAGAAGGCAAGCCCCGGAGCATGAACCCTATTTTCTGAACTTATGCAACTTATTACTCTACTTTACTTGTGCATTAAGTTTATAGGAGTTGGATGAAAACTTAGTTGCATGATCCTAGGTACCCATGCTCTGAACACTAGATGCAAGGTTCGATAGAATGCTATGCTAATAGGACTCGGTAAAAGTCGAGTGATTTCCTGTCACTCGCGAGAAATTAGGAGTTGATTGTTTACTACACGCTGCAATCATAAGGACGACGGACGGGCTATGGTACGATGTTTACGATTGAGGCCCGTCTGTTTAGTGAAAAATGCTAAGGCCGCAGTGTGTGGTATTGGTGGTTAAGTCTTTGAACGTACTAACCACATGCCGAGAATATGGTAATCGGTAAGCTTAAGTACTGGATTGAACCGAGGCCGGAATATACTCCCCACTGTCTTGAATTCGTTCACATCTAGCTAATGGCAGGTGCATCGGCCGCCACAGCCCGACGTACCGAGGTTTGTGGGGAGGTGTAGTCGAGGGCGGTGGGCCTGTTCCGTGAAGCGGGAATTGAAGGGAAAAGTTGCACGTGTGACTCTTGGAGTAACCACGTGACGTGTGTTTAGGTTTCCCTTGCAAGCTTAAGAAATTCGATTCGAATCGTCCGTTTCTCACGGCTATTGAGACTGCTTAACCACTTTTACCCACGGAGTAAGAAGAGGAACAATGATGATGAATAATCTTGTTGGATGAAAATTAATGCTTCACCATGAATGCTATTGGATAGCTGCTTATCTAGAATGGTTAACGAAACTAGAATCTTGAGTTAAAAGTTGAAAGTAAGGACCCACTTATAGATGCTTTTCGGCCAAACAAACCCCTGAGCCAAAAAGCCTCGCATGTCTAGAGTCGGTGGAGTAGAATCCACTACACGGGTAAGTCTTGCTGAGTATTAGTATACTCAGCCTTGCTTGTGGCTCGTTTTCAGGTGAGACCTTCGAAGATATGATTGCTAGCTTGAGTTGGCCGTGTACTCTTCCCCCTGGTTGGTCGGTGGAATGGGATACGCCCCCGGCCAATGGAGATAATGCCGAGTGATGTCTCGTACGGGCTTCATCGAGACATCCTGTATCGTCGAGTAGCTATCGTTGTTTTATTTTCCGCTGCAACTTAAACTTTGAAAAACTTCTTAGTTATGATCACTGAAGTACTTGGTTTCTAAACTCAAACTTGGTTTGTAATATTCACTTATGATAATTCTGTAATATTTGCTGGAATGTGGTATTCTCTGGGCTCGTCGTCGCATGAGCATTTGTATGTATGGCATTCGATCCGCTCTACCGTGGTTGTATCGGGAGGTTATACCCGACAGACCAGTGGATTACTCCGTTTGAAGTGTAAGGTTAACCGAGATTGCCCTAATGGTGATGGTTAATACACTTGAGCCGGATTAATTCAGGTGGTTCTGCCACAAACACACGTCACGTGGTTACTCCTAGAGTCACACGTGCAACTTTTCCCTTCAATTCCCGCTTCACAGAACAGGCCCACCGCCCTCGACTACACGTCCCCATGGACCCGGCCATGGTGACACATGCACCCGCCATTAGCTAGATGTGAACGAATTCAAGAAGGTGGGGAGTATATTCCGGCCTCGGTTCAATCCGGTACTTAAGCTTACCGATTACCATATTCTCGGCATGTGGTTAGTACGTTCAAAGACTTAACCACCACTACCACACACTGCGGCCTTAGCATTTTTCACTAAACAGACGGGGCCTCAATCATCAACATGAACATCATACCATAGCCCCGTCCGTCGAACTTATGATTGCAGCATGTAGTAAACATTCAACTCCTAAATTCTCGCGAGTGACAGGAAATCACTGGACTTTTACCGGAGTCCTATTAGCATAGCATTCTATCGAACGTTACATCTAGTGTTCAGAGCATGGGTACCTAGGATCAGGCAACTAAGTTTTCATTCAACTCCTATAAACTTAATGCACAAGTAAAGTAGAGTAATAAGTTGCATAATTGAGAAAATAGGGTTCATGCTTCGGGGCTTGCCTTCTTGGGTAAAGTTAGCTTGGGGCTCATCCGAACTTTGGTTCGGGTCTTCGAAAGCTTTAGTTAGATTCACTTGAGCTTCACGCGGCTCACTCTCGGACTCGGGCACCAGCTCGTACGTTCCGTCGGCGAGAGTAGTCGATTGTATATGAATGCACAAGTGTAAGTTGTAGTGATGGTATATGACGATTATTTTCCTTCACGATAAAGTTGCAGTCCACACAAACATAGATTTGGTTGTGAAGTTACTTAGTTAAGATTTTTTGGGCAATTGTTAATAGAGTATAACTTAAACTAATTAACTCTATGAAACAAGAGGGGTTGGGGGTTGTGTTCTTTTGAAAACTAATTTTTCTAAGCACAACATGGATTAAACATAACTTCTGGACTAGGTAACTTCTGGTGATGAAATTTTTATTTAGAGTACAATATGCAGATGCAAAAGCACTATAAAAATTTCAGAAATTTTTGTGTAGTAGTTTAATTTTGAAAAATGTAATTCACAGCCACTACTAGTACATAGTTATTTTTGATGAGGACATCAACACCAACGATACATCCACTCCGACACAAGTACCTATTGCTGGTCCTATTACTCGTACTCGTGCGCATCAACTTAATCATCAGGTGAGTTCAAATCTAAGCTCATGTACATCATGTTTAGACCATGGAGACCCGTGTACTCTTGTTTTGCTTAGGAACCAAGGAGGCGACCGAAAGGGAAACGGATTCGCGCAGGCTGGATTCGGACTGCAGAACAGTACCAAATTGTGACGGACACCACGGTCGCATATGAACTCGGATTGGGGCGTTCAAGTACTTCGTGGAAAGCTTATGAAGTCTTCTTTCAAACGGATCTGGCCTCATATCCATATCTGTTACGAGTCGGCCGCAATCGTAAAATTAATACAGAGTCCTTTTCTGCACATGGTGCTGCGTCACCCTGTTTTGGCCCAATGGGCCGTGTATCAAGTTGAGTCCATTACGGACGCGTCCTAGGGTTGGAGTACGACCCCAGCACCCCTGTGGTCGTCCTCCCACGTACTTATACCCCTTAGCCACCACCAAGGATGCTTGGGTTTTGTTTAGATCAAGTTTAGCCTTCGCTACTTGCTTGCAAGCGCGCGTGCTGGATCAGCCGCCCGTCTTCTTATCTTCGGAACCCCACCGTTATTGAGATTGCGTGTGAAACCTTCATTTACATCTAGTAAATTTAGTACTTGTCATACTTGTTCTTGCTAGTTCTTCGATTGCTTGCAGGACGAGTGCCCTAGTGGCCGGGTGCCGCGCTCCACAAGATCGCGACAGCCATTGGAGGGGGTGTATCGGTTGCTAAGGCGCAGCTTGGAAGGCTGTAGTCGGGCCGTGAACGTCGCATCGAAAGATCAATCGAGTTATCCATGCCTCTCATCGAAAGATCGGGAATCAAACCCTAGCGGGTCGCCATTAGTTGGTAATTAGAGCAAGGTTTATCGGTGAGAGACTTCTAATTCTTCGCTGTTTTATTTTTCCTATAGTCCAGAAAAGCCAAAAAAAATAGTAGATTAGTTTACCTTCAATCCTATAAACTCGTTTGAGCCTTTGCTAGCACTGCTTAGTTAGGGCTTGTTGAATTTTCGGTTGCATCGGTTGCGTCGAGTTGCTGGTCTTAGTTTTAGTCCTTTAGAGTTTCGAGTTCTTGTCACGTTCTAGTCACAACCGTGCGCTACCATACATACTCCGTGTTGGCGGAATCCGAGTCCATATTCGTGTTCAAGTCCGAGTTAGATTCTGTGTTAGTTTGTGACCGAATCGCACGCAGTGCTGTGATTCGAGTAGGGATCGGTTTCCTAGTTCGAATTGGTTATTGCGCCGTGTTATAAAATTCCATTGCTATTCGCACTTGTACTGCATATTTTGTAGCGCTCTAGAAAGGCAGAAGTAGTCTCGGCTTACTCAAACCACAACTTTGCACGAATACATATAGTCTTGGCTTACTCCAGAGAGAGAGAGAGATAGAGAGAGAGAGTTTGTTTTACCGGAATATCCCTACCCTTTTGGGAAAAGTTTGTGTGCTGTGTGGCTCTTTTGAAGTCTTTTAGGTTATATAATCAGTTTTGAGGATCCCCTGAAAAAAAAATTGAAAAAAAAAGAAGGAAAAAAAAAGAAAAAGAAAAGAAAAAAAAGAAGAAGAAGAAAAAGAAGGGAAGAAAAAGGGCTGTTCTTTGTGCATCTTTTTTGTTCTTCGGTGGTGTCTCGTGACTTCATTTGTGTCCAGGCTCGCGTCTCTAGCACGGTCTAGGTTAGGACCAGCATAGTACCGCCGTTGAACGATTTTTCAGCTTGCTTTTGTAACTAATGTGGTGCTAGTTCATCTTTGCTTCAGCCCACCTATAGCTCCACATATTCGACTACAGCTTGACAGGTCCTGTTGTTGCGGCACCGATACACTTCATCCCACGGTTGCAGACTTGTTGGTTGCCGTCCCCTCCTGTTGAGCAAGGTAAGAATTGGTAAGAGCTTGTGTAACAGGTTGAGTGTGAGCGCCTTGCAGTAGCTACATCCCATTAGTTGTAGGATCTTATTTCTTCACCTATTTTCATGTTTCCTTTGTTCATCTAACCATGACAGGATCAGAGGGTGATGGGAGTTTAGGTCACTCTCCTCGTACAAAGGGAATCATACAACATTTTGAAAATAAGATGAGGAGGCATGTAGATGGGCTTGCTGAAGATATGCTGGTGTCAAATGATAAGATTGGGCAGTTGGAGGCCACGCAGCTTGCCACCAACACCAAGCTTACAAGGCTGGAGACGTCGGTCGCTCATATTGACCAAAGCCTTGCTGCTCTTTTGAGGCGTTTTGATGAGATGCATGCCAGAACTGCAAATGGGCATGAGGGAGAAAACAAGAAGGATGAGCGTGTCGAGGATAATTGGGATGATTATGTCGCTGATACTGAACTAGATGACCAAGATGATCCTAGTCGCCGACGACTGCGAACTAATCGGAGAGGTATGGGTGGACATCGATGACGTGAGGTACATAATAATGATGATGCTTTCAGTAAAATAAAATTTAAGATACCTTCTTTCGATGGAAAATACGATCTTGATGCATACATTACTTGGGAAATTGCTGTTGATCAAAAGTTTGCATGTCATGAATTTCCTGAGAATATACGTGTTAGGGCTGCTACTAGTGAAGTTACTGATTTTGCCTCTGTTTGGTGGATAGAACATGCTAAGAAAAATCCTAATAATATTCCACAAACCTGGGATGCCTTGAAATGGGTCATGCGGGCTAGATTTGTTCCTTCTTACTATGCGCGTGATCTGTTACATAGATTGCAACAATTGAGACAGGGTAATAAAAGTGTAGAAGAATACTATCAGGAATTACAAATGGGTGTGTTGCGTTGTAATTTAGTGGAGGATGAGGAACCTGCTATGGCTAGATTTTTAGGAGGTTTGAATCGAGAAATTCAGGACATTCTTGCTTATAAAGATTATACTAACGTAACCCGTTTGTTCCATCTTGCTTGTAAAGCTGAAAGGGAAGTGCTGGGACGACGTGCTAGTACAAGAACTAATATTTCTGCAGGAAAACCTTCATCATGGCAGCCGCGCACATCTACCTCATTGACCGGACGAGCTCCTGCACCTTCTACATTTCCGAGTCGGTCGACAATACCCGCTCCATCCAACGATAAGACACGTGCTCCCCCGATAAATTCAGCAACCACGACTGTCCAGAAACCAGCCACGAGTGCATCTTCGGTTGCCTCCATGGGAAGGACAAGAGATATTCAGTGCCATCGATGCAAGGGCTTTGGCCACGTGCAACGTGACTGCCCTAACAAGCGCGTTTTGGTGGTCAAAGGAGATGGTGGGTATTCCTCTGCTAGTGATTTTGATAAAGATACACTTGCTTTGCTTGCTGCTGACCATGCAGGTACTAAGGAACAACCAGAAGAACAGATTGGTGCAGAGGATGCAGATCATTATGAGAGCCTCATTGTGCAGCGTGTACTTAGTGCACAAATGGAAAAGGCGGAGCAAAATCAACGGCATACACTGTTCCAAACAAAGTGTGTTATTAAAGAGCGTTCATGCCATTTGATAATTGATGGAGGTAGCTGCAACAACTTGGCTAGCAGCGATATGGTCGAGAAGCTTGCACTTACAACAAAACCGCACCCACATCCATATCACATTCGGTGGCTCAACAATAGTGGTAAGGTCAAGGTAACGAGATTGGTACGAATTAATTTCGCTATTGGTTCATATCATGATGTTGTTGAATGCGATATTGTGCCTATGGAAGCTTGTCATATTCTGCTAGGTAGACCATGGCAATTTGATACCGATAGCATGCATCATGGTAGATCAAATCAATATTCTCTTATACATCATGATAAGAAAGTCGTCTTGCTTCCTATGTCACCTGAATCTATTGTGCGTGATGATGTTGCTAATGCTAAGAGAACTAAAGCTGAGATCGATAAGAATGCCAAATCTGTTAGTAGCAGGGAAGATGAGATAAGATTGAAAGGACATTGCTTGCTTGCTACTAAGTCTGATATTAATGAATTGATTGCTTCCACTTCTGTTGCCTATGCTTTGGTGTGCAAGAATGCTTTGATTTCAGTTCAAGATATGCAGCATTCTTTGCCCCCGGCTGTTGCTAACCTTTTGCAGGAGTATTCTGATGTGTTCCCAAGTGAGATACCAGCAGGGCTGCCACCAATACGAGGGATTGAGCACCAAATTGACCTTATTCCTGGTGCATCGTTGCCAAACCGTGCGCCATACAGGACAAATCCGGAAGAAACTAAGGAAATTCAGCGACAAGTGCACGAACTACTCGACAAAGGTTACGTGCGTGAGTCTCTTAGTCCTTGTGCTGTTCCGGTTATTTTAGTGCCTAAAAAGGATGGAACATGGCGTATGTGTGTTGATTGTAGGGCTATTAATAATATCACAATTCGATATCGACACCCTATCCCTCGTTTGGATGATATGCTTGATGAATTTAGTGGTGCTATTGTGTTTTCCAAAGTTGATTTGCGTAGTGGGTACCACCAGATTCGTATGAAATTGGGAGATGAATGGAAAACTGCTTTCAAAACTAAGTTCGGGTTATATGAGTGGTTAGTCATGCCTTTTGGGTTAACTAATGCACCGAGTACTTTCATGAGATTAATGAACGAGGTTCTGCGTGCTTTCATTGGGAAATTTGTTGTTGTCTACTTTGATGATATATTGATTTACAGCAAATCTTTCGATGAACATCTTGATCACTTACGTGCTGTTTTTAATGCTTTACGAGATGCACGTTTATTTGGTAACCTTGAGAAGTGCACCTTTTGCACCGATCGATTGTCTTTTCTTGGCTATGTCGTGACTCCACAGGGAATCGAGGTTGATCAAGCCAAGGTGGAAGCTATACATGGATGGCCTATACCGAAGACTATCACGCAAGTGCGGAGTTTCCTAGGACTTGCTGGTTTCTATCGTCGTTTTGTGAAGGACTTCAGCACTATTGCCGCGCCTTTGAATGAGCTTACAAAGAAGGGAGTGCCTTTTAGTTGGGGTAAAACACAAGAGAACTCCTTCAATACGCTGAAAGATAAGTTGACACATGCACCTCTCCTCCAACTCCCTGATTTTAATAAAACCTTTGAGCTTGAATGTGATGCTAGTGGCATTGGTTTGGGTGGTGTTTTGTTACAAGAAGGCAAACCTGTTGCTTATTTTAGTGAAAAATTGAGCGGGCCTGTTCTGAATTATTCTACTTATGATAAGAAATTGTATGCTCTTGTTCGCACATTAGAAACATGGCAGCATTATCTATGGCCCAAAGAGTTTGTTATTCATTCAGATCATGAATCTTTAAAACATATTCGTAGTCAAGGAAAATTGAACCGTAGACATGCTAAGTGGGTTGAATTTATTGAATCTTTTCCTTATATTATTAAGCACAAGAAAGGGAAAGAGAATATAATTGCTGATGCATTGTCTAGGAGATACACCTTGTTGAACCAACTTGATTACAAAATATTTGGATTGGAAACGATTAAAGATCAATATGTTAATGATGCTGATTTTAAAGATGTGTTGCTGCATTGTAAAGAGGGGAAGGGATGGAACAAATTCATCGTTAGTGATGGGTTTGTCTTTAGAGCTAACAAGCTATGCATTCCAGCTAGCTCCGTTCGCTTGTTATTGTTGCAGGAAGCGCATCGAGGTGGCTTAATGGGGCATTTTGGAGCAAAGAAAACGGAAGATATACTTGCTGGCCATTTCTTTTGGCCAAAGATGAGAAGAGATGTGGAGAGATTTGTTGCTCGCTGCACGACATGTCAAAAGGCTAAATCACGATTGAATCCACACGGTTTGTATTTGCCTCTACCTGTTCCTAGTGCTCCTTGGGAAGATATTTCTATGGATTTTGTGTTAGGATTGCCTAGGACTAGGAAGGGACGTGATAGTGTGTTTGTGGTTGTTGATAGATTTTCTAAGATGGCCCATTTCATACCATGTCATAAAACTGATGATGCTTCTCACATTGCTGATTTGTTCTTTCGATAAATTGTTCGTTTGCATGGTGTGCCCAACACAATTGTTTCTGATCGTGATGCTAAATTTCTTAGTTATTTTTGGAAGACTTTATGGGCTAAATTGGGAACTAAATTGTTGTTTTCTACTACATGTCATCCGCAAACTGATGGTCAAACTGAAGTGGTTAATAGGACTTTGTCTACTATGTTAAGGGCTGTTTTAAATAAGAACATTAAGATGTGGGAAGATTGTTTACCTCATATTAAATTCGCTTATAATCGATCGCTGCATTCTACTACAAAGATGTGCCCATTTCAGATTGTATATGGTTTCTTGCCTCGTGCTCCTATTGATTTAATGCCTTTGCCATTTTCTGAAAAAATGAATTTTGATGCTACTAAGCGTGCCGAAATGATGTTAAAACTGCATGAAACAACTAAAGAAAACATAGAGCGCATGAATGCTAAATACAAGATTGCTGGTGATAAAGGTAGGAAGGAACTAAAGTTTGAACCTGGAGATTTAGTTTGGCTGCATTTGAGAAAGGAAAGGTTTCCTGAATTGAGAAAATCTAAATTGCTACCTCGGGCTGATGGACCATTTAAAGTGTTAGAGAAAGTCAATGATAATGCATATAAGCTCGATCTGCCTGCGGATTTTGGGGTTAGTCCCACATTTAACATTGCAGATTTGAAGCCATATTTGGGAGAGGAAGATGAGCTTGAGTCGAGGACAACTCAAATGCAAGAAGGGGAGGATGATGAGGACATCAACACCAACGATACATCCACTCCGACACAAGTACCTATTGCTGGTCCTATTACTCGTACTCGTGCGCATCAACTTAATCATCAGGTGAGTTCAAATCTAAGCTCATGTACATCATGTTTAGACCATAGAAACCCGTGTACTCTTGTTTTGCTTAGGAACCAAGGAGGCGACCGAAAGGGAAACGGATTCGCGCAGGCTGGATTCGGACTGCAGAATAGTACTAACTTGTGACGGACACCACGGTCGCTTATAAACTCGGATTGGGGCGTTCAAGTACTTCGTGGAAAGCTTATGAAGTCTTCTTTCAAACGGATCCGGCCTCATATCCATATCTGTTACGAGTCGGCCGAAATCGTAAAATTAATACAGAGTCCTTTTCTGCACATGGTGCTGCGTCACCCTGTTTTGACCCAATGAGCCGTGTATCAAGTTGAGTCCATTACGGACGCGTCCTAGGGTTGAAGTATGACCCCAGCACCCCTGTGGTCGTCCTCCCACGTACTTATACCCCTTAGCCATCACCAAGGATGCTTGGGTTTTGTTTAGATCAAGTTTAGCCTTCGCTACTTGCTTGCAAGCGCGCGTGCTGGATCAGCCGCCTGTCTTCTTGTCTTCGGAACCCCACCATTATTGAGATTGCGTGTGAAACCTTCATTTACATCTAGTAAATTCAGTACTTGTCATACTTGTTTTTGCTAGTTCTTCGATTGCTTGCAGGACGAGTGCCCTAGTGGCCGGGTGCCGCGCTCCACAAGATCGCGACAGCCATTGGAGGGGGTGTATCGGTTGCTGAGGCGCAGCTTGGAAGGCTGTAGTCGGGCCGTGAACGTCGCCTCCATCGACCAATTGAGTTATCCACGCCTCTCATCGAAAGATCGGGAATCAAACCCTAGCGGGTCGCCATTAATTTTTATACAGAATGAACTATACAAGTATTGATGCCAAAAATTTTACAGGGAGCTAACCTATCCACATATATGTTACTGTAAGTTTTTTTCAGATTTTATTGTGCATGATACAGAGCATAATAAATAGGACAAGCTGCACTGATGATAATAAAGATTAATTTCTACAGGATGTTCTACAGGGTTTCTGTGTATGAAACTTTTTATACAGCAAGAGTTACTCTTTCATGTCCCGCAATAAAAAGTTCAGCATTTTCCAAGCATAGAAACTAATTATTTGAATTAGTGCATTTTTCCTACCACAAAATTATATAAATAGGTTACAGAGAGGAAAAAGGTTCTAAACTTTTTTTGGGGTATTTAGGCATCACTATAACAGTTTTGGAAAAGTTTCACAGCATGAAACAAAATATACCAGCAGGTACAAATTAGTTCTATTATTCCATGGCATAAACAAAGTTTAACAAAAAGTTTAGCTAGAGATGGGTTCTGGTCCTAATATTTTTACACTGGCCTACACATCAGGCAACAAATCTACTGTCCAAAAATCAGATTCAGAACTGGTCTACAACAGTGGGTACAATTAAAGTCTATTAAATTTTCCATTTAATTTAGAGAAAGATTTAGCAAGAAACTGAAGAAAAACATGTAACAAAAGTTGTAGTTTTTCTTCTAATGATTCCATAACAGTTGAGTTTGTATTTTTCAGATTTTTCTGTGATTTTATATGAATTTTACAATTTCGCTATTTTTGAATTCAAAGTTTAAACACAGGTTTACATTTATGCCCATGGAAACTTGCGTGCAGACTCTTTTAAAGATTTCAATCGTTGCAATTGGGTCCCTGGGCGGCGCTGGCATGGTGGTCGGCCAAATTCTGGCGAGGGGGCTCGTCGGCAGCGAGGGGAAAAGGGTCGGGGAGATCCAGGGAGGTGAGAGCTACCTTGGGGTCGCCTTGGTCGGGGTTGGGGGTGGTCGGAGGTGGCCCGTCGGCGCAGAGCAGAGGGGCGATGACGGTGCGGAGCGTTGGCGACGGTGCTCCGGCGAGGAGGGGAGGGTGTGGGCTGGTCGATGAGCTTCGCGGCATCGAGGGGAACCCGTTCTGAGGCTTGGCTCGGACGGAGGAGCATCGAAGTGGGTTGTCCACGGAGCAGCAGGGGAGCGGTGGCGGCGCGGACGGCGCTGGCGGTGCTCCGGCGGTCGAGATGGTCGGGGAAGAGGCCGGTGAGCTTTCGTGGAGGGAGGGCAAGCTTACTGGGTGATGGGTTTGGGCAATGGGAGGCTGGAGGATGGGGCTCCATGGGTGGGTGGTGCACGGCAGCGGCAATGGCAGCGTCGGCGGCGTTCTGGTGGGTTGAGGCCCGCGCGAGTGGCCTTGTGTCGCCTTTTAAAATTTGTGGAATGTTGTATCCTCTGGGCTCACCTTCGTGTGAGTACATGTATGTGTGGTTTCGATCGGCAAAAACCGTGGTTTTATCGGAAGGTTACCCGACAGACCAATGGATTATTCCGTTTGAAGTGCGAGTTAGCCCTGATTGCCCTCGTGGTGATGGTTAGCGCGCTTGAGCCGGATTAATTCAGGTGGTTCTGCCACACTCATCAACCTACTCAACAACCTACTCAACAGCAACAACAAAAATGCTACCGATTAACCTACCATAATATGCAAGACACATATAGAAAGCCAATGGTTTCTCTCAGGTTCAGAAAAAGACAACATCAGAGAAAGCCAATGCATGTTATCAAAACATAGAACTGCATTATTATTCAGAACTGGGCACAATATTCACCTGTTCTAACGGGGCACAGTATTCACCTGTTCTAACTGATCCTCACCATCGCTATGTTCACCTTCTGCAATCTTTAAGTTGGCATGGCCTGAAATAAGAAGAGATGAACATATTGTTTTAGAATCACATGATTACTTGAACAAGCATGTTATTAAAAACAATTCACAAAAGGTTTATACCATACTGCAGGTATAAAAAAAATAACTTCTTCAGGTAGCATATACAACTACGGATGGTCCATATTACCATATTACCATATATACCATACTGCAGGTATAAAAAAATAACTTCTTCAGGTAGCATATAGTTTACAAATCAAATTGATGGTCCATATTACCATATATACCATACTGTAGGTAGTATATACAACTGGATTAGAACTTATAAGATACAACGAGAAGTCTCCACTGCATGCTTTCAGAGTTCAGAGAGATATGAAAAAAGGAACGATTATATAAATGGAGTCACTTGCGCACACCGTGGTCAGATCATGAGATCTAGAATTCGATCTTTGTGTTGTCTTATCGGGCAAAAATTTTAGAAAAATATTTCTACACCAACAGTTGGGTTACAGAGTTACCAATTAGCTAATCCTAATGAACCGAACGAAACGGAAGAAGTGGAATGCATTCTGATGGAATTGCTTACGCTTCTTGGTGAGGTCGAACTGCAGGCTCCAATTCGTCAAAGAAAGCCTCCCGGTCAGAATCCTCCCCCTCCGCGTCCTCCACCACCAACACGGATGAGTGCCAGCCGAAGCCCGTGTCGCCTTCATCTGCAGCCTCCATCTGACGCAGCTCGTAGGGAGACGCCGACGGTCCACCTTGCCAAGCCCGTGAGGAGGAGATGACACTTCACCTCACCGAGGCAAGCGCCCCGCCGGCGATATAGTGCGGCGCAGCCGACTGCATCTTGACCAATGCGTAGGCGTACGGTATTGTGGTGGCGGCGGACGGAGACGGCGACGGTGGTGGCGGCGGACGGCGCTAGGTTAGGAGAGTAGCATGAGCTGCAGGTTTTGCGGGTCGTGGGGGTTTCTTTTCTTGTCCACAGGCTTTGGCAGGCAGCCCAACATTGGGCCACAAAAACTTTGTAGCTGGGCCGCATCGGCCACGACAGCTATTTTTATGGACCCGCCCCACCTGCAATTTGAGTACATAATCAAGATGACATGAGTAAGCCATGGACTATAGCACATACAGGGGTAAGTCATGATAAATATATGGATAGGTGTAATGTGACGCACACATTCAGGCCAATCTCGAGATAAAGAATAACAAATAAACCTACGGGTTAGTGGGAGCATATGCATACAACAAGATCCTAATAGCATCTATTCATGCAAACAAGGGTTACCCAACATACACATGATTAGGACTACAGGTGCTGGGAAATTAGGGATACCAGGGAGAATGTCCATCCCGAAGTACATTCGGGACATTAAATTTTTCAAAATTCCTACACCGTACCCGAATGTCGGGGAGTACACTAACCACAAAGCAGCTTTGTAGCGGATGGAAAAGGCTGTCACCACCTACCATCTACCCCAGTAACACTGTGGAGCACAATCATATTCGAAGGATCCCACATACCCGAGCACCACGCTTGTGTATGAGGTCACTACCCTAGCGCCCCTGAGTCTCCCACCCTTCGGATGGAATATTTATTGGCATTTCTTATTCCTAATAGAATAGAGATTCCGCAAGCGAACAGAATACACCACTGTAGCACTTCACCTTAGAGTATTCCAGGGTATCGAATTTCCACGGGGCAGCACTATGGTAATAAGAGTATCGATTGAATGGACGGTAAACTTTATTGGGAATAATCACCAGCTAGATAGCAGGGGTAAGCCAGATTAATGATAGGATAAGTGGCCAGACAATGACAGAGTGACGCATAGGAGACTCTACCTTAGAGCGGTAAACAGCTGGGAGGACAACAAGCGAGAAAGACTCCTAAAACACTTCTAAACTAACGAGCTAGCCTCTCTAACCTAAACTTGGACTAACCTAGCTGTCGGGAGAACAGAGCTTACTTCGGCGGCTGGGGCAGAAGGACCACAGACTGAGGGAGAAATTGGGGGTCCAACTCGGCCAATGATCTACTGCTATGAAAACAACCGAACGTGGTGGACTACAAGGGACGGACAGGGCTGTCACCACCTGCCGCCTACCACATCAGTTCCATGGGTTGGAACACACTTTCTATCTAACACTAAGCCAGACACCACGTCTGCACTCAGTGCTAGGATTTCTCCTGAGGCCTTCATGAGAAATCCCCCTCAACCTAGGGAACTAACTTGAGCTCCCTAGTCCAGGCGAGAAAACCCGCAAGATAAGATCCCGACAAACTAAGACTAGAACAAAGCCTAAGCTAAAGGATAGAACTACCACACACAAGCAAGAGCTTGGAATTAAATAAATAAATGCGGAAAGTAAGAGCTGACTCGATAAGATAAAGAATATAACTTATATTGATAATGTCAAAGGAAGGATACAAGAGCTTATACCAGACTTACGAGGACGACTCCGGAATCCCAAGACAAGATCGACTGGACTCTAACTCCCAGACTACTAAACCTAACTCTAGAACTAAAGTGAAGAGAGAACTCCTTCTGAGTGTGTGTCTTACAAGTGAGGATGGGAGGTCTATTTATAACTAGTGAAGGTCGGTAACCGGTGAAAAGCATCAAGATTACGCAGCCTTGACAGTTGCTTAGCTTCCACATGAAGACTGAGCATCAGTGGCCGCCAGGTGGGGCCGGCCGGCCGGCCTTGGGTTGGTGCCAAGTGGCACCGACCTTCTCGTGGACGCTCCTGGTTGCCTCCTGAGGTCGGTAACAATTGCTTTTTAGTTAAGCAACCATTTCAGATATGCAGGTGGGCCCTTGAATCCGTGTGTGAAGCCTTTCGGGTCCTCGGACCAAACAGACTTCAAGTGCACGATGCATGATCCTGCTGGGTGTGTTTGTTGACTCCTGGATCGATGATGTGACCAGAAAAGGGGGGACCAGGCCGGCCGGCCTGGGATTTCTCCCAAAACGGCCCATCCTAGGTGGGGCCAACCAGCCTACACTCTGGCCGAAAAATTTTCATTTTTTATGCAATGAAAATTGAAAGCAAAGTTCAAAAAATAAAGATGCATCTTGCGAAAATTTAAACATGCCATGCTTGAAATAAAAATTGAAAGAATTAAATTATCCTATATGCAAATGCAAGAAATGGATAACTACCACATACCTCATGGCGAGAGCTCAGGTTTTGAGTCCGGAGCGGGACTCTCCATACCTTGAGTTTGGTTGTCATCACCTGCTGGAGTTGCTGTCGGTGGTGACACTTCCTCACGCCACACTTTCTTCGTGGGTGTAGCTGATTCGACCTCTTTCTTCTCTGATTCCAGAAATTTCTTACGTTGGATTCGTCGCTTCGCATTTCTTTGGTTGTGCACCTTGATTTCCATCTCTCGAATTTGTATGCTTTCTACGAGTTCGATGAGGCTCTCAATGGCAGGAATGGCTAGATCCTCCAGTTTCTTCTTGGATCTTTTCTCGGGCTCTTTGTCAAGCTTTTTCTCGGATTGTTGCTTCCCATTGACTTTCTTGACTTGGGGACATTGTTCTACCGTCGGTCTGAAGGAGAACTTCTCTTTCTGCCCATTGATGTTGAGCTGGATCTCTCCAGCTCCCACATCGATATGTCCGTTTGCTGTGCTCAAGAATGGCCTTCCTAGGATGAGAGGGGTCTTGGTGTCGCCTTCCATGTCTAGGACGACGAAGTCTACGGGGATGAAAAAGTTCCGGATTTTGACTGGAATATTTTCAGCGATCCCCGCGGGGTAGCAAATTGATTGGTCCGCTAGCTGCAAACACATGGTAGTAGGAGCAAGCGCATGATGATTAAGTTTGTCATAGACTACCTTAGGCATGACGCTGACGGTTGCCCCCAAGTCGCAGAGTGCGTGCTTGAAGTATTGAGTCTCGATTGAGCATGTGATGGTGGGACATCTTGGGTCTTTCTTTTTCTTCGGGAGAGGATTGAGTATAGCTGCGCTACACTCTTTTGTGAACTGTACTACCTTGGTGGTCGGTAGATTCTTCTTGTTTCCAAGAATATCCTTGATATACTTGGCATACGTAGGTACCTGCATTGCATCAAGCAGTGGTATATTGACATACAACTTCTTGATTACCTCGACAAACTTGCCGAATTGTTTGTCGGCCACCGGCCTCCTTCTCCGTTCCGGGAACGGTAAGGCAGTTGTGTTGTAGTATTCTCGAGGAGCCCTTGGGGCTTCCTCAGCTTCCCCGTGGGTAGCACCTCATCCTCAGCAATGGTATCCCTAGCGGTTACAGTCTCCCGCCGTGAACCTGCATCCTGTGGTATGGGTGGATCCTGCGTGGACTTTCCAGCCCGCGTAGTCACCGCATTCACTTTCTCTTTTGGGTTAACTTCCGGTTTCCCGGGCAGCTTCCCCGTGTTAGGGTTAGGATAGGATGAGGCCAGTTGAGCTACTTGAGTTTCTGTCATTTTGTTAAAGCTTAACTAGTTTTTAATAATAGAGTTAAAACCCTCTAGTTGTGCGGCCAGAGACTCCAAAATTTTATCATTAGCTTGAAATTTCTTGGTAATGTTATCATTAATTTGTTTCTAGCCGTAAACTAGGTCTTTTGGAGAAGGTTGAAAATTGTTATTAAAATTATTACCTTGCTGTTGACCGAAGGGGAGGTTGGGCTTGGAGTTCCACCCTTGCTGTTGAGGACGATATCCTGAATTGTTGTGAAAGTTGTTCCCAACGAAATTCACATCCTCCTGTGTTAGTGGGTAGTTGTTGCCCAAATGCCTAGTGTTGCCACATGTTTCACATGTGATCCTCGAGTCCATGATCTGATTGACCTCTTGGTTTGGAGATTCTAGCTTCTTCATGAGGAGATCCATCTTGGCTGCCAGCATGTCTACACCATCGATCTGGTGTACTCCTTTCGGGCGGGCTGGTTGCCTATCTCCCTTCCAACTTTGGTTGGAGGCGATCTTGTCTATGAGTGTCTTGGCCCATGCAACATCCAGAGAGAGGAATGCTCCTCCTGCCGCTGCATCTGTGTGGTCTTGCGCTCTCTGACTCAAGCCATGGAAGAAGTTCTGAATAATCAGTTATTCTTCCATGTTGTGGTGTGGACATGCTGCTATGTAATCCTGGATTCTTTCCCATGCTTCCGGGATGGTTTCATCTTGAAGTTGTTGGAAACTTGAGATCCTGTTCCTGAGAGCATTGGTTTTGCCCACTGGGAAATACTTGGCCAGGAATGCATTGGAGCAGTCATTCCAGGTGGTGAAGTCTGCCTTGTTGGTGTAGAACCACGTCTTTGCTTTGCCCAACAAAGAGAAAGGGAATAGACGAAGGCGAACGTTATCCAATGTAGTGCCTTTGAGGTTGATTGTGCTACTCACTTCCATAAAGTTCTGGAGGTGAGCGTTGGCATCTTCGGTTGCCTTCCCACAGAAGGGGCTAACTTGGTCCATGTTGACAAGTCCAGTCTTCAACTCGAAGCCATCAGTACCTTGGGTGTTGTCCAAACCAGTAGGGATATGACTGCTGGATGTGGCCGAGTGTTGACGGAGTGTCTTCTGAGCCATTGTGAAGACAGACGTTGACGAACTTCCTCCTAAGGTAAGCCTTTTCTGAGGTGGGACAATTCTCTGCCGAACAATACGCCCAATTCTTTTTGGATTCGGATTGAAGTTGCTTGGTCGGTCGAAACCGGTCATGCACTGCTCTGCATATATCCAAAAAGACAATGAGAGAAATGGTAAGCCCGCTAAAGCTAGCGGTGAATAAAATAGCCAAAATTTACCAAACGATTCAATGATATCTTAGCACCAAATTGCTTCACCGGCAACGGCACCAGAAATGCTTGTTGGCATTTCTTATGCCCAATAGAATAGAGATTCCGCAAGCGCACAGAATACACCGCTGTAGCACTTCACCTTGGAGTATTCCAGGGTAACAAATTTCCACGGGGAAGCACTATGGTAATAAGAGTATTGATTGAATGGACGGTAAACATTACTGGGAATAATCACTAGCTAGGTAGCAGGGGTAAGCCAGATCAATAATAGGATAAGTGGCAGGGCAATGACCGAGTGACACACAGGAGACTCTACCTTAGAGTGGTAAGCATCTGGGAGGACAACGAGTGAGAAAGACTCCTAAAACACTTCTAAACTAACGAGCTAGACTCTCTAACCTAAACCTGGACTAACCTAGCTGTCGGGAGAATAGAGCTTACTTCGGCGGCTGGGGGAAGGACCATAAACTGAGGGAGAAATGGGGGGTCTAACTCGGCCAATGATCTACTTCTATGAAAACACCCGAACATGATGGACTACAAGGGACGGATAGGGCTGTCACCACGTGCCGCCCACCATATGAGTTCCGTGGGGTGGAACACACTTTCTAGCTAACACTAAGCCAAACACCACGTCTGCACTCGGTGCTAGGATTTTTCGTGAGGCCTTCAAGAGAAATCCCCCTCAACCTAGGGAACTAACTTGAGCTCCCTTGTCCGGGCAAGAAAACCCGCAAGATAAGGTCCCGACAAACTAAGACTAGAACAATGCCTAAGCTAAAGGATAGAACTTCCGCACACAAGCAAGAGCATGGAATTAAAAAAATAAATGCGGAAAGTAAGAGCTGACTTGATAAGATAAAGAAGATAACTTATATTGATAATGTCAAAGGAAGGATACAAGAGCTTATACCAGACTTCCGAGGATGACTTCGGAATCCCGAGACAAGCTCGACTTGACTCTAACTCCTAGACTACTAAACCTAACTCTAGAACTGAAGAGAAGAGAGGACTCCTTCTGAGTGTGTGTCTTACAAATGAGGATGGGAGGTCTATTTATAGCTAGTGAACATCGGTAACCGGTGAAAAGCATCAAAATTACGCAGCCTTGATAGTTGCTTAGCTTCCACGTGAAGAGTGAGCATCAGTGTCCGCCAGGTGGGGCCGGCCAGCTTCCCCCAAGCTGGCGGGCCTGGGATTGGTGCCAAGTTGCACTGACCTTCTTGTGGACGCTCCTGGTTGCCTCCTGAGGTCGGTAACGGTTGCTTTTTAGTTAAGCAACCATTTCAAACATGCAGGAGGGCCCTTGAATCCGTGTGTGAAGCCTTTTAGGTCCTCGGATCAAACCGACTTCAAGTGCACGATGCATGATCCTCCTGGGTGTGTTTGTTGACTCCTGGATCGATGACGTGGCCAGAAGAGGGGGGAGGCCGGCCGGCCTGCCTGGGATTTCTCCCAAAACGGCCCATCTTTGGTACACTTGCTCCTGCATAGACACTTCATTCAAAACTTGTGGAATTTTATTAGTTTAAATAAAATATGCATGGAACATAATGCAAAACTCTGAATTATTCCCGAGATGTTGACGGACGATGGTCGAATAATGGCTGTCAACACAAGTAAGACGCTAAGGCAAGCTCGAAAGCACAATGAACCGATATCCTTACCCAGATCATCTGGCCTAAGCATATATAAAGCATAACTAATGAAGCACGAAGCCATGATATGATAAACTATCGAGATAGCATAACAAACCAAGGCATGATGGACTATCAAGATAGTAAAGCAACCGAGACTCAGCTCTACATTATGAATAGGAGACTGACAAGTCGAATACAAAGCCATTACCCAAAGCCGGGGACTGCTCTCCGACCTTAAGAACAACTTGGTTCGCTAAGAGAAGAGTACTAACCTTGCTCCATTACCCTAAGGAATACAAGTCTTGAGTGAGAGAGCGAGAGAAAGGCTCCAAGTGTGGTGTGTGTGGAATGAGGTGGTGAGGGGCCCCTTTTATAGCTTCCAAGGGTGGTTCCCGCCTGGTCTTCATATGGAAACCTTAGCCAAGAGGATCAGGAGATTTGGCAGCGACTCTACCCTGAAGGGCACATGGACTGGATTCAGTCAAGGTTCGACCGACCCTGGGGTCGGCCGACCCCAGGTGGTGCCTCCCCAGGTGCATCTTCCTTTGGTACGCTGACATGTGGGCCCAGGTGGATATTCTTCTTGGTTGCTTCCTTGGCGCGCCCGTTTGGACTATCAGGTGAGTCCCTCTTGTAAGTGTGATGCAGCGGATGATATTCTGTGCATTGTTTGCTGCGTATTCTTCGTGTTTTCTTGTTATTTCAGACTTGTGTTCCTGAAATGGTTAGAGTGACAAAACAACTATGTTGCTAGGTTAGTGATACAAATATGTGAGTAAGAGATAATTTTTGTTTGTGTTTGTGAGTATAGTTGACGGTCGAATTTTGCACTTAAGTACGGTCAACAACACCACCAAGGTAGCCTTTTGCTCATCCCAAGCAAAACAAGGCTTTATGTTGTTGATCAGGAGTTGCTTCAATGTTGTATTTCCAACATATACCTTAGGCACAATAAAAGTGTTCTTACCATGATTTTGAATAAGTTGGCCTTGATCTTACCTCTTACTCTACTCCTGTGGGGCTTGTAGCTTTTCCTCATCTTTGGCGGTTGAGAGTCAGAACGGTTTTGTAGAGTGCCAATTTTTTCTCACTCCTTTGCTCAACCATCAATGCGGAGGTTTTTATAAAGGTTTTTTTTTTCAAAAGAAATTTCAAAGTTCCTAAAATGATCTCTCAAATCGCTCATTATGTATGATTCCTCTCCAAGGCTTTTTATTTTGTCTTTCTTCCTCATCCTATTTCTAAAAGTTTGATTTCAGTGGAGCTGTAGGTATGGAGGATTTGAAGGCATACTTGTTTCTTATATTTCGCAAAGTCAAAGATAGAATCCGAAGGAGAGACAAGTCATAAACCTTGATCAAGATGTGCAAGTGTGTGGATAGTTTTGGAGGATGGTGGATGAACTCTTTTTATCAACCATCTCTCTTCATTTTTTTATTTCCTTTCGGACATGGGCTATATATATTTATTATTATTTTTTTGACATGCCTTGTGAGCATGTGGAATACCTTCTTTGGGTATGCATCTCTTTTTTTTGACATGCCTTGAGAGCAGGTGGCATACCTTCTTTGGGTTTGCATCTTTTTCTCTCTTTCGTATAGCCCGCGTCCTTTTTCATATAGAACTTTGGAGAGATTGGTTATGCATGGAGTTTTATTTGTGAATGGATGGAATGCTTGCTACATTCTTGTGTAGAAGTTTAGCGTATGATGGAGTGTGTACGTGATCTTGATCATGAGAGTATGAAATGTATCTCCCAAAGGGTCACAACAATTTGACAAAGCTCAATGAGATAACAAGTTGCATATGTGCATGGTTGTCAATAAGATCAACATGTGGCTTTGGATAGGAATTCCAAATCATTTATGAACTTTGTTTGTTTTTGTATTTTCAAAAATAAATACTTCGGCATCAAGCATCACTTAGGAGAAGATCATAGTAGCTCTAATCAACCATATCATAGCTCGCAACAACCTAGATTCGGATTATGCTTTTGCTACCCACAAGTTTCAAGCTTAAGGTTTGAACATTTTAGCCAACAAACTCAAAACTTAGAAAGAGCACTAAGTTGTAACTAGGCATATAAAAGAAATTAATAGAGCAACTATTCATCATCTTAACAAGGAAAAGTATACCAATCTTACTACACATAAGAAAGCAAGTAAAGTTTTGCAAATTTTTATTTGTTTTTTTTTTAATTTTGCAGATTTTTGTTTTGTTTCATGCATAACGTTTTGAAACAGTAAAGAAATTAAGATACAAGATACAAGATATCTCTCGGTTGGGGTCCTCCCCCAAGCTAGCTTCAGACCTACTGCTGCTGGTCGCGGTTGTACCCCATCCAATGGTAGTAGGCCCTCCACTCCTTCTGTTGCTGCAGCTGCCTCTGCTCCATGGCGTGGATCCTATCGCCAGTGTACCGCTGCCATGCTTGGTTGGTTTCAATGTGTTGGTGCAGCGTATCCTCGTTGTTGTTGGTCTGGACCCGCAGCTCGCCTAGCTGCTGGGTGACAGAGCCGAAGTCGCTGCTGGGGGCCGTACGTCGTGTAAGGCTTGGGACCCCGCTGGAGCCGGAGCTGGTGGACAGGCGGCCCGAAGCCTGCCGTGCCCATCCGTCGGTACTTGCGTTGTGCTAGGACGAACCACCCGCCTCATGGTGATATGAAGGTTGGGGCTGCTGCGGTGGTGGTGCTGGCTCAGGTCCTCTTCTAGCTCTGCTTTGTGTCATCCTACCAGGTAAACCAGAAACACTATGCCTGCGGCCCTCCTCTTGTGGGACAAGAAGGATGGTTAGAGATTGGCAATTATACAAATGGAAGCCCGCATTGGGTAGCGAAATCTCATTTGTATAGCAAAGAGAAAAGAAAATCAAAGAGTCATTTGGACCTTTCTTGAGTGTGTGACCGTAAATCAAATAAGTCTCATCGATAAGAGCACGAGGATCCTCAATGAAGGGAATAGCATTCCCGTCTAAGGCCCCGAGGCTCGAAGCGATGCGCATAACCAAAGAAGTGCTTTCAATAGGACTCATCATCTTGAAGTTCGTGAGCCATTGCTTAACCATAGCCTTCACGGGGGATACTTTGATCTTGTTGACCATGGCGTACAGAATCAGTAACTCATCATTGCGCATGATTCGAACATCATCTCTTGGAAAGAGAGTGATGGCCAACCACTTGTGCATCAAATGAAGAGTCGGATTATGAATATCATTGCACCTAGGTGCAAACTTTCCATGAACAACTTGACCCAAAATCAAACCCCAAAAATCATGTCTATTAAAACTGTGGCAAGCTTTTTTGAGAGAAACCAGCAAGCGTTTGCTAAAATCGAGGTGGTGACTCAAATCCTTCCAAGTGATGTAAAATTCATGCCCAAAAATTCAAAATGAAACACCGTTATCCACCTCTCGAAGAGTACAAAGAAACTGGATAGTGAGGAGACGAGAACCATTCTCCTCAACGGGCACAAAACCATCCCATCCAATCGCGTGCCAAACGTTAGCAAAATCTGTGTCCATACGTGTCTTTGTGAGAAGGTCCGGATCGAAGGGTTTGGTGCGACCAAAGCTTCGACGCTCGAGGATGGCGTAGGCTTGTCGTTAGTGGTCGTCCCGCAAGTCGAGGTAGGGCGCATCGTTGTCGTCCATCTCCATGTCCTCGGCTTGCGGTTCGGCTTGCACTTCTTGTTGTTGTTGTTCTTGTTCTTCTTCTTCATAGTCCATCATGCTTGGGCTTGGCGTAGGTTCGGGAGTGTTGTGGGAGCTTGAGCCACCCCGAGAACGGGATGAGCTTCCTCCCATCATTTTCTTCAACACACCGGAAACCTTCCGTCCAATGCCCTTCATGCTTGAATGCAAGAATGAAAAAAAACAACTTGAATCGGGTTATGTTAGTGAAACTCTTTACCCGAAAATTGTTACTCCAAGTGTGTGGGCTTTCTTGTAGCAAAGAAATGAGACAGAGAGGTTTCTTGCACAAGAACTTGAGCATAAAATCAATGAAATCTTGAGAGCAAAGTTTGCAAGAGTGTGAGAGGGAGTGAGTGAATGAGGGTTGAGTGTGTGAGCTCAACACCCACCCCTCAACCTCTATTTAAAGAGCAATGGCTGGGAGCAAGTCGGGGAGGAGTAGGCCACAACTGCTACTAGCCGTTTGAAAAGGCTGGGCGCGTGCAAGGTTCCCCAATAGTCAAGGGGGCTAGGTTCAAACTTGCTCCAAAAAGATGTTCAAATATTTTTCCAAAAGATTTTGATGCTCAAAAAACATATTTTTGGGTTTTTGTAAAAAGGGAAAAAGTCCTAGAAAAATTCTAGCATACAAGAGAAATTTTGAAAATTCAAATATGCAGGGGAAAAAATTCAAATGAGGTGAAGAAGCAAATTGTGAAAAATCAAATATGAGATAAATACCAATTTACCTTTTGCAAGGGCTCGTCGTTATGAGTCTAACAGGCAAGACTTTTCACCAGCATTACTTACAATTTGTCACCTGGTCTTGGAGAAGTAGACGAGGAAGAGCTTCCTAGCTTCCGCCATACTTTCTTTGGCTTCTTTCTTTTCGGTTGTGTGGTCGGTGGAGTTTTAGATTCGGGAAGTGGTTCTCCCAGATACTACTCCCGTCATGACCCTGGTGGATTACGATGCGCTGCTCTTTCCTGTATTGGAATTTGAAGAATATGTTGTCGACCCCGATGCGGAATCAGATTTCTCCAGTTCCAATATCAATCTTTACCTTGACGTCCCTTAGGAAGGGGCGTCCGATGTTGAGCTGTATGCCGGTATCACCCTGTAACACCTCAGGTGTTTAAATTTCGAAATAAGCCTCATTAGCTTAACACGATGCATAAATAACTAAGAAAAGTTTAAAAGAAATGAATTATAAATTGGTTTTTCTTTGAATTGAAAATAGTTGTGTATATGTGCATAAGTACATGTACTTTAGTCAAACAAATTAAATAACTTTCACATCGATGCAAACATGGCTACAAAATTGAATAGGCACATCATTTTTGACATGATAAACAAAAGTCTAGTTGAAGCCTAGGAGAGAATGCAAATTTTTGCCCAGGAAATGACGTGCCTCCGAATCATACTTTTTGAGTTTTTAAAATAACTTCTAACCTAGAACTCAAATGAACTTTGGCCTGAAATAAAACTTGTATAACTTTTCATTTTGAACAACTTTCATGTTCAGAGATTTTTGAGTTGCAACGCAAAAATTTGAGAAACACTTGAATTTGCAAACTAGCCCCTGCCTTTTCTTCTATTTTCACTTCCAGCCCCTCACCTCTCCTCTGCTTCGCCCGACGCCCGCCGCCAGTCATCGCTGGCCACCTGGCCGGCGATGCTTGCCGCCCACGCCGCAACAAGCCAGTCGCCCGCCGTCCTCCCCACTCCCCCGACCCAGCCCTGCCGCGCCCAATCGCGTGCTGCGCAATCCCTCCCTCCCCATGCTAGGATCTCTAGCCGCCAACCGCGACGCGCCGATGGCCGCACACGACGCCGCCGCCTGGCCACCGTACGCCACGCCCAATGGACGAGCCGCACCGTGCCCGAGCCTCCGCTCTGTCCCGTCACTCCCCGCGCTCGCCGCCCGACAAGCCGTTGTGCCGCAGCACGCCTAATCCCCTGCTCAACTGTAAAATTCATATATAATTGTAAAATTCATATAAAATTGTAGAAAAATTGGAAAAATACAAACTCAACTAATCTGAAATCTTTAGAAGAAAATCTAAAACTTTTGTTACATACATTTCTTCAGATGTTTGCTATATCTTGCTGTAAATTAAATTGAAGGGTTAATAGACTTTAATTGTACCCACTGTTGTAGACCAGTTCTGAACCTGATTTTTGGACAGTAGATTGGTTGCTTGATGTGTAGGCCAGTGTAAAAATATTAGGACCAGAACCCATCTCTAGCTAAAAGTTTTGTTAAACCTTGTTTATGTCATGAAATAATAAAACTAATTTGTAATTGCTGTTATATTGTGATTCATGTTGTGAAACTTTTCCAGAGCTGCTATAGTGATGCCTAAATACTACAGAAAAAGTTTAGAACCTTTTTTCCTTTCTGTAACCTATTTATATAATTTTGTGGTAGGAAAATGAACTAATTCAAATAATTAGTTTCTGTGCTTGGAAAATGTTCAACTTTACACTAATTCATAATTATTCTACTACATAAAAATGTCTCAAATTTTTACAGTAGTCTTATCTCTGCATAATGTACTCTGAATAAACATTTCGTTACCAGAAGTTACCTAAATCAGTCTTTGTGCTTAATCCATGCTTATACTTCGAAAATTAAGTTTCCAATACAACACCACCCCCTTCTGTTAAAGACTGCCCAAGAAATCTTAACTAAGTAACTTCACAACCAAATCTATGTTTGTGTGGACTGCAACTTGATCGTGAAGAAAAATAATCATCATATACCATCACAACAACTTACACTTGTGCATTCATATAGAATCAACTACCCTCGCCGATGGAACGTACGAGCTGGTGCCCGTGTCCGAGAGTGAGCAGCGTGAAGCTCAAGTAAATCTAACTGAAGCTTTCGAAGACCCGAGCCCAAGTTCGGACGAGGCCCAAGCTAACTTTACCCAAGAAGGCAAGCCCCGGAGCATGAACCCTATTTTTCCAAACTTATGCAACTTATTACTCTATTTTACTTGTGCATTAAGATTATAGGAGTTGGATGAAAACTTAGTTGCATGATCCTAGGTACCCATGCTCTGAACACTAGATGTAAGGTTCGATAGAATGCTATGCTAATAGGACTCCGGTAAAAGCCGAGTGATTTCCAGTCACTCGCGAGAATTTAGGAGTTGAATGTTTACTACATGCTGCAATCATAAGGTCGACGGACGGGGCTATGGTATGATGTTTATGTTGGTGATTGAGGCCCCGTCTGTTTAGTGAAAAATGTTAAGGCCGCAGTGTGTGGTAGTGGTGGTTAAGTGTTTGAACGTACTAACCACATGCCGAGAATATGGTAATCGGTAAGCTTAAGTACCAGATTGAACGGAGGCCAGAATATACTCCCCACCGTCTTGAATTCGTTCACATCTAGCTAATGGCGGGTGCATGTGCCGCAATGGCCGGGTCCATGGGGACGTGTAGTCGATGGCGGTGGGCCTGTTCCGTGAAGCGGGAATTGAAGGGAAAAGTTGCACGTGTGACTCTGGGAGTAACCACGTGACGTGTGTTTAGATTTCCCTTGCAAGGTTAAGAAATTCGATTCGAATCGTCCGTTTCTCGCGGTTATTGAGACTGCTTGACCCTTTTACCACATAGAGTAAGAAGAGGAACAATGATGATGATTAATCTTGTTGGATGCAAACTAATTCTTCCACCATGTATGATATTGGATAGTTGCTTACCTAGAATGGTTAAAGAAAACTAGAACTTGGAGCTAAAATTTGAAAGTAAGGACCTACTTGTATATGCTTTTCGGCAAAACAAACCCTCAAGCCAAAAGCCTTGCATGTCTAGGAGTCGGCTAAGTATATTCCACTAGTAGGGTAAGCCTTGCTGAGTATTAGTATACTCAGCCTTGCTTGTGGCTTGTTTTCAGGTGAGACTTTCGATGATATGATCGCTAGTTTGACTTGGCCATGTACCCTTCCTCCTGGTTGGTTGGTGGAATGGGATACGCCCCCGGCCAACGATGATAATGCCGAGTGATGTCTCGTAAGAGCTTCATCGAGACATCCTGTATCGAAGAGAATTTTATCGTTATTTTTCCGCTGCATCGAACTCTGAAGAACTCAATTATTTTGAACTCTGAAAGTACCTTGTTTTACGAATTCAAACTCAGTTGTAATAATAATTTATGATGAAACTGTGATGTAAAAAATGTGTGAGTACATGTATGTGTGGTTTCGATCGGCAAAAACCATGGTTGTATCGCGAGGTTACCTGACAGACCAGTGGATTACTCCGTTTGAAGTGCGAGTTAGCCCTGATTGCCCTTGTGGTGATAGTTAGCGCGCTTGAGCCAGATTAATTCAGGTGGTTCTGCCACACACCCTCCATGTCGAGAACGACAAAGTTAGCGAGGATGAAGGAGTTCTTAACTGACACGAGCATGTTTTTGACTTTCCTTCGGGATATCGAATTGTCGAGTCGGCCAGCGGCACATACATATGGGTCGGGGAAGAGCAGGATATTGCAGCTACTCAAATATTACCTTGGGCATGATATTTATGCTTGCAGAGGGCCTAATCGTAGTGTTGGTCGTAGATTGAGCATTTAATTATGGGCACCCCTGGGTCTTCGTGTAGTGCCGCTATCAGTCCTCCCCACGCATTCGTCCTTGGACGCAAGGCTCTTCCTATATGATTAGTCCGAGGGGTCCTTCAGGATGGGTTACCCCGACCGGTGGACAACATGCTATCAATTTCCACGGGAATTTCGGGTTGCCCCGCAATTTTCCCATCATCAATAGTAGGAACAGCGGCAGCTATTTGAGCAAGTTGAGTTTTGATCATTTTATTGAAACTTAATTGGTTTTTAAGAGCAGAAGATAAAGTTTTAAATTTTAAATTTATGCTCTCAAGAATTTTGTCATTGGCAGCAAGCTTTTTAGTTATAAATGCATTTATTTTGAATTGGCCAAGGAAAAGATCTTTTATGGAGGGTTGGTTTCAATTGAAATTCGAATTGTAATTTGAGTTGTAATTGTTACCTCCTCCTTGGTATGGTGAGCGTGATGGGCCCCACCCTTGGTCTCCTTGTGGACGGTACCCGTTGTTGTTGTCGACGAAGGTAGCGTCATCACGGATCTTGGGGCGGTCGTTTTCCGAGTGTCCACCATTGCCGCAGACCTCGCACATGGGGTGCGAGTCTACGGCTTGAGCATAGTTATTCATTCGCTATATGTATTGCGCCCTTTCATCCAGGTGCTTCAGTAGGAGGTCCGTCTTGGCAGCGAGCATATCCATCTCCTTGATGCTGTGCATTCCGCCTTTGGTCTTGGGTTGGAGTCGCTCTTTGCTCCACCCTTGGCTGGAGACCATTTTCTCGACTAGGGCGTTTGCTTTGGTGATGGTGAGATTGAGGAATGCTCCTCCAACAACATCGTCGATGTGGGCTCTTGATGTTTGTTTGCGGTCGATTTCGATGATTTTTACCGCCAATATTTCTTCGGATTTCATGGTTTCTAAGCCAATTCTGAGTTAAGACTAACCACACTAACAAGTTCCACAAGTTTTGTCACATATATCATTTCAGGAACTTAGTGTGCAAAAATGGGCCGAAGTGGGAGAAAACTTAGGCCAGCCGGCCTAGCACTTCCCCCACTGGCCACGTCACTGATCTAGGTGCAAGGAAACACACCTAGGATGATCAGGAGTCGTGCACTTGATGTTGGTTTGATCCGAGGACCCGAAAGGCTTCAACCATGGATCAAAGGGCCCACCTTCATGCAAGAGGTCGGTTAATACCAGAAAAGGAACTATCACCGACCTTGTCAAGAGAATCAAGACCATCCACACGAAGTCGGTGCCAGGTGGCGCCATCCCCAGGCTGGCTAGCCTAGGCGAGGCCGGCCGGCCCCACTTGGCAGCCACTCAGGCCCAACTTCGCATGGAAGTTACAATAATCATCAAGGATGCGCACAGTTGAAGCATATGCTCAGTAACCGACCTCAAGCTAATATAAATAGACCCCTACCTAACATTGTAACACACACCATTCGAGAGAGAAGTGAGATTCTTAGTCACTCTACTTCAGTTGTAGAATAGGGAGAGAGTGAGGTGAGAGCTTGTGCAAGAGCAATGCTAGGAGAGGAGCCAGGTTTTCTCTAGGTCCTACTGCAACTTTGTATCAACCTCAGGGGAATAATATCAAATTAAGTTCCTCGTTTATCTTCAGTATTTCACTAGTCTTCCTCTTGACTTTCAGTGTCTAGTTATTTTACTTTCTTTTGATCTGCGAGATCCCTTGTCTGCGTGGTTCACTAAGCCTGGCCATTTGGGGTTTCTTCTTGCCTTAACGTGAGGCGGAAGTCAGTAACTTGATAGTTGAAGTATGGTGCCTAGGCTTGATAGTTATCTTGGATTGTGTTCCACCCCACGAAACTGATGTTGTAGGCGGCAGGTGGTGACAGCCCTGTCCGTCCGTTGTAGTCCACCATGTTCGGGTGTTTTCATAGCAGTAGATTGTTGGTGCCGTTGGACTCCCCTCTTATCCCTTTCCGAAGTCCTTCCTCGCCAGCCGCCGAAGCAGATCAGGGTTAGTAAGTAGCTAGTTATCTGGGTAACGAGTTGGCTAACTGAAGTTAGGCCCTCTACCCTCTTGCCTCTTCTCTCTTGGTGGGTCCGGTTGAATAGTTCTAGGTCTGGTTGCGTCTGCCGTTCCTTGGATTCGATGTCCGAGGTAAACTCCCTGGTGAAAGCTACATTGGTATCCGTGCGCTTGCTGATTAGTTCGTAAAGGCTAAGGAGTGCCAACAAGCTTTCTGGCGTCGTTACCAGGGAACAGTAGCAATACTAGTTTTAGGGCTTTTTCAGCCGTACACTTTTCCATCCTTACCACCTACCCCATGGGGTTTGCTCCTAGTTATCCGGCAGTTCCATACCGCGAGTACATGGAACCGCCACCATCCTTCCACTCCATACTATCTGATGGCTATGAGATCCGTCCCAGACTCGTAGCCATGGTTCGTGCTTAGTCCTTTTCTAGTAGAAAGGACGAATGTCCCTACACTCACCTCTAGGATTTTGAGGACATTTGTTCTCTTCTTATTATACCCGGTATGAATAAAAACACACTACGGTGGAAGCTATTCCCGTTCACTCTGATGGGTGCAACGAAGATTTGGTACAACCGGAGAGCAGAGAGAAATGGAGGAGATTGTATTGCACTGAAGGATTAGTTCTGCTTGTTCTTCTACCCTGTATCCAAAGTGGTGCCACATCGCCGTCAACTTCTATCGTTAATGTGACAACCCTGGTAATTACTTTTCCAAAATTAATGTCATTAGCCTAACTCTATGATTAAACCAACTAATGAAAGGGTGGAAAGGATTAAAACGAGTTCAGTTGGAATTCAAATTTAATTTGAGCACATTGGTTACTTTTGAACATTTAAATTTAACTTTCAAACCATAAGCCAAATGAGATTTTGCCTGAAACCAAAGTTGTAGAACTTTTTATTTTAAACAACTTTCATGTTCAAAAGTTTTTGAAATTCAAATCAGAAAGAGGAGAAAACGCCCTGTTTGCACCCAGCCCCCTGAAGTTTTCCAAATTCTTGCATCCAGGTCCCTCGTTTCCCCCCCCCCCCCCCCCCCCCCCCCCCCCCCGCCCCCTCCTCTGCCGCACCGCGCGCGCTCGCCCGCCCGCCGCGCGCCAGGTGGCCGGCGTCGCCTGACCGGCGCGAAGCGCCAAGCCAGTGGCCGCCGCACCACCCCGCCACGGCCGGCTTTGCCCCGCCCCCCACGCCGCGCGGCCAGTCAGCGCCCGCGCGTGCTGCCGCGCCCAGCCCGCCGCCCGGCCGCCCAGTCTCCGCGCTCCGCCGTGCCGCCCCGGCCCCCGCGCCCCACCAGTCGCCGCGCCCGCCCTCCGCCCGAGCCGCTGCCGCTGCTGCTTCCCCACTCCGCGCCCGGCACTATCTCACCGCGCTCACGCCATATCGCGGCCCGCCCAGTCACCGCGCCCGCGCTGCCGCACGTCGCGCCGGCGTTCTGCCGCCGCCCGCCGCGGCCAGTGCACGCCGCTGCCGTGCCCCGCCCCGCGCGTCGCCCAGGCACCTCCACACCCCCTCCTGCCCCTATAAAAGCCCCGCCCGGCCACGCGCGCGAGCCACCGTGATGTGGACATCACCAGAATGGATACACCCACATGTAATAAACACACATGGAAGGTATGGAGGACCAAAGAAGTTGATTGGGGACCAAGCCTAAGTCTTCCCAATGTTCTCTATCAGGCCACCACGTCACTTTTGGTGCAAGGAAAGAAAGAGTCCATGTCCAACACGTTTTGGAGCCTGGATTCGGACTGCAGAACAGCACCAACTTGTGACGGACACCACGGTCGCATACGGACTCGGATAGGGACGTTCAAGTACTTCGTGGAAAGCTTATGAAGTCTAGTTTCATATGGATCCGGACTCAAGTCCATATCTCTCCTGATTCGTCCGCAATGACCAAAATACTACCGACTGGTTTTCTGTCTCAAGGTGCTGCGACATCTTAATTTGGCCCGATGGGCTTTGTATCAAGTCGGGTCCATTAGGGACGCGTCCTAGGGTTGGAGTGCGACTCAAACACCCTCTTGGTCGTCCTCCTAGGTATTAATAAGGGTTAGAGCCGCCATGAACAGATTGGGGGTTTTTGTTTTGTTGAAAGTTTAGCCATTGCTACTTCCTTGTAGACGCGTGTGTCGACTAGACCATCCGTTCTACTCGATTCGGAACCCCACCTTGTTGATTCCAGATTGGTTATTATCTCCATATTTGCAATTGAGTTGCTTGTTCTACTTGTTCTTGCTGGTTCTTCGATTGCTTGCAGGACAGGTGCCCTAGTGGCCGGGTGTCGCGCTCCACAAGATCGCGGCAGCCATTGGAGGTGGTGTATCGGTTGCTAAGGCGCAGCGTCCTTGGAAGGCTGTAGTCGGGCCGTGAACGTCGCCTCCATCGACCAATCGAGTTATCCACGCCTCTCATCGAAAGATCGGGAATCAAACCCTAGCGGGTCGCCATTACACCGCAGCCCAGAACGCCTCGCCGTCGCCATCGCCGCCGCCGAGCACCGCCCGCCCGTGGACAACCCTCCACAGCCGCCCCCTGCCCAAATTGAAGCGCCAGCCACCACTACATCACCACACCGAAGCTCGCCGACCCGCCCAACGCCACCCAGAGCCACCGGAGCACCGCCGCCCGCGCTGCCGTCGCCGCCGCCGCCCCTGCTCGCCATGGACAGCACGACCCCGACCCCCTCCGTCCAAGCCGAGCCCCTGAGTAGCTTCCCCACGCGCCACTGAAGCTCACCGACCGGACCACGCCGCCCCAAGCCCGCCGGAGCACCGCCGTCGACGCGAGCCGCGCCGCCGCCGCCTCTGCTCCAACGCCGGCGAGCCCTTCCCGGCCGTTCCCCACCCGAACAACACCCCCACAAGGTAGCCCTCGCACCCCTGAACCTTCCCCGACCCTCGCCCCTCGCCGCCGGCGAGCCCCCTCGCCGGAATTTTGGCCGGCCGCCGTACCCGAGCCGCCCGAGGACCCAATTGCAAGAATTTAAATCTTTAGAAGGGTCTGAGCGTAAGATTCAAGGACCTAGTTGTAAAAGAAAGTTTCAAACCTAGATTCAAATTCAGTGAATTTGTAAAATTCGTATAAAATCGTAGAAAATTCAGAAAGATGCAAACTCAACTGTTCTGGAATCCTCAGAACAAACTCTACCACTTTTGTTACAAAAGTTTTCTCAGAATCTCAAAATATTTTGCTCTACTTTAAATAGAAGCTTTAATGGACTTATTTTGTACCCACTGTTCTAGAACAATGCTGACCCTAAATTTTGGGCAGTGAATTAGTTGCTTGATGATTAGGACTGTGTAAAGAGATCAAGCCCAAATTCCATCTCTAGCTTTACTGTTTGTTAAACTTAGTTTTATTTCATGTGTAAGTAGAATGTTTTATCCCTGCAGTTAGGTGGTGAGTCACCCATTGAAACTTTTCTTATGCTAATGTATTGGTACCTAGAAGCCAGAGAAAAATTAGGAGACTTTTTATCTCAAAGTAACCTACTTATTTGATTTATGTGCTAATAACATACATTAAATCAAGAAAATAGTATCTTAGCTTGGAAAATTCTCAAATTTTTACTGGGAGATACACTATGGTAGAGGTTTCTTTGTAAAAAGTTTCATGGACAAAAACCCTGTGTAGGGTCCTGTAAAAATGAATCTTTGAAAAGCCTAGGTGTAGAATGTCATATTTTCTATACTCTGGATACTGCACGATAAATCCTACAAAAATTACAGTAGCTTCTGCATGCTTAAGTGAGAGCTCTGTAAAAATCTTAGACTCATTTGTTGCACCAATTGTTCTGTACAAAAAGAACAAGGATCTAACAGCAACTATGTAATGTATTTTTCATAACTAATCTGTTACATAAAATTAGCTGAAAATTTTACAGTAAGCACATCTTTCCTTGATGTGCCTAAATCCAAAATTTTCATGACCAGAAACTATCCATTGTAGTAATTACTCTTAAATCGTATCAAGTACCATTACCACAACTTAAACTTGTGCATTCATGTAGAATCGACGACTCTCGCCGACGGAACTTACGAACTGGTACCCGCGTCCGAGGGGGAGCAGCGTGAAGCTCAAGCAAATCTAACTGAAGCTTTTGAAGACCCGAGCCCAGGTTCGGAAGATCCCCAAGCGAACTGCGAAGGCAAGCCCCGGAGCATAACCCATTCTTTCCGAAATTATGCAACTCATTACTCTTTGCTTGTGCATTAAGTTTATAGGAGTTGGATGAAAACTTAGTTGCATGATGTCAGGAACCCTTGCTTGAAAACTAGATGTAAGGTTCGATAGAATGCTGTGCTAATAGGACTCCGGTAAAAGTCGAGTGATTTCCTGTCACTCGCGAGAAAATAGGAGTTGAATGACTACTACACGCTGCAATCATAAGGACACGGACGGGTTGCGTAACGATGGTTACGATTGAGGCCCGTCTGTCTAGTGAAAAATGCTAAGGCCGCAGGGTGTGGTAGTGATGGTTAGGTCTTTGAACGTACTAAACACATGCCGAGATTATGGGAATCGGTAAGCTTAAGTACCTGATCGGCCCGGCAAGGGGACGGCATCCTACCCTTTGAACTTCGGTCCCATGTGCATATGGCGAGTGCAGAGAGTGGTCACGACCCGGCGCCGAACCGTGGCGTGGAGCTCTTGTACTCTCGGAGGGTAGCCCCGATCCACGACCCGGAAAGAAAGGGGAAAAGTTGCATGTGTGACTCGAGGGAGTAACCACGTGACGTGTGTTTGGGTTTCCCTTGCAAGGTTAAGAAATTCGATTCGAATCGTCCGTTTCTCACGGCTATTGAGACTGCTTAACCATTTTTACCCACAGAGTAAGAAGAGGAACAATGATGATGAATGAACTGGTTGGATGGAAAATTTAATGCTTCACCATGTATGCTTCTAGCTAGCTGCTTATCTAGAATGGTTAATGCAACTAGAATCTTAAGCTAAAAAGTTGAAAGTAAGGACCCACTTGTAGACGCTTTTCGGCAAAACAAACCCCTGAGCCAAAAAGCCTTGCATGTCTAGAGTCGGTGGAGTAGATTCCACTACTCGGGTAAGTCTTGCTGAGTATTAGTATACTCAGCCTTGCGTGTGGCTCATTTCAGGTGAGACCTTCGAAGATATGATGGCTAGCTTGACTTGGCCCTGCACTCTTCCCCCTGGTTGGTCGGTGGAATGGGATGCGCCCCCGTCCAACGGAAATAAGGCCGAGTGATGTCTCGTACGGGCTTCATCGAGACATTCTGTATCGTCGAGTAGTTTCCATCGTTTATTTTCCGCTGCAACTTAAACTCTGAAGAACTTATTTATGATAATTGAAGTATTTGCTTTCTAAACTCAAAACTTGGTCTGTAATATTCACTTATGCTAATGTTGTAATATTTGCTGGAATGTGGTATTCTCTGGGCTCATCGTCGCATGAGCGTTTGTATGTATGGCGCTCGATCCGCTCACCGTGGTTGTATCGGGAGGTTATACCCGACAGACCAGTGGATTACTCCATTTGAAGTGTAAGGATAACCGAGAATGCCTTAATGGTGATGGTTAATACACTTGAGCCGGATTAATTCAGGAGGTTCTGCCACAGCTGGTATCAGAGCCGTACCTGGTGCCACAGCTGGCAACAGCTGGCACCAGAGCCGAAATACATACGCCAGAGAATGCGACAAGGCTTAAAAACTCGTTTTAATAAAACTTGACTAGAAGGATGTGCTGCGAAATACGTTGGTACGTTAAGGATGGTGCCTAGTTCGTAAAGCCCTAAGGGATTATGGGAAAGTTACTAGGTGGCTATCTAACTTCTATAAATATTATCAACTAACTTCCAGCACATTACTTTCTGTCAAAACTTACTTTCGTGCACAACCGACCTTAAATTCTGTAACGACGCACTCGTCGCTAAGGTAAGAAGGTAAGGATCCTCAGCCAACTGAGAGAGCTTGGCCTTCCTGTCGGTGATGCGAACCGAACGCTGCCCTCAAGCAGTGGCTTACATGAGGTGCTGCCAATATGCCAACTGTTAGTTGTGCATATTGGGAGTAGAAGGTTCGGCGCAGGGTATGGCGATCGCTGTTCATACCCCCGTCTCATGACGGTACCCCCGTGAATACGCTATCTCGATAGCGTATGTTAACGTCGTCTGTACGGCGGAAATTGTACAGATATCGTTTCTATAAGTAAACGGTAATGAATACGGACGCTTTCATGAGTGCTGGCATGAAAGGTTCATGAAATATGTATATGCTTTATCAATCTTCTGCAGGTACACTAACCGCGATCACGATAAGTTAAGGAACGATTAGAAAGACTCAACTAGCTATTATAGTGAGAGCCGTATTGTGTATGCCACCGAAACTATCTTCGTAAGACCAAAAGTATTTGGCGATTATTTTATTTTGTGAGGACGAATAGGACGTGCATGCATCATGAATATATATATCGGAAATTGAAAATGCGTTGTATAAGAGTGGTAAGGTTCTTGCGTATCTAAGCGAGGTTTGCATAAGGACTATCTAGCGAATCTGTCACAAATCTGCCATGACCAAAAAGAGCGATTTATTGACCCAAGAAAATGACCTTTTCTGGAGAAGTTCATGTTGAAAGAATTGTTCCAAATTTCGTGTTCTATCTTCTGTTCAAAAATGAAAAATTCTGAACTTATGGATAGTGAGAAATAACAGAAATATTGGAATGTCAGAATTCTGTCCAGAATAAGCCCTCCTGCCTCTTAAATTTTTAGGCCCCCTTCCCGCAGTTTTCTGCAAAAGAGCACAACACAAAACTTGTTCCAAATTTACCCAGGAAGCTGCTGTTAAAATTTGGTAAATTTTGGCTGGGTAGATTTTCCCTGGTGTACGAAACTCTAGCCCTCTGTTCACTGAAAATTCTGGGTAGACAGTAAGGTAAAACCTGAAAAGAAAGACCATCTTAGAGACCTAATTAGCTCTGGAGTTGACTAGAAAAGTTGTTCACAAATACCTTAGGAGTGATCTGGTGAAATTTGAGAATTTTTGGATGAGAACTGTGGGAGTTATGGTTATTTTTGCATACTATACAGAATCTGTCCTTGTGCTGTTCACAGTTTTTCGATATCTCACTCCATTTGATCTTTTGTTCAGATGGCCGAGCCTGTTGAGATGATGGTGGATGAGGATGGACGCGTACACTCGCAGTGTCTCCACTGGGAGGGCTTTCCCTCTATTTTGTGGGATGTTCTGCGTACCGCGGGCTATCAAATTCCCCCACGTTACGCCGGACTGGAGTTTGCGGAAAATGGAGTTACCCAGTGCCGTGTCAACGTGACTATCTTTCCGCACCCGCTACACCCGGAGTGGCCCGCCTTGGAGCTTGAGGCTGTTGGTCGCCGTTTGGCTGATACTTGGGAGCTTGCAGCCATGAGGGCGCTCACCATGTTTTGTGCGCAGCGTCCCGAGGTTGTCACACTCACTCCCATTGGATTGTTTTCTGCTGCCCAGGACAACGACCCCTTTTGGCTCAACAGGGTGCAGCACGCACAGTACTTGGTAGACTTTCATGCCCAAGAGACTATCCATACCTCCGTGCGGTGCATGAGTGCACTCTACCGGCTTCAGACTCTCCAGAGTCAGGCACTCGAGCAGCTCACTGATCTTGCTCAGGCCTACCATATGATGGCAGATACCAGGGATGAGCAGATAAAGGAGCTCAGTCAGGATCTTGAGGACAGAGATGCTCAGATTGGCCAACTTGAGGGCCAAATCCAGGAGCAGGACACTCTCATGGGTGAGAGAGATACCACGATAGCACAGTTGGAGGAGCAGCTCCATGATCTGAGCCTTGAGTTGGAGGATGCTAATGAGCACATTCAGTGGCATTATGATCAGAATGACCATCCCCATGAGGACGACATGGAGGAGGATGAGGAGGAGCCACAGGAGATTGATGGTATCTCAGGTATGGATTTCGAGGGTGAGGTACCACAGGCACCTCAGATGGGAGCTCACTCTCCTGCTCACAGCGAGTCGTCCGTCAACGACTTGGATGATTTCTAGAGGATGACCTAGGAGGACTTTTGCACATACTCCTCGATAGGGTAGCCTAACTTTTGGCAAGTGTTGTAATAGGCTAACTAGGAGTTGAGTAACTCTTTTGTGTTGGGTACACCTGAACCATGTGGATACCCTCAGCATGTAAGGAACGGCGATAAACTTGGGTGATTTCGTTGTAATTTGGTAAACGATGAAATCCACAATCGCTGAGACTTGTCGGAATTTTTACCCATGTCTCCTTGCATTTGTTGGCTGAGTGTTGAATACCAGACTTGTGCTAAATCTTGTGATCTAGGGTCTCACAAAAATTCAGCATCATTGGACCTCACTAGTTTAAGATATAGGCGAAACCGTACCGGTCGATCTGCTGAAAAACAGCTAAGACAGTAAGGCAAAGGACGAGCTTTTCGACCCCCTTAGCTACAGTTCTAGCACCGAAGTTAAATACCAAAGTGGTGCATTCCTAAATTCTCTGACTACTGCCAATGTTGAGATGTTTTGGATGGACCCACAGCAGGCTATGATTTTTCTCGTAGCAAACAGAGACTCTGTCCATACGTCTAGCTGTGACTTCGAAAGTCTATGACTACACCAATTATTTATGAATCAAGGAAGTAATATGGATCGCGTTGCTAATGGTAACCTTTCACGTCTCAGATGGTTGGATCAACACGTGGCAACCCCGAGGGTTTTGGTGCCGGTGGCAGCCGCTCGCGACAATCGCCACCACCCCCGCCCAGTTTGGTGGAAGTGATGGCCGCTCAAACCGAGCTGCTGCGTCAGATTGTGCAAGGACAACACCAGCAGAGGGGTAGGCACAATGCTCACCAACCACAAGCCGCAGGATACACGGATTTCCTAGGGACCCAGCCTCCCTTGTTCCATAAGACCGAGGAACCCCTGGACGCAGATGCATGGATTCGCACCATAGAATCCAAGTTCACACTACTTGTGGCCCCATGCTCAGAGGCCAACAAAGCTCGTTTTGCCGCGCAACAGCTTCGCGGTACCGCTCGACTGTGGTGGGACCACTATTTTGCGATGCTCCCGGCTGATCATGTGGTCGACTGGGATGAGTTCAAGACCGCGTTCCGGGCACATCATATCCCCGAGGGTCTCATGGAGAGGAAGTTGAACGAGTTCCTGGCACTCACCCAGGGCACCCGCACCGTGCTGCAGTACGCCCAGGCGTTCAACAACTTATGTCAGTATGCGGGCTATCACGCTGATACGGATGCCAAGAAGCGTGATCGTTTCCGCCGAGGTCTGAATACCAAGCTAAAGGAACGTCTGAACCTAGCCAGGGCTGACACCTACAACGAGTTGGTCAATATGGCCATTACCCAGGAAGACTGTATCATGGCACACCGGGCAGAGAAGAAGAGAAAGGCACCCGCAGGACCATCAAGTGTCCAACCACCAAGGTATCGCATCGTGCAAAATACCGCACCCACAGCTCCACCAAGGGCCCCGCAGCCAGGAAGATGGATTGCCAGACCCCCACAGCAGCCAGGCATGGTACGACCCCCATGCCTTCACCGAATGGTCCGAGGCCCATTCTTCAACAGTCTCTTCGACCTAGCCCCGCGAATCGCTGTTTCAAATGCGGGAGTTCCAGCCACTTCGCACGAGAATGCCCTCAGCCTGGACAGCCCAACCAAGGTTAAGGATCCAACCCGAACACCAAGAACAGGGGCAAGAGACAGACCCTGCAAGTCAAGCAAGGACGGATTAACTTCACCACGCTTGCAGAGCTTCCTGAAGGAGCCCCAGTGATGTCGGGTACATTCTCTATCCATAACAAGCCTGCAGTTATATTATTTGATTCTGGTGCATCGCATAGTTTCATAAGTGCAAAATTCGGTGCAAAAGTAGGCTTGGATGTTTGTCACACCAAAGGGTCATATATGATATCAACACCGGGTGGTAAAATTGCTTCGAACCAAATGATCAGACAAGTACCAGTCAAATTGGGTAGTAAAACCATCGACACGGACCTTGTCCTTTTACCCCTTGACGGCATGGACATTATTTTGGGAATGAACTGGATGGCTATGCATGGAGTCACACTGGACCTTTCTTCCCGAGCCGTGGAGATAAATTCACCTAGTCACGGAGCCACTACCCTTTACCTACCGTTCCTAGATTGTACTAATTCCTGTGCTTATAAGATGGAAGGACTTAAACCAGATAATATTCCTGTGGTAAACGAGTATGCCGATGTTTTCCCGGATGACTTACCAGGAATGCCACCGGATAGGGACATTGAGTTCGTTATTGAACTACAACCAGGCACTGCACCTATATCCAAAAGACCATATAGGATGCCCCCTAAAGAATTGGCCGAGCTGAAAATTCAACTCCAAGAACTACTGGACAAAGGTTTCATTCGCCCTAGCGCGTCACCTTGGGGATGTCCAGCCCTATTCGTAAAGAAGAAGGATGACAGTTTGAGATTATGTGTGGACTACCGACCTCTCAATGCGGTAACTGTTAAAAATAAATACCCCCTTCCTCGCATCGATGTACTCTTCGATCAATTAGCTGGAGCCAGAGTCTTCTCAAAGATTGATCTTCGTTCGGGATATCATCAGATCAAGATTCGCCCGTGCGATATTCCTAAGACTGCCTTCTCCACACGATATGGACTATATGAATTTTTGGTCATGTCCTTTGGACTCACCAATGCCCCTGCCTACTTCATGTATCTCATGAATTCGGTATTCATGCCCGAACTTGACAAATTCGTCGTAGTGTTCATCGACGACATTCTTATCTATTCCAAGGATGAGGAAGAGCATGCCAAGCACCTTCGCATTGTTCTTCAGCGACTCAGAGACCATCAGCTCTATGCTAAGTTTTCTAAGTGTGAATTCTGGTTGGATACTGTAAAGTTCTTAGGTCACACGATCTCCAGCGAAGGCATAGCTGTTGACCCCATCAAGGTACAGGAGGTGCTGGATTGGAAACCCCCTACCTCTGTTCATCAGATTCGCAGTTTTCTCGGCTTAGCCGGTTACTACCGTTGCTTCATCCCGGATTTCTCTCGAATTGCTAAGCCCATGACGGAACTATTGAAGAAGGAAGTAAAGTTTGTATGGAATGAGAAGTGTGAGGAAGCCTTCCACACTCTCAGAGAGCATCTGACTACTGCACCTGTGTTAGCTCAACCCGATAATACCAAGCCATTCGATGTGTATTGTGACGCATCAGGTACTGGTCTAGGATGTGTGCTTATGCAAGAGAATCGAGTGATTGCATATGCCTCACGAGCCCTTCGGCCCCACGAACAGAATTATCCCACGCATGACCTTGAGCTCGCAGCCGTCATTCACGCTCTGAAGATATGGAGGCACTACCTCATGGGTACACAGTGCAATATCTACACGGATCATAAAAGTCTCAAGTATATCTTCACACAAGCTGATCTGAATATGAGACAACGGAGATGGCTAGAACTAATCAAGGATTATGACCTTGAAGTGCACTATCACCCCGGCAAGGCTAACGTAGTCGCTGATGCACTAAGCCGCAAGTCCCATTGCCATTGCTTATCCATGGAGTTCTACCATGAGACATTATGTGCAGACATGAGGAAGCTTAATATGGAAATGGTTTCCCAAGGCACTCTAGATCACATCTCAGTTGAGCCCACTCTTCACGACCAAATCGTCATGGCACAACTACATGATGAAGGAATCAAGATCATCAAACAAAAACTCTCTCTAGGTGAGGAGAAGTATAAGTGTTTCCGCCAGGACCATAAGGGAGTTCTATGGTTCGAAAGTCGTATAGTCGTTCCGAAGAATCGTGAACTCCGCAAGCAAATTCTTGATGAGGCACACCTCTCCAACTTCTCTATCCACCCCGGCAGTAGCAAAATGTATCAGGACCTAAGGCAAAACTTCTGGTGGACTAGAATGAAAAGGGAAATTGCTACGTATGTCTCGGAATGTGACACGTGCCAGAGAGTAAAAGCTAGCCACTTAAAGGTAGCCGGTACACTTCAACCGTTACCTATACCATCATGGAAATGGGAAGACATAAGTATGGACTTCATCGTGGGACTACCAAACACTTCCCAGAAACATGATTCCATATGGGTTATCGTTGATAGACTCACGAAGACGGCACATTTTCTTCCGGTGCACACCACCTATTCTACCAAGAAATATGCCGAGATTTACCTCGATCGTATTGTTTGCCTGCATGGAATACCTAAGACAATTATTTCCGATCGTGGTCCCCAGTTTGTAGCACGCTTTTGGGAACAACTGCAAACGTCTCTTGGCACAAAGCTGATTCGCAGCTCAGCATACCACCCTCAGACCGATGGACAAACGGAAAGAGTAAACAAAATTCTTGAAGACATGCTGAGAGCCTGTGTCATTCATTATGACAAGAATTGGGAGAAATGCCTACCCCTGGCAGAGTTCTCGTACAACAACAGCTACCAAACGAGTTTGAAAATGGCACCATTTGAGGCCCTATACGGACGAAGGTGTCGAACTCCTTTGAGCTGGTCACAAACCGGAGAACGTAAAATAATTGGACCCGACCTGGTAATCGAGGCAGAGGAGAAAGTAAAGGTAATACAAGCAAATCTTAGAGCCGCACAAGCTCGACAAAAGGGCTATTCTGACAAAAGGAGGAAGCCCCTAAAGTTCGAAGTTGGCGATCGTGTCTATCTTCGAGTTTCACCAACCAAGGGAGTGCGAAGATTCGGAATCAAAGGCAAACTAGCTCCCCGTTATGTTGGTCCCTACAAAATCATTGAGAGCTGCGGACCCGTAGCCTACAAATTACGACTGCCCCCTCAGCTCACGGCCACCCATGATGTCTTCCACGTATCTCAACTCAAGAAGTGTATTCGAGTCCCTACCGAGATTGTGGAACAACAAGAAATATCGTTGGAACCCGACCTCTCGTATGTCGAACACCCAGTTAAGATTCTGGATCAAAAAGAAAGAGAGACCAGGAGGAAAGTAATTAGAATGTATAAAATACAATGGAATCACCACACGGAAGAAGAAGCCACCTGGGAAACGGAGAGCTACCTGAACCAACATTTCCCTGGGTTTCTTATCTCAACCACTGGTAGGTGCACCCACGCCCACCCTAAGAATTACCGAATCTCGGGGCGAGATTCTTGTTAAGGGGGAAGGCTGTGACAACCCTGGTAATTACTTTTCCAAAATCAATGTCATTAGCCTAACTCTGTGATTAAACCAACTAATGAAAGGGTGGAAAGGATTAAAACGAGTTCAGTTGGAATTCAAATTTAATTTGAGCACATTGGTTACTTTTGAACATTTAAATTTAACTTTCAAACCATAAGCCAAATGAGATTTTGCCTGAAACCAAAGTTGTAGAACTTTTTATTTTAAACAACTTTCGTGTTCAAAAGTTTTTGAAATTCAAATCAGAAAGAGGAGAAAACACCCTGTTTGCACCCAGCCCCCTGAAGTTTTCCAAATTCTTGCATCCAGGTCCCTCGTTTCCCCCCCCCCCCCCCCCCCTCCTCTGCCGCACCGCGCGCGCTCGCCCGCCCGCCGCGCGCCAGGTGGCCGGCGTCGCCTGACCGGCGCGAAGTGCCAGGCCAGTGGCCGCCGCACCACCCCGCCACGGCCGGCTTTGCCCCGCCCCCACGCCGCGCGGCCAGTCAGCGCCCGCGCGTGCTGCCGCGCCCAGCCCGCCGCCCGGCCGCCCAGTCTCCGCGCTCCGCCGTGCCGCCCCGGCCCCCGCGCCCCACCAGTCGCCGCGCCCGCCCTCCGCCCGAGCCGCTGCCGCTGCTGCTTCCCCACTCCGCGCCCGGCACTATCTCACCGCGCTCACGCCATATCGCGGCCGCCCAGTCACCGCGCCCGCGCTGCCGCACGTCGCGCCGGCGTTCTGCCGCCGCCCGCCGCGGCCAGTGCACGCCGCTGCCGTGCCCCGCCCCGCGCGTCGCCCAGGCACCTCCACACCCCCTCCTGCCCCTATAAAAGCCCCGCCTGGCCACGCGCGCGAGCCACCGCAGCCCAGAACGCCTCGCCGTCGCCATCGCCGCCGCCGAGCACCGCCCGCCCGTGGACAGCCCTCCACAGCCGCCCCCTGCCCAAATTGAAGCGCCAGCCACCACTACATCACCACACCGAAGCTCGCCGACCCGCCCAACGCCACCTAGAGCCACCGGAGCGCCGCCGCCCGCGCTGCCGTCGCCGCCGCCGCCCCTGCTCGCCATGGACAGCACGACCCCGACCCCCTCCGTCCAAGCCGAGCCCATGAGTAGCTTCCCCACGCGCCACTGAAGCTCACTGACCGGACCACGCCGCCCCAAGCCCGCCGGAGCACCGCCGTCGACGCGAGCCGCGCCGCCGCCGCCTCTGCTCCAACGCCGGCGAGCCCTTCCCGGCCGTTCCCCACCCGAACAACACCCCCACAAGGTAGCCCTCGCACCCCTGAACCTTCCCCGACCCTCGCCCCTCGCCGCCGGCGAGCCCCCTCGCCGGAATTTCGGCCGGCCGTCGTACCCGAGCCGCCCGAGGACCCAATTGCAAGAATTTAAATCTTTAGAAGGGTCTGAGCGTAAGATTCAAGGACCTAGTTGTAAAAGAAAGTTTCAAACCTAGATTCAAATTCAGTGAATTTGTAAAATTCGTATAAAATCGTAGAAAATTCAGAAAGATGCAAACTCAACTGTTCTGGAATCCTCAGAACAAACTCTACCACTTTTGTTACAAAAGTTTTCTCAGAATCTCAAAATATTTTGCTCTACTTTAAATAGAAGCTTTAATGGACTTATTTTGTACCCACTGTTCTAGAACAATGCTGACCCTAAATTTTGGGCAGTGAATTAGTTGCTTGATGATTAGGACTGTGTAAAAAGATCAAGCCCAAATTCCATCTCTAGCTTTACTGTTTGTTAAACTTAGTTTTATTTCATGTGTAAGTAGAATGTTTTATCCCTGCAGTTAGGTGGTGAGTCACCCATTGAAACTTTTCCTATGCTAATGTATCGGTACCTAGAAGCCAGAGAAAAATTAGGAGACTTTTTATCTCACAGTAACCTACTTATTTGATTTATGTGCTAATAAAATACATTAAATCAAGAAAATAGTATCTTAGCTTGGAAAATTCTCAAATTTTTACCGGGAGATACACTATGGTAGCGGTTGCTGTGTAATAAGTTTCATGGACAAAAACCCTGTGTAGGGTCCTATAAAAATGAATCTTTGAAAAGCCTAGGTGTAGAATGTCATATTTTCTATACTCTGGATACTGCACGATAAATCCTACAAAAATTACAGTAGCTTCTGCATGCTTAAGTGAGAGCTCTGTAAAAATCTTAGACTCATTTGTTGCACCAATTGTTCTGTACAAAAAGAACAAGGATCTAACAGCAACTATGTAATGTATTTTTCATAATTAATCTGTTACATAAAATTAGCTGAAAATTTTACAGTAAGCACATCTTTCCTTGATGTGCCTAAATCCAAAATTTTCATGACCAGAAACTATCCATTGTAGTAATTACTCTTAAATCGTATCAAGTACCATTACCACAACTTAAACTTGTGCATTCATGTAGAATCGACGACTCTCGCCGACGGAACTTACGAACTGGTACCCGCGTCCGAGGGGGAGCAGCGTGAAGCTCAAGCAAATCTAACTGAAGCTTTTGAAGACCCGAGCCCAGGTTCGGAAGATCCCCAAGCGAACTGCGAAGGCAAGCCCCGGAGCATAACCCATTCTTTCCGAAATTATGCAACTCATTACTCTTTGCTTGTGCATTAAGTTTATAGGAGTTGGATGAAAACTTAGTTGCATGATGTCAGGAACCCTTGCTTGAAAACTAGATGTAAGGTTCGATAGAATGCTGTGCTAATAGGACTCCGGTAAAAGTCGAGTGATTTCCTGTCACTCGCGAGAAAATAGGAGTTGAATGACTACTACACGCTGCAATCATAAGGACACGGACGGGTTGCGTAACGATGGTTACGATTGAGGCCCGTCTGTCTAGTGAAAAATGCTAAGGCCGCAGGGTGTGGTAGTGATGGTTAGGTCTTTGAACGTACTAAACACATGCCGAGATTATGGGAATCGGTAAGCTTAAGTACCTGATCGGCCCGGCAAGGGGACGGCATCCTACCCTTTGAACTTCGGTCCCATGTGCATATGGCGAGTGCAGAGAGTGGTCACGACCCGGCGCCGAACCGTGGCGTGGAGCTCTTGTACTCTCGGAGGGTAGCCCCGATCCACGACCCGGAAAGAAAGGGGAAAAGTTGCACGTGTGACTCGAGGGAGTAACCACGTGACGTGTGTTTGGGTTTCCCTTGCAAGGTTAAGAAATTCGATTCGAATCGTCCGTTTCTCACGGCTATTGAGACTGCTTAACCATTTTTACCCACAGAGTAAGAAGAGGAACAATGATGATGAATGAACTGGTTGGATGGAAAATTTAATGCTTCACCATGTATGCTTCTAGCTAGCTGCTTATCTAGAATGGTTAATGCAACTAGAATCTTGAGCTAAAAAGTTGAAAGTAAGGACCCACTTGTAGACGCTTTTCGGCAAAACAAACCCCTGAGCCAAAAAGCCTTGCATGTCTAGAGTCGGTGGAGTAGATTCCACTACTCGGGTAAGTCTTGCTGAGTATTAGTATACTCAGCCTTGCGTGTGGCTCATTTCAGGTGAGACCTTCGAAGATATGATGGCTAGCTTGACTTGGCCCTGCACTCTTCCCCCTGGTTGGTCGGTGGAATGGGATGCGCCCCCGTCCAACGGAAATAAGGCCGAGTGATGTATCGTACGGGCTTCATCGAGACATTCTGTATCGTCGAGTAGTTTCCATCGTTTATTTTCCGCTGCAACTTAAACTCTGAAGAACTTATTTATGATAATTGAAGTATTTGCTTTCTAAACTCAAAACTTGGTCTGTAATATTCACTTATGCTAATGTTGTAATATTTGCTGGAATGTGGTATTCTCTGGGCTCATCGTCGCATGAGCGTTTGTATGTATGGTGCTCGATCCGCTCACCGTGGTTGTATCGGGAGGTTATACCCGACAGACCAGTGGATTACTCCGTTTGAAGTGTAAGGATAACCGAGAATGCCTTAATGGTGATGGTTAATACACTTGAGCCGGATTAATTCAGGAGGTTCTGCCACAGTTAAGCCAAGGCGATGAGTCACTCGGAGCAGCCTGGGCAAGATTCATGCATATGGCTACCTCTGGTCCACCTCACAATATTCCAGAGGAGATGCTCATGCAACATTTCATTGAAGGGTTGAATCTGGAGAGTGCACATTTTCTAAATGGCACCTCTAAGGGGTTAGTCATGTACAAGATAGTGGCCGAAGTAATGGATATTCTGTAAAGTGTCCTCAACAACACTCAGTACACAGAAGTCTTCGACGATCCACCCGAGTCAACTGATCAGCCCAGAGAGCAGCAGCAGATACATCATATTTCAGCTGCATCTTATCCACCTCCATTTTACATTAAGGGAACCACCGAACCACCCAAGACCTTTAATCAAGAGCCACTCATCGAAGATATGCCTATGTTCATCCATGATCTCTTCATAGAAGAAGAGTATATGGAGCTGGGCAACACATCAAACTTGCACAAGGAACATAAGTGCGTATGTTCATGATCTAAGGCATTCATTCCAGAAGCCACACTGCAGATTGAGGGTCTTACTGCAGTCATGAGCAAGGAATGGACAAAGGAAGCAGAATCAAGTAGCAGCATCATATAGCTCTACGAAGATTTTAGAATACTCCTCTGCACTATTGAGGATGCTGCACCAAGAGAAGTTCCTTACGACCCGAAGGTTGGGGTGAATGTGATGTCCAAAACCATGGCACGTCACATTGCACCGAAGGAACCCCTGACCGTCTCGCGTAAGGACCTGAAGTGGATCGATAGCCAGATTGTGGAAAGTATAGGGATTCTCCAAGTCACACCTCTGAAGATGGGGCATAATAGGGTACTCCTAGACTTCTACATCTTCCATATCCCTGAAGGTGAAGAGTTCATCTTGATTGCGCAGCCAGTAGAGCCACTTTTCAACCCAAACAGAGACCGAGCGCTGCTCGAGGTTAAGGTTGGTAAAGATGTCAGCCCGGTCAACCTAGTTTGTTCGTGCAACACAAATGCAGAAGCTAGGCCCAAGCAAGATCTAGTGGAAGAATCAGTGAGTATCGTTCGATAAGGGTGAACTCAGCCCATTATTGAGGAAGATATCACACACTTTACACAGGAAATAGAACCGGACGGCCAGAGTAAACTCAGTACAGAGGAGAAACCACAACCATCACTGCCTGAGTTGAAGCCGCTGCCTTCTGGTTTAAAGTACACGTTCCTTCACAACAACAGAGCCATGCCAGTTGTCATCAGTGATAAGCTGACAGAGAGTGAAACTCGGCGGCTCTGTACGGTCTTGGTGAAGAACCGATCTGTCAATGGGTACTCTCTGCAAGACTTGATGGGGATCAGCCCCACCTTATGCACCCATCGCATCCCTATGGAACCAGACCATAGGCCGTCAAGAGAACATCTGAGACGGTTGAATGATGCAATGAGGGAGGTAGTAAAGAAAGGGGTTCTGAAGCTACTACACGCGGGTATCATCTACGTTGTGCAAGACAGTGAGTGGGTTAGCCCAGTTCAAGTAGTCCCGAAGAAGGGGGGCATGACAGTTGTCCAGAATGAGAGAAACGAGCTCATACCTCAGCGGACAGTTACTGGATGCTGAACAAGGCTACCCAGAAGGATCACTCCCTCCTTCCCTTCATCGACGAAATGCTTGAACGACTGACAAAACACTAGTTCTTTTGCTACCTCGACGGATACTCTGGTTATCATCAAATTCCTATTCATCCAAATGATCAGAGCAAGACTACCTTCACCTGCCCCTATGGCATGTTCGCCTACAAGCGAATGTTGTTTGGTCTCTGCAACACACCTGCTTCATTTCAACGATGCATGATGGCGATATTCTCTGACCTAATTGAGAACATCATGGAAGTCTTCATGGATGATTTCTCAGTCTATGGCAAGAAATTTGACGAATGCCTCAATTGAGAGAAATGTTATTTTATGGTCAGAAAGAGGAATAGAAGTGGATCGAGCAAAGATCGAGGTCATTGAGCAGTTACCACCCCGGACAAATGTCAAGGGAGTTCGAAGTTTTCTAGGTCATGCTGCCCAAGGTCTTCTTCGATCGGAGGAAATGGTTCAGTGGAAACCTTCCTTCCGCCAGTTCGTTCCGTAAGAAGATGTAGATCAGATTATAATCTTTGAGCATTTTATCGAAAGGGGATTGGCCCTCCCCGCATCTGATTTCTTCCGCGGCCTCCTTTATCATTGGGGTATTCAGATCCATCATCTGAACCCTAAGTCTATCGCTCACTTCTCTATTTTTGTTCTTTTTTGCAAAGCTTTTCTTGGCATCGAGCAACATTTTGATCTTTTCCGCTACTTCTTCCATCTCTGCCAACAACCATCTAAGGAGAGGTAGTACCTTGTTGCTGGAGCCGGAATCCAATTCAAGCAGGGGAAGGGGAAGGAGTATATTGAGTACTCGCGCCCCACAAACCACTCGGGTTGGAGGCCTCTGTGGTTCTACATTGGAAACCATCCACCCGCACTGCCCGAGAGAACTCCAGGGAAGGCAGTGTGGAGGCCCGAGTGGAATGAAAAGTTGAATCCCAATCAACTGCTGCAAGTCAATGAACTCCTCGAACTGATTAGCAAGCAGAAGGAATCTGGTGTAACCAATGTGTCCGTCATGGCCTCCATTTACAAGAGACGTATCATGCCACTACAAAAGAGGTGTCGATATGGATTCGAGTACTTAGGAAGTAACGATCCATCTCGCATTGCGTAGAAATTTTTCCTTCGCAAATGGCTCTTGACCGTGTTCGCTGAGTACTACTCGATGCGAACACGGTTCCTTATGTCCCGAAGCTTTTCAGTGCAGTGAATCCGCCAAAACCGATGAGTAATTTGTCTGTCGATTACTTGCAGAACTTGTGAAGTATCACTGATTATTGACTCGTTGTCGTTATTTTCTGCGGGGGCACACTAATCTGTACCATTGTCCTACTCCAAATCCGGACTTGCCTCGGGCGGATCACCTCAAGCCAAGTGCATTCCAGATGCTCAAGACCAGTCATTTAGACCATGACCCCTTAACTGATGAAGAAATGACGGATTCTGATGACGATCTTCCTCTAGTAGCTTTCTTGAAGAAGTCTGGCAAGGAATCGAGTAGCAGCATGGAGATCCCGAGCCACCCAACCAAACCGCGGGTGAGCATGAGGAAGCATAAGCTCTCCATCTCCAGTCTGTCAGATGACAACCCAAGATAAATATGATCCTCGAGTACTTTCCTTGACAATTTTGATATTCTTTGCTGAGTTTTCCTCTGTTCTGTTTGCAGTCCGCCCGCCCCCGCCTTTGTCCAAGCGTTCTAAGGATGGGGGAAAGTCAGGCCCTATTGGGAATGATGCTGCACCCGTTGTCGACGTCCAGCCTGGTGCAGCGGACCCTTCCGCAGTTGACGTTGCGCCAAGCCCCAGCAACCTGATCCAAGCGAGTGCCCCGGAGGCTCAATCAAAGGAGCCTGCTGGCGGCTCGGGGAAGTCGGGTACTCAGGGGCCCCGACTTATACAACTGAAGAAGGTGGTGACCAAGAGATCCTCCACACGAGTCTCGAGTACTTAGACTTGTACCATTTCGTAATTCATCTTATCGAGTAGATGATATCACTATCCTTTGTCTAGCCCTTCCTCTACTCTGAGCTTGGGGGATCCTGATGATGCCCTGGCTGCCCAAGCCCCCAAGTCTTGGAAGGACACGGATGTTGCAGCATTGGAGACCGGCGCTGGTCCTCCTCCTCCTCCCCCTCCCCCGGCCACCAATGTCGAGGCGGAGAAAGAGTCCGCCCTGGAGCAAGCGGAGCCGGAGCAGATGGAGGTGGAGAACCCTGCGCCCAGACTAACTGAAGGTGAGCCCATCCTGCCTCCGCCATCTCCCAGTGCCAATCTTCCCTAGGTTAGAATAGTGACTACAAGTGGAGTGGCAGGAGAGCTGCCCAAGGAGCCCGACGTAGAAGGTACCGATTGCGCGGGTACCTCAAACCCTGGCGCCGACACCAACAAGGCCACGGGCGGAGGAGGCCCTGGCGCGGGAGATGCCAGCGCCGTGGGTACATCAGGACCCGGCACAGATGTGGCGGAGAAAGAGGATCTTTTGGTGATGCCATATGGCTGGCAGCACACCATCACGACGGATCTGATTGATGATCCATATCTAACCAGGGAGAAGAGAAAACATCTCCAAGGTGTCTTCAAGGACTTGTACAAGTTCACCGCTGTAAGTATTAATCTTCCTCGAGCAGTTTTCTGCATCCCATGTTTCACTTGAGTAGTGATTGTTTCTATACTCTGCTTTGTAGAATCTGATGGACCGATCCCAGGAGAAGTCCGAGAAACTTAAGTTCATTGAGGACGGCCATCGTAAATTGGCGGAAAAGGATGAGCGCATTCGCGAAGAAATCCGGAAGAGGATCGACCTCCATAATGAGCTCGATCAGCTGAAGAAAGAGCGCACACACGGCTCCTTAAAAATGAAAAGAACAAGAAGATCTCCAAAGCCGAGCTTGTTGAAAAGAACAAGAAGATCTCCAAAGCGCACAAAGGTAACTTGTCGCCTTGTCTTGTTGTCATTGATTTGTTGTTTGTTCGAGTAGGTTCTGAAACTTCTCGAATACTTCTTCTTTTTTTCTTGCGCGCGTAACTGAAATCCACTTTGTAAAAGAAAGAAAATATGATTATAGATCTGAAGAACCTTGTTTACTGTGGCGCAGATGACGTTGAGCGACTTGTGAAGATCCTCCAGGATACAAGGGTCCAATTCCACGATGCCATGCAGCAGATCAAAAATATGCTTGAAGAAAATGATGTTATCCAAAAAGAACTCGAAGAATTCAAGACTGCTGCGTGGGCTGTCGTGGAGATGGTGGAGTTTCCGAGAGAAGGTGATGCTGGTGAGCTGTCATTGTTAGAGAAGCTTCGTGCGACTCCTCAAAAGGTTGCCAGCTACATCTCGGAGGCCACCAGGACCTACATAGCTCAGGTGCTCGCATTGGTGAAGTTGTACTGGCCCAAGGCGAAGCTTGAACTTCTCGCTGAAGGCATGGCGGCCGACTCCTCTGTTGAGCAATTCACGAAGTTCCGTGAAGAAGTCAAGCCCCTTGCTAACAAGATAGCTGAGAACCTGGAGCAAGATGGTTAGTAGCAAAGACAATGTATCATGATGAACACTTATGCCACTTGTTGATATGTATATAAATTTGCCTAGTTGATCTTTCTTCAGCATATATCTTTGTGTGATGTTTGCTGGTACGATCGTAGGACTTAGAGTAGTTGGAGACGTTTGGGTTAAGCTACTCCAAGAGCATCGGCTTGGATGTAGTCAGTAACTTGATGTTTCGTAAAAGTGCTCGTAAAGCAAAATGACTTAGCCTGGATTTACCCGATCATGTGGTACGCTAGGTTAGCCTGTCAGTTTGAGAGCCTGAACGGTTAAGTTGTTAACGTCCTGCTTGTAGTAGGGAAATAACGTGGCTGTGTGATGGGCTTGGTGACCCCTTCGGCGGGTGCCTTAACGCTCTCTTTCGGGTAGTCGTAGTAGCGGCTAGAATTTTGAGAGTACGTCGAGTGCTATGCCTTATAGGCTATACTAGATGTAAGTACTCGTGGCGGAGCCCTCGAGCATAAGCGAGCTCAGTACAAGTACTCGTGGTGGAGCCCCCAAGTTTAAGTAGTCGAGAAAATATATAAACTCGTGGTGGAGCCCCCAAGTTTAATGTAGGCGAAAAAAATATAAGAACTCATGGCAGAGCCCTCGAGTTAAAACATGCAGAAAGTAGTCGAATTACAGGGAAATCAACTCTTTATTTATAAAAATGCTGACATGCAGCTAGTGAATTGCTTTTACAGCTTCTACTAGGCGTAGAATTTCCGGAGATTCTCTATGTTCCAGGAGTTGGGAACTTCCTGGCCATCAGAGTACTGCAGGCGATATGACCCTTGTCTTGTGACTTCCGACACGATGAAAGGACCTTCCCACCGTGAAATTAAGCTTGTGTAGCCCAGTTTCATCCTGAATACGGTGAAGGACCAAGTAACCGATATTGAACGACCTCTCTCGCACATTGCGATCATGATAGCGCCGGATGCCTTGTAGATAACGGGCTGACTGATCGAGGGCACTGCATCTAGCTTCATCAACAGTATCCAATTCCAGTTGCCAGGCTTCGTCCGCCTCCCCTTCGTCATACATCTCGACTCTGGGAGAGAGCCACATAAGATCTGTTGGGAGTATAGCTTTGGACCCGTAGACAAGGAATAAAGGGCTATGTCCTGTGGCTTTCGATGGTTGAGGTCGAAGCCCCCAAACAACATGAGACAACTCATATATCCACTTGCCACCTTTTTTGTTATTCTCATCGTAGAGTCTCTTCTTTAGGCCATCTAGAATCAAGTCATTGGCACGCTCGACTTGACCATTGGCCCTTGGGTGTGCGACTGACACGTACTTCACTCCAATCGTGTTGTTTTCACAGAATTCCCAGAACTGGTTTGCCGTGAAGTTTGAACCCAGGTCTGTGATGATGGTGTTGGGGTAGCCAAAATGGTACATAATATCCGAGATGAAGTCTACTGCCCTGTCTAGAGTGAGCTTGGTAATCGGCTCGTACTCGATCCACTTGGTAAACATGTCGATGGCCGCCAATACATGTGTAAAGCTTCCTGGAGCTGTAGTCAGAGGTCCAATCATGTTGAGACTCCAGCATGCGAAGGTCCATGAGGGCGGTATGGTGATGAGGTTGTGCGCCGGGACGTGAGACTGTTTGCCAAAAAAATTGTACTTTTGGCACTTTCGTACAAGATTCTCGCCGTCGGAAACTGCTATTGGCCACTAATAGCCTACCCTGTAGGTCTTCCCCACCAATGTCTTGGATGTTGCATGGTTTCTGCATGTACCCTCGTGTATCTCGAGTAGCCTACACTTCATGAGTACTCTTGTGCTTGTTCCACGCTTGTAGAGCTTATCTCCGACGATGACAAGCCCCTTGCTGTGCCTCATAATGCGTATTGCTTGTGGGCTTTTCTTTGTCACCCCAGGGGGTAGCTTCTTTTCCTTGATGAAATCGATGAAAGGCCCCCGCCAATCGACCTCCAACATCATGACCCCCCGGCTGGGGTTCGAGGATCCCAAACCGGTGGTTGCTTGATTCGTGGTCTTGATCGACGGTTCTTTGAGTTCCTGGACAAATACCCCTACTGGGACTTCTGCTCGAGGGGATCCAAGCTTGGAGAGTACTTCCGCTCCAACATTGTTGTTCCGGATGACGTGATGAATCTTCAGGCCAGCAAATTTGTTCTCCAGCTTGCGCACATCCATAACATATGCATCCATCTCCTTTGTGCAATCCCACTCTTTGTTGACTTGTTGCACGACTAGCGGCGAGTCGTCGTACACGAGTAGTCATTTGATACCCAGTGAGACTGCCAGGCGGAGACCGTGTAGTAGCGCTTCATACTCGGCCTCGTTGTTGGACACCTTCCAAAGGATTTGTAAGACGTACTTGAGTTGTTCACCCTTTGGAGAGATGCAAAGTACTCCTGCCCCGCCACCCTCGAGCTTGAGCGAGCCATCAAAGTACATTGTCCAATGCTCTAGGCGGCTGGCTTGGGTTGGTACTTGATTTTCCCACCACTCAGCCATGAAATCGACCAATGCTTGGGATTTGATGGTTGTCCTTGACTTGAAGTTGATTGAAAGAGCCCCCAGTTCTACTGCCCACTTGGATATACGACCAGTGGCATCCCGGTTGTGGAGTATATCCGCCAACGGGAAATCAGTAATGGTTGAGATCTTGTACTCACCGAAGTAGTGGTGGATCTTCCTTGATGTTATGAGTATTGAGTAGAGTAGTTTCTAAATTGAAGGATAGCGGACCTTCGATTCAGAGAGTACTTCGCTGATGAAATAGACTGGCCTCTGCACGCCAAATACGTGGCCTTCCACGTTTCGCTCCACCACAATTGTTGTGCTGATCACATGAGTAGTTGCTGCAATGTACATCAGCAGGTTCTCTGCTAGACGTGGTGCCGTGAGAATAGGAGGTGACTACAGGTGTTCCTTGAGGTCTTGCAAAGCCTGCTCAGCTCCCTCCGTCCAATGGAACTTGTCTTTCTGCTTCAAGAGCTTGAAGAAGGGAAGGCCCCATTCTCCAAGTCGTGAGATGAATCTGTTTAAGGCCGCCATGCACACTGTTAGCTTCTGCACGTCCTTGATCGTTGCTGGAGCCTTCATGTCGGTGATGGCGGTAATCTTCTCCAGGTTAGCTTCAATCCCTCTATGACTGATGATGAACTCGAGTAGTTTCCCGGATGGTATGCCGAAAACACACTTGGTCGGGTTGAGATTCCATTGGAACTTCCGGAGGCTACTGAATGTTTCCTCTAGGTCCGAAATTAGGTCCTCGGGAATTCTGGTCTTGATGACCACGTCATCCACATAGGCCTCAACATTGCGGCGTAGTTGGTCTGCAAAGCACATTTGGATTGCCCGCTGGTACGTAGCCCCCGTGTTCTTCAGCCCGAAGGACATAGTCTTGTAGGCATAAGTCCCGAAGGGCGTGATGAAGGCTGTCTTGATTTGATCTTCTTCCTTGAGGGCAATGTGATGGTAGCCCGAGTAGCAGTCAAGGAAATAGAGAAGTACACAGCCGACAGTGGAGTCGATTACTTGATCAATGCGCGGTAGCCTAAAGTGGTCCTTTGGGCAGTGCTTGTTGAGATCGGTATAATCAACACACATTCTCCATTCATTATTATTCTTGTTCTTTACAAGGATGGGGCCTCTTTGATGAAACCAGCCGCGAGTAGTTTGGCCAACTTCTTTTTGATAGCTTCCCTCTTATCCTGGGCGAATCTATGGAGACGTTGCTTTTTGGGGGTAGCATCAGGATCTACTTTCAAACTATGCTTGATCAGTTCCTTGGGCACCCCTAGCATGTCTGCTGGTTTCCACACGAATATGTCTCAGTTGGCCCTAAGGAAACTGATGAGCGCTCTTTCCTAATTGGGTTCGAGCTGTGACCCGATCAGGGCTGTCTTGGACGAGTCTCCTTCCTGCAGCTGGATGGACTTCTAGGCGAGTTCTTCAATGGGCTGCAGCTTCGAGTAGTTCGCCTTCTTTGTGGGAATTTCTAGCCCTGTTTTGGAGAGCTGTTGCGCAACCGCGAGTACTTCACCTGAAGTATCTGGTACACGCGTGGTCGAGGCGTACTTGATGGCCTTCTGGTCGCAGCCGTAGGACTTCTCCAGGTCACTGCGGAAGGTGAGAACCCCACTCTTTCCTGGCATCTTCAAGAGTAAGTAAACGTAGTGCGGTACGGCAATGAATTTGGCCATTACAGGTCTGCCCAAAATGGCGTTATAAGAGGTTTCGAAGTTGGCCACTTCGAACTTGATGTACTCGGTACGGTAGTTTTCCCTCGTCCCAAAGGTGACGGGAAGCACGACCGTGCCAAGCGGCGTAGCTGCGTTCCCAGGTATGATGCCGTAGAAGGGAACCTTGCTGGGGTAAGCATGTCAATGAAATTTGACCCCATCTTCCTCAGGATACTCGCAAAGATGATGTTGAGGCCGCTGCTTCCGTCGATGAGTACTTTTGCGAACCTGACATCCGCGACCACCGGATCTAGGACGAGCGGCAGTTTGCCCGGCTCAAAAAAGCTCGTCCACTGATCAGCCCTGGAGAGCGAGATGGGGACCTGCGACCACCGGAGGGGTCGTGGGACCGCCGGCTCAACGGACATGATCTCGCGGCGGTGTAGCTTCTGAGTCCTTTTGGAGACAAATCCTGACTCGCCACCGAAGATGACGTTGACCACCTTGGATACGTCCAGGAATTCGCCGGCGTCTGTCTTGTTCTCCAGGTCTTTATCATCCTTGTCCTTCTTCTTCTTCTTGTCGCCCTTCTCCAAGGGCGGGGCGTTGAGGGACTTCCGGAGCTGGTAGCACTCGAAAGCAGTGTGCTTTGAGTGTGGGTGCCACGGGCATTGTTTCTGCATGAGTTTGTCGAATTCCTCTTGCAGATTGGATGGCTTCTTGCCTCGCGGGGCGTGATTGATAGCCGCGACAAGATCGTCTGTCTTGCTCTTTCGGGAGGATCCCGAGTAGTCCCGCTGGCTTCTGTCGTTGCGGTGGTCGTTGTTGCACTTGCTGTAGTTGTTGTCGCGTTTTGAGAACCGATCACGCTCCCGCTCCTCTTGGTCTGCCTAGGTCTGCATCATGTTGCGGAGGGCAGCAACAATCTTGGGGCGGTTGCAGCCGAAGTCGCGGAATAGAGCCTTCTCGGTGAGGTCGTTGTGGAAGGAGTCGATGACGTTGCTCTCCGAGATGTTGGCGATCATAGCTCGGGTGTCGAATAAGCGGCGAGTGTACGAGCGCAGGAGCTTGTTCCTTTCTTGCTTGCACTGGGACAGGTCGTGTCGAGTACCTGCCTGAGCAATCGTCCCCTGGAAGTTGTCGATGAAGACGTTCTGCAGTTGCTCCCGGGAGTCGATGGAGTTCTTGGTTAGGCTCTCCAACAAAGTGAGTGGGGTGGTCTCCAGGGCCAACGGGAAGTTGACGACCTTGGTGGTGTTGGTGCCGCCCGCGACGTCAATGGCAGTGGAGTAGCATTGTACCCACTATTGAGGAGATTGCTTGCCATCCTACTTGTAATCGTTGTTGTCCCATGTAGTGTTTCCCTTGGCTCTGGCGTGTTCCTTCCTCTGATTATCGATGATGGAGCGAGCATCGCGCCCCATGTTGATCTTGTAATGGAGGTCACCCTTTGGAAGCTTTTCGAGCTCCGAGCGGTGGTAGTTGTGAACGGAGCCTTCCGGATGTGGTGCGTGGGTCGTTTGTCGGCTTCCTGCGAGACGGCTTCCTTGCAGACCACGGCTTCCCTGTTGGTTGTTGGAGGGAGCAGCTTGTCGCCTGGGGTGGCCCCCTGGTGTTCTGCTGACTTGGCTTTCTCCCTCGCCCTCGCCCTTTCCACGGGAAACCGAGGGCATCGGGTTCTGCTAGTTGATCTGCAGCAATGCCCGCTGCGCCATGCAAATGGCAGTCTGGACTTGCAGGTCGGGGTTGCCAGCTGACACTGCGGTTATACCGGCAATGTTGGCGGTAGGAGTGTTGAACCCAGCGTCCTGTGCTGCTGCAAACTCAACATTGAGGTCGCGTTGAATAAGTGCGCGCCGATCATTGGCATCCTTTCTACGCATGGCACGCTTCCTGTTGCGCAGCCTGCGGGCCTCACGGTCCTGAGCGGACTCTTTGGCGGCATCTGCAGTGTGCTCATCCTCAATGATCTGTTCAGGCCTTTCGTTGCAGTGCTTGTCGCTGTATTCGTCGGATTCCGCCATGAAGACGTGGCGGTGTGTGAATGGATCATCGGAGCTCTAGTCTACGAGTACAGTTCCGCCGGGGGTGGTCTCACCGAGTGGTCTGCCCTCTTGGAAAGGCAGGGAGTCAAGGTGAGCGACCAATCTTTCGTCGTCTCCTAGTAGTTCGGAGGGTTTCATGCCCTTCCAGTACATGAAGTGACCCTCCGGTGTGGAGGTTATAACCAAGCCCTGGCCACCCAAGTAGGGTTCGGCCTCAGGATCGGAGTCCGAGTCGTAGTCGTCGAAGATAGAGGCCTCCCGGCATGCGGTGGCGTTCTTGTCCCCGAACTCAAATAGTTCATCCAGATCCTTCTCCAATGCGGAGTAGAATTTGGACTTCATGGCCTCCTGGTAAACGATGGCTGTATTGCGTAAATCGAAGGGGAATCGGTCACGCTACTCCTCCGATGGAGACGGGTTCGATCCGAGGAAGCTTGATGCAGCACGAGTCGGAGTCGCGTCAAAAACGGACAACTTCTCGATCTCCATAGCGAGGTCAGGGTGCAGCATCTCGTCGAGATTGTCAACAAACTCGTTGAGAACGTTGCTTGGTGTTGCTATAGATGCCTCCGGCTTGTTGTCGATGAGGTGCCGACGGAAGTCACCTGTGCCATCAGAGACACAGACCCAGGAGCCAAAGATGAAAGTAGTGCCCGCAGGGGGCACGGCGTTGGTGAAGCTGAAAGTTGCCATCGAATTCGCCGATGGATCTTTGATGAGCACCCCCTACCTGGCGCGCCAGTTGTCGGTGTTTTACCGGCAAGCCTACCTAGGGATACCCTAAGGTAGTAGACTTGTGGTTAGGGTGTCGCTGAGATCAGGAACTCTGATGGTGCAAGGAACACAAGGGTTTAGACAGGTTCAGGCCGCAGTATGCATAATACCCTATGTCCTGTATGGTTTGTATTGCCTTGGGTTATGAGATTGTTTGGAGGGGGTCCTTGTCCGCCCTTATATATCCTGGGGGCACAGGGTTACATGGAAATCCTCATCTGGTACGAGCTTAGGAGTCCTAACCGAGTACTCTTGGGTAGTTTCCTTCTGTACCGACTAGTTGTACTTACATACGAGTACTTTACAGTATGGATAAGGTATGGGACATGCCCCACCCCTTACTCTAGAATGTTCTATGCCACGCGTGCAGTCCCGTTGCCCCGGGTCTGACATGGGACTGTACAAAGGAGAAGATGGATGCCTATTGCAAGGAGATATGAAAGTTAGAAACCAGCTTCTACGGGTTGGAGTTCCACCACGTCATCAGAGACTACAACGTCGCGGCCAATGTCCTCTCCAAGCTCGGCTCCAATCGAGCCCTTGTCCCAGCCGGAGTTTTTGTCCAAGCCCTAAGAAGACCCACGGTCGAAGTTGAAGAACCCCCTCCCACCAAGCAAGACTTGGCGCCAGCGCAGGGTCAAGAAGTGCTTGTGATCGACTCCGACTAGCGCTACCCTATTATCAACTTCCTCGTCAACAACATGTCCTCCCCCGACAAAAAAGAACATGAGAAGCTCTGACGATGAGCCGCCAACTACGTGGTCATCGACATTGACTTGTTCAAGCACTTGGCCTCCTCAGGGACGCTGTCCAAGTGCATCGCCCAGAGCGAAGGAGTTGCACTACTCCATGACATCCACTCGGGCATTTGCGGCAACCACGCAAGAGCCTCTACCATGGTGGGCAAAGCATTCAGGTCCGGTTTCTACTGGCCCACAACACTCGCTAACGCTCACGACATTGTTAAAAGGTTCCCAGGGTGCCAATTCTTTGCCAAGCACCAACATGTTCCGGCTCAGGCCTTGCGAACGATCCCTCCTTCTTGGCCCTTCGCCTGCTAGGGGCTCGACTCGGTTGGACGTTTGAAGACAGCCATAGGTGTCTATAACCACATATTTGTGGCCATTGATAAGTTTACTAAGTGGATTGAAGTTAAACCAGTCGCAGCTACTACAGCAGCCAAGGCGGTCAAGTTCATCCAGGAAATTTCTCACAGATATGGTGTGTCCAATAGGATCATCACTGATCTAGGCACATCATTCACTGGAGAACTATTCTAGGACTACTGCCTCGACAATTGCATCGACATCTACTACGCCTTCGTGGCTCACCCAAGGTGCAACGGCCAAGTGGAACGCGCTAATGGCATGATCCTCCAGGGGCTCAAGGCGCGTATCTTGGACCCACTCGAGAAGTTTGGTTCGAAGTGGATCCAAGAACTACCACTAGTCGTTTGGGGCCTACGCATCCAAAAGAGCTGGGCCACCGGCTATTCTCCCTTCTTCCTAATTTATGGCTCGGAGGCTAACCTCCCGAGTGACAGAACTTTTGGTGCTCCGCGCATCCAAAACTACAAGGAAGGTGAAGCAAAAATGACTCGGCGTCATGACATCAACCTAGTCGAGGAACATCGCATCACAACTGCCTTGTAGCACGCACGCTACGAAAAGCAGCTCAGGTGCTTACATGACCGAAACGCGCAGGAGCGAGACTTCAACATAGGCGACATGGTCCTACACTGCATCTAGTCTACTTCTGGTGCGCACAAATTATCTTTCCCATGGGAAGGTCCCTTTGTCATCAGCACAGTCGTTGCCCCTAGCACCTACCGCCTACAGAGGGAAGATGGCACGGACATAGGGAACCCATGGAACATTGAGCACCTTCGGGGCTTCTACCCGTGAGAGGAGCTCGCAGCTATGTACCGCAACCCTTCTAATAATAATAAGAGCATTTCATCACCTATGTCTTTCATATACTGTTTATCTTCCACTCCTAAAGAACAACCTGATATCGCCCCTTCCGACTCGTCCAGCACGTTCGGGGCTACGACTTGGCCATGCCAACTCGCACCAATATCGTTCGCGTCTAATAAATAACCTAACCGAGTGATGGACTGATCACAACCCGGTGCATCCTGGAACCACTCTGCATCACCCGCGCCCATCACGTGTCTGATGACCAGCTCTCTACACAATGGGCAAGGGCACATCGCAAGGTTGGCATCCTAACCACTCAGCCAAATCAGAAAACTACTCGGCTATGGAACATAATAAAGCTTCATTACATGCAAAATAAACACTATTTTTTGGCCAACAATTGGCCCCATAATGTTTCTGATGCACTAACAACTTCTTACATGTTCACCTGGCCCATGATGCGCTTGACGAGGGGTCCAACGGCGGGGAAGTGGGAGTCCCACTCGGCATCAATGCAGTCCTCCGTGACGCCCTCTCCCACGGGATCCAGATCCGCCTCAGGGTTGTGGGACTTCACGAGGGCCATCGCGAAATGCACCGAGTCCTTGGCCGTCTTCCTGATGAAGGCCTTGAGATGTTCTCGCACAACGTCCAGGCGCCGCGCTCATTCTTCCGCCAGGGCAACCCCCTCCGGCTCAAACGCGACCAGCACGACGTCGATCTTGGCCATCAGCTGGTTGAGGTCCGCCCGGGCGTCGGCCAAACGGGACTCCATCTCTGCGAAAGCAGCTCGTATCAGTACGAACAACTCAATAGAACAGGTAACCTTTAAGGAACAAGTGCACATACTTGCGCAGCGCTGCTTCTCGAGCCGAAGCTTCTCCACCATAAGAGACTCCCGGCCCTTAGCGCCCTCCCTTAGCCGGTGCAGCTCGGCATTCGCCTCCACGACGACCTTGAGTTCCCGGGCCATCGTCACGTTGGCTTCCTTTAGTTCCGCAAAGCCCTAGGCGTCAGCCTCACACGGCAAGTTGGGCAACCAAATACAAAGATGAGTTAGAGGTCAAACCTTTTATCTTCGCCGACTGCTTCCTCGAGGCCTTGGAGTGGTTCGCTTCAGCGCTCGCAACTCCTCCTCTAGCTGAAGGACCTGATTCACCGACCCGCTTCCAGCCTCGAGCTGGCTTGCAACTCGCCGACTCAGGTTGGCCAAAGCCTGCAAAATCAAGGCGCCTCAAGCCATATGCCCCAGCATCTAAGCACAAACATCAATCGCTAACCTGGGTCGCCTCGGCTGAGCACTGAGCAGCCTCGAGCAGCGCCTCCTTGGTCACCACCGCCTCCTCCCCCAGCGCCTTCTCTTCAGGCGGCTGCTGGACAGCAGGGAGCGCAGGAGTGATGACCCGGGGCACCATGTCTGGGTCAGCAGGGTCCTCTGTAGCCCCTACCTTGGCCCTGTCCTCCAGCGCCACATTTAGCGGCTCGACTTCTTTGCCTTGCGGCGGCTCTGATGCCGCCGCCTCCTCCTTGGTCCCAGCTGCCGCCCCCTTGATCAGTCGAGGGCGAGCCAGTGGCACCTCCGCCGGAGACACCGCCCCCTTAGCCACCTCAATCGAACTGGCCTCACAGGTGGATTCCTCTGCCTTGTGCTTGGCGCCGCTGAGCGATGCCCTCCTTCAAGCCAAACCATCGACTCAGATTCAAAATCGACCAAGAAAAAGACCTGGATTACCAGTTGCAAGGCGCTTGGAATTTACTTTTCAGTCTGCCGCACGGTGAAGCTTGTCCCCTTGATCAGTCGAGGGCGAGCCAGTGGCACCTCCGCCGGAGACACCGCCCCCTTAGCCACCTCAATCGAACTGGCCTCACAGGTGGATTCCTCTGCCTTGTGCTTGGCGCCGCTGAGCGATGCCCTCCTTCAAGCCAAACCATCGACTCAGATTCAAAATCGACCAAGAAAAAGACCTGGATTACCAGTTGCAAGGCGCTTGGAATTTACTTTTCAGTCTGCCGCACGGTGAAGCTTGTCTTCAGCGGCACGGCGGAGGGCAGCAACTGCGCCACCCTTGCGGGTGTTGATGGTCCTTAAGTCATAAATCCGACCGTCAACTCCTACAACATTCTTATTAAAAAGAATCACCAAACTTAGTTATAGGGTTTTGCTCTAATCAATTCCACGAGTTTTGGTGAATTATGATTTGCAATCACCCATAAGTGGAAAGACCGAGAAAGTGAACACAAAACATACAAGAATACACAGAAGATCACACTCTACATTACACTTATAAGAAGGGCCCACAACAAATCAGCCCAAGATGCTAAGGAACACACCTCCAACCAATCAGGGGCTGGCACACGAATTCAAGGGCCCACAAACAGAAGGAAACTGCCTCAACTTACCGCCAACCTCCATGGAACCACATGGGGACCCACCTGGCAGTGTTCCGAACGAAAGGCGGCGCGAGAGGCGAAACCCAGGGGTCGGCCGCATCTGGACTGGCTCCCGTCCAGGTGCCCTTTGGCGGGAGATTAGCTCTGATCTTCCTAAAGGCAATGCCCATATGTTTCCTTATTGATTCCCGTGGGAACCGACCTTTGGAGGCTATATAAGGAGCCCTCACCCCTCATATCAATAACACACTTGTGGAGAAGAAGTTGTAGAGGTCCTAGCCACTTGTATCTTAGAGTAGGGAGTGTGTGAGGAAGAAGTGAGGAGAAGAGTTGGGCTTGTCGGCTACTATTCGTCCTTGTACCTCTATGGATACGATCCAGTTGAGTAAGTATCTGAGTTCATCTTCTGGTAAGATCTTGGTTAAGTTATCCTTCCATTATTGTTCGTTTGCGGGTTCATCATCCGTTCTAGTAGCGGGTGCTCTAGTGAGGGTCCCTGCTCGATCAGGTAAACCCTGCGCTTCGCTAGAGTAGTAGTTGAAGGCATAAACGTGGTGTTTAGGCCCTAGATTACTTTTGTTTGCTGCGAGTCCCATGGTATTGTAGGGGTAGACTGCAGGTGGTGATAACCCTGTTGGTCCGCTACGAAGCTGCTTCGCGGTTAGTGAAGTCCCCCACGTCCGGGCTCGGAGTAGCGCTGAAGCTGGAGGGTCCTAGCAGACCAGGGTCAGACCGGTGCCTGAAGTGAGTGAACAGTATCGTAAGTGTACCTTTCCTTAACTCCTTTACCTTTGGATAACCACGCTAATCTTAAGCCATTCTATCACTTCCTTTTCCTTGGGTAAACTAGCTAGAAGACATTTACACATCCATTCCCCCAGAAATTACGATACCCTGAATACTCTCCGGGTGAAGTGCTACAACAGTATCTTTCGTGCGCTTGCGCATTTATCTGTGATCATTAAGAAATACCAATAGCGGGCGACCTCGCTAGCCAACCCTGCTCCTCCTCTTGCTCCCACTCCTCCGGCTTGGGGGTGGTGAGGCCTGCCTTCACGGCCACGGCCACCGTTCCCCCCTTCTTGCGCATGGAGGGGTGGAGCTCCGACCCCGTGGGGGCACCCCACCCCTTTGGGCCTTTGACGGGGTGACCTTGCGGGTGGGACACCGCTTCTTTGTGTGGAGCCGGCACCAACCGCCGGCCACGATACTTCAACAACATTGTACGACTCGCTCCCAATGGAGGAGTCGGACGGGAAACTTCCGACATCCACCGTCGACAGTGCTAGCCCGGCGGGCGGATCAACAGCTCTACCCTGCTGCCCCTCCGACAGCGGCACAGGGCACCAAAATGACACAACCTTTTCCTGCAAAAGACTGAGTGGTTTTACAACCCAATGGGTGACATCGACGGCAATTCGACTCGGCGAAGAACTACTTAGATCAAAACCACATGGCGCGAATGAAAAATGACCCAACAAGCAGAGTGCTTACCTGTGTGGTGCGCCACTTCAGGCAGTACGCCTTCGGGCAGCCCTTGTCGCGGACCTCCCCGTTCACGATCAGCATCACCCGCCCGTAGGCCTCGTTGCGCGAGACCTTGCGGTTCTGCCCGCGAGTCGATTCCTCGCGGCCCAAGTACTCGTAGCCGGGTTGGACGCGCTCCTGGATTGGCTGGGTCAGCCGTTTGGCTCGTGACACCGCCACTGCAGTGCCGGTTAACTTGTCGGCCTTGAGCTTCTGCAGCTCGGCCAGCAGCAACTCCACCTCCACCATCTCCTCCTTGGTGGGCTTCTCCTCCCACATGGCGTTCAGGACCGGCGGGAGACCGGTGTGAGGCGGAAGACAAGGAGTGGGCTTCACCACCACGAACCACTCCTCAGCCCATCTCTTGTATCTATCCTTGAAGACAGCCTCGGCGTACTTCCCCCTTGGCGAAGCGAGAAGGTGGCCCCGCTGACCACATCCGGCATATCCTTGTTTGGGTATTCCGCAGGTGGTACAGGGACCTCCAGATATTGAAGTGGGGCGCGATCCCCAAGAATCCCTCACACAGATGGATGAACATCGCAATCTGCGTGATGGAGTTGGGCTTGAGGTGTGTCGCCTCCAGCCCGTAGTAGTGAAGGAGCCCCTGGAAGAACGCTCCCCGGTGCAGCTCTACCACCTAGAGATTGCCTTCTCCGGCAACAGGCCCTGCGCCACCAGCATTTCGATGTCTACGTCTGTCATGGTGCTTGGGGACCAAGCCAGCTCCAGGGCTGGAGGCGTGGCGGTGACTGCTTCGGGGATTTCGCTAGCAATTTCTGCAAAGGATGAGTGATGGCGGTGTGGCAGAACCACCTGAATTAATCCAGCTCAAGCGCGCTAACCATCACCACGAGGGCAATCAGGGCTAACTCGCACTTCAAACGGAATAATCCATTGGTATGTCGGTTAACCTCCTGATACAACCACGATTTTTGCCGATCGAAACCACACATACATGTACTCACACGAAGGTGAGCCCAGAGGATACAACATTCCACAAATTTTACACCACAGGGTTCATCACAAATTATTATTACAACTGAGTTCGAGTTCGCGAAACAAGGTACTTTAGAGTTCAAAGTAATTGAGTTCTTCAGAGTTCAATGCAGCGGAAAAATAACGATAAACTACTCGACGATACACGATGTCTCGATGAAGCCCGTACGAGATATCACTCGGCATTATCATCGTTGGCCGGGGCGCATCCCGCTCCACCGACCAACCAGGACGAAGGGTACATGGCCAAGTCAAAGTAGCGATCAAATCCTCAAAAGAATCACCTGAAAACAAGCCACAAGTAAGGCTGAGTATACTAATACTCAGTAGGGCTTACCCGACTAGTGGAATATACATAGCCGACTCCTAGACATGCATGGCTTTTGGCTTGAGGGGTTTATTTTGCCGAAAAGCATATACAAGTAGGTCCTTACTTTCAAATTTTAGCCCCAGATTCTAGTTTTCTTTAACCATTCTAGGTAAGCAACTATCTAATATCATACATGGTGGAAGAATTAATTTGCATCCAACAAGATTAATCATCATCATTGTTCCTCTTCTTACTCTATGTGGTAAAAGGGTCAAGCAGCCTCAATAACCGCGAGAAACGGATGATTCGAATCGAATTTCTTAACCTTGCAAGGAAAACCTAAACACACGTCACGTGGTTACTCCTAGAGTCAGACATGCAACTTTTCCCTTCAATTCCCGCTTCACGGAACAGGCCCACCGCCCTTGACTACACGTCCCCATGGACCCGGCCATGGTGGCACATGCACCGGCCATTAGCTAGATGTGAACGAATTCAAGACGGTGGGGAGTATCTTCCGGCCTCGGTTCAATTCGGTACTTAAGCTTACCGATTACCATATTCTCGGCATGTGGTTAGTACGTTCAAAGACTTAACCACCACTACCACACACTGCGGCCTTAGCATTTTTCACTAAATAGACGGGGCCTCAATCATCAATATAAACATCATACCATAGCCCTGTCCGTCGACTTTATGATTGCAGCATGTAGTAAACATTCAACTCCTAAATTCTCGCGAGTGACAGGAAATCACTCGACTTTTATCGGAGTCCTATTAGCGTAGCATTCTATGGAACCTTACATCTAGTGTTCAGAGCATGGATACCTAGGATCATGCAACTAAGTTTTCATTCAACTCCTATAAACTTAATGCACAAGTAAAGTAGAGTAATAAGTTGCATAATTGAGAAAATAGGGTTCATGCTCCGGGGCTTGGCTTCTTGGGTAAAGTTAGCTTGGGGATCGTCCGAACTTTGGTTCGGGTCTTCGAAAGCTTCAGTTAGATTCACTTGAGCTTCACGCTGCTCACGCTCGGACTCGGGCACCAGATCGTACGTTCCGTCGGCGAGAGTAGTCGATTCTATATGAATGCACAAGTGTAAGTTGTAGTGATGGTATATGACCATTATTTTCCTTCACGATAAAGTTGCAGTCCACACAAACATCGATTTGGTTGTGATGTTACTTAGTTAAGATTTCTTAGGCAATTGTTAATAGAGTATAACTTAAACTAACTAACTCCATGAAACAAGAGGGGTTGGGGGTTGTGTTCTTTTGGAAACTAATTTTTCTAAGCACAACATGGATTAAACATAACTTCTGGACTAGGTAACTTATAGTGATGAAATTTTTATTTAGAGTACAATATGCAGAGTCAAAAGCACTGTAAAAATGTAATACACAACCACTACTAGAACATAGTTATTTTTATACAGAACGAACTATACAAGTATTGATGCCAAAAATTTTACAGAGAGTTAACCTATCCACATAAATGTTACTGTAAATTTTTTTCAGATTTTATTGTGCATGATACAGAGCATAATAAATAGGACAAGCTACACTGATGTTAATAAAGATTAATTTCTACATGATGTTCTACAAGGTTTCTGAGTATGAAACTTTTTATACAGAAAGAGCTACTCTAAAGTGTCCCACAGTAAAAAGTTGAGCATTTTCCAAGCACAGAAACTAATTATTTGAATTAGTGCATTTTTCCTACCACAAAATTATATAAATAAGTTACAGAGAGGAAAAAGGTTCTAAACTTTTTCTGTGGTATTTAGGCATCACTATAACAGTTCTGGAAAAGTTTCACAGCATGAAACACAATATACCAACAGGTACAAATTAGTTCTATTATTTCATGGCATAAGAAAAGTTTAACAAAAAGTTTATCTAGAGATGGGTTTTGGTCCTAATATTTTTACACTGGCCTAAACATCAAGCATCAATTCTACTATCAAAAAATTAGATTCAGAACTGGTCTACAACAATGGGTACAATTAAGGTCTATTAAACTTTCCATTTAATTTAGAGCAAGATTTAGCAAGCAACTGAAGAAAAACATGTAACAAAAGTTGTAGATTTATTCTAACGATTCCAGAACAGTTGAGTTTGTATTTTTCTGATTTTTCTATGATTTTATATGAATTTTGCAATTTTGCTATTTTTGAATCCAAAGTTGAAAGACAGGTTTACAGTTATGCCCCTGGAAACTTGTGTGCAGACTCTTTTAAAGATTTCAATCATTGCAATTGGGTCCCTAGGCGGTGCTGGCACGGCGGCCGGCCAAATTCCGCCGAGGGGGCTCGTCGGCAGCGAGGGGAAAAGGGTTAGGGAGATCTAGGGAGGTGAGAGCTACCTTGGGGTGGCCTTGGCCGGGGTTGGGGGTGGCCGGAGGTGGCTCATCAGCGCGGAGCAGAGGGGCGGCGGCGGTGCGGAGCGTCGGCGATGGTGCTCCGGCGAGGAGGGGAGGGCGTGGGCTGGTCGATGAGCTTCGCGGCGTCGAGGGGAACCCGTTCCGAGGCTTGGCTCGGATGGAGGAGCGTCGGAGTGGGTTGTCCACGGAGCAGCAGGGGAGCGGCGACGGCGCGGGCGGCGCTGGCGGTCCTCCGGCGATCGAGATGGTCGGGGAAGAGGCCAGTGAGCTTCAGTGGAGGGAGGGCAAGCTCGCTGGGTGATGGGTTTGGGCAGTGGGAAGCTAGAGGATGGGGCTCCACGGGCGGGTGGTGCACGGCAGCGGCAATGGCAGCGGCGGCGGTGTTCTGGTGGGTTGAGGCGCGCGCGAGTGGCCTTGTGTCGCCTTTTATAGGCTGCAGGAGGGAGGGAGAGAGGACCGGGCAACGCTGGGGAGGGGTGGCACGACGGGGGCGCGTTACTGGTCGCGGTGTGCGGCGGGCGCGGGCAGGGGATTGGGCGCTGAGGATTTGGCATGGGGAGCGGGAGATCACGCGCCGCGCGGGTTGAACGAGGAGCTGCAGCAGCTGGCTTGCCGGGCGGCGAGCGCGGCGACTGGTTGGCGCGGCGGGGGCTCAGGCACGGCGCGGACTGGCCATTGGCCGCGGTGGGCGGCGAGCAGTTGCGCGCGTCGCCGGCGTGCGCGTGCCATGCGCGGACTGCGGAGGAGCGCGTGCGAGCGGGGCGCGGCCAGGCATTGGCTTGGCGCCTAGTGCCGGTCAGGCATCGCCGGCAAAGTGGACAGCGGCGACTGCGCGGTGGGCGGAGGGTCGGGCAGAGCGGAGAAGGGAGGGTCAGCGGTGACTGCGTGATGGAGGGTCATGCGGAACGGAGTTGACGGGGCGGAGAAAGAAGGGTCTGAAATGAAAAATAGAGAAAAAGGCAGGGGCTGGTTTGCAAAGTCAAGTGTTTCTCAAATTTTTGTGTTGTAACTCAAAAATCTCTGAACAAGAAAGTTGTTCAAAATGAAAAGTTACACAAGTATTGTTTCAGGCCAAATTTCATTTGAGTTCTAGTTTAGAAGTTATTTTAAAAACTCAAAAAGTATGATTCGGAGGGCACGTCATTTCCTGGGCAAAAATTTGTATACTCTCCTAGGCTTCAGCTAGACTTTTGTTTATCGTGTCATTGATGGTGTGTCTATGAAATTTCGCCGCAGTGTGCGTTGAGGTGAGAGTTATTTAATTTGTTTGATTAAAGTACAAGTATTTATGCACATATACACATCTATTTTTAATTCAAAGCAAAACCAATTTATAATTTGTTTCTTTTAAACTTTTCTTAGTTATTTATGTGTTGTGTTAAGCTAATGAGACTTGTTTAGCAATTTAAAAACCCGAGGTGTTACCGCCTTCCCCCCTTAAAAAGAATCTCGCCCCGAGATTCGGGCAATAGGCTTAGTGTGGATAGTGTGTGTAGCTTCGGTAGAGTTGAGAAAACACGGGAAATTTTGGTTTATATAGCTTTCAGTTTCCCACGTGGCTTCTTCCTCAGTGTGATGATTCCATTGAATTTTATACATTTTAATCACTTTTCTCCTAGTGCTTCTTTCTTTTTGATCCATGATTTTGATAGGATACTCAACATACGAGAGGTTGGGCTCTATTAATATTTCCTGTTGTTTGACAACCTCGGTAGGGACTCGAACACACTTCTTGAGTTGAGACATGTGAAAGACATCATGGATGGCTGCAAGCTGAGGGGGCAGTCGAATTCTATAGGCTACGGGTCCACAGTTCTCGATGATTTCATAGGGACTAACATATCGGGGAGATAGTTTTCCTTTGACTCCGAATCGTTGTACACCCTTGGTTGGTGAAACTCGAAGGTAGACGTGGTCACCAACTTCAAATTTTAGTGGCTTCCTCCTTCTGTCGAAATAGCTCTGGGCGGCTCTAAGGTTTTCTTGTATTACTCTCACTTTTTCTTCTGCCTCGATTACCAAGTCTGGTCCAAATAATTTGCGTTCTCCAGTCTGTGACCAACTCAAAGGGGTTCGACACATTCGTCATTTTCAAACTTGTTTGATAGCTATTGTTATATGAGAACTCTGCTAGGGATAGGCATTTGTCCCAATTCTTGCCATAGTGAATGATGCAAGCTCTAAGCATGTCTTCAAGAATTTGGTTCACTCTTTCAGTTTGTCCGTCAGTTTGAGGATGATAGGCTGAGCTTCGAATCAATTTAGTACCAAGAGAAGCTTGCAATTGTTCCCAAAAGCGCGCTACAAACTGAGTACCACGATCGGAAATAATAGTCTTTGGTACTCCATGTAGGCAAACGATGCAATCGAGATAAATCTTGGCATATTTCTTGGCAGTATAGGTGGTTTGTACCGGAAGAAAATGTGCCGTCTTTGTGAGTCTATCAGCGATAACCTAGATGGAATCATTTTCTGTGCGGTACTTGGTAATCCAACAATGAAATCCATACTTATGTCTTCCCATTTCAATGAGGGTATACGCAAAGGTTGAAGTGTACCGGCTACTTTCAAGTGGCTAGCTTTTACTCTCTGACATGTGTCGCATTCTGAGACATATTTAGCAATTTCCCTTTTCATTCTAGTCCACCAGAAGTTTTGCCTAAGATCTTGATACATTTTGCTACTGCCGGGGTGAATAGAAAATTTGGAAAAGTGTGCCTCATCAAGAATTTGCTTACGGATCTCATGATTCTTTGGAACGACGATGCGACTTTCGAACCATAGAACTCCCTTATGGTCCTGGAGGAAACATTTGTATTTCTCTTCTCCTAGAGAGTTTTTGTTTGATGACCTTAACTCCTTCATCATGTAGTTGTGCCATGATGATCTGGTCGTGCAGAGTGGACTCAACTGAAATGTGATTCAGAGTGCCTCGGGAAATTATTTCCAAACTAAGCTTCCTCATTTCTGAACATAATGTCTCATTATAGAATTCCACTGATAGGTAGTGGCAATGGGCCTTACGGCTGGGTGCATCCGCGACTACATTGGCCTTGTCAGGGTGATAGTGCACCTCGAGATCATAATCCTTGATTAATTCTAGCCATCTTCTTTGTCTCATATTCAGATCGGCTTGGGTGAAGATATATTTGAGACTCTTGTGATCGGTGTAGTTATTACAATGAGTGCCCATGAGATAATGTCTCCATATTTTTAGAGCATGAATGACTGCTGCTAATTCGAGATCATGGGTCAGATAATTCTGCTCATGGGGCCGAAGGGCTCGTGAAGCATAGGCGATAACTCAATTTTCTTGCATAAGCACACAACCAAGACCAGTGCCAGAAGCGCCACAGTAAACATCGAACGGCTTGGTGTTATTGGGTTGAGCTAACACAGGGGCTGTAGTCAAATGTTCTCTGAGAGTGTGGAAAGCTTCTTCACATTTCTCATCCCACACAAACTTTACTCCCTTTTTCAAAAGTTCAGTCAAAGGCTTAGCAATCCTAGAGAAATCCGGAATGGAACGGCGATAGTAACCGGCTAAACCAAGAAAACTGCGAATCTGATGAACAGAGGTAGGAGGTTTCCAATCCATCACTTCTTGTACCTTGCTGCGGTCAACGGCTATGCCTTCGCTGGAAATAGTGTGACCCAAGAATTTCACTCTATCCAACCAGAATTCGCACTTAGAAAATTTAGCATAGTGCTGATGGTCTCTGAGATGCTGAAGAACAATATGCAGGTGCTTAGCGTGCTCTTCCTCATTCTTGGAATACATAAGGATGTCATCAATGAAAACTACGATGAATTTGTCAAGCTCGGGCATGAATACCGAATTCATGAGATACATGAAGTAGGCAGGGGCATTGGTGAGACCAAAAGACATGACCAAAAATTCGTATAGTCCATATCGTGTGGAAAAGGCGGTCTTAGGAATATCGCATGGACGAATCTTTATCCGATGATATCTAGATCAAAGATCAATCTTTGAGAAAACTCTAGCTCCAGATAATTGATCAAAGAGAATGTCAATGCGGGGAAGTGGGTATTTATTCTTAACGGTCACCGCATTGAGAGGTCGGTAGTCCACACATAATCTTAAACTGTCATCCTTTTTTTTTACAAAAAGGGCTGGACATCCCCAAGGTGATGCGCTAGGACGAATGAAGCCTTTGTCCAGTAGTTCTTGGAGTTGTGTTTTCAGTTCGGCCAATTCCTTAGGTGGCATCCTATAGGGTCTTTTGGAGATAGGTGCAGTGCCTGGTTGTTGTTCAATAACGAACTCAATATCCCTATCTGGTGGCATTCCTGGAAAATCATCCGGAAAAACATCGGCATACTCGCATACCACTGGAATATCCTCTAGGTTGATTCCTTCCATAACGAAAGCACAAGAATTCGTGCACTCCCGGAATGGTAGGTAAAGGGTAGTGGTTCCGTGACTAGGTGAATTTATTTCAACAGCTCGGGAAGAAAGGTCCAGTATGACTCCGTGCATAGTCATCCAATTCATACCCAAAATAATATCCATGCCTTCAAGGGGTAAGAGAACAAGGTCCGTGTTGATGATTTTGCTACCCAATTTTATCGCTACCATTCTTATTATTTGGTTGGAAGCAATTTTTACCACCCGGTGTTGATATCATATACGACCCTTTTGTGTGACAAACATCCAAGCCTACTTTTGCACCAAACTTTGCACTAATGAAACTATGTGATGCACCAGAATCAAACAATATAACTATAGGCTTGTTGTTAAATAGAGAATGTACGTGTCATTATTGGTGCACCTTCAGGGAGTTCTGCAAGAGTGGTTAAATTGATCCGTCCTTGTTTGACCTGAATGGTCTGCCTCAAGCCTTTGTTCTTATTGTTCTGGTTAGAGCCTTGGCCCTGAATTGGCTGCCTAGGCTGAGGGCATTCTCGAGCAAAATGACTGGAACTTCCACAATTGAAACAACGATTGGCGATGTTTGGACGAAGGAATTGCTGAGTAGCGGGCCTTGGTCCAGTTTGCTGAGGCACAGGGGGTCGTACAACACCTTGTTGCTGCGAGGGCCTGACAATCCAACGTCCTGGCTGAGGGGCCTTCTGTGGAGCTATAAGCGCAGCATTTTGCACTAAGCGATACCTCGGTGGCTGAGCTCCCGAGGGTCCAGTTGGCGCCTTTCTCTTCTTCTCGGCACGGTGAGCCACAATACAATCCTCTTGGGTAATTGCCATGTTTACCAGCTCATTATATGTATCGGCCTTGACAAGGTTCAGTCGCTCCTTGAGTTTGGTACTCAATCCTCTGCGGAAATGATCTCGCTTCTTAGCATCCGTGTCTGCGTGATAGCCCGCGTACTGGCACAGATTGTTGAAGGCCTGAGCATACTGAAGTACAGTGCGGGTACCCTGAGTGAGAGCTAGAAACTCATTTAGCTTTCTTTCCATAAGACCTTCTGGGATATGGTGTGCTCGGAACGCAGTTTTAAATTCATCCCAGGTGACGACGTGATCAGCCGGGAGCATAGAAAAGTAATTGTCCCACCAAAGACAAGCTGTACCGCGAAGCTGTTGCGCGGCATAGCGAGCCTTGTTTTCATCCAAGCATGGGGCCACGAGTAGAGAAAACTTGGACTCGATTGTGCGAATCCAAGCATCCGCATCCAAGGGTTCCTCCATTTTGTGAAACAAGGGAGGCTGGGTCCCAAGGAAATCCGTGTAACTGGCAACTTGAGGTTGGTGAACATTGTGCCCACCACGCTGTTGGTGTTGTCCTTGCACGAGCTGACAAAGCAACTCGGTTTGAGCGGCCATTACTTCCACCAAACTGGTTGGTGGCGGTGGCTGTTGTTGTGATTCACTAGCACTAGCACCGAAACCTTCCGGGTTACCATGGGTTGCTCCAACCATCTGAAATGTGAATGTTTATCATTAGCAACGTGATCCATATTGTTTCCATGATTCAAAAGGATTAGCGCGGAAAAGTAGACTTCCGAAAGATCATGGATAGAATCGTGGATAGAATACTATCTGCCATAAGAAACTTATAACTCCTGGTAGGTTCATCCAAAATTGCTCATATTTTGTCAGTGGGTAGGGAATTTAGAGATGTACAACTTTGGTATTCAGCTTAGACGCTAAATCGATGGCCAAGATGGTCGGAAGATTCACTCTTTGCTTCGCTAGTTTGGCTGTTTTTCAGCAGAACGAGTTATAGTATATTGCCTATAACTCAAACTAGCAAGATCCAATAGTGCTGAAATTTTGTGAGAACCTAGATCACAAAATTTAGGACAAGTTTGGTATTCAACAATCAGCCCAGAAATGTAAGGAGGCATGGGTAAAAATTCCGACAAGTTTCTGCAATCGCAGATTCAACTGCTTTCCAACATCACAATCAAACCACCAAGTTTTTAGCCATGGCCTACATGATTAGAGTATCCAATGGTCGAGACGCACTCGTCACAAAAGAGGTACTCAACTCTTAGTTAGCCTATTACAACACTTGCCAAAAGTTAGGCTACACTATCGAGTAGTATATGCAAAAGTCCTCCTAGGTAATCGTCTAGAAGTCGTCGAGGTTGTTGACGGACGACTCGCTGCGAATAGGAGAGTGAGCTCCCATCGGAGGTGGCTGCGTTGCCTCACCCTCAAAGTACATACCTAAAACACCGTCAATCTCATGTGGCTCCTCATCATCTTCCTCCGTAGCCAGAAGGTGGGGAGTATATTCCGGCCTCGGTTCAATCCGGTACTTAAGCTTACCGATTACCATATTCTCGGCATGTGGTTATTACGTTCAAAGACTTAACCACCACTACCACACACTGCGGCCTTAGCATTTTTCACTAAATAGACGGGGCCTCAATCATCAACATGAACATCGTACCATAGCCCGTCCGTCGAACTTATGATTGCAGCATGTAGTAAACATTCAACTCCTAAATTCTCGCGAGTGACAGGAAATCACTTGACTTTTACCGGAGTCCTATTAGCATAGCATTCTATCGAACCTTACATCTAGTGTTCAGAGCATGGGTACCTAGGATCATGCAACTAATTTTTCATCCAACTCCTATAAACTTAATGCACAAGTAAAGTAGAGTAATAAGTTGCATAATTGAGAAAATAGGGTTCATGCTTCGGGGCTTGCCTTCTTGGGTAAAGTTAGCTTGGGGCTCATCCGAACTTTGGTTTGGGTCTTCGAAAGCTTTAGTTAGATTCACTTGAGCTTCACGCGGCTCACTCTCGGACTCGGGCACCAGCTCGTACGTTCCGTCGGCGAGAGTAGTCGATTGTATATGAATGCACAAGTGTAAGTTGTAGTGATGGTATATGACGATTATTTTCCTTCACGATAAAGTTGCAGTCCACACAAACATAGATTTGGTTGTGAAGTTACTTAGTTAAGATTTCTTGGGCAATTGTTAATAGAGTATAACTTAAACTAATTAACTCTATGAAACAAGAGGGGTTGGGGGTTGTGTTCTTTTGGAAACTAATTTTTCTAAGCACAACATGGATTAAACATAACTTCTGGACTAGGTAACTTCTGGTGATGAAATTTTTATTTAGAGTACAATATGCAGATACAAAAGCACTGTAAAAATTTCAGAAATTTTTGTGTAGTAGTTTAATTTTGAAAAATGTAATACACAGCCACTACTAGAACATAGTTATTTTTATACAGAACGAACTATACAAGTATTGATGCCAAAAATTTTACAGGGAGCTAACCTATCCACATATATGTTATTGTAAGTTTTTTTCAGATTTTCTTGTGCATGATACAGAGCATAATAAATAGGACAAGCTGCACTGATGATAATAAAGATTAATTTCTACAGGATGTTCTACAGGGTTTCTGTGTATGAAACTTTTTATACAGCAAGAGTTACTCTTTCTTGTCTCGCAATAAAAAGTTGAGCATTTTCCAAGCATAGAAACTAATTATTTAAATTAGTGCATTTTTCCTACCACAAAATTATATAAATAGGTTACAAAGAGGAAAAAGGTTCTAAACTTTTTTTGGGGTATTTAGGCATCACTATAACAGTTTTGGAAAAGTTTCACAGCATGAAACAAAATATACCAGCAGGTACAAATTAGTTCTCTTATTCCATGGCATAAACAAAGTTTAACAAAAAGTTTAGCTAGAGATGGGTTCTGGTCCTAATATTTTTACGCTGGCCTACACATCAGGCAACAAATCTAGTGTCCAAAAATCAAACTCAGAACTTGTCTACAACAGTGGGTACAAATAAAGTCTATTAAATTTTCCATTTAATTTAGAGAAATATTTAGCAAGAAACTGAAGAAAAACATGTAACAAAAGTTGTAGATTTTATTCTATCGATTCCAGAACAGTTGAGTTTGTATTTTTCAGATTTTTCTGTGATTTTATATGAATTTTACAATTTCGCTATTTTTGAATTCAAAGTTTAAACACAGGTTTACATTTATGCCCATGGAAACTTGCGTGCAGACTCTTTTAAAGATTTCAATCGTTGCAATTGGGTCCCTGGGCGGCGCTGGCACGGCGGTCGGCCAAATTCTAGCGAGGGGGCTCATCGGCAGCGAGGGGAAAAGGGTCGGGGAGATCCAGGAAGGTGAGAGCTACCTTGGGGTCGCCTTGGTCGGGGTTGGGGGTGGTCGGAGGTGGCCCGTCGGCGCGGAGCAGAGGGGCGATGATGGTGCGGAGCATCGGCGATGGTGCTCCGACGAGGAGGGGAGGGCGTGGGCTGGTCGATGAGCTTCGCGGCGTCGAGGGGAACCCGTTCTGAGGCTTGGCTCGGATGGAGGAGCATCGAAGTGGGTTGTTCACGGAGCAGTAGGGGAGCGGCGGCGGCGCGGACGGCGCTGGCGGTGCTCCGGCGGTCGAGATGGTCGGGGAAGAGGCCGGTGAGCTTCAGTGGAGGGAGGGCAAGCTTGCTGGGTGATGGGTTTGGGCAGTGGGAGGCTGGAGGATGGGGCTCCATGGGTGGGTGGTGCACGGCAGCGGCAATGGCAGCGTCGGCGGCGTTCTGGTGGGTTGAGGCCCGCGCGAGTGGCCTTGTGTCGCCTTTTATAGGCTGCAGGAGGGAGAGAGAGAGGACCGGGCAACGCTGGGGAGGGGCGGCACGACGAGGGCGCATTACTGGTCGCGGTGGGCGGCGAACAGTGCCGGCGCGGCATGCGGGGGGCGCGGGCAGGGGATTGGGCGCTGAGGATTTGGCGTGGGGAGCGGGAGATCATGCAGCACGCGGGTTGGGCGAGGAGCTGCAGCAGCTGGCTTGTCGGGCGGCGAGCGTGGCGACTGGTGGGCGCGGTTGTGGCTCAGGCACGGCGCGGACTGGCCATTGGCCGCGGCGGGCGGCGAGCAGAGGCGTGCGTCTCCGGCGTGCGCGTGGCGTGCGCGGACTGGGGAGGAGCGCGTGCGAGCGAGGCGCGGTCAGGCATTGGCTTGGCGCCTAGCGGCGGGCGGAGGGTCGGACGGAGCGGAGAAGTGAGGGTCAGCGGCGACTGCACGGTGGAGGGTCGGGCGGAACGGAGAAAGAAGGGTCTGCAGCGACTGCGCGTCGGAGGGTCGGGCGGGGCGGAGAAAGAAGGGTCTGAAATGAAAAATAGAGAAAAAGGCAGGGGCTGGTTTGCAAAGTCAAGTGTTTCTCAAATTTTTGTGTTGTAACTCAAAAATCTCTGAACATGAAAGTTGTTCAAAATGAAAAGTTATACAAGTTTTGTTTCAGACCAAAGTTCATTTGAGTTCTAGTTTAGAAGTTATTTTGAAAACTCAAAAAGAATGATTCGGAGGGCACGTCATTTCCTGGGCAAAAATTTGTATTCTCTCCTAGGCTTCAACTAGACTTTTATTTATCCTGTCATTGATGGTGTGTCTATTAAATTTCGCCGCCAAGTGCGTTGAGGTGAGAGTTATTTAATTTGTTTGATTAAAGTACAAGTATTTATGCACATATACACATCTATTTTTAATTCAAAGCAAAACCAATTTATAATTCGTTTCTTTTGAACTTTTCTTAGTTATTTATGCGTCGTGTTAAGCTAATGAGACTTGTTTAGCAATTTAAGCACCCGAGGTGTTATAGGCGGGTGAAGAGGCTGTGGAGCGCTTGGGGCGAGTGCTCTGGAGAAGGCTGAGAGATATCTGGAAGGCTCAGCTGCGGTAGAGAGGAAAGGGCGCAAATGGATGAGGACGCGCCGAGCCAGTCGCTTTTATATCAGCCGTAACCCTCACGGGACGTTCGGTTTCTCCCGTTTTGAATTTCGAATTGACCTCAGGAGCATCCCTTCCTTTCCCAGAGGCAGGAGGAGAAATTGTAACAAATGATTTGATGGCAGCAGTAAAAGGAAAAACAGTGCCAGAGGATACGCTCCGCAGTTGAGTAAAGATCGGAACAGATCCCAGACTTTACGGATCATTAGATCAGTTCATTCCTTTCCGTACTGATCCCCGCTATTCGACTCGGCATGTCTCCGGACTCCACCAGCAACCCTGCTCGGGGGCTGGGCGCCGCTATTCGACTCGGTGTGTCTCCGTGACTCCGCCAGCGACCCTGCTCGGGGGCTTGACGCCGCTATTCGACTCGGCGTGTCTCCGTGACTCTGCCAGCGACCATGCTCTTGGGCTTTGTGCCTATATTCGACTCATCGTGTCTCCTTGACTCCGCCAGCGACCCTGCTCAGGGGCTGGACGCCACTATTGGACTCGGCGTGTCTCCCTGACTCCGCCAGCGACCCTACTCTGGGGCTGGATGCCGCTATTTGACTCGGCGTGTCTCCGTGATTCCACCAGCCAGCCTGCTCAGGGGCTGGACATCGTTATTTGACTCGGTGTGTCTCCGCGACTCCGCCAGCGACCCTGCTCTGGGCTGGACGCTGCTATTTGACTCGGCTTGTCCCCGTGACTCCGCCAGCAACCCTGCTCGGGGTCTGGATGCTGCTATTTGACTCGGCGTGTCTCTGTGACTCTGCCAGCAACCCTGCTCGGGGGCTGGACACCGCTATTTGACTCGACCTGTCTCTGTGACTCCGCTAGCGACCCTGCTTGGGGGTTGGACGCTGCTATTCGACTTGAGGTGTCTCCGTGACTCTGCCAGCGACCCTGTTTAGGGGCTGGGCATCATAATTTGACCTGGCGTTCCTTGGTTCCCCCGCTGGAGCCGAGGTTAGATGCCAGAGGATTATTCAAAATAAAGGGCCTAAGAGGTTGTTTCCTTTTTTGACCCTCGAAACACTTCTTCGAAACCTTCCGAGGCTCGAGGGCTACACTGAACGGGTGCGCCCAGGGGCGCATCCCGTTGTAGAGAAGACATAAAGGCAAGAGTCTAGGAGCCCGAGGATGTAAAGGTTGCTATGTGACCACGGATTGGCCTCACTGCTCGGTTAAGGCTCGATTCGGCGACTTGACACTCAGGAGCTTGACGGAGTAGACCCAGGTACCTCCCTGCCGAGTGAAGATGGCTACTCGGCTAGACGACTCCGCATGAATCACCCGGCATACAGACACTCAGCTCGACGATGGGTGGGATCCCCCGGGGTCAGGATCTAGGTCGAACTGGATAGGCATGATTTTGTGTATCTCAACCGATCGGATTCCTCGTAAGAAACCCGAGTAGATTTACCCTAACTTGTAACCCACGGCTACTCTGATATATAAGGGGGCCATGAGCGTACCCATACAAAACAATTCCCGAAACCCTAGCCATTGCTACTCATAATAAAAACCCCCGAACACATGACGTAGGGTATTACGCTCCGTGCGGCCCGAACCGATCTAAGTCCTTGCGTCCTCGTGTTACCATAAAGCTCACGGCTCTCTGATCCACCCCGCCTACAAATCTACTGCTTGGGGCTACTCTTGGCAGACTTGCCGGAGTGCAAATCCGACAATAGCCAAAGAAGGTATGCCACCGGCTCACAAGGCATGTCAAAAAAAAGAGGAGATAGCCCATGTTCAAAAGAAGAAAATAAATGCAGAGATGGTTCATAAAAAAGAGTTCATCCACCATCCACCACAAATATCCACACACTTGCACATCTTGATCACGGTTTATGATTTGTCTCTCCTTTGGATCCGGTTTTTGACTTTGCAATACATGAGACACAAGTGTGCCTTCAAGCTTCCATACCTACAGCTCCACTCAAATCAAATCTTTAGAGATAAGTTGAGGAATAAAGGTAAAATAAAAAGCCTTGGTGAGGAATCATACCCAAAAGAGCAATCCGAGAGATCATTTGAGGAACTTTGAAATTTCTTTTGAAAAACCATATAAAAACACCTCCGGATTGATGGTTGAGCAAAGGAGTAAGAAATATTAGCACTCTACAAAACTGTTCTGAGTCTCAACCGCCAAAGATGAGGTGAAGTTATAAGCCCCACAAGAGTAAGGTAAGAGGTAAGAACAAGGCCAACGTATTCAAAATCATGGTAAGAACACTTTGTTGTGCCTAAGATATATGTTAGAAATGCAACATTAAAGCAACTTCTGATCAACAACATAAAAGCCTTGTTTTGCTTGGGATGAGCAAAAGGCTAGCTTGGGGGTGTTGTTAATGGTCATTAAGTGCAAAATCCAACCATCAATTATACTTACAATCAAAGGGAAACTATACCTCTTACTCGCATAATTTTAATACTCTTACAATCAAATCGGCGTGACAGGATCAGAACTCCAGCCGATCGGAGCGCCTGGAATTTAATACTCTTATTTCCTTGTCAATCAACAGGTCAGATTGACTGGCACGCCGCGCGAACCGTACCAGGGCGATAACCCGAACAGGAGCTAAGCAGATTCTCCCGGGTCGTGTGTTCGACGCTGAAGACCATCGGCCGATTCCTATCCGGCCGATTTTAGCGCCAACACACTTTTGGCACGCCCGGTGGGACCAATTCAAGATCTGATATGTCGAAGAACGCAAAAATCTCCGATAGCAACATCATCGAGGTCACAGAAGCGGATCTCAAGGACGACCAGAGGGAAGAATTAGCTAAACATCTAGAAGATTATAAGAAGATGTATCTGCAGTCGTTCAGTCGCACCAGGAGCGGGGAGGCTGTCAAGAAGGCTCCTATTCCAGTTCCCCGCCACATCACCATTGCTGAGGACTCGGGCAGGATGTCCGATATGATCCAACAGTCCGTTTATCAGGCATTCATTGACCAATCCTCAGTGATGACCAACACGGTGTATAACGCCGTCATCAGCTCTCTGGCCAGCGGAGCAGTCCAAGGCTATCAGGGACCAGCGTATGCCCCGCCAATCACGCTGCCAGCAAGAAGCTCACCATGCACATCCCAATCGGCTCCTCAGCCGATATTGACGCAACGCGAAGGGTACAACACTCCGTTGCCTCCAGCGTCTCCAAGGTACAGCGGTGCACCATGTTTCCCATCACAGACACCGTTTCAACCCATCCAGATCGCTTCTGTACAATCGCTACCTACAAGCTCAGTACCCTGGGGGATATCGGCGACAACAGCTTTCCCCGATCCATCAACCGGGCATGGAAGCTATCCAACCCAGGTATCTCACCAATCGGCCGTCCGGCCGACGGTCCCTCAGTATCAGCCGATCTCATCAGAAATTGGCAGGGGGGCAAGCGCTGTAGAAGCAGTCAGAGGCGTGGCGCCAATGATGACATACGATGGGGCGGCGGATTCACTTCGCCATCAACTATCGGCTGCTCACCAAAATTCGCCGCATGCTTCGATTCATCACCCAGCCGTGCCGGCTCTTCAACACATGCCCGCACCACGAACAGTCGTTCATCAGCAGCAGGTGGACTGGACGGCAAGAATAGTAGAAGTGATCCAGGACCAGTTTGGATTGAAGCCAAAAGTGCAAACTTACACCTACAAGACGCCATACCCATCGGCCTATGACTTGCTGCCGTTCCCACACCGCTACAAAGTTCCCGATTTCACCAAGTTTTCGGGGATGGACGATACATCCACTATAGAGCACATCAACCGATTCATCATCCAGTGCGGAGAGGCTGCCACACAAGATGCTCTGAGGGTGCGTTTGTTTTCATCGTCTCTGTCCGGATCGGCCTTCCAGTGGTTCACCACCTTGCCACCAAATTCTATTGTTATGTGGGCCGATTTGGAAAAGCAGTTCCACAAGTAGTTCTACGCAGGAGTACACGAGATGAAGCTCTCGGATTTGACCAGCCTCAGGTAGAGGAGCAATGAACCAGTAATAGGATATATATAGAGGTTCAGAGAAGTCAGGAACAAATGCTACAGTCTGGCTCTGACCGATGCACAGTTGGCCGATATAGCTTTCCAAGGCCTCCTGCCACAAATCAAAGAAAGATATGCTGCGCAAGAGTTTGAAAGCCTAAGCCAGATCGTTCACCGATTGTCAGGACAGGAAGTCCGTCCGTTTGAACAGCGGAGGAATTTCCAAAAGAAGGTGGCATACCTAGAAGGGTCTGAATCCGATGGGGAGGAGGAAATCAGCCTGGCAGAATGGGTGAAAGGCAAAAAACCGATGTCATGCCCTTTCGGAAAGAAAGAGCCAGAGACATTCGGCTTTGACACATCAAAGGCCGATAAAATTTTCGATTTATTGCTCCAGGAAGGACAGATTAAGCAATCTCAGCATCACACCATCCCTTCGGCCGATCAACTCAAGAAGATGAAATACTGCAAGTGGCACAACGCCACTTCTCATGATACGAATGAATGCAAAGTCTTCCGTCAGCAGATACAATCGGCCATCGAACAGGGGAGGCTTAAATTTGAAACCCCGGCCAAATCGACAAAACCGATGAAGATAGATCAGCATCCCTTCCCGGCCAACATGGTTGACACTGGAGGAAATTCATGCCAAACCAAGGTGCTGACGTCAGAATCGGCAAGAAGGGGCGGTGCCGTCGATCCCGGGAGGCAGATCACGACGGAAGAAATCAAAAGGAACAGGCGGGGCCAGAACGACCACACAAACCCGTCACCTCCCAGTTCTTGCTCAGCAAATATCGACAGCAGCAAGAACAATCAAGATACCACGACGAGATGATACGCCGGCATGAAGATCACTGGCAATGTCCGTTCTTCATCCATTGCTGGGAGAACGACATCAGATTGCCGTCTGCCGATAACTGTCCGGAGTGTAGTGGATTGAGTTGCAATGATCACCCGAGGCCACACTCTAGGGACAGAGGATCAGAGCCGATCAGCAGAAATCGGCGCGGACGAGAGGAACAGCGCGTTTCGGTGCATGATCGGCTGGGGGGCAGAGTTGACCAGTACCACCGGTCAAAAGGCAGGACCAACCAACAGGATGGAATGGGGGGTAGAATCAGCGTGCACGATCGGTTGGAAGAGATGGCTAATAATAGGGTGTCAGATGAAAATCCCCTAGGAAGAGAACCAGATTGGGAACAAGTCAGATCATCGGCCAAACCAGTAAATCCTAGGTGGTGTCCCGATGGCCTTTCCAGATCCCAGAAACGGAGGATTCAACGCCTACGCCAGTGGGAGCATCAAGAGGAAGAACAGAGGCGGGTGCCAGAGAAAAGAAATGTTAAGTCTCGGGTGTGGCGCCCAAAGAAAAATGATCAGGAAGCAAACAATCAAGAATCGGCAGCCGAAATCAACATGGTGTTCATATTGCCGATGGATTTTATGGCGCCTGACGATCGAGACAAAGCAACAAGAATGGAAGAACAAATGGCACAACTGGTGTTAGAGCCGATGACGGCTACTTTTGAGAAACCAGAAGAAGAAAAACGGCAACATCTTAAAGCGCTGTTTCTCAAAGGCTATGTTAACGGATGACCCGTCACCAGATTACTAGTAGATGGAGGTGCCGCAGTTAACATCATGCCATATGCCATGTTCCGCAAGCTAGGCAAGGGCGATGAAGACCTCACAAAGACTGACATGATGCTGAAGGATTTCGAAGGCAACGTGTCTCTCGCCCGTGGAGCGCTCTGCGTCGACCTCACCATCGGCAGTAAGACCCTTGCTACCACTTTTTTCGTTATTAATGGCAAGAGATCCCACAACATGCTGCTTGGTCGCGACTGGATACATGCAAACTGCTGTGTCACATCTACAATGCATCAATGCCTCATGCAATGGGTCGGCGACAGCACAGAGATAGTCACTGCCGATTCCGCCTACAGCGTTGCAGCGGCCGACACGCAACAGTGGAGCTGCGAGCACATCAAATGTATATCTGGCAGGACTTGGGACACTGACTTCCTGAAAGTGTCTGATTTTGGTCTAGAGCCGATCCAAGCAGTCGGCTCTGAAGATTCAGAATAGATGGATCAGCTCGTCCGAGAAGACGGGAAGCTTGGGCATGGATTTACGTCGGCCGATTTATTGGAGATGGTAGATTTGGGAGATAGCAGCAAATCAAGGCCGACGTATATTAGTGCTAATTTGGATCCTGAGTATAAGTGTAAACTGATAAATTTATTAAAAGAATTCAAGGATTGCTTTGCTTGGGAATATCATGAGATGCCAGGTCTAGACCGGTCCATTGTTGAACACCGATTACCTATAAAATCAGGATATCGGCCATATCAGCAACCTGCACGACGGTGTAACCCCAAGATTCTACCTGATATAAAGGCCGAAATTACAAAGTTAATTGAAGCAGGATTTATTCGGCAGTGCCGCTACGCCGAATGGATTTCTAATATTGTGCCCGTATACAAAAAGAATGGAAAGTTGCGCGTATGCATCGATTTCAGGAACTTAAATCAGGCTACGCCAATGGATGGATATCCGATGCCAACGGCCGATATCTTGATAGATGCTGCCGCAGGACACAAAGTCATAAGTTTCATGGATGGGAATGCAGGGTACAATCAGATATTAATGGCCGAAGAAGATATCTCGAAAACGGCTTTCAGGTGTCCAGGTCATCTTGGTTTATTCGAATGGGTTGTGATGACTTTTGGGTTGAAGAACGCTGGTGCTACGTATGAGCGGGCCATGAATTACATCTTCCACAAGCTCATTGGTACATCGGTCGAAGTTTATATAGATGACGTCGTGGTCAAGTCAAAAGGTCACCAAGAACATCTGGCCGATTTACAAGAAGTACTGGAGTGCACAAGGAAGCATGGGTTGAAGATGAACCCAAACAAGTGTGCATTTGGTGTATCAGCTGGGCAATTCTTAGGATTCATGGTTCATGAGCGCGGGATAGAAGTCAACCGCAAGACTATAGACGCCATCAACAAAGTTGTGGCCCCACAAAACAAAACTGAGCTACAGTCCCTCATCGGCAAGGTCAATTTTATCAGAAGATTCATATCCAACCTGTCAGGACGTATTCAGGCTTTTACTCCTCTGTTGAAATTAAAGCCCGACCAGGAATTCATATGGGGAGAAGAACAACGCAACGCAATTGAAGATATTAAGCAATATCTAGTTTCACCTCCGGTGTTAGTCCCGCCACAGTCTGGTAGGCCGTTTAAATTATATTTGTCGGCTGATGAACAGGCTATTGGATCGGCGTTGGTACAGGAATTCGAAGGAAAAGAATGGGTGGTATATTACGTCAGCAGAAGACTCCTAGACGCCGAAACGAGATATTCCCCGGTGGAGCGGCTGTGGTTGTGTTTATACTTCTCGTGTACCAAGCTCAGGCACTATTTGCTATCGGCAGAATGCATAGTTATATGCAAGGATGATGTGGTGAAGTATATGCTGTCATTGCCGATTATGAAAGGACGGATTGGGAAATGGGTCCCGGCTCTGTCGGAATTCGACTTAAGGTACGAATCAGCCAAAGCTATCAAAGGTCAAGTAATGGCCGATTTTGTAGCTCAGCATTGTGGACCAGAAATTGCCGCCATCGAGCCGGTTCCATGGACTCTATATTTTGATGGTTCTTCGTGTGGGGTCGGATCAGGAATCGGCATTGTTCTTGTGTCGCCTCGGGGGGCAAGTTATAATTTCTCTCTGCCGATAGAAGCTTCCGCAACTAATAATCAGGCGGAATATCGAGCCATTCTGAAGGGCATCCAATTATTAAGGGAAGTCAAAGCTGACGCAGTTGAAATTTTTGGAGATTCCATGCTCATTGTGGATCAATTGACGGGGCGATCTGAGTGCAAGGATGATATCTTGAGGATTTATTATGAAGATTGCCTTCAGCTTTTAAAAGAGTTCAAGTCTGCAATAATTGAGCATATCCCCAGAAATTATAATGAAGAGGCCAACAGGCTGGCCCAACATGCCTCCGGCTATCGGCCGATTCAGGGAGCGATGATGCTAGAGCTCGCGGCCGATGACTGGCGAAAGGAAATTGCCGATTACTTGAAAGATCCATCCCAAAAAGTGGATCGGCGAATACATTTTCAAGCTACAAAATATGTGTTGCTTGAGGATGATTTATTTTACCGGACGATTGATGGAGTTCTTCTCAAGTGCCTGGGAACAGAAGAGGCAAAAGTTCTGATGGGAGAAATCCATGAGGGCGTGTATGGAGCTCATCAATCGGCTCACAAAATGAAATGGATGATCCGGAACAATGGATATTATTGGCCAACTATTCTTCAAGATTGTTTCAAGTATTACAAAGGATGCCAAGACTGTCAGAAGTTTGGTAATGTACAGCGCGCGCCAGCATCGGCTATGAATCCAATAATTAAGCCGTGGCCATTCAGAGGTTGGGGAATAGATCTTATCGGACAGATTCATCCTCCATCAAGCAAAGGGCATAAGTTCATATTGGTAGCCACAGATTATTTTACTAAGTGGGTGGAGGCAGTTCCTTTAAGGAACGTGACATCGGCCGATATGATTGAATTTGTTAAAAGCCATATTATCTATCGATTTGGTATTCCTCAAACCATCACAACTGACCAAGGAACAATGTTTACTTCTGGAGAATTCGGAGAGTTTGCCGCCGATATGGGGATTAAATTATTAAATTCTTCTCCATATTATGCTCAAGCCAATGGCCAAGCAGAATCGTCCAATAAGGGGATAATCAAACTAATCAAGAGGAAGATAGAAGAACAACCCAAAAAGTGGCATATGTCTTTGGCTGAATCTTTATGGGCTTATAGGATGGCTTGTCATGGAACCACTAAGATATCCCCTTATCGGCTGGTTTATGGTCATGAGGCAGTCTTGCCTTGGGAGATAAGGACAGGGTCAAGACGTATATCGTTTCAAGATCAATTAACGGCCGATGATTATTCCTTCCTCATGAAGGACGAACTTGATGATTCGGCAGGTTTACGGTTGAGAGCCCTGATTAGTATAGAAGAGAACAAGAAAAGGGTGGTCAGATGGTATGACAAAAAGGTCAAGTTTAAACAATTCTCTCAGGGAGATTTGGTGTGGAAGTTGGTGCTGCCGATAGGATCCAAAGATCCCAAATTCGGTAAATGGTCACCCACTTGGGAAGGGCCGTACAGAATCGGCCGATGTGCCTCTGTAAATGCATATATTCTGGAAACAATTGAAGGGGAGGAATTCCAAAGAGCTTTAAACGGACGATATCTGAAGAGGTACTATCCAAGCATTTGGGTAGATGCATAACTTGCAGTAAAATATATCAAGACAATATGGCCGACTTTTTATCGGTTTTCGTCTACACATCTGATGCAGAGATGACATCGCCTGGAGAAAGAAATATTGGGGTTCATTTCGATTAGTTCACTATTGGATGAAAATGACAGAGTACATGGCCGACATGGTACAAGTCGCCCTTAGAATAAAAATACTGATACGACTATTTATTACGCCTACTCTGGATTTCTCTCTCTATGCGACCCAACTCTATCATAAGGCGGAGCCTATTCTCCTTCGGGTCTTCTACAGTGGCTCCAGTCTCAGCTTGGTTGCAAAGTTCTATCAGGAGGCGGGTCTTCTTCTCTTCCAGATCCTCCATGGTAATTTCAGTCTTATCTTTACAAGGAAGTGGAGGACCTTTTTCAGAAGATGGTCGCTTACGGACCAAATAGTGAGCATCTATAAGGTCCCAACATTCTTGGACAGCAGCGGGAACATGATCTCTGAGTTCCTCGGCATGAGCTCTTATCAGATCTTTGTCTGCCTGTGACAGTGGTTCATCTGAATGCATGACTTCAATCGCTCGTTCTAGACCAGGGCTGAGACGTTTTGGCTAAATGGAAATAAAAGTGATTACCCAACATCAGAGCGATTGAGATGTTTAGGGGAAAGGCAGAGGAGAGTTCATACCTGGTTGACAGAGGAAGAAGATGAAGAGGACGAAGAAGACATCTTGCTGTTCAGTTTGGGACGGTGGAAAGAGAAAGAGAAGATAAGTAATGCGTGTGCCTCTGGAGACGGTGAAGGGTCTACTTACAAAGGAAAGAGAGGTAGATGGATGGTGAGACACGTTCTATCAGAGTAAAAGCGTACATAAATGCAAAACTAACTAAAGAGATGGTTCAAGATCAAATCGGCCCAGTAGCATTGAAGGAGCAATAAATGTTTACAGTATTCTTTACAGTCCAAGAAAAGCATCTATGGCCGCAATAGCTTGTCGCCTAATTTGATCGGCCGAGTCTAGTACTCTCTGGTCATCATCGGCCGATCCTGGAACCTCTGACACATGGCGACGAAGCCTTATCGTTTCACGGGCCAAGTACTGTCTCTCTTGCTTCAGCTCACTGATGATGGATGGGAGTTCTTGAAGTTTCTTTTCTTCAGCGGCTATCTCATTGGTTATCTGCTCCATCTCCTTGGCCAGCTCTGCTCTTCTCCGTTTGAGCCGATCTATCGTGCCGACGATGTCCGGGGGGCAGCTTTCGAGGAAGTTGATCTTTTGGTGTACCTCTTGAGTCCGATGTTTGTATGAATCGGCCTCTTCCCGGGTTTTTGCCATCTGGGCGCGATCGGCCATGTGACGCAACGCCCTGGAAACCGGAATCTGCATATGCTCTATGTAAGCAGCATGTGCCAAGTTTTCTGCTGTTTCTTCCGGGATTCGACCCTTGATATCGTTGAAAAGTCGTCGAATCGGCAAAGAGTCTTCTACCAATCGGCCGATGTCGTCTTGAAGGAGAACGCGCATGCCTTCAAGCTTGGCGCGGACATCATCGGAGGCAGAGCTCGACGAAATTGGGTGTGAAGCGATTTCTTCGTCATCAGGCAAAGAGACAGCAAAGGAGAAAATGCTGTTGTTTGGGGTATCTTGCTCCTGTGGGAAATAAAGAGAGGGGTTGGCAAGCAGTAAAGGAGAATCGGCCGATTCCAATGGTAAGTTTGTTACCTCCTTAAAACAAATTTCTCTTGCTTGCGCCGGTGGAAGCGTCTCCCTTGTCTCAAGGGCTGGTGCAATTGGCTCGTCAGAGGAAGAAGATTCAACAATTATCAATGCTCCGCTTGGACCAGCTTCCTTAAAAGACATGGAAAACAGATCCTGTAAGTATGCTATGGGAAATTGAAATGAGATGGTGTGAGAAATTTGCCATGCCTCTGTGGATCTTCCGGCCGATGTCTGTTGTGGGGTTGTAGCTAGCATACCCAAATCGGCCTGCATCAGGATCGGTTAAGTCTTCTGAATATCAAGGGATTAAGGTAAGAGATCATTTACCTCGACGGGAGGAGCCGCTGGAGTTTCGGCTTCCACTTGGGACGAAGCCGATTGCTGCGGAGACTGCGGTGGAATAACTTGTGTAGCCTGGCAGAGCGAGAGAGTTAATATCAGTGGAAGACTTGAAGAATATATGAGATAAGTAAAATCACCTGAACAGCTTCTACTAGTAGCGATGCCGCAGCTGCGCCGACTTTGGCGGTGACTTGAGGATCGGCTATCTCGGCAGCTGGCAAGGATAAAGGGATTGGAGTCTCAGCCGATGCCACCGCCGTCTGGTCGGCCGATCCGATGTGGGGAGTCTCAGCCGATGCTACCGCCGTCTGGTCGGCTGATCTGATACAGGCTCGCACTCGACGGCTTGTTATCTTCGAGGTTGGCCTTTTCGGTGCTCGTTTCGATCGGCCGGTGGAAATATCCTTGATGGTCGGAGCATGGAAGCCGATAACTGGATATGGTGTATATGGATGATGACTATCTATCGGCCTGCCGCTTCGGCTCCGCATCGGAGGGACCTGACTTTCAGACTAAGAAGATAAATGCGAGTTAATGATAAAATGAAAGTGTGGAAAGAAATGGTGTTGGAATCGGCTGGGAGAAAGGACATACCGCTGCATTTGGGTCGATATTTTCTGGATCCAGAATGTTGCAATAAGTTGATGGAGATTTGCAGAAAAGGTATTGCTTCCATTTTGCCCACCATAATTTAAATTGCTGGGTAGCAAAAGAGGCCGCTGACAAATTATTCAGGTCAATAGTGCTAGAATCTGGCACTAGATCGCACAGCCGATTGTAGTCAAGACTTGAAGTTAGTCCGTCTCTGAATTTCGCTTGACCGGCGAAGTAGACCCGAATCGGCAGTTGGCCAAAACCCAGTTGCCTTGTTGCAGCCGATGGATTATAGAACTCATAGGTGGGAGAGTCCTTTCCTAAAAAGAAATTGGCTGGCAGAATCCCTGGCTTGATCAAGATATCCATAAGCTCCCTGTTAAAGGTGTGAGTGGAGAAGTCGTAGCTCGTGGGTAATTCGAAAATCAGCTCCACTGCCTGATACGGATGCCAGCTGACAGTTTCTTCACTAAGGCCATTGTAAAGACATCTGAAGTACTCAGCTGTACGGGTAGCAGTAAACTGACAGCCAGGGAAGGCCGATGCCGCCTCTCCAAAAGATCTGCAGCGTCGTCGAACGGTTGGATTCTCCTCTGACTCGATGTTAGGGAAAGTTTTGGTCTCTATCCGATGCTGAGAGACCTTGCTCATATATAAATTGAGCCAGAGGGTGATGAACCACCAGGGACCGCCAAGGTTCCCAATCGGCTCCCCTTTCGACAGTTTGGTGCCGATTTGGTGCATCAGGTGATAGGCCGATCCCAGCAAATGTTTTCCAAGGGGGATGGCCGATCCTTGTGACAAAGCTTCCGCTAAAGCCTGAGTGTTAGAAGAGGGTCCAACTACTCTGCCACAGAAAAAGTGCTTTTCTAGCCACATCATCAGAAAAGCAGTATGCTCCCTCTCTGAAACTGTCCCGGTCTTCATATTTTTGCTAATATACCCCTTCCATCCGCCGATTCCTTTGGTCTCTAGCCGATGTGATGGCTTAAACAGATAGCTAAAAGGGATATCGGCGGAGGAGATGTCGAGGCCGGTCAACAGTAGAACATCGGCCAAAGTTAGGGTCATGGGTCCATGTCCAAAAAGGAAAGCATTAAGTGCATCGGACCAAAAATAAGAAGCTGCCATGACCAGAGGTTCATTTTTTTCCATCTGAGACAGAGATAGGTCTATGCACTGGCCGATTTTTTGTTCATCCCATTGAACCCTCCTAGACCTGGCTATCCTCTGGTACCATTCTCTCCAGCCGGGGGTTTCATTTGGCCAGGATCTAAAAGTGCCTACCCAGTGATCTAGGTCCATGGGTGACTGCTTGAATGAGATTCTGTGAGTTTCTAGACTGATCAGGTCTGTTGGATCGGGCTTCCCCATAGGGCCCAAGCAGATAAGGTCAGGGGATTCTGAGAGGGGGATGGTGATTCGGTGCCTAAGTGCCTAAAAAGGGAGAAAAAGGGAAGAAACTGAGAAAAGATCCGGAAAGTACTGAAGCAGTAGAGAAGCGAAAGGGGAAAAATTTCAAGCATTTACCTCTGAGATAAAGATCATCGTCGCTGATTGGGCTGCCAGAGGAGCCGCCGATTGGGCCGCCGCCGCTGAAGGGATCGCCGATAGAGCTTCCGTGGATGGAGCGGTCGCCGATGGTGACGTCATTGGAAGGTTGGAGCAGGTCGTGAATGAGATCGCCGGAGGTGGGGGAAGCGTTTGGAAATCGAGAGAGCTCGGAGGAAGACGAACAGTGGTTCGCTGGAAGGAAATGCTAGATTTGTGGGGAAGAGTAGGCGGAGAATGCCAATACTTAAAGAAAACCGGGAGGGCAAGGGTAAAGACGGTATTCTTGCCGCGCCGTCTACACGGATTCCAGGGGAACGGTCGTTTCGCGCGCTCGGTCCAAGGAAATTGCAATCATTGTGCCGCGGAACGGAAGGAGATTTTTACTGCGCCCGTTTCGGAGGAAAGGATTAAAGAAAGAGTTTCGAAGAAAAAGTTATGTTTTACTCCGAAACTAGGGGGCATGTGTTGATGCCAGATTTTGACACGTGTTAGATCGGCGTCAGGAGAAGAAGATTGGCCGATGCGGCAGATCTGAAGGCTATAGTAAGGAATCGGCCGATTGAGGTAACAGTTGGAAATCGGCCGATTGGTGATACGGCTTGCGCCAACAGGACGGGGCTACTTTGGAGGGTCCCGGTCAAAAGTTGGTCAACGCTAAGTCGGTCAGGAAGCAATTGAAAAAGTCCTGATTGGATTAGGAGACGGCGGCGGAAGATTCTGCGGGAGTCCGTTTCCTTTAAAAGATATTATAGATATAGCAGTTTTCCCGTTTTTTAAACAAGGTTGTAACAAGTCGTAATTGACCAGGAGTCCTAGTCTTAGGGTATAAATAGGAGTCGTCAGGGTCTTGCAATCATAAACACATCAATCAACAACAATACTTCTACTTTTTCCAGCAATTTACTTTCAAGTCGGCGACTTCGCCAATACTTTTCTTCTTTCACGAGTTCGTACGGATTGGCAGGGCTGCATCAACTTGATCTCCGGCCAATTGGTAGGTTCCGCTTATCGAGTAATATCCGAGCTTTAACTACGGGCGCATCGCTGTGGTTTCATTTGGATTTATTCACCAGTTATTGATATTTACTAGAATTGCAAGTTTTACCTGTTGTTCTAGTATTATCACGAGTTATCCAGCTTGAGATCAGAGTAATCGGCTTCGTCATCGGTCTTCTTCGATTTATCATCTTACAGCCGATTAGATCTATTTCAAGTGTTGCCTCTGTAGTAATTGTTTAGATCGCTCCAGCAGTCTTCTTTACAATTATTACGCGACTATCGGCTGACCCGTAGCCGATCATCTTTACAGCAAATCGGCCGATTCGCCGACGCGCTCTTCAGGACAGATCGGAACTCCAGCCGATCGGAGCGCCTAGAATTTAATACTCTTATTTCCTTGTCAATCAACAGGTCAGATTGACTGGCACGCCGCGCAAACCGTACCAGGGCGATAACCCGAACAGGAGCTAAGCAGATTCTCCCGGGTCGTGTGTTCGACACTGAAGACCATCGGCTGATTCCTATCCGGCCGATTTTAGCGCCAACACCAGCAGGTCACGTCATTCCACAGCCCGTCATTCCATGACCGGAGCGTGCAGGAGCGAGACTTAAACATAAGCGACATGGTCCTACGTCGCATCCAGTCTACTACCGGCACCACAAATTGTCTTCCCCATGGAAAGGTCCCTTCGTTGTCAGCGTAGTCGTCGCCCTTGGCACCTATTGTCTGAAGAGGGAAGATGGCACAGAAGCGGGCAATCCATGGAACATCGAGCACCTTCGACGCTTCTACCCATGAGAAGAGCTCGCAGCTATGTACCCCAACCCTTCCAAATAATAATAAGAACATTTTATCACTTCTGTCTTTCTATGCTCTATTTCTCTTTCGCACCTAAAAAATGACCTGGTATAGCCCCTTCCGACTCATCTTGCACGCTCGGGGGCTGCGACTCGACCATGCCAACTCGCACCAGTATCGCTCGCGCCAAACAACTAACCTAGCTGGTTGGCTAACTGATCACAACCCTGTGCGTCCTGGAACCACTCTGCGTCACGTACGCCTATCACGTGTCTGATTACCAGCTCTCTGCACAATGGGCAACGACAGATCACAGAGTCAGCATCCTAACCACTCGGCCAAATCAGAAAACCACCCGACTATAGAATATAACAAAAATAAAACTTAATTACATGCAAAATAAGCATTGTTTTGGCCAACACTTGGCCCCATAATGTTTCTGCCCTATTAACGACTCCCTACATGTTCACTTGGTCCATGATGCGCTCGGCGAGGGGTCCAACGACGGCGAAGTGCGAGTCCCACTCGGCGTCGGTGCAGTCCTCCGCGACGTCCTCACCCACGGGATCCAGGTCCACCTCAGGGTTGTGGGACTTCATGAGGGCCATCGCAAACTACACCGAGTCCTTGGTTGTCTTCCTGAGGAAGGCCTTGAGGCGCTCTTGCGCACCGTCCAGGCACCGCGCCGCTTCCTCCGCTAGGGTGACCCCCTCCGACTCAAACACGACCAGCACGGCGTCGATCTTGGCCATCAGCTGGTCGAAGTCTGCTAGGGTGTCGGCCAAACGGGACTCCGTCTCTGCAGAAGATACCCGTATCAGTACAAGCGACTCGACGGAACAGGTAATCTTTCAGTACCAAAGGCAGTTACCTTGGCAGCGCTGTTTCTCAAGCCGGAGCTTCTGCTCCGTGAGAGATTCCCGGCCTTCAGCACCCTCCCTCAGCCGGTGCAGCTCCTCATTCGCCGTGATGACGACGTTGAGCTCCGGGGCCATCGTCTCGTTGGCCTCCTTCAGCTCTGCAAAGCCCCAGGCGTTAGTCCCCCGTGGCGAGTCGGGCACCCAAAAGCAGAGACAAGTCAAAAACCTAACCTTTTAGCTTCGACGACTGCTTCTTCGAGGCCTCGGAGTGGTGCCGCTTCAGCACCCGTAGCTCCTCCTCCAGCTGAAGAACTCGACTCGCCGACCCGTCTCCCACCTCGAGCTGGCTCGCAGCCCGCTGACTCAGCTCAGCCAAAGCCTGCACAAACAAAGCGTATCAAACCACATGTCCCGGCATCTAGCAAGAACTCCAAAGACTAACCTGGGTCACCTCAGCTGCGCGCTAGGTGGCCTCGAGCAGCGCCTCCTTGGTCACACCGCCTCCTCTCCGGTTGCTTTCCCCTTATGCGGCTCCTGGACAGTAGGGAGGGTGGGCGCAATGACCTAGGGCGCCGCGTTCAGGTTAGCAGGGTCCTCAACGACCCCTACCTTGGCCCTGTCTCCCACCGCGACCTCCAGCGGCATGACGTTGACCCCCTACGGCGGTTCCACCGCCATCGCCTCCTCCTTGACCTTGGCGGCCGCCCCCTCAATCAATCAAGGGAGAGCTAGCAGTCGCTCCACTGGGGACACCTCCCCTTGGCCACCTCAGCCGAATTGACCTCATGGGTGGACTCCTCTGCCTTGCGCTTGGCGCCGCTAAGTGACGTCCTCCTACAAGCCGACTCATCTACTCAGAATCGGAACAAACACGAAATGTAGCCAAATCGAGAGGTTCAAGATATTGGAAACTTACCTATCAGTATGCCGCACGCTGAAGCTCGGCTTTAGCGGCACTGCGGAGGGCAGCGACTGCGCCACCCAGGTGGGCGACCTCGCTGGCCAACCCCGCTTCTCCTACTGGTCCTCCTCCTCTGGCTTGGGGGTGGTGAGGCCGGTCTTCTCCGCCACGGCCTCTGCCTCCCCGCTTCTCGCGCCCGAAGGGGTCGAGCTCCGAGTCCATGGCGCCAACCCGCCCCACTGGGCCTTCGATGCGGCCACCTTACGGGTGGTGCGCCGCTTCTTTGTGGTGGAGCCGGCACTAGTTGCCAGCCCCGATACTTCGACAACGTCGTCCGACTTACTCCCGATGAAGGAGTCAGACGAGAAACTCCCAACGTCCGCCGCTGGCAGTGCAAGCCCGGCAGGCGGATCAACTGCCTTGCCCTGCTGCCCCTCTGGCATTTTCTCCTGCAAGAAGCCGAGTGGTGTTACAACCCAACTGGGGACATCAACGGCAAAACGACTTGGTGGAAAACTACTCAGATCAAAACCACTCGACGAAAAACAAAACAACTCTACAAGGAGAATGCGTACCTCTGTGGTGGGCTGCTTTAGGCAATACACCTTTGGGCAGCCCTTGTCGTGGACCTCCCCACTTACGATGAGCGTGACCTGCCAGTGAGCCTCGTAGCGCGAGACCTTGCGGTTCTACCCGCGAGTCGGGTCCTCACGACCCGAGTACTCATACCCAGGGTGGACCCGCTCTTGGATCGGCTGGGTCAGCCGCTTCGTGAATGGCACCGCCACCGCGGCGTCGGTCAGCTTCTTGGCCTTGAGCTTCTGTAGCTCGGCTAGCAGCACCTCCACCTCCACCATCTCCTCCTCGGTGGGCTTCTCCTCCCACCTCGCGTTCAGGACCGGCGGGAGGCCGGTGCGGGATGGAAAGCCGGGAGCAGGGTTCACGACCACGAACCACTCCTCGGCCCACCTCTTGTTGCTGTCCTTGAAGGAGGCCTCCGGGTACTTCCCACCCTGGCGGAGCGAGAAGGCGGCACCGTCGACTACATCCGGCGTATCCTTGATCGGATACGCCCGCAGATGATAGAGGACCTTTCACAGGTTGAAGTGGGGTGCGATCCCCTGGAACCCCTCGCACAGATGGATGAAGGTCGCAATCTGCACGATGGAGTTGGGCTTGAGGTGCGTCGCCTCCAGCCCATAGTAGTGAAGTAGCCCCCGGAAGAACGCCCCGACGGCAGACCGAACCCCTTCTCATAGGAGGACGGGAAGATGATCGTCTCCGTCCGGTCCTCCGAGGGAAATGCCGCCCCGGTGCAGCTTCGCCACCCGGAGATCGCCATCTCCGGCAGCAGGCCCTATGCCATGAACGCCACTATGTTGGCATCTGTCATGGTGCTCGAGGACCAGACCAGCTCCGGTGCTGGCGGCGCCGTGGCGGTGGCAGCAGCTGCGGCAGGGACCTCGCCGGCCATTACTGCTCGATGCGAGTGGCGGCGGGAGAAGGGGGTGGCGAGTCGCTTGGGAGGCGAGTGCTCGAGAGGGGGCTGGAGAGATCTGGAAGGCTCGATGGCAGCAGAGATGAAAGGGCGCAAACGGATAAGGCTGCGCCGAGCCAATCATTCTTATATCGGCTGAAACCCTAATGGGCCGTTCGGCTCTTCCCCTCTTTTGAATTTTGAATTGGCTCCAGGAGCGTCCTTTCCTTTCCTCGAGGCAGAGGGGGGAACGATAACAAAGGATTTGACAGTGGCAGTAAAGGAAAAACAACCTCGGAGGATAGGTTGTACAGTCCATTAAAGATTGGAGCAGATCCCAGGATTTTTGGATCGGATTGGATCTTACAGTTGGATTGGAATATTCCTTTCCGGGCTGGGCGTTGTATTTGACTCGGCGTGTTTCCGTGACTCCGCCAGCGACCCTGCTCGGGGGCTGGGCACCACTACTCGACTCATGAAAGGATCCGTGTGATGCCTAGAGGGGGAGGGTGAATAGGCAAACCTGTAAAACCTGAAAATTCTTCGCAGCAGTTAAACCTGTTGGAGTTGCGTAGTGATGTTAGGAACCTTCTGCAACCAACCCTAGCGAGCTCAACAACAAGAATACGTAGATCGGGACAAAACAAGGTCTAGGTGTGAACTAGATATGAGTGATATGAAGAAGACACAAGTGATTTTATCCCGAAGTTCACTTCCACTAAGGAAGCTACGTCTCCGTTGAGGTGCTCACAAAGAGCCGGGTCTTCACTAACCCTTTCCTCACTCAATCAACCACAAAGGAGGATTGAGTCACTTACTATCAAATCTACAAAGGATTGGGCAATACAAACATCCCGGGGGGCACACACACGAGAGAGCGCTCCACGGGCGACGCCGAACCGTCTAGAAGCATGCTTCAAGAGTAACAAACGCGAATCGATGCTTGGAGATGCTTCAAGTTCATGGGAGGAAGGGGGCTGCCCTCTTTCTCAAGGGGACAAGTCACACACCTTAATCTCTCTCACCCAAGCCCTAGCTCAAACCAATGCAAGGATTAGCTCAAGGAGGGAGTGGGGAAGTGGAGTGAATGCACAAGGAGGTGTTTGTCACGAGTTAGGTCAGCAGCAAATGAAAGAGGGGGTGAAGGGGTATATATATCCGAGCCCCCAAAACTAGCCGTTACTGTGCAGTTAATGTGCTGGTCGGATGTTCCGACCTGGGTGTTTCTGCTGGTTTAAGTTTCCTAGCAAAGGATTGGGTCTCTCAAATATTTTTGGCTTTTCTACTAAGCACTCTAGCATCTCTAGAACACTTTCGCATCCCTCTTAATAGTACGGCGTTTCCTATACTCAAATTCAAAATAAAATTAATAAAACTCTTCTTTGAGCTCCAACACCTTCCATTAAGCAATTTGGCGTCTTTTTACGCGTATTTTTCATTTCATTGCATCACAACCTTTTCAAAACTCGATAAACTCATTAGCTTCTTAATTATGAATGTCATCAACACCAAAACCCACTTAAGGGGCCAAGTTCACTTTCAATCTCCCCCTTTTTGGTGATTGATGACAACACCATTAAGGCTCACAAATAAAATCATAAATCGGTTTGAACCAATCATATAGTTGAGCTCCCCCTTAATATGTGCATCTTTCATAATGAAATAAAAAAATGGCCTCAAATGCCAATAGCACAAATTAAGAGAGCTCCCCCTATATCATTGAATCTGTGGGGTGCAAATTGTGATAATAATCAACCGTGATGCATATGACAAGATATATCACAACAACAAAGAGGAAATAAACATTACACCAAGTCATGATCATCACAAACATTAAGTTCTAGAACCACACTAGCATAAGAGTCATGAATAAGTCTTACAAATTGAAAGTCTTCACCTAGCACACCACACATAGCACAAATACAAATTAAGTGTCTTACATGTCCTCAAGCCATAAAAGTTCATGATCCACAAGCTACGATACGATATGTATCATAGATAGATAGATAAGACAACCATTCAACCATGGCCTATGGTGAGCTTACTCCCCCTTTGGCATCAAGCACCAAAAACGAGAGGCCCTTCCATAACCACTACTCATAATCATCATCGTCGTTGTTATCCTCCGGCTCGGTAGAAGAGTTGGCAGTGGGAACGTCTTCTTCTTCATCTTCATCCGACTCCTCATGCCCACCCAAGTCTTCCTCAAAGTCTTCACCATATTGAGGAGCACCAAACAACATAGATGGGTCGCTTATCCCCTCCCAAGGGTTGTAGAAGACGGGAGGAGGAGGAAAGTCCATAGGAGCCCGAACCGGTAAGTGTGGAATGTCGCTCTTGGCCATTATCTCCTTTTGCCTAGCTTCAATCTTTTGAGGAGCTGCTCATCTACATATTTCTTGTGGGCATGAATCTCTTCGGCGTTGTGACGTCCCACATTGAAATAAGCAAAGAGACCTTTGGATATGAAGCCAAGAATACCCTTCTTCTTCGGCGCCCTAGGAGGTGAACCACGTGAGGTAGAGGGGCCACGAGAAGTAGAAGGACCACAAGAGCTTGATGGAGCTTGAGAACTAGGTCCTTGAGATGACTCGGCAGCTCTCTTGGAGGTGCATGCTTGCTAAGCTTGACAAGTCGCTCAATGGTGCCCTTGCTTGGCCTATAGACTTGATGGCCCTTGTCGATGAGGATCTCGGCACCGGTCACTGCCTTGATCATGGCAAAGATATACGGGGCATAGTTGCAGCTCTTCTAGGGTGACACGGAACACACAATAATCTCCTCCCAAATGAAATCAAACACACTAAACTCAGCTTTTCCCGGAGCCATCCTTGCAAGCAAGTTCCTTGACATGTTTAAGATATTATCCGCATCTCCTCCCTTAGGACACACCGTGTAACGGAAAAGACTATTGAGCAGCTTGTAGTATGGAGTGAGGCCACTAACCGTTCCAAGTTTGATGTCACCATAAGCACGGTCATACATGAAGGCCATGTCTTCATCACTTAGCACATTCTCCTCTCCATGAAGCTTGTCTTTATTGAGATCGTCACTAGGAAAACCAAGAATGCTAGCAAACTGTGCATACCCAGTTTGACGGTGCTTGCTAATTGTCATCCAATGAAAAGTCTTGTCTTGGCGGTTCACATAGACAGTTGCATAAAACTGAGCAACTATCTCCTCATTCCAATCACAAGAGAAGGACATGATATGCATGAGGTTCATCCTTCCACAAGAATCCATGGCATCTCGCATGACGGGCAAGTCAATGTCCAAAAGATGGTTCCAATCAATTGACTTCATCTCAGTTGTTGGGCGGGACTTGGTCATGATGACGGACTCATACCAATCGGCGTGAAACCAAGTCCAAAACCGAGAATCGCCCTGCTGCTCCTTGTTAAGATTTGTCCAATCTTCATACCTCAAGTTGTAGACCTTGTGCTTGCCTTTGGTATAGTTGACCATGCGATGACCGAGATAAGAAGGATGAGTGAGACAAGTTGGCGGCTTCATCCTAATGATAAACTGTTCAAGAAAGGCAAGCTCGCTTCTATCTTCATTGTCTTCATCATCATTATCATCTTGAGGACGCAGGGCAGCACGCTTTACGCGAGCACCACGGCTAGAACCTTGTCCTGGAGTGGGCTTCCCACAACCACGTGCACGCAGTGGCACCTTGGCAACGACCTTTCTCTTGCATAGTGGAATCGGTGAGGCATCGGCGGTGGCCTCGGAGTCAGAAGATTGTGAGGATTCAATCTCGGAAGCATGTTCTTTGCCTTTACTTCCTCGAGCCATCTACTGAATATAACAGGCATATAAGGATGGAGTGAAGAAATGGAATTAAGATAGATGACAAGATAGGCTCATTGTGGCGAATCAGACACTGGTCGAAAGTTCCAACCAGGAACTTCCGACCTAGCCCGACTCGGCACAATAAACTTAGGAATGAGAGATTTAGCCCACCAAACTTCATGAAACTTTAGGCACTAGTTCTAGGAAGTATCTAGAGACTATCCCCTAAAGAAATCCATCTAACTCTTACGGCATTGAGAGATCGAGCGACGGGGATTTTGAAAGAAATACCTTGAGCTTTTCCCGCGCGAATCGAAGGAGAGAAAGATGGAATCGGAAGTTCTGATGCTTGGGGAATCTAAAGAACTTCACGGCAACAAAATCCCACAGTCAAATCTTGAGTTCCCCTCAAGGTTTTGAGAGGAGGAAAAGAGAGTCGTCAGTAGAAGAGGAGGATATGAAGTTTAGGGTTTCAAGTGTGCTGTCGAGGGGGTATATATAGTCAAGTGACCTGTCGGAAGTTCCGATGGAGTGTCAAAAGTTCCGACGAAATAAAATCCTATGGCTGAGAGCCCTCGGTCGGAAGAAGGAAGCAACTTCCGATGGGGGTCGGAAGTTCCGATGGATGATCAGAAGTTTCGATAAAAATAAAGGTTCTCCCGAGGACCCTTTATCGAAAGAGACCAAAGACTTCCGATGGTTGTCGGAAGCTCTGACCTTGTGTCGAAAGTACCGACGAGAGCTTGTATCCTCCAAAAAGATAGATTTAGATATAGAGTGAATTTGGAGATTTTGAGATAATTTGCTTGTAGACATGCGACAACTTGATACTTGATGTTCAGGCACACCAACATTACATAACAATGATCATAAGCATCAAGTTTCGATCCGAGGATCAAAATCCAAATATTTTGAAGAACTCAACACAATAAAAATTCAATTTTTCCTATCTAGACAACAAACAAGTATGCGCAACAAGTCAAGCCAAGTTACGAGAATCCAAGATATTTAGCTCACTCCTCAAAGCACAAAACCTTTGCTCATCTAGAGGCTTAGTGAAGATATCGGCAAGTTGTCGTTCGATGCTCACATGACGTAAAACAATATCTCCCTTAGCCTCATGATCCCGTAAGAAATGATGTCTTATATCTATGTGCTTTGTTCGGGAGTGTTGCACGGATTGTTTGGTAGCTTGATGGCACTCTCATTGTCACACAAGAGCGAAATCTTACTAAACTCACAACTGAAGTCACTCAAGGTTTGCTTCATCCATAAAAGTTGGGCACAACATGCACCCGCGGGAACTTACTCCGCTTCCGCGTGGATAAAGCAACTGAATTATGTTTCTTAGAACTCCAAGATACTAGGGACTGACCAAGGAATTGGTAAGTACCCATCATACTCTTTCTATCTACTTTGCAATCGGCATAATCTGAATCAGAATAGCCAAGTAGATCGAAAGTGGAGCCTTTGGGATACCACAAGCCAAGGTTAGGAGTCTGTACTAAATATCTCAAAATTCTCTTAACAGTGGTTAAGTGACATTCCTTGGGATTGGCTTGAAATCTTGCACACATGCACACACTAAGCATAATATCGGGCCTAGATGCACAAAGATAAAGAAGAGAGCCAATCATGGAGCGATATACCTTTTGATCGAATGATTTCCCTTCTTCATTGAGATCAAGATGACCATTTAGTGCCATGGGTGTCTTGATGGGCTTGGCATCGGCCATGTCAAACTTCTTGAGCATGTCTTTCACGTACTTGGTTTGACATATGAAAGTCCCTTCCTTCATTTGCTTGACTTGAAATCCAAGGAAGAACTTCAATTCACCCATCAAGACATCTCAAATCTCTTGGTCATGATCCTACTAAATTCCTCACAAAACTTTTGGTCAGTAGAACCAAATATAATGTCATCGACATATATTTGGCAAACAAAGATATCTTTATCGACTTTGTGAGTAAAGAGAGTAGAATCGGCTTTGCCCATTACAAAGTCGTTCTTAAGAAGAAAATCCTTAAGGCATTCATACCATGCTCTAGGTGCTTGCTTAAGCCCATAGAGTGCCTTATGGAGCTTGTACACATGATTAGCAAACTTTGGATCTTCAAAGCCTAGCGGTTGTTCAACATACACCAACTCGGATAGGGGGCCGTTCAAGAATGCACCTTTCATGTCCATTTGATAAAGCTTGAAATCATGGTGAGTAGCATAGGCTAATAGAATACGAATTGACTCAAGCCTAGCTACGGGTGCATAGGTTTCACCAAAATCCAAACTTTCAGTTTGGGTGAAACCTTGTGCAACTAACCTTGCCTTGTTTCTTGTGACGACACTATTTTCATCTTGTTTCTTTCGAAAGACCCACTTGGTGCCAATCACATTTTGCTTTGGTCTCTCAACCAATTCCCAAACCTCATTTCTTGTGAAGTTGTTCAATTCTTCTTTCATGGAAATCACCCAATCCGGATCACCAAGTGCTTCATCTACCTTAAGAGGTTCCAAAGAGGAAACAAACGAGTAATGTTCACAAAATGTTGCTAAACGTGAATGAGTGGTTACCTCTCTTTGAATACTCCCAAGAATGTTGTCAACGGGAAGATCTCGTTGAACACTTTGATGAACTCTTGGATGAGGCACTTGTGATTGAGGTTGAATTGGTCCATCATCATCATCATCTTCAACTTGTCGTGCATCAACTTGAGCTTCTCCACCTTGTCCTCCCCCTTGATCAATGCCATGATCTTGATCATCACCATGATCTTGACTTTGATCTTGAGGTTACTGAGAGCTTGGTGGTTCAACTCTTGTTGATGATGATGGATCATTGCTTCTTTGATCAACCAGTGTTTGAGATTGAGCTTGGGCTTCACATGGTCTCACTTCACCTAAGCCCATCCTCATGATTGATAGACTTGGTGGCTCCTCGTCATCTACAAGGTTCTTATCAACTTGCTCCTTTTGAGAGCCGTTAGATTCATCAAAAGTCACATCTACCGTGACGTCAACACAACCGGTGGTTTTGTTGAAAACATTGAGCTTTTGGCTTTCTTGTTAAGTATGAAACACTTACAACCAAAAACTCTAAAGTAGTGCACCTTAGGTTTATTACCGGTGATTATCTCATAGGGTGTCTTGCCCAAATACTTGTGAATGTAGAGGCGGTTGATAGCATGGCAAGCGGTGTTGATTGCTTCAACCCAAAAGATATCCGGAGTCTTGTACTCATCAAGCATGGTTCTTGCGGCTTCAATCAATGTCCTATTCTTCCGCTCCACAATGCCATTTTGTTGAGGAGTGTATAGAGCGGAGAATTCATGCTTGATTCCTTCTTCATCAAGAAAATCTTCAATATTGGTATTCCAAAATTCGGAGCCATTGTCACTTCTTACATTCTTGATCTTCAACTCATATTCATTTTGAGCTCTTCTAATGAATTTCTTGACAATTCCCAGCACTTCACTTTTATTGAACACAAAGAACACCCAAGTGAAACGGGAAAAATCATCAACAATGACAAGACCATATTTGTTACCGCCGATGCTAATGTAAGCAATTTGTCCAAATAAATCCATGTGTAAGAGCTTCAAAGGTCTTGATGAAGTCATGATGTTCTTGGCGGGATGTGGAGCACCAACTTGCTTCCCGGCTTGACATGCGCTACACAACCTATCTTTCTCAAAAACAACATTGGTTAGTTCTAGGATGTGCCCGCCCTTTTGAAGTTTGGCCAAGTTCCTCATGCCAACATGGGCTAGTTGGCGATGCCAAAGCCAACCCAAGTTGGATTTCGCCACTAAACAAGTCTCAGGCTCAACTTTCTCCTTAGAGAAATCAACAAGATAAACTTTGCCCTTCAATTGACCCGTAAAAGCAATAGAGGAATCTGCCCTTCTAGTGACGGTCACACCCTTGTTAGTAAAGAGACAATTGTAGCCCATCATACAAAGTTGTGAGACGGACAACAAATTGCATCCCAATTTTTCAACCCAGTAGACATCATTAATTGAATTATTTTGAGTAAGAGCAATTTTACCCAAACAAATTACTTATCCTTGGCTATTGTCTCGAAAGACAATAGTTTCTTTAGGTATGTCATTTGTCTCCAAAGAAGTGAACAAGTTCTTCTCCCCGGTCATATGATTTGAACATCCACTATCAAGCAACCAACCGGTGCCACCGGAGGAGTAAGCCTACAAAACAAGTTAAGCTTTGAATTTAGGTACCCAAAAAGATTTGGGTCCTTGTGGGTTAGATGGGTAAACTTTTGGAACCCACACACTCCATAGAATGGCTTTCTTCGTGTAGGCCATTATATAATTGACCACAATTTGACCCTTGTGATCCATGGTAACCATGTAATCCGTAGTGTAGCTTGGTGATGGCTCGTGCTTCACCACATTTGACTTGATGGGAGCCTCAACCTTCTTCTTTGCTCGAGGAAGTGTAGTGGAGGTCACACCATGTGCTATGTTCATCAAATCCTCAAGCTTTGTTCCCTTAGTGAACATAACACATTCCTTACCTTTGACCATCCTCCTATCATTTGCTTTGACACCATGATAGTGACCAAGCCCATCCTTCTTGTGGGAGCATCTCCCTTCCTTGTATACAACCTTTAGCTCGGGCTTGAAATCACCATCATACCCATTTCTTACCAACTTGTTCAATCTATCAAGTTGAGCATCTTTTGCCTTGATGAGCTTTTCTAGCTTTGCCAAGTTAGTAACACAAGCTTGCACATCAATTTTATAGCATTTAGAGCAACTTTCACTTGTGGAGACATTAGAATCAAGGATTGCCTTAGAATCGGTTTTGGTGCTTTTCCAAAGAGCACCATAGTTAACTTCAAGGTCTTTGTATTTGACTGTCAAGCATGAGAGGCTCTCTTGAAGTTCACTATATGTGTTCTTTAGAGAAGCTAAAGATTCATCTACCAAGGATTTCTCCTTAAATATCCTCTTGTTTTAATCATTGGCCAAAGACAAGTCAATAGCCAACTTATCAACCTTAACCTTTTCTTCGGCTAGAGATTTCTCTAAGGTAAGGTTTCTCTCCTTTTCAAAGATGAGCAAGTCCTCTTGCCTATTGAGAGTCTCCTTCTTTTCCAATTTCTCCATAAGCTTTTTAATTTCTTTAAAACCTTTCTTATCAAATTCTTTTATCATAAAGGCTCTATGTTGTTCTTCCTCATCTTCCAAATCATTTTGTGCATTATCAAATGTGGAACGAGGTTCGAAAGAAGGTATGATTGTCTCTTGTACCTTGGTTCCTCTTGCCATAAGGCAAAAGTGAGCATCATCCTCATCATCGGAGAGGTTCTTGAAGAGCTTCCTTATGGACTTGGGCATGGCTAGAGTTGCCATCCCTTCATGATCGGAGTCTTCATGACATGACTCCCATTCTTTTCCAACATGAGCTTGACCTTGATATTTCTTCTTATAGTCCTTGCTCTTCTCCTTGTACTTCTTTTCTTCTTTGGCCTTGTTCTTCAATTGTGGGCAATCGGCAATGTAATGGCCAACTTCCTTGCACTCATAGCATCTTCTTTAATGATGAGGACACCAACACCAACGATACATCCACTCCGACACAAGTACCTATTGCTGGTCCTATTACTCGTGCTCGTGCGCATCAACTTAATCATCAGGTGAGTTCAAATCTAAGCTCAGGTGCATCATGTTTAGACCATGGAGACCCGTGTACTCTTGTTTTGCTTAGGAACCAAGGAGGCGGCCGAAAGGGAAACGGATTCGCGCAAGCTGGATTCGGACTGCAGAACAGTACCAACTTGTGACGGACACCACGGTCGCATATGAACTCGGATTGGGGCGTTCAAGTACTTCGTGGAAAGCTTATGAAGTCTTCTTTCAAACGGATCCGGCCTCATAGCCATATCTATTACGAGTCGGCCGCAATCGTTAAATTAATACAGAGTCCTTTTCTGCCCATGGTGCTGCGTCACCCTGTTTTGGTCCAATGGGCCGTGTATCAAGTTGAGTCCATTACGGACGCGTCCTAGGGTTGGAGTACGACCCCAACACCCCTGTGGTCGTCCTCCCACGTACTTATACCCCTTAGCCGCCGCCAAGGATGCTTGGGTTTTGTTTAGATCAAGTTTAGCCTTCGCTACTTGCTTGCAAGCGCGCGTGCTGGATCAGCCGCCCGTCTTCTTGTCTTCGGAACCCCACCATTATTGAGATTGCGTGTGAAACCTTCATTTATATCTAGTAAATTCAGTACTTGTCATACTTGTTCTTGCTAGTTCTTCGATTGCTTGCAGGACGAGTGCCCTAGTGGCCGGGTGCCGCGCTCCACAAGATCGCGACAGCCATTGGAGGGGGTGTATCGGTTGCTAAGGCGCAGCTTGGAAGGCTGTAGTCGGGCCGTGAACGTCGCCTCCATCGACCAATCGAGTTATCCACGCCTCTCATCGAAAGATCGGGAATCAAACCCTAGCGGGTCGCCATTATTTGTTGTGGCCTTTTCTTGTCATCACCGTTTCTCTTGTAAGATTTCTTCTTCATGAATGCTTGAAGCTCATCAAAACCAAAGCCATTTCTTCATCGGTTGACCCTTCATCACTTGAATCTTCTTTTGTTGACTTGGGGGTCTTGGAGTTTGACTCAACTTTGTTGCTAGTGATAGCATTGAGTGCTACACTCTTGTTGATCTTGTGGCTAATGGATTTTGCCACATCCCTCTCTACCAACTCTTGATGGAGAATTTCACCAAGAAGTTGATTTGGTGTCTTGGTCTTGAATTTTGGGTCTCTTCTAATATGGTTGCAAGAGTAGGGTTCCTTGGTGTGAAGGCCCTAAGCAACTTCTTTGTCACTTTGTAATCTTCCCAATCTTCACATCCAAGAGCTCTAATATCCGATACAAGGATTATGAGCCTATCGTACATTTACCTCACGGTTTCATCATCATTCATGACAAAGCACTCTAGCTCTCCTTGTATAAAATCAATCTTGCCTTCTCTAACTTCATCGGGCCCCTCATGAGTTTCTTTCAAAGTGTCCCGTATCTTCTTGGCCACTTAACATTGTGGACCTTGTTGAACTCTTGAGCACAAAGGGAACTTGTGATACCTCTCACAGCTTGCGCATTGCGGAAGTAATCTTGATAATGGCGACCCGCTAGGGTTTGATTCCCGATCTTTCGATGAGAGGCGTGGATAACTCGATTGGTCGATGGAGGCGACGTTCACGGCCCGACTACAGCCTTCCAAGCTGCGCCTTAGCAACCGATACACCCCCTCCAATGGCTGTCGCGATCTTGTGGAGCACGGCACCCGGCCACTAGGGCACTCGTCCTGCAAGCAATCGAAGAACTAGCAAGAACAAGTATGACAAGTACTGAATTTACTAGATGTAAATGAAGGTTTCACACGCAATCTCAATAATGGTGGGGTTCCGAAGACAAGAAGACGGGCGGCTGATCCAGCACGCGCGCTTGCAAGCAAGTAGCGAAGGCTAAACTTGATCTAAACAAAACCCAAGCATCCTTGGTGGTGGCTAAGGGGTATAAGTACGTGGGAGGACGACCACAGGGGTGCTGGGGTCGTACTCCAACCCTAGGACGCGTCCGTAATGGACTCAACTTGATACACGGCCCATTGGGCCAAAACAGGGTGATGCAGCACCATGTGCAGAAAAGGACTCTGTATTAATTTTACGATTGCGGCCGACTCGTAACAGATATGGATATGAGGCCGGATCCGTTTGAAAGAAGACTTCATAAGCTTTCCACGAAGTACTTGAACGCCCCAATCCGAGTTCATATGTGACCGTGGTGTCCGTCATAAGTTGGTACTGTTCTGCAGTCCGAATCCAGCCTGCGCGAATCCGTTTCCCTTTCGGTCGCCTCCTTGGTTCCTAAGCAAAACAAGAGTACACGGGTCTCCATGGTCTAAACATGATGTACATGAGCTTAGATTTGAACTCACCTGATGATTAAGTTGATGCGCACGAGCACGAGTAATAGGACCAGCAATAGGTACTTGTGTCGGAGTGGATGTATCGTTGGTGTTGATGTCCTCATCATCCTCCCCTTCTTGCATTTGAGTCGTCCTCGACTCAAGCTCATATTCCTCTCCCAAATATGGCTTCAAATCTGCAATGTTAAATGTGGGACTAACCCCAAAATCCGCAGGCAGATCGAGCTTATATGCATTATCATTGACTTTCTCTAACAATTTAAATGGTCCATCAGCCCGAGGTAGCAATTTAGATTTTCTCAATTCAGGAAACCTTTCCTTTCTCAAATGCAGCCAAACTAAATCTCCAGGTTCAAACTTTAGTTCCTTCCTACCTTTATCAACAGCAATCTTGTATTTAGCATTCATGCGCTCTATGTTTTCTTTAGTTGTTTCATGCAGTTTCAACATCAATTCGGCACGCTTAGTAGCATCAAAATTCGTTTTTTCAGAAAATGGCAAAGGCATTAAATCAATAGGAGAACGAGGCAAGAAACCATATACAATCTGAAATGGGCACATCTTTGTAGTAGAATGCAGCGATCGATTATAAGCGAATTCAATATGAGGCAAACAATCTTCCCACATCTTAATGTTCTTCTTTAAAACAGCCCTTAACATAGTAGACAAAGTCCTATTAACCACTTCAGTTTGACCATCAGTTTGCGGATGACATGTAGTAGAAAACAACAATTTAGTTCCCAATTTAGCCCATAAAGTCTTCCAAAAATAACTAAGAAATTTAGCATCACGATCAAAAACAATTGTGTTGGGCACACCATGCAAACGAACAATTTCCCGAAAGAACAAATCAGCAATGTGAGAAGCATCATCAGTTTTATGACATGGTATGAAATGGGCCATCTTAGAAAATCTATCAACAACCACAAACACACTATCACGTCCCTTCCTAGTCCTAGGCAATCATAACACAAAATCCATAGAAATATGTTCCCAAGGAGCACTAGGAACAGGTAGAGGCAAATACAAACCGTGTGGATTCAATCGTGATTTAGCATTTTGACATGTCGTGCAGCGAGCAACAAATCTCTCCACATCTCTTCTCATCTTTGGCCAAAAGAAATGACCAGCAAGTATATCTTCTGTTTTCTTTGCTCCAAAATGCCCCATTAAGCCACCTCGATGCGCTTCCTGCAACAATAACAAGCGAACGGAGCTAGCTGGAATGCATAGCTTGTTAGCTCTAAAGACAAACCCATCACTAACGATGAATTTGTTCCATCCCTTCCCCTCTTTACAATGCAGCAACACATCTTTAAAATCAGCATCATTAACATATTGATCTTTAATCGTTTCCAATCCAAATATTTTGTAATCAAGTTGGTTCAACAAGGTGTATCTCCTAGACAATGCATCAGCAATTATATTCTCTTTCCCTTTCTTGTGCTTAATAATATAAGGAAAAGATTCAATAAATTCAACCCACTTAGCATGTCTACGGTTCAATTTTCCTTGACTACGAATATGTTTTAAAGATTCATGATCTGAATGAATAACAAACTCTTTGGGCCATAGATAATGCTGCCATGTTTCTAATGTGCGAACAAGAGCATATAATTCCTTATCATAAGTAGAATAATTCAGAACAGGCCCGCTCAATTTTCACTGAAATAAGCAACAGGTTTGCCTTCTTGTAACAAAACACCACCCAAACCAATGCCACTAGCATCACATTCAAGCTCAAAGGTTTTATTAAAATCAGGGAGTTGGAGGAGAGGTGCATGTGTCAACTTATCTTTCAGCGTGTTGAAGGAGTTCTCTTGTGTTTTACCCCAACTAAATGGCACTCCCTTCTTTGTAAGCTCATTCAAAGGCGCGGCAATGGTGCTGAAGGCCTTCACAAAACGACGATAGAAACCAGCAAGTCCTAGGAAACTCCGCACTTGCGTGATAGTCTTCGGTATAGGCCATCCCTGTATAGCTTCCACCTTGGCTTCATCAACCTCGATTCCCTGTGGAGTCACGACATAGCCAAGAAAAGACACTCGATCGGTGCAAAAGGTGCACTTCTCAAGGTTACCAAATAAACGTGCATCTCGTAAAGCATTAAAAACAGCACGTAATCAAGATGTTCATCGAAAGATTTGCTGTAAATCAATATATCATCAAAGTAGACAACAACAAATTTCCCAATGAAAGCACGCAGAACCTCGTTCATTAATCTCATGAAAGTACTCGGTGCATTAGTTAACCCAAAAGGCATGACTAACCACTCATATAACCCGAACTTAGTTTTGAAAGCAGTTTTCCATTCATCTCCCAATTTCATACGAATCTGGTGGTACCCACTACGCAAATCAACTTTGGAAAACACAATAGCACCACTCAATTCATCAAGCATATCATCCAAACGAGGGATAGGGTGTCGATATCGAATTGTGATATTATTAATAGCCCTACAATCAACACACATACGCCATGTTCTATCCTTTTTAGGCACTAAAATAACCGGAACAGCACAAGGACTAAGAGACTCACGCACCTAACCTTTGTCGAGTAGTTCTTGCACTTGTCACTGAATTTCCTTAGTTTCTTCCGGATTTGTCCTGTATGGCGCACGGTTTGGCAACGATGCACCAGGAATAAGGTCAATTTGGTGCTCAATCCCTCGTATTGGTGGCAGCCCCGCTGGTATCTCACTTGGGAACACATCAGAATACTCCTGCAAAAGGTTAGCAACAGCAGGGGGCAAAGAATGCTGCATATCGTGAACTGAAATCAAAGCATTCTTGCACACCAAAGCATAGGCAACAGAAGTGGAAGCAATCAATTCATTAATATCAGACTTAGTAGCAAGCAAGCAATGTCCTTTCAATCTTATCTCATCTTCCCTGCTACTAACAGATTTGGCATTCTTATCGATCTCAGCTTTAGTTCTCTTAGCTTTAGCAACATCATCACGCACAATAGATTCAGGTGACATAGGAAGCAAAGCGATTTTCTTATCATGATGTATAAGAGAATATTGATTTGATCTACCAAGATGCATGCTATCGGTATCAAATTGCCATGGTCTACCTAGCAGAATATGACAAGCTTCCATAGGCACAACATCGCATTCAACAACATCATGATATGAACCAATAGCGAAATTAATTCGTACCAATCTCGTTACCTTGACCTTACCACTATTGTTGAGCCACCGAATGTGATATGGATGTGGGTGCGGTTTTGTTGTAAGTGCAAGCTTCTCGACCATATCGCTGCTAGCCAAGTTGTTGCAGCTACCTCCATCAATTATCAAACGGCATGAACGCTCTTTAATAACACACTTTGTTTGGAACAGTGTATGCCGTTGATTTTGCTCCGCCTTTTCCATTTGTGCACTAAGTACACGCAGCACAATGAGGCTCTCATAATGATCTGCATCCTCTGCACCAATCTGCTCTTCTGGTTGTTCCTTAGTACCTGCATGGTCAGCAGCAAGCAAAGCAAGTGTATCTTCATCAAAATCACTAGCAGAGGAATACCCACCATCTCCTTTGACCACCAAAACGCGCTTGTTAGGGCAGTCACGTTGCACGTGGCCAAAGCCCTTGCATCGATGGCACTGAATATCTCTTGTCCTTCCCGTGGAGGCAACCGAAGATGCACTCGTGGCTGGTTTCTGGACAGTCATGGTTGCTGAATTTGTCGGGGGAGCACGTGTCTTATCGTTGGATGGAGCGGGTATTGTCGACCGACTCGGGAATGTAGAAGGTGCAGGAGCTCGTCCGGTCAATGAGGTAGATGTGCGCGGCTGCCATGATGAAGGTTTTCCTGCAGAAATATTAGTTCTTCTACTAGCACGTCGTCCCAGCACTTCCCTTTCAGCTTTACAAGCAAGATGGAACAAACGGGTTACGTTAGTATAATCTTTATAAGCAAGAATGTCCTGAATTTCTTGATTCAAACCTCCTAAAAATCTAGCCATAGCAGGTTCCTCATCCTCCACTAAATTACAACGCAACACACCCATTTGTAATTCCTGATAGTATTCTTCTACACTTTTATTACCCTGTCTCAATTGTTGCAATCTATGTAACAGATCACGCGCATAGTAAGAAGGAACAAATCTAGCCCGCATGACCCGTTTCAAGGCATCCCAGGTTTGTGGAATATTATTAGGATTTTTCTTAGCATGTTCTATCCACCAAACAGAGGCAAAATCAGTAAATTCACTAGTAGCCGCCCTAACACGTATATTCTCAGGAAATTCATGACATGCAAACTTTTGATCAACAGCAATTTCCCAAGTAATGTATGCATCAGGATTGTATTTTCCATCGAAAGAAGGTATCTTAAATTTTATTTTACTGAAAGCATCATCATTATTATGTACCTCACGTCGTCGATGTCCACCCGTACCTCTCCGATTAGTTCGCAGTCGTCGGCGACTAGAAGCATCTTGGTCATCTAGTTCAGTATCAGCGACATAATCATCCCAATTATCCTCGACACGCTCATCCTTCTTGTTTTCTCCCTCATGCCCATTTGCAGTTCTGGCATGCATCTCATCAAAACGCCTCAAAAGAGCAGCAAGACTTTGGTCAATATGAGCGAACGACGTCTCCAGCCTTGTAAGCTTGGTGTTGGTGGCAAGCTGCGTGGCCTCCAACTGCCCAATCTTATCATTTGACACCAGCATATCTTCAGCAAGCCCATCTACATGCCTCCTCATCTTATTTTCAAAATGTTGTATGATTCCCTTTGTACGAGGAGAGTGACCTAAACTCCCATCACCCTCTGATCCTGTCATGGTTAGATGAACAAAGGAAACACGAAAATAGGTGAAGAAATAAGATCGTACAACTAATGGGATGTAGCTACTGCAAGGCGCTCACACTCAACCTGTTACACAAGCTCTTACCAATTCTTACCTTGCTCATTAGGAGGGGACGGCAACCAACAAGTCTGCAACCGTGGGATGAAGTGTATCGGTGCCGCAACAACAGGACCTGTCAAGCTGTAGTCGAATATGTGGAGCTATAGGTGGGCTGAAGCAAGGATGAACTAGCACCACATTAGTTACAAAAGCAAGCTGAAAAATCGTTCAACGGCGGTACTATGCTGGTCCTAGCCTAGACCGTGCTAGAGACGCGAGCCTGGACACAAATGAAGTCACGAGACACCACCGAAGAAAAAAAGATGCACAAAGAACAGCCCCCTTTTCTTCCCTTCTTTTTCTTCTTCTTCTTTTTTTTTCTTTTCTTTTTCTTTTTTTCCTTCTTTTTTTTGTTTTTTTTTCAGGGGATCCTCAAAACTGATTATATAACCTAAAAGACTTCAAAAGAGCCACACAACACACAAACTTTTCCCAAAAGGGTAGGGGTATTCCGGTAAAAAAAAGAGTCACACAGCACACAAACTCTCTCTCTCTCTCTCTGGAGTAAGCCGAGACTATATGTATTCGTGCAAAGTTGTGGTTTGAGTAAGCCGAGACTACTTCTGCCTTTCTGGAGTGCTACAAAATATGCAGTACAAGTGCGAATAGCAATGGAATTTTATAACACGGCGCAATAACCAATTCGAACTAGGAAACCGATCCCTACTCAAATCACAGTACTGCGTGCGATTCGGTCACAAACCAACACAGAATCTAACTCGGACTTGAACACGAATATGGACTCGGATTCCGCCAACACGGAGTATGTATGGTAGCGCACGGTTGTGACTAGAACGTGACAAGAACTCGAAACTCTAAAGGACTAAAACTAAGACCAGCAACTCGACGCAACCGATGCAACCGAAAATTCAACAAGCCCTAACTAAGCAGTGCTAGCAAAGGCTCAAACGAGTTTATAGGATTGAAGATAAACTAATCTACTATTTTTTTTGGCTTTTCTAGACTATAGGAAAAATAAAACAGCGAAGAATTAGAAGTCTCTCACCGATAAACCTTGCTCTGATTACCAACTAATGGCGACCCGCTAGGGTTTGATTCCCGATCTTTCGATGAGAGGTGTGGATAACTCGATTGGTCGATGGAGGCGACGTTCACGGCCCGACTACAGCCTTCCAAGCTGCGTATTAGCAACCGGTACACCCCCTCCAATGGCTGTCGCGATCTTGTGGAGCGCGGCACCCGGCCACTAGGGCACTCGTCCTGCAAGCAATCGAAGAACTAGCAAGAACAAGTATGACAAGTACTGAATTTACTAGATGTAAATGAAGGTTTCACACGCAATCTCAATAATGGTGGGGTTCCGAAGATAAGAAGACGGGCGGCTGATCCAGCATGCGCGCTTGCAAGCAAGTAGCGAAGGCTAAACTTGATCTAAACAAAACCCAAGCATCCTTGGTGGTGTCTAAGGGGTATAAGTACGTGGGAGGACGACCACAGGGGTGCTGGGGTCGTACTGCAACCCTAGGACGCGTCGGTAATGGACTCCACTTGATACACGGCCCATTGGGCCAAAACAGGGTGACGCAGCACCATGTGCAGAAAAGGACTCTGTATTAATTTTACGATTGCGGCCGACTCGTAACAGATATGGATATGAGGCCGGATCCGTTTGAAAGAAGACTTCATAAGAGTTCGACGAAGTACTTGAACGTCCTAATCCGAGTTCATATGCGACCGTGGTGTCCGTCACAAGTTGGTACTGTTCTGCAGTCCGAATTCAGCCTGCGCGAATCCGTTTCCCTTTCGGTCGCCTCCTTGGTTCCTAAGCAAAACAAGAGTACACGGGTCTCCATGGTCTAAACATGATGTACATGAGCTTAGATTTGAACTCACCTGATGATTAAGTTGATGCGCACGAGTACGAGTAATAGGACCAGCAATAGGTACTTGTGTCGGAGTGGATGTATCGTTGGTGTTGATGTCCTCATCACCCACCTCATAGATGCTAGCATCACACATGATCTCGAAGGGCAGCTTCCAATTCGGGGTTGAATGGTTGGAGCTGAGATGAGTGCATGTTTGAGTGTATGAAATGATTTCAAGCACTCATCATCAAAATGGAAAGTAACGTCCTTAGCTAGCAGGCAAGTGAGAGGTCTAGCAATGTTGGAGAAGTTGGCTATGAAGCGCCGGTACAACCCTGCATGACATAGAAAGCATCAGATTCCTTTGACATTGGTGGGAGGCGTCAACGTTCGATGAACTCAATCTTCACCTTATCCACCTCGATTCCCCTCGGAGATGAGATGTCCAAGAACAATGCCCTCACGGACCATGAAGTGACCCTTTTCCCAATTTTGTACCAGGTCCTTCTCTTGGCATCTCTATAAGACCCTATCCATTTTCTTGAGACATTGATCGAAGGTTTTACCAAAAACTGAGAAGTCGTCCATGAAGACTTCCAAAATTTCCTTGATCATGTCCGAGAAGATGGACATAATGCATCTTTTGAATGATGCGCGTGCATTACACAACCAGAATGACATGCATTGGTAAGCGTAGGTTCCATAAGGGCATATGAACGTAGTCTTACTTTAGTCATCGGGATGAATGGGGATCTGATGGTAACCAAAATAGCCATCAAGGAAACAGAAGTAGGAGTGCTTTGCTAACCTCTCGAGCATTTCATCGATGAAAGGTAGCGGGAAGTGGTCCTTCTTCATAGCCTTGTTGAGCTTTCTGTAGTCGATGCACATCCTCCATCCCGTGACGGTTCATTGTGGAATTAGCTCGTTCTTGTTGTTTTCCACTACCGTCATACCTCCTTTCTGGCACTACCTGTACTAGGCTTACCCACTCACTATACGGGATGGGATATATGATTCCAGCGTGTAGGAGTTTTAGAACCTCCTTCTTCACCATCTGAGGCATCTCATTATTCAACCTACGTTGAGGCTCCCTGGAGGGTGCCATGGTGGGATCAATGGGAATGCGATGGGTGCAAAGAGTAGGACTGATGCCTTTGAGATCTTGGAGAGCGTAGCCAAGAACGGTCTGATGCTTTTCTAAGACAGTGATGAGTTTTGATGTCTCCTCATCTGAGAGTTTATCACTAGTGATTACGGGATTCTCTACATCACTATTTAGAAAGGCATAACGGAGGCCAGAAGGTAGGGGTTTAAGCTCAATTGGAGGCCGGGTTGGAACTTCGAATTCCGTGAACTCTAAGATCTCATCAGAATCTTCCTCTTCTTGGATAAATTATTCAGCTTCTTTTTCAAGAGCCATCTCTGATGAGTCAAAGGGATTTGTGTCCAACACCTCCTCATTTGGCTCTATTATGGGGGAAACCTCTGCCACTGAATTTACTGATCGAGTGACAGGAACAGAAGGAGTTTCCTTCCCCAATTTGATGTTAAGTGTGACACCCTAGGTGTTTAAAATGCTAAATCAAGAATCACAACACTAAGCCATGCACAAAAGAGTTAGAAGAGCATGAAACAACATATTAAAATTCACTTATAAGCATGTGTATATGTGTGTGCATATAATGAATAAACATGTGTACTTATGCAAAGAAACACCTACAACTTTTACACATGATCCTTAATGGCCATGAAATTGAATAGGCACCACAGTCATCATGGTAGCAATAAAAGCCTAGTTCAACACCAGGGGTAATTATGCAAATTTACACATGAAATGATGAGTTAACTAAATCATAGTTTTTGGAATATTTAAAATAACTTTAAATCCTTTGCTAAAATCAATTTTTGCCCAACATGAATGTTGTAGATCTTGAAAAACTGAACAAGTTTGGTATTCAACAGTTTTTGATTTGACCTTGGGAAGTGGGAGAAATTCTTAGTTTTACAATCAGACACCTGTAGTTTTCTTTATTTACGTTTCAATCCCACCTCCACTGCTTCTCCTCCCTCCACCGTGCCGTACCATCATCGGCAGGGTGCGGCCACCACTTGGCCTGTGCTCTGGCATCCAACCCACCAAGGAGATCCCGAGGATCTCCCTCACCTTGATGAGAGCCCACGGCCCCACCAAATCCACCGCGAATCCGGCCACGAATCAGGCCCTGGCCGCACGCACGCCATGCAGTGTCGCCGGCGATGGCAGCTGGCAGCGGCGCCCACAGTTTGGCGCCGCAGCTCACCACCGCGCCCGGGAGGACGTCCCCCTGGCCTCCCTCTCCCTCGTAGCGCCTATAAAAGGCAGGGTAGAGCCCTCACGTGCGCCAGGAACGCCGCCGCGCCTCTTCCCAATGCCGGCGAGCTCCTGCCGTCGAGGAAAACCCTGTCCCATCCCCGTGTTGCAAAAACCGCTCCCTCACCACCTACCCCACCCCTCACTGAAGCTCACCGGCCAGTTCCCGTGCCCCAGCCATCGTCGGAGCGCCGCCGCCGGGACCATCCCCGCCGCCGGTTCCTACTTCACACGGCCAGGCCGCCTCCGACCGCCCCAACCCCAACCGAAGCCTCCACAAGGTAGCACACGACCCCTGGATGCTCCTCCCACCCTTGACCCTCGCCGCCGGCGAGCTAACTCACCTGAATTTAGCCGGCCACCGCCGTTCCCACTGCCAGGGACCCAATTGATTTAATTGAATTAGTTTTAGGGGCCTAGGTGCAAGATTGGAGGGACTATTTTGTAAAGTATGAACTAAAGTTTTAGTTGTAAAGATGTGAACTCTGAAAATCGAAAACAAATCATAGAACAGATGGAAGGTTAAATAGAACAAATCATCTATTCTGTAATCTGTGGAACAAAATCTACTACTTTTGTTACATGCACTTTCTCAGTTTCGCAATATATTTTGTTCTAGGACAAATGGAAGGTTAAATAGCTTTTAAATGTAACCAATGTTGTAACTAGTGCTGGACTTGAAATTTATATGGTAGCTTCTGTACTAGAATTAGAGTCTTACATAAAAATCTCATGCTCTGAATCCACCTACAACTACTTGTTTGAAACACCTTTGGTTACATGCTAGATCTAAAATGTCTATTTATTTCATACAGTTGTAGTACAAGTTTTCAGTCAAGACTTTGCTGAGATCTTGTTGTCACTGATTATGTACACAAATTTTGAGCATAGTTACTTCACTAGAACTTGTTGTTTCATTTATTACATGTTTAACAAAGTAAAACCACAACCAGTAGTTTTTGTGCTAGAAAAATAATGATCTTTTTACTAGTAGATCTACTTCACTAAGGAAAGCTACAGAACAAGTTTGAGACTCAGAAACTAAAAGGAACTATCTGTAGAAATAGATCTTTGTCGAGTTAGATCTAGATTAAAGTATTTATTTGTTGCTCAAACTTGCCTAGGAAAAATCTGAAAAATTTACAGTAGACTCATCACTAGATTAGAAGTACTCAATAAATTTTTTAGCATCACATTTGTTATGGTTTGTTCTGCATAAATAGATCTTTTTTCTAGCAGTAGCTGTTTAGTGTATTTTTCATGTTTAATCTGCTGCATAAAAATGTCTGAAATTTTTACAGTACATTTATCTCTGAATGTGGTGCTCTGCATAAAACTTTCATCACCCGAAGTTCTTTAGACCAGTAGTTGTGTTAAATCCATATTATGCTTAGAAAATAGAGTTTCATTATAACACAACCACTTCTTGTTTAACAAAGTTAAGTAGTTTAAGATGTACTCTATTAACGATTGCCCAAGAAATCTTAACTAAGTAACTTTACAACAAAATCTATGTTTTGTGGACTGCAACTTTATCGTGAAGTAAATAATGTCACGTATCACTTTAATAACTTGAACATATGCATTCATATAGAAACGACCGCACTCGCCGATGGAATGTACGAGTTAGTGCCGGAGCCCGAGGACGAGCAGAATGAAGCCCAAGCTAACCTAACTGAAGTTGTTCAAGACCCGAACCAAGTTTCGGAAGAGCCCAAGGCTAGTGTCGCTCATGAAAGCAAGCCCCGGTGCATGATCCCAATATTTTCGACTTATGCAATTTATGTTCCTATTTATTTGTGCATTTAAGTTCATAGGAGTTGCCTGAAACCATAGATGCATGATCCTAGGTACCTATGTGCTGAATACTAGAACTGGAGTTCGGTTAGATGCTATGCTAATAGGTTCGGTAGAAGTCGAGTGATTGTCGGTCACTCGCGAGAATTGTAGGAGTTGATTGTTTACTACATGCTGCAACTATAAGGTCGACGGGCGGGGCTGTGGTACGATACTCTTGGATCAGGCCCTGTCTGTATAGTGAAAGATGTTAAGGCCGCAGTGTGTGGTAGTGGTGGTTAAGCGTTTGAACGTACTAGCCACATGCCGAAAATATGGTACTCGGTAAGCTAATTACCTGATCGGCCCGGCAAGTGGACTTTACTTTCACCCTACTTGAACTAGGTTCACATGCTTGCAACATGCGGGTGCAGGGCTAGGCCCTGTAGTTGAGGATGGTGACCCTGATCCATGACCCGGACTGAAAAGGGAACGGTTGCTTGGGGTGACCCTTCAGTGCCCCAGGCGTGTGTGTTAGGTTTGCCTTGCAAGGTTTATAAACTCAATTCGAATCGTCCATTTCTCGCAGTATATCAGATTGCTTAATACTTCTGCCACATAGAGTAATAAGTGGAATGATGATGATGATGAATAATCTTGTTGGATGAATAATGTTCTACCATGTTTGAGTAGAAATAGATGCTCGTTTATAATGGTTAATTTGAACTAGAATCTTGAAAGCTAAAATCTGAAAATAAGGACTTACTCTATGTTGCTTTTCAGCAAAATGAAACCTAGAGCTTTAGAGCTATGCATGTTTAGGAGTCGGCTAAGTATATACCAATAGTCGAGTAAGCCTTGCTGAGTATTAGTATACTCAGCCTTGCTTGTGGCTTTGTTTTCAGGTATATCTTTTGAGGATATGATAGCCGGTTTGACTTGGCCTTGTACTTTGCCTCCTGGTTGGTCCATGGAATAGGATGCGTCCCCGGCCAATGACAACACTGCCGAGTGATTCCACGTACATTCTTCATCGTGGTATCCGCATCGATGCTAGTTGAACGTGTTTTATTTCCGCTGCTTATGAACTCTGAATAAATGTTTTATGTTGAACTCTGTAGTACTTGTTTCCTGAACTTGTTTTATGAACTCGGTTTGTAATAATTAAGTATCAAACTCTGTGTTGTAAAATTTGCAGCATGTTGTAAACTCTGGACTTGCCTTTGTGCGAGTTATGTGTATGCTTTGTTTCGATCGAAATATTTAGTGGTCACATCAGGATCTACCCGACAGACTGTCGGATTACTCCGTTTGAAGTGCATGGTAGTCGTTTTGCCTTTATGAACGATGGTTAGTGCACTTGAGCTGGATTAATTCAGGCGGTTCTGCCACAGCTGGTATCAAAGCGAAAAGTGTACACCAGAGGATGCAACAGACATTAAAAATCAGATTTCGATAAATTTGACCACAAAAAGTTGTATTTGAAAAGTGCGTTGGTTTCGTTAAGGATGTCGCTTAGTTCGTAAAGCCCTAGGGAGTTATGGGAAGTTACTACGTGGCTATCTAATTTATGTTATTAAACTGACTTCCAACATATTACTTTCTATCAAAACTTACTTTTATGCACAATCAACCTTTAAATTTTGTAACGATGCACTCATCGCTCAGGTAAGAAGGTAAGGATCCTCAGGCAACTGAGGGAGCTTGGCCTTCCTGTCGGTGATGCAAACCGAACGCTGCCCTCAAGCAGTGGCCTACTTGAGGTGCTGCCAATATACCAACTATTAGTTGATTATATTGGGAGTAGAAGGTTTGGAGCAGGGTATGGCGATCGCTGTTCATGCCCCCGTCTTATCCCCGTGAATACGCTATCTTGGTAGCGTATGTTAATATCGTCTGTATGGCGGAAATTGTACGGATGTTGTTTCTATAGTGAACAGTAATGAATGGGGATACTTTCATGAGTGCTAGCATGAAATGTTCAATGGATATATATATACTTTGTGAATTTTCTGCAGGTACACTAACCACGATTATGATGAGTTAAGGTCGGTTAGGAATATTCGACTAGATATTATAGCGAGAGCCATATTATATGTGCCACCGAATCTAACCACGTAAGTCCAAAGTTATTTGGCAATTTTTTCATTTTGTGAGGGCGATAGATCGTGCATGCAACATGTTAAGTGGAAATCAAATAAAAAGAGTTTGAATACATGAATTGGAACCATAAGCCAAGTCTCTTAAGGATTATCTAGAAATCTACTTTTTCTGCCAGAACTCAGGAAAAGAATTGAATACACCTAGCAAATGACTTTAGTGGTATGGGAGCCTGTTGAGAGTTTTGTTTCAAACTTGTCTACTATCTGCTGTTAAAAATTCAAAAATTTTGGACCAAGATACAGTAAGTAATCTTGTAAAGAACTACCTTAAGTTTTTCTGCCTAGTTAAGACAGTTTTGGGTAGTTAAATTTTTTGACTAAGATCTAGCTCTGGAGTTGACTAGCAACGTTGTGCACAGTTATCTGAGGAATATCCTGGTAAAATTTAAAGATTTTTGGACACCAATTGCTTAAGATATGATTATTTTGGTATACTACCCAGAATCTGTTTTTCAGGTTGTGCCAGTTTTTCGCTATCTCACCCTTTGATCTTTTAATCCAGATGGCTGAGCCGGCAGTCATTGTGTGGGATGAGGAAGAGCGTGCACATTCAGCGTGCCTGCACTGGGAGGGCTTTCCCTCCATCATGTGGGAAGCACTGCAAGCTTTGGGTTATCCAGATCCACCTCGCTATGCGGGGAAAGAGTTTGTGGAAGATGGAGTTCGGAGATGCAGGGTTAACATGACCATCCCACAGCACCCCCTTCACCCTGAGTGGGCAGCCATAGAGATTGAGGTGATCGGACGTCGTCTGATTGACTCGTGGGAGTCTACAGCTATGAAGGCTATTACCACCTTGTGTGCGCAGCACCCAGTTGAGGTGGCCTTGTCTCCTGTGGGGTTGTTTCCAGCCATCCAGGATAACAATCAGGCATGGATTGGCAGAGTGGCGAACTTGGGTGTGTTGGCAGGGTTAGACTCTATCGGGACCATCACCATGACAGTCAGGTGCATGAATGCACTATACCGTCTTCAGGCTCTTCAGATTCAGGGGATGACACATGTAGTGGACCTTGCTCAGTCACTGCAGTGGGGAGTACAGTTGAGAGATGAGCAACTGCAGGTCCTTGTAGAGGACATTGAGGAGAGAGGTGCCACTATTACTCAGCTCGAGGCTCAAGTTCTGGAGCGCAACGCCTTGCTAGCTGACCGTGATGCCACGATTGGGGTCTTGCAGGAGCAGGTGCATGACCTCAATATTGAGCTTAATGATGCCTTTGCACACCTAGATATGCAGCAGGCCCAGCAGTTTCCCTCCCGATGAGATAGAGTTGGATGGCGAGGAGCCTATGGAGATGGAGGGTGTTTCCGGACTTGACTCAGAGGATATGCCTCCACAGCCACACCTTGAGGGAGCTGACTCTTTTATGGGTAGCGCGTCTTCGGTCAACAATCTCGACGACTTCTAGGCGACGACTTTAGAAAAGTTTATGTATATACTCCTCCTAGTGTAGCCTAACTTTTGGCAAGTGTTGTATTAGGCTAACTTAGAGTTGAGTACCCCCCCTACTGAAATAAATTTAACTTGGTAGTTTGAACTCTTTAATCAGGTAGGCTATGGTGACGAACTCTATGGATGGATGTAAATATTGGCAGTCAGATTTAAATTGATGATGCAGTAGTTTGCCTAAATTTTTATCTATGTTTCTCCATATTTCTGGGCTATGTGATGAATACCAAAGTTGTCTCCAATTTCATGATCCAGGTGCTCACAAAATTTCAGCTTCATTGGACCTTTGTATCAAGAGTTATGGGCAATATACTATAGCTCGGCCTGCTGAAATTCAGCCAAAACAGAGAAGCAGTATTTGAATTTTTCGACTGCCTTATCCATCGATTTAGCTTTGGGTTTGAATACCAAAGTTGTAGAACGTGAAATTTTCTCATTGCTGGTAAAATTTGAGAGGCATTTGATGAACAGAACGTGAGATATGAATTTTCTTCTAACCAGCAACATTCTGTCCAGAATCGTTAAGGATCAATTGAGCACTATAATTTTCCATACTTGCTCCTTTGAATTTTTCTTGGAAGTGATATGGATCCTTGATCTAATAAAAATCTTCTGTATTTCAGATGGTTGGAGCAACACATAGTAACCCCGATGGGTTTGGGGCCAGTGGCAGTCGTTCACAACAAACACCGCCACCGCCACCCAGCTTAGTTGAGGTTATGGCCGCTCAAACCGAGTTACTACGCCAACTTGTTCAAGGGCAACAGCAGCAGCAGCAGCAGCCAGGTGGGCACAATATCCACCAACCTCAAGCCGCTGGATATCAAGAGTTCTTTGCTACGCAGCCCCCTCTGTTTCATAAGACGGAGGAGCCCTTGGATGTGGACGCTTGGATTCGAACCATCAAGTCCAAGTTTTCTTTGCTGGTAGTGCCGTGTTCGGATGCAAACAAGGCCCACTTTGCTGCATAGCAACTTTGTGGTACTACGCAATTATGGTGGGATAATTATTTTCCTATGCTTCCGGTAGACCATGTTGTCACATGGAACGAGTTCAAGAATGCTTTCAGAGCACATCATATCCCAGAAGGCCTTATGGAGAGAAAGTTAAATGAGTTCTTGTCTCTCACTCAGGGCACTCGTACTGTGCTTCAGTATGCCTAGGCTTTCAATAATCTTTGTCAGTATGTGGGTTATCATGTTGATACTAACGCTAAGAAGCGTGATCGCTTCCATCGAGGATTTAACACCAAGCTCAAGGAACGACTGAATCTTGTCAGAGCGGACACTTATAATGAGATGGTAAATATGGCAATCACTTAAGAGGATTGTGTCGTGGCTCATCGTGCGGAGAAGAAAAGGAAGACTCCAGCTGGAATCTCGAGTGTTAAACCACCAAGGTATCGCTTAGTGCAGAATATCGCACCTAAACCTCTTCAGAATGTCCCTCAGCCAGGACGTTGGGTTGTCAGGCCTCCTCAGCAATAGGGCATGGCAAGACCTCCTGCTCCATAGCAAAATGGCCCAAGGCCCAATGCTCAGCAGCCACTTCGCCCTGGTAATGCAAATCGCTGCTTCAATTGTGGGAGTTCCACCCACTTTGCTCGAGAATGCCCTCAACCTAGATAGCAGGCACAGGACCAAGGTTCTAATCAGAATAACAAGAACAAGGGCAAGCGATAGGTTATTCATGTTAAGCAAGGGCGAGTTAACTTCACCACTCTTGCAGAACTTCCTGATGGCGCACTAGTGATGATGGGTACATTTTCTATTCATCGCAAGCCTGCAGTTATATTATTTGGTTCTGGTGCATCACATAGATTCATTAGCGCAAAGTTTGGAGCAAAGTTAGGTTTGCATTTTTTTCACACAAAGGGATCATACATGATAGCAGCACCAGGTGGTAAAATTGCTTCCAATCAAATCATAAGAAATGTACCAATTAAATTGGGTAGCAAAACCATCAAAACAGACCTGATTCTCCTGAAACTAGAAGGCATGGATATTATTTTGGGAATGAACTAGATGACTAGACATGGGGTGACCTTAGAAATTTCTTCACAAGCTGTCGAAATGAACTCTTCATATCAAGGAACTACTACTTTTTACCTACCATTCTGAGAATGTATAAATTCATGCGCTTTCGCAATGAAGGTATTAAACTGGAACATATTCCTGTGGTCTGCGAGTATGCCGATGTCTTTCCGGTTGACTTGCCAGGGATGCCACCAGATAGGGACATTGAATTTATCATTGAATTACAGCCAGGCACTGCACCTATTTCTAAATGACCCTATCGAATGCCACGCAAGGAATTGGCCGAATTAAAAATTCAGCTCCAAGAACTTCTTGACAAGGGCTATATTCGCCCAAGTGCTTCACGTTTGGGTTGCCCAGCCCTGTTCGTGAAGAAAAAGGATAATAGCCTGAGGTTCTGTGTAGACTACCGACCTCTCAATGTGGTGACAATCAAAAACAAGTATCCACTTCCCCGCATTGATGTTCTCTTTGATCAATTGGCTGGAGCTAAGGTTTTCTCCAAGATTGATCTTCGTTCTGGTTATCATCAAATTAAGATCCGACCATGTGATATCCCTAAGACTGCCTTTTCCACAAGATACGGGCTATATGAATATTTGGTGATGTATTTCAATCTCACAAGTGCTCCTACCTATTTTATGTATCTCATGAACTCGGTCTTTGTGCCAGAGCTTGACAAGTTTGTCGTGGTTTTCAATGACGACATTCTGATTTATTCCAAGAATAAAGAGGATCATGCTAAACACTTACACATAGTTCTTCAACGTCTCCGAGATCATCAGCTATATGCCAAATTCTCTAAATGTGAATTCTGGTTAGACAGTGTGAAATTCTTGGGCCATACTATCTCCAGCGAAGGTATATCGGTTGATCCTAGTAAAGTTCAAGAGGTGATGGATTGGAAACGTCCAACCTCGGTTCATCAGATTCGCAGTTTTCTTGGTTTAGCCAACTATTATCGCCGCTTCATTCCGAATTTCTCAAGAATTGCTAAACCTATAACTGAACTATTGAAGAAGGGAATAAAATTTGTTTGGGTTGAAAAGTGTAAACAAGCTTTCCACACCCTTGGAGCACATTTGACTACAGCCCCAATTTTAGCTCAACCCGATAATACCAAGCCATTCAACGTTTATTGTGACGCTTCTGGCACTGGTTTGGGTTGTGTACTTATGCAAGACAATCGAGTCATTGCCTATGCTTCCAGAGCACTTTGGCTCCATGAAAAGAATTATCCGACACATGATCTTGAATTACCTGCTGTCATTCACCCTCTCAAGATTTGGAGGCATTATCTCATGAGCACCCATTGCAATATTTTTACCGACCATAAGCGTCTCAAATATATTTTCACTCACGCTGATTTGAATATGAGACAAAGACGATGGATGGAATTAATCAAGGATTATAATCTTGAAGTTCACTATCATCCAGGCAAGGCCAATGTAGTTGCAGATGCACTCAGCCGCAAAGTTCACTGCAATTGCCTATCTGCAGAATTCTACAATGAAACATTATGTCATGAGATGAGAAAGCTCAATCTCGAGATGATTTCCCAAGGCACCTTGAATCACATTTCAGTTGAACTAACTCTTCACGACCGAATCATCATGGCACAATTACATGATGAAGGTGTTAAAATCATCAAGCAAAAACTCGCTCAAGGAGAGGAAAAGTATAAATGTTTCCGCCAAGATCATAAGGGAGTTCTATGGTTCAAAATTCACATTGTTGTTCCAAAGTATCGTGAACTCCGAAAACAAATTCTTGATGAAGCACATCTTTCCAAGTTCTCCATTCACCCTGGTAGTAGCAAGATGTACCAAGATCTTAGGCAAAATTTCTGGTGGACTAGGATGAAGAGGGAAATTGCCCAATATGTTGCAGAGTGTGACACATGTCAACGAGTGAAAGCTAGCCATCTAAAAGTTGCTGGTACACTTCAACCTCCGTCAATACCATCCTAGAAGTGGGAAGATATTTGTATGGATTTCATTATTGGCTTACTCACTACATCTCAAAAGCACGATTCCATATGGGTTATTATTGATAGGCTCACAAAGACAACTCATTTCATTCCCGTGTGCACCACTTATAATTCCAAGAAGTATGTGGAAATCTATCTTGATCGTATTGTCTGTCTACACGGTGTACCCAAGACGATTATCTCTGATCGTGGTATCCAGTTCATAGCACGCTTTTGGGAAAAATTGCAAGAATCTCTTGGTACCAAATTAATTAGAAGCTCCGCTTATCATCCAAGGACCGATGGTCAAACCGAGAGGGTAAATCAAATTCTCGAAGATATGCTTAGAACTTGTGTCATTCACTATGACAAGAATTGGGACAAATGCTTAGGCAGAATTCTCATATAACAACAGCTATCAAGCAAGTCTAAAAATGGCACCATTCGAGACACTATATGGTCCAAGATGTCGAACCCCTTTAAGTTGGTCACAAACTGGGGAGCGTAAAATATTTGGACCAGATTTGGTAATTGAGGCGGAAGATAAAGTAAAGATTATACAAGAAAATCTCAGAGCAGCTCAGTCTAGATAAAATAGTTATTTCGATAAACGAAGAAAGCCCTTGAAATTCAAAGTTGGTGATCATGTTCACCTATGGATTTCGCCAACCAAGGGTGTACAACGTTTTGGAATAAAAGGAAAGTTAGCCCACAATATGTTGGTCCGTATGAAATCATTGAAGAATGTGGACCAGTGGCCTATAGATTGCGACTTCCTTTGCAACTTGCAGCCATTCACGATATTTTCCACGTCTCTCAACTAAAGAAATGCGTCAGAGTTCCCACCGAAATTGTCGAACAACAAGAAATCATAGTAGAGCCAGACTTATCTTATGTTGAGCAGCCCATCAACTTGATCAAAAGGAAAGAAGTACCCGAAGAAAGGTGGTTAAAATGTATAAGATTCAATGGAACCATCACACTGAAGAAGAAGCCACCTGGGAGACTGAAAGTTATCTTCTTCAAAACTATCCGGGTTTTCTTGATTCTACCCAAGGTACCCGCACTCTCCACACTTAGCTTGCTTATCCAAATCTCGGGTCGAGATTCTTTTTAAGGGGGGCAGGCTGTGATACTCTTAGTGTTTAAAATGCTAAATCAAGAATCACAACACTAAGCTATGCACAAAAGAGTTAGAAGAGCATGAAACAACATATTAAAATTCACTTATAAGCATGTGTATATGTGTATGTAATGAATAAACATGTGTACTTATGCAAAGAAACACCTACAACTTTTACACATGATCCTTAATGGCCATGAAATTGAATAGGCACCACAGTCATCATGTTAGCAATAAAAGTCTAGTTCAACACCAGGGGTAATTATGCAAATTTACACATGAAATGATGAGTTAACTAAATTATAGTTTTTGGAATATTTAAAATAACTTTAAATCCTTTGTTAAAATCAATTTTTGCCCAACATGAATGTTATAGATCTTGAAAAACTGAACAAGTTTGGTATTCAACAGTTTTTGATTTGACCTTGGGAAGTGGGAAAATTGAAATTCTTAGTTTTACAAACAGACACCTGTAGTTTTCTTTATTTACGTTTCAATCCCACCTCCACTGCTTCTCCCCCCTCCATCGTGCCGTACCATCGTCGGCAGGGCGCGGCCGCCACATCGCCTGCACTCCGGCCACCAACCCACCAAGGAGATCCCGAGGATCTCCCTCACCTGGATGAGAGCACCCGGCCCCACCAAATCCACCGCGAATCCGTTCACGGATCAGGCCCTGGCCGCCCGCACGCCATCCAGCGTCGCCGGCACCCATGGTTTGGCGCCGCAGCTCGCCACCGCGCCCGACAGGACGTCCCCAGGCCTCCCTCTCCTTTGCAGCGCCTATAAAAGGCAGGGCAGAGCACTCGCGCGCGCCCGGAACGCCGCCACCCCTCCACCCAATGCCGGCAAGCTCCAGCCCCCAAGGAAAACCCCGCCCCACCCCCACGTTGCCCAAAACCGCTCCCTCACCACCTTCCCTACCCCTCACTGAGGGTCACCGGCCAGTTCCATGCCCCAGCCAACGCCGGAGCGCCGCCGCCGCGACCATCCCCACCGCCAGTTCTTGCTTCACACAATCAGGCCGCCTCCGACCGCGCCAACCCCAAATGAAGCCACCACAAGGTAGCACACGACCCCCGGATGCTCCTCCCACCCTTGCCTCTCGCCGCCGGCGAGCCAACTCGCCGGAATTTAGCCGACCGCCGCCGTTCCCCACTGCCAGGGTCCCAATTGCTTTAATCGAATTAATTTTAGGGGTCTAGGTGCAAGATTGTATGGATTGTTTTGTAAATGGTGAACTAAAGTTTTAGTTGTAAAGCTGTGAACTTTGAAAATCGAAAAAAAATCGTAGAAAAATCATAAAAATGCAAACTCAACTGTTCCATAATCTGTGGAAAAAATCTACTACTTTTGTTATATGCACTTTCCCAGGTTTGCAATATATTTTGTTTTAGAATAAATGGAAGGTTAAATAGCTTTTAAATGTAACCACTGTTGTAGAGTAGTGCTGGATTTGAAATTTATATGGTAGCTTCTACACTAGAACTAGAGTCTCACATAAAAATCTCATTCTCTAAATCCGCCAACAAAAACTTGTTTGAAACACCTTTGGTTACATAAAAGATCTGAAATGTCTATTTATTTCATATAGTTGTAGTACTAGTTTTCAATCAAGATTTTGCTAAGATTTTGTTGTCACCGATTAGAAGCTGTACACAAATTTTGAGCTTAGTTACCTCACTAGAACTTGTTGTTTCTGATGAGGACATCAACACCAACGATACATCCACTCCGACAAAAGTACCTATTGCTGGTCCTATTACTCGTACTCGGGCGCATCAACTTAATCATCAGGTGAGTTCAAATCTAAGCTCATGTACATCATGTTTAGACCATGGAGACCCGTGTACTCTTGTTTTCCTTAGGAACCAAGGAGGCGACCGAAAGGGAAACGGATTCGCGCAGGCTGGATTCGGACTGCAGAACAGTACCAACTTGTGATGGATACCACAGTCGCATATGAACTCAGATTGGGACGTTCAAGTACTTCGTGGAAAGCTTATGAAGTCTTCTTTCAAACGGATCCGGCCTCATATCCATATCTGTTACGAGTCGGCCGCAATCGTAAAATTAATACAGAGTCCTTTTCTGCACATGGTGTTGCGTCACCCTGTTTTGGCCCAATGGGCCGTGTATCAAGTTGAGTCCATTACGGACGCGTCTTAGGGTTGGAGTACGACCCCAGCACCCCTGTGGTAATCCTCCCACGTACTTATACCCCTTAGCCACCACCAAGGATGCTTGGGTTTTGTTTAGATCAAGTTTAGCCTTCGCTACTTGCTTGCATGCGCGCGTGCTGGATCAGCCGCCTGTCTTCTTGTCTTCGGAACCCCACCATTATTCAGATTGCGTGTGAAACCTTCATTTACATCTAGTAAATTCAGTACTTGTCATACTTGTTTTGCTAGTTCTTCGATTGCTTGCAGGACGAGTGCCCTAGTGGCCGGGTGCCGCGCTCCACAAGATCGCGACAGCCATTGGAGGGGGTGTATCGGTTGCTAAGGCGCAGCTTGGAAGGCTGTAGTCGGGCCGTGAACGTCGCCTCCATCGACCAATCGAGTTATCCACGCCTCTCATCGAAAGATCAGGAATCAAACCCTAGCGGGTCGCCATTAGTTGGTATCAGAGCAAGGTTTATCGGTGAGAGACTTCTAATTCTTCACTGTTTTATTTTTCCTATAGTCCAGAAAAGCCAAAAAAAATAGTAGATTAGTTTACCTTCAATCTTATAAACTCGTTTGAGCCTTTGCTAGCACTGCTTAGTTAGGGCTTGTTGAATTTTCGGTTGCATCGGTTGCGTCGAGTTGCTGGTCTTAGTTTTAGTCCTTTAGAGTTTCGAGTTCTTGTCACGTTCTAGTCACAACCGTGCGCTACCATACATACTCCGTGTTGGCGGAATCCGAGTCCATATTCGTGTTCAAGTCCGAGTTAGATTCTGTGTTGGCTTGTGACCGAATCGCACGCGGTGCTGTGATTCGAGTAGGGATCGGTTTCTGAGTCCGAATTGGTTATTGCGCCGTGTTTTAAAATTCCATTGTTATTCGCACTTGTACTGCATATTTTGTAGCGCTCCAAAAAGGCAGAAGTAGTCTAGGCTTACACAAACCGCAACTTTGCACGAATACATATAGTCTCGGCTTACTCCAGAGAGATAGATAGAGAGAGAGTTTTTTTTACCGGAATACCCCTACCCTTTTGGGAAAAGTTTGTGTGCTGTGTGGCTCTTTTGAAGTCTTTTAGGTTATATAATCAGTTTTGAGGATCCCCTGAAAAAAAAACAAAAAAGAAAAAAAAAGAAGGAAAAAAAAAGAAAAAGAAAAAAAAAGAAGAAGAAGAAAAAGAAGGGAAGAAAAATGGGCTGTTCTTTGTGCATCTTTTTTGTTCTTCGGTGGTGTCTCGTGACTTCATTTGTGTCCAGGCTCGCGTCTCTAGCACGGTCTAGGCTAGGACCAGCATAGTACCGCTGTTGAACGATTTTTCAGCTTGCTTTTATAACTAATGTGGTGCTAGTTCATCCTTGCTTCAGCCCACCTATAGCTCCACATATTCGACTACAGCTTGACAGGTCCTGTTGTTGTGGCACCGATACACTTCATCCCACGGTTGCAGACTTGTTGGTTGCCGTCCCCTCCTGTTGAGCAAGGTAGGAATTGGTAAGAGCTTGTGTAACAGGTTGAGTGTGAGCGCCTTGCAGTAGCTACATCCCATTAGTTGTAGGATCTTATTTCTTCACCTATTTTCATGTTTCCTTTGTTCATCTAACCATAACAGGATCAGAGGGTGATGGGAGTTTAGGTCACTCTCCTCGTACAAAGGGAATCATACAACATTTTGAAAATAAGATGAGGAGGCATGTAGATGGGCTTGCTGAAGATATGCTGGTGTCAAATGATAAGATTGGGCATTGGAGACCACGCAGCTTGCCACCAACACCAAGCTTACAAGGCTGGAGACGTCGGTCGCTCATATTGACCAAAGCCTTGCTGCTCTTTTGAGGTGTTTTGATGAGATGCATACCAGAACTGCAAATGGGCATGAGGGAGAAAACAAGAAGGATGAGCGTGTCGAGGATAATTGGGATGATTATGTCGCTGATACTGAACTAGATGACCAAGATGCTCCTAGTCGCCGACGACTGCGAACTAATTGGAGAGGTATGGGTGGACATCGACGACGTGAGGTACATAATAATGATGATGCTTTCAGTAAAATAAAATTTAAGACACCTTCTTTCGATGGAAAATATGATCCTGATGCATACATTACTTGGGAAATTGCTGTTGATCAAAAGTTTGCATGTCATGAATTTCCTGAGAATATACGTGTTAGGGCTGCTACTAGTGAATTTACTGATTTTGCCTCTGTTTGGTGGATAGAACATGCTAAGAAAAATCCTAATAATATTCCACAAACCTGGGATGCCTTGAAACGGGTCATGCGGGCTAGATTTGTTCCTTCTTACTATGCCCGTGATCTGTTACATAGATTGCAACAATTGAGACAGGGTAATAAAAGTGTAGAAGAATACTATCAGGAATTACAAATGGGTGTGTTGCGTTGTAATTTAGTGGAGGATGAGGAACCTGCTATGGCTAGATGTTTAGGAGGTTTGAATCGAGAAATTCAGGACATTCTTGCTTATAAAGATTATACTAACGTAACCCGTTTGTTCCATCTTGCTTGTAAAGCTGAAAGGGAAGTGTTGGGACGACGTGCTAGTACAAGAACTAATATTTCTGCAGGAAAACCATTATCATGGCAGCCGCGCACATCTACCTCATTGACCGGACGAGCTCCTGCACCTTCTACATTTCCGAGTCGGTCGACAATACCCGCTCCATCCAACGATAAGACACGTGCTCCCCCGACAAATTCAGCAACCACGACTGTCCAGAAACCAGCCACGAGTGCATCTTCGGTTGCCTCCACGGGAAGGACAAGAGATATTCAGTGCCATTGATGCAAGGGCTTTGGCCACGTGCAACGTGACTGCCCTAACAAGCGCGTTTTGGTGGTCAAAGGAGATGGTGGGTATTCCTCTACTAGTGATTTTGATGAAGATACACTTGCTTTGCTGGCTGCTGACCATGCAGGTACTAAGGAACAACCAGAAGAGCAGATTGGTGCAGAGGATGCAGATCATTATGAGAGCCTCATTGTGCAGCGTGTACTTAGTACACAAATGGAAAAGGCGGAGCAAAATCAACGGCATACACTGTTCCAAACAAAGTGTGTTATTAAAGAGCGTTCATGCCGTTTGATAATTGATGGAGGTAGCTACAACAACTTGGCTAGCAGCGATATGGTCGAGAAGCTTGCACTTACAACAAAACCGCACCCACATCCATATCACATTCGGTGGCTCAACAATAGTGGTAAGGTCAAGGTAACGAGATTGGTACGAATTAATTTCGCTATTGGTTCATATCATGATGTTGTTGAATGCGATGTTGTGCCTATGGAAGCTTGTCATATTCTGCTAGGTAGACCATGGCAATTTGATACCGATAGCATGCATCATGGTAGATCAAATCAATATTCTCTTATACATCATGATAAGAAAGTTGTCTTGCTTCCTATGTCACCTGAATCTATTGTGCGTGATGATGTTGCTAAAGCTAAGAGAACTAAAGTTGAGATCGATAAGAATGCCAAATCTGTTAGTAGCAGGGAAGATGAGATAAGATTGAAAGGACATTGCTTGCTTGCTACTAAGTCTGATATTAATGAATTGATTGCTTCCACTTCTGTTACCTATGCTTTGGTGTGCAAGAATGCTTTGATTTCAGTTCACGATATGCAGCATTCTTTGCCCCCGGCTGTTGCTAACCTTTTGTAGGAGTATTCTGATGTGTTCCCAAGTGAGATACCAGCGGGGCTGCCACCAATACGAGGGATTGAGCACCAAATTGACCTTATTCCTGGTGCATCGTTGCCAAACCGTGCGCCATACATGACAAATCCGGAAGAAACTAAGGAAATTCAGCGACAAGTGCACGAACTACTCGACAAAGGTTACGTGCGTGAGTCTCTTAATCCTTGTGCTGTTCCGGTTATTTTAGTGCCTAAAAAGGATGGAACATGGCGTATGTGTGTTGATTGTAGGACTATTAATAATATCACAATTCGATATCGACACCCTATCCCTCGTTTGGATGATATGCTTGATGAATTGAGTGGTGCTATTGTGTTTTCCAAAGTTGATTTGCGTAGTGGGTACCACCAGATTCGTATGAAATTGGGAGATGAATGGAAAACTGCTTTCAAAACTAAGTTCGGGTTATATGAGTGGTTAGTCATGCCTTTTGGGTTAACTAATGCACCGAGTACTTTCATGAGATTAATGAACAAGGTTCTGCGTGCTTTTATTGGGAAATTTGTTGTTGTCTACTTTGATGATATATTGATTTACAACAAATCTTTCGATGAACATCTTGATCACTTACGTGCTGTTTTTAATGCTTTACGAGATGCACGTTTATTTGGTAACCTTGAAAAGTGCACCTTTTGCACCGATCGAGTGTCTTTTCTTGGCTATGTCGTGACTCCACAGGGAATCGAGGTTGATCAAGCCAAGGTGGAAGCTATACATGGATGGCCTATACCGAAGACTATCACGCAAGTGCGGAGTTTCCTAGGACTTGCTGGTTTCTATCGTCATTTTGTGAAGGACCTCAGCACTATTGCCGCGCCTTTGAATGAGCTTACAAAGAAGGGAGTGGCATTTCGTTGGGGTAAAACACAAGAGAACTCCTTAAACACGCTGAAAGATAAGTTGACACATGCAGCTCTCCTCCAACTCCCTGATTTTAATAAAACCTTTGAGCTTGAATGTGATGCTAGTGGCATTGGTTTGGGTGGTGTTTTGTTACAAGAAGGGACGTGTTCCTAGTGCTCCTTGGGAAGATATTTCTATGGATTTTGTATTAGGATTGCCTAGGACTAGGAAGGGACGTGATAGTGTGTTTGTGGTTGTTGATAGATTTTCTAAGATGGCCCATTTCATACCATGTCATAAAACTGATGATGCTTCTCACATTGCTGATTTGTTCTTTCGGGAAATTGTTCGTTTGCATGGTGTGCCCAACACAATTGTTTCTGATCGTGATGCTAAATTTCTTAGTTATTTTTGGAAGACTTTATGGGCTAAATTGGGAACTAAATTGTTGTTTTCTACTACATGTCATCCGCAAACTGATGGTCAAACTGAAGTGGTTAATAGGACTTTGTCTACTATGTTAAGGGCTGTTTTAAAGAAGAACATTAAGATGTGGGAAGATTGTTTGCCTCATATTGAATTCGCTTATAATCGATCGCTGCATTCTACTACAAAGATGTGCCCATTTCAGATTGTATATGGTTTCTTGCCTCGTGCTCCTATTGATTTAATGCCTTTGCCATTTTCTGAAAAAATGAATTTTAATGCTACTAAGCGTGCCGAATTGATGTTAAAACTGCATGAAACAACTAAAGAAAACATAGAGCGCATGAATGCTAAATACAAGATTGCTGGTGATAAAGGTAGGAAGGAACTAAAGTTTGAACCTGGAGATTTAGTTTGGCTGCATTTGAGAAAGGAAAGGTTTCCTGAATTGAGAAAATGTAAATTGCTACCTCGGGCTGATGGACCATTTAAAGTGGTAGAGAAAGTCAATGATAATGCATATAAGCTCGATCTGCCTCCCCTGTGGTCGTCCTCCCATGTACTTATACCCCTTAGCCGCCGCCAAGGATGCTTGGGTTTTTGTTTAGATCAAGTTTAGCCTTCGCTACTTGCTTGCAAGCGCGCGTGCTGGATCAGCCGCCCGTCTTCTTATCTTCGGAACCCCACCATTATTGAGATTGCGTGTGAAACCTTCATTTATATCTAGTAAATTCAGTACTTGTCATACTTGTTCTTGCTAGTTCTTCGATTGCTTGCAGGACGAGTGCCCTAGTGGCCGGGTGCCGCGCTCCACAAGATCGCGACAGCCATTGGAGGGGGTGTATCGGTTGCTAAGGCGCAGCTTGGAAGGCTGTAGTCGGGCCGTGAACGTCGCCTCCATCGACCAATCGAGTTATCCACACCTCTCATCGAAAGATCGGGAATCAAACCCTAGCGGGTCGCCATTAGTAAATTCAGTACTTGTCATACTTGTTCTTGCTAGTTCTTCAATTGCTTGCAGGACGAGTGCCCTAGTGGCCGGGTGCCGCGCTCCACAAGATTGCGACAGCCATTGGAGGGGGTGTATCGGTTGCTAAGGCGCAGCTTGGAAGGCTGTAGTCGGGCCGTCAACGTCGCCTCCATCGACCAATCGAGTTATCCACGCCTCTCATCGAAAGATCGGGAATCAAACCCTAGCGGGTCGCCATTAGTTTCATTATTACATATTTAAAAAAGTAAAACCACAACCAGTAGTTCTTGTGCTAGAAAAATAGTGATCTTTTTACAAGTAGGTCTACTTGACTAAGGAAATCTACAAAAAACATTTGAGATACAGAAACTAAAAGAAATTATCTGTAGAAATAGATATTTGTAGAGTTAGATCTAGTTTAAAGTATTTATTTGTTGCTGAAACTTGCCTAGGAAAAATCTGAAAAATTTATAGTAGACTCACAACAAGATTAGAAGTAATTAGTAAAATTTTGAGCATTATATTTGTCATGGTTTGTTCTGCATAAATAGATCTTGTTTCTTGCAGTAGCTGTTAGTGTATTTTTCATGTTTAATCTACTGCATAAAAATGTCTGAAATTTTTGCAGTACATTTGCCTCTGAATGTGGTGCTCTGCATAAAAGTTTCATCACTTGAAGTTATCTAGATCAGTAGTTGTGTTAAATCCATATTATGCTTAGAAAATAGAGTTTCAATATAACACAACCACTTCTTGTTTAATGAAGTTAAGTAGTTTAAGATGTACTCTATTAAGGATTGCCCAAGAAATCTTAACTAAGTAACTTTACAACAAAATCTATGTTTTGTAGACTCCAACTTTATCATGAAGGAAATAATGTCATGTATCACTTTAATAACCTCAACATATGCATTCATATAGAAACGACCGCACTCGCCGACGGAATGTATGAGTTAATGTCGGAGCCTGAGGACGAGTAGCACGAAGCCCAAGCTAACCTAACTGAAGTTGTTCAAGACCCGAACCAAGTTTCGAAAGAGCCCAAGGCTAGTGTAGCTCAGAAAGGCAAGCCTCGGTGCATGCTCCCAATATTTCTGACTTATGCAATTTATGTTCCTATTTACTTGTGCATTTAAGTTCATAGGAGTTGACTGAAACCATAGATGCATGATCCTAGGTACCTATGTGCTAAATACTAGAACTAGAGTTCGGTTAGATGCTATGCTAATAGGTTCGGTAGAAGTCGAGTGATTGCCGGTCACTCGCGAGAATTGTAGGAGTTGATTGTTTACTACACGCTGCAGCTATAAGGTCGACGGGCGGGGGTGTGGTACGATACTCTTGGATCAGGCCCTGTCTGTATAGTGAAAGATGCTAAGGTCGCAGTGTGGTAGTGGTGGTTAAGCGTTTGAACGTACTAGCCACATGCCAAAAATATGGTACTTGTCAGACCCGGGGCAACAAGACTGCACGCGTGGCATAGAATATTCTAGAGTAAGGGGTGGGGTATGTCCCATACCTTATCCATACTGTAAAGTACTCGTACACGGGTATAACTAGTCGGTACAAAAGGAAACTTCCCAATAGTACTCGGTTAGGACTCCTAAGCTCGTACCAGACTAGGATTTCCATGTAACCCTGTCCCCCCAGGATATATAAGGGCGGGCTGGGACGCCTCCAAAGCACATCATGCATACACATTACCTCCAAGGAAATACAAAACGTACAGGACGTAGGGTGTTACGCATACTGCGGCCTAAACCTGTCTAAGCCCTTGTGTTCCTTGCACCATCGAGTTCCTGATCTCGGCGACACCCTGACCACAAGTCTACTACCTTAGGGTATCCCTAGGTAGGCTTGTCGGTAAAACACCGACAGCTGGCGAGCCATGTAGGGGGGCTCATCGAAGATCCACCGGCAAATTCGATGGCAACTTTCAGCTTCACCAGCACTGTGCCCCCTGCGGGGACAACTTTCGTCTTCGGCTCCTGGGTCTGTGTCTCTGATGGCACAGGCGACTTCCATCGGCACCTTGTCGACAACAAGCCGGAGGCATCTGCAGTAACACCAAGCAGCGTTCTCGATGAATTCGTTGACAACCTTGACGAGATGCTACTCCTGACCACGCTAGGGAGATCGAGAAGCTGTTCGCTTTTTACGCGACTCCGACTCGTGTTGCATCAAGCTTTCTCGGATCCGACTTGACTCCATCTGAGGAGCAGCATGACCGATTCCCCTTCAGTTTACACAATATGGCCACTGCTTACCAGGAGGCCACGAAGTCAGAATTCTACTCCACATTGGAAAAGGATCTAGATGAACTACTCGATCTCGGGGACAAGGACGCCACCGCATGCCGGGAGGCCCCTATCTTCGACGACTACGACTCGGACTCTGGTCCCGAGGCCGAACCCTACTTGGGTGGCCAAGGCTTGGTTATAACCTCCACACCGAAGGGTCGCTTCATGTACTGGAAGGGCATGAAACCCTCCGAACTACTCGGAGACGACGAAAGATTGGTCTCTCACCTTGACTCCCTGCCTTTCCAAGAGGGCAGACCACTCAGTGAGACCACCCCCGGTGGAACTGTACTCGGCCGCAACCGCTCCAAGACTGTTGCTACCCTCCGCGACATGATGCAGACCTGGGCAGACCAAGAGGAGCAGGAGCGTGATCGGTTCTCGAAACGCGGCAACGACTACAACAAGAGCAACAACGACCACCACAATGTCAGAAGCCAGCCGGACTACTCGGGATCCTCCCGAAAGTGCAAGCCAGATGATCTTGTCACGGGTATCAATCGCGCCCCGCGAGACAAGAAGCCATCCAATTTGCAAGAGGAGTTCGACAAACTCATGCAGAAATAATGCCCATGGCACCCACACTCAAAACACCCTACTTTCGAGTGTTACCAGCTCTGGAAGTCCCTCAACACCCTGCCCCTTGGAGAAGGGCGACAAGAAGAAGAAGAAGGACAAGGACGATGAAGATCCGAAGAACAAGGCAGACGCCGATGAATTCCTAGACGCATCCAAGGTGGTCAATGTCATATTCGGTGGCGAGTCAGGATTTGTCTCCAAAAGGACTCAGAAGCTGCACCGCCACGAGATCATGTCCATCGAGCCGGCGGTACCACGACCCCTCCGGTGGTCGGAGGTCCCCATCTCGTTCTACAGGGCTGATCAGTGGATGAGCTTTTCTGAGCCGGGAAAACTCTCGCTCGTCCTAGATCTAGTGGTCGTGGATGTCAGGCGTGATACTTTTACCGCCAACCTACCTAGGGATACCCTAAGGTAGGTGATTATTTGGTGAGGGATCGGCGGATCTAGAACTACTTGAAGGTAAACGCGAGGACACAAGACACAGATTTAGACAGGTTCGGGCCGATAGAGTAGCGTAATACCCTATGTCCTATTTGGGTGTTGTATATTGCGCCCTGCACTTGGGTGTTGAGTTGCTTGTTGGCTGCTCTGTTCTGCCTATCTAGGTACCCCTGCCCTCCTTTATATATCCCAGGGGGTGGGGGTCCTAGTAGGATTATAAGATATGAGTCCTAATAGGATTACAGGGTAGAGTCCTAGTAGGAATTCGACTTCTTTTCCCCGTGGGTAGCTTCCTTGCAGTACCTAGGGGATCTATCCCTGACAAACCCCGAGCTCCTCATAACCGAGTACTGCAGGTATTTCGAGTACTTCTGAAGTCATCCTTCGGTTTCTTCTGAAACTCCGTCTTGAAGGTGTCTTCTGAGTACTTTCATGGCTGCTCGGGGCTGTGAGGTGCTCATGCCCCGAGTACTTTTAAATCTTCCTTTCTATGGGGTGTGATGCAAATCGCACTCCATATGGAGTAGCCCTCGAGCCTTAGGTTGAATCGAAGAATCAGGCTGAGGGTCCCACTATTATTGAATCCTTTCCTTATCTTCCAAACTTTTTTGAAAAATAAGCCATCAATGACACGTGTCCCGCAGCCCCGAGCCTTGAATCCAAATCCCGAGGTTTGGAAAAAAGGATCCAAAAGAACGTGGCATACTGAATAGTGTTCTGTACAAAATATGTGTAGAAACTGTGTGATCTGCCTTGATGGTTTGATTTGGAAATCAATTGGTTCAAAATTCGAAAAACCCCTTTTTTCGGGATAAGGTCACTGAAAAAATGGTTAATCAAATAGACTCCCCAAAACTCTTCCCAAATAACCGCTCAAAAAAATCACGCTTTTTAGGGAAAAACTCTTCCAAAGGACCCTTAGTCCGCCGCTGGTTATCTAACCGCGCGGCAACCTAGGGTTACCTTTAGGCCTTCAGTCTTCATATAGTCTTCCAAGTAGTTTTGCGGTGTCCAGCCCTCGAGCTTATAAGCCAAGTGAGCTGTAGGAGTAACGTCGAGTAGTTATTGGCACCCAGCCCCTGAGCTATGGAGCCAAAGGAGCCACGTCGAGTAGTAATCCGCCTAGCTCCCGAGCCGAGAGACGGGCTAAGCGGTCTGGCGAGTTGTTGCCGAAGCTTGATCTGAAAAATGATAATGTATACATTATGTAGCATAATGTGAAGATACCGAGTTTTACTCAGTAATAATGCGAAAATACCGAAATTTATTCGATATAAAATGAAGCTGCCGTGTCGAGCTCTTTTTTAGGCCATTTAAATCTCTCGAGTAGTCCACCCTTTACGTTCACCTGGTCCCAATTTAGCCTTCGCTCATAGCATCCATCAGATCTTTGTCTCGTGCATAGAGTCGCTCAGGTCATTTCTGAAGACTCGAGGTTTCATGGGTTATGGCATTTGCTACTCGAGTAGATTAGCGACCATTAAGAGAAGACAACGAGCAGGAAAAAGTAGTTGTCATGCGACATAGAGGATGCGCGTTGCGCAAAAAGTAGTCGGCAAAGTGTAGCTCTGGAGGGTTTCGTGCCCATCGAGTGACGTACACTAATAAGTAGTCGGCGAGAGCGTGTGTTGCAGCGCACAAGTCCAAAGGGTGTAGCCGCTGTGAGCCCAACACAACTCGGTATACCAAGTGCGTGGGTCGTGCCTTACGAACTCGATGTACCAAGCATGTGGGCTATTAGCCAGCAGACCCTAGAAGTAGTCAATAATGGGGTAGCCCCCGAGGGTAATTCCCGTCGCGAGGCGTACACAGAAAAGTAGTCGATGTTGTGGAGAACAAGTTGAAAAGAGGTATAAATCACTTAGCTTGATTCGTGGGCGATTGCTGATGAAGCCATAGCGCTCGTTGATGGAATCGTGGCGACTTTTTGATGAAGCCGACTAGTCGGAGTCGATTCTGACTAGTTCTTGATGGTGTAGGACCCGCTTTGACTAGTTTTGTAGTCAAAATGAGTAGTCGAAGTAGTTGAAGTAGTTGTCAGTGGGTTGGCGGCGCAAGCAGGAGTCGTGCTGAGTTGTCGAGGTTGATGTAGTTGTCCGATCTCGGACTCGACGAATTGATCCACTACATGGAGTGGATAATACTGAAAAAAACCGTCCTTCAAGCTCGCCCGATGATTCGACGATGTGCCCAATGGTAGGCGCTTGCTGTCGGTACTTTTACCGCCAACCTACCTAGGGATACCCTAAGGTAGGTGATTATTTGGTGAGGGATCGCCGGATCTGGAACTTGAAGGTAAATGCGAGGACACAAGAGACAAATTTAGATATGTTCGGGCCGCTAGAGTAGCGTAATACCCTACGTCCTATTTGTGTGTTGTATATTGCACCCTGCGCTTGGGTGTTGAGTTGCCTGTTGGCTGCTCTGTTCTGCTTATCTAGGTACCCCTGCCCTCCTTTATATATCCCAGGGGGTGGGGGTCCTAGTAGGATTATAAGGTATGAGTCCTAATAGGATTACAGGGTAAAGTTCTAGTAGGAATTCGACTTCTTTTCCCCGTGGGTAGCTTCCTTGCGGTACCCAGGGGATCTATCCCTAACAGTACTCGGTAAGAGAATTACCTGATCGGCCCGGCAAGTGGACTTTACTTTCACCGTACTTGAACTAGGTTCACATGCTTGCAACATGCGGGTGCAGGGCTAGGCCCTGTAGTCGAGGATGGTGACCCTAATCCACGACCCGGAATGAAAAGGGAACGGTTGCTTGCGGTGACCTTTCGGTGCTCCAGGCGTGTGTGTTAGGTTTGCCTTGCAAGGTTTATAAACTCGATTCGAATCATCCGTTTCTCGCGGTATATGAGACTGCTTAATACTTCTGCCACATAGAGTAAGAAGTGGAATGATGATGATGATGAATAATCTTGTTGGATGAATAATGATCTATCATGCTTGAGTAGAAATAGATGCTCATTTAGAATGGTTAATTTGAACTAGAATCTTGAAAGCTAAAATCTGAAAATAAGGACTTACTCTTTGTTGCTTTTCAGCAAAATTAAACCTAGAGCTTTAGAGCTATCCATGTTTAGAAGTCGGCTAAGTATATACCAACAGTAGGGTAAGCCTTGCTGAGTATTAGTATACTCAGCCTTGCTTGTGGCTTTGTTTTCAGGTATGTCTTTTGAGGATATGATAGCCGGTTTGACTTGGCCTTGTACTTTGCCTCCTGGTTGGTCCGTGGATTGGGATGCGTCCCCGGCCAATGATAACACTGCCGAGTGATGCCACGTACGGGCTTCATCGTGGTATCCGCATCGACGCTAGTTGAACATGTTTTATTTCCGCTGCTTATGAACTCCGAATAAATGTTTTATGTTGAAATCTGTAGTACTTGTTTCCTGAACTTGTTTTATGAACTCGATTTGTAATAATTAAGTATCAGACTCTGTGTTGTAAAATTTGCAAGATGTTGTAAACTCTGGACTTGCCTTCATGCTTTGTTTCGATCAAAATATTCACTGGTCGCATCGGGATCTACCCTACAGACTGTCGGATTACTCCGTTTGAAGTGCATGGTAGCCGTTTCGTCTTTATGGACGACGGTTAGTGCACTTGAGATGGATTAATTCGGGCGGTTCTGCCACATTAAGGGTTCACGAGTTCGGCACATCTGTGAGAAGCTTTTCGACAGGATGACCGATGAGAATGTCGAAGTTGGGAACTTCGTATACGTAGAAATCTAGTTTCCCCTTAACATCATTTTGTCAAACTGACATGTTTTGAAGTTCCCGATGGCTTCCTAAAGAAGAACCTGAGGACTCCCTAAGGGTCCTTTCCGTTGGGATTAGATCTTCGCCACCTAAGAAGGTGCACGCGAAGTTGTAGAACATGATGTTTACTCCAACAGCGGGGTTATAGAGAGCGCCCACCTCCTAGTTCTTGATGCGATAGCGAATGAGAGAGGAAGGGTAGCTAATTTGAATAGGAGACAAGGATGATTCTCCTTCTCTCAACCATTCGCTGCTCATTATGGGTGTCAACTCCTTAATGCTATCTAGAAGGCAGTCTTTCTCGTATGGTTCTGAAGGAGTGACGGGAACTGGTGGCCGTGATGAGGCCATCAACACCAACGATACATCCACTCCGACACAAATACCTATTGCTGGTCCTATTACTCGTGCTCGTGCGCATCAACTTAATCATCAGGTGAGTTCAAATCTAAGCTCATGTACATCATGTTTAGACCATGGAGACCCGTGTACTCTTGTTTTGCTTAGGAACCAAGGAGGCGACCGAAAGGGAAACGGATTCGCGCAGGCTGGATTCGGACTGCAGAACAGTACCAACTTGTGACGGACACCACGGTCGCATATGAACTCGGATTGGGGCGTTCAAGTACTTCGTGGAAAGCTTATGAAGTCTTCTTTCAAACGGATCCGGCCTCATAGCCATATCAATTACGACTCGGCCGCAATCGTAAAATTAATACAGAGTCCTTTTCTGCCCATGGTGCTGCGTCACCCTGTTTTGGTCCAATGGGCCGTGTATCAAGTTGAGTCCAATACGGACGCGTCCTAGGGTTGGAGTACGACCCCAACACCCCTGTGGTCGTCCTCCCATGTACTTATACCCCTTAGCCGCCGCAAAGGATGCTTGGGTTTTGTTTAGATCAAGTTTAGCCTTCGCTACTTGCTTGCAAGCGCGCGTGCTGGATCAGCCGCCCGTCTTCTTCTCTTCGGAACCCCACCATTATTGAGATTGCGTGTTAAACCTTCATTTACATCTAGTAAATTCAGTACTTGTCATACTTGTTCTTGCTTGTTCTTCGATTGCTTGCAGGACGAGTGCCCTAGTGGCCGGGTGCCGCGCTCCACAAGATCGCGACAGCCATTGGAGGGGGTGTATCGGTTGCTAAGGCGCAGCTTGGAAGGCTGTAGTCGGGCCGTGAACATCGCCTCCATCGACCAATCGAGTTATCCACGCCTCTCATCGAAAGATCGGGAATCAAACCCTAGCGGGTCGCCATTAGGCCGCTTCTGGCATAAATATTTCGAGGTGTTCCTAAGATCTACAAAGAGATTTTCCTCGAATCCATGCTCGAATTCCGAAGGTAGAGGATCCTCTACTTCGGGTATTTTAGATTCTGGTTCAAGAGAGGATGCAGGGGTTGAATCTAAAGGTTGGGCCTCTAAAGGCTCGGATTTGGCTACCATGGTTTCCTCATGTGGTACCTCTTATTCTTCCTGAGGTGGGTCTCGGACAGAGACGAAGGATGTGCTTTCTAGGATTTTGTTGAGAATCTCTAATCCTTCGGTTAGGGTCTTATGAGAGAATGAACCTCCGGCTGTGTTGTCGAGGTACTGTGCATCATCCTTGTTTAGTCCCGTGTACAAATGTTGAAGCAACAAATGATCGGGTAACAACAAGTCAGGACCGGATTGAGCTCAAAGTGTCACTCTGGCCCAGGCTGCACCAAGGGATTCCTCCTCTTTCTGACGGAAAGCCAGAATCTCAGCTCATAAGGCATAGATACGCGAGAGTGGAAAGTATGTGAGACAGAAACCATCTCACAAATTCTTCCAGTCTCTGTTCGCAAGTCTTACGTTAGATGTGTACCATTACTTCGCCTTCTCTATAAGAGAGAAAGGAAACAACATCCACTTAAGTGTTTCATGTGTCATGCTTGAAACTTTCTGACATGAACACACTAGCTCGAATTCGCGCAGATGATGGTGTTGGTGTTTTACCGGCAAGCCTACATACAGATACCCTAAGGTAGTAGACTTGTAGTTAGGGTGTCGTCAGGATCAGGAACTCGAAGGTGCAAGCAACACAAGGGTTTAGACAGGTTCCGGCCGCAGTATGCGTAATACCCTACGTCCTGTGTGGTTTGTATTGCCTTGATCGTTCTGTGATTGTTTGAAGGGTGTCCCTACCCACCCTTATATACTCTGGAGGGACAGGGTTACATGAAAGTCCTAGACCGTTACTAGCTTAAGAGTCCTTCCTGAGTACTACTCGGGTAGTTTCCTTCAGTACTGACTAGTTGTACTCGTGTCCGAGTACTTTTACAGTGTGGATAAGGTATGGGAGATGCCCACCCCTTACTCTAGAACATTCTGTACTAGGTACGCAGTCCCGTAGTGTAACACCCCAGGTGTTTAAATTGCTAAATAAGCCTCATTAGCGTAACAATATGCTTAACTAACTAAGAAAAGTTTAAAAGAAACGAATTATACTTGGTTTTGCATGTGATTTTGAAATTCTGTGTATATGTGCATAAGTACATGTACGTTAATCAAAAAAATTAAATAACATTCACATCGATGCAAACATGGCTACAAAATTGAATAGGCACATCGTTATTGACAGGATAAACAAAAGTCTAGATGAAGTCTAGGAGAGAATACAAATTTTTGCCTAGGAAATGACGTGCCCTCCGAATCATACTTTTCGAGTTTTTAAAATAACTTCTAAACTAGAACTCAAATGAACTTTGGCCTAAAACAAAACTTGTGTAACTTTTCATTTTGAACAACTTTCATGTTCAGAGATTTTTGAGTTACCACACAAAAATTTGAGAAACACTTGGATTTCCAAACCAGCCCCTGCCTTTTCTTCTATTTTCACTGCAGACCCTTCTTTCTCCGCCCCGCCCGACCCTCCGACGCGCAGTCGTTCGCCTGACCCTACGCTCGCTTCGCCCGACCCTCCACCGCCGCACAGTCGCTGCAGGCCACCTGGCTGGCGATGCCTGACCGGCGCTAGGCGCCAAGCCAATGCCTGGCCGCGCCCGCTCGCACGCGCGCTCCCCACGCCGCGCTCCTCCCCAGTCCGCGCACGCCACGTGCGCGCCGGCGATGCGCGCCTCTGCTCACCGCCCGCCGCGCCCAATGGAGGAGCCGCACCAATGCCCATGTCCCTGCCGCTTCCCACCAGTCGCCACGCTCGCCGCCTGGCAAGCCAGCTGCTGCAGCTCCTCGCCCAACCAGTGCGCCGCGTGATCTCCCCTCCCCCACGCCAAATCCTCAGCGCCCAATCCCCTGCCCGCGCCCGCCGCACGCCGCGCCGGCTCTGTTCCCCGCCCACCACGACCAGTGACGCACCCCCGTCGTGCCGCCCGTGCCCACGCCTCGCAGCCCAGTTCCGCACCTCCTCCCGCCTCTATGCTGCCTACAAAAGGCTGCACTGAGCCACCCTCGCGCGCCCAGACACCAGAACGCCGCCGCCGTCACCATTACTGCCGACGTGCCCAGCTCACCGAGGAGCTCACCTCTCCGGCCACCCATTGCCAAAGCTGAGTCTCCAACCACCACCACAGCACCCCACCGCGGCTCACTGCCCCGCCCATCACCGCCCAGACTTGCCGGAGCACCGCCAGCGCCGCCCGCGCCGCCGCCGCTCCCATGCTGCTCCGCGGACAGCCCACTCCGAAGCTCCTCCGTCCAAGCCAAGCCTCAAAACGGGTTTCCCTCGACGCCGCGAAGCTCATCGACCAGCCCACGACCTCTCCTCCTCGTCGGAGCACTGTCGCCGACATTTCGCCCCGCCGCCGCCCCTCTGCTCCGCACCGACGAGCCACCTCCGGTCACCCCCAACCCCGACCAAGGCCATCCCAAGGTAGCTCTCACCTCCCTGGATCTTCCCGACCCTTTTCCCCTCGCCGCCGACGAGCCCCCTCACCGGAATTTGGCCGGCTGCAATGCCAGCACCGCCAGGGACCCAATTGCAACGATTGAAATCTTTAAAAGAGTCTGCACGCAAGTTACCAGGGGCATATCTGTAAACCTGTGTTTAAACTTTGAATTCAAAAATAGCGAACTTGTAAAATTCATATAAAATCGTAGAAAAATTGGAAAAATACAATCTCCACTGCTCTGGAATCTTCAGAAGAAAATCTACAACTTTTGTTACATGCATTTCTTCAGTTGCTTGCTAAATCTTGCTATAAATTAAATGGAATATTTAATAGACTTTAATTGTACCCACTGTTGTAGACCAGTTCTGAACCTGAAAATTTAATAGTAGTTTCATTGCTTGATGTGTAGGCCAGTGTAAATCTATTGGGACCAAAACCCATCTCTAGCTAAACTTTTAACAAAGCTTGTTTATGACATGAATTGATAAAACTAATTTGTAACTGCTGTTATATTGTGATTCATGTTGTGAAACTTTTCCAGAGCTGTTATATTGATGCCTAAATACCACAGAAAAAGTTTGGAACCTTTTTCCTACCTGTAACTTATTTATATAATTTTGTGGTGGGAAAAATGCACTAAATAAAGATAATTAGATTCTATCCTTGGAAATGTTCAACTTTTTGCTGTACGACACTTTAGAGTAGATCTTGCTGTATAAAAAGTTTCATACAAAGAAACCTTGTAAAACATCCTGTAGAAATTAATATTTATTACATAAGTGTATCTTGTCCTATTTATTATGCTTTGTATCTTGCACAATAAAATCTGAAACATTTACAGTAACACATATATGGATAGATTAACACCCTGTAAAAGTTTTAGCATCAATACATGAATGGTTTGTTGTGTATAAAAATATCTATGTTCTAGCAGTAGCTGTGTAATTCATTTTTCATAATTATTATGCTGCCTAAAAATTTCTGAAATTTTTACAGTAGTCTTATCTCTGCATAATGTGCTCTAAATAAAAATTTCATCACCAGAAGTTACCTAGTCCCGAAGTTGTGTTTAATCCATGTTGTGTTTAGAAAATTAAAATTTCCAATACAACACAATCCCCTCTATTAACAATCGCCCAAATAAATCTTAACTAATTAACTTCACAACCAAATCGATGTTTTTTGAACTGCAACTTTATCGTGAAGGAAAATGATCGTCGTATACCATCACTATAACTTACACTTGTGCATTCATATAGAATCGACTACTCTCGCCGACGGAACGTACGAGCTGGTGCCCGCGTCCGAGAGTGAGCAGCATGAAGCCCAAGTGAATTTAACTGAAGCTTTCGAAGATCCGAACTCGAGTTCGGACGAGCCCTGAACTAACCCTACCCAAGAAGGAAAGCCTCGGAGCATGAACCCTACTTTCTAAACTTATGCAACTTATTACTCTATTTTACTTGTGCATTAAGTTTATAGGAGTTGGATGAAAACTTAGTTGCATGATCCTAGGTACCCATGCTCTGAACACTAGATGTAAGGTTCGATAGAATGCTATGCTAATAGGACTCGGTAAAAGTCGAGTGATTTCCTGTCACTCGCGAGAATTTAGGAGTTGAATGTTTACTACATGCTGCAATCATAAGGTCGACGGACGGGGCTATGGTCCGATGTTTATGTTGATGATTGAGGCCCCGTCTGTTTAGTGAAAAATGCTAAGGCCGCAGTGTGTGGTAGTGGTGGTTAAGTCTTTGAACATACTAACCACATGCCGAGAATATGGTAATCGGTATGCTTAAATACCGGATTGAACCGAGGGCGGAATATACTCCCCACCGTCTTGAATTTGTTCACATCTAGCTAATGGCGGGTGCATGTGCCGCCATGGCCGGGCCATGGGGACGTGTAGTCGAGGGTGGTGGGCCTGTTCCGTGAAGCGGGAATTGAAGGGAAAAGTTGCACGTGTGACTCTAGGAGTAACCATGTGACGTGTGTTTAGGTTTCCCTTGCAAGGTTAAGAAATTCGATTCCAATCGTCCGTTTCTCGCGGTTATTGAGACTGCTTGACCCTTTTACCACATAGAGTAAGAAGAGGAACAATGATGATGATTAATCTTGTTAGATGAAAAATTAATTCTTTCACCATGGATGATATTGGATAGTTGCTTACCTAGAATGGTTAAAGAAAACTAGAACTCGGAGCTAAAATTTGAAAGTAAGGACCTACTTATATATGATTTTCGGCAAAATAAACCCCTCAAGCCAAAAGCCTTGCATGTCTAGGAGTCGGCTAAGTATACTCCACTAGTCGGGTAAGCCTTGCTGAGTATTAGTATACTCAGCTTTGCTTGTGGCTTGTTTTCAGGTGATTCATTCGAGGATATGATCGCAAGTTTGACTTGGCCTTGTACCCTTCCTCGTTTTTGGTCGGTGGAATGGGATACGCCCCCGGCTAACGGTGATAATGCCGAGTGATGTCTCGTACGGGCTTCATCGAGACATCCTGTGTCGTCGAGTAGTTTATCGTTGTTTTTCCGCTGCATTGAACTCTGAAGAACTCCATTATGTTGAACTCTGAATTACCTTGTTTTACAAATTTGAACTTCGTTGTAATATTAGTTTATGATGAACCCTATGGTGTAAAATTTGTGGAATGTTGTATCCTCTGGGCTCATCTTCGTGTGAGTACATGTATGTGTGGTTCCGATCGGCAAAAACCGTGGTTGTATCGGGAGGTTACCCGACAGACCAGTGGATTACTCCGTTTGAAGTGCGAGTTAGCCCCGATTGCCCTTGTGGTGATGGTTAGCGCGCTTGAGCCGGATTAATTCAGGTGGTTCTGCCACACGTAGCCCCGGTTCTGACAAGCCCCGAGCTCTTCATGGCCGAGTACTGCAGGCTTCGAGTACTTCTGAAGTATTCCTTAGGTTTCTTCAGAAACTCCATCTTGAAGGCGTCCTTCGAGTACTTCCTTGGCTGCCTCAAGGCTGTGAGTTGCTCATGCCCGAGAACTTTTAAGTCTTTTTTATATGGGGTGCAATGCAAATCGCACTCCATATGGAGTAGCCCCCGAGCCTTAGGTTGAATTGAAGAATCAGGCTATGGGTCAAATTAGTCTTGAATCTTCTTTCTTATCTTCCAAATATTTTTGAAAAATAAGACATCGACGACACGTGTCTCGTAGCCCCCGAGCCTTGAATCCAAATCTCGAATTTTGGAAAAAGGATCCAAAAGGAACGTGGCATACTGAACAATGTCGTATACTAACTATGCAGCGTATGTGAATTGATGGTGAGATTAGGAAAAAGTTGGTTTGAAATTCGAAAAACCCATCTTGTCGGGATTAAATCCCTGAAACAAATGGTTAATCAAATAACTTCCCCAAAATTGTCCCAAGTTACTGCTCGAAACAAGTCACATTTATGGAAAAACTCTTCAGCTTCTGCACAGTGAAAACTGGCCCACCCGCTGGTTATTTAACTCGCGGTGACTTAAGGTTTTTTACCCCTTTCACTTCACTGCCTTTAGCTCTTCGCCTTCCTCAACTCCTGCGCCACCACCCATTCTAGATCTAGATCCAGAGAACCTCCTTGCGCCTTCCTACTCCTGTTGCTCATTCTACTCGGATAATTCATTCTCCCCTCCGCAATCACTTGCACCCTCTCTCTTGAAGCCCCCAAGCGCATGCGAGTGAAGCGACTCGTGACTTCAAGGATGGGCAACAAGAAGATGGCGTCGAAGGGCAAGAAGAAAAGCAAGGAGCAGGAAACCACCAGTGGTGACTGGGAACGAGGTAAGTCCACCCATGAGAACCTTCTCAATTTGGTCGCACTAGGTTTGCTACAGGGGATTATCCCTCCCGGCCTTCAATTTCTCCCGTGGCCTTCTTTTTCATTGGGGTATTCAGATCCATCATTTGAACCCTAACTCAATCACTCACATTTCCATATTTGTCCACCTTTGCAAAGCTTTTCTTGGCATCGAGCCACACATTAATCTTTTTCGCTATTTCTTTTGCATGTGCCTGATGAGGACATCAACACCAACGATACATCCACTCCGACACAAGTACCTATTGCTGGTCCTATTACTCGTGCTCGTGCTCGTGCTCGTCAACTTAATCATCAGGTGAGTTCACATCTAAGCTCATGTACATCATGTTTAGACCATGGAGACCCGTGTACTCTTATTTTGCTTAGGAACCAAGGAGACGACCGAAAGGGAAACGGATTCGCGCAGGCTGGATTCGGACTGCAGAATAGTACCAACTTGTGACGGACACCACGGTCGCATATGAACTCGGATTGGGGAGTTCAAGTACTTCGTGGAAAGCTTATGAAGTCTTCTTTCAACGAATCTGTTACGAGTCGGCCGCAATCGTAAAATTAATACAGAGTCCTTTTCTGCCCATGGTGCTGCGTCACCCTGTTTTGGCCCAATGGGTCGTGTATCAAGTTGAGTCCATTACGGACGCGTCCTAGGGTTGGAGTACGACCCCAGCACCCCTGTGGTCATCCTCCCACGTACTTATACCCCTTAGCCACCGCCAAGGATGCTTGAGTTTTGTTTAGATCAAGTTTAGCCTTCGCTACTTGCTTGCAAGTGCGCGTGCTGGATCAGCCGCCCGTCTTCTTGTCTTCGAAACCCCACCATTATTGAGATTGCGTGTGAAACCTTCATTTACATTGAGTAAATTCAGTACTTGTCATACTTGTTCTTGCTAGTTCTTCGATTGCTTGCAGGACGAGTGTCCTAGTGGCCGAGTGTCGTGCTCCACAAGATCGCGACAGCCATTGGAGGGGGTGTATCGGTTGCTAAGGCGCAGCTTGGAAGGCTGTAGTCGGGCCGTGAACGTCGCCTCCATCGACCAATCGAGTTATCCACTCCTCTCATCGAAAGATCGGGAATCAAACCCTAGCGTGTCGCCATCAGTTGGTATCAGAGCAAGGTTTATCGGTGAGAGACTTCTAATTCTTCGCTGTTTTTATTTTTCCTATAGTCCAAAAAAACCAAAAAAAATAGTAGATTAGTTTGCCTTCAATCCTATAAACTCGTCTGAGCCTTTGCTAGCACTGCTTAGTTAGGGCTTGTTGAACTTTCGGTTGCATCGGTTGCGTCGAGTTGCTGGTCTTAGTTTTAGTCCTTTAGAGTTTCGAGTTCTTGTCACGTTCTAGTCACAACCGTGCGCTACCATACATACTCCGTGTTGGCAGAATCCGAGTCCATATTCGTGTTCAAGTCCGAGTTAGATTCTGTGTTGGTTTGTGACCGAATCACACATGGTGCTATGATTCGAGTAGGAATCGGTTTCCGAGTCCGAATTAGTTATTGCGCCGTGTTATAAAATTCCATTGCCATTCGCACTTGTACTGCATATTTTGTAGCGTTCCAGAAAGGCAGAAGTAGTCTCGGCTTACTCAAACCGCAACTTTGCACGCATACATATAGTCTCGGCTTACTCCAAAGAGAGAGAGAGAGAGAGTTTGTGTGGTGTGTGGCTCTTTTGAAGTCTTTTAGGTTATATAACCATTTTTGAGGATCCCCTGAAAAAAAAGAAAAAAAGGAGAAAAAAAGAAAAGAACAAAAAAAAGAAGAAAAAAAAGAGGGAAGAAATGGGGTTGTTCTTTGTGCATCAGTTTTATTCTTCGGTGGTGTCTCGTGACTTCATTTGTGTCCAGGCTCGCATCTCTAGCATGATCTAGGCTAAGACCAGCATAGTGCCGCCGTTGAACGATTCTTCAGCTTGCTTTTTGTAACTAACATGGTGCTAGTTCATCCTTGCTTCAACCCACCTATAGCTCCACATATTCGACTACAGCTTGACAGGTCCTGTTGTTGCGGCACCGATACACTTCATCCCACGGTTACAGACTTGTTGGTTGTCGTCCCCTCTTGTTGAGCAAGGTAAGAATTGGTAAGAGCTTGTGTAACAGGTTGAGAGTGAGCGCCTTGCAGTAGCTACATCATATTAGTTGTAGGATCTTATTTCTTCACCTATTTTCGTGTTTCCTTTGCAGACTTGTTGGTTGTCGTCCCCTCCTGTTGAGCAAGGTAAGAATTGGTAAGAGCTTGTGTAACAGGTTGAGAGTGAGCGCCTTGCAGTAGCTACATCACATTAGTTGTAGGATCTTATTTCTTCACCTATTTTCGTGTTTCCTTTGTTCATCTAACCATGACAGGATGAGAGGATGATGGGAGTTTAGGTCACTGTCCTCGTACAAAGGGAATCATATAACATTTTGAAAATATGATGAGGAGGCATGTAGATGGGCTTGCTGAAGATATGCTGGTGTGAAATGATAAGATTTTGCAGTTGGAGGCCACGCAGCTTGCCACCAACACCAAGCTTACAAGGCTGGAGACGTCGGTCGCTCATATTGACCAAAGTCTTGCTGCTCTTTTGAGGCATTTTGATGAGATGCATGCCAGAACTGCAAATGGGCATGAGGGAGAAAACAAGAAGGATGAGCGTGTCGAGGATAATTGGGATGATTATGTCGCTGATACTGAACAAGATGACCAAGATGCTCCTAGTCGCCGACGACTGTGAACTAATCGGAGAGGTATGGGTGGACATCGACGACGTGAGGTACATAATAATGATGATGCTTTCAGTAAAATAAAATTTAAGATACCTTCTTTTGATGGAAAATACAATCCTGATGCATACATTACTTGGGAAATTGCTGTTGAACAAAAGTTTGCATGTCATAAATTTCCTGAGAATATACGTGTTAGGGCTGCTACTAGTGAGTTTACTGATTTTGCCTCTGTTTGGTGGATAGAACATGCTAAGAAAAATCCTAATAATATTCCACAAACCTGGAATGCTTTGAAATGGGTCATGCGGACTAGATTTGTTCCTTCTTAGTATGCGCGTGATCTATTACATAGATTGCAACAATTGAGACAGGGTAATAAAAGTGTAGAAGAATACTATTAGGAATTACAAATGGGTGTGTTGCGTTGTAATTTAGTGGAGGATGAGGAACCTGTTATGGCTAGATTTTTAGGAGGTTTGAACCGAGAAATTCAGGACATCTTTGCTTATAAAGATTATACTAACGTAACCCGTTTGTTCCATCTTGCTTGTAAAGCTGAAAGGGAAGTGCTGAGACGACGTGCTAGTACAAGAACTAATATTTCTGCAGGAAAACCTTCTACATTCCCGAGTCGGCCGACAATACCCGCTCCATCCAACGACAAGACACGTGCTCCCCCGACAAATTCAGCAACTACGACTGTCCAGAAACCAGCCACGAGTGCATCTTCGGTTGCCTCCACGGGAAGGACAAGAGATGTTCAGTGCCATCGATGCAAGGGCTTTGGACACGTGCAACGTGGCTGCCCTAACAAGCGCGTTTTGGTGGTCAAAGGAGATGGTGGGTATTCCTCTGCTAGTGATTTTGATGAAGATACACTTGCTTTGCTTGCTGCTGACCATGCAGGTACTGAGGAACAACCAGAAGAGCAGATTGGTGCAGAGGATGCAGATCATTATGAGAGCCTCATTGTGCAGCGTGTACTTAGTGCACAAATGGAAAAGGCGGAGCAAAATCAATGGCATACACTGTTCCAAACAAAGTGTGTTATTAAAGAGGGTTCGTGCCGTTCGATAATTGATGGAGGTAGCTGCAACAACTTGGCTAGCAGCGATATGGTCGAGAAGCTTGCGCTTACAACAAAACCGCACCCACATCCATATCACATTCGGTGGCTCAACAATAGTGGTAAGGTCAAGGTAACGAGATTGGTACGAATTAATTTCGCTATTGGTTCATATCATGATGTTGTTGAATGCGATGTTGTGCCTATGGAAGCTTATCATATTCTGCTAGGTAGACCATGGCAATTTGATACCGATAGCATGCATCATGGTAGATCAAATCAATATTCTCTTATACATAATGATAAGAAAATCGTTTTGCTTCCTATGTCACCTGAATCTATTGTGCGTGATGATGTTGCTAAAGCTAAGAGAACTAAAACTGAGATCGATAAGAATGCCAAATCTGTTAGGAGCAGGAAAGATGAGATAAAATTGAAAGGACATTGCTTGCTTGCCACTAAGTCTGATATTAATGAATTGATTGCTTCCACTTCTGTTGCCTATGCTTTGGTGTGCAAGGATGCTTTGATTTCAGTTCACGATATGCAGCATTCTTTGCCCCCGGCTGTTGCTAACCTTTTGCAGGAGTATTCTGATGTGTTTCCAAGTGAGATACCAGCGGGGCTGCCACCAATACGAGGGATTGAGCACCAAATTGACCTTATTCCTGGTGCATCGTTGCCAAACCGTGCGCCATACAGGACAAATCCGGAAGAAACTAAAGAAATTCAGCGACAAGTGCAAGAACTACTCGACAAAGGTTAGGTGCGTGAGTCTCTTAGTCCTTGTGCTGTTCTGGTTATTTTAGTGCCTAAAAAAGATGGAACATGGCGTATGTGTGTTGATTGTAGGGCTATTAATAATATCACAATTCGATATCGACACCCTATCCCACGTTTGGATGATATGCTTGATGAATTGAGTGGTGTTGTTGTGTTTTCCAAAGTTGATTTGCGTAGTGGGTACCACCAGATTCATATGAAATTGGGAGATGAATGGAAAACTGTTTTCAAAACTAAGTTCGGATTATATGAGTGGTTAGTCATGCATTTTGGGTTAACTAATGCACCTAGTACTTTCATGAGATTAATGAACGAGGTTCTGCGTGCTTTCATTGGGAAATTTGTTGTTGTCTACTTTGATGATATATTGATTTACAACAAATCTTTCGATGAACATCTTGATCACTTACGTGCTGTTTTTAATGCTTTACGAGATGCACGTTTATTTGGTAACCTTGAGAAGTGCACCTTTTGCACCGATTGAGTGTCTTTTCTTGGCTATGTCGTGACTCCACAGGTTATCGAGGTTGATCAAGCCAAGGTGGAAGCTATACAGGGATGGCCTATACCGAAGACTATCACGCAAGTGAGGAGTTTCCTAGGACTTGCTGGTTTCTATCGTCGTTTTGTGAAGGACTTCAGCACCATTGCCGCACCTTTGAATGAGCTTACAAAGAAGGGAGTGCCTTTTAGTTGGGGTAAAACACAAGAGAACTGCTTCAACACGCTGAAAGATAAGTTGACACATGCACCTCTCGTCATACTCCCTGATTTTAATAAAACTTTTGAGCCTGAATGTGATGCTAGTGGCATTGGTTTGGGTGGTGTTTTGTTACAAGAAGGCAAACCTGTTGCTTATTTCAGTAAAAAATTGAGCGGGCCTGTTCTGAATTATTCTACTTATGATAAGGAATTGTATGCTCTTGTTCGCACATTAGAAACATGGCAGCATTATCTATGGCCCAAAGAGTTTGTTATTCATTCAGATCATGAATCTTTAAAACATATTCGTAGTTAAGGAAAATTGAACCGTAGACATGCTAAGTGGGTTGAATTTATTGAATCTTTTCCTTATGTTATTAAGCACAAGAAAGGAAAAGAGAATATAATTGCTGATGCATTGTCTAGGAGATACACCTTGCTGAACCAACTTGATTACAAAATCTTTGGATTGGAAACGATTAAAGATCAATATGTTAATGATGCTGATTTTAAAGATGTGTTGCTGCATTGTAAAGATGGGAAGGGATGGAACAAATTCATCGTTAGTGATGGGTTTGTCTTTAGAGCTAACAAGCTATGCATTCCAGCTAGCTCCGTTCGCTTGTTATTGTTGCAGGAAGCGCATGGAGGTGGCTTAATTGGGCATTTTGGAGCAAAGAAAACGGAAGATATACTTGCTGGTCATTTCTTTTGGCCAAAGATGAGAAGAGATGTGGAGAGATTTGTTGCTCGCTGCACGACATGTCAAAAGGCTAAATCACGATTGAATCCACACGGTTTGTATTTGCCTCTACCTGTTCCTAGTGCTCCTTGGGAAGATATTTCTATGGATTTTGTGTTGGGATTGCCTAGGACTAGGAAGGGACGTGATAGTGTGTTTGTGGTTGTTGATAGATTTTCTAAGATGGCCAATTTCATACCATGTCATAAAACTGATGATGCTACTCACATTGCTGATTTGTTCTTTCGGGAAATTGTTCGTTTGCATGGTGTGCCCAACACAATTGTTTCTGATCATGATGCTAAATTTCTTAGTCATTTTTGGAAGACTTAATGGGCTAAATTAGGAACTAAGTTGTTGTTTTCTACTACATGTCATCTGCAAACTGATGGTCAAACTGAAGTGGTTAATAGAACTTTGTCTACTATGTTAAGGGCTGTTTTAAAGAAGAACATTAAGATGTGGGAAGATTGTTTGCCTCATATTGAATTCGCTTATAATCGATCGCTGAATTCTACTACAAAGATGTGCATATTTCAGATTGTATATGGTTTCTTGCCTCGTGCTCCTATTTATTTAATGCCTTTGCCGTCTTCTAAAAAACTGAATTTTGATGCTACTAAGCGTGCTGAATTGATGTTACAACTGCATGAAACAACTAAAGAAAACATAGAGCGCATGAATGCTAAATATAAGATTGCTGGTGATAAAGGTAGGAAGGAACTAAAGTTTGAACCTGGAGATTTAGTTTGGCTGCATTTGAGAAAGGAAAGGTTTCCTGAATTGAGAAAATCTAAATTGCTACCTCGGGCTGATGGACCATTTAAAGTGTTAGAGAAAGTCAATGATAATGCATATAAGCTTGATCTGCCTGTGGATTTTAGGGTTGGTCCCACATTTAACATTGCAGATTTGAAGTCATATTTGGGAGAGGAAGATGAGCTTGAGTCGAGAACGACTCAAATGCAAGAAGGGGAGGATGATGAGGACATCAACACCAACGATACACCCACTCCGACACAAGTACCTATTGCTGGTCCTATTACTCGTGCTCGTGCTCGTGCTCGTCGACTTAATCATCATGTGAGTTCACATCTAAGCTCATGTACATCATGTTTAGACCATGGAGACCCGTGTACTCTTATTTTGCTTAGGAACCAAGGAGACGACCGTAAGGGAAACGGATTCGCGCAGGCTGGATTTAGACTGCAGAACAGTACCAACTTGTGACGGACACCACGGGCGCATATGAACTCGGATTGGGACGTTCAAGTACTTCGTGGAAAGCTTATGAAGTATTCTTTCAAACGGATCCGGCCTCATATCCATATCTGTTACGAGTCGGCCGCAATCTTAAAATTAATACGGAGTCCTTTTCTGCCCATGGTGCTACGTCACCCTGTTTTGGCCCAATGGGCTGTGTATCAAGTTGAGTCCATTACGGACGCGTCCTAGGGTTGGAGTACGACCCCAGCACCCCTGTGGTCGTCCTCCCACGTACTTATCCCCCTTAGCCGCTGCCAAGGATGCTTGGGTTTTGTTTAGATCAAGTTTAGCCTTCGCTACTTGCTTGCAAGCGCGCGTGCTGGATCAGCCGCCCGTCTTCTTATCTTCGGAACCCCACCATTATTGAGATTGCGTGTGAAACCTTCATTTACATTGAGTAAATTCAGTACTTGTCATACTTGTTCTTGCTAGTTCTTCGATTGCTTGCAGGACGAGTTCCCTAGTGGCCGGGTGCCGTGCTCCACAAGATCGCGACAGCCATTGGAGGGGGTGTATCGGTTGCTAAGGCGCAGCTTGGAAGGCTGTAGTCGGGCCGTGAACGTCGCCTCCATTGACCAATCGAGTTATCCACGCCTCTCATCGAAAGATTGGGAATCAAACCCTAGCGGGTCGCCATCAGTGCCCTCAACCTTCCACCGAGAAACAAGTCGTGGTTGGTGGGGCGGGTCTCAAATTCAAGCAGGGGAAGGGAAAGGAGTACCTCGATTTGGGGACACCACCTTCGGGATCGTTGCCGAAGGCCTCGGGACAAGAGCAAATGGCGGAGCACCAGGAGCGCCCCCCGAAGGCCTGGATCCGAAGAGATCTCGAAGGGTCGGCGCCCAAAAGCTCCGAAGCCAGAAGTAAACCTAAAGCTTCGGAGGATGACGCATGGGGAGCGAAGCCTTCTTGTCCGTTGCTTCGCTCGGAGCATTCGAGACTCACCAACAAGCACGGAAGAGGAAGCGGTGGGGCCCGGTGAGCCTGACCAGGCGCGGGCCCTTGTTGTAAGACGTAGGCGGGGGAAATTCCCATTTAACCCTGGAATATTCCCGGAATATAGTAGTTGAGGGATAAAACGATGTAATAATGCAGCGGAGCAGGTGTAACCGCCTCTATAAATACCAATGTAACTGAATTGATGGGATGACTTTTTTAGGAGAAAAGACTATTATCTCGCTACTACGAAGGTGTTTTGTTCGGGGGTGTCTTGTCCATTCCTGATCTGCGGGCTGTTGTGGTGCTTCTTCACTCCGAAGTGTACCCCCCACCAATAGTTTTGGCACCCACCATGGTTCATACTACCACTCCACATGACGAACAAGAAGAAGGCGTCTGGGGCTTCGGCCCGGCGCGAGGAGGACGCCCAGGCCATCATTCCCATGCAGCCTTCGGACCAGACGAGCGGCGAAGTCGTCGAAGTCGAAGAGGTGGCCAATGGTCAGTTCGAGGTACAACTCGAAGCACTGGGAGTTGCCTCGGAGGACATCGCGGCATACCGAAGGATTGAAGCAACGTTAGAGGAAGCCACGACGCGGGCTTGGGAGGCAGCCTAGACAACCCAAGTGACAACAAGCCAGCACAACACAAGAGCGAAGGGGAAGGACACTGCACCGACCGAAGCCATGATCAGGCAGCTGCAAGAGAAAGAATTGCGATGCCAGCTAACACACCAATAGTTGCGCGAGAAGCGAAGATTGCTGGAGAGAATGACCATGCCAAAGCAGGAAGACCACGAAGAGTTGGAGAGCCCACCAGGAAGGCACCCTCGGGAATGCATCAGGTCTGAGGTGAAAAGATCAAGGGAAAGAGAGAGGCAGCATAACTCCGAGGAGGAGGTGTTTCAAGACGAGTACAGAAGCAGAAGAGATCGCCGTCGCAGGTCCCGAAGGCTGGAAGAACCCTGGACACCCTTGGCAGTGGAACTCGAAGAGTTGCCGTGGCCGCACCGATTCAATGCCGCTACGATACCACAGTTCAATGGTGACTCCGACCCGAAGGAGGTCCTCTTAATATACAAAGCAACGGTGGAATTCAATGGAAGAGGCTTAGAAGTGAAAGCAAAGGCCTTGGTCATGGCGATGAAAGGAGCGGCTAAGCACTTGTACTCAAACCTCCCGAGGGGGCGAATTCATTCTTGGAGCCAGCTCCGTGCGAAGCTCCTAACAAACTTCCTAAGGTTAAAGCCGGAGGAGTTAAGTTCCTGTGATTTCCACGCTTGCAAGCAAGGGGAGAAAGAAGCACTGCAAGAATATTTGCACTGCTTCGTCAAGTTGCGCGCCAAAGCTCCGCATGTCCCGGATGTGACGGTCATTGATGCAGCAATAGCGAGGCTTCAAATGGGTCCCTGTGGAGAGTACTTGGACAGGTGCAAGCCTCAGACTGTGGAGGAACTGTTTGATGTCATGCAAGAATACACCAAGTCAGATCGGGGTAGAAGGAGGAGAATCGAAGCTCGCAACCAAGAAAAGAAAAAGAGATCGAACCAGTGGTCACAATCGAAGGCATGGCACGCACAGCAGCCGAAGCAGCAGAATCATAAGCCTATCAACACAGTCGTAGGGGGTCAATGTTGATGTTTCCTAGCGTCACGAAAAGAAATCCGCAAGTGCACGGATACCGTTGTAGCTTTCACCCAGGAGTATTCCAAGGGTATCGTATCCACTAAGGAACGTGTGTACTTTCTCTATGGTTCAAGTTCGTCCAAGGACACCACACCTGCTAGAGGTGAGGGTAGAGAGATTTCCTAAGGCTGGGTTTTAAAGATAAGATAGAACTGTCTTAGCTGCTTGCTTTGGGCTACTGGCTTCCCACAGAATAGAACTTGTGGGCTCCAGTACTGCGGCACTGTGATATACTCGAACGGGGAGGGTTCCGCTGGATAGACAGGGCTGTCACCACCTGCTACCTACCTCATCTAACCATGGAATATACCACAACCAACAAGTAAGTCTAGTCTAGACACCACGTCTACACTAGCGTTACTACTCTAGCCTATGGCCTTAGACTAGAGCACCCACTGTAAACTAGTGAACTACTGATCCAGCTAAGCAACTAAAGAGCTAGAACTATAACTTAACTAAGAAACTAAACACATAAGAAAGTATGAACACTTACTTCGATTGATAAGCATCCATTGAGGTACAAGTTGGAGAAGAGTGCCGACAAAACCCGGCACTTCCCCAAACTCCTCCCCAGTCTCTCCCTAACTCTAGTCACCTCTAGAGATGAGCCTAGAGCTCATGTACACAAGAGAAACTCCAAGAGGGAGTTGAGAGGGATGTGAAGGTGTGTCCTCTTTAGAAGCACCCCCTTATATTTATAGGGGTGTGCGAAGGGTGCTTCTTTCGTGCAATGCACCGAGGCCTGCCAAAACCGACCTATGGAACCAATTAGGAGGCACCACGTCAAAGGAGTAGGTCGGTGGGCTCCTCCCTGGGTCGGCCGACCCAGGTAGGTCAGCCGAACCAGGCTCGGCCCGGTCCAGCTCCCCCTTCTGCCACGTGGTCTTCAAGTGGGTCCTAAGGCCCTTGGCAGGTGCGTGGGCGCTGGTTGAGGTTGGTTTCTTGTCTTGTTGGGCCTCTTTTGCTCTTGCCTTGCCAGTTTGCACATTTTGGAATTACGTCTTGGATCTTAGTCGCTCATTTCCTGCAATTTTGCCCTGTAATTGCCTGCATACAGAAATCGACCAGCAGTCGTGAAATTCGTTAGATAACGCCCTATTCTAGTGTTGATCTTTGGATAAATGTTGCTTTTATGCAGGTTTTGACGGTTGAAAAGTGGACCGTAGCGAGCGTCAACAAAATCCCCCACACTTGGCTCTTTGCTCGTCCTCGAGTGAAGACGACAAAACCAAGGCGGAACGGCTGCTCTGGTAAGGTTCCTGCATAAAAGTTATTCTAAACCCTTACCTTTGTTCATGAACCTTGAAGTGTCTACCATTATGCTATAGGCGGTTGAAGGATGGAATGATGATGACTTAGGTATCCTATTCTGCTCAACTACTGACCTTGGGATGTTTTTGAAAGATTTTTGAAAAAGCAAATATTCCATGGTCTTACCTTCGTGCAACACTCTCAGTCGCTCATTTATTTGTTTAGCTCAGAACTGTAACCCTCTCTCCTTTTGTGTAAAGCAGATGTGGAGCTCGGTAAGAGGTATATGAAGGCGCTCTTGAAGGCATATCTGTTGCAACATCAAAGGTTGGATCCACAGAGATTCTGTATCATTTACCTGTTTGATCAAGAGAATGCACGTGTGGCGGTTGTGAACTCTTTTGGTATTGGTCTCCTTCCTCTCTTCTTCCCCCCCCCCTTTCTTTTGAGTCATGCTTCTTTGGCATGCCATCTTTTCTTTCTCTCTTCTTTTTTTTAGGGGAGTAATTGGAGAGCGATCATATACCTTATGAGGACACTTTATTAATCATACCGGATGATAATTCGTGTACGTGCCTCTTGATCAAACACATAAAGAAACAGATCTCGCTTGGGTCACAACATTTGATAGAGCTCAATGTAATAGCAAGGCGCTTTTATGTGGGATTTTTCATATTGTAAAGTAACTGCATATGGTTGTGGTCGGCAGAAGGATAAACAGACCATGGGATAGTTTGATTTTTAGTTGAAGAGAAATTCCCAAGTTCAGCAAGAGAAACAAGCAGAGAAACTTTCATCAAAACCATATCTCATCAAACAACAACTTTAGCATTATTGGTTCCCTAACTGGTGGTTCCCAAACTCAAGCATGGTAGAGAATAAAATTTATGCATGAATCGCCCAGCGGCACAGCGGGCTCTCATGAGTTTAACCATTTTAGATTAGGCAATTTTAATAGCATGTTTAAAACTCATAGAACAGGGAGAAAACGAGTGAGGGTGTGCAAACCGTGAGTCAAGAACGAGACGGTATTGGATATTCACTTGCGCACGAGTCCGGCCTGCGGTGCACATGAGTCGTGGGGGTGTGTAACTGGATGTAGCGAGGATCTCCCCCACACTTGTTTTTGAACCTGTCTTTATTCAATCAAAGCAAAAATTAAAATGCAATGGGGCTCTGCCGACATTAACACCAGGGAGCCAAAGTTTTAATTTATTCAAAGCAAATGGGGGCACTTACAATGAAAACAAAATGAGATGAAGCAAACTAATCAAAAGGAAATAAATCTGATTCTGGCACCCAACTAAACTAAACTAAGGAAGATCCTCGGATGAGCTACCATCCAAGTTACTTCCCTCCCCTAAAGTCTCAGCCAGCCAATCTATGCTGCTGCTTAGGCTGCTGTGAAACAACTAGAGATCCTTATAGACTTCAGCCACTGCTGCCTTCTGATTTTTCAATCCTTGGCACAGCCTCCTATGCTCCAGCTGTAGACCCTTCATCAGGAAGATAAGCTCCTCCTTGGACCAGATCTGTGGGGAATCAGCTGGTCTTCTTATGTCATCTGCCTCCTTAGCTGGTGGTCGCACACCAAAAATCTTGAGTCATGGCTGCAGCGGTGGATCATCCAGGGATATCTTCTCTCTTTTGTAGTCATGGCTTATGACATCCCCATCTTTGTTGAGCAGCGATCCCACGTACCGCTCATCCGTCTCTAGCCTTGGCCCCAGAGCATCTTTGTTCTGAAACAGCACCTTGGGGTGCTGTTTACGCAGCTTTTGGCCTCGAGCCTCCCCGTTTTGTGCTGCACCTGGCGAGGACTCTTGCACCGAGGAATGGGAGGCTGAGCAGCTCCTCCTCGGCCTGGTGCCCCTCGGCCTCCCTCTGCGCACAGCAGCGGGTTTCGCAACTGGGGGCGTCACTTTGCTCAATTGGGCCCTCTCTTCCATTGGCTTAACACGGATTGGAGTCTCAGGACTGTTTGCCGGAGTTGGTGCTGCCATCAGCTGGTCGACGGCGGTGGAGTTGATGAACGCAACGATTTCCTTGCCAGCCATGGGAGGTTCTAAGTGGTGTAGATGGGTTTTGGAGGTGGAGAGGTAAAGGTAGATGGAAAGGGGTTGAGAGGAGGAGGAAGGGCTTTCAAGGGAGAAGGAAAGGGGAAGAAACCCTATTTTCTGCCGTCAAAAACAACCAAGGCAACCAGATCTCAGGCTAGAATGCGAGGATGGCCTGGCCTGCCAAAGGTGGCCTGCTGGGGCAGCCACCCTGGTTCGGCCGACCTGGGCTTGCACCAGCTGGCTTCCTTCCTTCTCTGGAAAGCAGTGGGGAGAGTCTAGGAAGTTTATACAAGTAGCTTACCTTAGGGAATGTCTTATAGAGCCTTTAATCAAGTATATAGTCATGTTGAACGGGTTCAATCACGTCTATATCTTCATCTATAACTATATCATGATCTAAAAATAATTTTAGACGATGGCCATTTACCTTGTGGATGTTACTTTCATCATCTTGGATTGTTATGGCTCCATGCGTTGATGTGTCGATGATGAGGTAAGGTCCCATCCACTTGCTTCTCAACTTCCCGTGGCCGAAAAGTTTTACCCTAGAATTGAAAAGTAATACCTTATCTCTGGGCGTGAAGACTTTCGGCTTTAGCCTCTTATCGTGCTATCTTTTGGTTGTTTCTTTGTATAGTGCAGCACTGTGATAGGCTTTATCTCTCCACTCTTCCAATTCTGATATCTGCCTCTTCCTGTGCTCTCCCGCTAGATCCAAGTCCATGTTTCATCTTCGGATAGCCCAATGTGCTCTATGCTCCAACTCGACGGGTAGATGACACGTCTTCCCATAGACAAGTTGATAGAGTGACATACCAATGGGAGTATTGTAAGCCGTGCGATATGTGCGATATGCCCATAATGCATCCGCTAGCTTAGGCTTCCATTATTTACCCATCTCATTGACGGTCTTCTACAGAATATTCTTGATTTTCTTATTCACTGTTTCTGCCTGACCACTTGTCTGAGGGTGATACGGGGTTGCGATGTTATGCATCGTCCCGAGTTCCTTGAGGAAGCTTCGGAAAGCCGCATCAATGAAATGCGATCCTCCGTCACTAATCCCCATCCGGGGTGTCCCGAATCTTGTAAAGATTACCTCTTGAAACATTTTCCGGGCATGCTTTGCATCAGCAGCCTTGCATGGCATTGCTTCTACCCATTTGGGTACATAATCCACAGCGACCAAGATATACTCACAGCCATGAGACTTCGGGAAGGGCCGCATATAGTCAATGTCCGATACATCAGAAAGCTCCACTTGAAGGTTATATGTGAGAGGTATGGCATCGTGAGCTGAGATTCCTCCGTGTTTCTTGCAACTGGGACACCTTCGAATGAAATCCTTGGTGTTTTCATACATGGTTGGCCAATAGAAACCACTTTGCCATATTTTTGCTTGAGTGCGAAACACACCATAGTGCCCTCCATATGGTGCTGCATGGCATTTCTCAATAATCTTGATCCCTTCTGCTATGGGGACACATCTTCGAAGTAATCCATCTGCACAGACTCTGTAGAGGTATAGCTCATGCCATTGGTGTCATCTGCTCTCAAACACTAGCTTCTTCTTGTTCTCCCCAGATGGTACGTACCTTGAAACCATAAAATTGACAATATTCGCATACCAGGGGTTCGAAGCCGATATCTTGAGTAGCATGTCGTCTCGGAGGAAATCATTTATCGGCAGTTCCTGCGTGTTAGTGATACTCATACGCGATAAATGATCTGCAACCGAGTTTTCTACTCCCTTTTTATCTTTAATTTCTAAATCAAACTCCTAGAGTAGAAGGATCCACCTTATGTGCCTTGGTTTCGCATCTTTCTTAGTGAGAAGGTACTTCAGAGCTGCATGGTCAGTGTATACAATAACCTTTGCACCTACTAAGTAAGATCTAAACTTATCTATAGCAAAGACAACTGCCAGGAGCTCCTTTTCAGTTGTGGCATAGTTAAGCTGAGCTCCTGATAGTGTCTTGCTCGCATAGGCGATTGCGTGATGCTTCTTGTCTTTAGTTTGCCCAAGTACGGCCCCCACCGCATAGTTGCTAGCATCACACATGATCTCAAAGGGAAGCTTCCAATCCGGGGGTTGAATGATTGGAGCTGAGATGAGTGCGTTTTTGAGTGTGTGAAAGGCTGTTAGGCAGTCATCATCGAATTAGAAAAGGGCGTCCTTGGCTAGCAGGTTTGTAAGGGGTCTAGCAATATGGGAGAAATTAGCTATGAAGCGCTGGTAGAACCCTGCATGACCTAAGAAGCTTCGGATTCCTTTCACATTGGTGGGAGGTGGAAGTCATTCAATGACTGCAATTTTTGCCTTGTCCACCTCGATTCCTCTCTCAGAGATGAGGTGTTCGTGAACGATGCCCTCACGGACCATGAAGTGGCACTTTTCCGGATTCAACACTAGGTCCTTCTCTTGGCATCTCTGCAAGACCCTATCCAAATTTCTAAGGCAATGATCGAAGGTCTTACCATAAACCGAGAAGTCGTCCATGAAGACTTCCATAATTTCTTCGATCATGTCCGAGAAGATGGACATCATGCATCTTTGGAACGAAGCGGGTGCATTACACAACCTGAATGGCATTCATCGGTACGCGTAAGTTCCATAGGGGCATGTGAACGTAGTCTTGCTTTGGTCGTCGGGATGGATTGGGATCTGATGAAAACCAGAATAGCCATCAAGGAAACAAAAGTAGGAGTGCTTTGCTAACCTTTCGAGCATCTTGTCGATAAAGGGAAGCGGAAAGTGATCCTTCTTTGTAGCCTTGTTGAGCTTCCTGTAGTCTATGCACATTCTCCATCCTGTGACGGTTTTTTGTGGGATCAGCTCGTTCTTGCTATTCTCCACGATCATCATACCTTCTTTCTTGGGCACTACCTGGACTGGGCACACCCACTCACTATATGGGACTAGATAGATGATTCCGGCGTGTAGGAGTTTCAGGACCTACTTCTTCAGCACTTCACGCATCTCATTGTTCAACCTGCATTGAGGCTCCCTGGAGGGTGCACTAGCGGGATCTATGGCAATGCAATGAGTGTAAAGAGTAGGGCTAATGCCCTTAAGGTCTTGGATGGCGTACCCAAGGATAGCTCGATGCTTCTATAAGACAGCGATGAGCTTTGATGTCTCCTCTTCTGAGAGATTGTCACTGATGATCACGGGAGCTTCTACATCGCTATTTGGGAAAGCATATCGAAGGCCAGAAGGTAATGGCTTAAGCTCAACTAGAGGTCGGGCCGGAACTTCGAATTCTGTAAACTCTAAGACTTCATCAAAATCTTCCTCTTCTAGGATGAACTCTTTGGCTTCTTGTTCGAGAGCCATTTCTGATGAATCTAGAGGGTTTGTATCCAGTACCTCCTCGATTGGCTCTAATAGGGGGAGAACCTCTGCCACCAAATTTACTAATCGACGCATCTGTGAGAAGCTTTTCGATTGGATGGCCGATGAGAATGTCGAAGTTAAGAGCTTTGAACACATGGAAATCTAGATTTATCTTAACATCATTGTGTCGTACTGACACCTACTGTAATACCACGTGACTCATCACAGAAGAAGCTGAGGGACTTCTGAGGGTTCTGCCTGTTGGAGCTAAAGGTACACCACCCAGGTGGGCAGACGCAAAGTTATTTGACATTACGTTGGCTCCAACAGCGGGGTTGTAAAGACCGTTCACCTCCTAGTCGTTGATGCGGCAGCGAATGACAGATGAAGGATGACTAATTTGAATGGGAGATGAGGATATTTCTCCTTCTCTTGACAACTACTGCTCATTATGGCTGTCAACTCCTCAATGGTCTCTAGAAGGTATTCCTTCTCGTATAGTTCTAAAGGAGTGACCGGGACTGGTAGCCGCTTCTGGCATAGATACTTCGAGGTGTTGCCAAGATCTTCAACGAGATCCTCCTCGAATCCATGCACAAATTCCAAGGGTAGAGGATCCTCTACCTTTGGTTTTTCTGATTTTGGTTCAGGAAGAGATATGGGAGTCAAATCTAAAGGTTGGAATTCTACGGGCTTGGATTCGGCTACCATGGTTTCCTCTTGTGGTACCTCTTGTTCTGCCTGAGGTGGTTCCTGGAAAGAGATGAAGGAAGTTCTCTCTAAGATTTTATTGAGGATTTCTTTTCCTTCGACTGAGGTCTTGTACAAGAACGAATCTCTGGCTGTGATGTCGAGGTAATGTGCATCTTCCTTGTTCAGTCCCGCATACAAATGTTGAAGCAACAAATGGTCGGGACCAAATCAAGCTAGAAGGGATAATCTGGCCCACGCTGCAGCAAGGGATACCTCCTTGTTCTGACGGAAAGTCAGAATCTCTGCTCGTAAGGCGCAGATTCGAGAAATTGGGAAATATGCCAAATAGAAGTGATCTCCCAATATCTTCCAATCTCCATTCGCACAACTTACGTTATATGTGTACCATTGCTTTGCCTTCCCTATAAGGGAAAAGGGGAACAGTTTCCACTAAAGAGTTTTGTGTGTCATGCCTGAGATTTTCAGACACGAACACACTAGCTCGAAGTCACGCAGATGATTGTAGGGATTTTCATCCCCCCATCCTGAGAAGGTACTTTCCTGAACTTTGCTTAAGAATCCGGAGGGAATTTCATAACCAAGTGAAAGAATTGGATTAGATGAAGAGGCTGGTTTGCAAAATTCACTCTTGGGTGCGGAGAGCTAAAACATGGATAGCTGCTCCATGGATAGCGGGGGTAGAGATAGAATAAAAGAAAAGAAAAAGATATGAGGGCGAACTAGGTTCGGAGACAGAATAGCAACCGTTTCCCGGCAACGGCGCAAGAAAGCTTGTTGACGTTTCATAGCGTCACGAAAATAAATCCGCAAGTGCACGGATACCGTTGTAGCTTTCACCCAGGAGTATTCCAAGGGTATCTTATCCACTGAGGAACGTGTGTACTTTCTCTACGGTTTAGGTTCTGATGTGAAACCGCTAGGGTTTGTTCCCGATCTTTCGATGAGAGGCGGGGGATAACTCGATTTGAGATGGAGGCGACGTTCACGGCCCGACTACAGCCTTCCAAGGACGCTGCGCCTTAGCAACCGATACACCACCTCCAATGGCTGCCGCGATCTTGTGGAGCGCGACACCCGGCCACTAGGGCACCTGTCCTGCAAGCAATCGAAGAACCAGCAAGAACAAGTAGAACAAGCAACTCAATTGCAAATATGGAGATAATAACCAATCTGGAATCAACAAGGTGGGGTTCCGAATCGAGTAGAACGGATGGTCTAGTCGACACACGCGTCTACAAGGAAGTAGCAATGGCTAAACTTTCAACAAAACAAAAACCCCCAATCTGTTCATGGCGGCTCTAACCCTTATTAATACCTAGGAGGACGACCAAGAGGGTGTTTGAGTCGCACTCCAACCCTAGGACGCGTCCCTAATGGACCCGACTTGATACAAAGCCCATCGGGCCAAATTAAGATGTCGCAGCACCTCTAGACAGAAAACCAGTCGGTAGTATTTTGGTCATTGCGGACGAATCAGGAGAGATATGGACTTGAGTCCGGATCCATTTGAAACTAGACTTCATAAGCTTTCCACGAAGTACTTGAACGTCCCTATCCGAGTCCGTATGCGACCGTGGTGTCCGTCACAAGTTGGTGCTGTTCTGCAGTCCGAATCCAGCCTCCAAAACGTGTTGGACATGGACTCTTTCTTTCCTTGCACCAAAAGTGACGTGGTGGCCTGATGGAGAACATTGGGAAGACTTAGGCTTGGTCCCCAATCAACTTCTTTGGTCCTCCATACCTTCCATGTGTGTTTATTACATGTGGGTGTATCCATTCTGGTGATGTCCACATCATTCTCCCCTTCTTGGCTGCAAGTCGTCCTCGACTTGCTCCAACGGCATTCAAAGGTGATTGCTTTGTTGTTGGAACATGGAGCGACGACTATGCTGCATGGGCACAACAAACAATGCTCCCGTTCTTCAGGCTGATCCTGTTGCATAAGAGAAAAACTAGAAAAACTTTGCAAGATATTATTAGTGTTAATGCAGCCCCCTATTTGCTCATGGTATTGTAGCCCAAAAGGATATTTCAGATTAGAACAGATATACACTTTATGCACCAAATATTCTCCTTTGATGTCATTTTTTCCAATTGCATGAAGCGAACAATGATTTAGACTTGGCAAATTAGAATCTATTTGAACCTTCTCTTTTAGACAATTTAGATTACACAGAATATTAAATTCAATATAACCCAAAGTATTTAAAGAAGACAACAATTTCAGTTCATCTTGTACACAAGTAATAGGATCAGAAGGATTATCTACAGCACATTCGTATGGTTCCAAACCAAAAATATCACACTTATTCATTAATTCTGGTATATGAGTAAAAGAAGTATTAGCACACAAGTCCTCTTTATCATAAGAAACAACAAGTAATTCATCTTGTGAAAAAGTTGAATCAGCAGCAGGTTCCACTATTCGTTGCTCTTTGTTAGCATGTAGAGTGGACAAAGTTTGGACACTATGAGTCACATCATTCTTGCAAGTATTCACAAATGAAAGAATTTCTTTTTCAGCATGGAGAGCAAGACAAAACAATTGACCGATATAGCAATAGGACTTGCCAATTAACAAGTTTCGAATTTCAGAATTGAGCCCTCTCATGAACCTATTCATAACATCTTCCATGCATTCATCCAATCCACCAAACATGATACAAATTTTAAAATCATCGTAGTATTGTTTCACAGTCCTACTACCCTGTTTTAATTTCTCTAGTTTGGTAAGCAAATGATCAACATAATATGCAGGAATATAGGCATCTCTAAAATGTATTTTGAATTCTTTCCAAGTTTGCGGAATAATGTTATGCCTACAAATATATTTCCATTCTAGCAAAGCATTTTCTGTTAAAATATTAGAGGCAATATAAATCATTTGTTTCTCCGACAGGTCATGCTCATCAAATTCATTATCTACTTTTAGCTCCCAATCAATGTAAGCTTTAGGATCAAACTCACCAGGATATAAAGGCAAGCATTGAATAATGTCCAGAATATTTTGTTGTTGTTTGCTCCGCTCAAAAATCACTGTATCACCTGCCATGATCAGTAGAAAACAAGAACACAAAAATAATATGTATCCTCCTGTCAACTACTAGAATGTGTCGGTTGTAATTCTCTCAAACTCAACTTGTTTAATACAAGCTCTTACCAGTTCTTACCAAGCAAAACAGGATGAGTCGGCAACCAACAAGTCAAGCACCTTGAAAGAAGTGTATCGGTGCCTTAGCAACAGAAAATTGTCAAGCTATAGTCGAGTATGTGGAGCTGTAGGTGGGCTGATCAAGGGAAAAATACTAGCACCACGTTAGTCAGAAAAGCAAGTTGAATAATTGTTCAACGGTGGTACTGTGCTGGTCCTAGCATAGACCGTACTAGAGGCGCGAGCCTGGACACAAATGAAGTCACAAAGCACTAACCGAAACAGCAGGAACACAAAAGATGGATCAGCCCCTTTCTTCTTTTTCGTTTCTTTTCTTTTCTGTTTTTTTCACTTTGTTTTCTTTTTTTTTCTTCTTTTTTTTGTAGAGGACTAAAATCCTTTGTTTGACAAACAACGCAACAGGATTACTGCATATAGCTGCTACCAACTCAGATTGACGAAACTTGTTTCACGCAGCCAGACGCACAAATCTCCAAGTCGATCCTGGAGCACTTAGATGGAGTTTGTGACCTAGGTCAGATCCGTTGGAAAGATCACGAGTTACGCTTTCCAGATTGTACTAAAACTCGCAAATCGGAGACTGGACACAGAAACAATGAAAGTTTTCTTCCACTGATGAATTGAAACTCCGAGACAAAAAGAGGTGACAAGAACTCGAAACTCTAAAGGACTAAACTAAGACCAGCAACACGACGCAACCGATGCAACCGAAAACTCAACAAGCCCTAACTAAGTAGTACCAGCAAAGGCTCAAAGGGTTTATAGGATTGCCGGCAAACTAATCTACCATTTTTTTTGGTTTTTCTGGACTATAGGAAAAAAAAATAGCAAAGATAAGTCTCTCACCGATAAACCTTGCTCTGATTACCAACTGATGTGAAACCGCTAGGGTTTGTTCCCGATCTTTCGATGAGAGGCGGGGGATAACTCGATTTGAGATGGAGGCGACGTTCACGGCCCGACTACAGCTTTCCAAGGACGCTGCGCCTTAGCAACCGATACACCACCTCCAATGGCTGCCGCGATCTTGTGGAGCGCGACACCCGGCCACTAGGGCACCTGTCCTGCAAGCAATCGAAGAACCAGCAAGAACAAGTAGAACAAGCAACTCAATTGCAAATATGGAGATAATAACCAATCTGGAATCAACAAGGTGGGGTTCCGAATCGAGTAGAACGGATGGTCTAGTCGACACACGCGTCTACAAGGAAGTAGCAATGGCTAAACTTTCAACAAAACAAAAACCCCCAATCTGTTCATGGCGGCTCTAACCCTTATTAATACCTAGGAGGACGACCAAGAGGGTGTTTGAGTCGCACTCCAACCCTAGGACGCGTCCCTAATGGACCCGACTTGATACAAAGCCCATCGGGCCAAATTAAGATGTCGCAGCACCTCTAGACAGAAAACCAGTCGGTAGTATTTTGGTCATTGCGGACGAATCAGGAGAGATATGGACTTGAGTCCGGATCCATTTGAAACTAGACTTCATAAGCTTTCCACGAAGTACTTGAACGTCCCTATCCGAGTCCGTATGCGACCGTGGTGTCCGTCACAAGTTGGTGCTGTTCTGCAGTCCGAATCCAGCCTCCAAAACGTGTTGGACATGGACTCTTTCTTTCCTTGCACCAAAAGTGACGTGGTGGCCTGATGGAGAACATTGGGAAGACTTAGGCTTGGTCCCCAATCAACTTCTTTGGTCCTCCATACCTTCCATGTGTGTTTATTACATGTGGGTGTATCCATTCTGGTGATGTCCACATCATTCTCCCCTTCTTGGCTGCAAGTCGTCCTCGACTTGCTCCAACGGCATTCAAAGGTGATTGCTTTGTTGTTGGAACATGGAGCGACGACTATGCTGCATGGGCACAACAAACAATGCTCCCGTTCTTCAGGCTGATCCTGTTGCATAAGAGAAAAACTAGAAAAACTTTGCAAGATATTATTAGTGTTAATGCAGCCCCCTATTTGCTCATGGTATTGTAGCCCAAAAGGATATTTCAGATTAGAACAGATATACACTTTATGCACCAAATATTCTCCTTTGATGTCATTTTTTCCAATTGCATGAAGCGAACAATGATTTAGACTTGGCAAATTAGAATCTATTTGAACCTTCTCTTTTAGACAATTTAGATTACACAGAATATTAAATTCAATATAACCCAAAGTATTTAAAGAAGACAACAATTTCAGTTCATCTTGTACACAAGTAATAGGATCAGAAGGATTATCTACAGCACATTCGTATGGTTCCAAACCAAAAATATCACACTTATTCATTAATTCTGGTATATGAGTAAAAGAAGTATTAGCACACAAGTCCTCTTTATCATAAGAAACAACAAGTAATTCATCTTGTGAAAAAGTTGAATCAGCAGCAGGTTCCACTATTCGTTGCTCTTTGTTAGCATGTAGAGTGGACAAAGTTTGGACACTATGAGTCACATCATTCTTGCAAGTATTCACAAATGAAAGAATTTCTTTTTCAGCATGGAGAGCAAGACAAAACAATTGACCGATATAGCAATAGGACTTGCCAATTAACAAGTTTCGAATTTCAGAATTGAGCCCTCTCATGAACCTATTCATAACATCTTCCATGCATTCATCCAATCCACCAAACATGATACAAATTTTAAAATCATCGTAGTATTGTTTCACAGTCCTACTACCCTGTTTTAATTTCTCTAGTTTGGTAAGCAAATGATCAACATAATATGCAGGAATATAGGCATCTCTAAAATGTATTTTGAATTCTTTCCAAGTTTGCGGAATAATGTTATGCCTACAAATATATTTCCATTCTAGCAAAGCATTTTCTGTTAAAATATTAGAGGCAATATAAATCATTTGTTTCTCCGACAGGTCATGCTCATCAAATTCATTATCTACTTTTAGCTCCCAATCAATGTAAGCTTTAGGATCAAACTCACCAGGATATAAAGGCAATCATTGAATAATGTCCAGAATATTTTGTTGTTGTTTGCTCCGCTCAAAAATCACTGTATCACCTGCCATGATCAGTAGAAAACAAGAACACAAAAATAATATGTATCCTCCTGTCAACTACTAGAATGTGTCGGTTGTAATTCTCTCAAACTCAACTTGTTTAATACAAGCTCTTACCAGTTCTTACCAAGCAAAACAGGATGAGTCGGCAACCAACAAGTCAAGCACCTTGAAAGAAGTGTATCGGTGCCTTAGCAACAGAAAATTGTCAAGCTATAGTCGAGTATGTGGAGCTGTAGGTGGGCTGATCAAGGGAAAAATACTAGCACCACGTTAGTCAGAAAAGCAAGTTGAATAATTGTTCAACGGTGGTACTGTGCTGGTCCTAGCATAGACCGTACTAGAGGCGCGAGCCTGGACACAAATGAAGTCACAAAGCACTAACCGAAACAGCAGGAACACAAAAGATGGATCAGCCCCTTTCTTCTTTTTCGTTTCTTTTCTTTTCTGTTTTTTTCACTTTGTTTTCTTTTTTTTTCTTCTTTTTTTTGTAGAGGACTAAAATCCTTTGTTTGACAAACAACGCAACAGGATTACTGCATATAGCTGCTACCAACTCAGATTGACGAAACTTGTTTCACGCAGCCAGACGCACAAATCTCCAAGTCGATCCTGGAGCACTTAGATGGAGTTTGTGACCTAGGTCAGATCCGTTGGAAAGATCACGAGTTACGCTTTCCAGATTGTACTAAAACTCGCAAATCGGAGACTGGACACAGAAACAATGAAAGTTTTCTTCCACTGATGAATTGAAACTCCGAGACAAAAAGAGGTGACAAGAACTCGAAACTCTAAAGGACTAAACTAAGACCAGCAACACGACGCAACCGATGCAACCGAAAACTCAACAAGCCCTAACTAAGTAGTACCAGCAAAGGCTCAAAGGGTTTATAGGATTGCCGGCAAACTAATCTACCATTTTTTTTGGTTTTTCTGGACTATAGGAAAAAAAAATAGCAAAGATAAGTCTCTCACCGATAAACCTTGCTCTGATTACCAACTGATGTGAAACCGCTAGGGTTTGTTCCCGATCTTTCGATGAGAGGCGGGGGATAACTCGATTTGAGATGGAGGCGACGTTCACGGCCCGACTACAGCCTTCCAAGGACGCTGCGCCTTAGCAACCGATACACCACCTCCAATGGCTGCCGCGATCTTGTGGAGCGCGACACCCGGCCACTAGGGCACCTGTCCTGCAAGCAATCGAAGAACCAGCAAGAACAAGTAGAACAAGCAACTCAATTGCAAATATGGAGATAATAACCAATCTGGAATCAACAAGGTGGGGTTCCGAATCGAGTAGAACGGATGGTCTAGTCGACACACGCGTCTACAAGGAAGTAGCAATGGCTAAACTTTCAACAAAACAAAAACCCCCAATCTGTTCATGGCGGCTCTAACCCTTATTAATACCTAGGAGGACGACCAAGAGGGTGTTTGAGTCGCACTCCAACCCTAGGACGCGTCCCTAATGGACCCGACTTGATACAAAGCCCATCGGGCCAAATTAAGATGTCGCAGCACCTCTAGACAGAAAACCAGTCGGTAGTATTTTGGTCATTGCGGACGAATCAGGAGAGATATGGACTTGAGTCCGGATCCATTTGAAACTAGACTTCATAAGCTTTCCACGAAGTACTTGAACGTCCCTATCCGAGTCCGTATGCGACCGTGGTGTCCGTCACAAGTTGGTGCTGTTCTGCAGTCCGAATCCAGCCTCCAAAACGTGTTGGACATGGACTCTTTCTTTCCTTGCACCAAAAGTGACGTGGTGGCCTGATGGAGAACATTGGGAAGACTTAGGCTTGGTCCCCAATCAACTTCTTTGGTCCTCCATACCTTCCATGTGTGTTTATTACATGTGGGTGTATCCATTCTGGTGATGTCCACATCATTCTCCCCTTCTTGGCTGCAAGTCGTCCTCGACTTGCTCCAACGGCATTCAAAGGTGATTGCTTTGTTGTTGGAACATGGAGCGACGACTATGCTGCATGGGCACAACAAACAATGCTCCCGTTCTTCAGGCTGATCCTGTTGCATAAGAGAAAAACTAGAAAAACTTTGCAAGATATTATTAGTGTTAATGCAGCCCCCTATTTGCTCATGGTATTGTAGCCCAAAAGGATATTTCAGATTAGAACAGATATACACTTTATGCACCAAATATTCTCCTTTGATGTCATTTTTTCCAATTGCATGAAGCGAACAATGATTTAGACTTGGCAAATTAGAATCTATTTGAACCTTCTCTTTTAGACAATTTAGATTACACAGAATATTAAATTCAATATAACCCAAAGTATTTAAAGAAGACAACAATTTCAGTTCATCTTGTACACAAGTAATAGGATCAGAAGGATTATCTACAGCACATTCGTATGGTTCCAAACCAAAAATATCACACTTATTCATTAATTCTGGTATATGAGTAAAAGAAGTATTAGCACACAAGTCCTCTTTATCATAAGAAACAACAAGTAATTCATCTTGTGAAAAAGTTGAATCAGCAGCAGGTTCCACTATTCGTTGCTCTTTGTTAGCATGTAGAGTGGACAAAGTTTGGACACTATGAGTCACATCATTCTTGCAAGTATTCACAAATGAAAGAATTTCTTTTTCAGCATGGAGAGCAAGACAAAACAATTGACCGATATAGCAATAGGACTTGCCAATTAACAAGTTTCGAATTTCAGAATTGAGCCCTCTCATGAACCTATTCATAACATCTTCCATGCATTCATCCAATCCACCAAACATGATACAAATTTTAAAATCATCGTAGTATTGTTTCACAGTCCTACTACCCTGTTTTAATTTCTCTAGTTTGGTAAGCAAATGATCAACATAATATGCAGGAATATAGGCATCTCTAAAATGTATTTTGAATTCTTTCCAAGTTTGCGGAATAATGTTATGCCTACAAATATATTTCCATTCTAGCAAAGCATTTTCTGTTAAAATATTAGAGGCAATATAAATCATTTGTTTCTCCGACAGGTCATGCTCATCAAATTCATTATCTACTTTTAGCTCCCAATCAATGTAAGCTTTAGGATCAAACTCACCAGGATATAAAGGCAAGCATTGAATAATGTCCAGAATATTTTGTTGTTGTTTGCTCCGCTCAAAAATCACTGTATCACCTGCCATGATCAGTAGAAAACAAGAACACAAAAATAATATGTATCCTCCTGTCAACTACTAGAATGTGTCGGTTGTAATTCTCTCAAACTCAACTTGTTTAATACAAGCTCTTACCAGTTCTTACCAAGCAAAACAGGATGAGTCGGCAACCAACAAGTCAAGCACCTTGAAAGAAGTGTATCGGTGCCTTAGCAACAGAAAATTGTCAAGCTATAGTCGAGTATGTGGAGCTGTAGGTGGGCTGATCAAGGGAAAAATACTAGCACCACGTTAGTCAGAAAAGCAAGTTGAATAATTGTTCAACGGTGGTACTGTGCTGGTCCTAGCATAGACCGTACTAGAGGCGCGAGCCTGGACACAAATGAAGTCACAAAGCACTAACCGAAACAGCAGGAACACAAAAGATGGATCAGCCCCTTTCTTCTTTTTCGTTTCTTTTCTTTTCTGTTTTTTTCACTTTGTTTTCTTTTTTTTTCTTCTTTTTTTTGTAGAGGACTAAAATCCTTTGTTTGACAAACAACGCAACAGAATTACTGCATATAGCTGCTACCAACTCAGATTGACGAAACTTGTTTCACGCAGCCAGACGCACAAATCTCCAAGTCGATCCTGGAGCACTTAGATGGAGTTTGTGACCTAGGTCAGATCCGTTGGAAAGATCACGAGTTACGCTTTCCAGATTGTACTAAAACTCACAAATCGGAGACTGGACACAGAAACAATGAAAGTTTTCTTCCACTGATGAATTGAAACTCCGAGACAAAAAGAGGTGACAAGAACTCGAAACTCTAAAGGACTAAACTAAGATCAGCAACACGACGCAACCGATGCAACCGAAAACTCAACAAGCCCTAACTAAGTAGTACCAGCAAAGGCTCAAAGGGTTTATAGGATTGCCGGCAAACTAATCTACCTTTTTTTTTGGTTTTTCTGGACTATAGGAAAAAAAATAGCAAAGATAAGTCTCTCACCGATAAACCTTGCTCTGATTACCAACTGATGTGAAACCACTAGGGTTTGTTCCCGATCTTTCGATGAGAGGCGGGGGATAACTCGATTTGAGATGGAGGCGACGTTCACGGCCCGACTACAGCCTTCCAAGGACGCTGCGCCTTAGCAACCGATACACCACCTCCAATGGCTGCCGCGATCTTGTGGAGCGCGACACCCGGCCACTAGGGCACCTGTCCTGCAAGCAATCGAAGAACCAGCAAGAACAAGTAGAACAAGCAACTCAATTGCAAATATGGAGATAATAACCAATCTGGAATCAACAAGGTGGGGTTCCGAATCGAGTAGAACGGATGGTCTAGTCGACACACGCGTCTACAAGGAAGTAGCAATGGCTAAACTTTCAACAAAACAAAAACCCCCAATCTGTTCATGGCGGCTCTAACCCTTATTAATACCTAGGAGGACGACCAAGAGGGTGTTTGAGTCGCACTCCAACCCTAGGACGCGTCCCTAATGGACCCGACTTGATACAAAGCCCATCGGGCCAAATTAAGATGTCGCAGCACCTTTAGACAGAAAACCAGTCGGTAGTATTTTGGTCATTGCGGACGAATCAGGAGAGATATGGACTTGAGTCCGGATCCATTTGAAACTAGACTTCATAAGATTTCCACGAAGTACTTGAATGTCCCTATCCGAGTCCGTATGCGACCGTGGTGTCCGTCACAAGTTGGTGCTGTTCTGCAGTCCGAATCCAGCCTCCAAAACGTGTTGGACATGGACTCTTTCTTTCCTTGCACCAAAAGTGACGTGGTGGCCTGATGGAGAACATTGGGAAGACTTAGGCTTGGTCCCCAATCAACTTCTTTGGTCCTCCATACCTTCCATGTGTGTTTATTACATGTGGGTGTATCCATTCTGGTGATGTCCACATCAGGTTCGTCCAAGGACACCACACCCGCTAGAGGTGAGGGTAGAGAAGCTGTGGCAGAACCACCTGAATTAATCCGGCTCAAGTGTATTAACCATCACCATTAAGGCAATCTCGGTTAACCTTACACTTCAAACGGAATAATCCACTGGTCTGTCGGGTATAACCTCCCGATACAACCACGGTAATCGGATCGAGCGCCATACATACAAATGCTCACGCGAAGATGAGCCCAGAGAATACCACATTCCAGCAAATATTACATCATTATCATAAGTAAATATTACAGACCAAGTTCTGAGTTTAGAAACCGAATACTTCAGTGAGCAACTAAGAAGTTTTTCAGAGTTTAAGTTGCAGCGGAAAATAAAACAACGATAGCTACTCGACGATACAGGATGTCTCGATGAAGCCCGTACGAGACATCACTCGATAATATCTCTGTTGGACGGGGGCGTATCCCATTCCACCGACCAACCAGGGGGAAGAGTACATGGCCAAGTCAAACTAGCAATCAAATCTTCGAAGGTTTCACCTGAAAACAAGCCACAAGCAAGGCTGAGTATACTAATACTCAGCAAGGCTTACCCGACTATTGGGGTATACTTAGCCGACTCCTAGACATGCGAGGCTTTTGGCTTGAGGGGTTTGTTTTGCCAAAAAGCATATCTAGTAGGTCCTTACTTTCAGATTTTAGCTCCAAGTTCTAGCTTTCTTTAACAATTCTAGGTAAGCAACTATCCAATATCATACATGGTGAAGCATTAAATTTTCATCCAACAAGTTTATTCATCATCATCGTTCCTCTTCTTACTCTGTGGGTAAAAGTGGTTAAGCAGTCTCAATAGCCGCGAGAAACGGACGATTCGAATCGAATTTCTTAACCTTGCAAGGGAAACCTAAACACACGTCACGTGGTTGCTCCCTAGAGTCACACGTGCAACTTTTCCCTTCAATTCCCGCTTCACGGAACAGGCCCACCGCCCTCGACTACACCTCCCCATGGACCACGGACGCAGCCGGGTCATGGCGGCCGATGCACCCGCCATTAGCTAGATGTGAACGAATTCAAGACAGTGGGGAGTATATTCCGGCCTCGGTTCAATCCAGTACTAAGCTTACCGATTACCATATTCTCGGCATGTGGTTAGTACGTTCAAAGACTTAACCATCACTTACCACACACTGCGGCCTTAGCATTTTTCACTAGACAGACGGGCCTCAATCATCAACATAAACATCGTACCACAGCCCGTCCGTCATCCTTATGATTGCAGCGTGTAGTAAACAATCAACTCCTAATTTCTCGCGAGTGACAGGAAATCACTCGACTTTTACCGAGTCCTATTAGCATAGCATTCTATCGAACCTTGTATCTAGTGTTCAGAGCATGGGTACCTAGGATCATGCAACTAAGTTTTCATCCAACTCCTATAAACTTAATGCACAAGTAAAGTAGAGTAATAAGTTGCATAAGTTGAGAAAATAGGGTTCATGCTCCGGGGCTTGCCTTCTTGCGAAAAGTTAGTCCGGGGCTCCTCCGAACTTGGGCTCGGGTCTTCGGCAACTTCAGTTAGATTCACTTGAGCTTCACGCTGCTCACTCTCGGACGCGGGCACCAACTCGTACGCTCCGTCGGCGAGAGTCGTCGTTTCTACATGAATGCACAAGTTTAAGTAGTGGTGATGTTAAACGACATGATTTCCTTCACGATAAAGTTGCAGTTTGTAAAACATGAGTTTGTCGTGGAGTGAGTTACTTCATCAATCGTGGGTAATCGTTAATAGAGTTTATCTTCATCTATTTAACTTTATTAAAGAAGAAGGGGTTGTGTTATATTGAAAACTTAGTTTCTTTTTAAACACAAACATGAGTTGAACACAATTACTAATCTAGTTAGCTTCTGGTAATAAAATTTTTATTCAAAGTACATTATGCAGAGATAAGATCACTGTAAAAATTTCAGACATTTTTGTGTAGCATGTTAAATATGAAAAATGTAATACACAGCCACTGCTAGAATCTAGTTATTTTTATACAGAACAAACCATGCAAGTATTGATGCTACAAATTTTACAGGGTGTTGCTATAACCATATTTGTGCTACTGTAAATTTTTCAGATTTTATTGTACATTATTTAGAGCATAATAAATGGGACAAGCTACGCTCATGTTATAAAAGATTATTTTCTACAGGATGTTATACAGGGTTTCTATGTTTGAAACTTTTTGTACAGGTTGATCTACTCTATGGTGTTTCATAGTAAAAAGATGAACATTTTATAAGGGCTTTACTAATTATTTTGAATTAGTGAAGTTTTCCTACCACAAATTCATGTGAACAGGTTACATATAGTAAAAATGTTTCTAAATTTTTCTATGGCCTCTAGGTATCACTAAAACAACACAGAAAAAGTTTCATGACATTAAACCTCACAGAACAGCAGGAATAATTAGTTCTATCACTTTATGGCATAAAGCAATGTTGGACAAAAAGTGTATCTAGAGATGGCTTTTGGTCCTGATCTTTTTACACAGTCCTAAACATTAAGCAAGTAACTCACTGCCCAAAAAGTAGAGTCAGCAATGATCTACAACAGTGGGTACAAAAGAAGTCCATTAAACCTTCCATTTAATCTAGAGCAAAATATATTGAGAATCTGAGAAACTTTATGTAACAAAAGTTGTAGAGTTTCTTATAAGGATTCCAGAACAGTTGAGTTTGCATTTTTCTGAATTTTCTACGATTTTATACGAATTTTACAATTTCACTGATTTGGTTAAAACTTTCTTTACAGAGGGGTCCCTGAAAATTAGCAGAAAACCCCCTAGAAAGATTTGGGCGTTTGCAATGTGGTCCCTGGTCGCAAATCACGGCGGGGAGCATCCTGTCCGGCCGAATTCCGGCGAGCTCGGTCGCCGGCGGCGAGGGCAAGGTGGGGGAGAACGGAGAGGGAACCAGGGCGCACCTATTGGTGGTCTTGGAGTGGCTTGGGATGGCCGGTGGCGGGCTGGCCGCGGAGAGCAGGGGCGGCGGCGGAGGGGCGGCGCGGACTGCGGCGCTCCGGCGAGGAGGGCGGTGGGGCTCGGGCTGGGAAGCTTCGCGCGGAGGTAGGAGAGCGATTTTGGGGCCTAGCTCGGGTCGAGGAGGGGCGGAGGAGGGAGTTCCACGGTGGCGGCGTGGGGCGGAGCTCGGCTCTGCTCTGCGGGGAAGAAGGAGGAACAGGGAGAGGAGGGAGGGGCGCTGCGCCGGGCTTTATAGCCGGTGGAGCTCGTGGGGGTGGGCGTGGCACGGCCGGGGCGCGAGGTGGAGGGACCGGCGAGGCTGGGCGCCATTGGGGGCGGCCGGCGGTGACCAGTGGCCAGAGGCGCGTCGTGCGCGTGGCGTGCGTGCGCTGGGCGCGTCCGGGGCGCGACGTCGCGTGTAGGCGACGCTGGCGGGCGGTTGGGGAGCTCGGGCGGCACGACGGGGGCACGCCGTTGGGTGGCGGGGCGGCGGCCAGTGGCTGGGCGGCGCGGCGGTGCAGCAGAGCCGCGGGTTGGGCAGGGGCATGCCGTGCGGGAGGGAGAAGAAAAGGCGCGGCCGCGGTTGGGCAGCGGGGGCGGCAGCAGGCAGGGCGTCGGGGGTTGGCTCGGTGTCTGGTGCTGCGCAGGCGTCGAGGGCCAGGTGGCCGGCGGCGGTCGGGCGAGCGCGCGGCGCAGCAGAGGAGGGAGGGGTGAGCGAGGGACCGAAGTGCAAGAATTTGAAAAACTTCAGGGGGCTGGGTGCAAACAGGGCGTTTTCTCCTCTTTCTGATTTGAATTTCAAAAACTTTTGAACGCGAAAGTTGTTCAAAATGAAAAGTTCTACAACTTTGGTTTCAGGCAAAATCTCATTTGGCTTATGGTTTTAAAGTTATTTTAAAAGTTTCAAATGTGTCCAAATGTGCCCAAATTAAATTTGATTTCCAACTGAACCCGGTTTAATTCTTTCCACCCTTTCCTTAGTTGGTTTAACCATAGGGTTAGGCTAATGACATTGATTTTGGAAATGTAATTACCAGGGTTGTCACAGCCTTCCCCCCTTAACAAGAATCTCGCCCCGAGATTCGGTAATTCTTAGTGTGGGCGTGGGTGCACCTACCAGTGGTTGAGATAAGAAACCCGGGGAAATGTTGGTTCAGGTAGCTCTCCGTTTCCCAGGTGGCTTCTTCTTCCGTGTGGCGATTCCATTGTATCTTATACATTCTAATTACTTTCCTCCTGGTCTCTCTTTCTTTTTGATCCAGAATCTTAATTGGGTGTTCGACATACGAGAGATCGGGTTCCAACGATATTTCTTGTTGTTCCACAATCTCGGTAGGGACTCGAATACACTTCTTGAGTTGAGATACGTGGAAGACATCATGGGTGGCCGTGAGCTGAGGGGGCAGTCGTAATTTGTAGGCTACGGGTCCGCAGCTCTCAATGATTTCGTAGGGACCAATATAACGGGGAGCTAGTTTGCCTTTGATTCCGAATCTTTGCACTCCCTTGGTGGGTGAAACTCGAAGATAGACATGATTGCCAACTTCGAATTTTAGGGGCTTTCTCCTTTTGTCAGAATAGCTCTTTTGTCGGGCTTGTGCGGCTTTAAGGTTTGCTTGTATTACCTTTACCTTCTCCTCTGCCTCGATTACCAGGTCGGGTCCAATTATCTTACGTTCTCCGGTTTGTGACCAGCTCAAAGGAGTTCGACACCTTCGTCCGTACAGGGCCTCAAATGGTGCCATTTTCAAACTCGTTTGGTAGCTGTTGTTGTATGAGAACTCTGCCAGGGGTAGGCACTTATCCCAATTCTTGTCATAATGAATGACGCAAGCTCTCAGCATGTCCTCAAGGATTTGGTTTACTCTTTCCGTTTGTCCATCAGTCTGAGGATGGTATGCTGAGCTGCGAATCAGTTTAGTACCAAGAGTCGTTTGTAGTTGTTCCCAAAAGCGTGCTACAAACTGAGGACCACGATCAGAAATAATCGTCTTAGGTATTCCATGTAGGCAAACAATACGATCGAGGTAGATCACGGCATATTTCTTGGCGGTATAGGTGGTGTGTACCGGAAGAAAATGTGCCGTCTTCGTGAGTCTGTCCACGATAACCCATATGGAATCATGTTTCTGGGAAGTGTTTGGTAGTCCAACGATGAAGTCCATACTTATGTCTTCCCATTTCCATGATGGTATAGGTAATGGTTGAAGTGTACCGGCTACTTTCAAGTGGCTAGCTTTTACTCTCTGGCACGTGTCACATTCCGAGACATACGTAGCAATTTCCCTTTTCATTCTAGTCCACCAGAAGTTTTGCCTTAGGTCTTGATACATTTTGCTACTGCCGGGGTGGATAGAGAATTTGGAAAGGTGTGCCTCATCAAGAATTTGCTTGCGGAGTTCACGATTCTTCGGAACGACTATACGACTTTCGAACCATAGAACTCCCTTATGGTCCTGGCGGAAACACTTATACTTCTCCTCACCTAGAGAGAGTTTTTGTTTGATGATCTTGATTCCTTCATCATGTAGTTGTGCCATGACGATTTGGTCGTGAAGAGTGGGCTCAACTGAGGTGTGATTTAGAGCGCCTTGGGAAACCATTTCCAAGTTAAGCTTCCTCATGTCTGCACATAATGTCCCATGGTAGGACTCCATGGATAAGCAATGGCAATGGGACTTGCGGCTTAGTGCATCCGCGACTACATTAGCCTTACCGGGGTGATAGTGCATTTCCAGGTCATAATCTTTGATTAATTCTAGCCATCTTCGTTGTCTCATATTCAGATCGGCTTGTGTGAAGATGTACTTGAGACTCTTATGATCCGTGTAGATATTGCACTGTGTACCCATGAGATAGTGCCTCCATATCTTCAGAGCGTGAATGACGGCTGCGAGCTCAAGGTCATGCGTGGGATAATTCTGTTCGTGGGGCCGAAGGGCTCGTGAGGCATATGCAATCACTCGATTCTCTTGCATAAGCACACATCCTAGACCAGTACCTGATGCGTCACAATACACATCGAATGACTTGGTATTATCGGGTTGAGCTAACACAGGTGCAGTAGTCAGATGCTCTCTGAGAGTGTGGAAGGCTTCCTCACACTTCTCATTCCATACAAACTTTACTTCCTTCTTCAATAGTTCCGTCATGGGCTTAGCAATTCGAGAGAAATCCGGGATGAAGCGACGGTAGTAACCGGCTAAGCCGAGAAAACTGCGAATCTGATGAACAGAGGTAGGGGGTTTCCAATCCATCACCTCTTGTACCTTGCTGGGGTCAACAGCTATGCCTTCGCTCGAGATCGTGTGACCTAAGAACTTTACAGTATCCAACCAGAATTCACACTTAGAAAACTTAGCATAGAGCTGATGGTCTCTGAGTCGCTGAAGAACAATGCGAAGGTGCTTGGCATGCTCTTCCTCATCCTTTGAATAGATAAGAATGTCGTCGATGAACACTACGACGAATTTGTCAAGTTCGGGCATGAATACCGAATTCATGAGATACATGAAGTAGGCAGGGGCATTGGTGAGTCCAAAGGACATAACCAAGAATTCATATAGTCCATATCGTGTGGAGAAGGCAGTCTTAGGAATATCGCACGGGCGAATCTTGATCTGATGATATCCCGAACGAAGATCAATCTTTGAGAAGACTCTGGCTCCAGCTAATTGATCGAAGAGTACATCGATACGAGGAAGTGGGTATTTATTTTTAACAGTTACCGCATTGAGAGGTCGGTAGTCAACACATAACCTCAAACTGTCATCCTTCTTCTTTACGAATAGGGCTGGACATCCCCAAGGTGACGCGCTAGGGCGAATAAAACCTTTGTCCAGTAGTTCTTGGAGTTGAATTTTCAGCTCTGCCAATTCTTTAGGGGGCATCCTATATGGTCTCTTGGATATAGGTGCAGTGCCTGGCTGTAGTTCAATAACGAACTCAATGTCCCTATCTGGTGGCATTCCGGGTAAGTCATCCGGAAAGACATCGGCATACTCGCATACCACTGGAATATTCTCTAGGTTGGTCCCTTCCATCACGAAAGCGCAAGAATTTGTGCACTCCCGTAACGGTAGGTAAAGTGTAGTGGCTCCGTGACTAGGTGAATTTATCTCAACGGCTCGGGAAGAAAGGTCCAGTGTGACTCCATGCCTAGTCATCCAGTTCATTCCCAAAATAATATCTATGCCGTCAAGGGGTAAAAGAACAAGGTCTGTGTTGATGACTTTACTTCCCAATTTTATCGGTACCAGCCTTATGATTTGGTTGGAAGCAATTTTTCCACCCGGTGTTGATATCATATACGACCCTTTGGTGTGCCAAACATTCAAGCCTACTTTTGCACCAAACTTTGCACTAATGAAACTATGTGATGCACCAGAATCAAACAATATGACTGCAGGCTTGTTATGGATGGAGAATGTACCCGTCATTACAGGTGCTCCTTCAGGAAGTTCTGCAAGGGTGGTGAAGTTGATCTGTCCTTGTTGGGCCTGGAGGGTCTGCTTCTTGCCTTTGTTCTTATTGTTCTGGTTAGAGTCCTGGCCCTGATTTGGCAGCCTGGGTTGAGGGCATTCGCGAGCGAAATGACCGGAACTCCCGCATTTGAAACAACGATTCGCGGGGCTGGGTCGAAGAGGCTGTTGCAGAGTGGGCCTCGGACCATTCTGTGGAGGCATCGGGGGTCGTACCATGCCTGGCTGTTGTGGGGGCCTGATAATCCAACGCCCTGGCTGAGGGGCCTTCGGTGGAGCTGTAGGCGCAGCATTTCGCACCAAGCGATACCTCAGTGGCTGAGCGCCCGAGGGTCCAGCTAGAGCCTTCCTCTTCTTTTCAGCACGATGAGCCTCAATACAGTCCTCTTGAGTGATGGCCATGTTGACTAGCTCATTATATGTGTCGGCTTTGACAAGATTCAGTCGTTCCTTGAGTTTAGTACTCAGACCTCTACGGAAACGATCACGCTTCTTGGTATCTGTGTCTGCGTGATAGCCCGCGTATTGGCACAGATTGTTGAAGGCCTGAGCATACTGAAGTACAGTGTGGTTATCCTGAGTGAGAGCTAAAAACTCGTTTAGCTTTCTTTCTATGAGACCTTCGGGAATATGGTGTGCCCGGAACGCAGTCTTGAATTCATCCCAGGTGACAATGTGATCAGCGGGGAGCATAGCAAAATAGTGGTCCCACCATAGACGAGCCGTACCGCGAAGCTGCTGCGCGACAAAGCGGGCCTTGTTTTCATCCGAACATGGGGCCACAAGTAGAGAAAACTTGGACTCGATTGTGCGAATCCAAGCGTCCGCATCCAAGGGTTCCTCCGTCTCGTGAAACAAGGGAGGCTGGGTCCCTAGGAAATCCGTGTATCCTGCAACTTGGGGTTGGGGAGCATTTTGCCCACCCCGCTGGTGGTGTTGCTGTCCTTGCACGAGCTGGCGAAGCAACTCGGTTTGAGCGGCCATTACTTCAACCAAACTGGGTGGTGGTGGCGGCTGTGGTTGTGATCCACTTGCGCTAGCACCAAAACCATCCGGGTTACCACGGGTTGCTCCAACCATCTGAAAAGGCGAATGTTCTTCATTAGCAACGTGATCCATATTGCTTCCATGACTCCAAAAAGATCTAACGCGGAATAGTAGACTTCCAAAAGGTCCTGGATGGAATCACGGGCATAAAAACTGTCTGCCATAAGAACCTTATAACTCCTGGTAGGTTCATCCAAAGTTCCTCATATTTTGGCAGTGGATAGGGAATTTAGGGATGTACAACTTTGATATTCAGTTAAGATGCTCAATTGATGGCTAAGATGGTCAAACGATCCGCTCTTCGCTTCGCTGGTTGGCTGTTTTTCAGCAGAACGAGTTATAGTATCTGGCCTATAACTCAAACTAGCAAGATCCAATAGGGCTGAAATTTGGTGAGAACCTAGATCACATAATTTAGGACAAGTTTGGTATTCAACACTGTGGCTGGATTAGGCTCTATCATGGCTGTTCCCTTAAGGTATCACTTCTTTGTCTACCCAGAATTTTCAGTGAACAGGGGGCCAATATTTCGTGCACCAGGGAAAATATACCCAGCCAAAATTTACCAAATTTTAACAGCAGCTACTGGGATAAATTTGGAACAAGTTTTGTGTTGTACTCTTTTGCATAAGACTGTAGGAAGGGGGCCTAAAAATTTAAGAGGCAGAAGTGCTTATTCTGGGCAGAATTCTGACATTCCGTGGTTTCTGTTATTTCTTACTATCCATGAGTTCAGAATTTTTGATTTTTGAACAGGGGATAGAACACGAAATTTTGAACAATTCTTTCCACATGAACTTTACCAGAAAAGGTCATTTTCTTGGGTCAATAAATCTTTCTTTTCGGTCATGGCAGATTTGTGATAGATTCGCTAGATATTCCTTATGCAAACCTCCCTTAGATACGCAAGAACCTTACCACTCTTATACAACGTATTTTCAATTTCCGATATATATATCCATGATGCATGCACGTCCTATTCGTCCTCACAAAATAAAATAATCGCCAAATACTTTTGGTCTTACGAAGATAGTTTCGGTGGCATACACAATACGGCTCTCCTATAATATCTAGTCGAGTCTTTCTACTCGTCCCTTAACTTATCGTAATCGCGGTTAGTGTACCTGCAGAAAATCGACAAGCATATATATCATGAACCTTTCATGCCAGCACTCATGAAAGCGTCCGTAATCATTACCGTTTACTTATAGAAACGATATCTGTACAATTTCCGCCGTACAGACGACGTTAACATACGCTATCGAGATAGCGTATTCACGGGGGTACCGTCATGAGACGGGGGTATGAACAGCGATCGCCATACCCTGCGCCGAACCTTCTACTCCCAATATGTTCAACTAACAGTTGGCATATTGGCAGCACCTCAAGTAAGCCACTGCTTGAGGGCAGCGTTCGGTTCGCATCACCGACAGGAAGGCCAAGCTCTCTCAGTTGGCTGAGGATCCTTACCTTCTTACCTTAGCGACGAGTGCGTCGTTACAGAATTTAAAGTCGGTTGTGCATTAAAGTAAGTTTTGACAGAAAGTAATGTGCTGGAAGTCAATTGATAATATATATAGAAGTTAGATAGCCACCTAGTAAACTTTCCCATAATCCCTTAGGGCTTTACGAACTAGGCACCATCCTTAACGTACCAACGTATTTCGCAACACATCCTTCTAGTCAAGTTTTATGAAATAAGTTTTTACGGCTTGCCGCATTCTCTGGCGTATGTATTTTGGCTCTGGCGCCAGCTGTGGCCAGCTGTGTCACCAGTTACGGCTCTGATACCAGCTGTGGCAGAACCACCTGAATTAATCCGGCTCAAGTGTATTAACCATCACCATTAAGGCAATCTCGGTTAACCTTACACTTCAAACGGAATAATCCACTGGTCTGTCGGGTATAACCTCCCGATACAACCACGGTAATCGGATCGAGCGCCATACATACAAATGCTCACGCGAAGATGAGCCCAGAGAATACCACATTCCAGCAAATATTACATCATTATCATAAGTAAATATTACAGACCAAGTTCTGAGTTTAGAAACCGAATACTTCAGTGAGCAACTAAGAAGTTTTTCAGAGTTTAAGTTGCAGCGGAAAATAAAACAACGATAGCTACTCGACGATACAGGATGTCTCGATGAAGCCCGTACGAGACATCACTCGATAATATCTCTGTTGGACGGGGGCGTATCCCATTCCACCGACCAACCAGGGGGAAGAGTACATGGCCAAGTCAAACTAGCAATCAAATCTTCGAAGGTTTCACCTGAAAACAAGCCACAAGCAAGGCTGAGTATACTAATACTCAGCAAGGCTTACCCGACTATTGGGGTATACTTAGCCGACTCCTAGACATGCGAGGCTTTTGGCTTGAGGGGTTTGTTTTGCCAAAAAGCATATCTAGTAGGTCCTTACTTTCAGATTTTAGCTCCAAGTTCTAGCTTTCTTTAACAATTCTAGGTAAGCAACTATCCAATATCATACATGGTGAAGCATTAAATTTTCATCCAACAAGTTTATTCATCATCATCGTTCCTCTTCTTACTCTGTGGGTAAAAGTGGTTAAGCAGTCTCAATAGCCGCGAGAAACGGACGATTCGAATCGAATTTCTTAACCTTGCAAGGGAAACCTAAACACACGTCACGTGGTTGCTCCCTAGAGTCACACGTGCAACTTTTCCCTTCAATTCCCGCTTCACGGAACAGGCCCACCGCCCTCGACTACACCTCCCCATGGACCACGGACGCAGCCGGGTCATGGCGGCCGATGCACCCGCCATTAGCTAGATGTGAACGAATTCAAGACAGTGGGGAGTATATTCCGGCCTCGGTTCAATCCAGTACTAAGCTTACCGATTACCATATTCTCGGCATGTGGTTAGTACGTTCAAAGACTTAACCATCACTTACCACACACTGCGGCCTTAGCATTTTTCACTAGACAGACGGGCCTCAATCATCAACATAAACATCGTACCACAGCCCGTCCGTCATCCTTATGATTGCAGCGTGTAGTAAACAATCAACTCCTAATTTCTCGCGAGTGACAGGAAATCACTCGACTTTTACCGAGTCCTATTAGCATAGCATTCTATCGAACCTTGTATCTAGTGTTCAGAGCATGGGTACCTAGGATCATGCAACTAAGTTTTCATCCAACTCCTATAAACTTAATGCACAAGTAAAGTAGAGTAATAAGTTGCATAAGTTGAGAAAATAGGGTTCATGCTCCGGGGCTTGCCTTCTTGCGAAAAGTTAGTCCGGGGCTCCTCCGAACTTGGGCTCGGGTCTTCGGCAACTTCAGTTAGATTCACTTGAGCTTCACGCTGCTCACTCTCGGACGCGGGCACCAACTCGTACGCTCCGTCGGCGAGAGTCGTCGTTTCTACATGAATGCACAAGTTTAAGTAGTGGTGATGTTAAACGACATGATTTCCTTCACGATAAAGTTGCAGTTTGTAAAACATGAGTTTGTCGTGGAGTGAGTTACTTCATCAATCGTGGGTAATCGTTAATAGAGTTTATCTTCATCTATTTAACTTTATTAAAGAAGAAGGGGTTGTGTTATATTGAAAACTTAGTTTCTTTTTAAACACAAACATGAGTTGAACACAATTACTAATCTAGTTAGCTTCTGGTAATAAAATTTTTATTCAAAGTACATTATGCAGAGATAAGATCACTGTAAAAATTTCAGACATTTTTGTGTAGCATGTTAAATATGAAAAATGTAATACACAGCCACTGCTAGAATCTAGTTATTTTTATACAGAACAAACCATGCAAGTATTGATGCTACAAATTTTACAGGGTGTTGCTATAACCATATTTGTGCTACTGTAAATTTTTCAGATTTTATTGTACATTATTTAGAGCATAATAAATGGGACAAGCTACGCTCATGTTATAAAAGATTATTTTCTACAGGATGTTATACAGGGTTTCTATGTTTGAAACTTTTTGTACAGGTTGATCTACTCTATGGTGTTTCATAGTAAAAAGATGAACATTTTATAAGGGCTTTACTAATTATTTTGAATTAGTGAAGTTTTCCTACCACAAATTCATGTGAACAGGTTACATATAGTAAAAATGTTTCTAAATTTTTCTATGGCCTCTAGGTATCACTAAAACAACACAGAAAAAGTTTCATGACATTAAACCTCACAGAACAGCAGGAATAATTAGTTCTATCACTTTATGGCATAAAGCAATGTTGGACAAAAAGTGTATCTAGAGATGGCTTTTGGTCCTGATCTTTTTACACAGTCCTAAACATTAAGCAAGTAACTCACTGCCCAAAAAGTAGAGTCAGCAATGATCTACAACAGTGGGTACAAAAGAAGTCCATTAAACCTTCCATTTAATCTAGAGCAAAATATATTGAGAATCTGAGAAACTTTATGTAACAAAAGTTGTAGAGTTTCTTATAAGGATTCCAGAACAGTTGAGTTTGCATTTTTCTGAATTTTCTACGATTTTATACGAATTTTACAATTTCACTGATTTGGTTAAAACTTTCTTTACAGAGGGGTCCCTGAAAATTAGCAGAAAACCCCCTAGAAAGATTTGGGCGTTTGCAATGTGGTCCCTGGTTGCAAATCACGGCGGGGAGCATCCTGTCCGGCCGAATTCCGGCGAGCTCGGTCGCCGGCGGCGAGGGCAAGGTGGGGGAGAACGGAGAGGGAACCAGGGCGCACCTATTGGTGGTCTTGGAGTGGCTTGGGATGGCCGGTGGCGGGCTGGCCGCGGAGAGCAGGGGCGGCGGCGGAGGGGCGGCGCGGACTGCGGCGCTCCGGCGAGGAGGGCGGTGGGGCTCGGGCTGGGAAGCTTCGCGCGGAGGTAGGAGAGCGATTTTGGGGCCTAGCTCGGGTCGAGGAGGGGCGGAGGAGGGAGTTCCACGGTGGCGGCGTGGGGCGGAGCTCGGCTCTGCTCTGCGGGGAAGAAGGAGGAACAGGGAGAGGAGGGAGGGGCGCTGCGCCGGGCTTTATAGCCGGTGGAGCTCGTGGGGGTGGGCGTGGCACGGCCGGGGCGCGAGGTGGAGGGACCGGCGAGGCTGGGCGCCATTGGGGGCGGCCGGCGGTGACCAGTGGCCAGAGGCGCGTCGTGCGCGTGGCGTGCGTGCGCTGGGCGCGTCCGGGGCGCGACGTCGCGTGTAGGCGACGCTGGCGGGCGGTTGGGGAGCTCGGGCGGCACGACGGGGGCACGCCGTTGGGTGGCGGGGCGGCGGCCAGTGGCTGGGCGGCGCGGCGGTGCAGCAGAGCCGCGGGTTGGGCAGGGGCATGCCGTGCGGGAGGGAGAAGAAAAGGCGCGGCCGCGGTTGGGCAGCGGGGGCGGCAGCAGGCAGGGCGTCGGGGGTTGGCTCGGTGTCTGGTGCTGCGCAGGCGTCGAGGGCCAGGTGGCCGGCGGCGGTCGGGCGAGCGCGCGGCGCAGCAGAGGAGGGAGGGGTGAGCGAGGGACCGAAGTGCAAGAATTTGAAAAACTTCAGGGGGCTGGGTGCAAACAGGGCGTTTTCTCCTCTTTCTGATTTGAATTTCAAAAACTTTTGAACGCGAAAGTTGTTCAAAATGAAAAGTTCTACAACTTTGGTTTCAGGCAAAATCTCATTTGGCTTATGGTTTTAAAGTTATTTTAAAAGTTTCAAATGTGTCCAAATGTGCCCAAATTAAATTTGATTTCCAACTGAACCCGGTTTAATTCTTTCCACCCTTTCCTTAGTTGGTTTAACCATAGGGTTAGGCTAATGACATTGATTTTGGAAATGTAATTACCAGGGTTGTCACAGAAGTTTTCTAAGGCTGGGTTTCAGTGATAAGATAGAACTGGTGGGCTGCAGTACTGTGGCACTGGGATATACCCGAACGTGGAGGATTCCGTTGGATAGACAGGGCTGTCACCACCTGCTACCTACCTCATCTAACCGTGGGATATACCACAACCAACAGGTAAGTCTAGTCTAGACACCACGTCTACGCTATCGTTACTACTCTAGCCTATGGCCTTAGACTAGAGCACCTACTATAAACTAGTGAAGTACTGATCCAGCTAAGCAACTAAAGAGCTAGAACTATAACTTAACTAAGAAAATAAGTACATAAGAAAGTACGAACGCTTAGTTCGGTTGATAAGCATCCGTCGAGGTACAAGTTGGAGAAGAGTGCCGACAAACCCGGCACTTCCCCAAACTCCTCCCCACTCTCTCCCTAACTCTAATCACCTCTAGAGATGAGCCTAGAGCTCATGTACACAAGAGAAACTCCAAGAGGGAGTTGAGAGGGATGTGAAGGTGTGTCCTCTTTAAAGGCACCCCCCATAGGGGTGTGTGAGGGGTGCTTCTGCCGTGCAATGCACCGAGGCCTGCCCAAACCGACTTAAGGAACCAATCAGGAGGCGCCACGTCGAAGGAGTAGGTCGGTGGCCTCCTCCCTAGGTCGGATGACCCAGGTAGGTCAGCCGAACTAGGCTCGGCCCGGTCCAGCTCCCCCTTCTGCCAAGTGGTCTTCAAGTCAGTCCTAAGGCCCTTGGCAGGAGAGTGGGCGCTGGTTGATGTTGGTTTCTTGTCTTGTTGGGCCTCTTTTGCTCTTACCTTGCCAGTTTGCGCATTCTGGAATTACATCTTGGATCTTAGTCGCTCATTTCCTGCAATTTCGACCTATAATTGCTTGCATACACAAATCGACTAGCACTCGTGGAATTCGTTAGATAACACCCTATTCTAGTGTTGATCTTTGGATAAATGTTGCTTTTATGCAGGTTTTGACGGTCGAAAAGTGGTCCGTAGCGAGCGTCAACAGTCAATAGAACCAAGAGCCCCAAGGATTGCACCACGGCGGAGGTCGAGGTAGCCGAGGTGGCCGTGGAGGTCGAGGAGGCAGAGGACCTTCGGGTCAAAAAGTCCCATACTGCTATTTTCACGGAAGGGACGAACGGCGTTGGACAAACGAATGCCACTTTGCAAAAGAGAAGAAAGAGGAGTTTGACAAGAAACCTTCAGAACCGCACCTCTGGAGGCGACAGAGCGGGATCAGTAGGTTCGGCACCTCATTGGCTAGCTCACCATCCAACTTTCAACTACAACCTGATGTCGTATGTGCCACATTATCTGCTAGCACCCATATCACAGCATGTGCATCACACTCAGCCCCCTTCGGCATACAGCCAAGGGCGGGCCCAAAGTTCAGCCACTCAAGGTTATGATCCAGTAAACTACCACCTACCACTTCCACCGAAGCTGGAACTAGGGCAAATACCGGAGACAGCCAGAGGGTCCCCGAAGGTCAGCAATTCTGGGGGCCCGATGGTGAACGTGATAAATGCCATTTCAGGAGGATCCAATGAACCAGTGCATGAGTCGAAGAGGCAGAGGAAAGATTACCTTCGGGCTTTCAATCATGTATGCAAAGGCAAACATTTCAGGACCCTGTGGTCTCACGTCCCAATAACTTTTACTCAAGCTGATCTCAAACTCAAGAATTATCCTCATAATGACCCCCTCGGCATCAGAGCAAACATAGGAAAGAATTCAGTGCATTTCTTCGGTAATGATGTGGGAAGAATTCTGGTTGACAACGACAGTTCAGCAGATGTCATCCTCTGGCGGTGCTTCGTCCAGATGGGATTTATAGAAAAAGACTTGAGGAAGTCCGCATACCCTCTTATTGGCTTCGGGGGAAAGAGAATTCAAGCTGTTGGCAAGGCTAACATAAATGTAACCTTCGGAGAAGGACCTACGATGAGAACAGAGATCATAACATTCAATATTGTTGATATCAAATACCCGTACTACATCATCTTCGGCAGAAGCACAATCATCAAGTTTGTCGCTGTTATTCATCAACCATACCTATGCGTGAAGATCCCAATAGCCGGAGGTGTCATAACGGTCTATGGCGACCAAGAAGAAGCTTGGAGATGTGAAGAAAACACTTCGCATACTTCGAACAATGTGCACGCAATCGAAGATCCAAAACAAACCGAAGGGGAGCACAACCAACAAGAACCCAAGAGACCATCGAAGCGTTAAAGCTAGCGGAGCATACCAAGAAGGTGCTTGTGTACGAAAACGTACCAGATCGCATGGTAGTTATTGGCAAAGGCCTTGAACAAGGCGAATAGGAACAATTGATACAATTCCTCTGGAACAACCAAGATGTTTTTGCTTGGTCTTCGGCAGATCTAAAGGAGACATCATGGAGCATGTGCTCAATGTGGACCCGAAGGCAAAGCCAGTTTGACAAAAGCTCCGCACAATGTCTAAAGAGAGGAATAAGGCAGCTCAGGTCGAAGTCCAGAAGTTGCTAGACGCTGGGGTGATACGCGAGGTACAATTCTCATACTGGCTCGCGAATGTGGTGATGGTGACAAAAAAGAACGGCAAGTGGTGCATGTGCATAGATTTCATAAACCTCAACAAGGCATGTCCGAAGGATGACTACCCGCCGCCGCGAATCGACACTCTTGTAGATGCAGCCACCGGTTCCGAGATGATGAGTATGCTGGATTGTTTCTTTTGATACCACCAGATCTGGATGAGGAAGGCTGACGAAGATAAAACCAGTTTCACTACCCCCTTCGGCACTTACTGCTTCGTGAGAATGCCCGAAGGCCTCAGAAATGCAGGTTGTACCTTCAAAAGAACAGTGCGGGCAGTTTTGGTCTCGCAGCTAGATAGAAACGTCTCAGCCTATATGGACGACATGGTCGTCCGAAGCCAGAAAGAAGTGATCACATTCAGGACCATCGGGAAACTTTTTCAAACTTGCAGCAGCACGGAATGAAACTAAACCTGGAGAAATGTGTCTTCGGGGTTAGGAAAGGGAAGTTGCTGGGTTGTATGATATCATAGAGGGGCATTGAAGCAAATCCAGAGAAGATCGAAGCCATCAGAAGAATGAAAGCCCCTCGCACCCAGAGAGAAGTGCAGAAACTTGCTGGAAGGCTGGCAGCCTTGAATAGGTTCATTTCGAAGTCCGCAGAACGAAGCCTCCCTTTCTTCAAGGCTTTGAAGGGCACCGAAACTTTTCAGTGGGGACCTGAACAGCAACAAGCCTTCGATGATCTGAAGTCATATATTGAGAACCTGGCCATTTTGAGCAGCCCAAGACTGAGGGCGGAACTTTTGCTATACATCGCTTCAGCAGGGTCTGCAGTTAGTGCAGCATTGGTGGAAGAACGCAAAATTGAAGGCAAACTTTGGCAGTTGCCAATCTATTTGTATTGAAGCCCTTAACGGGTCCAAACTGTTGTACTCAGAAATGGAGAAAATGGCATACGCGGTGGTCATGGCTGCCAGAAAACTTCGGTATTATTTCCAGAGCCACCAAATCACAATCCCAACATCGTACCCCCTTCGGGGCATATTCGAGAACAGGGAGGCCTCGGGCCGAATTGGCAAATGGGCAGCTCAGCTAGCTGAACACACCATCAACTTCATGTCACGAAGCGCAATGAAATCACAAGTACTAGCAGATTTTGTGGCAGATTGGACACCTTCGTTGCCGGGGCAAGAACGCCCAACAACCGAAGTCATATGGCAGATGGCAAGTGACGGAGCTTATTGTGAGAAAGGGGCTGAAGCTTTGCCATTATTAGTTGCACCTTCGGGCATCAGGTTGAAATGAGCAGCAAGGCTGGATTTCGGTGAATGCACAAACAATATCGCAGAATACAAAGGTCTCCTTCTAGGCCTTCGGAAAGCAAGGGCATTGGGAGTCCGAAGGTTAACTGTCAAAACAGACTTGGAACTGGTCACAGGGCACATCGACAAATCATACCAGGCACAAAACCTTGAGCTTGTGAAATATCTTGCAGCAGTGCCAAGCATGGAGAAACATTTTTTGGGCTTCGGAGTCAGGAGTTTCTCGAGGGATCTTAACAAAGAAGCAGATGAGTTAGCCAAGGAAGCTGATCAGCAGAATCCGCTACCTTCGGAAGTTTTCTTCAAAACATTGAAACAAGCATCGATCCACAGTGGCGAAGCACCTGTAAAATTTGTCAATGCAATAACCAGCGAAGACTGGAGGGCTACGATAATGGCCTACCTTCGGGGGCACTTCATCCCAGAAGATTAACAAGCTGAAAAAAAGAATGGCTCTTCGGGCTAGAAACTATGTCATCATAAGCCAAGATTTGTACAGAAAAGGGGTTTGCGCAGCTCTCTTGAAATGTGTGTACCGGGAAGAAGGCAAACAGCTCATGGAAGAAATTCACGCGGGCATGTGCTCATCGCACATTGCCACCCGAGCTCTTGTTGGCAAAGCATTCAGGCAAGGCTTTTACTAGACTTCGACGGTAGCAGATGCACATGAAATAGTTAGAACATGCCCGAACTATCAGAAACATATACACTACAACAAATTCTCGCCTGAAGAGGTGCATCTCATACCCCCGATGTGGCCGCTTTCCAGGTGGGGCATCGATATTGTGGGGCCTCTACCAACAGCTCCGGACAATTACAAGTATGCAATAGTAGCGGTGGAATACTTCACCAAGTGGATCGAAGCCAAACCACTTGGGACATTTCTGCCGGGGCCCTTTAGAAGTTTTTCTGGCAAAACATCGTATTCCAGTTCGGGATCCCCAGGGAGGTCGCAGTAGACAATGGCAAGCAGTTCGATTGCACCACTTTTAGAGCATTTTGCGAGCAATTGGGAATGAAGTTGTGCTTCGCCTCAGTGTACCACCTTCAATCCAACGGGGCGGTAGAAAGAGCCAACGGCATTATATTCACAGGCATCAAGAAAAACATCACAGAATAGCCAAAGGGCAAATGGGTCGACGAATTGCCAAGAGTAATCTGGTCACACAACACAACTGAATCCAGGACCACCAAGTTCTCTCCATTTTAACTTCTGTATGGCGAAGAGTTCGTGACACCGGAGGAAATCAAGTTGGGTTCATGGCGAACAGAGAATGTCACGCACGACGACATGGCAGCAACCGTCGATGTCATCGAAATAGCAAGGCTCCAAGTGGCATCAAATCTGAGAAAATACCAAGATGAAACCCGAAGGTGGAAGAAAAAGAAAGTGAAGCCAAGAGAGATCAAAGAGGGAGACCTCGTTTTGTGACACATCCCGAAGGGAAGAATGAAAGGTAAGCTAGATAGTAAATGGGAGGGACCATTTCTAGTAACCGAGATGGCAAGACCCGAGGCCTGCAGGCTTCGAACCCTCGAAGGGGTCGATGACCCGTACTCATGGAACAAGGACATGTTGCAAAAGTACTACGTGTAGGAAAAAATGTAAGGGCCCCTCGGAGAAATATAACCATAGAGGACTCGTAGATCATTCACCTTTTTTTATTTTTTGTACTTTTTCTTTCCCGTTTCGCTATGTAATGGAGATGTACCCAAGGAACCGTACTCTTTTCCTCACGGGGGAAGCCTTCGTGGTGGCCACCATGGTCACCGAAGGTGTGAGGTTTTTAACGAGGCGGGCATCCTATGTAACCCCTTGTGTAATATAAACAAGGATCCCCCAAAATGAGCAAAGAGTACCAAAAGGGGGAGAAGGTGCCGAGGCAACTACCTCCTTCGGTCGAAGAAGGGTTGCTATCGACACACAGCACCAAGCGATGCTGAGAAATAAGTGAGCACGGGTTGCCGAAGCTAGATAGGCTCGGTCCCCCCTTAGCTTTACTTCGCGATAATTAAAGTCGAAGCCCTCTCGAGCGCAAAGCCGAGGTCATTCGTGATAATGAAAGTCGAAGCCCTCTTGAGCGCAAAGTCGAAGGCATTCGTGATAATGAAAGTCGAAGCCTTCTTGAGCGCAAAGCCAAAGGCATTCGTGATAACAAAAAATGAAGCCTTCTCGGGAATAAAAAGCCGAAGGCAATCGTGGCTTTAAAAAACGGTCCTTAGAACCGCGAAGTCAAAAGAAATTTCAACAACAAACGATGAAGCCCTCTCAAACAATTTGTCTCTCGATGCCTCAATCAAAAAAGGGGGGCGGCGCTTCGCAATTCACAAACGTTTGATCACACCATCGCGTCACAAAGTGCAAAAACACAACAAAAAACAACAAAATTCTCGGCACCTCACCTAAGCAGGGGGGGGTGGCACTTCGCAACGTTTTATTTTGCTCAGGTCAAGCCCCCAAGATCATTACAAGCAAAACAAGTACATCGAATCAACGCAGTATATTGCCTCAAGAGTGTACATCGTTCATAATTGTGAATACATTGTCCACATTACAAACAAGACATCGGAACACAACTAAGAATACAAATATATTTGAAGAAGCACAGAATTCACAGGTCTTCGCTGAAAATCTTGCAGTCTAGTTTGTCTATCAAAGCTCTCACAGCAACGCTGACGATAGCTTTGGCCATCAGACGAAGAGTCTCATCCGAAGGCATCCCTGCAGCTGAAGATAACATCCAATCAGGTAGCTTTCATTCAGTACATCATTCTTGAAGAGAAGTCATCAAAATCCACAGGTCGGGTTTGGGTTCCTTTAGCCCTTCGGGTGGTGTGTATGGCACTGAACTATTCTGTATGCATCGGATTTCGCGGCGATGTGCACGATCGGCCAATATGTTCACATGGCGAACCAGATCGCGTTCGAATTCAGCAAAAAAGGCTTTCGCCGCTTTGTTACGTCGCTCATACATGGAAAGGCGGGGTTGCCAAAAATCATCAAAACTAATATGAGGATGCAACCAGTGAAACTTAGCCCAACTGCTCCCGGTCACAAAAAGGTCACCGCGGTTCATGGTGACAGGCGTGATACCTTCGGTGACTCGCGCAGGAGCAGGATGCTGCGCAGGGCCGAAGGTGTTAGTTTTAAAAATGTTATTACAACCCTTATCTCAACAAAAATTGAAAGCTAAATCGCTCCTCACACCTCGCCAGCCTTCGAGCCATCATAGGCCGTGGCACCTTCGGGGGCATTTACTTCAGTGTCCTACACCTCGGGAGCTATCTCAGCATCAACTTCGGCTTGTGGATGCGGAGCCCTTCGCGACAAGCTCTGAGCCTTGGCCCTTGAAAAATGACTCCATGAAGTTCTTAGCGATATTCTTCAGGAGAGCAGGGAGATTTTGAGGACGGACAGCGTCCTCAGAAGGCCAGCTAAAAGAGTCACCGCGCAGGGTCCAAAGCTGAGCCTTCGTAACAACAGGAGATGTGGTGGTCTCCGAAGGAAGCAAACCACACATCGAAGCTCCCAGAGTCCGCGCCTCAACAACCGCGCTAAGATCCCCAAACAACTTGCTCCCGGCATCAAGCACTGCAAGACAGGTCCAAAGCCAATCAAAAAACTGATTCACGTCAAGCCCTTCGGTTTCCAGTTCCGGAGCAGTGAGGCCATATCTTGACATGAAATCAGCCATTTCACTAAGCCACGCCTCTATACCGCTGGAAATGGCTCCGCGTATCGCAGTGAGCTTATTTTTTATTTTCAGCCATTTTTCTTCACAATCAGCGAGTTCAACCTTTGCGGTGGTGGCTTCGGCCTGGGCTTTCGACAGCTCTTCTTCTAGACTCCATGACTTCTGCGTAGCAGCAACGAGCTGGGTTTTCCCACAGTTCCCCTCAGTTGCGAGGGCAGCTTTTTCCTCCTCCAACTTTGCTACTTGCTCTTTCAGCGAAGCCACTTCGGCCATAGCAGCCGACTGGTTTCCCAATTAGCGCGAAGCGCAGCGGGCGGCGATGAAGGTCTTCAGGGCAAGCTCTTCAGTGCAAAAATGAAGCAACGTTAGCAGCACCAGTGGTCATCAAATCCTTTTCAATCACGGGAAGACAGAATGAAGAGCCAGCTTCATAAAGAATGTGGCATTCACGCTTCCCGCTGTCAAACCGCACGCATCCCAGGAAGCGGCCACCAATGAGTTTTGCATCAGAAGCATTCAGCTCTTCGGTGCTTATAAGACGGCTTCGCTGCTGCCGTGCTCATTGGTGCCATGCTCTGATGAAGATACGTGGGCCCCAACGGAGCTAGCTAGTAGCAGCCCCGCACCTCCGGTCTTCGACGACGAGGAAGAACAGGAGGACCCGGACGACAGGGTGCTAAGGGCAATGGTCTCATGAGGCTTCACCACAGCTGGAGCAGATTCCACAACATTAACAATATCAACTTCATCATCACTCCTGGGTTCCATCGCACTCAACTCAACAGCGACAACTTTTCAAGGGGCCGGGGCGGTGCCATCGAAGTCGGCTCCACCACAATGGGGTCCTCCGCGTCTCCTCTACGGTCTTCTGAGTCCCCCTTCAATTGTAACGTGGAGCTTGAGAACCAGGCTTCGGCGGAGCGCACTCGCTTCCGACCGCGAGTCGATGCAGCCGCAGCCTTCCGTTTCTTCTCCTTCTCGATTGTCAGAGTGGCGCCAGAAGTGACTCGAAGGGGCTTCTCGACCCTTGAAGCACCCACTTTGCTTTCCTTTTTCTCCTCGATGGCTTTGTGTTTCAGAGCTGCCACGCGCATTGGCACCTGGAATTCGAAGGCGTGAAACACGCAGTTCGAGCGGGCACCACCAAGTTTCTGCTTGATGGTCTTGAACTCGGTCAAAGTCTCAGAGCCGAGAATAACATCCGCCCAGCGTTCAATCGAAGCAGGGTTGATCCCTGAACAAGCGAAGGCAAAAGTCAATAAAAAAAAACAATGAGGTTGCAACACGTACTTTCTTTGGCGAGGTTGAAACACACGCCGAAGGCGGGCACGAGTATTTATCGAAGGGCTTTTTCCTGGTCCTAATAGACCAGCCAACTTTCAAGGGCCAGCAGCGGCAGGCAAGAAAATCCTCGGTGATGTCCCGAGTTCCGAAGACCTTCGACACTTCCTGAAGCATAGATTCGAAAGCTTCAGACTCAGGAGTGTCCTCCACGACAGCCTTCGGGCAGGTCGAAAGCATGTCTCTGAAGCTATCCACCACAAGAGGATGGGTTCCGGTCTCAGAGTCCAAGGGAACCTTATGATAGAACCAGAACGAAGTCCAATCCTCCCACTTGTTCCGGTATGTTGTCTCTGGCCCGAAGACGGTCCCCTGATACACGAAGTTGTAGCAGCCATATTGGGCTTCATATTCGATTCCAGGACCACCTTCGGCTGACACCGCCTTCGGTTGAAAGTGAATCTTGTGAATTGCGGTGAAGCTAGCAGCAGAAGGCTCGAAGCCACAGGTCTTCGTCAGCCAGAAGTACAAGTTCAAGCGGACGACGGCATTGGGCGTCAACTGATGTGTGTATATCTTGCACTGACACAAAATTTCCACAAACACAGGGTCCATAGGGAATCGAAGGTCGGTAGCAAAGAAATCGCGGAAGACAACAACCTCGTCAGGGCGAGGGTAAGCCAAAGTCTCTTCTGAAGGAGGGCTCGGGCATCCCCAACGCGAAGTGACCCCTGGCTTACCATGCTTGCAATCAGCTCATTAGTCACACGACTAGCTCCAAGTTCGGTCATCGGCTGCAGCCTCAGGCGTTCTATCTTCGGGGCCATCTGCATCAGTGGATCAGAGCTTCGGGGCTAGGAAGCAAAGTTCCCAAAGGTGTCGAGCAGTAGCGGAGAGGGCGCGAGAAGCGAGAGCTACGAAGGTCAACTTAGCGCGAAAAGCAAGAGCTACAAAGGCCAGCTGAGTGCAGAACGCAGGCTGAAAATAAGCGCAAGGGGGCTTATATATGGCCTCGGGGCGTCACCCCGTCAAAAGACGATTTTGCCCCTAACGGTTCACCTTGCACACAACACACAACAGTCTATCCGAGGGGGCTGTTATAGTAATTTTACCAGTCATCTCGAAATTTGCAAATTAAATAATCCTTTATCGCCATTTTAACAAAATTCTAAACACTACAATATGTCATGTGACCTTTTTTGCAGTGAAGACTAGACAAGGATCGTCTGGCCGCAGCCTTCATTTGCCTCTGGACAAATCCCTGAGGCGGCACTTCGGGGCTGCGCAGAGCGCACCCAGGTCAAGGACTCGAGCCAACCTCGAAGACCAGAAGAGGAAGGCCCATCGTCCTCGAGGGGCTGCTGTTGGGGACACCACCTTCGGGATCGTAGCCGAAGACATTTTGTAGGGTCATACTGCTCTTTATCACTGCCCTGCTCCGAATCCGGACGTACCTCGGCCTGATTTCCTGCAGCCTAGTGCGTTCTAGAAGCCCAAAAGCAGTCAAGCAGCTTATGCCCCCTTGACTGATGAAGAGGTAACAGAATCTGATGATGATCTTCCTCTAGCAGATTTGCTAAAGAGATCGGGCAAAGAGGTAGCCAGAGGAAGCTTACTGCCAGATCACCGTACGAAGCCCAAGGCAGCTATGCGGAAGCATAGGGTGGTCATCACCAATGTATCCGACGATGATGTTGTTAGGTAAGTACCTAACTCATGTACTTACTCCATTGAATTCTTTAATGTTTTTGCTGAGTTCTCCTTCCTTCTTTTTTTATCAGTCCTGCCGCCTCCCCTTCTCCGAAGTGCGCGAAGCATGGCAAGAAGCGTGGCTCTGCTGGGGATGATGTTGTGGCGGACCAGGGTGTCCAATCCGCTGCAACGGACCCATCAACTGAAATTCCTGTGCTGGACCCGAGCGCCCCTATCGCACCGAGCACCATAGAGGCTCTACCGAAGGAACCTGCTGGTGACTCGGGGAAGTCAAGCACTCCGATTACTATCGTGATACCTCGATTGCTCCAGTCGAAGAAAGTGGTGACAAAGAAGTCATCCAAGTGAGTTTCGAGTACTTTTCTTTGGGCGTTCTTTAAGTTTTTGTCCTGCATTTGATGTAGTCGTTTGGCATGCAGGCTCTCCTCTGCTCTAAGCTTGGATGACCTTGACGTTGCCTCGGAAGCCCAAGCCCCTGAGCATGAGAAGACTCCGGATGCTGCAGCGTTCAGCGCCGATGCCCCCCCCCCTCCTCCTCCTCCCCCGGCCACCGTTGCTGAGGCGGAAAAACAAGTTGTACCAGAACAAGTTGAACTGGAGTGGGTCGAAGTGGAGACACCCACGCCCGAGATACCTACAGGTGAGCCCATCCTGCCGCCTCCATCACCTAGTGGGTGCTTGCCAGAAGCTAGATTAGTCACTGCGGATGAAGTGGCAGGCGGTCTGCCAGAGGGATCAGGCGTGGGAGATGTCAGCGCCGTGGGCATAGTCAACCCTGGCACAGAAGATGTCGGCACCGCAGGCACGTTAGGCCCTGGCACGGTAAGTAATGAGAAAGAGAATGTGCTCGTAACGCTCTACGGGTGGCAACATGCCATCCCTGTGGATCTGATCGACGATCCTCTGCTCACCCGGGAGAAAAGGAAACATCTCCATGGTACTTTTAGGAATTTGTACGAGTTCACAACTGTAAGTGTCTGTCTTGTCGAGTAGTTTTCTGCTATCTCCCTCCTGTTTGACTAATTTTGTTGTTTCTGCGCAGACTCTGATTGACCAATCCCAAGAGAAATCCGACAAGCTCAAATTTATTGAGGACGGCCATCGCAAGTTGCAAGAGAAGGATCACCGGATTGATGCTAAGATCCACAAGAATATTGATCCGCCGGATGAGCTCGAGAAGCTGAAAAGTTAGCGCACTCGAGAGACTTGGCTTCTCAAGAATGATATCAAGAATCTCGAGAATGAGAAAGCCGAGCTGATGGAGAAGAGCAAGAAAATTTCCAAGGCCCATCGAGGTAACTGCCTCCCAGTCTCTAGTTTTCCTTGGTTGCCATTTGGTCGAGTAGTTTTTCTAAAGCTACCCAAGTACATCTCCTTGCAGAACTAAAAACCACATTAAAAACAAAGAAAGCTTGTTTATCTATCTGAAGAATCTTGTTTACCGTGGCACAGATGATGTCGAGCGCCTGGAGAAAGTCCTAAAGGACACTTGATGTAGCACTGGCTCGATCTTCCGATAGGTATGGGTAAATTCATTTGGTGGAGTTTCGACATTGGCAATCTGGCTTGAAATCAAACACGATTGAAACCCTTGCAACCACTACACCGCTGCTTCGTTGGTTATCAACCAAGTACAACTAGATTGACCTCGCCAAGAAGGTTTTTCTCTGCATGCGAATTGAAGAACACAAGCAAGAAAGGATAAACACGCAATCTGAAATTGCAAATGTATATGAAGCAAAGAACAAGATGGGGTTCAAGCTCTGATCACAAAAGGACTAATCACCACAGTGGTGTAGAACAAAAACTAGAGCCCTGATTCACAGCAAAAGGACTCGACGTCACAGTTACAATGAAAGAAGTCTATTTCTCAATGAAAAGCTAGAACTAAACAAAACCCTAACCCTAATGTGCTGGCGGCTACTGATAATATGAGAGTTGGGGCGTGCAGAACCCCCTAGCCATGTCCATAATGGACCCCAACACGCTACACGGGGCAACAGCCCAAAAGATGGTGTCGCAGCACCATGATAGTTTCTGGACGTCCCATTGTTTCGACGATTCATGTCGACCCCTAACTATTTTGGGCCTGAAACCGGTGCCATTGGAAGCTCCTTGAAATTATCTTTCCATCCATATAAAGAACGTCCAAAACGGACTCCGTATGCGTCCTGGGCACCATTTTTTGTGCATGCTGGTCCTGGACACCGAGGTGGACTCGAAGTTGATTTCGGCCTCCACCTTGGTGACTCAAACCGGATAACTTTTGGCCTTTTTCTCGTCTTGGAAACCAATGTTGGTCTTCTCGTCCTTCATTCCATCCTCCAAATATGGTCGTATGCATGGAGGTCATGTCCTCATCAACACCGACGCTCAATTCCTTGACGCCATGAAGCAGATCAAGTCCATGCTTGAGGAGAAGGAGAGCATGCAGAAAGAACTCGAGGATCTTAAGGCTGCTGCTCAAGTAGTCATCGAGATGGTGGAGCTTCCGGCAGAAGGTGTGACTGACAAAAGGTCATTGCTGGAGAAGCTTCAAGCGACTCTCCAGAAGGTCGCCAGTTACATCTCGGAGGCCACCAGGACTTACATAGCACAAACTCTTGCCTTGGTGAAATCATTCTGGCCGAAGGCTCAATTAGAACCACTTGGAGAAGGGATGACTGTCGACTGCTCTGTTGAGCAATTCACGAAGTATCAAGAAGAAGTTGAGCCGATCGCTGAGAAGATCGTAGAGAGCTTGGTGCAGGATGGCTAGAAGAAAAAACAATGTGTCATGAAAACACTTGTAGTATTTGTTGATATGTATATGCACCTTTGCCTGTTGATCCTTTTCAGTCTCTATCATCATGTGATATTTGCTGATATGATCGTAGGGCTTAGTATAACAGGATACATTTGGGTCACGCTACTCCAAGTGCATCGACTTGGATGTAATCAATAACTTGACGCTCCATGAATGCGCTCGTAGAGCAAAGAGACTTAGTCAGGTTTTACCTGATTATGAGGTACGCTCTGTAGGCTTAGTCGCCTCATCAGTTAGTTGTCGTGGTTCTGCGTGTAGCAGAAATAACTTAACCGGTATTATGGGCTTGTTGACCCCTTCGGTATTTGCCTTAACGCTCTCTGTCTGTGTGAGACAAGTAGTCGTAGCAATAGTCGGAAAAGTATCAACACGTGAAGTACTCGTGAGTTTGGCCTCGTGGGCAGTACTAGTCGTAGGAACTTGTGGCGGAGGCCCCGAGTGTAGATGAGCTAAGTATAAGTACTCGTGGTGGAGCCCCCGAGTTAATGTAGGAAAAAAAATGTAAGAACTCGTGGCGAAGCACCCAAGTTAAAACAATTGATAAAGTAGTCATTTTGGGACAAAATCAACTCTTTATTAATAACAAAAGCTATCGTACAGCTGGCAGGTTGTGTACAATTTGTACTAGGCGTAGAATTTTCGGAGATGCTCTATGTTCTAGGAGTTGGGAACCTCCTGGCCGTCAGGGTACTGCAGGCGGTATGACCCTGGTCTTGTGACTACAAACACGATGAAAGGTCCTTCCCATCACGAGTTAAGCTTCTGCAGCCCAATTTCGTCTTGGATGCGACGGAGGACTAGATCACCAATGCTGAAGGATCGTTCCCGCACATTGCGATCGTGGTAGCGCCGAATGCCTTGTAGATACCGAGCTGACTGAACAAGGGCACTGCATCTAGCCTCATCAATCGAGTCTAGTTCCAAATGCCTTGCCTCATTTGCCTCGCCTTCATCATACATCTCTACTCTTGGAGACCGCCACATGATATCAGCTGGGAGTATAACTTCTGACCTGTAGACAAAAAAGAATGGAGTATGCCCTGTGGCTTTCAATGGTTGAGTTCAAAGCCCCCAGACGACACGAGGCAATTCAAATATCCACTTGCGACCCTTTTTGTTGTTCTCATCATAGAGTCTTTTCTTCAGGTCATCCAGGATTAAGCCGTTTGCTCTCTGGACTTGTCCATTGGCCCTTGGTTGTGCTACTGATACGTACTTGATTTCAATTGAGGCGTTGTCACAGAATTCCCAGATCTAATTTGCTGTAAAGTTTGAGCCCAATTCTGTGATGATGGTGTTGGGAAAGCCAAAGCGGTTTAGGATGTCCGAGATGAAGTTGACTACCATGTCTGGTGTGAGCTTGGTAATCGGCTTGTACTCGATCCACTTTGTACTCGATCCACTTTGCAAAGACTTGGTGCCGATGGACCAAGACCACGGTGAAGAGCAAGTTAAATTAAGATCGATGAACCAATAAGGTCACATGATGATATAAAGTGGATCGTATCACTCATGGAAGACCAAGCCAAGTGTTGACTAATGATGATGATCATAAAACTTGTTTATGACATGAGATAATAAAACTAGTTATAACTGCTATTCTGTTGTGATTCTTGTAGAGAAACTTTTTCAGAAATGTTGTTTTAAGGCCTAAATACCACAGAAAAAGTTTAAAACCTTTATTTTTCCTTCCTGGAACTTATTTTTATAATTTTGTGGTAGGAAAAATTGCACTAATTCAAATAATTAGTTTCTGTGCTTGGAAAATGTTCAACTTTTTACTGTGGAACACTTTAGAGTAACCCTTGCTGTGTAAAAAGTTTCATACACAAAAACCCTGTAAAACATCATGTAGAAATTAATCCTTATTGAACTAGGTGTATTTTCTCCCATTTATTACGCTTTGTAGCTTGCTCAGTGAAATCTGAAAATTTTACAGTAACACACTTATGGATAGATTAACACCCTGTAAAAGTTTTAGCTTCAATACTTGAATGGTTTGTTCTGTATAAAAATAACTAGGTTCTAACAGTGGCTGTATAATGCTTTTTTTCATATTTAATTTGCTGCGTAAAAATGTTTGAAATTTTTGCAGTGCTTTTGTCTCTGCTTAATGTGCTCTAAATAAAAATTTCATCACCAGAAGTTACCTAATCTAGAAGTTGTGACTAATCCATGTTGTGGTTTGAAAATTAAGTTGCCAATATATATCACAACCCCTTTTGTTTAATGAAGTTAATGGTTTAAGTTATACTGTTTTAACAATTGCTCACAGAAATCTCAACTAAGTAACTTCACAACCAAATCAATGTTTTGAGAACTGCAACTTTGACGTGAATGAAAATAATCGTCATATATCGTCACTATAACTTATATTGGTGCATTCATATAGAATCGACGACTCTCGCCGACGGAACATACGAGCTGGTGCCCGCGTCCGAGAGTGAGCAGCGTGAAGCTCAAGTAAATCTAACTGAAGCTCAAGTTCGGACGAGCCCCAGGCTAGCTTTTCCCAAGAAGGCAAGCCCCGGAGCATGAACCCTATTTTTCTAAACTTATGCAACTTATTACTCTACTTTACTTGTGCATTAAGTTTATAGGAGTTGGATGAAAATGTAGTTGCATGATCTTAGGTACCCATGCTCTGAACACTAGATGCAAGGTTCGATAGAATGCTACGCTAATAGGACTCGGTAAAAGTCGAGTGATTTCCTGTCACTCGCGAGAAATTAGGAGTTGATTGCTTACTACATGCTGCAATCATAAGGTCGACGGACGGGGCTATGGTACGATGTTTATGTTGATGATTGAGGCCCCGTCTGTTTAGTGAAAAATGCTAAGGCCGCAGTGTGCGGTAGTGGTGGTTAAGTCTTTGAACATACTAACCACATGCCGAGAATATGGTAATCGGTAAGCTTAAGTACTGGATTGAACCGAGGCCGGAATATACTCCCCACCATCTTGAATTCGTTCACATCTGGCTAATGGCGGGTGCATTTGCCGCCACGGCCCGACGTACCGAGGTCTGTGGGGAGGTGTAGCGAGAGCGGTGGGCCTGTTCCGTGAAGCGGGAATTGAAGGGAAAAGTTGCACGTGTGACTCTGGGAGTAACCACGTGATGTGTGTTTAGGTTTCCCTTGCAAGGTTAAGAAATTCGATTCGAATCGTCCGTTTCTCGTGGTTATTGAGACTGCTTGACCCTTTTACCACATAGAGTAAGAAGAGGAACAATGATAATGATTAATCTTGTTGGATGCAAAATAATTCTTCCACCATGTATGATATTGGATAGTTTCTTACCTAGAATGGTTAAAGAAAGCTAGAACTTGGAGCTAAAAATCTGAAAGTAAGGACCTACTATATATGCTTTTCGGCAAAACAAACCACTCAAGCCAAAAGCCTTGCCTGTCTAGGAGTCGGTTAAGTATACCCCACTAGTCGGGTAAGCCTTGCTGAGTATTAGTATACTCAGCCTTGCTTGTGGCTTGTTTTCAGGTGAAACTTTCGAGGACATGATTGCTAGTTTGACTTGGCCTTGTACCCTTCATCCTGGTTGGTCGATGGAATGGGATACGCCCCCGGCCAACAGTAGTGATGCCGAGTGATGTCTCGTACGGGCTTCATCGAGACATCCTTTATCGTCGAGTAGTTGTCGTTATCTTTTCCGCTGCTTTGAACTGTGAAGAACTCATTTATTTCGAACTCTGAAGTAACTTGTTTTACGAATTTGAACTCCATTGTAATAATAGTTTGTGATGAACCGGTGTTGTAAAATTTGTGGAATGTTGTATACTCTGGGCTCACCTTCGTGTGAGTACATGTATGTGTGGTTTCGATCGGCAAAAACCGTGGTTGTATCAGGAGGTTACCCGACAGACCAGTGGATTATTCCATTTGAAGTGCGAGTTAGCCCTGATTGCCCTTGTGGTGATGGTTAGCGCGCTTGAACCGGATTAATTCAGGTGGTTCTGCCACAGCTGGTATCAGAGCCGAAATGCATACGCCAGAGAATGCAACAAGCCTTAAAAACTTGTTTTCCTAAAACTTGACCACAAAAATTGTGTTGGAAAATGCGTTGGTTCGTTAAGGATGGTGCCTAGTTCGTAAAGCCCTAAGGGATTATTGGGAAAGTTACTAGGTGGCTATCTAACTTATGTATATTATCAACTGACTTCCAGCACATTACTTTCTGTCAAAACTTACTTTTATGCACAATCGACCCTTAAATTCCGTAACGACGCACTCATCGCTAAGGTAAGAAGGTAAGAATCCTCAGCCAACTGAGAGAGCTTGGCCTTCCCGTCGGTGATGCGAGCCGAACGCTGCCCTCAAGCAGTGGCTTACTTGAGGTGCTGCCAATATACCAACTTTTAGTTGATTATATTGGGAGTAGAAGGTTTGGCGCAGGGTATGGCGATCGCTGTTCATACCCCCGTCTCAAGACGGTACCCCCCGTGAATACGCTATCTTGATAGCGTATGTTAACGTCGTCTGTACGGCGGAAATTGTACGGATGCCGTTTCTATAGTGAACGGTAATGAATACGGACGCTTTCATGAGTGCTGGCATGAAAGGTTCATTGGATATATATGTGCTACATCAATCTTCTGCAGGTACACTAACCGCGATTACGATAAGTTTAAGAATGGCTAGAGTTTTTCTCGACTAGCTATTATAGTGAGAGACGTATTGTGTATGCCACCGAGACTAACTTCTTAAGACCAAAGCTATTTGGCAATTGTTTTATTTTTTGAAGACGAATAGGGCGTGCATGCAACATGACTATATAAATCTGAAATTGAAAATGCGATGCGTGAGAGTGGTAAGGTTCATGTGCCACACGTTTGACTTTGCATAAGGATCATCTAGCAAATCCGTCACATTTCTGCCTTATCCGAACGGATGGATTTATTAAGCTTAGAAAACGACCCTTCCTGAAGAAACTCATGTTGAAAGTTTTGCTCCAAAAATTGTATTCTACCTCCTGTCTAAATATGAAAAATTATGGACATATGGGTAATGAGAAACAACAAAGACCTTGAGATGTCAGTTTTTTGTCCAAAATGAGCAGTTCAGCCACATAAATTTTTATGCACCCTTGACTACAGTTTTCTGCAAAAGTGTTCAACACGAAACTTGTTGTAAATATACTCAGGCGGCTACTGTTAAAATTTGGTAATTTTTGGCTGGGTAGATTTTCCCTGGTGCACGAAACATTGGCCTACTCTTCACTGAAATTTCTGGGTAGACAGCTGAAAAGAAAGACCATCTTGGAGACTTATCTAGCTCTGGAGTTGACTAGAAAAGTTGATCACAAATACCTTAGGAAGGTTCTGGTAAAAGTTGAGAAGTTTTAGACAAGAACTGTTGAAGTTATGGCTATTTTAGAGCACTGTCCAGAACCTGTTCACTGTGTTGTTAACGGTTTTTCGCTATCTCACCCCTTTGATCTTTTGTTCAGATGGCCGAGCCTGTTGCCTTGATGGTGGATGAGGATGGACGCGTTCACTCGCAGTGTCTCCACTGGGAGGGCTTTCCCTCTATCTTGCGGGACGTTCTGCGCACCACGGGCTATCCAATTCCCCCACATTACACCGGACTGGAGTTTGCAGAGAATGGAGTATTCCAGTGCCATGTCAACGTGACCATCTTTCCGCACCCGCTACACCCGGAGTGGCCTGCCTTGGAGATTGAGGCTGTTGGTCGCCGTTTGGCCGATACTTGGGAGCTTGTTGCCATGAGGGCGCTCACCACTTTCTGTGCGCAGTGCCCCGAGGCTGTCACGCTCACTCCTATCGGTTTGTTTCCTGCTGCCCAGGACAACGACCCCTTTTGGCTCAACAGGGTGCAACACTCACAGTACTTGGTGGACTTTCATGCCCAGGAGACCATCGAGGCCTCGGTGCGGTGCATGAATGCACTCTACCAACTTCAGACTCTCCAGAGTCAGGCGCTTGTGCAGCTCACTGATATCACACAGGCCTACCACATGATGGTAGATAACAGGGATGAGCAAATTAAGGAACTCAGTGAGGAACTTGAGGACAGAGACACCCGGATTGGCCAACTTGAGGGCCAAGTTCAGGAGCACGACACTCTCATGGGTGAGAGAGATGACATGATAGCACACTTGGAGGAGCAGCTCCATGATCTGAACCTTGAGTTGGAGGATGCTAATGAGCACATCCAGTGGCACCATGATCAGAATGCTCCTCCCGACGTGGTGGCTATGGAGGAAGATGAGGAGGAGCCACAGGAGATTGATGGTGTTTCAGAAATGGACTTTGAGGGTGAGGCACCGCAGCCACCTCCGATGGGAGCTCATTCTCCTACTCACAGCGAGTCGTCCGTCAACGACCTCGATGACTTCTAGATGATGACCTAGGAGGACTTTGCGTATACTCCTCGTTAGTATAGCCTAACTTTTGGCAAGTGTTGTAGTAGGATAACTAAGAGTTGAGTACCTCTTTTGTGACGAGTACAACTTGACCATTGGATACTCTAATCATGTAGGCCATGGCTATATAAACTTGGTGGGTTGATTGTAACATTGGAAAGCAGTTGAATCTGCGATTGCAGAAACTTGTCGGAATTTTTACCTATGTCTGTTTACATTTCTGGGCTGAGTGTTGAATACCAAACTTGTCCTAAATTTTGTGATCTAGGTTCTCACAAAATTTCAACACTATTGGATCTTGCTATTTTGAGTTATAGGCAAGATACTATAACTCGTTCTGCTGAAAAACAGCCAAACCAGCGAAGCAAGGAGTGACTCGTTTGACCATCTTGGCTGAATATCAAAGTTGTACATCTCTAAATTCCCTACCCACTGCCAAAATATGAGAAATTTTGGATGAACCTACCAAGAGTTATAAATTTCTTATGGCAGATAGTTTTATGCCCACGATTCTATCCATGATCCTTCGGAAGTCTACTTTTCCGCGTTAAATCCTTTGAATCATGGAAGCAATATGGATCACGTTGCTAATGATAAACATTCACCTTTTCAGATGGTTGGAGCAACCTGTGGTAACCCGGATGGTTTTGGTGCTAGCGCAAGTGGATCACAACCATAGCCGCCGCCACCACCCAGCTTGGTGGAAGTAATGGCCGCTCAAACCGAGTTGCTTCGCCAGCTCGTGCAAGGACAGCACCAGCAGCGGGGTGGGCACAATGTTCACCAACCTCAAGCCGCCGGTTACACGGATTTCCTTGGGACCCAGCCTCCCTTGTTTCACAAGATGGAGGAACCCTTGGATGCGAACGCTTGGATTCGCACAATCGAGTCCAAGTTTTCTCTACTTATGGCCCCATGTTCGGATGCAAACAAGGCCCGCTTTGCCGCGCAGCAGCTTTGCGGTACGGCTCGTCTATGGTGGGACCACTATTTTTCTATGCTCCCCACTGATCACGTTGTCACCTGGGACGAATTCAAAACTGCGTTCCGGGCACACCATATCCCTGAAGGTCTTATGGAAAGAAAGATAAATGAGTTTTTGGCTCTCACTCAGGGTAACCGCACTGTACTTCAGTATGCTCAGGCCTTCAACAACCTGTGCCAATACGCAGGCTATCACGCAGACACAGATGCTAAGAAGCGTGATCGTTTCCGCAAAGGTCTGAGTACTAAACTCAAGGCACGGCTGAATCTTGTCAAAGCCGATACATATAATGAGCTAGTCAACATGGCCATCACTCAAGAGGATTGTATTGAGGCTCATCGTGCCGAAAAGAAGAGGAAGGCGCCAGCTGGACCCTCGGGTGCTCAGCCACCGAGGTATCGCTTGGTGCGAAATGCTGCGCCTACAGCTCCACAGAAGGCCCCTCACCCAGAGCGATGGATTATCAGGCCCCCACCGCAGCAAGGTGTTGCACGACCCCCTATGCCTCAACAAACTGGACCCCGGCCCGCTACTCAGCAGTTTCTTCGACCGAGCATCACCAATCATTGTTTCAAGTGAGGGAGTTCCAGTCATTTCGCTCGCGAATGCCCTCAACCCAGGCAGCCAAATCAGGGCCAAGACTCTAACTAGAACAATAAGAACAAAGGCAAGAGGCAGACCCTTCAGGTCAAACAAGGACGGATCAATTTCACCACCCTTGCGGAACTTCCTGAAGGAGCACCAGTGATGACGGGTACATTCTCTATCCATAACAAGTTCTTTTACCCCTTGACGGCATGGATATTATTCTGGGAATGAACTGGATGACTATGCATGGAGTCACACCGGACCTTTCTTCCCGAGCCGTTGAGATAAATTCACCTAGTCACAGAGCCACTACCCTTTACCTACCATTCCGGGAGTGCACAAATTCTTGTGCTTTCGTGATGGAAGGGATCAACCTAGAGAATATTCCAGTGGTATGCGAGTATGCCGATGTCTTTCCGGATGACTTACCCGGAATGCCACCAGATAGGGACATTGAGTTCGTTATTGAACTGCAGCCAGGCATTGCACCTATCACTAAAAGACCCTATAGGATGCCACCTAAGGAATTGGCCGAGCTGAAAACACAACTCCAAGAACTACTGGACAAAGGCTTCATTCGTCCTAGCGCATCACCTAGGGGATGTCCGGCCCTTTTTGTAAAGAAAAAGGATGACAGTTTAAGATTATGTGTGGACTACCGACCTCTCAATGCGGTAACTGTTAAAAATAAATACCCACTTCCCCGCATCGACGTTCTCTTTGATCAATTATCTGGAGCTAGAGTTTTCTCCAAGATTGATCTTCGATCGGGATATCATCAGATAAAGATTCGTCCATGCGATGTTCCGAAGACTGCCTTTTCCACATGATATGGACTATATGAATTCTTGGTCATGTCCTTTGGTCTCACCAATGCCCCTGCCTACTTCATGTATCTCATGAATTCGGTATTCATGCCAGAGCTCGACAAATTCGTCGTAGTTTTCATTGACGACATTCTGATCTATTCCAAGAATGAGGAAGAGCACGCTAAGCACCTGCACGTTGTTCTTCAGCGTCTCAGAGACCATCAGCTCTATGCTAAATTTTCTAAGTGCGAATTCTGGTTGGATAGTATGAAGTTCTTGGGTCACACTATCTCCAGCAAAGGCATAGCCGTTGACCCCAGCAAGGTACAAGAAGTGATGGATTGGAAACCTCCCACCTCTGTTCATCAGATTCGCAGTTTTCTTGGTTTAGCCGGCTACTATCGCCGTTTCATTCCGGATTTCTCCAGGATTGCTAAGCCTATGACTGAACTATTGAAAAAGGGAGTGAAGTTTGTATGGGATGAGAAGTGTGAAGAAGCTTTCCACACTCTCAGAGAACGTTTGACTACAGCCCCTGTGTTAGCTCAACCCGATAACACCAAACCATTCGATGTTTACTGTGACGCATCTGGCACTGGTCTTGGTTGTGTGCTTATGCAAGAGAATCAAGTTATCGCCTATGCTTCACGAGCCCTTCGGCCCCATGAGCAGAATTATCCGACCCATGATCTCGAGTTAGCAGCAGTTATTCATGCTCTAAAAATATGGAGACATTATCTCATGGGCACTCGTTGTAATATCTACACCGATCACAAGAGTCTCGAATATATCTTCACCCAAGCCGATCTGAATATGAGGCAAAGGAGATGGCTAGAATTAATCAAGGATTATGATCTCGAGGTGCACTATCACCCCGGCAAGGCTAATGTAGTCGCGGATGCGCTCAGCCGCAAGGCCCATTGCCATTGCCTATCAGTGGAAAACTATAATGAGACATTATGTTCGGAATTGAGAAAGCTTAATTTGGAAATGATCTCCCAGGGCGCTCTGAATCACATCTCAGTCGAGCCCACTCTTCCCGACCAGATCATCATAGCTCAACTACACGATGAAGGAGTTAAGATCATCAAACAAAAACTCTCTCTAGGAGAAGAGAAATACAAATGTTTCCGCCAGGACCATAAGGGAGTTCTATGGTTCGAAAGTCGCATAGTCGTTCCAAAGAATCATGAACTCCGTAAGAAAATTTTGGATGAGGCACGCCTTTCCAAATTTTCCATTCACCCCGGCAGTAACAAAATGTATCAAGACCTTAGGCAAAATTTCTGGTGGACTAGGATGAAAAGAGAAATCGCTAAATATGTCTCAGAATGCGACACATGTCAGAGAGTAAAAGCCAGCCACTTGAAAGTAGCCGGTACACTTCAACCTTTGCCTATAGCCTCGTGGAAGTGGGAGGACATAAGTATGGATTTCATTGTTGGATTGCCAAGTACCGCACAGAAACACGATTCCATATGGGTTATCGTTGATAGGCTCACAAAGATGGCACATTTTCTTCCGGTACACACCACCTATACCCCCCCAAGAAATATGCTGAGATTTATCTCGATCGCATTGTTTTCCTACATGGAGTGCCGAGGACTATTATTTCCGATCATGGTACTCAGTTTGTAGCACGTTTTTGGGAACAATTGCAAGCTTCTCTTGGTACTAAATTGATTCGAAGCTCAGCCTATCATCCTCAAACTGACGGACAAACGGAAAGAGTAAACCAAATTCTCGAAGACATGCTTAGAGCTTGCGTCATTCACTACGACAAGAGTTGGGACAAATGCCTATCCCTAGCAGAGTTCTCATATAACAATAGCTATCAAGCGAGCTTGAAAATGGCACCATTTGAGGCCTTATACGGACGAAGGTGTCGAACCCCTTTGAGTTGGTCACAGACCGGAGAACGCAAAATATTTGGACCAGACTTGGTAATCGAGGCAGATGAAAAAGTGAAAGTAATACAAGAAAACCTCAGAGCCGCACAATCCAGAAAAAAGAGCTATTTCGACAGAAGGAGAAAGCCACTTAAATTCGAAGTTGGTGACCACGTCTACCTTCGAGTTTCACCAACCAAGGGTGTCCAACGATTCAGAGTCAAAGGAAAACTATCTCCCCGTTACGTTGGTCCCTACGAAATCATCGAGAGCTGTGGACCCGTAGCCTATAGAATTCGATTGCCCCCTCAGCTTGCAGCCATCCACGATGTCTTTCACGTATCTCAACTCAACAAGTGTGTTCGAGTCCCTACCGAGGTTATTAAACAACAGGAAATCTTAGTAGAGCCCGACCTCTCATACGTTGAGTACCCTATCAAAATCATGGATCAAAAAGAAAGAAGCACTAGGAGGAAAGTGATTAAAATGTACAAAATTCAATGGAATCATCACACTGAGGAAGAAGCCACATGGGAAACTGAAAGTTTTCTAAAACAGAATTTCCCGGGTTTTCTCAACTCCACTGAAGGTACACACCCCCTCCACCCTAAGCCTATTGTCCGAATCTCAGGGCGAGATTCTTTTTAAGGGGGGAAGGCTGTAACACCCCAGGTGTTTAATTTACGAAATAAGCCTATTTAGCTTAACACGGTGCATAAATAATTAGGACAAGTTTCAACGAAATAAGTTTCTAAAATAACTTCTAAACTAGAACTCAAACAAACTTTGGCCTGAAACGAAACTTGTAGAACTTTTCATTTTGAACAACTTTCGCGTTGAAGGATTTTCGAGTTGCAACACAAAAATTTGAGAAACACTTGGATTTGCAAACCAACCCCTACCTTTTCTTCTTTTTCGCGGCAGACCCTTCTTCTCCTCGCGTCGCCCGACCCTTCCGTCTCGCCCGACCCTCCGACGCGCGGCCGCTTGCCCGACCCTTTTCGTTTCGCCCGACCACTCGCTTCGCCCGACCCTCGGCTTCGTTGCGGCCCTCGCATTCGCCCGACCCTCGCCGACGCGTAGTCGACGCAGGCCACTTGGCCGGCGATGCCTGACCGCGCTAGGCGCCAAGCCAATGCCTGGCCGCGCCCGCACGCGCGCCCGCACGCCGCGTTCCTCCCAAGTCCACGCACGCCACGCGCGCGCCGGCGACCCGCACCCTGCTCACCGCCCGCCGTGCCCAATGGACGAACCGTGCCGTGCCCGTGTCTCCGCAGCGTTCCTCCAGTCGCCGCGCTCGCCGCCCAGCAAGGCCGCTGCTGCACCTCTTCGCCCAACACGCGCGCCGCGTGATCTCCAGCTTCACACGCCAAATCCTCGGCGCCCAGTCCCCTGCCTGCGCCTGCCGCACGCCGCGCTGGCTCTATTCGCCGCCCGCCGCGGCCAGTCGCGCGCCCCCGTCGTGCCGCCCGCACCCGCGTCTCACAGTCAAGTCCCACCCCTCCTCCCGCCTCTCTGCTGCCTACAAAAGGCCGCACTGAGTCCCCCTCGCGCGCCCAAACACCAGAATGCCGCCGCCGCCCCCATTAACGCCATCGTGCTCAGCTCACCGTGGAGCTCACCTCTCCGGCCACCCCTTGCCAGAGCTGAGTCTTCCACCACCACCACAGCACCCCACCGCAGCTCACTGCACCACCCATAGTTGCCCAGAGTCGCCGGAGCACCGCCAGCGCCGCCCGCGCCGCCGCCGCACCTTGTTGCTCCGTGGACAGCCCATGCCGAAGCTCCTCCGTCCAAGCCAAGCTTCGAAACGGGTTCCCCTCGACGCCGCGAAGCTACTCGACCAGCCTACGCTGTTCCCTTCCCGCCGGAGCTCCGCCGCCGACGTTTCGCCCCGTCGCCGTCCCTCTGCTCCGCGCCGACGAGCCATTTCCGGCCACTCCCAACCCCAACCAAGGCCACCCCAAGGTAGCTCTCACCTCCCTGGATCTCCCCAACCATTTTTCCGTCGCCGCCGACGAGCCCCCTCGCCGGAATCTGGACGGTCGCCATGCCAGCGCCGCCCAAGGACCCAATTTCTTTGGTTGAAATCTTTAAAAGAGTTTGCACGCAAGTTTCCAGGGGCATGTCTGTAAACCTGTGTTGAAACTTTAAATTCAAACACAACAAACTTGTAAAATTCATATAAAATCGTAGAAAAATCGGAAAAATACAAACTCAACTGTTCTGGAATCTTTAGATGAAAATCTACAACTTTTGTTACATGCATTTCTTCAGTTGCTTACTAAATCTTACTATAAATTAAATGGAAGGTTTAATAGACTTTAAATGTACCCCCTGTTGTAGGCAAAGTTAAACCTGAAAATTTAACAGTAGATTGGTTGCCTGATTTGTAATCCAGTGTAATAATATTAGGGCTAGAACCCATCTCTAGCTAAACTTCTTAATAAAACTTGTTTATGACATGAGATAATAAAACTAATTATAACTATTGTCATGTTGTGATTCTTGTAGAGAAACTTTTTGAGAACTGTTGTTTTAAGGCCTAAATACCACAAAAAAAGTTTAAAACCTTTTTTTTTCCTTCTTGGAACTTATTTATATAATTTTGTGGTAGGAAAAATTGCACTAATTCAAATAATTAGTTTCTGTGCTTGGAAAATGTTCAATTTTTTACTGTGGAACAATTTAAAGTAACCCTTGCTGTGTAAAAAGTTTCATACACAGAAACCCTGTAAAACATCCTGTAGAAATTAATCCTTATTGAACTAGGTGTATCTTCTCCCATTTATTACGCTTTGTAGCTTGCTCAATGAAATCTAAAAATTTTACAGTAACACACTTATGGATAGATTAACACTCTGTAAAAGTTTTAGCTTCAATACTTGAATGGTTTGTTCTGTATAAAAATAACTAGGTTCTAGCAGTGGCTGTATAATGCTTTTTTTTCATATTTAATTTGCTGCGTAAAAATGTCTGAAATTTTTGCAGTGCTCTTGTCTCTGCTTAATGTGCTCTAAATAAAAATTTCATCACCAGAAATTACCTAATCCAGAGGTGTAGTCGAGGGCGGTGGGCCTGTTCCGTGAAGCGGGAATTGAAGGGAAAAGTTGCACGTGTGACTCTGGGAGTAACCACGTGACGTGTGTTTAGGTTTCCCTTGCAAGGTTAAGAAATTCGATGCGAATCGTCCGTTTCTCGCGGTTATTGAGACTGCTTGACCCTTTTAGCACATAGAGTAAGAAGAGGAACAATGATAATGATTAATCTTGTTGGATGCAAAATAATTCTTCCACTATGTATGATATTGGATAGTTTCTTACCTAGAACTTAGAGCTAAAAATCTGAAAGTAAGGACCTACTATATATGCTTTTCGGCAAAACAAACCCCTCAAGCCAAAAGCCTTGCCTGTCTAGGAGTTGGCTAAGTATACCCCACTAGTCGGGTAAGCCTTGCTGAGTAGCCTTGCTTGTGGCTTGTTTTCAGGTGAAACTTTCGAGGACATGATTGCTAGTTTGACTTGGCCTTGTACCCTTCGTCCTGGTTGGTCGGTGGAATGGGATACGCCCCCGGCCAACAGTGGTGATGCCGAGTGATGTCTCGTACGGGCTTCATCGAGACATCCTTTATCATCGAGTAGTTGTCGTTATCTTTTCCGCTGCTTTGAACTCTGAAGAACTCATTTATTTCGAACTCTGAAGTACCTTGTTTTACGAATTTGAGCTCCATTGTAATAATAATTTGTGATGAACCGGTGTTGTAAAATTTGTGGAATGTTGTATACTCTGGGCTCACCTTCGTGTGAGTACATGTATGTGTGGTTTCGATCAGAAAAAACTGTGGTTGTATCGGGAGGTTACCCGACAGACCAGTGGATTATTCCGTTTGAAGTGCGAGTTAGCCCTGATTGCCCTTGTGGTGATGGTTAGCGCGCTTGAACTGGATTAATTCAGGTGGTTCTGCCACAATGAGGAGCTTAGTGTTGCTCATGAAAACTTGGTACAAGAGTATGCGTTTCTCACTAACAAGCTTTCTAATTAAGAAATTAAAACTAGTGAGAGCTCATCACATGGGTTTAGTGATCAATTGCAAAATGTTGCTAACCCTTGTGATGTAGGCAAGAAGCATGACGGAGGTAGACCCAGGTACCTCCCTGCCGCTTGGAGACGGCTACTCCGCTAGACGACTCTGCATACTCTGGTCACCTAAATGGCCGTTTAGTACGTTTAAACAACGTTTAAACGGTAAACCAAGGTCACCCGTGTCGTTTAGGCCCTAAACGGTGAGTTAAGCAGTTGGACCGTTAAAACCTGTTTAAACCGTTAAAAACCGTATAAACCGTCTAAACAGAGTCGAGTTAAACGTGATTAAATCAGCCAAATGACCATTTAATTCATAATTTAGTCAATCGGAGGATTACAACTACCACAATCAGTATCGAACTAGGTAGCATTGTAAGTATATGAAGTGTTGTGGGATTTAAATTTCTTCCAAAAAGATTATTTGGTAGAATACTTACTTTTTACAAGTGCAAATATGTAGACTTTTTAGCATATTTGACATTTACGTACATAAATATGTATATTCTAATGTTACTATGCCAAACCATTTAGGCCGTTTAATGCCATTTAAACACCGTTTAAAGGTTCTAAATACTAAACAAAAGGTGACCGTCTGTTTACCGTTTAGCGTTTATGAAAACATTGTCTGCATAACGACCCGGCGTACAGGCACTCGGCTGGATGATGGGCAGGGTCCTTTTGAATCAGAATCTAGGTCACATTGGATAAGCAAGATGTTGTGTGATGGAGGTAGACCCAGGTACCTCCCTGCCGAGTGGAGACAGCTATCCGGCTGGACGACTTCGCATAAACGACCCGGCGTGCAGGCACTCGTCTGAACGATGGGCAGGGTCCTTCGGGATCAGGATCTAGGTCGAACTGGATAGGCATGATGTTGTGTATCTTAACCGATCAGGTTCCTTGTAAACAAACCCGAGTAGATCTACCCTAACTTGTAACCCATGGCTACTCAGATATATAAGCGAGCCGTGGGGGTACCCATAGAAGACACAAAACCCTAGCCATTGCTTCTCATTCCACAAACCATAATACAAATCCTCGAACACAGGACATAGGGTATTACGCTCCGTGCAACTCAAATCTGTCTAAGTCCTTGCGTCCTTATGTTACCATTAAGCTCTTGGCTCTCCGATCCACCTCACCAACAAATCTACTGCTTGGGGCTACCCTAGGCAGACTTGCTGGAGTGTAAATCTCACAGTTGGCGCGCCACGTTGGGAGATCTCTAGGCTCCTCTTGGCGAGATTGATGGAATCCAACTCTGGCGTCTTCTTCTCCGTGCAAGTAATGCTCCAGATCCAGGCCGCTGCCGGCCACTCCATTGACTTTGGGAGTTTTGCCGAGATGTCTGCTCCCAGGAGCTCATTCCTAAGCTCCTCTGTCTCAGAGACAGGAAGTTCCTAGGGTTCCAGATCTGATCTGACCCTCTCCAGATCAGTGCTACACCAGGTTGAAGACCTGTCTATCAGCGATGTGGTCAAAAACCCCATCCGGACGACCCGTCGTCCACACATAAACATCAACGATATTCTCTCTGGCCTAGATCGATTCGATGCTTCTCTCGCCGAATGCATTGGGCTCGCGGAGTCAGCACTCCGCCGTCCCGGTGGCTCAACCTCTCGGGCTCCGTTCGAACTCCGCAACAGCACTTCCATCTACTCGGAACAAATCCCAACCTTGATGGAAAAGTTGCGCCTTTCCGACCTGAATGGACCCACCGTCGAGCAGATCGGATCTAACAGGGTCCCAGGACCGCAAGCTGGCTACTAGGAGGTCTTATTCACCCTCCCACCCAACCCAGTAAGCTCTCCAGATCGGCGGGAGATCTCCGTCGTCTCCTCCGACGAAGCAACAGTCAATGGAGAAGATGATGAGGCAAAACGCCAACGACTCCACTGCAACCAACTAAGCCAAGACCGACTCAACAATGAGGCCACCCTCGATCAAGCTGAAGAGGACCTCCCCAATGCTAATGATCTTCATCCGTGAGTCGCGCCTCGTCGTTCACTAGCGACCCCTCAGAACCTCAATGATGACTTCATCCTTAGTGCGATGGCCAGAACGTCTTCGCCACCCCATCTGCCAACCTGGCCACCGCATTCGATGTACTGGAGACTTTACCCCACTCACCCGAGCTTGAACGAGCCCGGACTCGTTTGCATGTTGCTACTGCCCAGGTTCAGCGCTTGAGGAAGGAATACTCAGCTCTGCGAGCCTATTCCAGCAACTCCTGCCACTCCACCGCTCGCCACCATGACGGTGATGAGGTCGACCAACCGGATCTGCGCATCAACCTCAACAACCGCGATGTCCGGCCTGTCATCAACGAATGACACCGAGAACGCAACGAAGCCGAGCGGGAGCGTCGCCGCAAGTACGTTGAGGAGTACGGCCCACCTGGCATCAACCGAGGAGGTCGAGCTTCCCATGGCAACACCCACCAACGTCCACATCGACCCTCGCCGGCTCCGATCGACCTCAACGACGACGCCACAGGAGATCTCGACGCCTTCTCCTCCTTCTCCAATCGACTCTGCGGAGTCTCGTGGCCATCTACGTTCATGCCGATCGGCATAAACAAGTTCGATGGCAACTCCGACTCCAAGACGAGGCTGCGTACCTACTCCATCGCCGTACGAGCGGTGAATGGCAACAATGACATCATGGCAGCCTACTTCCCAGTCATGATGAGCCGCCAGGATCTCAACTGGCCGACTCCGCCAAGGCTCCATCAACAGTTGGCAAGACCTCTGCACGGCCTTCGTCAACCACTTCCATGCTTCATGCCTAGGTCCCAAACCCAGATGGGATCTGGAGAGTGTCACTCAGCAACCGAACGAATCCCTGCGCGACTACAACAAGAGGTACTTCACCAACTGTAACATGATTACAGATGTTGATGAGAGGGACGTCATCCACTACTTCCACCATGGCTGCACAACATCGAGTTGTGGCGCAAGATGATCGAAGAGCAACCCTAAACCATCTTTGAGATGATGGTCATCGTCAACAAGCATGCCGACATGGATGATGCCGAGAAGGCGCACCGCCATCACAAGGATCGGCATCACTCTGATGACCGGCCCAAGCCACGACACGACGATCGCCAACGACCTGACAGCCGACCTCCCCGGCACAACTCCAGCAAGAACAACGATCGCCCTGAGTCGTCCAAGCAGTAGGAGCGCAAGCGCAGCCCCGACAACACCGTTGCAGTTGCAGATCAACCCCGATAGCGTACCTCACTCAACCAGGAGGAGCTGGATCGACTCCTTGATGGAAAATGCCCATGGCACAAAGACTCCAAGCACACGGTGCAGGAGTGTCACGCACTCCGCAACAGTGTGGCTCAGGACGAGCCCAAGCGACCTCACTACAACGACAGAGACAAGGCTGGCGGCTCCAAAGGCTCCCGAAGCCGAGGTCGCCGGAATGACTCGCCCAGGCGGGACCGTGATGATTAATGTGACAAGTCTCCAGCAGACTTCCAGGAGGCTGACCGCGCGGTCAACTTCATCTATGGAGGCTCCAGGACCCCAAGGTGTCATTGTCGCCTCAAGCTTGGTCAACATGAGGTCAACTCCGTGTTCCAACACCCGGTTGAACCCCTACGGTGGTCCGATGTCGCCATCACATTCAATCGGCGGGATCATTGGATCCACCTTCCCAGCCCTAGCTCCTACCCACTCATGGTCAGCCCGGTGGTCAGCCAGGTGCGCCTTTCCATGGTTCTCATCTATGGAGGCAGCGGCCTCAATATTATCTTCTCCAAGATACTAGAAAGCATGGGGCATTACAGGACCTCCTTGGTTCCAACCCAGGAGGCTTTCTACGGCACCATCCCTGGCTCAGGCTCGACCTCGGTCGGCCAAGTTACCCTCCCAATTACCTTTGGCTCTCGGGAGAACTACAGGATGGAGTATGTGGCAGAACCACCTGAATTAATCCGGCTCAAGTGTATTAACCATCACCATTAAGGCATCCTCGGTTAATCTTACACTTCAAACGGAGTAATCCACTGGTCTGTCGGGTATAACCTCCCGATACAACCACGGTGAACGGATCGAGCGCCGTACATACAAATGCTCATGCGACGATGAGCCCAGAGAATACCACATTCCAGCAAGTATTACATCCTTTGCATAAGTCAATATTACAGACCTAGTTCTGAGTTTAGAAAACAAGTACTTCAATTAACATAGATGAGTTCTTCAGAGTTAAATTGCAGCGGAATAAACAACGGAAACTACTCGACGATACAGGATGTCTCGATGAAGCCCGTACGAGACGTCACTCGGTATTATCTTCGTTGGACGGGGGCGTATCCCATTCCACCGACCAACCAGGGGGAAGAGTACAAGGCCAAGTCAACCTAGCAATCAAATCTTCGAAGGTTTCACCTGAAAACAAGCCACAAGCAAGGCTGAGTATACCAATACTCAGCAAGGCTTACCCGACTAATGGGGTATACTTAGCCGACTCCTAGACATGCGAGGCTTTTGGCTTGAGGGGTTTGTTTTGCCAAAAAGCGTATATAGTAGGTCCTTACTTTCAGATTTTAGCTCCAAGTTCTAGCTTTCTTTAACCATTCTAGGTAAGCAACTATCCAATATCATACATGGTGAAGCATTAACTTTTCATCCAACCAGTTCATTCATCATCATTGTTCCTCTTCTTACTCTATGGGTAAAAGTGGTTAAGCAGTCTCAATAGCCGCGAGAAACGGACGATTCGAATCGAATTTCTTAACCTTGCAAGGGAAACCTAAACACACGTCACGTGGTTACTCCCTAGAGTCACACGTGCAACTTTTCCCTTCAATTCCCGCTTCACGGAACAGGCCCACCGCCCTCGACTACACCTCCCCATGGACCACGGACGCAGCCGGGCCATGGCGGCCGATGCACCCGCCATTAGCTAGATGTGAACGAATTCAAGACAGTGGGGAGTATATTCCGGCCTCGGTTCAATCCAGTACTAAGCTTACCGATTACCATATTCTCGGCATGTGGTTAGTACGTTCAAAGACTTAACCATCACTTACCACACACTGCGGCCTTAGCATTTTTCACTAGACAGACGGGCCTCAATCATCAACATAAGCATCGTACCACAGCCCGTCCGTCGTCCTTATGATTGCAGCGTGTAGTAAATAATCAACTCCTAATTTCTCGCGAGTGACAGGAAATCACTCGACTTTTACCGAGTCCTATTAGCATAGCATTCTATCGAACCTTGCATCTAGTGTTCAGAGCATGGGTACCTAGGATCATGCAACTAAATTTTCATCCAACTCCTATAAACTTAATGCACAAGTAAAGTAGAGTAATAAGTTGCATAAGTTTAGAAAATAGGGTTCATGCTCCGGGGCTTGCCTTCTTGCGAAAAGTTAGTCCGGAGCTCTTCCGAACTTGGGCTCGGGTCTTCGGCAACTTCAGTTAGATTCACTTGAGCTTCACGCTGCTCACTCTCGGACGCGGGCACCAACTCGTACGTTCCGTCGGCGAGAGTCGTCGTTTCTACATGAATGCACAAGTTTAAGTAGTGGTGATGTTAAACGACATGATTTCCTTCACGATAAAGTTGCAGTTTGTAAAACATGAGTTTGTTGTGGAGTGAGTTACTTCATCAATCGTGGGTAATCGTTAATGGAGTCTATCTTAATCTATTTAACTTTATTAAAGAAGAAGGGGTTGTGTTATATTGAAAACTTAGTTTCTTTTTAAACACAAACATGAGTTGAACACAATTACTAATCTAGTTAGCTTCTGGTAATAAAATTTTTATTCAAAGTACATTATGCAGAGATAAGATCACTGTAAAAATTTCAGACATTTTTGTGTAACATGTTAAATATGAAAAATGTAATACACAGCCACTGCTAGAATCTAGTTATTTTTATACAGAACAAACCATGCAAGTATTGATGCTACAAATTTTACAGGGTGTTGCTATAACCATATTTGTGCTACTGTAAATTTTGCAGATTTTATTGTACATGATTTAGAGCATAATAAATGGGACAAGCTACACTCATGTTATTAAAGATTATTTTCTACAGGATGTTATACAGGGTTTCTATGTATGAAACTTTTTGTACAGCTTGATCTACTCTATTTTGTTTCATAGTAAAAAGATGAACATTTTCTAAGCACTTTACTAATTATTTTGAATTAGTGAAGTTTTCCTACCACAAATTCATATGGACAGGTTACATATAGTAAAAGTGTTCCTAAATTTTTCTGTTTCCTCTAGGTATTACTACAACAACACAGAAAAAGTTTCATGACATTAAACATCACAGAACAGCAGGAATAATTAGTTCTATCACTTTATGGCATAAAGCAATGTTGGACAAAAAGTGTATCTAGAGATGGCTTTTGGTCCTGATCTTTTTACACAGCCCTAAACATTAAGCAAGTAACTCACTGCCCAAAAATTAGGGTCAGCAATGATCTACAACAGTGGGTACAAAAGAAGTCCATTAAACCTTCCATTTAATCTAGAGCAAAATATGTTGAGAATCTGAGAAACTTTATGTAACAAAAGTTGTAGAGTTTCCTCCAAGGATTCCAGAACAGTTGAGTTTTCATTTTTTTGAATTTTCTACGATTTTATACGAATTTTACAAGTTCACTGATTTGGTTAAAACTTTCTTTACAGAGGGGTCCCTGAAAACTAGCAGAAAACCCCCTGGGAAGATTTGGGCGTTTGCAATGTAGTCCCTGGTCGCAAAATCACGGCGGGGTCGTCCTGTCCGGCCAAATTCCGGCGAGCTCGGTCGCCGGCGGCGAGGGCAAGGTGGGGGAGAACGGAGAGGGAACCAGGGCGCACCTATTGGTGGTCTTGGAGTGGCTTGGGATGGCCGGTGGCGGGCTGGCCGCGGAGAGCAGGGGCGGCGGCGGAGGGGCGGCGCGGACGGCGGCGCTCCGGCGAGGAGGGCGGCGGGGCTCGGGCTGGGGAGCTTCAGCGCACTGAGGGGAATCCGTTTCCGTGCTTGTCTCGGGCGGAGGTGGGCCGGAGCAGGGGGTTCCACGGCGAGGTGGGGGGGGGCGGCGCTCGGCTCTGTTGTGCTCTGTTCTGCGGGGAAGAAGAAAGGAGGGGAGGGAGGGGCGCTGTGCCGGCTTTATAGCTGGTGGAGCTCGTGGGGGCGGGCGTGGCACGGCCAGAACGCGGGGTGGAGGGGGCGGCGAGGCTGGGCGCCATTGGTGCGGCCGGCGGTGACCAGCGGCGTTGTGTCGCGTGCGAGCTGCGCGGGCAGGCGACTGGGCGAGCGAGATAGCGGCGTGGGCGAGGGAGATGGTGTGCGGCACGATTGGGCGGGCTGGGGCGGCACGACGGGGCACGCCGTTGGGCGCCTGGGCGGCGGCCAGTGGCTGGGCGGCGCGGCGGTGCAGCAGAGCCGCGGGTTGGGCAGGGGCATGCCGTGCGGGAGGGAGAAGAAAAAGCGCGGCCGCGGTTGGGCAGCGGGGGCGGGCAGCAGGCAGGGCGTCGGGGGTTGGCTCGGCGTCTGGTGCTGCGCAGGCGTCGAGGGCCAGGTGGCCGGCGGCGGTCGGGCGAGCGTGCGGTGCAGCAGAGGAGGGAGGGGTGAGCGAGGGACGGAAGTGCAAGAATTTGAAAAACTTCAGGGGGCTGGGTGCAAACAGGGCGTTTTCTCCTCTTTCTGATTTGAATTTCAAAAACTTTTGAACACGAAAGTTGTTCAAAATAAAAAGTTCTACAACTTTGGTTTCAGGCAAAATCTCATTTGGCTTATGGTTTGAAAGTTAAATTTAAAAGTTCAAAAGTAACCAAATGTGCTCAAATTAAATTTGAATTTCAACTGAACTCGTTTTAATTCTTTCCACCCTTTCATTAGTTGGTTTAACCATAGGGTTAGGCTAATGATATTGATTTTTGGAAATGTAATTACCAGGGTTGTCACAGCCTTCCCCCCTTAACGAGAATCTCGCCCCGAGATTCGGTAATTCTTAGTGTGGGCGTGGGTGCACATACCAGTGGTTGAGATAAGAAACCCAGGAAAATGTTGGTTCAGGTAGCTCTCCGTTTCCCAGGTGGCTTCTTCTTCCGTGTGGCGATTCCATTGTATTTTATACATTCTAATCACTTTCCTCCTGGTCTCTCTTTCTTTTTGATCCAAAATCTTAACTGGGTGTTCGACATACGAGAGGTCGGGTTCTAACAATATTTCTTGTTGTTCCACAATCTCGGTAGGGACTCGAATACACTTCTTGAGTTGAGATACGTGGAAGACATCATGGGTGGCCGTGAGCTGAGGGGGCAGTCGTAATTTGTAGGCTACGGGTCCGCAGCTCTCAATGATTTCGTAAGGACCAATATAACGGGGAGCTAGTTTGCCTTTGATTCCAAATCTTCGCACTCCTTTGGTTGGTGAAACTCGAAGATAGACATGATCGCCAACTTCGAACTTTAGAGGCTTTCTCCTTTTGTCAGAATAGCTCTTTTGTCGAGCTTGTGCGGCTCTAAGATTTGCTTGTATTACCTTTACTTTTTCCTCTGCCTCGATTACCAGGTCGGGTCCAATTATTTTACGTTCTCCGGTTTGTGACCAGCTCAAAGGAGTTCGACACCTTCGTCCGTACAGGGCCTCAAATGGTGCCATTTTCAAACTCGTTTGATAGCTGTTGTTGTACGAGAACTCTGCTAGGGGTAGACATTTGTCCCAATTCTTGTCATAGTGAATGACACAGGCTCTCAGCATGTCTTCCAGAATTTGGTTTACTCTTTCCGTTTGTCCATCGGTCTGAGGGTGGTATGCTGAGCTGCGAATCAGCTTAGTGCCAAGAGACGTTTGCAGTTGTTCCCAAAAGCGTGCTACAAACTGAGGACCACGATCGGAGATAATTGTCTTAGGTATTCCATGCAGGCAAACAATACGATCGAGGTAAATCTCGGCATATTTCTTGGTAGAATAGGTGGTGTGTACCGGAAGAAAATGTGCCGTCTTTGTGAGTCTATCAACGATAACCCATATGGAATCATGTCTCTGGGACGTGTTTGGTAGTCCAACGATGAAGTCCATACTTATGTCTTCCCATTTCCATGATGGTATAGGTAACGGTTGAAGTGTACCGGCTACCTTTAAGTGGCTAGCTTTTACTCTCTGGCACTTGTCACATTCCGAGACATACGTAGCAATTTCCCTTTTCATTCTAGTCCACCAGAAGTTTTGCCTTAGGTCCTGATACATTTTGCTACTACCGGGGTGGATAGAGAATTTGGAGAGGTGTGCCTCATCAAGAATTTGCTTGCGGAGTTCACGATTCTTCGGAACGACTATACGACCTTCGAACCATAGAACTCCCTTATGGTCCTGGCGGAAACATTTGTACTTCTCCTCACCTAGAGAGAGTTTTTGTTTGATGATCTTAATTCCTTCGTCATGTAGTTGTGCCATAACGATTTGGTCGTGAAGAGTGGGCTCAACTGAGATGTGATCTAGAGTGCCTTGGGAAACTATTTCCAAGTTAAGCTTCCTCATGTCTGCGCATAATGTCTCATGGTAGGACTCCATGGATAGGCAATGGCAATGGGACTTGCGGCTTAGTGCATCCGCGACTACATTAGCCTTGCCGGGGTGATAGTGCACTTCAAGGTCATAATCCTTGATTAGTTCTAGCCATCTCCGTTGTCTCATATTCAGATCGGCTTGTGTGAAGATATACTTGAGACTCTTATGATCCGTGTAGATATTGCACTGCGTACCCATGAGATAGTGCCTCCATATCTTCAGAGCGTGAATGACGGCTGCGAGCTCAAGGTCATGCGTGGGATAATTCTGTTCGTGGGGCCGAAGGGCTCGTGAGGCATATGCAATCACTCGATTCTCTTGCATAAGCACACATCCTAGACCAGTACCCGATGCGTCACAATACACATCGAACGACTTGGTATTATCGGGTTGAGCTAATACAGGTGCAGTAGTCAGATGCTCTCTGAGAGTGTGGAAAGCTTCTTCACATTTCTCATTCCATACGAACTTTACTTCCTTCTTTAACAGTTCAGTCATGGGCTTAGCAATTCGAGAGAAATCCGGGATGAAGCGACGGTAGTAACCGGCTAAGCCGAGAAAACTGCGAATCTGATGAACAGAGGTAGGGGGTTTCCAATCCATCACCTCTTGTACCTTGCTGGGGTCAACAGCTATGCCTTCGCTGGAGATCGTGTGACCTAAGAACTTTACAGTATCCAACCAAAACTCACACTTAGAAAACTTAGCATAGAGCTGATGGTCTCTGAGTCGCTGAAGAACAATGCGAAGGTGCTTGGCATGCTCTTCCTCATCCTTGGAATAGATAAGGATGTCGTCGATGAACACTACGACGAATTTGTCAAGTTCGGGCATGAATACCGAATTCATGAGATACATGAAGTAGGCAGGGGCATTGGTGAGTCCAAAGGACATGACCAAAAACTCATATAGTCCATATCGTGTGGAGAAGGCAGTCTTAGGAATATCGCACGGGCGAATCTTGATTTGATGGTATCCCGAACGAAGATCGATCTTTGAGAAGACTCTGGCTCCAGCTAATTGATCGAAGAGTACATCGATACGGGGAAGGGGGTATTTGTTTTTAACAGTTACCGCATTGAGAGGTCGGTAGTCCACACATAACCTTAAACTGTCATCCTTCTTCTTTACGAATAGGGCTGGACATCCCCAAGGTGACGCGCTAGGGCGAATGAAACCTTTGTCCAGTAGTTCTTGGAGTTGAACTTTCAGCTCTGCCAATTCTTTAGGGGGCATCCTATATGGTCTCTTAGATATAGGTGCGGTGCCTGGCTGTAGTTCAATAACGAACTCAACATCCCTATCCGGGGGCATTCCTGGTAAGTCATCCGGGAAAACATCGGCATACTCGTTTACCACTGGAATATCCTCTAGCTTAAGTCCTTCCATCATGTAAGCACAGGAATTCGTGCAATCCAGGAATGGTAGGTAAAGGGTAGTGGCTCCGTGACTAGGTGAATTTATCTCAACGGCTCGGGAAGAAAGGTCCAGTGTGACTCCATGCCTAGTCATCCAGTTCATTCCCAAAATAATATCCATGCCGTCAAGGGGTAAAAGAACCAGGTCTGTGTTGATGACTCTACTTCCCAACTTTATCGGTACCAGCCTTATTATTTGGTTGGAAGCAATTTTTCCACCCGGTGTTGATATCATATACGACCCTTTGGTGTGGCAAACATTCAAGCCTACTTTTGCACCAAACTTTGCACTAATGAAACTATGTGACGCACCAGAATCAAACAATATGACTGCAGGCTTGTTATGGATGGAGAATGTACCCGTCATTACAGGTGCTCCTTCAGAAAGTTCTGCAAGGGTGGTGAAGTTGATCCGTCCTTGTTTGACCTGGAGGGTCTGCTTCTTGCCTTTGTTCTCATTGTTCTGGTTAGAGTCCTGGCCCTGATTTGGCAGCCTGGGTTGAGGGCATTCGCGAGCGAAATGACCGGAACTCCCGCATTTGAAACAACGATTCGCGGGGCTGGGTCGAAGAGGCTGTTGCAGAGTGGGCCTCGGACCATTCTGTGGAGGCATCGGGGGTCGTACCATGCCTGGCTGCTGCGGGGGCCTGATAATCCAACGCCCTGGCTGAGGGGCCTTCGATGGAGCTGTAGGCGCAGCATTTCGCACCAAGCGATACCTCGGTGGCTGAGCACCCGAGGGTCCAGCTAGTGCCTTTCTCTTCTTTTCAGCACGATGAGCCTCAATACAGTCCTCTTGAGTGATGGCCATGTTGACTAGCTCGTTATATGTATCGGCTTTGACAAGATTCAATCGTTCCTTGAGTTTAGTACTCAGACCTCTACGGAAACGATCACGCTTCTTGGCATCTGTGTCTGCGTGATAGCCAGCGTATTGGCACAGGTTGTTGAAGGCTTGAGCATACTGAAGTACAGTGCGGTTACCCTGAGTGAGAGCTAAAAACTCATTTAGCTTTCTTTCTATGAGACCTTCGGGAATATGGTGCGCCCGAAACGCAGTCTTGAATTCATCCCAGGTGACAATGTGATCAACGGGGAGCATAGCAAAATAGTGGTCCCACCATAGACGAGCCGTACCGCGAAGCTGTTGCGCGGCAAAGCGAGCTTTGTTGGCCTCCGAGCATGGGGCCACAAGTAGTGTGAACTTGGATTCGATGGTGCGAATCCAAGCGTCGGCGTCCAAGGGTTCCTCTGTCTTATGGAACAAGGGAGGCTGGGTCCCTAGGAAATCCGTGTATCCTGCAGCTTGGGGTTGGGGAGCACTGTGCCCACCCCGCTGCTGGTGCTGTCCTTGCACGAGCTGGCGGAGCAACTCGGTTTGAGCGGCCATTGCTTCCACTAAACCAGGTGGTGGCTGTGGCTGTGGTGGTGATCCACTTGCGCTAGCACCAAAACCATCCGGGTTACCACGGGTTGCTCCAACCATCTGAAAAGGCGAAGGTTCTTCATTAGCAACGTGATCCATGTTGCTTCCATGACTCAAAAAGATCTAACGCGGAATAGTAGACTTCCAAAAGGTCATGGATGGAATCACATGCATAAAAACTGTCTGCCGTAAGAATCTTATAACACCTGGTAGGTTCATCCAAGTTCCTCATATTTTGGCAGTGGATAGGGAATTTAGGGATGTACAACTTTGATATTCAGCCAAGATGCTAAATCGACGGATAAGATGGTCAAACGATTCACTCTTTGCTTCCCTGTTTTGGCTGTTTTTCAGCAGAACGAGTTATAGTATCTGGCCTATAACTTCAACAGTTCTGGTCCAAAAATTCTCAACTTTTACCAGAGCATTCCTAAGGTATTTGTGCACCACTTTTCTATTCAACACTTTGGCTGGATTAGGCTCTAAGATGGCTGTTTCCTTAAGGTCTCACTTCTCTGTCTACCCAGAAATTTTCAGTGAACAGGGGGCCAATATTTCGTGCACCAGGGGAAATCTACCCAGCCAAAATTTACCAAATTTTAACAGCAGCTACTGGGGTAAATTTGGAACAAGTTTTGTGTTGTACTCTTTTGCATAAAACTGTAGGAAGGGGGGGCCTAAAAATTTAAGAGGCAGAAGTGCTTATTCTGGACAGAATTCTGACATTCCGTGGTTTCTGTTATTTCTTACTATCCATGAGTTCAGAATTTTTGATTTTTGAACAGAAGATAGAACACAAAATTTGGAACAATTTCTTCAACATGAACTTTATCAGAAATGGTCATTTTCTTTGGCCAATAAATCTCTCTTTCCGGTCATGGCAGATTCGGGACAGATTCGCTAGATAGTCCTTATGCAAACCATGCTTAGATACGCAAGAACCTTACCACTCTCATACAACGCATTTTCAATTTCAGATATATATGGTCATGATGCATGCACGTCCTATTCGTCCTCACAAATAAAACAATTGCCAAATAGCTTTGGTCTTACGAAGATAGTTTCGGTGGCTTACACAATACTGCTCTCCTATAATAGCTAGTCGAGTCTTTCTATTCGTCCCCTAACTTATCGTAATCGCGGTTAGTGTACCTGCAGAAGATTGACAAAGCATATATATATTTCATGAACCTTTCATGCCAGCACTCATGAAAGCGTCCGTATTCATTACCGTTTACTTATAGAAACGATATCTGTACAATTTCCGCCGTACAGACGACGTTAACATACGCTATCGAGATAGCGTATTCACGGGGGTACCGTCATAAGACGGGGGTATGAACAGCGATCGCCATACCCTGCGCCAAACCTTCTACTCCCAATATGTTCAACTAACAGTTGGCATATTGGCAGCACCTCAAGTAAGCCACTGCTTGAGGGCAGCGTTCGGTTCGCATCACCGACAGGAAGGCCAAGCTCTCTCAGTTGGCTGAGGATCCTTACCTTCTTACCTTAGCGATGAGTGCGTCGTTACAGAATTTAAGGTCGGTTGTACATGAAAGTAAGTTTTGACAGAAAGTAATGTGCTGGAAGTCAGTTGATAATATATATAGAAGTTAGATAGCCACCTAGTAACTTTCCCATAATCCCTTAGGGCTTTACGAACTAGGCACCATCCTTAACGTACCAACGTATTTCGCAACACAACCTTCTAGTCAAGTTTTAGTAAAATGAGTTTTTAAGGCTTGTAGCATTCTCTGGCGTATGTATTTCGGCTCTGGTGTCCGCTGTTGCCAGCTGTGGCACCAGCTACGGCTCTGATACCAGCTGTGGCAGAACCACCTGAATTAATCCGGCTCAAGTGTATTAACCATCACCATTAAGGCATCCTCGGTTAATCTTACACTTCAAACGGAGTAATCCACTGGTCTGTCGGGTATAACCTCCCGATACAACCACGGTGAACGGATCGAGCGCCGTACATACAAATGCTCATGCGACGATGAGCCCAGAGAATACCACATTCCAGCAAGTATTACATCCTTTGCATAAGTCAATATTACAGACCTAGTTCTGAGTTTAGAAAACAAGTACTTCAATTAACATAGATGAGTTCTTCAGAGTTAAATTGCAGCGGAATAAACAACGGAAACTACTCGACGATACAGGATGTCTCGATGAAGCCCGTACGAGACGTCACTCGGTATTATCTTCGTTGGACGGGGGCGTATCCCATTCCACCGACCAACCAGGGGGAAGAGTACAAGGCCAAGTCAACCTAGCAATCAAATCTTCGAAGGTTTCACCTGAAAACAAGCCACAAGCAAGGCTGAGTATACCAATACTCAGCAAGGCTTACCCGACTAATGGGGTATACTTAGCCGACTCCTAGACATGCGAGGCTTTTGGCTTGAGGGGTTTGTTTTGCCAAAAAGCGTATATAGTAGGTCCTTACTTTCAGATTTTAGCTCCAAGTTCTAGCTTTCTTTAACCATTCTAGGTAAGCAACTATCCAATATCATACATGGTGAAGCATTAACTTTTCATCCAACCAGTTCATTCATCATCATTGTTCCTCTTCTTACTCTATGGGTAAAAGTGGTTAAGCAGTCTCAATAGCCGCGAGAAACGGACGATTCGAATCGAATTTCTTAACCTTGCAAGGGAAACCTAAACACACGTCACGTGGTTACTCCCTAGAGTCACACGTGCAACTTTTCCCTTCAATTCCCGCTTCACGGAACAGGCCCACCGCCCTCGACTACACCTCCCCATGGACCACGGACGCAGCCGGGCCATGGCGGCCGATGCACCCGCCATTAGCTAGATGTGAACGAATTCAAGACAGTGGGGAGTATATTCCGGCCTCGGTTCAATCCAGTACTAAGCTTACCGATTACCATATTCTCGGCATGTGGTTAGTACGTTCAAAGACTTAACCATCACTTACCACACACTGCGGCCTTAGCATTTTTCACTAGACAGACGGGCCTCAATCATCAACATAAGCATCGTACCACAGCCCGTCCGTCGTCCTTATGATTGCAGCGTGTAGTAAATAATCAACTCCTAATTTCTCGCGAGTGACAGGAAATCACTCGACTTTTACCGAGTCCTATTAGCATAGCATTCTATCGAACCTTGCATCTAGTGTTCAGAGCATGGGTACCTAGGATCATGCAACTAAATTTTCATCCAACTCCTATAAACTTAATGCACAAGTAAAGTAGAGTAATAAGTTGCATAAGTTTAGAAAATAGGGTTCATGCTCCGGGGCTTGCCTTCTTGCGAAAAGTTAGTCCGGAGCTCTTCCGAACTTGGGCTCGGGTCTTCGGCAACTTCAGTTAGATTCACTTGAGCTTCACGCTGCTCACTCTCGGACGCGGGCACCAACTCGTACGTTCCGTCGGCGAGAGTCGTCGTTTCTACATGAATGCACAAGTTTAAGTAGTGGTGATGTTAAACGACATGATTTCCTTCACGATAAAGTTGCAGTTTGTAAAACATGAGTTTGTTGTGGAGTGAGTTACTTCATCAATCGTGGGTAATCGTTAATGGAGTCTATCTTAATCTATTTAACTTTATTAAAGAAGAAGGGGTTGTGTTATATTGAAAACTTAGTTTCTTTTTAAACACAAACATGAGTTGAACACAATTACTAATCTAGTTAGCTTCTGGTAATAAAATTTTTATTCAAAGTACATTATGCAGAGATAAGATCACTGTAAAAATTTCAGACATTTTTGTGTAACATGTTAAATATGAAAAATGTAATACACAGCCACTGCTAGAATCTAGTTATTTTTATACAGAACAAACCATGCAAGTATTGATGCTACAAATTTTACAGGGTGTTACTATAACCATATTTGTGCTACTGTAAATTTTGCAGATTTTATTGTACATGATTTAGAGCATAATAAATGGGACAAGCTACACTCATGTTATTAAAGATTATTTTCTACAGGATGTTATACAGGGTTTCTATGTATGAAACTTTTTGTACAGCTTGATCTACTCTATTTTGTTTCATAGTAAAAAGATGAACATTTTCTAAGCACTTTACTAATTATTTTGAATTAGTGAAGTTTTCCTACCACAAATTCATATGGACAGGTTACATATAGTAAAAGTGTTCCTAAATTTTTCTGTTTCCTCTAGGTATTACTACAACAACACAGAAAAAGTTTCATGACATTAAACATCACAGAACAGCAGGAATAATTAGTTCTATCACTTTATGGCATAAAGCAATGTTGGACAAAAAGTGTATCTAGAGATGGCTTTTGGTCCTGATCTTTTTACACAGCCCTAAACATTAAGCAAGTAACTCACTGCCCAAAAATTAGGGTCAGCAATGATCTACAACAGTGGGTACAAAAGAAGTCCATTAAACCTTCCATTTAATCTAGAGCAAAATATGTTGAGAATCTGAGAAACTTTATGTAACAAAAGTTGTAGAGTTTCCTCCAAGGATTCCAGAACAGTTGAGTTTTCATTTTTTTGAATTTTCTACGATTTTATACGAATTTTACAAGTTCACTGATTTGGTTAAAACTTTCTTTACAGAGGGGTCCCTGAAAACTAGCAGAAAACCCCCTGGGAAGATTTGGGCGTTTGCAATGTAGTCCCTGGTCGCAAAATCACGGCGGGGTCGTCCTGTCCGGCCAAATTCCGGCGAGCTCGGTCGCCGGCGGCGAGGGCAAGGTGGGGGAGAACGGAGAGGGAACCAGGGCGCACCTATTGGTGGTCTTGGAGTGGCTTGGGATGGCCGGTGGCGGGCTGGCCGCGGAGAGCAGGGGCGGCGGCGGAGGGGCGGCGCGGACGGCGGCGCTCCGGCGAGGAGGGCGGCGGGGCTCGGGCTGGGGAGCTTCAGCGCACTGAGGGGAATCCGTTTCCGTGCTTGTCTCGGGCGGAGGTGGGCCGGAGCAGGGGGTTCCACGGCGAGGTGGGGGGGGGCGGCGCTCGGCTCTGTTGTGCTCTGTTCTGCGGGGAAGAAGAAAGGAGGGGAGGGAGGGGCGCTGTGCCGGCTTTATAGCTGGTGGAGCTCGTGGGGGCGGGCGTGGCACGGCCAGAACGCGGGGTGGAGGGGGCGGCGAGGCTGGGCGCCATTGGTGCGGCCGGCGGTGACCAGCGGCGTTGTGTCGCGTGCGAGCTGCGCGGGCAGGCGACTGGGCGAGCGAGATAGCGGCGTGGGCGAGGGAGATGGTGTGCGGCACGATTGGGCGGGCTGGGGCGGCACGACGGGGCACGCCGTTGGGCGCCTGGGCGGCGGCCAGTGGCTGGGCGGCGCGGCGGTGCAGCAGAGCCGCGGGTTGGGCAGGGGCATGCCGTGCGGGAGGGAGAAGAAAAAGCGCGGCCGCGGTTGGGCAGCGGGGGCGGGCAGCAGGCAGGGCGTCGGGGGTTGGCTCGGCGTCTGGTGCTGCGCAGGCGTCGAGGGCCAGGTGGCCGGCGGCGGTCGGGCGAGCGTGCGGTGCAGCAGAGGAGGGAGGGGTGAGCGAGGGACGGAAGTGCAAGAATTTGAAAAACTTCAGGGGGCTGGGTGCAAACAGGGCGTTTTCTCCTCTTTCTGATTTGAATTTCAAAAACTTTTGAACACGAAAGTTGTTCAAAATAAAAAGTTCTACAACTTTGGTTTCAGGCAAAATCTCATTTGGCTTATGGTTTGAAAGTTAAATTTAAAAGTTCAAAAGTAACCAAATGTGCTCAAATTAAATTTGAATTTCAACTGAACTCGTTTTAATTCTTTCCACCCTTTCATTAGTTGGTTTAACCATAGGGTTAGGCTAATGATATTGATTTTTGGAAATGTAATTACCAGGGTTGTCACAGAGTACATCCACTTCGAGGTGGCCTCCTTCGAGACCTCATACCATGCAATTCTGGGGAGGCCCACCCTCGCAAGATTCATGGCTATACAACACCACACGTATCTTGTCCTCAAGATGCCATCTCCAAATGGCATACTCTCCATTTATGTGAGACCGAAAACATCAACATTTCGGAAGCACTCGGTGACCGAGTCAGCAAAGAAGATGCCTCCAAAGGATATCCCCATCCCATGAAATGACTCGGCCACCGAGTCGCAACTGCAGCCCAGCTACCCGACGAAGACCATCCTTCTCAGGGAGGACGAGCCAGACAAAACCGCCCTCATCGGGGCGGACCTCGACAAAGCATAGGAAGACGCGCTCACCTTCTTCCTCCGTGCCAATTGGGACATCTTTGCATGGAAGCCCTCTAACATGCCAGGCGTTCCGAGGGAGGAGGCTGAGCACTCCTTAGATCTTGACGAGAATGCGCAACCCGTCAAGCAGCGACTCCGGTGCTTCACTCAAGATCGGAAGGAGGCTATTAGGGTAGAAGTTACTCGACTCCTAGCCGCAGGATTCATTCGTGAAGTCACACACCCCGAATGGCTGGCAAACCCAATCCTTGTAAAAATTAAAAATGGTGAATGGAGAATGTGTGTTGACTATAGGGATCTCAGCAAGCATTGCCCTAAAGACCCCTTCCCTCTTCCTCGCATCGACCAGGTTGTTGACTCTATGGCCGGGTGCATCCTCCTCTCGTTCCTCGACTGCTACTCCGGGTACCACCAGATTGCCCTCAAGGAGTCGGACCAAGAAGAAACTTTGTTCATCACACCCTTCGAGGCATACTGCTACAACACCATGACATTTGGGCTCAGGAACGCAGGTGCCACATTCCAAAAGACCATCCAGAGATGCCTTCAGGGGTAGATTAGCTGCAATGTCAAGGCCTATGTCGACGTTGTTGTAGTAAAAACAAGGTCCTATGATCAGTTCATCGCCGACCTAGTCGAAACATTTGAAAATCTCAGGAAATTCAAATGGAAGCTGAATCCAAGCAAATGCATCTTCGGTGTCCCCTCGGGAAAGTTGCTCGGCTTCATAGTCAGCAATAGAGGCATCGAAGCAAACCCCACGAAGGTCAACGCCATCAGCAAGATGAAGCCCCCTCGGTGCAAGAAAGACCTGATGAAATTGACCGGGTGCATGGCAGCCCTTAGCCGATTCATTGTTGGCATTTCTTATGCCCAGTAGAATAGATATTCCGCAAGCGCACAGAATACAACGCTGTAGCACTTCACCTTGGAGTATTACAGGGTATTGAATTTCCACGGGGAACCGTTATGGTCTAAAGAGTATCAATTGAATGGATGGTAAACTTTACTGAGGATAAATCACAGCTAGCATGGGTAAGCCAGATAAATAGATACGATAAATGGCCAGGCAATGACCGAGTGACACACAGGAGACTCTACCTTAGAGCGTTAAGTAGCTGGGAGGACAACGAGCGAGAAAGACTCCTAAAACACTTCTAAACTAATGAGCTAGCCTCTCTAACCTAAACCTGAACCAACCTAGCTGTCGGGAGAACAGAGCTTACTTCGACGGCTGGGACGGAAGGACCACAGACTGAGGGAGAAATGGGGGGTCCAACTCGGCCAACGATCTACTGCTATGAAAACACCCGAACTATAAGGGATGGATAGGGCTATCACCACCTGTCACCTACCACATTAGTTCCGTGGGGTGGAACATACTTTCTAGCTAATACTAAGCCAAACACCACGTCTGCACTCGATGTAAGGATTTCCCCTATGGCCTACAAGGGAAACCCCCCTCAACCTAGGGAACTGACTTGAGCCCCCTAGGCCGGGTGAGAAAACCCGCAAGATAAGGTCCCGACAGACTAAGACTAGAACAAAGTCTAAGCTAAAGGATAGAGAAGATAAATAAATAAAAGCGGAAGGTAAAAGCTGAATCGATAAGATAAAAAAGATAACTTATATTGATAATGTCAAAGGAAGTATACGAGAGCTTATACCAGACTTCGGAGGACGACTCCGGAATCCCGAGACAAGCTCGACTCGACTCTAACTCCCAGACTACTAAACCTAACTCTAGACTGAAGTGAAGAGAGAACTCCTTCTGAGTGTGTGTCTTACAAGTGAGGATGGGAGGTCTATTTATAGGTAGTAAAGGTCGGCAACCAGTGAAAAGCGTCAAGATTACGCAGCCTTGATAGTTGCCTAACTTCCACGCGAAGACTGGGCTTCAGTGGCCGCCAAGTGGAGCCGCCGGCCTGGGGTTGGTGCCAAGTGGCACCGACCTTCTCATGGACGCTCTTGATTGCCTCCTGAGGTTGGTAACAATTGCTTTTTAGTTAAGCAACCGTTTTAGACATGCAGGTGGGCCCTTGAATCCATGTGTGAAGCCTTTCGGGTCCTTGGATCAAACCGACTTCAACTGCACGATGCATGATCCTCCTGGGTGTGTTTGTTAACTCCTGGATCGATGACGTGGCCAGAAGAGGGGGGACCAGGCCGGCCTGCCTACGGGAGGCCGGCCGGCCTGGGATTTCTCCCAAACTAGCTCATTTTTGGTACACTTGCTCCTGCATAGACAACTCATCCAAAACTTGTGGAATTTTATTAGTTTAAATAAAATATGCATGGAACATAATGCAAAACTCTGAATTATTCCTGAGATGTTGACAGACGATGGTTGAATAATGGCTGTCAACACACCTCCACGCTTAAACTCTTGCTCGTCTCGAGCAAGGCTTAATACTTAGGCTCTGCGGATCAGGAGTTGCATCAATGTCCACCACCTGCAGGTACCTTGTGCATAGCAAATTACTCATACTCGTATGTACCTGAGGATGCTGAACGTAGTGGACTACAAGGGACGGACAGGGCTGTCACCACCTGCCGCCTAGCACATCAGTTCCGTGGGGTGGAACACACTTTCTAGTTAACACTAAGCTACACACCACGTCTGCACTCGGTGTTAGGATTTCCCCTGTGGCCTACAAGAGAAACCCCCCCTCAACCTAGGGAACTGACTTGAGTCCCTTAGTCCGGCTGAGAAAACCATCAAGATAAGGTCTCGATAGACTAAGACTAGAACAGAGTCTAAGCTAAAGGATAGAGCTTCCGCACACAAGCAAGAGCTTGGAAATAAATAAATAAAAGCGGAAGGTAAAAGCTGACTCGGTAAGATAAAGAAGATAAATTATATTGATAATGTCAAAGGAAGGATACAGAGCTTATACCAGACTTCCGAGGATGACTCCGGAATCCCGAGACAAGCTCGACTCAACTCTAACTCCCAGACTACTAAACCTAACTCTAGACTGAAGTGAAGAGAGAACTCCTTTTGAGTGTGTGTCTTACAAGTGAGGATGGGAGGTCTATTTATAGCTAGTGAAGGTCGGTAACCGGTGAAAAGCATCAAGCTTACGCAGCCTTGATAGTTGCTTAACTTCCACGCGAAGACTGGGCATCAGTGGCCGCCAGGTGGGGCCGGCCAGCCTCCCCCAGGCCGGCCGACCTGGGGTTGGTGCATAGTGGCACCGACCTTCTCGTGGACGCTCCTGATTGCCTCCTGAGGTCGGTAACAGTTGCTTTTTAGTGAAGCAACCATTTCAGACATGCAGGTGGGCCCTTGAATCCGTGTGTGAAGCCTTTCGGGTCCTCGGATCAAACTAACTTCAAGTGCACGATGCATAATCCTCCTGGGTGTGTTTGTTGACTTCTGGATCGATGACGTGGCCAGAAGAGGGGGGACCAGGCCGGCCGGCCTAGAATTTTTCCCAAACTAGCTCATTTTTGGTACATTTGCTCCTGCATAGACAACTCATCCAAAACTTGTGGAATTTTATTAGTTTAAATAAAATATGCATGGAACATAATGCAAAACTCTGAATTATTCCCGGTTTGTTGATGGACGATGGTCGAATAACGGCCGTCAACACGCCCCCAAGCTTAAACTCTTGCTCGTCCTCGAGCAAGGCTTAATACTTAGGCTCGGCGGATCAGGAGTTGCATCAATGTCCACCCCCTGCAGGTACCTTGTGCATAGCAAATTACTCATACTCGTATGTACTTGAGGATGCTGATCGTACCTTGGTTTGGAGTGTGGGGCTTAGTCACAATTCTTCCCTCGCCTTGAGCGGTTGAGAAATTGAGCAGTTCCACCAGAGTTTCTCTGCTACCTGTTCGGGTTCCTTCTTGGAATTTTTATATTTTTCAAAAGAATGGTTTTGAGGTTCCCAGTGGCACTCTCAAGATCGCTCAAGGTGTATAATCCTTACAATGGTCAGAACTTGACCATTTTCTTCCTACTTCTAAGGCTGATATGTGGAGCTTAAGGGTAGGAGATGTGTCGCATACCTTGGTTACCTTTGTTGCCGAGCCGACGAGTGGTTTGAAGGAGGTACGTACCCGATCAAATTCCGATCTTGTGGAATATGTAATTTCCAGGGGAGAGGGAGAGAATGGACTCACATTTGGAATAATTTGGGTCTTTTATTTGCACTCCTGAGCTCTTTTGATTTTAGGAGAGTATGGGTTCTATCTCTTTTATTCTTTCTTTTCTCTTTTTTTTTTCAGGATAGCCCATACTCTCATGATGCAGATGGATACGTGAGCGGAGTAACAGAATGCATAGACCTTTCATGAATGGGTTCACGGTGGAGATTTTAGGCTGAGGTATGGATGTGATATCTAGCGAAGGTGGATGTCGATACCTGGAGTAGGTGATTGACAGGCCAGATGACTTTCGGTATGGGTTTTACTCTTCCTCTCCTTTGTAGTATTCCGGATTCCTTAATAGAGTTATCTTCTAGTTTAGTGTACTCGTATAGTATATGTTCTGTGTATTCAGATGTATATGCTATGCTTAGTTTATATCTAGGACTGATATCTTGCATGATTAGACATGGTAAGACATCTAGGCTACGGCATTGGTTCCAATATTCGCATGTTTTCTCTAGTGTGATGTCTGTCCATCTGAAGGGTTGGGGTTCCGTGCGTGGCACTAGAGTATCGCTTGTTAGTGTAGATATGGTGTATGGGCTAATCAGTGTTGCTGGATGCGGCTCTATACCATGGTTAGATGAGGTAGGCGGCAGGTGGTGACAGCCCTGTCCGTCCAGCGTAACCCTCCCCGTTCGTGTAGTAGTTGTAGGAGGTGCATAAAATAGCCGTGAAGATCTAGTGGCCACCTAGCCATATCTTGTGCGGTCTCCCGGTGATGCATGGGAGCCTAGAGCCCGTTCCTAATCATGTGTATGTATGTGAGTGCCTAGTATAGACTGTATGGTTAGGTAGGAGTACATAAGTCCTTAGATTAGCTTTCTTCTTCCTTTCTCCCTTCCTGTAAGCTTTGCATAGAGTTAGAACTTGAGTAACTTGTGTGTCACACTACCTCTTTACCATATATTATCTTACCCCTATTTATTCAATAGAATATCCATGCTAGAACTAATCAACATACTAATCTATTCCATTAACCACCGCCTTCCCTGCGGAAATATAATACCACCCCCTATTCATGGGTAAAATACTACAACGGTATTCTGTGCGCTTGCGGATCCTTTTGTAATGTAAGAAATACCCCATGGCATTTCCGGCGCCGTTGCTGGGAACAACTATCCTAGTGATGACGCTACGAAATGCTAACACTTAACCCTTTTGCCACATAGAGTAAGAAGTGGAAATATGATGATGATAAATATTGTTGGAAGCAAATTAATTCTTTCACCATGTGTGATGTTGGATAGTTGCTCACTTAGAATGGTTAATTGAAATAGAATTTTGAAGCTAAAACTTGAAAGCAAGGACTCACCCTTAGTTGCTTTTCGGCAAAACAAACCCCTTGAGCCAAAAGCCTTGCATGTCTAGGAGTCGGCTAAGTATATACCAATAGTCGGGTAAGCCTTGCTGAGTATTAGTATACTCAGCCTTGCTTGTGGCTTTGTTTTCATGTGTTACTTTTGAAGGTGCAATTGCTAACTTAACTTGGCCTTGTACTCTACCTCCTGGTTGGTCGGTTGAATGGGATTCTTCTCTGGCTGGTGTTATTGATGCCGAGTGATGTCATGTACGGGCTTCATCATGATGTCATGACACAACTAGTATCAGAGCGAAATGCATACACTAGAGATTATAACAAGCCTTATAAACTTGTTTTCATAAAAAAACTTGACTACAAAAACCGCGTTTGAAAAATACGTTGGATTCGTTAACGATGATTTCTAGTTCGTAAAGCCCTAGGGTATTATGGGAAAATAACTAGGTGGCTATATAAATTATGGTTTATATATTTATGTTGATCTTCTGCAAGTACGCTAACCCCGCATACGTAAGTTCAGAACAGCTAGAATACGGCTAACTAATATAGGTAGAGACGTATTATGTATGCCACCGAAACTAACCCCGTAAGTCCAAAGCTATTTGGCAGTTATTTTCTTTTGTGAGGACGAATAGGTCGTGCATGCATCATATCATGTTTAAAATTGAAAAATAAGTGTTTGTGCTCCATTGAGAGGGGTGATGATCATATTTGCACAAGATCAATTTATCTAAGGCTTATCTAGAAATCTGTACTTTTCTGTTATACCTGAAAAGATGAATTAATTAAAGTTACAAGATGACCTTATCTGCATCAATACATATGGAGAGTTTTGTTTCAACATTTGTGTATTACTTGCAGCTAAAAATTTCAAATTGTTGGGCAAGTACTTAGGGAGAAACACTTGAAACTTTGACATGTTAGTTTTCTATCTATGATGAGCACTTCTGGCACATGAATTTTTCAACCCCCTTAGAGAAGTCTTCTGAAGAAAAGTTCAACACCAAACATGTTATAAACTTGACAAAGAACCTACAATTAAAATTTGTTAGTTGTTGGCTAAGCATATTGTAACACCTCGGGTGTTTAAATTACGAAATAAGCTTCATTAGCTCAACATGATGCATAAATATACTAAGAAAAGTTTAAAAGAAAAGAATTATAAATTAGTTTTGCTTTGAATTAAAAATAGATGTGTATATGTGCACAAGTACATGTACGTTAATCAAACAAATTAAATAACTTTCACATTGATGCTAACTTGATGGCGAAATTTAATAGACACACCATCGATCACAGGATAAACAAAAGTCTAGTTGAAGCCTAGGAGAGAATACAAATTTTTGCCCAGGAAATGACGTGCCCTCCGAATCATACTTTTTGAGTTTTCAAAATAACTTCTAAACTAGAACTCAAATGAACTTTGGCCTGAAACAAAACTTGTGTAACTTTTCAGTTTGAACAACTTTCATGATCAGAGATTTTTGAGTTGCAACACAAAAATTTGAGTAACACTTGACTTTGCAAACCAGCCCCTGCCTTTTCTTCTATTTTCACTTCAGACCCTTCTCCACGTCGCCCGATCCTCCGCCTTCCACTGCATACCTTCCAACCCTCCGCCCCGCCCGACCCTACAACGCGCAGTCGCTGCAGACCCTTCTTCCTCCGTTCCGCCCGACCCTCCGCCGCACAGTCGCCGCTGACCCTCCGCTACGCCCGACCCTCCGCCCACCGCGCAGTCACCGCTGGCCACTTGGGCGGTGACGCCTGACCGGCGCTTGGCTCCAAGCCAATGCCTGGCCGCGCCCTACTCGCACGCGCTCCTCCCCAGTCCCCGCACGCCATGCGCACGCCGGCGACGCGCGCCTCTGCTCGCCGTCCGCCGCGCCCAATGGCCAGTCCGCGCCGTGCATGAGTCCCCGCCATGCCCAATAGCCACTCCGTGTCGTGCCTGAGTCCCCGCTGCGTCCCGCCAGTCCCCGCGCTCGCCGCCCGGCAACCTTGCTGCTGCAGCTCCTCGCCCAACCCGTGCGCCGCGTGATCTCCCCCTCCCCCACGCCAAATCCCCGGCGCCCAATCCCCTGCCCAAGCCCGCCGCACGCCGCGCCGGCTCTGCTCGCCGCCCACCGCGGCCAGTAATGCGCCCCCGTCGTGCCGCCCCTCCCCAGCGTCGCCCGGTTCTCTCCCTCCCTCCTGCAGCCTATAAAAGGCAACACAAGGCCACTCGCGCGCGCCTCAACCCCCAGAACGCCGCCGCTGCTGCCATTGCCGCTGCCGTGCACCACCCGCTCGTGGAGTCCCATCCTCAAGCCTCCCACTGCCCAAACCCATCACCCAGCGAGCTTGCCCTCTCTCCACTGAAGCTCACCGGCCTCTTCCCCGACCATCTCGACCGCCAGAGCACTGCCAGCGCCGCCCGCACCATCGCCGCTCCCTTGCTGCTCCGTGGACAGCCCACTCCGAAGCTCCTCCGTCCAAGCGAAGCCTCGGAACGGGTTCCCCTCGATGCCGCGAAGCTCATCGACTAGCCCACGCCCTCCCCTCCTCGCCGGAGTACCTCCACCGACGCTCCGCACCGCCGCCACCCCTCTGCTCCGCGCCGACGAGCCACCTTCGGCCACCCCCAACCCCGACCAAGGCCACCCCAAGGTAGCTCTCACCTACCTGGATCTCCCCGACTCTTTTCCCCTCGCTGCCGACGAGCCCCCTCGACGGAATTTGGCTGGCCGCAATGCTAGCGCCGCCTAGGGACCCAATTGCAACGATTGAAATCTTTAAAAGAGTCTGCACGCAAGTTTCCAGGGGCATAACTGTAAACCTGTGTTTAAACTTTGAATTCAAAAACAGCGAACTTGTAAACTTCATATAAAATCGTAGAAAAGTCGGAAAAATACAAACTCAACTGTTCTGGAATCTTTAGAAGAAAATGTATAACTTTTGTTACATACATTTCTTCAGATGTTTGCTATATCTTGCTCTAAATTAAATGGAATATTTTAATAGACTTTAATTATACCCACTGTTGTAGACCAGTTCTGAATCTGATATTTTGACAGTAGATTGGTTCCTTGATGTGTAGGGCAGTGTAAAAATATTAGGACCAGAAGCCATCTCTAGCTAAACTTTTTGTTAAACGTTGTTCATGCCATGAAATAAGAAAAGTAAATTGGAACTGCTGTTATATTGTGATTCATGTTGTGAAACTTTTCCAGAGCGGTTATAGTGATGCCTAAATACCACAGAAAAAGTTTAGAATCTTTTTCCTTTATATAACCTATTTATATAATTTTGTGGTAGGAAAAATGCACTAATTCAAATAATTAGTTTTTGTGCTTGGAAAATGTTTAACTTTTTACTGTTGGACACATTAGAGGAGCTCTTGCTGTACAAAACGTTTCATACTTAGAAACCCTGTAAAACATTCTGTAGAAGTTAATCTTCATTAACCTAAGTGTATCTTGTCCTATTTATTATGCTCTATATCATACAAAATAAAATCCGAAACATTTACAGTAACATATTTGTTGATAGATTACCACCCTGTAAAAGTTTTAGCATCAAAACCTGCATGGTTTGTCCTGTATAAAAATAACTAGGTTATAGCAGTAGCTGTGTATTACATTTTTCATAATTATTCTGCTGCATGAAAATGTCTGGAAATTTTGCAGTAGTCTTATCTCTGCATAATGTACTGTGAATAAAAATTTCATCACCAGAAGTTACCTAGATCAGTGTTTGTGCTTAATCCATGCTTATACTGCAAAAATTAAATTTCCAATACAACACAACCCCCTTCTGTTAAAGATTGCCCAAGAAATCGTAAAAAAGTAACATTAACAACCAAATCTATGTTTTTTGACTGCAACTTTATCTTCAAGAAAATAAATATCACATGCCATCACTACAACTTACACTTGTGCATTCATATAGAATCGACTACTCTCGCCGACGGAACGTACGAGCTGGTGCCCGCGTCCGAGAGTGAGCAGCGTGAAGCTCAAGTGAATCTAACTGAAGCTTTCGAAGACCCGAACCTGAGTTCGAACGAGCCACAAACTAACTTTACCCAAGAAGGTAAGCCCTGGAGCATGAACCCTATTTTCCAAATATTGCAAATTATTACTCTATTTTTACTTGTGCATTAAGTTTATAGGAGTTGAATGAAAACTTAGTTGCATGATCCTAGGTACCCATGCTCTGAACCCTAGATGTAAGGTTCGATAGAATGCTATGCTAATAGGAAAATGTTCAACTTATTACTGTGGGACACATTAGAGTAGCTCTTGCTGTATAAAAAGTTTCATACACTGAAACCCTGTAAAACGTCCAGTAGAAATTAATCTTTATTAAAATAGGTGTATCTTGTCCTATTTATTATGCTTTGTATCCTGCACAATAAAATCTGAAAAATTTACAGTAACACATATGTGGATAGGTTAACCCCCTGTAAATATTTTGGCATCAATACTTTCATGGTTCATCCTATATAAAAATAACTATTTTCTAGCAGTAGTTATGTTTTACATTTTTCATAATCATTCTACTGCATAAAAATGCCTAAAATTTTTACAGTGCTTTTTTCTCTACATAATGTGCTCTAAATAAAAATTTCATCACCAGAAGTTACCTAGTCCAGAAGTTGTGTTTAATCTATTTTGTGCTTAGAAAGATTAGTCTCCAATAGAACACAACCCCCAACACAACCCTTCCTTGTTTAATGGAGTTAATTAGTTTAAGATGTACTCTATTAACGATTGCCCGAGAAAATTGTAACTAAGTAACTTCACAACTATGTTTCGTGGACTGCAACTTTATCATGAAGAAAATAAATATCATGTATCATCACTACAACTTACACTTGTGCATTCATATAGAATCGACTACTCTCGCCGACGGAACATACGAGCTGGTGCCCGCGTCCGAGAGTGAGCAGCGTGAAGCTCAAGTGAATTTAACTGAAGCTTTCGAAGACCCGAACCCGAGTTCGGACGAGCCCCAGGCTAACTTTACCCAAGAAGGCAAGCCCTGGAGCATGAACCCTATTTTTCTAAATTATGCAACTTAATACTCTATTCTACTTGTGCATTAAGTTTATAGGAGTTGGATGAAAACTTAGTTGCATGATCCTAGGTACCCATGCTCTGAACACTAGATGTAAGGTTCGATAGAATGCTATGCTAATAGGACTCGGTAAAAGTCGAGTGATTTCGTGTCACTCGCGAGAATATAGGAGTTGAATGTTTACTACATGCTGCAATCATAAGGTCGACGGACGGGGCTATGGTGCGATGTTCATGTTGGTGATTGAGGCCCCGTCTGTTTAGTGAAAAATGCTAAGGCCGAAGTGTGTGGTAGTGGCGGTTAAGTCTTTGAACGTACTAACCACGTGCCAAGAATATGGTAATCGGTAAGCTTAAGTACCTAATCGGACCAGCAAGTGGACAGCATCCCACCCTCTCAACTTTGGTTCCATGCGCGCACATGGTGGGTGCAGAGCTAGGCTTTGTAGTCTCGGAGGGTGGCCCTAATCCACAACCTAGGAAGAAAGGGGAAAAGTTGCACATGTGACTCTAGGAGTAACCACGTGACGTGTGTTTAGGTTTCCCTTGTAAGGTTAAGAAATTTGATTCGAATCGTCCGTTTCTCGCAGTTATTGACTGCTTGACCCTTTTACCACATAGAGTAAGAAGAGGAACAATGATGATGATTAATCTTGTTGGATGAAAAATTAATTCTTTCACCATGTATGATATTGGATAGTTGCTTACCTAGAATGATTAAAGAAAACTAGAATCTGGAGCTAAAATTTTAAAGTAAGGACCTACTTGTATATGCTTTTCGGCAAAATAAACCCCTCAAGCCAAAAAGCCTTGCATGTCTAGGAGTCGGCTAAGTATATTCCACTAGTCGGGTAAGCCTTGTTGAGTATTAGTATACTCAGCCTTGCTTGTGGCTCGTTTTCAGGTGATACTTTCGAGGATATGATCGGTAGTTTGACTTAGCCGTGTACCCTTCCTCGTGGTTGGTCAGTGGAATGGGATGCACCCCCGGCCAATGATGATAATGTCGAGTGATGTCTTGTACGGGCTTCATCGAGACATCGTGTATCGTCGAGTAGTTTATCGTTATTTTTTCGTTGCATTGAACTCTGAAGAACTCAATTATTTTGAACTCGGAAGTACCTGGTTTTATGAATTCGAGCTCAGTTGTAATAATAATTTATGATGAACCCTGTGGTGTAAAATTTGTGGAATGTTGTATCCTCTGGGCTCACCTTCATGTGAGTACAGGTATGTGTGGTTTCGATCGGCAAAAATCGTGGTTGTATCATGAGGTTACCCAACAGACCAATGGATTATTCCGTTTGAAGTGCGAGTTAGCCCTGATTGCCCTCGTGGTGATGGTTAGCGCGCTTGAGCCGGATTAATTCAGGTGGTTCTGCCACACATATCTTCCCTGGTGCACAAAACACTAGCTCTACATTTACTAAAATTTTTGGGTAGACAGTAATGTAAATTCTAAGGAAAAGACCATCGTAGAATCTGATCTAACCCAAGAGTTGACTAGCAAAGTTTTGCACATATATCCTAGGAATAATTTAGTGAAGTTTGAAAATTTCTGGATTACTCAATTTCGTGTTATGGAGTTTTAAAGTTACATCCAAAAATATCAAATTTCCTTTGTCTAGTTCATATCCTACGGCGTTATCTTGTCGGACTTTTTAATCCTTGAAGATGATCCTTATGAGAAACAAATTAAATACCTAAGTTGTCAGGAATTTTATGTCCTGACAGCTCACAAAATTTCAGCACCATTGGAATTTTCTAGTCTGTGTTATAGGCAAAATACTATAAATCGTTCTGCTGAAAAACAGCCAAAATAGAGAAGTAAAGAATGAATTCTTCGGCAATCTGGAATATCGATTTAGCCTCTGAGTTGAATACCAAAGTTATAAATTACAAAATTTTCTAGACTTTGCAGAAATTTGAAAAGGTTTGGATGAACAGAATTTGAGTTATGAATTTTCTCGCAACCAGCAGTAATCTGTCCACAGTTTTTTGATGATTCCCCAAGTTCTATATTTCCTGCATTCCTTTTACCAAACCTTGGAGGCATTGTGGATTCCTAGCTAACTATAGTGTGCACTTTGTAGATGGTTCAGGGGACCCGCAACTCTCTCAATTGTTTTGGTGCTCCTAGCAGAAGGCAGTCGCATCAGCCGTCCCCACCACCGACTAATATGGCTGAAGAAATAGCTGCCCATACCGAATTGCTCCGCCAGCTCGTTCAAGGGCACCAGCTACAGCAGCAGCAGCAGGCTGGGCACAATGTCCACCAATCTCGGGTTGCTAGCTATCAAGACTTTTTGATCATGGAGCCCCCTTTGTTCACCCAAACGGAGGAACCTTTGGACGCGGACGCTTGGATTCGCATCATTGAGTCCAAGTTTTCTCTACTTATGGTGCCATGTTCTGATGCAAACAAGGCCTATTTCGCCGCACAACAACTTCATGGTACTGCACGTCTTTAGTGGGACAACTACTTTGCCATGTTCCCGGCCGATCATGTTGTCACTTGGGACGAATTCAATAATGCGTTTGATGTGAAACCCGCTAGGGTTTGTTCCCGATCTTTCGATGAGAGGCAGGGGATAACTCGATTTGAGATGGAGGCGACGTTCACGGCCCGACTACAGCCTTCCAAGGATGCTGCGCCTTAGCAACCGATACACCACCTCCAATGGCTGCCGCGATCTTGTGGAGCGCGACACCCGGCCACTAGGGCACCTGTCCTGCAAGCAATCGAAGAACCAGCAAGAACAAGTAGAACAAGCAACTCAATTGCAAATATGGAGATAATAACCAATCTGGAATCAACAAGGTGGGGTTCCGAATCGAGTAGAACGGATGGTCTAGTCGACACACGCGTCTACAAGGAAGTAGCAATGGCTAAACTTTCAACAAAACAAAAACCCCCCCAATCTGTTCATGGCGGCTCTAACCCTTATTAATACCTAGGAGGACGACCAAGAGGGTGTTTGAGTCGCACTCCAACCCTAGGACGCGTCCCTAATGGACCCGACTTGATACAAAGCCCATCGGGCCAAATTAAGATGTCGCAGCACCTTTAGAAAGAAAACCAGTCGGTAGTATTTTGGTCATTGCGGACGAATCAGGAGAGATATGGACTTGAGTCCGGATCCATATGAAACTAGACTTCATAAGCTTTCCACGAAGTACTTGAACGTCCCTATCCGAGTCCGTATGCGACCGTGGTGTCCGTCACAAGTTGGTGCTGTTCTGCAGTCCGAATCCAGCCTCCAAAACGTGTTGGACATGGACTCTTTCTTTCCTTGCACCAAAAGTGACGTGGTGGCCTGATGGAGAACATTGGGAAGACTTAGGCTTGGTCCCCAATCAACTTCTTTGGTCCTCCATACCTTCCATGTGTGTTTATTACATGTGGGTGTATCCATTCTGGTGATGTCCACATCATTCTCCCCTTCTTGGCTGCAAGTCGTCCTCGACTTGCTCCAACGGCATTCAAAGGTGCTTGCTTTGTTGTTGGAACATGGAGCGACGACTATGCTGCATGGGCACAACAAACAATGCTCCCGTTCTTCAGGCTGATCCTGTTGCATAAGAGAAAAACTAGAAAAACTTTGCAAGATATTATTAGTGTTAATGCAGCCCCCTATTTGCTCATGGTATTGTAGCCCAAAAGGATATTTCAGATTAGAACAGATATACACTTTATGCACCAAATATTCTCCTTTGATGTCATTTTTTCCAATTGCATGAAGCGAACAATGATTTAAACTTGGCAAATTAGAATCTAATTGAACCTTCTCTTTTAGACAATTTAGATTACACAGAATATTAAATTCAATATAACCCAAAGTATTTAAATAAGACAACAATTTCAGTTCATCTTGTACACAAGTAATAGGATGAGAAGGATTATCTACAGCACATTCGTATGGTTCCAAATCAAAAATATCACACTTATTCATTAATTCTGGTATATGAGTAAAAGAAGTATTAGCACACAAGTCCTCTTTATCATAAGAAACAACAAGTAATTCATCTTGTGAAAAAGTTGAATCAGCAGCAGGTTCCACTATTCGTTGCTCTTTGTTAGCATGTAGAGTGGACAAAGTTTGGACACTATGAGTCACATCATTCTTGCAAGTATTCACAAATGAAAGAATTTCTTTTTCAGCATGGAGAGCAAGACAAAACAATTGACCGATATAGCAATAGGACTTGCCAATTAACAAGTTTCGAATTTCAGAATTGAGCCCTCTCATGAACCTATTCATAACATCTTCCATGCATTCATCCAATCCACCAAACATGATACAAATTTTAAAATCATGGTAGTATTGTTTCACAGTCCTACTACCCTGTTTTAATTTCTCTAGTTTGGTAAGCAAATGATCAACATAATATGCAGGAATATAGGCATCTCTAAAATGTATTTTGAATTCTTTCCAAGTTTGCGGAATAATGTTATGCCTACAAATATATTTCCATTCTAGCAAAGCATTTTCTGTTAAAATATTAGAGGCAATATAAATCATTTGTTTCTCCGACAGGTCATGCTCATCAAATTCATTATCTACTTTTAGCTCCCAATCAATGTAAGCTTTAGGATCAAACTCACCAGGATATAAAGGCAAGCATTGAATAATGTCCAGAATATTTTGTTGTTGTTTGCTCCGCTCAAAAATCACTGTATCACCTGCCATGATCAGTAGAAAACAAGAACACAAAAATAATATGTATCCTCCTGTCAACTACTAGAATGTGTCGGTTGTAATTCTCTCAAACTCAACTTGTTTAATACGAGCTCTTACCAGTTCTTACCAAGCAAAACAGGATGAGTCGGCAACCAACAAGTCAAGCACCTTGAAAGAAGTGTATCGGTGCCTTAGCAACAGAAAACTGTCAAGCTATAGTCGAGTATGTGGAGCTGTAGGTGGGCTGATCAAGGGAAAATACTAGCACCACGTTAGTCAGAAAAGCAAGCTGAATAATTGTTCAACGGTGGTACTGTGCTGGTCCTAGCATAGACCGTACTAGAGGCGCGAGCCTGGACACAAATGAAGTCACAAAGCACCAACCGAAACAGCAGGAACACAAAAGATGGATCAGCCCCTTTCTTCTTTTTCGTTTCTTTTCTTTTCTTTTCTGTTTTTTTTCACTTTGTTTTCTTTTTTTTCTTCTTCTTTTTTTTGTAGAGGACTAAAATCCTTTGTTTGACAAACAACGCAACAGGATTACTGCATATAGCTACTACCAACTCAGATTGACGAAACTTGTTTCACGCAGCCAGACGCACAAATCTCCAAGTCGATTCTGGAGCACTTAGATGGAATTTGTGACCCAGGTCAGATTCGTTGGAAAGATCACGAGTTACGCTTTCCAGATTGTACTAAAACTCGCAAATCGGAGACCGGACACAGAAACAATGAAAGTTTTCTTCCACTGATGAATTGAAACTCCGAGACAAAAAGAGGTGACAAGAACTCGAAACTCTAAAGGACTAAACTAAGACCAGCAACACGACGCAACCGATGCAACCGAAAATTCAACAAGCCCTAACTAAGTAGTACCAGCAAAGGCTCAAAGGGTTTATAGGATTGAAGGTAAACTAATCTACTATTTTTTTTGGCTTTTCTGGACTATAGGAAAAATAAAACAGCGAAGAATTAGAAGTCTCTCACCGATAAACCTTGCTCTGATACCAACTGATGTGAAACCCGCTAGGGTTTGTTCCCGATCTTTCGATGAGAGGCAGGGGATAACTCGATTTGAGATGGAGGCGACGTTCACGGCCCGACTACAGCCTTCCAAGGATGCTGCGCCTTAGCAACCGATACACCACCTCCAATGGCTGCCGCGATCTTGTGGAGCGCGACACCCGGCCACTAGGGCACCTGTCCTGCAAGCAATCGAAGAACCAGCAAGAACAAGTAGAACAAGCAACTCAATTGCAAATATGGAGATAATAACCAATCTGGAATCAACAAGGTGGGGTTCCGAATCGAGTAGAACGGATGGTCTAGTCGACACACGCGTCTACAAGGAAGTAGCAATGGCTAAACTTTCAACAAAACAAAAACCCCCCCAATCTGTTCATGGCGGCTCTAACCCTTATTAATACCTAGGAGGACGACCAAGAGGGTGTTTGAGTCGCACTCCAACCCTAGGACGCGTCCCTAATGGACCCGACTTGATACAAAGCCCATCGGGCCAAATTAAGATGTCGCAGCACCTTTAGAAAGAAAACCAGTCGGTAGTATTTTGGTCATTGCGGACGAATCAGGAGAGATATGGACTTGAGTCCGGATCCATATGAAACTAGACTTCATAAGCTTTCCACGAAGTACTTGAACGTCCCTATCCGAGTCCGTATGCGACCGTGGTGTCCGTCACAAGTTGGTGCTGTTCTGCAGTCCGAATCCAGCCTCCAAAACGTGTTGGACATGGACTTTTTCTTTCCTTGCACCAAAAGTGACGTGGTGGCCTGATGGAGAACATTGGGAAGACTTAGGCTTGGTCCCCAATCAACTTCTTTGGTCCTCCATACCTTCCATGTGTGTTTATTACATGTGGGTGTATCCATTCTGGTGATGTCCACATCAGCGTTCAGAGCCCGCCATATTCCAGAAGGGCTCATAAAGAGGAAGTTGAATGAATTTCTAACTCTTGCACAGGGCACTCACACCGTACTCTAGTATGCTCAAGTTTTCAATAACCTCAGTCAGTATTGTAGGGTTACGGGGAGGCTACGCTAGCGCAAAACAAAATTTTTCGTCCCCATAAACAAGGAACTACTACTGTTATAGATTACGGAATTACCACTAGACGAGCAGGTGTGGAACTTCTGTAGCGTGTCGGTGTAGTTTGTACGGTAGCCGGCAGTGTAGTTGCGAGACCTTCTCACATGCGGCTCGTCCTCATGCAGCAGATGCAGCACCTTCAAGGTATCCACATGTACGGCGGCGGAAGCGTCACGATCCGGACTGCTTGGTCCGCGAGGGAAACGAAGGCGCGGGCGTGGGAAACAGGCGGCAGCGGCAGGCATGGAGAGTTAGGGTTTCCATGCTCCCCGCCCCTATTTATATAGACCCCTTTTAGGTGCCCACTAATGGGCTCAACCGAGGCCCATTAGTGCACCTAAGCCTATACTAATTTGGATAAAATCCGTATTAGGCTTCCAGCCCCTTAAGTGTGTGACCCTATGGGCTCACGCGTAAATAGACATGGCCCGAGTACTCCTACTCGACCAATAATTGATAGCGGCCTCTAGCAAGACATGTCAACTCCTATACGTGCGCAAAGATCAAATCAGACGAGCCATCACAATCTCATATACATGCTATTCCCTTTGCCTCACGATATTTGGTCTAGCTCCAAGTTGACCTTTCTTTCTCGATGCCGTGATCCGGAATCCTTGGTTAACACCTAACCCTAGCACGGCCATGCATTTTTTGATCCAATCACTCGAGGGGCCCAAAGATATCTCTCTCAAGTAGAGAGGAACAAATCCCATCTTGTCTGACAATGTCTCACAGCATGCTTCTTGATAAACCCGAGAACCACCTTTATAACTACCCAGTTATGGAGTAGCATTTGATAGCTTCTAAGTAGGTCGGTTCACATCTTGAGTACATGCGGCAACCTCAGGTCTAAGGACATAGCATACACATTGTGTTATGAGAATTCACTATTTCTCGAGTTGGGTCTGTCCAGGCACATGTCATACATGCGCCCACATTATTAGTTTGACATCTCCATGTCTATGACTTGTGAAACATAGCCATCAGCTAATACATGTGCTAGTCTAATATTCATGTGTGTCCATACATGAAACTCGACTAGGAACAACTTTAGAATAACCATAAAAGTTAAGAGTCTTACAAACAATTCACATAAATGCCAATCAATACAAGTTGCCTTTTTCATGGATATTCATTGAACACATATGTAATACATCTTGGATACAACGAAATATGATCATCTCTATGATTACCTCTAGGGCATATTTCTAACAGTCTCCCACTTGCACTAGAATATAATCCTTAAGGTATCTAATACCCATAGCTCTTGTGTGTGCCTCATGCTTAGGCTGTGGAAGAGGCTTTGTCAACGGATCAGCAACATTCAAATCCGTGTGTATTTTTCATATCTTGATCTCACCCCATCTCACGAACTCTCGTATAAGATGCAATTTCTGCAGTACATGTTTGTTCTTCTGATGATTCCTTGGCTCCTTAGCCTGCGCTATCGCCCCATTGTTGTCACAACAGAGGTTCAATGGGCTAGATGCATTTGGAAACACACCAAGCTCAATGAGGAACTTCCTCAACACAGCCCCAAGCAGGGTTGCTTTCGGAGTCACAGAGACACGCCAAGTCAACTAGAGGCACCCAGTCCCCGAGCAGGGTCGCTGGCGGAGTCACCACGACACGCCGAGTCAAATAGCGGCGCCCAGCCTCCGAGCCAGGTCGCTGGCGGAGTCACAGAGACACGCCGAGTCAACTAACGGAGTCACGGGGACACGCCGAGTCAAGTAGCGGCGCCCAGCCCACGAGCAAGGTCGCTGGCAGAGTCACCACGACACGCCGAGTCAAATAGCGGCACCCAGCCCCCAAACGGGGTCGCTGGCGGAGTCACGGAGACACGCCGAGTCAAATAGCAGCGCCTAGCCCCCGAGCAGGGTCGCTGGCGGAGTCACGGGGACACGCCGAGTCAAGTAGCGGTGCGCAGCCCCCGAGCAAGGTCGCTGGCAGAGTCACAGGGACACGCCGAGTTGAAAGTGTATTTGGCCCCCTAAGTGGGTTTTGATGCATGCATAATTAAGGAGCTAATGAGTTTATCGAGTTTTGAACAGGTTGTGATGCAACGAAATGAAAAATACGTGTAAAAAGATGCCAAATTGCTTAATGGAAGGTGTTGGGGCTCAAAGAAGAGTTTTATTAATTTTATTTTGAATTTGAGTATAGGAAACACTGTACTATTAAGAGGGATGCAAAAAAGTGTTCTGGAGAAGCTAGAGTACTTAGTAGAAAAGCCAAAAATATTTGAGAGACCCAATCCTTTGTTAGGAAACGTAAACCAGCAGAAACAGCCTGGTCGGAAGTTCCGATCAGGGATCGGAAGTTCCGACCAGGGGTCCTCGGCCAGAATTAACTGGTGGGTCGGAAGTTCCGACCAACACATTAACTGCACAGTAACGGCAAGTTTTGGGGGCTCGGGTATATATACCCCTTCACCCTCTCTTTCATTTGTTGCTGACCTAACTCATGACAAACACCTCCTTGAGCATTCACTCCACTTCCCACTCCCTCCTTGAGCTAATCCTTGCATTGATTTGAGATAGGGCTTGGCTGAGAGAGAGATTGAGGTGTGTGACTTGTCCCCTTGAGAAAGAGGGCAGCCCCCTTCCTCCGATGAGCACTTGAAGGATCTTCAAGCATCGATTCACGTTTGTTACTCTTGAAGCTTGCTTCTAGATGGTTTGGCGTTGCCCGTGGAGTGCTCTCTCGTGTGTGTGTGCCCCGGGATGTTTGTATTGCCCAATCCTTTGTTGATTTGATAGTAAGTGACTCAATCCTCCTTTGTGGTTGATTGAGTCAGGAAAGGGTTAGTGAAGACCTGGCTCTTTGTGAGCTCCTCAACAGAGCCGTAGCTTCCTTAGTGGAAGTGAACTTCGGGATAAAAATTGCGTGTGTCTTGTTCATATCGTTCATATCTAGTCCTTGTTGACCTAGACCTTGTTTTGTCCCGATCTATGTATTCTTGTTGTTGAGCTTTCTAGGGTTGGTTGCAGAAGGTTCCTAGCATCACTACGCAACTTTTGATTCAGCCAGCTTTCGCAATTTTGATTTAGTTTTTGAATTTTGTTGAATATCCTTTGTGTTGTCGGAAGTTTCGACCAGGTGTCGGAAGTTCCGAAGAATTTTCAGGTTTTACAGGTTCGCCTATTCACCCCCCCTCTAGGCATCACCAAGATCCTTTCAATTGGTATCAGAGCCTAATGTCTTGATTAAGGCTTAACCGCTAAGGGATTTCGAGATGTCTCAAGATGGGAATGGTGCCACCCTTTCGGAGGACACCACCGGTCGCATACCGGTGGATCAAATTCCAGGAGCCTCCGGAAGACCGCGCGGAAATGGAAACCGCGCTCCATCCATCTACAACTCCGCTTCAAGCAAAGAAACAAGTGAAAGTGATGAAATTGAATGGGAGGACGTAGAGGCAAGAAAAAGAAGAAAAGAGAAGATGAAAGCTAAGATTGAGAAGAAGGCGAAGAAGATGATGAAGAAAAGAATCAAGGAAGAAATGGAGAAGCATGCTTTCTTCGGGATGCACCAAGAATTATATAACTATCGTCAATCTCAATATCCCTCTTCTCAATTTCAATAAGTCCAATTGGGAAAGGCCCCGTTCTTTGATGGAATGGATTATCCCAAGTGGTCCTATGACATGCAAATGCACCTCTATGCGCTTCACCCTTCCGTTTGGGAAGTTGTTGTTGTAGGTGTGACTCCACCCACAAATGGGATACCAATGGAAACAACCTCAAGTGATGAGGACATCAACACCAACGATACATCCACTCCGACACAAGTACCTATTGCTGGTCCTATTACTCATACTCGTGCGCATCAACTTAATCATCAGGTGAGTTCAAATCTAAGCTCATGTACATCATGTTTAGACCATGGAGACCCGTGTACTCTTGTTTTGCTTAGGAACCAAGGAGGCGACCGAAAGGGAAACGGATTCGCGCAGGTTGGATTCGGACTGCAGAACAGTACCAACTTGTGACGGACACCACGGTCGCCTATGAACTCGGATTGGGGCGTTTAAGTACTTCGTGGAAAGCTTATGAAGTCTTCTTTCAAACGGATCCGGCCTCATATCCATATCTGTTACGAGTCGGCCGCAATCATAAAATTAATACAGAGTCCTTTTCTGCACATGGTGCTGCGTCACCCTGTTTTGGCCCAATGGGCCGTGTATCAAGTTGAGTCCATTACGGACGCGTCCTAGGGTTGGAGTACGACCCCAGCACCCCTGTGGTCGTCCTCCCACGTACTTATACCCCTTAGCCACCACCAAGGATGCTTGGGTTTTGTTTAGATCAAGTTTAGCCTTAGCTACTTGCTTGCAAGCGCGCGTGCTGGATCAGCCGCCCGTCTTCTTGTCTTCGGAACCCCACCATTATTGAGATTGCGTGTGAAACCTTCATTTACATCTAGTAAATTCAGTACTTGTCATACTTGTTCTTGCTAGTTCTTCGATTGCTTGCAGGACGAGTGCCCTAGTGGCCGGGTGCCGTGCTCCACAAGATCGCGACAGCCATTGGAGGGGGTTTATCAGTTGCTAAGGCGCAGCTTGGAAGGCTGTAGTCGGGCCGTGAACGTCGCCTCCATCAACCAATCGAGTTATCCACGCCTCTCATCGAAAGATCGGGAATCAAACCCTAGCGGGTCGCCATTAGTTGGTAACAGAGCAAGGTTTATCGGTGAGAGACTTCTAATTCTTCACTGTTTTATTTTTCCTATAGTCCAGAAAAGCCAAAAAAAATTGTAAATTAGTTTACCTTCAATCCTATAAACTCGTTTGAGCCTTTGCTAGTACTGCTTAGTTAGGGCTTGTTGAATTTTCGGTTGCATCAGTTGCGTCGAGTTGCTGGTCTTAGTTTTAGTCCTTTAGAGTTTCGAGTTCTTGTCACGTTCTAGTCACAACCGTGCGCTACCATACATACTCCGTGTTGGCGGAATCCGAGTCCATATTCGTGTTCAAGTCCAAGTTAGATTCTGTGTTGGTTTGTGACCGAATTGCACGCAGTGCTGTGATTCGAGTAGGGATCGGTTTCCTAGTTCGAATTGGTTATTGCGCCGTGTTATAAAATTCCATTGCTATTCGCACTTGTACTGCATATTTTGTAGCGCTCCAGAAAGGCAGAAGTAGTCTCGGCTTACTCAAACCACAACTTTGCATGAATACATATAGTCTCGGCTTACTCCAGAGAGAGAGAGAGAGAGTTTGTGTGCTGTGTGGCTCTTTTTTTTACCGGAATACCCCTACCCTTTTGGGAAAAGTTTGTGTGCTGTGTGGCTCTTTTGAAGTCTTTTAGGTTATATAATCAGTTTTGAGGATCCCCTGAAAAAAAAAGAAAAAAAAAGAAAAAAAAAGAGAAGGAAAAAAAAAGAAAGGAAAAAAAAAGAAAAAAAAAGAAGAAGAAGAAAAAGAAGGGAAGAAAAAGGGGCTGTTCTTTGTGCATCTTTTTTGTTCTTCGGTGGTGTCTCGTGACTTCATTTGTATCCAGGCTCGCGTCTCTAGCACGGTCTAGGCTAGGACCAGCATAGTACCGCCGTTGAACGATTTTTCAGCTTGCTTTTGTAACTAACGTGGTGCTAGTTCATCCTTGCTTCAGCCCAGCTATAGCTCCACATATCCGACTACAGCTTGACAGGTCCTGTTGTTGCGGCACCGATACACTTCATCCCACGGTTGCAGACTTGTTGGTTGCCGTCCCCTCCTGTTGAGTAAGGTAAGAATTGGTAAGAGCTTGTGTAACAGGTTGAGTGTGAGCGCCTTGCAGTAGCTACATCCCATTAGTTGTAGGATCTTATTTCTTCACCTATTTTCGTGTTTCCTTTGTTCATCTAACCATGACAGGATCAGAGGGTGATGGGAGTTTAGGTCACTCTCCTCGTACAAAGGGAATCATACAACATTTTGAAAATAAGATGAGGAGGCATGTGGATGGGCTTGCTGAAGATATGCTGGTGTCAAATGATAAGATTGGGCAGTTGGAGGCCACGCAGCTTGCCACCAACACCAAGCTTACAAGGCTGGAGACGTCGGTCGCTCATATTGACCAAAGCCTTGCTGCTCTTTTGAGGCGTTTTGATGAGATGCATGCCAGAACTGCAAATGGGCATGAGGGAGAAAACAAGAAGGATGAGCGTGTCGAGGATAATTGGGATGATTATGTCGCTGATACTGAACTAGATGACCAAGATGCTCCTAGTCGCCGACGACTGCGAACTAATCGGAGAGGTATGGGTAGACATCGACGACGTGAGGTACATAATAATGATGATGCTTTCAGTAAAATAAAATTTAAGATACCTTCTTTCGATGGAAAATACGATCCTGATGCATACATTACTTGGGAAATTGCTGTTGATCAAAAGTTTGCATGTCATGAATTTCCTGAGAATATACGTGTTAGGGCTGCTACTAGTGAATTTACTGATTTTGCCTCTGTTTGGTGGATAGAACATGCTAAGAAAAATCCTAATAATATTTCACAAACCTGGGATGCCTTGAAACGGGTCATGCGGGCTAGATTTGTTCCTTCTTACTATGCGCGTGATCTGTTACATAGATTGCAACAATTGAGATAGGGTAATAAAAGTGTAGAAGAGTACTATCAGGAATTACAAATGGGTGTGTTGCATTGTAATTTAGTGGAGGATGAGGAACCTGCTATGGCTAGATTTTTAGGAGGTTTGAATCGAGAAATTCAGGATATTCTTGCTTATAAAGATTATACTAACGTAACCCGTTTGTTCCATCTTGCTTGTAAAGCTGAAAGGGAAGTGCTGGGACGACGTGCTAGTACAAGAACTAATATTTCTGCAGGAAAACCTTCATCATGGCAGCCACGCACATCTACCTCATTGACCGGACGAGCTCCTGCACCTTCCACATTTCCGAGTCGGTCGACAATACCCGCTCCATCCAACGACAAGACACGTGCTCCCCCGACAAATTCAGCAACCACGACTGTCCAGAAACCAGCCACGAGTGCATCTTCGGTTGCCTCCACGGGAAGGACAAGAGATATTCAGTGCCATCGATGCAAGGGCTTTGGCCACGTGCAACGTGACTGCCCTAACAAGCGCGTTTTGGTGGTCAAAGGAGATGGTGGGTATTCCTCTGCTAGTGATTTTGATGAAGATACACTTGCTTTGCTTGCTGCTGACCATGCAGGTACTAAGGAACAACCAGAAGAGCAGATTGGTGCAGAGGATGCAGATCATTATGAGAGCCTCATTGTGCAGCGTGTACTTAGTGCACAAATGGAAAAGGCGGAGCAAAATCAACGGCATACACTGTTCCAAACAAAGTGTGTTATTAAAGAGCGTTCATGCCGTTTGATAATTGATGGAGGTAGCTGCAACAACTTGGCTAGCAGCGATATGGTCGAGAAGCTTGCACTTACAACAAAACCGCACCCACATCCATATCACATTCTGTGGCTCAACAATAGTGGTAAGGTCAAGGTAACGAGATTGGTACGAATTAATTTCGCTATTGGTTCATATCATGATTTTGTTGAATGCGATGTTGTGCCTATGGAAGCTTGTCATATTCTGCTAGGTAGACCATGGCAATTTGATACCGATAGCATGCATCATGGTAGATCAAATCAATATTCTCTTATACATCATGATAAGAAAGTCGTTTTGCTTCCTATGTCACCTGAATCTATTGTGCGTGATGATGTTGCTAAAGCTAAGAGAACTAAAGCTGAGATCGATAAGAATGCCAAATCTGTTAGTAGCAGGGAAGATGAGATAAGATTGAAAGGACATTGCTTGCTTGCTACTAAGTCTGATATTAATGAATTGATTGCTTCGACTTCTGTTGCCTATGCTTTGGTGTGCAAGAATGCTTTGATTTCAGTTCACGATATGCAGCATTCTTTGCCCCCGGCTGTTGCTAACCTTTTGCAGGAGTATTCTGATGTGTTCCCAAGTGAGATACCAGCGGGGCTGCCACCAATACGAGGGATTGAGCACCAAATTGACCTTAGTCCTGGTGCATCGTTGCCAAACCGTGCGCCATACAGGACAAATCCGGAAGAAACTAAGGAAATTCAGCGACAAGTGCACGAACTACTCGACAAAGGTTACGTGCGTGAGTCTCTTAGTCATTGTGCTGTTCCGGTTATTTTAGTGCCTAAAAAGGATGGAACGTGTGTTGATTGTAGGGCTATTAATAATATCACAATTCGATATCGACACCCTATCCCTTGTTTGGATGATATGCTTGATGAATTGAGTGGTGCTATTGTGTTTTCCAAAGTTGATTTGCGTAGTGGGTACCACCAGATTCGTATAAAATTGGGAGATGAATGGAAAACTGCTTTCAAAACTAAGTTCGGGTTATATGAGTGGTTAGTCATGCCTTTTGGGTTAACTAATGCATCGAGTACTTTCATGAGATTAATGAACGAGGTTCTGCGTGCTTTCATTGGGAAATTTGTTGTTGTCTACTTTGATGATATATTGATTTACAGCAAATCTTTCGATGAACATCTTGATCACTTACGTGCTGTTTTTAATGCTTTACGAGATGCACGTTTATTTGGTAACCTTGAGAAGTGCACCTTTTGCACCGATCGAGTGTCTTTTCTTGGCTATGTCGTGACTCCACAGGGAATCGAGGTTGATCAAGCCAAGGTGGAAGCTATACATGGATGGCCTATACCGAAGACTATCACGCAAGTGCGGAGTTTCCTAGGACTTGCTGGTTTCTATCGTCGTTTTGTGAAGGACTTCAGCACTATTGCCGCGCCTTTGAATGAGCTTACAAAGAAGGGAGTGCCTTTTAGTTGGGGTAAAACACAAGAGAACTCCTTCAACACGCTGAAAGATAAGTTGACACATGCACCTCTCCTCCAACTCCCTGATTTTAATAAAACCTTTCTTAGAACTGATGGCCCATTTCATACCATGTCATAAAACTGATGATGCTTCTCACATTGCTGATTTGTTCTTTCGGGAAATTGTTCGTTTGCATGGTGTGCCCAACACAATTGTTTCTGATCGTGATGCTAAATTTCTTAGTTATTTTTGGAAGATTTTATGGGCTAGGAACTAAATTGTTGTTTTCTACTACATGTCATCCGCAAACTGATGGTCAAACTGAAGTGGTTAATAGGACTTTGTCTACTATGTTAAGGGCTGTTTTAAAGAAGAACATTAAGATGTGGGAAGATTGTTTGCCTCATATTGAATTCGCTTATAATCGATCGCTGCATTCTACTACAAAGATGTGCCCATTTCAGATTGTATATGGTTTCTTGCCTCGTGCTCCTATTGATTTAATGCCTTTGCCATTTTCTGAAAAAATGAATTTTGATGCTACTAAGCGTGCCGAATTGATGTTAAAACTGCATGAAACAACTAAAGAAAACATAGAGCGCATGAATGCTAAATACAAGATTGCTGGTGATAAAGGTAGGAAGGAACTAAAGTTTGAACCTGGAGATTTAGTTTGGCTGCATTTGAGAAAGGAAAGGTTTCCTGAATTGAGAAAATCTAAATTGCTACCTCGGGCTGATGGACCATTTAAAGTGTTAGAGAAAGTCAATGATAATGCATATAAGCCCGATCTGCCTGCGGATTTTGGGGTTAGTCCCACATTTAACATTGCAGATTTGAAGCCATATTTGGGAGAGGAAAATGAGCTTGAGTCGAGGATGACTCAAATGCAAGAAGGGGAGGATGATGAGGACATCAACACCAACGATACATCCACTCCGACACAAGTACCTATTGCTGGTCCTATTACTCGTGCTCGTGCGCATCAACTTAATCATCAGGTGAGTTCAAATCTAAGCTCATGTACATCATGTTTAGACCATGGAGACCCGTGTACTCTTGTTTTGCTTAGGAACCAAGGAGGCGACCGAAAGGGAAACGGATTGCGCAGGCTGGATTCGGACTGCAGAACAGTACCAACTTGTGATGGATACCACAGTCGCATATGAACTCAGATTGGGACGTTCAAGTACTTCGTGGAAAGCTTATGAAGTCTTCTTTCAAACGGATCCGGCCTCATATCCATATCTGTTACGAGTCGGCCGCAATCGTAAAATTAATACAGAGTCCTTTTCTGCACATGGTGCTGCGTCACCCTGTTTTGGCCCAATGGGCCGTGTATCAAGTTGAGTCCATTACGGACGCGTCCTAGGGTTGGAGTACGACCCCAGCACCCCTGTGGTAATCCTCCCACGTACTTATACCCCTTAGCCGCCACCAAGGATGCTTGGGTTTTTGTTTAGATCAAGTTTAGCCTTCGCTACTTGCTTGCAAGCGCGCGTGCTGGATCAGCCGCCCGTCTTCTTGTCTTCGGAACCCCACCATTATTGAGATTGCGTGTGAAACCTTCATTTACATCTAGTAAATTCAGTACTTGTCATACTTGTTCTTGCTAGTTCTTCGATTGCTTGCAGGACGAGTGCCCTAGTGGCCGGGTGCCGCGCTCCACAAGATCGCGACAGCCATTGGAGGGGGTGTATCGGTTGCTAAGGCGCAGCTTGGAAGGCTGTAGTCGGGCCGTGAACGTCGCCTCCATCGACCAATCGAGTTATCCACGCCTCTCATCAAAAGATCGGGAATCAAACCCTAGCGGGTCGCCATTAGCTCTTGAGATGTGTTTCTTGTTTTTCTTGAGCTGCATACACACATATCCACCAACATATATGGAATTTGGTAATTAAACACCTACTCTTTGTTGGTCAGCGCGCTCCGGTCTATGGGCATTTTATGGCATGGATTCTGGAGCTTGTTTTACCTGCATTTCCTACCCAATTTCCTACATTGCAAAATCTCCAAGGGAAATGTGGAAATGATATTATTCAGGGTAAATATGCAGGTTAAGCATGGTAGTAATCCCACTTTTCGGGTCAAATTAACGCTCAAAATTTGTCCGTAGGGAGCGTCAACACTAGCTAACACTAAGCCAGACACCATGTCTGCACTCGGTGTTAGGATTTCTCATGAGGCCTCCAAAGGAAATTCCCTCAACCTAGGGACCTAACTTGAGCTCCCTAGTCCGGGCGAGAAAACCCGTAAGATAAGGTCCCAATAGACTAAGACTAGAACAAAGCCTAAGCTAAAGGACAGAACTTCTGCACACAAGCAAGAGCTTGAAAATAAATAAATAAATACAGAAAGTGAAGCTGACTCGAAAAGATAAAGAATATAACTTATACTGATAATGTCAAAGGAAGGATACAAGAGCTTATACTAGATTTCCGAGGCCGACTTCGGAATCCCGAGACAAGCTCGACTTGACTCTAACTTCCAGACTACTAAACCTAACTCTAGTACTGAAGTGAAGAGACAACTTCTTCTGAGTGTGTTTCTCGAATCCTGGATCGATGATGTGGCCAGAAGAGGGGGGACAAGGCCGGCCGGCCTTGGGGAGGCTGGCCGGCCTGGGATTTCTCCCAGTTCGACCCAATTTTGGTACACTTGCTCCTGCATAGACAACTCATCCAAAACTTGTGGAATTTTATTAGTTTAAATAAAATTATTATGGAACATCATGCAAAACTTTGAATTATTCTTGAGATGTTGACGCACGATGGTCGAATAACGGTCGTCAACACACCCCCAAGCTTAAACTCTTGCTCGTCCTCGAGCAAGGCTTAAAACATAGGCTCGGCGGATCAGGAGTTGCATCAATGTCCTCCCTCTACAGGTACCTTGTGCATAGAAAATTACTCATACTCTTATGTATCTGAGGATGTTGATCGTACCTTGGTTTGGAGTGTGGGGCTTAGTCATAATTCTTCTGTTGACGCTCATTAAGTGCAAAATCCGACCGTCAACTATACTCACAATCAAAGGAAATCTATACCTCTTACTCGCATAACTTTATCACTAACCTAGTTCCACAGTTGTTTTGCCACTTTCACCATTTCAGGGATACAAGTCCAAAATAAGAAGAAAACACGAAAAACACGCAGCAAAACATAAATAGAAGATCATCTGCTGCAACCCACTTACAAGAGGGGCCCACATGTCAGAGCAAATGGGCGCGCCAAGGAAGCAAACACAAGAAAACATCACAAGGGCCCACAGGGGCAGTGTACCAGAGCAGCCAGAGCCGGGGGAGGCTCACTTGGAGGTCGGCCAACCCCTAGGGTCGGCCGACCCTGGCCGGCATCCCGTCCAGGTGCCCTTTGGCGTGGTGTAGCTGCTAAGCAACCTGATCCTCGAGGATAACGTTTTCATATCAAAGGATGGCGGGAACCGACCTTGGAGACTATAAAAGGAGGCCCTCACCTCCTCATTCCACACACAACACACTTGAGCCTCTCTCCCTCTCTCACACTTGAGACTTGTACTCCTTAGGGTAGTGGAGCTAGGCTAGTACCTTCTCTCTTAGCGAAGCAAGTCGTCCTCAAGGCCAGAGAGCAGTCCTTGGCCTTGCTAATGGCTTTGTATTCGAATAGTTAGTACTCTATTCTCCTGCTCGGCCTGTCGGTTATTGCGGGGGTTTATGCGATCACAAGCAGTACGACTAGTGGCAGGTACAGAGCTCCCGTGGCGTTCCAATCTAGAACGTGTGAGCTGGACAGATTTCAGCGGGTTCATCTTTTCCAGTTGGACCATGGCTTGTTTGACAAGCCGCATGATTTGCTGAGTTGCGTCCGTTTATGGGAGTTGTTGTAGGAGCAAGGAAGCTTCATAGATGTTACCCATGGGGGGTGATAAATTCTTGATCAGCCGCTGCTTCGAACTCCCCATGTAGGTTTCTTCGCCATTGCGGGTTGCGAGCACGCTTCTGGGCATTGTGCCTACGCTTGTTCCATTTGGAGTTCCCCAGGCGGCGGCGTCACTTCTGCTCTTCATCCTCATCTTGAGGAGCTGAGGCAGTGTTGATGTGAACCCGCTAGGGTTTGTTCCCGATCTTTCGATGAGAGGCGGGGGATAACTCGATTTGAGATGGAGGCGACGTTCACGGCCCGACTACAGCCTTCCAAGGACGCTGCGCCTTAGCAACCGATACACCACCTCCAATGGCTGCCGCGATCTTGTGGAGCGCGACACCCGGCCACTAGGGCACCTGTCCTGCAAGCAATCGAAGAACCAGCAAGAACAAGTAGAACAAGCAACTCAATTGCAAATATGGAGATAATAACCAATCTGGAATCAACAAGGTGGGGTTCCGAATCGAGTAGAACGGATGGTCTAGTCGACACACGCGTCTACAAGGAAGTAGCAATGGCTAAACTTTCAACAAAACAAAAACCCCCAATCTATTCATGGCGGCTCTAACCCTTATTAATACCTAGGAGGACGACCAAGAGGGTGTTTGAGTCGCACTCCAACCCTAGGACGCGTCCCTAATGGACCCGACTTGATACAAAGCCCATCGGGCCAAATTAAGATGTCGCAGCACCTTTAGATAGAAAACCAGTCGGTAGTATTTTGGTCATTGCGGACGAATCAGGAGAGATATGGACTTGAGTCCGGATCCATATGAAACTAGACTTCATAAGCTTTCCACGAAGTACTTGAACGTCCCTATCCGAGTCCGTATGCGACCGTGGTGTCCGTCACAAGTTGGTGCTGTTCTGCAGTCCGAATCCAGCCTCCAAAACGTGTTGGACATGGACTCTTTCTTTCCTTGCACCAAAAGTGACGTGGTGGCCTGATGGAGAACATTGGGAAGACTTAGGCTTGGTCCCCAATCAACTTCTTTGGTCCTCCATACCTTCCATGTGTGTTTATTACATGTGGGTGTATCCATTCTGGTGATGTCCACATCATTCTCCCCTTCTTGGCTGCAAGTCGTCCTCGACTTGCTCCAACGGCATTCAAAGGTGCTTGCTTTGTTGTTGGAACATGGAGCGACGACTATGCTGCATGGGCACAACAAACAATGCTCCCGTTCTTCAGGCTGATCCTGTTGCATAAGAGAAAAACTAGAAAAACTTTGCAAGATATTATTAGTGTTAATGCAGCCCCCTATTTGCTCATGGTATTGTAGCCCAAAAGGATATTTCAGATTAGAACAGATATACACTTTATGCACCAAATATTCTCCTTTGATGTCATTTTTTCCAATTGCATGAAGCGAACAATGATTTAAACTTGGCAAATTAGAATCTAATTGAACCTTCTCTTTTAGACAATTTAGATTACACAGAATATTAAATTCAATATAACCCAAAGTATTTAAAGAAGACAACAATTTCAGTTCATCTTGTACACAAGTAATAGGATGAGAAGGATTATCTACAGCACATTCGTATGGTTCCAAACCAAAAATATCACACTTATTCATTAATTCTGGTATATGAGTAAAAGAAGTATTAGCACACAAGTCCTCTTTATCATAAGAAACAACAAGTAATTCATCTTGTGAAAAAGTTGAATCAGCAGCAGGTTCCACTATTCGTTGCTCTTTGTTAGCATGTAGAGTGGACAAGTTTGGACACTATGAGTCACATCATTCTTGCAAGTATTCACAAATGAAAGAATTTCTTTTTCAGCATGGAGAGCAAGACAAAACAATTGACCGATATAGCAATAGGACTCGCCAATTAACAAGTTTCGAATTTCAGAATTGAGCCCTCTCATGAACCTATTCATAACATCTTCCATGCATTCATCCAATCCACCAAACATGATACAAATTTTAAAATCATGGTAGTATTGTTTCACAGTCCTACTACCCTGTTTTAATTTCTCTAGTTTGGTAAGCAAATGATCAACATAATATGCAGGAATATAGGCATCTCTAAAATGTATTTTGAATTCTTTCCAAGTTTGCGGAATAATGTTATGCCTACAAATATATTTCCATTCTAGCAAAGCATTTTCTGCTAAAATATTAGAGGCAATATAAATTATTTGTTTCTCCGACAGGTCATGCTCATCAAATTCATTATCTACTTTTAGCTCCCAATAAATGTAAGCTTTAGGATCAAACTCACCAGGATATAAAGGCAAGCATTGAATAATGTCCAGAATATTTTGCTGTTGTTTGCTCCGCTCAAAAATCACTGTATCACCTGCCATGATCAGTAGAAAACAAGAACACAAAAATAATATGTATCCTCCTGTCAACTACTAGAATGTGTCGGTTGTAATTCTCTCAAACTCAACTTGTTTAATATGAGCTCTTACCAGTTCTTACCAAGCAAAACAGGATGAGTCGGCAACCAACAAGTCAAGCACCTTGAAAGAAGTGTATCGGTGCCTTAGCAACAGAAAACTGTCAAGCTATAGTCGAGTATGTGGAGCTGTAGGTGGGCTGATCAAGGGAAAATACTAGCATCATGTTAGTCAGAAAAGCAAGCTGAATAATTGTTCAACGGTGGTACTGTGCTGGTCTTAGCATAGACCGTACTAGAGGCGCGAGCCTGGACACAAATGAAGTCACAAAGCACCAACCGAAACAGCAGGAACACAAAAGATGGATCAGCCCCTTTCTTCTTTTTCGTTTCTTTTCTTTTCTTTTCTGTTTTTTTTCACTTTGTTTTCTTTTTTTCTTCTTCTTTTTTTTGTAGACGACTAAAATCCTTTATTTGACAAACAACGCAACAGGATTACTGCATATAGCTGCTACCAACTCAGATTGACGAAACTTGTTTCACGCAGCTAGACGCACAAATCTCCAAGTCGATTCTGGAGCACTTAGATGGAGTTTGTGACCCAGGTCAGATCCGTTGGAAAGATCACGAGTTACGCTTTCCAGATTGTACTAAAACTCGCAAATCGGAGATCGGACACAGAAACAATGAAAGTTTTCTTCCACTGATGAATTGAAACTCCGAGACAAAAAGAGGTGACAAGAACTCGAAACTCTAAAGGACTAAACTAAGACCAGCAACTCGACGCAACCGATGCAACTGAAAATTCAACAAGCCCTAACTAAGCAGTGCTAGCAAAGGCTCAAACGAGTTTATAGGATTGAAGGTAAACTAATCTACTATTTTTTTTTGCTTTTCTGGACTATAGGAAAAATAAAACAGCGAAGAATTAGAAGTCTCTCACCGATAAACCTTGCTCTGATACCAACTGATGTGAACCCGCTAGGGTTTGTTCCCGATCTTTCGATGAGAGGCGGGGGATAACTCGATTTGAGATGGAGGCGACGTTCACGGCCCGACTACAGCCTTCCAAGGACACTGCGCCTTAGCAACCGATACACCACCTCCAATGGCTGCCGCGATCTTGTGGAGCGCGACACCCGGCCACTAGGGCACCTGTCCTGCAAGCAATCGAAGAACCAGCAAGAACAAGTAGAACAAGCAACTCAATTGCAAATATGGAGATAATAACCAATCTGGAATCAACAAGGTGGGGTTCCGAATCGAGTAGAACGGATGGTCTAGTCGACACACGCGTCTACAAGGAAGTAGCAATGGCTAAACTTTCAACAAAACAAAACCCCCCAATCTGTTCATGGCGGCTCTAACCCTTATTAATACCTAGGAGGACGACCAAGAGGGTGTTTGAGTCGCACTCCAACCCTAGGACGCGTCCCTAATGGACCCGACTTGATACAAAGCCCATCGGGCCAAATTAAGATGTCGCAGCACCTTTAGACATAAAACCAGTCGGTAGTATTTTGGTCATTGCGGACGAATCAGGAGAGATATGGACTTGAGTCCGGATCCATATGAAACTAGACTTCATAAGCTTTCCACGAAGTACTTGAACGTCCCTATCCGAGTCCGTATGCGACCGTGGTGTCCGTCACAAGTTGGTGCTGTTCTGCAGTCCGAATCCAGCCTCCAAAACGTGTTGGACATGGACTCTTTCTTTCCTTGCACCAAAAGTGACGTGGTGGCCTGATGGAGAACATTGGGAAGACTTAGGCTTGGTCCCCAATCAACTTCTTTGGTCCTCCATACCTTCCACGTGTGTTTATTACATGTGGGTGTATCCATTCTGGTGATGTCCACATCAAGTGTTCTCGTCACCTGAGATTTCGTTTTCGAGTTCATTGTCGAACTCGATGCCTGGCTCATCATCATCTTCTTCACAGAGTGAAACCATGTAGACTTCGCGTTCTGGCGAGTAGTCACCGGAGTAGCCGATGGTGACCGGCACAGTTGATGTGGTGGTTCTGGATGCTTGTTGGTGGTCATTAAGTGCAAAATCCGACTGTCAACTATACTCACAAACAAAGAAAAACTATATCTCTTACATAATTATATAACTAACCTAGTTCCACAGATGTATTGTCTATCTAACCTTTGCAGAAATACAAGTCTCAAATAAGAAGGAAACACGAAGGATACGCAACAAAACATACACAGAAGATCACTCGCTGCAACACACTTACAAATAGGGCCCACTTGGCAGAGCAAACGAGCGTGCCAAGGCACCAGCACCCAAAGGATAAGACCAGGCCCACCTGCTAGAGTACCAGGGGAAGGCTGCACCTAGGGAGAGCCACCCAGGGGTTGGCCGGCCCTGGACTGACTCCCGTCCACGTGCATTTCGAGGAGGAGTCGCTACCAAGTCACCTGATCCTCAAGGATAATGTTTCCATATTAAAGGATGGCAGGAACCGACCTTGGAGACTATAAAAGGAGGCCCTCACCCCCTCATTCCACACAAAACACACTTGAGCCTCTCTCCATCTCTCACACTTGAGACTTGTACTCCTTAGGATAGTAGAGCTAGGCTAGTATTTCTCTCTTAGCGAAGCAAGTCGTCCTCAAGGCCGAAGAGCAGTCCTCGGCCTTGGTAATGGCTTTGTATTCGAATAGTCGGTATTCTATTCTTAATACAGAGCTGAGCCTTGGTTGTTTTGCTATCTTAGTAGTATATCATGCTTTGCATTGTTATGCTGCCTTGCTAGTTAATCATATCATGGCTTGGTGCTACACTAGTTATGCTTTATATATGATTAGGCCAGATGATCTGGGTAAGGATATCGGTTCATCGTGCCTTAGGGCTTGCCATAGCGTTTTACTCGTCCATCCGAAGGGTGAGAGACCCGTGGGCGCTAGGGTAGTGACCTCATACATGAGCATGGTGCTCGGGTATGCGGGATCCTTCGAATATGACCGTGCTCCACGGTGTGACTGGGGTAGACGGCAGGTGGTGGCAGCCCTGTCCGTTCGCTACGAAGCTGCTTCGTGGTTAGTGTACTCCCCGACGTTCGGGTACGGTGTAGGAGTTCTGAAAGATGTAACGGCCCGGATGTTCTCCGGGACGGGACATTCTCCCTGGTATCCCTAATTTCCCGGCACCTGTAGTCCTAACCATGTGTATGTTGCATGACCCTTGCTTGCCTGAATAGATACTATTAGGAATTGTTGTATGCCTATGCTCCCACTAACCTTAGGTTTATTCGTTTATTCTTTATCCAGAGTTGGCTTGAGCGTGTGTGTCGCATTACCCTTATTCATATCTGTAGCATAACTTACCCCTGTATTGTTATAGTCTATATCTTATTCATGCCATCTCGATTATTTACCAAGTAAACTCTTTTACATCATGACCTCCTATGGGAAAATATAAATAATGATACCCGGAAACTCTCTGGGTGAAATGCTACAACGGTATATCCGTGCGCTTGCGGATTCATTCTATAATCGTTAAGACATACCACACGGCATTTCCTGGTGCCGCTGCTAGGGATGGGACTAACACCCTCGTTCCTAGTGCTGACGCTAAGAAATGCCAACAATGCTTCCTCCTGGATAGGAGATAGGGGTCTGCCCTTTTGAAAAGGCGGTTCGTGGATGGTGGCTACCAGGTGAGCGTCATCATCAAGTAGTTCGTAGGGCTCTATTCCCTTCCAGTACACAAATCTGCCCTGCGCAGTAGTCGTAATGCTCAGACCCAGATGACTAACCGCGGAAGAGTCGGGCTCATCGTTTGAATCTGAGTAGGAGTCAAAAATAGGAGCCTCCCGACAAGCATTGGCATCCTTCTTCCGAGCTCGAGCAGGAGATCCAATTCCTTCTCTAAGTTGGAGGGAGACTTAGATCGTAGGGCCTCCGCGTAGGCAGAAGCCGCGTTGTGTAGCACGAAGGGGAATCGGGTACGCCCTTCCTCAGATCGAGTTGGACCCGAGCTGGAAAGTCGTGTCGGGACACGAGTCGAAAGCGCGTCGGGGACAGAATTCTCCTCGATCTCTGTGGTGAGATACGACTGCATCTCATCGACGCTGTCGATGATCTCGTCGAGTCCGCTCGAACAGCTCGATGCTTCGGGCTCTATGCTGTCAGCTAGGTGGCTGTCAAAGCCGCCCGAGCCATTGGCGATGCAGATATAAGTGCCGAAGATGAAAGTTGTGCCCTTGTCTAGCACGACGCTGGTGAAGTTGAACAAAGCCATCAAGTTCTCCGGTGGATGCTCGATGAACACCCCTACCTGGCGTGCCAGCTGTCGGTGTTTTAGCGCCAAGCTCACCGTGGGATACCCCCGAGGTCATAGGTTGTTGGTAGGGTGTCGCCGAGATCAGGAACTCGAAGGTGCAAGGAACACAAAGGTTTAGACAAGTTTGGGTCGTTGAGAGCGTACTACCCTACGTCCTATGTGGCTTGTATTACCTTGATGGTTATGAGATTGTTTTGGAGGGGTCCCTGCCCGCCTTTATATAGTTTTGGGGGACAGGGTTACATGGAAGTCCTAGTCGGGAATGGTCTAAGGAGTCCTACCCATGTACTACTCGGGTAGTTTCCTTACGTCCGACTAGTTCTAGCTCTATACGACTAGTTATAATGAGGCTAAGGTATGGCCCATGCGCTATCCCCTACTGCAGAATATGTACGCCAAGTGTGCAGTCCCGCTGCCCCGAGTCTGACAACCTAGCCGACACCAGGGAGCTTGAGACATCAAACTGCTCGAGCGGACTCGACGAGTTCATTGCCAGTGTCGACGAGATGCTTCCGTATCTCGCTAGGGAATCGAAGAGAATTCCGTTCCCGATGCGTTTTCGACTCGTGTCCCATCACGATTCTCCAGGTTTGGTTCAGCCTGACCTGAGGAAGAGCGTACCCGATTCCCGATCGGACAATGCAACGCGGCTTCCGTCCACATGGAAGCCCTACTGTCCAAGTCCCTCTCCTACTTGGAGAAGGATCTAGACCTCCTACTCGAAATCGGAGATGAGGAAGCCACCGCTTGCCAGGAGGCTCCGGTCCTCGATGACTACTCGGACTCAGAGGACGACCCTGACTCTTCTGCTGTCAACCATCTGGGTCTGAGCATAACAACCACTATACAGGGCAGATTCATGTATTGGAAGGGCATGGAGCCCTACGAGTTACTCGACCATGATGCCCGCCTAGTGGCCACAATCCACGAGCTGCCTTTTCAAAAAGGCGGACCGCTTTCTCCTATCCAGGAGGAAGTAACCAGGTCCACAACATCCACCGTCCCCGTCACGATCGACTACTCTAGTGACTACTCACCAGAATGAGAGATCTACATGGCTTCGCTCCATGACATCGGTGATGACGAGTCGAGCATCGAGTTCGATGATGAACTCAAAGATCAAATCTCTACCAACGAAGACACCGCCGACGCTCCTCAAGATGAAACCAAAGAGCAAAGGCGAGTATGATGGATGAGGAATGCGAAGACGGCCAACCGTAGGTGTAATGCCCAAGCTCGCGCCCGCAATCCACACTGGCGAAGAGACCTGCGTGGGGAGTTCACGGCCGTGGCTGATCAAGAATTCGTCAGCCCCATGGGCAACATCGCCCAAGCCGCCATGCTTCTACAACAACTCCCACAACCTTGGGGATCGAGAGGGGGAGGCAGAGGATGTTCTGTCGCGCCCGCAATCCACACTAGCGAAGAACCTGCGTGGGGAGTTCACGGCCGTGGCTGATCAAGAATTCATCAGCCCCATGGGCAACATCGCCCAAGCCGCCATGCTTCTACAACAACTCCCACAGATGCATAACCTTGGGGATCGCGAGGGGTCCCTGCCCGCCCTTATATACTCTGGGGAGACAGGGTAACATGGAAATCCTAGCTAGACACGGCCTGAGGAGTCCTACCCGAGTATTACTCGGGTAGTTTCCTTCCTATCCGACTAGTCCTATCTCTATACAACTAGTTACAATGAGGATAAGGTATGGCCCATGCGCTATCCCCTATTACAGAATATGTACGCCTAGTGTGTAGTCCCACTGCCCCGGGTCTGACAAGCCCCCGAGCTCTTCATAGCCGAGTATTGCAGGCTTCCAAGTACTTCTTGAAGGTGTCTTTAGGTCCTTGCTGAGTCCCCTTGAGAAGGTGTCTCCCGAGTACTTCCTTGGCTGCATCGAGGCTACGAGGTGCTTAAGCCCTGAGTAGTTTTCAAGTGTTCTTTTATATGTGGTGCGATGAACTCGCACTTCATGTGGAGTAGCCCCCGAGCCTTAGGTTGAATCGAAGAATCAGGCTGAGTGTCAAATTAGTCTTGAATCCTCTGTACTTATCTTCCAAACTTTTTAAAAAATAAGCCCTTGATGACACGTGTACCGCAGCCCCCGAGCCTTTAATCCAAATTCCAAGGTTTGGAAAAAAGGATCTAAAGAATCGTAGTATGGTTTGTGTTTTTAAAATCAATCTGATGGTATTTACAGGTTAATTGGTTTTGAAATTCGAAATAACCGTAATTTTCGGGAGTATATCCCTGAGAAAATGGCTAGTTCAAATAACTTCTGCGAAAAACCCTTGAATACCGCTCAAATTGATATGTTACCCGAGAAAGTCACTTCGACTTCCAATGGTAAAAATGGGTTTTCACCTCTGTTGCTTCTGCTCCTGCTGTAGTCGAAAAAACAGATCTGCCGAACTCAGTACCTTTTTTGCCGAATCTTTTCTATTTTTCCATGTACTGATGCTTTCACTAGAATGTAGGCCGACCTGGAATGGTTCAGGTCCAACCCTCCTGAGCCAGTTTTCGAGGAGCTGGCCGAGGATTTTGCCACGGAGAAGTCCGTGGAGGAACATCTAACAAGCCCGGTGTGTCCACAGCGAGTAACGACTCGCAAGCGGAGGGCTGTCACCACAGTCAATGCATCGACTAGTCGCCAGACACCGTAAGTGGGCTTGCTACTTGAATCACATTAATTTTTTCACTATTTGAGTACATCATTCAATGTTACTCGTAGTGGCACGGACGAGAACCCCGAGCCCTCGAGGCAGAGGGAAGTAGAGGAGGACAGCGGGAGGAGTCCGGCGTCAGGGCAATCACCACCCGCGACTACCGAGCCGGCCTCCACTAGTCCAAAGATTAGGACCGCGCCAAGAGGGCTGGCTGTACCCAAGGTACTCCAACTCAAGAAGGCCTCCAGGTTTGTCTCTGAACTTTATCATCTCAAAGATTCTACATTAGTATTGCATACTAATATAGTTTGGTAGGAAAAAGGAAACAGCGGTGCTGGCAGACTCTTGCTCTGCCTAGGTTGGCGTGAGCGCTAGCTCATTGCCTAAAGAGCCTGTGGCCGCGAGTACTGCCACGCCTCCAACCACTGAGGATGCTCCAGAAGCAGAGGAGGAAAAGATCTCGACCGTCCTGGAACAGTGCCGAGGACCCAAGCCCCCGGGAGTACTCCCTCGCCAGCGATCGGGGAAGTCGCTCAGTTTGTCCGGGCAGTGGACACGACTAAACCCTTGAATACCGCTCAAATTGATCTGTTACCCGAGAAAGTCACTTCGACTTCCAATGCTAAAAATGGGTTTTCACCTCTGTCGCTTCCGCTCCTGCTGTAGTCGAAAAAACAGATCTGCTCCTCCAAGAACCCAAACCCACCGCCGCCGCACCCAATCCGCCACTCCCCAACCCGATTGAAAGCCAGGAGTAGCCAAAATCACCGCTCCTGATCTCCTTCCCCACCCTTGTGAGCTCCCCTGGGCATGCGCACGAAAGTGCCGGTGACTTTCCGCCCCAAGGTGCCGAGGAAGAGCGCCGCCGGACAGGGGAAGAAGAGGGGCGGTGAGGGCCGCGATGTGTTGTCACAGCCAGCGAAGGTCGCCAAGACGACGGCGGACGGCGAGTGAAGGGCCTCGGCTTGCCGGGAGAAGACCTTCTCCGGCTTGTCGGGGAGCGGCTCCTTCTGGAGAAGTATGTGGTGCAGTGACGCCCCGCCGGAGTCGACACAGCTCCCTTGGAGCTCATGGGTGGACAGTCTTGTTTGCCCCCTTCGTTGAATGTGGATTAGCTTTGCCCGCCTCCGATTTCTTCCGTGGCATTCTTGGTATTTACAAGATCAAGCTCTACCACCTCACCCCCAATTTTGTTTTGCACATGTCGATTTTTGTGCATTTAGGTGAGGCATTCCTCGGAATCCACCTGCATTTCCATCTTTTCCGCCACCTCTTTCGCTTCAAGCCCCAGCCAGATGTTGGTAACCCAGCACTAGTTGGGGGAGCTGGTCTTCAACTTAGCAACAAGGAGGTGTACCTCGAGTACACGGCCCCGACTAATCTGTCTGGGTGGCACTCGCAGTGGTTCTACATAGGGAACCACAAGCCGAGTCTGCCTGGAAGAGATAACGCTCCACACCAGCATCAAGACTGCTGGTTGGAGAAGTTGTCAGAGGAGGAGAGCCGCGACATCCCAGACCCGATGAAGCGGATCTAGGCTCAAGGATCAAGGCGTCATGGAGAGTCAGTGGCGTACTCATTTTTGGAACGGCGCATCCAGCCCATGCAGCAGCGAGTCCACCTTAGTTATGAGTAACAGGGGACCAGCGACCCGTCGAGGATGGCAAGGGATGTGCCGTCAAATGAAGAGATCATGCGCCGGGTGACCCGCCTGTTCACGGGGGTGCACTCGGAGCCTTTTATTCCAAGGCTTTTTAGCTAGGAGAAGTCACCAGACCTGGTAAGTGTTTACTCGAGTACCTTTGTTGCCGAATCTTTTCTATTTTTCCATGTACTGATGCTTTCATTAGAATGTAGGCCGACCTGGAATGGTTCAGGTCCGACCCTCCTGAGCCAGTTTTCGAGGAGCTGGCCGAGGATTTTGCCACGGAGAAGTCCGTGGAGGAACGTCTAACAAGCCCGGTGTGTCCACAGCGAGTAACGACTCGCAAGCGGAGGGCTGTCGCCACAGTCAATGCATCAACTAGTCGCCAGAAACCGTAGTGGCACGGACGAGAACCCCGAGCCCTCAAGGAAGAGGGAAGTAGAGGAGGACAGCGGAGGAGTCCGGCGTCAGGGCAATCACCGCCCGCGACTACCGAGCCGGCCTCCACTAGTCCAAAGATTAGGACCGCGCCAAGAGGGCTGGCTGTACCCAAGGTACTCCAACTCAAGAAGGCCTCCAGGTTTGTCTCTGAACTTTATCATCTCAAAGATTCTACATTAGTATTGCATACTAATATAGTTTTGTAGGAAAAAGGAAACAGCGGGGCTGGCAGACTCTTGCTCTGCCCAGGTTGGCGTGAGCGCTAGCTCATTGCCTAAAGAGCCTGTGGCCGCGAGTACTGCCACGCCTCCAACCACTGAGGATGCTCCAGGAGCAGAGGAGGAAAAGATCTCGACCGTCCTGGAACAGTGCCGAGGACCCAAGCCCCCGGGAGTACTCCCGCGCCAGTGACCGGGGAAGTCGCTCAGTCTGTCCGGGCAGTGGACACGACTACCTCGGGTTAGCAAGATGTCCCAGAGAGTTCCCGGGCGCATGTTCAACAAGAGGTCATGGGGGAAGAGATCCCCCAGCTGAACGCCGAGCTGTTTGAGGACCCACTTTTGCATCTAGAGAAGACATCAATCGTGCTCGAGTTCGGTCGACGCTTCATGGAGTACACCCAGGTATGTAGTCGAGTATACTACTAGGCTTTATTATCCTTTTGATGAATTATACCGACTTATCTGTTGTTGCACAGAGCCTCATTGGGTGTTCTCGGGAGAAGTCGGTGCTACTGCAACAAATCAGTGATGTGTTGCTGCGTACCCACAAGGAGGAGGACGACCTGGAGGCCGAGAAAGCCAAGAATGCCAAGCTTGTTGAACCACGCAGAAAAGGGATCCCGCAGATCAATGCAAGAAAGTAAACACGTAACTAAAGTAAGGCGAGAGACTAGCGAGATACCGACAAGAGACGAGGAACTTCACTCCAAAGATGCTTCATTCCTCTGAGGCTACAAAGTTGGAGGTGAGCTGAGGAACCCAGCTCGCTTCCGGACTATCAACTCACCCTCTCCCCATTCTACTCTAGGATGAACAACTCTTGCTTGAGACTCTTCTTCTCTCCAAATGGTGTGTGTTACAGGTGAGGGGGCAAGTCTCTGTTTATAGCCCTCCAAGTTGGATTGCTTAACTTGTAAGCAAGGCTAAGGTTGCGTAGCTTGTAAGCGAAGATTCCTTAACTTTCAAGCAGGTAAGGTGGTTGTGTAACTTCCACGCGAAGATGGGCTCGAGCGGCTGCAAAGTGGGGCCGGCCGGCCTCAGGCCGGCCGGCCGGGATTATCGCCACTTGGCGCCGTCTTTTGCCTGGACATCCCTGATGGCTTCCTTATGGCGGTTACTGCTGCCCTTTGGCCGTTTCTTCTGTTGCAAGGCCGAACGGCCTTGACTAAGCCGGTCGACCTGGTCCTGACGCCTCTCGGCCCTCTGATCCACCGCCTTGATACTTGACGCGTGAGAGTTACCCAGAGAGGCATTTCAGAGCCTGAAGTTGTGCTGAGTCGCTGCATGTGGACCCATGCCTCATGCCTTTCGATCATAGGAGTATATTTCGGCCTCGGTTCAATCCAGTACTTAAGCTTACCAATTACCATATTCTCGGCTTGTGGTTAGTACGTTCAAAGACTTAACCACCACTACCACACACTGCGGCCTTAGCATTTTTCACTAAACAGACGGGGCCTCAATCATCAACATAAACATCGTACCATAGCCCCGTCCGTCCACCTTATGATTGCAGCATGTAGTAAACATTCAACACCTAAATTCTCGCGAGTGACAGGAAATCACTCGACTTTTACCAGAGTCTTATTAGCATAGCATTCTATCGAACCTTATATCTAGTGTTCAGAACATAGGAACCTAAGTTCATGCAACTAAGTTTTCATTCAACTCCTATAAACTTAATGCACAAGTAAAGTAGAGTAATAAGTTGCATAATTTAGAAAATAGGGTTCATGCTCCGGGGCTTGCCTTCTTGGGTAAAGTTAGTTTGGGGCTCGTCCGAACTCGGGTTCGGGTCTTCGAAAGCTTCAGTTAGATTCACTTGAGCTTCACACTGCTCATTCTCGGACTCGGGCACCACCTCGTACATTCCGTCGGTGAGAGTAGTCGATTCTATATGAATGCACAAGTGTAAGTTGTAGTGATGGTATATGACGATTATTGTCCTTCACGATAAAGTTGCAGTTCACAAAACATAGATTTGGTTGTGAAGTTACTTAGTTAAGATTTCTTGGACAATCGCTAATAGAGTATAACTTAAACTATTTAACTTCATTAAACAAGAAGGGGGTTGTGTTATATTGGAAACTTAATTTTCTAAGCACAAGCATGGATTAAGCACAACTTCTGGACTAGGTAACTTCTGGTGATGAAATTTTTATTTAGAGTACCTTATGCAGAGACAACAGCACTGTAAATAATTTCAGACATTTTTATGCAGCAGAATAATTTTGAAAAATGTATTACACAGCCACTGCTAGAACATAATTATTGTTATACAGACCGAACTATACAAGTATTGATACCAAATATTTTATAGGGGGGTTAACCTATCCACATATGTGTTATTGTAAATTTTTCAGATTTTATTGTGCATGATACAGAGCATAATAAATAGGACAAGCTACACTGATGTTAATAAAGATTAATTTCTACAGGATGTTCTACAAAGTTTCTGTTTATGAAACTTTTTATACAGCAAGAGCTACTCTAAAGTGTCCCACAGTAAAAAGTTGAACATTTTCCAAACAAAGAAACTAATTATTTGAATTAGTGCATTTTTCCTACCACAAAATTATATAAATAGGTTACAGGAAGGAAAAAGGTTCTAAACTTTTTCTGTGGTATTTAGGCATCACTATAACAGTTCTGGAAAAGTTTCACAGCATGAAACAGAATATACCAGCAGGTACCAATTAGTTCTATTACTTCATGGCATAAACAAAGTTTAAAAAAAAGTTTAGCTAGAGATGGGTTCTGGTCCTAATATTTTTACACTGGCCTACACATCAAGCAACCAATCTACTATCCAAAAATCAGATTTAGAACTGGTCTACAATAGTGGGTACAATTAAAGTCTATTAAACTTTCCATTTAATTTAGAGCAAGATTTAGCAAGCAACTGAATAGAAACATGTAACAAAAGTTGTAGATTTTCTTGTAATGATTCCAGAATAGTTGAGTTTGTATTTTTCTGATGTTTCTATGATTTTATATGAATTTTACAAGTTCGCTATTTTTGAATTCAAAGTTTAACCACAGGTTTACAGTTATGCCCCTGGAAACTTGCGTGCAGAACCTTTTAAAGATTTCAATCGTTGCAATTGGGTTCCTGGGCGGCGCTGGCACGGCGGCCAGCTAAATTTCGGTGAGGGGGCTCATCGGCGGCGAGGGTAAAAGGGTCGGGGAGATCTAGGGAGGTGAGAGCTACCTTGGGGTGGCCTTGGTCGCGGTTGGGGTGGCCAGAGGTGGCTCGTCGGCACGGAGCAGAGGGGCGGCGGCGGTGCGGAGCGTCGGCGACGGTGCTCCGGCGAGGAGGGGAGGGCGTTGGCTGGTCGATGAGCTTCGCGGCATCGAGGGGAACTCGTTCCGAGGCTAGGCTCGGACGGAGGAGCGTCGGAGTGGGTTGTCCACGGAGCAGCAGGGGAGCGGCGGCGGCGCAAGCGCCGCTGGTGGTGCTCCGGCGGTCGAGATGGTCGAGGAAGGGGCTGGTGAGCTTCAGTAGAGGGAGGGCAAGCTCGCTGGGTGATGGGTTTGGGCAGTGGGAGGCTGGAGGATGGGGCTCCACGGGCGGTTGGTGGACGGCAGCAGCAATGGCAGCGGCGGCGGCATTCTGGTGGGTGATGTGGACATCACCAGAATGGATACACCCACATGTAATAAACACACATGGAAGGTATGGAGGACCAAAGAAGTTGATTGGGGACCAAGCCTAAGTCTTCCCAATGTTCTCCATCAGGCCACCACGTCACTTTTGGTGCAAGGAAAGAAAGAGTCCATGTCCAACACGTTTTGGAGGCTGGATTCGGACTGCAGAACAGCACCAACTTGTGACGGACACCACGGTCGCATACGGACTCGGATAGGGACGTTCAAGTACTTCGTGGAAAGCTTATGAAGTCTAGTTTCATATGGATCCGGACTCAAGTCCATATCTCTCCTGATTCGTCTGCAATGACCAAAATACTACCGACTGGTTTTCTGTCTAAAGGTGCTGCGACATCTTAATTTGGCCCGATGGGCTTTGTATCAAGTCGGGTCCATTAGGGACGCGTCCTAGGGTTGGAGTGCGACTCAAACACCCTCTTGGTCGTCCTCCTAGGTATTAATAAGGGTTAGAGCCGCCATGAACAGATTGGGGGGTTTTTGTTTTGTTGAAAGTTTAGCCATTGCTACTTCCTTGTAGACGCGTGTGTCGACTAGACCATCCGTTCTACTCGATTCGGAACCCCACCTTGTTGATTCCAGATTGGTTATTATCTCCTTATTTGCAATTGAGTTGCTTGTTCTACTTGTTCTTGCTGGTTCTTCGATTGCTTGCAGGACAGGTGCCCTAGTGGCCGGGTGTCGCGCTCCACAAGATCGCGGTAGCCATTGGAGGTGGTGTATCGGTTGCTAAGGCGCAGCGTCCTTGGAAGGCTGTAGTCGGGCCGTGAACGTCGCCTCCATCTCAAATCGAGTTATCCCCCGCCTCTCATCGAAAGATCGGGAATCAAACCCTAGCGGGTCGCCATCAGTTGGTATCAGAGCAAGGTTTATCGGTGAGAGACTTATCTTTGCTATTTTTTTTCCTATAGTCCAGAAAAACCAAAAAAAAAGGTAGATTAGTTTGCCGGCAATCCTATAAACCCTTTGAGCCTTTGCTGGTACTACTTAGTTAGGGCTTGTTGAGTTTTCGGTTGCATCGGTTGCGTCGTGTTGCTGGTCTTAGTTTAGTCCTTTAGAGTTTCGAGTTCTTGTCACCTCTTTTTGTCTCGGAGTTTCAATTCATCAGTGGAAGAAAACTTTCATTGTTTCTGTGTCCAGTCTCCGATTTGCGAGTTTTAGTACAATCTGGAAAGCGTAACTCGTGATCTTTCCAACGGATCTGACCTGTGTCACAAACTCCATCTAAGTGCTCCAGAATCGACTTGGAGATTTGTGCGTCTGGCTGCGTGAAACAAGTTTCGTCAATCTGAGTTGGTAGCAGCTATATGCAGTAATCCTGTTGCGTTGTTTGTCACACAAAGGATTTTAGTCCTCTACAAAAAAAAGAAGAAGAAAAAAAAGAAAACAAAGTGAAAAAAACAGAAAAGAAAAGAAAAGAAACGAAAAAGAAGAAAGGGGCTGATCCATCTTTTGTGTTCCTGCTGTTTCGGTTGGTGCTTTGTGACTTCATTTGTGTCCAGGCTCGCGCCTCTAGTACGGTCTATGCTAGGACCAGCACAGTACCACCGTTGAACAATTATTCAACTTGCTTTTCTGACTAACGTGGTGCTAGTATTTTTCCCTTGATCAGCCCACCTACAGCTCCACATACTCGACTATAGCTTGATAGTTTTCTGTTGCTAAGGCACCGATACACTTCTTTCAAGGTGCTTGACTTGTTGGTTACCGACTCATCCTGTTTTGCTTGGTAAGAACTGGTAAGAGCTTGTATTAAACAAGTTGAGTTTGAGAGAATTACAACCGACACATTCTAGTAGTTTACAGGAGGATACATATTATTTTTGTGTTCTTGTTTTCTACTGATCATGGCAGGTGATACAGTGATTTTTGAGCGGAGCAAACAACAACAAAATATTCTGGACATTATTCAATGCTTGCCTTTATATCCTGGTGAGTTTGATCCTAAAGCTTACATTGATTGGGAGCTAAAAGTAGATAATGAATTTGATGAGCATGACCTGTCGGAGAAACAAATGATTTATATTGCCTCTAATATTTTAACAGAAAATGCTTTGCTAGAATGGAAATATATTTGTAGGCATAACATTATTCCGCAAACTTGGAAAGAATTCAAAATACATTTTAGAGATGCCTATATTCCTGCATATTATGTTGATCATTTGCTTACCAAACTAGAGAAATTAAAACAGGGTAGTAGGACTGTGAAACAATACTACGATGATTTTAAAATTTGTATCATGTTTGGTGGATTGGATGAATGCATGGAAGATGTTATGAATAGGTTCATGAGAGGGCTCAATTCTGAAATTCGAAACTTGTTAATTGGCAAGTCCTATTGCTATATCGGTCAATTGTTTTGTCTTGCTCTCCATGCTGAAAAAGAAATTCTTTCATTTGTGAATACTTGCAAGAATGATGTGACTCATAGTGTCCAAACTTTGTCCACTCTACATGCTAACAAAGAGCAACGAATAGTGGAACCTGCTGCTGATTCAACTTTTTCACAAGATGAATTACTTGTTGTTTCTTATGATAAAGAGGACTTGTGTGCTAATACTTCTTTTACTCATATACCAGAATTAATGAATAAGTGTGATATTTTTGGTTTGGAACCATACGAATGTGCTGTAGATAATCCTTCTCATCCTATTACTTGTGTACAAGATGAACTGAAATTGTTGTCTTCTTTAAATACTTTGGGTTATATTGAATTTAATATTCTGTGTAATCTAAATTGTCTAAAAGAGAAGGTTCAATTAGATTCTAATTTGCCAAGTTTAAATTATTGTTCGCTTCATGCAATTGGAAAAAATGACATCAAAGGAGAATATTTGGTGCATAAAGTGTATATCTGTTCTAATCTGAAATATCCTTTTGGGCTACAATACCATGAGCAAATAGGGGGCTGCATTAACACTAATAATATCTTGCAAAGTTTTTCTAGTTTTTCTCTTATGCAACAGGATCAGCCTGAAGAACGGGAGCATTGTTTGTTGTGCCCATGCAGCATAGTCGTCGCTCCATGTTCCAACAACAAAGCAAGCACCTTTGAATGCCGTTGGAGCAAGTCGAGGACGACTTGCAGCCAAGAAGGGGAGAATGATGTGGACATCACCAGAATGGATACACCCACATGTAATAAACACACATGGAAGGTATGGAGGACCAAAGAAGTTGATTGGGGACCAAGCCTAAGTCTTCCCAATGTTCTCCATCAGGCCACCACGTCACTTTTGGTGCAAGGAAAGAAAGAGTCCATGTCCAACACGTTTTGGAGGCTGGATTCGGACTGCAGAACAGCACCAACTTGTGACGGACACCACGGTCGCATACGGACTCGGATAGGGACGTTCAAGTACTTCGTGGAAAGCTTATGAAGTCTAGTTTCATATGGATCCGGACTCAAGTCCATATCTCTCCTGATTCGTCCGCAATGACCAAAATACTACCGACTGGTTTTCTGTCTAAAGATGCTGCGACATCTTAATTTGGCCCGATGGGCTTTGTATCAAGTCGGGTCCATTAGGGACGCGTCCTAGGGTTGGAGTGCGACTCAAACACCCTCTTGGTCGTCCTCCTAGGTATTAATAAGGGTTAGAGCCGCCATGAACAGATTGGGGGGGTTTTTGTTTTGTTGAAAGTTTAGCCATTGCTACTTCCTTGTAGACGCGTGTGTCGACTAGACCATCCGTTCTACTCGATTCGGAACCCCACCTTGTTGATTCCAGATTGGTTATTATCTCCTTATTTGCAATTGAGTTGCTTGTTCTACTTGTTCTTGCTGGTTCTTCGATTGCTTGCAGGACAGGTGCCCTAGTGGCCGGGTGTCGCGCTCCACAAGATCGCGGTAGCCATTGGAGGTGGTGTATCGGTTGCTAAGACGCAGCGTCCTTGGAAGGCTGTAGTCGGGCCGTGAATGTCGCCTCCATCTCAAATCGAGTTATCCCCCGCCTCTCATCGAAAGATCGGGAATCAAACCCTAGCGGGTCGCCATCAGTGGGTTGAGGCCCGCGCGAGTGGCGTTGTGTCGCCTTTTATAGGCTGCAGGAGGGAGAGAGAGGGTCGGGCGACGCTTGGGAGGGGCGGCACGACAGGGGCGCGTTACTAGTCGCGGTGGGCGGTGAGCAGTGCCGGCGCAGCGTGCAGCGGGCGCGGGCAGGGGATTGGGCGCTGAGGATTTGTCGTGGGGAGCGGGAGATCACGCGGCGCGCGGGTTGGGCGATGAGCTGCAGTAGCTGGCTTGCCGGGTAGCGAGCGCGGCGACTAGTGGGACGCCGCGGGGACGCGGGCACGGCGTGGACTGGCCATTGGGCGCGGCGGGCGGCGAGCAGAGGCGCGCGTCGTCGGCGTGCGCGTGGCGTGCGCGGACTGGGGAGGAGCGCGTGCGAGCGGGGCGTGGCCAGGCATTGGCTTGGCGCCTAGCGCCAGTCCGGCATCGTCGGCCAAGTGGCCAGCAGCGACTGCGCGGCGGGCGGAGGGTCGGGCGGAGCGAAGAAGGGAGGGTCGGCGGTGACTGCGCGGCGGAGGGTCGGGCGGAGCGGAGGGTCTGCAGTGGAAGGCGGAGGGTCGGGCGAAGTGGAGGAGGAAGGGTCTGAAGTGAGAATAGAAGAAAAGGCAGGGGCTGGTTTGCAAAGTCAAGTGTTACTCAAATTTTTGTGTTGCAACTCAAAAATCTCTGAACATGAAAGTTGTTCAAAATGAAAAGTTACACAAGTTTTGTTTCAGGCCAAAGTTCATTTGAGTTCTAGTTTAGAAGTTATTTTAAAAAATCAAAAAGTATGATTCGGAGGGCACATCATTTCCTGGGCAAAAATTTGTATTCTCTCATTGGCTTCAATTAGACTTTTGTTTATCCTTTCATTGAAGGTGTGTCTATTAAATTTTGCCCCCAAGTGCGTTGAGGTGAGAGTTATTTAATTTGCTTGATTAAAGTACATGTATTATGCACATATACACATCTATTTTCAATTCAAAGCAAAACCCAATTATAATTCATTTCTTTTAAACTTTTCTTAGTTATTTATGCATCGTGTTAAGCTAATGAGGCTTATTTCGTAATTTTAACACCCGAGGTGTTACAGTGCAGGTGGAGTTTGAGCCCGAAAGGCTTCAGTGCCATGCCGGCCGGCCGGCCTTGGCTAGGCCGGCCGAACTGGGATTTTTGCCAAATAGGCCCAAATTTATACAGTGAGTTCTTGCAGTCACATATGCACCAAAACTAGTGGAATTTCATTAGTTTAATAAATTTTAGCTTGGTGTAGGCCTTGTAACCATGAATTCTGGAGAAATGTTGTGGTGAAAATCATCAGAAATCGACCGCCAACACTCAGCGCCTTGAAGACTTCTCACCGGCACGAGATCATAGACATGCAGCGGAAGAATGACATGGCACTCTGGAAGGTCAAAGACTTGACCGCCCTTAAAGAAAGTGAGTATTCTCCATCTTCTGCCCGACTAGATTTGTCTTGCCACCTTTCTTCTGAGTAGTTTACTTGTACTTTTGCCCAGAGTATGCTCGACTTGAGAGAGCTTTAACTGACTGGAAGTGTGATATATATCAACTTACAGAAGAGAAGGAGCAGCTGCGGAAGGCTTTGGAGGGACTCCAGCTGAAGTACTCAGATCTTGATGAAGAGCACAAGATCGTTATTCGCCAGTTGAAGGATGCAGACAAGCTGCTCGGAACGGACATGGGGAGGATCCAGTCTCTCAACTGTGACAAGGATCGCCAGCAGAAAGAGTTGGATCAGCTTGGGACGGTGGTCGACCAGCTGTGTGAGTTCATCCACCCCTCAATAGACGGACGTTCGCTGGTGCAGCACCTGGTCGATGTTCCTACGAGCATTGCAGAGTATGCGTCCGGAACTAGCCATCTTCAAGTCATATTCCCAGAGATGGACATGCGTCCATTTGCTAAAGGCGTCGCCGAAGACTGTACTGAAGAGAAGTTTGTCGAGTACCGTGAAGAGGTACAAGACGTAGCTCACAAGATAGTCGACCAACTTCAGCTGTTCTGAAACTAAACTTTGTGTGTTTGAGAAAACAATAGTTGTCTTGTAATATAATTTTAAGCTTCTAGTCGATTGTTGTTTGCCATGCCAACTCGTCGAGTAGCATGTAGAAACGTAAGCCTTGAGTGTGTTAGTACTAGTGTGGAGTTACCCTGAAAGCAACGTTTCAGCGGGTAAACTAATACTAGTAAGTACTTGTATAGAGTTGTGTTTGTAGAACCTCTATTTATAGGTGTGAGGACCTCTTCGACTTTATCCTGAGAGACCTTGGGCCCGTAGCTTAACTAAGCTGTGTGGGAAGGTAGTCGGAAAAGACGCTTAACGCGTGTAAGGGAGTAGCCTGAAAGGTCTTTGGTTAATAATCGTGACAGAACGTACTCGTGGCGAAGCCCCTGAGTGTTTTCTGCGGATTATAAATAGTTAGCATATTGGTACAACTTGAGGCTGGAGCCCCCAAGTCTGTTCAATGTAGCTAAAGAGAAAAACAACAGTCGTTTTACGTAACCAGAGCAACCTTGTATTATTGAACTATGTTGCACTGCAGCTGACAGGTTTCGTAAAAGTTTCTTAAGCATAGAAATGGAGTAGGTGCTCGATGTTCCAAGAATTTGGAACTTCTTGGCCATCAGGGTATTGTAGTCGATATGACCCTGGTCTTGTAACTTTCGTGACGATGAAGGGTCCGTCCCACCTTGAGTTGAGCTTGTGGAGCCCAGTCCTGTCTTGGATGCGGCGTAGGACTAGGTCACCGACGTTGAAAGATCTATCTTGAATGTTCCGATCGTGATACCGTCGAATGCCTTGTAGATAGCATGCTGACCGAAGTAAGGTGTTCCATCGAGGATCAAGACATTAGCTCGCTCCACTTGGCCATTAGCGTGGGCGTGGGCTTTTGAAATGTACTTGACCTCGATGCCACTTCTGTCACAGAACTCCCAGAATTCATGTGACGTGAAGTTGGATCCCAGATCAGTAATGACTGTACGAGGAAAACCGAAACGGTGGAGTATGTCGCAGATGAAAGTGACTACTCCATCTGCAGTAAGTGCTGTAATTGGCTTGTACTCGATCCACTTCGTGAACTTGTCAATTGCCACCAACGCGTGAGTGAAACTTCCTGGCATTGTTGTTAAAGGTCCAATCATGTCGAGGCCCCAACAAGCGAACGACCAAGACGGTGGTATGGTGATCAGCTTGTGGGCCGCGACATGAGCTTGCTTGCCGAAGAACTGGCAATTGGTACATCGGCAAACGATGTCTTTGGCATCTGCCAAAGCCGTAGGCCAATAGAACCCGGATCTGAAAGCCTTCCCGACTAGTGTGCGAGAAGCAGCATGGTTCCCGCACGCACCATCGTGAATTTCTTCTAGAATTTCTCGCCCGTCTTCAGTAGTCCCACACTTCATGAGGACTCCTGACGCCGATCCATGTTTCTAAATTTTATCGCCTACCATAGTGTAACCTTTACTTCACCTGATAAGGCGAATAACCTTGGCACTTTTGGGGTCAAGGCCAGGGGTAGCTTCTGGTCTTTGATGTAGTCGATGAACGGTGCTCGCGAATCAACTTCGATCATGTTGACCTCTCGACTAGGTTCCAAAGGGCCCTGGTTGATGGTGCTCTGTTCGAGCCTTGGTGTGCTGGGACATTTGCTCGTTCAGACCCTAGCTTAGAGAGTACGTCAGCCCCCACATTGTTGTCGCGAAGCACGTGTCAAATCTCTAGTCCCGAGAACTTGTTCTCGAGTTTGCGAATCTCTGCGACGTACGCGTCCATGGTTTCCTTGTTGATGTCCCACTCTTTGTTGACTTGTTGGACCACCAGCAGGGAGTCGCCGAAAATGAGTTGTAGCTTGATGCCAATGGAGATAGCTAGGCGTAGCCCGTGCGGTAGTGCCTCGTACTCGGATTCGTTGTTGGAGACCTTAAATAGTATTTGGACTACATATTTAAGCTGCTCCCTAGTCAGACTGATGAAGAGTACCCCTGCCCCACAGCCTTCGAGCTTGAGGGATCCATCAAAGTACATGACCCAATGCTCTAGCTGGTTGGCTGGAGCTGGTACTTGGTTTTCTTGCCACTTCGTCAGGAAATCTACTAGAGCTTGCGACTTGATGGCGGTGCATGGTTTGAAGTCTATGTTGAGTGACCCCAATTCCACTGCCCACTTGGATATGCGTCTAGTGGCATCTCGATCGTGAAGTATATCCGCCAATGAAAAATCAGTGACAACTTAAATCTTGTACTCATCGAAGTAGTGGCGAAGTTTCCTAGAGGTGATTATTATAACGTAGAGAAGTTTCTGAATTGATGGGTAGCAAACCTTGGATTCAGAGAGGACTTCGCTAAGGATATACACTGGCCGCTGCACACCAAATGCATGGCCTTCCTCGTCTCGCTCCACCACAATGGCTGTGCTGACTACGTGAGTAGTCACTGCAATGTAGAGTAGCAGGGTTTCACTTGGATTTGGTGCAGTGAGGATGGGGGGCGACTGGAAATGACGCTTGAGGTCCTCCAATGCCGATGCCGCTTCCTCGGTCCAGGTGAAGTTGTCCTGCCTTTTGACAAGCTTGAAGAAGGGTAGGTCCCATTCCCCAAGTCTAGAGATAAATCTGTTGAGTGCTGCCATGCAACTAGTGAGCTTCTGCACATCTTTGATCTTATGTGGAGCCCCCATGGTGGTGATGGCGGCGATCTTTTCAGGGTGACTGATAATGAAACCGAGTAATTTTCCCTAGGTACGCCGAAGACGGACTTAGTCGGGTTGAGCTTCCACTGAAATCTGCGCAAGCTGTTGAAGGTTTCCATGAGATCAGATATGAACTCGTCGGGATTTCTGGTCTTGATGACCACGTCGTCCACGTCGGCCTCAACATTGCGGTGTAGCTGGTCAGTGAGACATAGCTGTATGGCTCGCTGATATGTAGCGCCTGCGTTCTTCAGCCCGAAGGGCATAGTCGTGTAGGCATATTCTTGTTTGCGTTTCGTAGCGTCATAACTAGGATAGGTGTTTGTTGGCACTCCTTAGCCTTTACGAACTAATCCGCAAGCGCATGGATACCGATGTAGCTTTCACCAGGGAGTTTACCTGGGTTATCGAATCCAAGGAATGGCAGATGCAACCAATTCTAGAACTATTCAACCGGACCCACCTAGAGAGAGGAGGTAAGAGAGTAGAGGGCTTAACTTCAGTTAGCCAACTCGTTACTCAGATAACTAGAAGCTATACTAACATGATCTGCTTCGGCGGCTTGGGCGGAAGGACCACAGACTGAGGGAGAAATGGGGTTCCAACTCGGCCAACAATCTACTGCTATGAAAACACCCGAACGTGGTGGACTACAAGGGACGGACAGGGTTGTCACTACCTGCCGCCTACCACAACAGTTCCGTGGGGTGGAACACACTTTCTAGCTAACACTAAGCCAGAGACCACATCTGCACTCGGTGTTAGGATTTCCCCTGAGGCCTTCAAGAGAAATCCCCCTCAACCTAGGAAACTGACTTGGGCCCCCTAGTCAGGGCGAGAAAACCCGCAAGATAAGGTCCCGACAAACTAAGACAAGAACAAAGCCTAAACTAAAGGATAGAAATCTAAACAATGACAAACTAGTCCTAGCTCAGCTCTTGCACAAGCTCTCACCTCGCACTCGCCCTATTCTACAACTGAACTGGAGCTACAAGAAATCTCACTTCTCTCTTGGATGGTGTCCTACCAATGAAAAATGGAGCTCTATTTATAGCAGCTAGAGGTCGGTAAACAATGAAAGGCGTCAAGACCACGCGAGCTTAGCAGTTATCATAGCTTCCATACAAAGTTGAGCATCAGAGGCTGACAAGTGCGGCCGGCCGGGGATGGTGCCACTTGGCATCGCCTTTCGCGTGGATGTCTCTGATCACTTCCTAAAGTCGGTAACTGTTGCTTTTTAGTTAAGCAACGGTTTTGGACATGCATGTGGGACCCTTGACCCATGTGTGAAGCCTTTCGGGTCTTCGGATCAAACCGACTTCAAATGCGCGATGCATGATCCTTCTGTGTGTGTTTCTTGACTCATGGATCAGTGACGTGGCCAGAGGAGGGAGAGCCAGGCCGGCCAGCCTAGGGTAGGCCGGCCGGCCTAGGATTTCTCCCATTTTGGCCCAAATTCTCACACTAAGTTCCTGAAATGGTAAATGTAACAAAATTTGTGGAACTTGTCAGTGTGGTTAGTTTTACTCATGTTGGCGGTAAAAATCATCGAAATCGACCGCCAACACACCCCCACACCTTGACTTTTGCTCATCCCGAGCAAAATAATTAGAATAGATCCCGGGGACTATGCAAGTCTAGGGTCATGATCCTCAAAGAATTCTGAATATATTTCAGAGTTGTTCCTCATACCTTGGATTCCAGGTGGCTAATGCATTTTCTTCCACCTATTGATTTCCAGAACAAGTCATGGCAAGACCTGATTCTTCTTATTCTTAGTACCTGTAGAAATTCTTTAGGAACTTCGAGGCATACTCTTGTTCACTCAAGGCACTCACTCGCTTAGGCGAGGTATGGATCTTCTAACACCTTACATAATTCCTCCTACTTGTAAAGGCTGGTATGAGGAGCTCGGGTAGGATTTTATGGCACATTATGTATCTCTTCTGTTTCGAGTTCAAATATTTCATCTCAGAAAAACCATGTGTCTTGAGAACTCAGCCACATGCATGTGTCAACTGATTGTCCTTTGGTGGTAAGTACTCGAGCGTCATCCATCTCCCCTTTCTCTTCTTTTTTTTTTGACTTGAGTCAGATGGCTTCCCTGACTCGGTTTCTTTTCTTTCAGGAGGATGGCGAGCTGCTTGAGGATCACACTCTTTTGGACTTTCAGACTTTGAACGTGTACATGAGTGGCTGTGAGTATCAATGTGCACAATAGTTCTCATGAGGCAAAAAGATTTGATCAAGCTCAAGGGTACAGAAAGGCTATGTGGGGCTCAAAAGATTTTGTCAAATATATATGGCTTTGGATGGGAATTGATAAAGCCAGGAGTTGCCTCTTTGTTCTGATGAATTCTCCAAGACTTCGAAATCAGAGTTTCGCAAATCATTATATCATAAAAATCAATAAGAAGAAGATCAGGCAATCCTAATCATATAGTTCCAAGGGTTAGAGTACTTCGCAAACGACATATGATTCGATAATTCTTTGATTCACATGCAAGGAATTCATATCTTCCTGTTTGGTTTAATCAAATTTTAATTTTTTTAGCAAGAATATAGATTTGAACCAAAGGCAGGAAGGACTGAGGTGGAAAGAAAACAAAAGAAAAGAAAGGAAGGGAAAGAATCTAACCTAGGATACAACCTCTTTAAAGCACGGCAATGACCATAGATGAGGTTTATAGCTCGGATAACTCATTGACGTCTATTTCTTCTAGTTCCGGTATTTCGGGCTCGAGAAATATTTTCAATCTTTGGCCATTGGCCTTGAAAACAGTTCCGTCATCGTCCTGGAGGGTTATAGCTCCATGATCGGCCGCATTTACAACTAGATAAGGACGTTCCCACTTACTCCTAAGCTTACCATGACCAAACAAACGAACACGAGAATTAAAGAGAAGTACCTTATCTCCCGCTTTGAATTGCTTGATCTTGATACGCTTGCCATGCCATCATTTTGTCCGCTCCTTGTACAACTTGGAGCTGTGGTAGGCCTTCTCCCTCCATTCGTCCAATTCAGCAAATTGGATTTGTCATTTCACTCCAGCTGATTGGAGGTCCATGTTCCACTCCTTGATCACCCAATGGGACTTAAGTTCTAGCTCAACCGGTAGATGGCAGGTCTTGCCATAAACCAATTGGTATGGTGTCATACCTATCGGAGTCTTGAAAGCTGTTCTATAAGCCCAAAGTGCCTCGGGTAGTTTGCTTCTCCATCCCTTCCCCATAGCATTTACTGTCTTTTGCAGAACGTTCTTTATTTGTTTGTTCGATGTTTCTACTTGACCACTTGTCTGAGGGTGGTACGGAGTTGCAACCCGGTGGTCTACTCCCAACTCGCTGAGGCACTTCCTGAATGTCTTATCAATGAAGTGTGAGCCACCATGACTGATCACGACTCTTGGAACTCCGAAGCGAGGAAATATAATTTCCTGGAACATTTTCTTCGAGTTCTTCGAGTCGGCCGTAATGCAGGGAAGTGCTTCAACCCATTTGGACACATAGTCTACGGCCACCAAGATGTATTCGCACTGCTCTGATATCAGGAAAGGACCCATGAAGTCTATTCCCTAGACATCGAATATTTCCGCATGAAGGTTGCTCTTCAGTGGCATAGCATCTTAGGAATTGATGTTCCTGTGCTTCTGATATGTTGGGCATCGCCGCACAAATTCCTTCGCGTCTCCATACATGGTTGGCCAGAAGAATCCACTCTGCCAAACCTTAGCATGGGTCCGGAATGCTCCATAATGCCCTCCATAAGCTGAGGAGTGGCAACGCTCGAGAATCTTGCAGGTCTCACATAGCGGGATGCAGCAACGGAGTAAACCATCAGCACAGACCTTTAAAAGATAGGGGTCATCCCATAGGTGATACTTGCTGAGGTGGATCAATCTTTTTCTATCTTCTCCTGAAGGTATGTATCCGACCACCATGAAATTGACTAACTTGGCATACCATGGGCTGGATGTAGAGACCTTCAGGAGAGTGTCATCTCTCAAGTAATCGTCGATCTGTAGATCTGATCCCTTGAATTGCATGCTTGAGAGATGATCTGCCACACAATTGTCTGCTCCTTTCTTATCTCTGATTTCCAGATCAAATTCTTGTAGGAGCAGAATCCAACGGATGAGTCGTGGCTCTGCATCCTTCTTGGTAATAAGGTACTTCAGTGCAACATGATCTGTATATACTATCACCTTAGCACCGACCAAGTAGGATCTGAACTTGTCAATGGCGAACACCACCACCAAAAGTTCCTTCTCCGTTGTTGCGGTTGACGTTTCCTAGCATCACGAAAATAAATCCGCAAACGCACCGATGACAATGTAGCTTTCACCCAGAAGTATTCCAAGGGTATCGTATCCACTGAGGAACGTGTGTATATTCTCTAAGGTTCGGGTTCGTCCAAGGCCACCACACCGGTTAGAGGCAAGGAGTAGAGAGGATTCCTAAGGCTAAGAATCAAAGGTAAGATAGAACTATCCTAGTTGCTTGCTTCAGGCTACTAGCTTCCCAGAGAATAAGACTGGTGAGTTCTAGTATTTCGGCACTGGGATATACCCAAACGGGGAGGGTTCCGCTGGAAAGATAGGGCTGTCACCACCTGCTATGGGGAGGGTTCCGCTGGATAGACAGGGCTGTCACCACCTGCTACCTACCTCATCTAACCATGGGATATATCACAACCAACACGTAAGTCTAGTCTAGACACCACGTCTACACTATCGTTACTAACTCTAGCCTTAGCTACAAACTAGAGTTACCCACTAAACTAGTGAACTATTGATCCGGCTAACAACTAGGTGCAGCTAGATCTAACTTATCTAAGAAACTAAACCACAAAGGAAATCACAAACACTTACTATGATTGATAAGCATCCATCGAGGTACAAAATGGAGAAGAGCGCCAGTGTGCCCACAGGCTCCTCCCCGACTCCCCCTCACTCTCTCCCTAATTCCTAAGCACTACCTAGGCAGCACTACACCTCTAAAGGGGTGCTCCAAACTCCAAAAGTGAGAGAGGATGGAAAGGTGAGTTGTGTCCTCTTTAGAAGCCCCTCCCCTTGTATTTATTGGGGTGAACCAGGGTGCTCTCGGCCGGCAATTGAGGGGACTCACGGCAATTGGGAAGCAATTTGGAGGCGCCACGTGGAAGCTGGTAAGTCGGTTCGCCTTTACTGGGTCGGCCGACCTAGGGGGGTCGCCTGACCTAGGCCTGGCTCAGAGCGAGTCCATCTTCGCCTAGGTGACTGGTAAGTAGGCCCTATGGTCCCTGGTTGATGAGTTGGCGTGGCCCTACGTCGGTTTGCATGCTCCGATGGACCCTTTGATCCGTGTGGCTCCGAACAGTGCGTTCTGATTAGTCGGAGTGGTGTTGCCTTGGATTGAGGGTATGTTGCTTTGCTCTTGAGATGTGTTTCTTGATTTGCTTGAGCTACATACACACATATCCACCAACATATATGAAATTTGGTAATTAAACACCTACTATTTGTTGGTTGGTGCGCTCCGGTCTGTCGGCATTTTATGGCATGGATTCTGGATCTTGTTTTACCTGCATTTCCTGCCCAATTTCCTACATTGCAAAATCTCCAAGGGAAATGTGAAAATGATATTATTCAGGGTAAATATGCAGGTTAAGCATGGTAGTCATCCCACTTTTCGGGTCAAATTGACGCTCAAAATTGGTCTGTAGTGAGCGTCAACAGTTGCATAGTTCAACTGAGGTCTGGTCAATGTCTTACTTGCATAAGATATGGCATAATGTTGTTTATCCTTGCATTGACCGAGCACTGCGCCGACGGCGAAGTCACTTGCATCGCACATGATCTCGAATGGAAGACTCCAATTCGGCGGTTGTATGATGTGTGCGGACACCAGTGCCTTTCGAGGGTATAGAAGGCTACGAGGCAGTCTTCGTCGAAGTTGAATGGGGTCTCCTTGTCTAGGAGACTTGTCAGAGGCCTGGCAATATGGGAGAAGTTCTTGATGAATCTCCTATAAAAGCTACCATGACCTAGAAAACTCCGAACTAACTTGACATTTGTCGGGGGTGGTAACTGCTCGATGACTTTGATCTTGGCTCAATCCACTTCTATCCCTTTTTCTAACACTTTTTGTCCAAGGACAATTCCTTCTCTGACCTAAAATGGCACTTCTCCCAATTGAGAACTAAGTGCGTTTCTTGGCACCTCTTGAGAACTTTATCCAAATTCTCAAGGCGATCTTTGAAGCTCTTGCTATAGACTGAGAAATCATCCATGAAGACTTCCATGATGTTCTCAATCAGATCAGAGAATATCGCCATCATACACCATTGGAATGAAGCAGGTGTTTCACATAGACCAAACAACATTCGCATGTAAGCGAATGTGCCGTAGGGGCAGGTGAAGGTAGTCTTACTCTGGCCATCAGGGTGAATAGGAATCTGATGATAAGTAGAATATCCGTCGAGGTAGCAAAAGAATGAGTGCTTGGCCTGCCGTTCAAGCATTTCGTCGATGAAGGGAAGGGGGCAGTGATCCTTCCGGGTAGCCTTGTTCAGCATCCGGTAATCGATGCACATCCTCCATCCAGTAACTGTCCTCTGAGGTATGAGCTCATTTCTCTCATTTTGGACTACTATCATGCCACCCTTCTTTGTGACTACTTGAACTGGACTGACCCACTCACTGTCTTGCACGGGGTAGATGATGCCCGCGTGCAGTAGCTTCAGAACCTCTTTCTTGACTACTTCCCTCATCGCATCATTTAGTCGTCTCTGATGTTCTCTGGACGGCTTATGGTATGGTTCCATAGGGATTCGATGGGTGCATAGGTTGGGGTTGATCCCCTTCAAGTCTTGCAGAGAGTACCCAATGACAGACCTGTACTTCTTCAGGACAGTTAGGAGCCGCCGAGTTTCACTCTCTGTCAGCTTATCACTGATGACAACTGGCGTGGCTCGATTATTGTGGAGAAATGCGTACTTTAACCCAGAAGGCAGCGCTTCAACTCAAGTAGTGAAGGTTGTGGTTTATCCTCTACACTGAGCTTTCTCTGGCTGTCCGGTTCTATTTCCTGGGTAAAGGGTATGACATCATCTTCAATAATGGGCAGAGTGATCCCTTCTTAATTGATCTTCACTGATTCCTCCACTGGTTCTTTCTCCGGCCTAGCTTCGGCAAATGTGTTGCACGAACGCACTAGGCTGATCGGGATGATATCTTTGCCAATCTTAACCTCGAGCCATGCTCGGTCTCTGTTCGGATTGACAACTTGCTCTATTGGCTATCCAATCAAGACCAACTTGATGAGGACACCAACACCAACGATACATCCACTCCGACACAAGTACCTATTGCTGGTCCTATTACTCGTGCTCATGCGCATCAACTTAATCATCAGGTGAGTTCAAATCTAAGCTCATGTGCATCATGTTTAGACCATGGAGACCCGTGTACTCTTGTTTTGCTTAGGAACCAAGGAGGCGGCCGAAAGGGAAACGGATTCGCGCAAGCTGGATTCGGACTGCAGAACAGTACCAACTTGTGACGGACACCACGGTCGCATATAAACTCGGATTGGGTCGTTCAAGTACTTCGTGGAAAGATTATGAAGTCTTCTTTCAAACGGATCCGGCCTCATAGACATATCTATTACGAGTCGGCCGCAATCGTTAAATTAATACAGAGTCCGTTTCTGCCCATGGTGCTGCGTCACCCTGTTTTGGTCCAATGGGCCGTGTATCAAGTTGAGTCCATTACGGACGCGTCCTAGGGTTGGAGTACGACCCCAACACCCCTGTGGTCGTCCTCCCACGTACTTATACCCCTTAGCCGCCGCCAAGGATGCTTGGGTTTTGTTTAGATCAAGTTTAGCCTTCGCTACTTGCTTGCAAGCGCGCGTGCTGGATCAGCCGCCCGTCTTCTTGTCTTCGGAACCCCACCATTATTGAGATTGCGTGTGAAACCTTCATTTATATCTAGTAAATTCAGTACTTGTCATACTTGTTCTTGCTAGTTCTTCGATTGCTTGCAGGACGAGTGCCCTAGTGGCCGGGTGCCGCGCTCCACAAGATCGCGACAGCCATTAGAGGGGGTGTATCGGTTGCTAAGGCGCAGCTTGGAAGGCTGTAGTCGGGCCGTGAACGTCGCCTCCATCGACCAATCGAGTTATCCACGCCTCTCATCGAAAGATCGGGAATCAAACCCTAGCGGGTCGCCATTAGTTGGTAATCAGAGCAAGGTTTATCGGTGAGAGACTTCTAATTCTTCGCTGTTTTATTTTTCCTATAGTCCAGAAAAGCCAAAAAAAATAGTAGATTAGTTTACCTTCAGTCCTATAAACTCGTTTGAGCCTTTGCTAGCACTGCTTAGTTAGGGCTTGTTGAATTTTCGGTTGCATCAGTTGCGTCGAGTTGCTGGTCTTAGTTTTAGTCCTTTAGAGTTTCGAGTTCTTGTCACGTTCTAGTCACAACCGTGCGCTACCATACATACTCCGTGTTGGTGGAATCCGAGTCCATATTCGTGTTCAAGTCCGAGTTAGATTTTGTGTTGGTTTGTGACCGAATCGCACGCGGTGCTGTGATTCGAGTAGGGATCGATTTCCTAGTCCCAATTGGTTATTGCGCCGTGTTATAAAATTCCATTGCTTTTCGCACTTGTACTGCATATTTTGTAACGCTCCAGAAAGGCAGAAGTAGTCTCGGCTTACTCAAACCACAACTTTTCACGAATACATATAGCCTCGGCTTACTCCAGAGAGAGAGAGAGAGAGAAAAGTTTGTGTGCTGTGTGGCTCTTTTGAAGTCTTTTATGTTATATAATCAGTTTTGAGGATCCCCTGAAGAAAAAAAGAAAAAAAAGAGAAAAAAAAGAAGGAAAAAAAAAGAAAGGAAAAAAAAAGAAAAAAAAAGAAGAAGAAGAAAAAGAGGGGAAGAAAAAGGGGCTGTTCTTTGTGCATCTTTTTTGTTCTTCGGTGGTGTCTCGTGACTTCATTTTTGTCCAGGCTCGCGTCTCTAGCACGGTCTAGGCTAGGACCAGCATAGTACCGCCGTTGAACGATTTTTCAGCTTGCTTTTGTAACTAACGTGGTGCTAGTTCATCCTTGCTTCAGCCCACCTATAGCTCCACATATCCGACTACAGCTTGACAGGTCCTGTTGTTGCGGCACCGATACACTTCATCCCACGGTTGCAGACTTGTTGGTTGCCGTCCCCTCCTGTTGAGCAAGGTAAGAATTGGTAAGAGCTTGTGTAACAGGTTGAGTGTGAGCGCCTTGCAGTAGCTACATCCCATTAGTTGTAGGATCTTATTTCTTCACCTATTTTCGTGTTTCCTTTGTTCATCTAACCATGACAGGATCAGAGGGTGATGGGAGTTTAGGTCACTCTCCTCGTACAAAGGGAATCATACAACATTTTGAAAATAAGATGAGGAGGCATGTAGATGGGCTTGCTAAAGATATGCTGGTGTCAAATGATAAGATTGGGCAGTTGGAGGCCACGCAGCTTGCCACCAACACCAAGCTTACAAGGCTGGAGACGTCGGTCGCTCATATTGACCAAAGCCTTGCTGCTCTTTTGAGGCGTTTTGATGAGATGCATGCCAGAACTGCAAATGGGCATGAGGGAGAAAACAAGAAGGATGAGCGTGTCGAGGATAATTGGGATGATTATGTCGCTGATACTGAACTAGATGACCAAGATGCTCCTAGTCGCCGACGACTGCGAACTAATCGGAGAGGTATGGGTGGACATCGACGACGTGAGGTACATAATAATGATGATGCTTTCAGTAAAATAAAATTTAAGATACCTTCTTTCGATGGAAAATACGATCCTGATGCATACATTACTTGGGAAATTGCTGTTGATCAAAAGTTTGCATGTCATGAATTTCCAGAGAATATACGTGTTAGGGTTGCTACTAGTGAATTTACTGATTTTGCCTCTGTTTGGTGGATAGAACATGCTAAGAAAAATCCTAATAATATTCCACAAACCTGGGATGCCTTGAAACGGGTCATGCGGGCTAGATTTGTTCCTTCTTACTATGCGCGTGATCTGTTACATAGATTGCAACAATTGAGACAGGGTAATAAAAGTGTAGAAGAATACTATCAGGAATTACAAATGGGTGTGTTGCGTTGTAATTTAGTGGAGGATGAGGAACCTGCTATGGCTAGATTTTTAGGAGGTTTGAATCGAGAAATTCAGGACATTCTTGCTTATAAAGATTATACTAACATAACCCGTTTGTTCCATCTTGCTTGTAAAGCTGAAAGGGAAGTGCTGGGACGACGTGCTAGTACAAGAACTAATATTTCTGCAGGAAAACCTTCATCATGGCAGCCGCGCACATCTACCTCATTGACCGGACGAGCTCCTGCACCTTCTACATTCCCGAGTCGGTCGACAATACCCGCTCCATCCAACGATAAGAAACGTGCTCCCCCGACAAATTCAGCAACCACGACTGTCCAGAAACCAGCCACGAGTGCATCTTCGGTTGCCTCCACGGGAAGGACAAGAGATATTCAGTGCCATCGATGCAAGGGCTTTGGCCACGTGCAACGTGACTGCCCTAACAAGCGCGTTTTGGTGGTCAAAGGAGATGGTGGGTATTCCTCTGCTAGTGATTTTGATGAAGATACACTTGCTTTGCTTGCTGCTGACCATGCAGGTACTAAGGAACAACCAGAAGAGCAGATTGGTGCAGAGGATGCAGATCATTATGAGAGCCTCATTGTGCAGCGTGTACTTAGTGCACAAATGGAAAAGGCGGAGCAAAATCAACGGCATACACTGTTCCAAACAAAGTGTGTTATTAAAGAGCGTTCATGCCGTTTGATAATTGATGGAGGTAGCTGCAACAACTTGGCTAGCAGCGATATGGTCGAGAAGCTTGCACTTACAACAAAACCGCACCCACATCCATATCACATTCGGTGGCTCAACAATAGTGGTAAGGTCAAGGTAACGAGATTGGTACGAATTAATTTCGCTATTGGTTCATATCATGATGTTGTTGAATGCGATGTTGTGCCTATGGAAGCTTGTCATATTCTGCTAGGTAGACCATGGCAATTTGATACCGATAGCATGCATCATGGTAGATCAAATCAATATTCTCTATACATCATGATAAGAAAATCGTTTTGCTTCCTATGTCACCTGAATCTATTGTGCGTGATGATGTTGCTAAAGCTAAGAGAACTAAAGCTGAGATCGATAAGAATGCCAAATCTGTTAGTAGCAGGGAAGATGAGATAAGATTGAAAGGACATTGCTTGCTTGCTACTAAGTCTGATATTAATGAATTGATTGCTTCCACTTCTGTTGCCTATGCTTTGGTGTGCAAGAATGCTTTGATTTTAATTCACGATATGCAGCATTCTTTGCCCCCGGCTGTTGCTAACCTTTTGCAGGAGTATTCTGATGTGTTTCCAAGTGAGATACCAGCGGGGCTGCCACCAATACGAGGGATTGAGCACCAAATTGACCTTATTCCTGGTGCATCATTGCCAAACCGTGCGCCATACAGGACAAATCCGGAAGAAACTAAGGAAATTCAGCGACAAGTGCAAGAATTACTCGACAAAGGTTATGTGCGTGAGTCTCTTAGTCCTTGTGCTGTTCCAGTTATTTTAGTGCCTAAAAAGGATGGAACATGGCGTATGTGTGTTGATTGTAGGGCTATTAATAATATCACAATTCGATATCGACACCCTATCCCTCGTTTGGATGATATGCTTGATGAATTGAGTGGTGCTATTGTGTTTTCCAAAGTTGATTTGCGTAGTGGGTACCACCAGATTCGTATGAAATTGGGAGATGAATGGAAAACTGCTTTCAAAACTAAGTTCGGGTTATATGAGTGGTTAGTCATGCCTTTTGGGTTAACTAATGCACCGAGTACTTTCATGAGATTAATGAATGAGGTTCTGCGTGCTTTCATTGGGAAATTTGTTGTTGTCTACTTTGATGATATATTGATTTACAGCAAATCTTTCGATGAACATCTTGATCACTTACGTGCTGTTTTTAATGCTTTACGAGATGCACGTTTATTTGGTAACCTTGAGAAGTGCACCTTTTGCACCGATCGAGTGTCTTTTCTTGGCTATGTCGTGACTCCACAGGGAATCGAGGTTGATCAAGCCAAGGTGGAAGCTATACATGGATGGCCTATACCGAAGACTATCACGCAAGTGCGGAGTTTCCTAGGACTTGCTGGTTTCTATCGTCGTTTTGTGAAGGACTTCAGCACCATTGCCGCGCCTTTGAATGAGCTTACAAAGAAGGGAGTGCCTTTTAGTTGGGGTAAAACACAAGAGAACTCCTTCAACACGCTGAAAGATAAGTTGACACATGCACCTCTCCTCCAACTCCCTGATTTTAATAAAACCTTTGAGCTTGAATGTGATGCTAGTGGCATTGGTTTGGGTGGTGTTTTGTTACAAGAAGGCAAACCTATTGCTTATTTCAGTGAAAAATTGAGCGGGCCTATTCTGAATTATTCTACTTATGATAAGGAATTGTATGCTCTTGTTCGCACATTAGAAACATGGCAGCATTATCTATGGCCCAAAGAGTTTGTTATTCATTCAGATCATGAATCTTTAAAACATATTCGTAGTCAAGGAAAATTGAACCGTAGACATGCTAAGTGGGTTGAATTTATTGAATCTTTTCCTTATATTATTAAGCACAAGAAAGGGAAAGAGAATATAATTGCTGATGCATTGTCTAGGAGATACACCTTGTTGAACCAACTTGATTACAAAATATTTGGATTGGAAACGATTAAAGATCAATATGTTAATGATGCTGATTTTAAAGATGTGTTGCTGCATTGTAAAGAGGGGAAGGGATGGAACAAATTCATCGTTAGTGATGGGTTTGTCTTTAGAGCTAACAAGCTATGCATTCCAGCTAGCTCCGTTCGCTTGTTATTGTTGCAGGAAGCGCATCGAGGTGGCTTAATGGGGCATTTTGGAGCAAAGAAAACGGAAGATATACTTGCTGGTCATTTCTTTTGGCCAAAGATGAGAAGAGATGTGGAGAGATTTGTTGCTCGCTGCACGACATGTCAAAAGGCTAAATCACGATTGAATCCACATGGTTTGTATTTGCCTCTACCTGTTCCTAGTGCTCCTTGGGAAGATATTTCTATGGATTTTGTGTTAGGATTGCCTAGGACTAGGAAGGGACGTGATAGTGTGTTTGTGGTTGTTGATAGATTTTCTAAGATGGCCCATTTCATACCATGTCATAAAACTGATGATGCTTCTCACATTGCTGATTTGTTCTTTCGGGAAATTGTTTGTTTGCATGGTGTGCCCAACACAATTGTTTCTGATCGTGATGCTAAATTTCTTAGTTATTTTTGGAAGACTTTATGGGCTAAATTGGGAACTAAATTGTTGTTTTCTACTACATGTCATCCGCAAACTGATGGTCAAACTGAAGTGGTTAATAGGACTTTGTCTACTATGTTAAGGGCTGTTTTAAAGAAGAACATTAAGATGTGGGAAGATTGTTTGCCTCATATTGAATTCGCTTATAATCGATCGCTGCATTCTACTACAAAGATGTGCCCATTTCAGATTGTATATGGTTTCTTGCCTCGTGCTCCTATTGATTTAATGCCTTTGCCATTTTCTGAAAAAACGAATTTTGATGCTACTAAGCGTGCCGAATTGATGTTAAAACTGCATGAAACAACTAAAGAAAACATAGAGCGCATGAATGCTAAATACAAGATTGCTGGTGATAAAGGTAGGAAGGAACTAAAGTTTGAACCTGAAGATTTAGTTTGGCTGCATTTGAGAAAGGAAAGGTTTCCTGAATTGAGAAAATCTAAATTGCTACCTCGGGCTGATGGACCATTTAAAGTGCTAGAGAAAGTCAATGATAATGCATATAAGCTCGATCTGTCTGCGGATTTTGGGGTTAGTCCCACATTTAACATTGCAGATTTGAAGCCATATTTGGGAGAGGAAGATGAGCTTGAGTCGAGAACGACTCAAATGCAAGAAGGGGAGGATGATGAGGACACCAACACCAACGATACATCCACTCCGACACAAGTACCTATTGCTGGTCCTATTACTCGTGCTCATGCGCATCAACTTAATCATCAGGTGAGTTCAAATCTAAGCTCATGTGCATCATGTTTAGACCATGGAGACCCGTGTACTCTTGTTTTGCTTAGGAACCAAGGAGGCGGCCGAAAGGGAAACGGATTCGCGCAAGCTGGATTCGGACTGCAGAACAGTACCAACTTGTGACGGACACCACGGTCGCATATAAACTCGGATTGGGGCGTTCAAGTACTTCGTGGAAAGATTATGAAGTCTTCTTTCAAACGGATCCGGCCTTATAGACATATCTATTACGAGTCGGCCGCAATCGTTAAATTAATACAGAGTCCGTTTCTGCCCATGGTGCTGCGTCACCCTGTTTTGGTCCAATGGGCCGTGTATCAAGTTGAGTCCATTACGGACGCGTCCTAGGGTTGGAGTACGACCCCAACACCCCTGTGGTCGTCCTCCCACGTACTTATACCCCTTAGCCGCCGCCAAGGATGCTTGGGTTTTGTTTAGATCAAGTTTAGCCTTCGCTACTTGCTTGCAAGCGCGCGTGCTGGATCAGCCGCCCGTCTTCTTATCTTCGGAACCCCACCATTATTGAGATTGCGTGTGAAACCTTCATTTATATCTAGTAAATTCAGTACTTGTCATACTTGTTCTTGCTAGTTCTTCGATTGCTTGCAGGACGAGTGCCCTAGTGGCCGGGTGCCGCGCTCCACAAGATCGCGACAGCCATTGGAGGGGGTGTATCGGTTGCTAAGGCGCAGCTTGGAAGGTTGTAGTCGGGCCGTGAACGTCGCCTCCATCGACCAATCGAGTTATCCACGCCTCTCATCGAAAGATCGGGAATCAAACCCTAGCGGCTCGCCATTACAACTCTTCACCTTCCAGGATATCGAAGATATGGAAGTCCAGGTACACCTTGTTGATCCTAATGCGAACGGGAATAACTCTGTGAATGCCTAAACATTCCATGATCTGGTCCTTCTAGTGCTATGTGACATGCCATGGCTTCAGACATCACATTCACCCTGACTTTTGGGTCATAAGGAACTACTCGTTGGATAGTTTCCCCAATAGTGTAGAGGAGCACTCTGAAATCTTCGTAGAGTCGTATAATCTGCTACTTGATTTGGCTTCCTCTGTCCATTCCTTGCTCATGACTGCAGTAAGGCCCTCAATCTGTGGGGTGGCTTCCGGAACGAATGCCTTAGATCCTGAGCACTTACACCTGTGTTCTTTGGGCAACTTTGTTGAATTGCTCAACTCCATATACTCTTCTTCTGTGAAGAGATTAGGGATGAACATAGGCATATCTTCGATGAGTGGCTCTGAATCGAAGGTCTTGGGTGGTTCGGTGATTTCCTCTATGTATGGTGGAGGTGGATAGGATGCAGCTGAAACATGGTGTATCTGCTGCTTCTCTCTGGGATGATCACTTGGTTTGGGTAACTCGTCAAAGACACCCGTGTACTAAGTACTGTTAAGGACTCTTTCCAGAATTTCCTTTGCCTCAGACACTGTCTTGTACATGATCGATCCCTCGGAGGCGCTATCCAGAAACTGTGCACTCTCCGGCTTCAACCCTTGAACGAAGTGTTGCATAAGCATTTCCTCTGGAATGTTGTGTGGTGGACCAGAGGTGGCTAGATGCAAGAATCTTCCCCAGGCTACTCCAAGTGACTCATCGCCTTGTTGGAATGACAAAAGCTGGAGGCGATGCGGTATCACTTTGGAGACAGGATAGAAGAAAAGACTAAGCTCGTCCTTCAGTGTAATCCAATATCCTCCAACTCTCCCTGCCCTCCGGTCGTACCAACTCTTAGCTGCTCCCATCAGAGAGAACGGAAATAGCTTCCACCATAGTGTGTGTTGAGACATGCCGGGTATAATGATGAGAGAACAATTTTCCTTGAAATCCTGCAGGTGAGTGTAGGGACACTTGTCCTTTCTACCAGAAAAGGACTGAGCTCGAACCATGGCTACGAAACTGGGACGGATCTCGTAGCCATCAGTCAATATGGGGTGGCAAGATGGTGGCGGTTCTGAGTACTCGCGGTACGGTTCTGAGTACTCACGGTACGAAACTGCCGGATAACTAGGAGCGAACTCCATTGGGTAGATGGTATGGGCGGGAAGGTGTACAGTTGAAAAGCTCTAAAACTAGTATTGCTACCATTCCCCGGCAACAACACCAGAAAGCTTGTTGGCACTCCTTAGCCTTTACGAACTAATCCGCATGTGCACGGATAGCGATGTAGCTTTCACCAGGGAGTTTACCTGGGTTATCGAATCCAAGGAACGACAGATGCAACCAACTCTAGAACTATTCAACCGGACCCACCTAGAGAGAGGAGGTAAGAGGGTAGGGGGCTTAACTTCAGTTAGCCAACTCATTACCCAGATAACTAGAAGCTATACTAACTTGATCTGCTTCGGCGGCTGGGGTGGAAGGACCACAGACTGAGGGAGAAATGGGGGGTCCAACTCGGCCAATGATCTACTGCTATGGAAACACCCGAACGTGGTGGACTACAAGGGACGGACAGGGCTGTCACCACCTGCCGCCTACCACATCAGTTCCGTGGGGTGGAACACAACCAAAGATAACTATCAAGCCTAAGCACCATGCTTCAACTATCCAATTACTGACTTCCACCACACGTTAAGGCAAGAAGAAACCCCAAATGGCAAGGCTTGCTGAACCACACAGACAAGGGATCCCGCAGATCAAAGGAATTAAACTAACTAGGTACTGATAGTAAAGACAAAGACTAGCAAGATACTGAAGATAAATGAGAAACTTACTTTGATAATATTCCCCTGAGGTGGATACAAAGTAGAGAAGGACCAAGAGAAAACCTCGGCTTCTTTCCTAGCTCGGCTCTTGCACAAGCTCTCACCTCACACTCTCCCTATTCTACACTTGAACTGAAGCTACTAAGAATCTCACTTCTCTCTTGGATGGTGTCTTACAAATGAGAAATGGAGCTCTATTTATAGCAGCTAGAGGTCGGTAACCGGTGAAAGGTGTCAAGACCATGCGACCTTGGAAGTTATCGTAGCTTCCACACGAAGTTGAGCATCAGAGGCTGACAAGTGGGGCCAGCCGGCCTCTCCTAGGCCGGACGGCCTGGGGATGGTTCCACTTGGCACCGCCTTTCGCGTGGACATCTCTAATCGCTTCCTGAGGTCTGTAGCTGTTGCTTTTTAGTTAAGCAATGGTTTTGGACATGCATGTGGGCCCTTTGATCCATGTGTGAAGCCTTTCGGGTCCTCGGATCAAACCGACTTCAAATGCATGATGCATGATCCTTCTGGGTGTGTTTCTTGACTCCTGGATCCGTGATGTGGCCAGAGGAGGGAGAGACAGGCCGGCCGGTAATGATGAGGACATCCTCCACTATTACCCGCTAATAAAGACGCAACAAAGGGGACCAAGTGGCCCAGTTGTAGTCAGGCGGCGATCGTGTGAGCCTCTGAATAATCCCACCTTACTTAACTTGGGAGGAGGAAGCCACCTTAAATGGAGAGCCACACTTCCCCTATTGGACTAGTCTTTTAGGGAGATTGGGCCTTTCCCCGAGTGGGTGTGCCTAAGAACTGTTGGGGTTCGGGCAACCTTAATTTATTGGGCCTCGGCCAACCGCACCTGGGCAGGATGCATCATAGGCCGGCCGGCCTGGGATTTCTCCCATTTCGGCCCAAATTCGCACACTATTTTCCTGGAATGGTAAATGCAACAAAACTTGTGGAACTTGTTAGTGTGGTTAGTTTTACTCATTTTTGACTTGTAAACCATGAAAATCGGAGGAATGTTGGCGGTAAAAATCATCGAAATCGACCGCCAACAAGCATCACTTTGCCTTGGTGAGGAGTTCAAATAACAAAGAGTGATTTGAGGGAACAATTTGAGGAGCCAAGGCTGTGCTTGATTTTGAAAATAAACAAAAGCCCAAGTTTCCAAGCAAGGAAGGCTAAGGGACCTGAAGTCTAAACCGTTCCAAACTTCAATTATCAAGATTAGTTTGGTAGACACTCATAAAGTTCACAGGTACATGAAAAGCTTGGAATAACTTGTATGCAGGTTACATTCAAAGAAGTTGCATCCACCTTAGTCCTTCAACCTTTACTCGAGGACGAGCAAATGCATAAGTGTGGGGGTGTTGTTGATGGTCCTTAAGTTAGAAATCTCACTGTCAACTTCTGTAAACAATAGCAACAAAACAAACACCAAAACTAGAGATAGGCATTTATGCTAATCAATTCCATAAGTTTTGGTGAATTATGAATTTCAGGATACAAGTCAGGAATAAGGTGAAAACACGGAGAATACACAGCATAAATGCACAGAAGATTGTCCACTGCATCACACAAAGATTGGAGGGCCCATAAATCAGAACAAACGGGCACACCAAGGAAGCAATCACCAAGAAGTATCTTCAGGGCCCAGATGTCACACATTCAAGGGAGGCTGTGCAAGGGGAGAGCCACCTAGGGGTCGGCCGACGCCCTGGGTTGGCCGAACCTGGACAGCCTCCCATCCAGGTGCATCTTGGGGAGGAGTAGCCCCTAAGCAACCTCAACCCCGTGGCTAAGGTTTTCATACTCTTCCTCAAGGCTATATAAATGGCCCCTCTCCCCCTCATTCACACACAACACATTTTGGAGAAGAAGAGAAGGAGGGACTCCACCCACTTGTATCATTAGGATAGGGAGTGTGTGAGGGAGAAAAGGAGGAGAAGAGCCGGACTTGTCGGCCTCTCTCCGATCTTGTACCTCGATGGATACGATTCGTTTGAGTAAGTATCTAGGCTTGTTCATTGGTAAGCTCTTGGTAAGGTTAGTCTTCTTTTGTTATTCGTTTACAGGTTCATCGTCCATTCTCGTAACGGTTGCTCTGGTAGAGGGCCCCTGATAAAGACGGGTAACCCCGCGCGACGCTGGAGTAGTAGACGACAAGCGTAGACAAGGTGTCTAGGCTCTAGTTTACCTTTGTTTGTTGCGAGCCCAGCTGGCATTGTGAGGTAGACGGCAGGTGGTGACAGCCCTGTTCGTCCGCTACAAAGCTACTTCGTGGTTAGTGTAGTCCTCCCCGGCTGAGTTGGAGTAGAGCTAATAGCCGGAGGTCCTTAGCAGACTAAGGTCAGACCGGTGCCCGAAGTAAATAATTAGCAACCCAAGCTTATCCTTCCTTCAATCCTTCCCTTTAGATAAATCACACTACCCAGGCCATTCTATCTCTTTTTGTAACACCTCGGGTGTTTAAATTACGAAATAAGCCTCATTAGCTTAACACGATGCATAAATAACTAAGAAAAGTTTAAAAGAAAAGAATTATAAATTGGTTTTGCTTTGAATTAAAAATTGATGTGTATATGTGCACAAGTACATGTATGTTAATCAAACAAATTAAATAACTTTCACATCGATGCTAACATGGCTACGAAATTGATTAGGCACATCGTTATTGACATGATAATCAAACTTCTAGTTGAAGCCTAGGAGAGAATATAAATTTTTGCCCAAAAAATGACGTGTCCTCCGAATCATACTTTTTGAGTTTTTAAAATAACTTCTAAACTAGAACTCAAATGAACTTTGGCTTGAAACAAAACTTTTGTAACTTTTCATTTTGAACAACTTTTATGATCAGAGATTTTTGAGTTGCAACACGAAATTTTGAGAAACACTTGAATTTGCAAACCAGCCCCTGCCTTTTCATCTATTTTCACTTCAGACCCTTCTCCACGTCGCCCGACCCTCCGCCTTCCATTGCAGACCTTCCGACCCTCTGCCCCGCCCGACCCTCCAACGCGCAGTCGCTGCAGACCCTTCTTCCTCCGTTCCGCTCGACCCTCCGCCGCGCAGTCGCCGCTGACCCTCCGCTTCGCCCGACCCTCCGACGCGCAGTCGCTGCAGACCCTTCTTTCTCCGTTCCGCCCGACCCTCCGACGCGCAGTCGCTGCAGACCCTTCTTTCTCCGTTCCGCCCGATCCTCCGACGCGCAGTCGCCGCTGACCCTCCGCTTCGCCCGACCCTCCGCCCGCCGTGCAGTCGCCGCTGGCCACTTGGCCCGCGATGCTTGACCAGCGCTTGGCGCCAAGCCAATGCCTGGCCGCGCCCTGCTCGCACGTGCTCCTCCCCACGCCGCGCACGTCACGCGCACGCCGGCGACGCGCGCCTCTGCTCGCCGCCCGCCGCGCCCAATGGCCAGTCCGCGCCGTGCCTGAGTTCCCGCCGCGCCCAATGGTCAGTTCGCGCCGTACTCGTGTCCCCGCCGCATCGCGCTAGTCGCCGCGCTCGCCGCCCGGCAAGCCAGCTGCTGCAGCTCCTCGCCCAACCCGCGCACCGTGTGATCTCCCCCTCCCCCATGCCAAATCCCCAGCGCCCAATCCCCTGACCGCGCCCGCCGCACGCTGGCTCTGCTCGCCGCCCGCCGTGACCAGTAATGCGCCCCCATCGTGCCGCCCCTCCCCAGCGTTGCCCGGTCCTCTCCCTCCCTCCCGCAACCTATAAAAGGCGACACAAGGCCACTCGCACGCGCCTCAACCCACCAGAACGCCGCCGCTGCTGCCATTGCCGCTGCCGTGCACCACCCGCCCGTGGAGCCCCATCCTCCAGCCTCCCACTACCCAAACCCATCACCCAGCGAGCTTGCCCTCCATACACTGAAGCTCACCGGCCTCTTCCCCGACCATCTCGACCGCCGGAGCACCACCAGCGCCGCCCGCGCCGCCGCTGCTCCCCTTCTGCTCCGCGGACAGCCCGCTCCGAAGCTCCTCCGTCCAAGCCAAGCCTCGAAACGGGTTCCCTTCAATGCCGCGAAGCTCATCGACCAGCCCACGCCCTCCCCTCCTCGCCGGAGCACCGTCGCCGACGCTCCGCACCGCCGCCGCCGCTCTGCTCCGCGCCGACGAGCCACCTTCAGCCACCCCCAACCCCGACCAAGGCCACCCCAAGGTAGCTCTCACCTCCTTGGATCTTCCCGACCCTTTTCCCCTCTCCGCCGATGAGCCCCCTCGCCGGAATTTGGCCGGCCGCCGTGCCAGCGCCACCCAGGGACCCAATTGCAACGATTGAAATCCTTAAAAGAGTCTGCACACAAGTTTCTAGGGGCATAACTGTAACCTGTGTTTAAACTTTGAATTCAAAAACAACAAAGTTGTAAAATTCATATAAAATCACAGAAAAATCAGAAAAATACAAACACAACTGTTCTGGGATCGTTAGAAGAAACTCTACAACTTTTGTAACATGCTTTTCTTCAGTTGCATGCTAAATCTTGCTCTAAATTAAATGGAATGTTTAATAGACTTTAATTGTACCCACTGTTGTAGACCAGTTCTGAATCTGATTTTTGGACAGTAGATTGGTTGTTTGATGTGTAGGCCAGTATAAAACTATTAGGACCAGAACCCATATCTAGCTAAACTTTTTGTTAAACTTTGTTTATGCCATGAAATAATAGAACTAATTTGTAACTGCTCTTATATTGTGATTCATGTTGTGAAACTTTTGCAGAGCTGTTATAGTGATGCCTAAATACTACAGAAAAAGTTTAGAACCTTTTTCCTTTCTGTAACCTATTTATATAATTTTGTGGTAGGAAAAATGCACTAATTCAAATAATTAGTGTCTGTGATTGGAAAATGTTCAACTTTTTACTGTGGGACACTTTAGAGTAGCTCTTGCTGTATAAAAAGTTTCATACACAGAAACCCTGTAAAACGTCCTGTAGAAATTAATCTTTATTAAAATAGGTGTAGCTTATCCTATTTATTATGCTTTGTATCCTGCACAATAAAATCTGAAAAATTTACCCCCTGTAAAATTTTTGGCATCAATACTTGCATGGTTCGTCCTATATAAAAATAACTATGTTCTAGCAGTAGCTGTGTATTACATTTTTCATAATCATTCTACTGCATAAAAATGCCTAAAATTTTTACAGTGCTTTTGTCTCTGCATAATGTGCTCTAAATAAAATTTTTATCACCAGAAGTTACCTAGTCCAGAAGTTGTGTTTAATCCATGTTGTGCTTAGAAAGATTAGTCTCCAAAAGAACACAACCCCCAACACAAACCTTCCTTGTTTAATGGAGTTAATTAGATTAAGATTGTTGGCGCAAAAACCGGCTAGGAATCGGCCGATGACCTTCAGCGTCGGACACACGACCCGGAAGAATTTGCTTAACTCCTGTTCGGGTGATTGCCCTGGTGCGGTTCGCATGGCGTGCCAGTCAATCTGATCTGTTGATTGACAAGGAAATAAACGTATTAAATTCCGGGTGCTCCGATCGGCTGAGGTTCCGATCTGTCCCGAAAATCGTATCAGGGAATCGGCCGATTTGCTATGAAGATGACCGGCTATGGATCAGCCGATAATCACGTAATAATTGCAAAGAAAACTGCTGGAGCAACTTAAACAATTATTACAGATGCAACACTTGAAATAAATCTAATCGGCTGTATGATAATGAACGAGGGAAAGCAATGATAAAGCTGATAGTTTCGATCTCAAGCTGGATAACTGGTGATAAAACTAGAACAATAGGTAAAACCTATAATTTCAGTAAATATCGATAACTGGTGAATACTAAACGAAACAACGGTGATGCGCCTGAAGTTAAAGCTTAGATGTTATTCGATAAGCGGAACCTACCAATTGGCCGGAGATCGTGTCGATGCAGCCCTGCCAATCCATACGAACTCGTGAAAGAAAAAGAAGTATTGGCGAAGTCGCCGACTTGAAAGTAAAGTGCGATGAAAAAGTAGATTGTTTTGTTGATTGATTGATGTATATTCTACAAAGCCCTGATGGCTCCTATTTATACCCTAGGACTAAGACTCCTGATCGATTATGATCCGTTACAAACTTGATTTAAATAGAAAACTACTATATCTATAATATTTTCCTAAAGGAAACGGGCTCCCGCAAAATCTTCTGCCGCCATCTCCTAGTCCAATCAGGATTCTTTCCATTGCTTCACGACCGAGTTGACATCGTTCTTTTGACCAACGTCACGTAATTTTTGACTGAGATCCTCTGTTGGGATTCCAATGGCTTCATCCCCCTATTTGTTGGCGCAAGCTGCATCGCCAATCGGCCGATCCTTAATTGTAGCCTCAATCAGCCGATTCCCAACTGTAGCCTTTAAATCTGCCACATCGGCCAGTCTCTTCCTTCCCTGACGCCGATTCAACACGTGTCAAAATCTGGCATCAACACATGCCCCCCAGTTTTGGAGTAAAACATAACTTTTACATCGAAACTCTTTTTTCTTAATCTTTCCTCCGAAACAAACGCAACAAAAATCTCCCTCCATTTCGCGGTCTTCTACATGATGATTGCAATCTTCTCGAACCGGGTGCTTGAGATAACTGTTCCCCTGGAATTCGTGCAGACGGCGCGGCAAAAATCCCGCCTTTACCCTTTCTCTCTCGGACTGTCTTTAAGTACCGGCGTTCTCTGCCGCTCCTTCCACACGAGCCTAGTAATCTCCTCCCCAGCAAATCACTGTTCATCTTCTCCCAGCGCCCTCTCGGTTTCCAACCGCGTCTTCCAGCGATCTTCCTCACAACTGCAATCTGCTCCATCCTTCCAATGGCGGCGCCATCAGCAACTCCACCAACCGCGGAAGTTCCGCCAGCAACTCCCTCGGCGACGGCGGTCACATCGGCAACTCCATCGGTGACTCCATCGGCGACGATGAGTTTCATTCCTGAGGTAATCATCCGAAACTTTCCTCTTTTACTTTTTACTGCTCAGGCACTTTTTAGATCCATTCTCAGTTTTCTCCCTTTTCCCCCTTTTTTAGGCATTTAGGCACCAAATCACTATTCCCCTTTCCGAGGCCCCTGGTCTCATCTGCTTAGGTCCTATGGGGAATCCAGACCCAACTGATTTGATCAACTTAGAAACCCATAGAATTCCTTTCAAGCAGTCACCTATGGATTTGGGTCAGTGGGCAGGTGCTTTTAGATCTTGGCGGAATGAAACCCCTGGCTGGAAAGAATGGTACCAAAGATTAGCCAATTCCAAGAGAGTTCAGTGGGATGAGTTAAAAATCGGCCAGTGCATCAATCTCTCCTTGTCCCAAATGGAGAAAAATGAACCCTTAGTAATAGCGGCCTCCTATTTCTGGTCTGACGCGCTCAACGCGTTTCTCTTTGGGCATGGACCTATGACTCCAACCCTGGCCGATGTCCTGATACTGACCGGCCTTGACTTTTCCTCCCCTGATACACCCTTTGATTATCTGATCAAACCAACCTATCGGCTAGAGACAAAAGGAATCGACGGTGGAAGGGGTATGTCAGCAAAAACATGAGGACCGGGACAATTTCAGAGAGAGAACATACAGCGTTCTTAATGATGTGGCTAGAGAAGCATTTCTTCTATGGCAGAGCAGTCGGCCCTTCCTCCAATACACAAGCTCTGGCAGAAGCTCTATCAATAGGATCGGCCATCCCCCTTGGGAAACACCTGTTAGGATCGGCCTACCATATGATGCACCAAATCGGCGTCAAATTATCAAAAGGGGAGCCGATTGGTAATCCTGGTGGTCCTTGGTGGTTCATCACCCTCTGGCTCAACTTGTACATGAGCAAAGTCTCCCAGCAGCAGATAGAGACCAAAACATTTCCCAATATCGAGTCAGAGGAGAATCACACCATACGACGACGGTGCACCTCTTTTGGAGAAGCAGCATCAGTCTTCCCTGGTTGTCAGTTCACTGCCACCCGAACGGCCGAATATTTCAGATGCTCTTGCAACGGCTTCAGTGAAGAGACCACCAGATGGTATCCGTATCAGATGACAGAGCCGATCTTTAAGCTTCCTGTCTGTTATGATTCATCATCCAACTCTTTTGATGGTGATCTCATGGATATTCTGATCAAGCCAGGGATTTTACCGGCAAACTTCTTTTCTGGGAAAGACTTTCCAACCTACGAATTTTATAACCCACCAGTCACAGCACGACAATTCGGCTTTGGTCAGCTGCCGATTCAAGTCTATTTTGCCAGCCGTGCAAAATTCCGAGATGAACTCACCAAGAGCCTCGACTACAGTCGGCTGTGTAATCTAGTGCCAGACTCCAGTACCATCGACCTAAACAACTGGATAGTGACTCCCTTTGCCATCCAACAATCCAAACTATGGTGGGCAGAATGGAAGCAGTACCTCTTCTGTTCGTCTCCTTCGACATATTGTAATAATCTGGACCCAGACAACATCGATTCAAACGCAGCGGTACATCCTTTCTCCAGCCGATTTCAACATTATCCCTTTTCATGCTACAATCTAGCCGCTAACTCGTATTTCTCTTTTCAGTCCGAAAGTCAAATAATCCCGACGCGGAGCCGAAGTGGTACGCATATTGAGAGCAATCGCCCATACACACCATTTCCACTTATCGGCCATCACGCCCCGACAATCAAAGACATCACCAGCGGCCGATGGAAGCAAACACCGAAAAGGCCCACTTTAAAGTAGACGAGCCGCCGAGTACGTGCCCGCATAGAACCAGCTGATCAATCGGCGGCGGCATCGGCTGAACCTCCAACTGCGCCGACTTTGCCGATTGTCGAGGAGGTCGATCCCCAGACTGCTACAGAAGCTGGAGCAGCCGCTGCATCACTGCTAGTAGAAGCTGTTCAGGTAACTCCGCATACTTCACATACTTTTAAGTATACTATCAATAAACTTCTTCCTTCTGCCAGTCCGCACGAATTGCCAAGCGCAATCTCCACAGCAATCGGCTACGTCCCAAGCGGTAGCCGAAACGCCAGCGATTTCTCTCACCGAGGTAAAGTTTCTTAACTCAATTTCTTGATCCTCAACAGAAAACTAACCGATTTGTGATGCAGGCCAATCTGGGTGCGTCAATTGTACCTCCCCAACAAACATCGGCCGGAAGACCCACAGAGATATGGCAAGCATCTCATATCATCAGACTTAATTATTCGCGGTATACTCATAAAATCTTCTTCCCATACCTTTCCAGGAGGCTGGCCCGAGCAGGGCATTGATAGTCGTCGAGTCTTCTTCTTCTGATGAGCCGATCGCACCGGTTCCGGAGACAAGGGTGGTACTTCCGCCGGCGCAAGCAAGGGAAATCTGTTTCAAAGAGGTAAGGAACTTATCACCCAAATCGGCCGATTCCCCCTTACTGTCTGCTAATTTGTATTTTTACTTTTTTATTTCGCAGGAGCAGGACACTCCCAACAACAGTCTTTTCACTTTCGCGGTTCCCCTTTCTGACGATGAAGAGGTCGCTTCACACCAAGTTACATCGAGCTCAATTCCTGATGACGTTCGTGCCAAGCTCGAGAGTATGCAGACCCTCCTCCAAGACGATATCTGCCGATTAGTGGGAGATGCCTCATCGATTCGGCGACTTCTTAATGACATCAGAGGCCGAATTCCAGAGGAAGCAACAGAGGCTCTGGATCCTGTTGCATACATAGAGTCAATGCGGACTTCAGTGTTCAGGGCCTTGCACCATATGGCCGATCGCGCCAAGCTAGCGAAAGCCCGCGAGGAAGAAGACTCTTACAAACACCGAGCCCAAGAGGTGTATCAGCGAATCAACTTCCTTGAGAACTCTGTTCCAGATATCGTCGGCGCCATAGATCGCCTCAAACAGCGAAGGGCAGAGCTAGCCGAAGAAATGGAGCAGGTGACCAAGGCCATAGCTGCTGAAGAAAAGAGACTCCAAGACCTTCCATCTGTCATCGCCAAGCTGAAGCAAGAAAGACATAACCTGGCCCGTGAAGCAATAAAACTTCATCGTCATATGCCAGAAATTCCCGGATCGGCTGTTGACGACCAAAGAGTGTTAGACTCGGCCGATCAAATTAGGCAACGAGCTATTGCGACTATTGATGCCCTCCTTGGGTGAATTGTAAAGAATCCTGTAAACATTTAATGCCCTCTTAATGTTGACGCACCGATTCGAATTTGGACCGTCTTCTTTGGCATCTTTTCATTTATGAATGCTTTTACTCCGATGGGACGCATCCTACCGTCTCTTTACCCCCTTCCTTCTATAAGTACGAGATCCCATATCGTTTCCAAAGGCGTCTGTATTACCCATCTTCTTCCCCTCCAATAATTTGATCTTTGTCCTTCCAGGCTAGACATCAAGATGTCTTCTTCATCTTCCTCCTTCTCTGTCAACCAGGTACGAACTCTCTTCTATTTCCTCCCTTGACATCTCAATCACTCTGACACTGGGTAGTTGTTTGCTTCTTCTTTAGCCGATATGCCTTAGTCCCAGTCTGTAACGAGCGATTGAAGTTATGCATTCAGATGAACCGTTGTCGCAGGCGGACATAGATCTGATAAAAGCTCATTTTGAAGAACTCGAAGGTCATGTTCCTGCTGACGTCCAGAAAATCTGGGACCATATAGACGCTTACTGCTCCAGGCGACCGCCAACTGAAAAGAGTCATCCACTCCCTCGCTCAGTTGCCCTTGAGGATGCTGTGGCGGGAACATCCCAACCACCTCTTGACAGGAGCCATCCACTCCCTCATCAAGTCGAGGCTGAAGCCACCATGGAGGATCTGGAGGAGAAGAGCATCCGCCTTTTGATAAAATTAGGCCGGATCAAGAGAGAGATCAAGAAAAAGCGTGATCAATAGGTATATTGGTACTTTTTTATTCTAAGGGCGACTTGTACCATGTCGGCCATGTATTCTGCTGTTTTCACTGAATAATGATTGGTCAGACCAAATCAAAATGTCTCCTCCTTAAGGCGATGTCATTTTTACATTGGCTATATAGACAAAAGCCGATAGGAGTCGGCCACGTTGTCTTGATGCATCTCACCGCAAGTAATGCACCTACCCATATACTTGGATAGTACCTCTTCAGATATCTCCCGTTTAAGGCTCTTGTGAATTCTTCCCCTTCGATAGTTTCTAGTATATATGCATTTCCCGGAGCACATCGGCCGATTCTATACGGCCCCTCCCACGTGGGCGACCATTTACCGAATTTGGGATCCTTAGACCCTATCGGCAGCACCAACTTCCATACCAAATCTCCTTGGGAGAATTGTTTAACCTTGACCTTCTTGTCATACCACCTGGCCACCCTTTTCTTGTTTTCTTCAATGCTAATCAGGGCTGTCAATCGCTGACTCACCGAATCATCGAGCTCTTCCTTCATGAGGAAGGAATAGTCATCGGCTGTCAACTGATCTTGAAGCGATGTACGCCTTGACCCCGTCCTCAATTCCCAAGGCAAGACTGCCTCGTGACCATATACCAACTGATAAGGAGATATCTTAGTGGCCCCGTGGCAAGCCATCCTATAAGCCCATAGAGATTCAGCCAAAGACATGTGCCACTTCTTGGGTTGTTCCTCTATCTTCCTCTTGATCAACTTGATTATCCCCTTATTGGACGATTCGGCCTGGCCATTGGCTTGAGCATAGTACGGAGAAGAATTCAATAGTTTAATCTCCATATCGGCGGCAAATTCTCCGAATTCCCCTGAGGTGAACATCATTCTTTGATCAGTTGTGATAGTCTGAGGATACCAAACCGATAGACAATGTGGTTCTTTAACAAAATCGATCATATCGGCCGATGTCACGGTCTTTAATGGAACTGCCTCCACCCATTTGATAAAATAATCAGTCTACTAATATAAACTTGTGCCCTTTGCTTGATGGAGGGTGAATCTGCCCGATAAGATCTATTCCCCAACCTCTGAACGACCACGGCTTGATTACCGGATTCATAGCCGAAGCTGGCGCGCGCTGCACATTGCCAAACTTCTGACAGTCTTGGCAACCTTTATAATATTTGAAACAATCTTCGAGAATCGTCGGCCAATAATACCCATTGTTTCTGATCATCCACTTCATCTTGTGAGCCGACTGATGGGCTCCGCATACACCTTCATGGATTTCCCCCATCAGGACCTTTGCTTCTTCTGTTCCCAGGTATTTGAGAAGAACTGCATCAATCGTCAGGTAAAACAAATCGTCTTCGAGTAACACATATTTTGTGGCCTGAAAACGCACTCGCCGATCCACCTTCTGGGATGGATCCTTCAAGTAATCGGCAATCTCCTTTCACCAATCGTCGGCCGCGAGTTCCAGAATCATAGCCCCTTGAATCGGCCGATATCCGGACACGTGTTGGGCAAGCCTATTGGCCTCTTCATTGTAATTTCTGGGAATGTGCTCGATTACCGCAGACTTGAATTCCTTTAACAGTTGGAGGCAATCTTCATAGTAAATTCTTAAGATATCATCTTTGCATTCAGATTTCCCCGTTAGTTGATCTACGATGAGCATGGAATCTCCAAAAATCTCGACTGCATCAACTTTGACTTCCCTCAACAATTGAATACCTTTTAGGACGGCTCGGTATTCCGCCTGGTTGTTGGTTGCGGATGCTTCTATTGGCAGAGAGAAATCATAGCTTGCCCCCCGAGGCGATACAAGAACGATGCCGATTCCCGATCCGGCTCCACACGAAGAACCATCAAAATACAGAGTCCATGGAACCGGTTCAACGACAGTAATTTCCGGTCCACAATGTTGAGCCACGAAATCGGCCATGACCTGACCCTTGACAGCCTTAGCCGATTCGTACCTTAAGTCAAACTTTGACAGAGCCAGGATCCATTTTCCAATCCTTCCTTTCAAAATTGGCATGATAGTATATATTTCACCACATCATCCTTGCATACGACTATGCACTCTGCCGATTACAAATAGTGCCTGAGCTTGGTACACGAGAAGTATAGACACAGGCACAACCATTCCACTGGGGAATATCTTGTCTCGGCGTCCAGGAGTCTTCTGCTGATGTAATATACCACTCGTTCTTTTCCTTCGAACTCTTGTACCAGCGCTGATCCGATAGCCTGTTCATCAGCCGATAGGTATAGTTTGAACGGCTTGTCAGGCTATGGCGGGACTAACACAGGTGGTGAACTTAGATACTTCTTGATATCTTCCAACGCTTTGCGTTGTTCCTCTCCCCACATGAATTCCTGATCGGGCTTCAATTTCAACAGAGGAGTGAAAGCTTGAATACGCCCGGACAAGTTGGGTATGAATCTTCTAATAAAATTGACCTTGCCGATGAGGGACTGCAGCTCAGTTTTATTCTGCGGAGCCACAACCTTATTGATGGCGGATATGGTCTTCCGGTTGACCTCTATCCCGCACTCATGGACCATGAATCCTAAGAATTGCCTAGCCGATACGCCGAATGCGCACTTGTTCGGGTTCATTTTCAACCCATGCTTCCTTGTGCACTCCAATACTTCTTGTAAATCGGCCAGATGTTCCTGATGACCTTTCGACTTGACCACAACATTGTCGATGTAAATTTCCACCGATACACCAATGAGCTTGTGAAAGATATAATTCATAGCCCGCTGGTATGTAGCACCAGCATTCTTTAACCCAAAGGTCATTACAACCCACTCGAATAGACCGAGGTGGCCTGGACACCTGAACGCCATCTTCGAAATATCTTCTTCAGCCATTAATATTTGATTGTACCCAGCATTACCATCCATGAAACTGATAACTTTATGTCCTGCGGCAGCATCTATCAAAACATCGGCTGTCGGCATCGGATACCCGTCCATTGGTGTAGCCTGGTTTAGGTTCCTGAAGTCGATGCATACGCGCAGCTTTCCATTTTTCTTATATACGGGTACAATATTAGAAATCCATTCGGCGTAACGGCACTGCCGAATAAATCTTGCTTCAATCAGTCTTGTGATCTCGGCCTTTATATCAGGTAGGATTTTGGGGTTGCACCGTCGTGCAGGCTGCTGATATGGCCGATATCCTGATTTTATAGGCAACCGGTGTTCAACAATGGACCGGTCTAGACCAGGCATCTCATGGTATTCCCAAGCAAAGCGATCTTTGAATTCTTTTAATAAACTTGTCAATTTACACTTGTATCCGGGATCCAAGCTAGCACTAATATACGTCGGCCTTGGCTTGCTACCATCTCCTAAATCCACCATCTCCAATGAATCGGCCGACGTAAATCCATGCCCAAGCTTCCCGTCTTCTCGGACGAACTGATCCATCTAATCTGAATCTTCGGAGCCGACTGCTTGGATCGGCTGTAGACCAAAATTGGACACTTTCAGAAAATTAGTATCCCAAGTTCTACCAGATATACACTTGACGTGTTCACAGCTCCATTGTTGCGTGTCGGCCGCCGCAACACTGTAGGTGGAATCGGCGGTGACTATCTCTGTACTGTCGCCGACCCACTGTACAAGGCATTGGTGCATTGTAGACGGGACGCAGCAATTCGCGTGTATCCAATCGCGACCGAGCAACATGTTGTAGGACCCTTTACCATTAATAATAAAGAAGGTAGTGGGAAGAGTCTTACTGCCGATGGTGAGGTCGACGCAGAGCGCTCCGCAGGTGGGAGACACGTTGCCTTCAAAGTCTGTGAGCATCATGTCCGTCTTGGTCAGGTCTTCATCACTTTTGCCTAACTTACGGAACATGGCATATGGCATGATGTTGACTGCGATGCCCTCGTTCACTAGTAGCCTGGTAACGGGTCGTCTGTTAACGTGTCCTTTGAGAAATAGTGCCTTGAGATGTTGCCATTTTTCGTCTTCTGGTTTCTCAAAGGTGGCTGTCATCGGCTCCAAAACCAACTATGCCATCTGCTCCCCCATCCTTGTCGCTTTATCGCGATCGGCAGGCGCCATGAACTCCATCGGCAATATGAACACCATGTTGACATCAGCTGCCGATTCTTGATTGTCGCCCTCTTTGTTGTTGTTTCTTTTGGGGCGCCAGACCCGAGACCTGTCGTTTTTCTTATCCAGCACCTGCCTCTGCTCTTCCTCTTGTTGTTCCCATTGGCGCAGGCGTTGGATTCTTCGTTTTTGAGATTTAGACAGTCCATCAGGGCACCATCTGGGGTTTACTGATCTGGCCGATGGTTTGGTGTGCTCCCAGTCTGGTTCCCTTCCTAGAGGGTTTTCATCTGACACCCTAGCATCAGCCATTTCTTCCAGCCGATCGTGTACGCTAGTTCTGCCCCCCAGTCGCTTCTGCTGGTTGATCCTGCCCTTCGACCGGTCATACCGGTCATACCGATCATGTACTGAAAGGCGCCGACCTTCTTGTTCGCGCCAATTTCTGCTGATCGGCTCTGATCCTCTATCTCCATAGCGCGATCTTTTGAACGGGCGATCGTTGCGACTTGATCCGCTGCACTCGGGGCAATTATCGGCTGATGGCAATCTGAGGTCGTTTTCCTAGCAATGGATGAAGAACAGACATCGCCAATGATCTTCGTGTCGGCGTATCATTTCGTCGCGGTGCCTCGACCGTTCCTGCTGCCGCTGATACTTGCTGAGGAAGAATTGGGAAGTGACGGGTCTACGTGATTGTTCTGATCCTTCGCCCTTGTCTTCAGCCCGTCTTTTCCCTTTGACATCATTTATCGTAACCTGTTTTCTAGGGTCCACGGCGCCGCTTCTTCTAGCCGATTCCGACATCAGCACCTTGGTCTGAAGTGAGTTTCTTCCCGTGTCAACCATGTTAGCAGGGAAAGGATGCTGATCAATCTTCATCGGCTTTACCGGCTTTGCCGAAATTTTGAACTTGAGTCTGCCTTGCTCAATGGCCGACTATATCTGCTGACGAAAGATCTTGCACTCATTTGTATCATGAGATGTAGCGTTGTGCCATTTGCAATACTTCATCTTTTTGAGCTGATCGGCTGAGGGAATGGTATGGTAAGGTGAGAGCTTGATCTGCCCCTCCTGGAGAAGTAAGTCAAAAGTTTTATCGGCCTTTGACGTGTCAAACCGAACGCCTCTGGTTCTTTCTTGCCGAAAGGGCACGATATCGGCTTCTTCCCTTTGACCCATTCTACTAGGCCGATTTCTTCTTCTTCCTCAGATTCAGACCCCTCCAAATATGCCACTTTTTTCTGGAAATTCCTCCGCTGATCAAACGGACGTACTTCCTGACCGGCCAATCGGTGAACGATCTGACTTAAGCTTTCAAATTCTTCTGAGGCATAAGTCTCCTTGATATGTGGCAGGAGGCCTTGAAAGGCGATGTCAGCCAGCTGAGCATCGGTCAGGGCTAGAGTATAGCATTTGTTTCTGACCTCTCTGAACCTCTGTATGTAGCCAGTTACTAGTTCGTCGCTCCTTTGCTTGAGGCTGGTCAAATCTGAAAGCTTCATTTTGTGTACTCCCGCGTAGAAGTACTTATGGAATTGCTTTTCTAGATCAGCCCAAGTAACGATGGAATTGGGTGGTAAGGTAGTGAACCACTAGAAGGCCGATCCAGAAAGAGACAATGAGAACAGACGCACCCGCAGAGCATCTTGTGCGGCGGCTTCCCCGCATTGGATGATGAATCTATTGATGTGCTCCACGGTTGAGGTGTCATCCAGCCCCGAAAATTTGGTGAAATCAGGAACTTTGTACCGATGGGGAAACGGTAGTAGATCATAGGCCGATGGGTATGGCGTCTTGTACGTATAAGTTTGTACTTTCGGCTTCAGCCCGAATTGGTCCTGAATTACCTCCGCTATTCTTGCCGTCCAATCCACTTGCTGCTGATGAACAGCTGGTCGGGGCGCCGGTATATGTTGGTGGATCGGCGGTGGTACGGCCGGATGATGGATCGAAGCGTGTGGCGGATTCTGTTGCATCGTGGCCGTCTGAGCAGCTGATAGCTGATGGTGAAGCGAATCTGCCGCCCCATCATACATCGTCATCGGCGCCGTGCTTCTAAGTGCTTCTGCGGCATCTGCCCCCCTGCCGATTTCTGACGTGGTTGGTTGATACTGAGGGACCGTCGGCCGAACGGCCGAATGGAACGGCGCCTGGATCGGATAGCTCCCATGTCCGGTTGATTGATCGGGAAAAGCCGCCGTTGCTGGTGTCCCCCAAGGTACTGAATTTGAGGGCAGCGATTGCATAGAAGCAATCTGGACAGGCTGAAGCGGCGCTTGCGAACCCAGAGATGGTGGGAACCGCCCTTGGAGACTATAAAACGAGGCCCTCACACTCATTTCAAGACACCACCACTTGGAGCCATTTTCTTCCACTCTCATTTGTGACTTGTAATCCTTAGGGTAGTGGAGCTAGGCTAGAACTTCTATTAGCGAATCCAGTCATCCTCGGGATCAGAGAGCAATCCTCAGTCCTTGGTATGGCTTTGTATTCGACTTGTTGGTATCTTATTCATAATATAGAGCTGAGCTTCGGTTGTTATGTTATCTTGGTACTATATCATGCTCCTGCTTGTTATGCTATCTTGATAATATATCATGCCTTGGCTTGTTGCTTCACTAGTTACACCCTTTATATGCTTAGGCCAGATGATCTAGATAAGGATATCAGTTTGTCGTGCCTTTGGGCTTGCCTTAGTGTTTAACTTGTCAATCCGAAGGGTGGTAGACCCGAGGATACTAAGGTAGTGACCTCATACACGGGCGTGGTGCTCGGGTATGAGGGATCCTTCGGATATGCCTGTGCTCCACGGTATTGCAGGGTAGACCGCAGAAGGTGACAGCTCTGTTGGTCCGCCCTAACATCTCGTCGTGGTTAGCGAAGTCCCCCACGTTCGGGTTCGCGGTAGGAGTTCATGCAAAGATGTAACGTCCTGGATGTACTCCGGGAAGGGACATTCTCTCTGATATCCCTATTTTCCCGGCACCTATAGTTCTAAGCTTGTTTAGTGTGTAACCTTTGCTTGTATGAATAGATGCTATTCGAACCTTGTTATATGCCTATGCTCCCACTAACCCATAGGTTTATTCGTTTATTCTTTATTCTGAGTTTGGCCCAGTGTGTGTGTGTGTCGCATTACCCTATTCATATCATTTATCTTGACTTACCCATGTTTATGCTATAGTCTTTGACTTACTCATATAGTCTTGACTATGTTCCAAGTAAACTCTTTTACATCATGCTCTCCTTTGGGAAAATATAAAAAATGATACCCGAATACTCACCGGGTGAAATGCTACAACGGTATATCCGTGCGCTTGCGGATTCTTTTTGTAATCATTAAGACATACCACACGGCATTTCCCGGCGCTGCTGCTAGGGATGAGACTAACACCCTCATTCCTAGTGGTGACGTTAAGAAATGCCAACAATGGGCTGAACCGGAACGGTTCCAAGACTAAGAGATACATAGTCTCACACCCAATGATCCATCTCCCACACCTCCTACAACAACAAATAAGAAGAACAAGAAGGTGTGGCGAAAGAAGAAGACGCCATCGTCCTCTGCTTCCTCTCCACGTATGGATGACTTGACCTTAAGTTAACCAGAAGTGGAGAGGGTCCTGCTCATCGGACCTTAAACCAAGAGCTAGCTTGGGGGAGGTTCTTCACAAAGTGAATTATATCTTTACTGCTTTAAATAAAAATATAAAAACCATAAAACCAATGAAAATATTTTTCTGCTTAAATTTCCCTTTCCATATGCGCGGTTTGAATCCTTAGCTTTCCTAAGTTGAAAGGATGAATAATTGTTATACTCTTGCTCATCTGTCTTGCTTAGTCTTAAGGCATATTGTTTCCTGAGTTTGAGTTTGTGCCATGAACCCGAACATCTCGTGGGTTGCACATGCTTCATACAAGTCTAGGTTGTTGTGAGTATAGATATGAAAGATAGAGCTTTATAATCTTCTCTTGAATAAGACATGATATCTGGAGCCTATGTTTTCAAAATAAAAAGGGAAAGACAAGTTCCTCAATGATTTTGTAAATCCTACCAGACCCATATGCTATATACATTGAAAACCCTACACATATGCTACTTGCTATTTCATTGAGCTTTGCCAAAGTGGTGTGACCCTAGTGTGACACTTTTCATATCCTTTTGATCAAGATCACTCACACTTCAGATCCGTTGTGAAATTCCTACACTGGGAATTAGCATATCCATCCATCCACCAAACGAATGCTCCATGTGCTATGTGATCTCTCCCCAAATATCCCTAAAAAAAATGAGACACGGTTACCACCAAAGAAAGAAAAAAAAAGGCATGCCAAGAAGCATGACCCAAAAAAAGAGATAGCTATGTCTAAAAGAAAAAAAAATAATAAAACAAAGGGGGAGAGGGATCACAAAAGAGGAGTGATCATACTTCCATCCATCCACACACATGCACATCTTGATTTTGGTTTATGATTTGTTTCTCCATGGATCCACTCTTTGTGTTTGTAAAATATGAAATGTAGGTATGCTTCATCCATTCCAATTCTTGAGCCCCACAAAAGCTTTCGTTATGAGAAGGGAAGAAGTGCCCTGGTAAGGCCTTGAGCAATCTGAGAGATTCATTCGAGGAACTTAGTCTTGTTTTGCAAAATTCAAAAGAAAACCTCTTGAAGGATTTTTGAATTAAAGAGAAGGTAGGTATTGCTCTATCGACCATTCTAACTTTCAACAGCTCAAGACAAGGAGAAGCTAAGAAGCCCCACAAATGATTAAGGTAACAAGAGCAGGTGTTGACGGTGTTTAAGTCTGAAATCACCCGTCAACTCCAGCATCAATTCCTTATCAAAACATTCACCAATTGTAGCAATAGGGATTTATTCTAACCATTTCCACAAGCTTTGGTGAATTGTGCTATGCAGGAATACATACAAAGAATACAAGAGAAAACACATGTGACACACGCCAAGAATGCACAAAAGATCCCATCCTGTGTCACACATTCAACAAGGGCCCACCTGACAGACCAAACGGGCGCACCAAGTCAAAAGCACCTAAGGGATAAGATTGGGCCCACATGACAGAGGCTCAGGGGAAGGCAGAGCTAGGGAGGCGTGACTGCAACAGGTCTAGGTGCACTTCAGGGAAACTTGGCTGCTACTCCTCCTAATCTCAGATGATAAAACTTCCACGTATAACATGGTGGGAACTGACCTCCTCACACTATAAAAGGAGCTCCCCTCACCCCTCACAACACACACCAATTTGGAGAAGAGAAGAAGTACAGGGACTCCACCCACTTGTATCATTAGGATAGGGAGTGTGTGAGGAAGAAGTGGAAGAGAAGAGCCGGACTTGTCGGCCTCTCTCCAACCTTGTACCTCGACGAATACGATTCGTTTGAGTAAGTATCGGGGTCATTTATCGGTAAGCTCTTGGCAAGGTTATCCTTGTTTTTTTATTCGTTTACGGGATCATCGTCCGTTCTCGTAACGGTTGCTCTAGTAGAGGGCCCCTGATAAAGACGGGTAACCCTGCGCAACACCGGAGTAGTACATGACAAGCATAGATGTGGTGTCTAGGCTCTAGTTTACCTTTGTTTGCTGCGAGCCCAGCTGGCATTGTGAGGTAGACGACAGGTGCTGACAGCCCTGTTCGTCCGCTATGAAGCTGCTTCGTGGTTAGTGTAGTCCTCTGCGCCTGGGTTTGGAGTAGAGCTAATAGCCGGAGGTCCTTAGCAGACTAAGGTCAGACCGGTGCCCGAAGTAAACGATTAGCAACCCAAGCTTATCCTTCCTTGAATCCTTCCCTTTAGATAAACCACACTACCCAGGCCATTCTATCTCTTTTATCTCCAAGGGTAAAACTAGTTAGAAGATCGTTTCACCTCCATTCCCTGAAAAAATACGATACCCCGAATACTCTCTGTGTGAAGTGCTACAACAGTATCTTCCGTGCGCTTGCGGACTTATCTGTGAACGTTAAGAAATACCAAAAGTGTCCTATTGAGTGTACTTTTTTGGTTACACACATCGCTTCGAGTCTCGGGGACTTAGATGGGAATGCCATTCCTTTCATTGAGGATCCTCATACTCTTATCGATGAAGCGTATTTGATTTATGGGCACAGACTCAAGAAAGGCCCGAATGACTCTATCATTTTCTTCTCTTTGGGCTATGCAAATGAAATTTTGTTGCCAAATGCAGGGTATCAGTTGTATAACTACCACTCACTAACCGCCCATCTCATCCCAGAAGAGGCGGCACGCAGACATAGTGCTTCTGGTTTGCCTGGCAAGATGACGCAAAACAGGGCAGGAAGAGAAACTGAGCCAACACCACCGCCACAGCAGCCCCAACCTTCATATCACCATGAGGCGGGTGGTTCGGCCTGGCACAGCGCAAGCACCAATGAGTGGGCACGGCAAGCTCCAAGCCGCCGATCCACCCACTCCAGCTCCAGCGGGATCCCGAACCTTGCATGACTTACGGCCTCTAGCCGTGACTTTGGCTCCATCACCCAGCAGCTAGGCGAGCTGCGGGTTCAGGCCAATAACATCGAGGATACGTCGCACCAACACATTGAGACCAACCAAGCATGGCAGCGGTACACCAGCGATAGGATCCACGCCATGGAGCAGAGGCAGCTGCAGCAGCAGCAGGAGTGGAGGGCCTACGGTGTTGGAGGGGGTACAACCCCGACCAGCAGGAGTAAGCCTGAAGCTAGCTTGGGGGAGGACCCTCATGAGAGGTATCTTGTATCTTGTACTTCAAGCTCTTTACTGGTTTCAGAACCTTATGCATGAAACAAAATAAAAATCTGCAAAAGTAAAAACAAATTAAAAATTTGCAAAACCAAAAAGACCAAAAATATTTAGTTGCTTCCTTATGTGTAGTAAGCATGGTGTAGTTTTTCCTTGTTGAGATGATGAATAGTTGCTCTATTAATCTCCTTCATATGCCTAGCTACAACTTAGCGCTCTTCCTAAGTTTTGAGTTTGTTGGCTAAATTGTTCGAACCTTAAGCTTGAAACTTGTGGGTAGCAAAAAGCATGATCTGAATCTAAGTTGTTGTGAGCTATGATATGGTTAAATAGACTTGCTATGATCTTCTCTTAAGTGATGCTTGATTTCCGGATTATTTATTTTTGAAAATACTCAAAAGCAAACAAAGTTCCTCAATGATATGAAATTCCTATCCAAAGGCATACGTCGATCCTATTTAAAACCTTCCACATATGCAACTTGTTATCTCATTGAGCCGTGACAAATTGTTGTGACCCTTAGTGAGAATTATTTCATATCCCATGATCAAGATCACGTACACACTTCACCATATGCTACGCTTCTACACAAGAAGTGAGCAAACATGTCATCCATCCATCCATAAAAAAACTCCATATTGCCTCATAACCACTCTCTCCAAAGTTCCACAAGAAAAAAAAGCATGGGCTATACAAAAGAAAACGAGAAAAGATGCATACCCAAAGAAGGTATGCCACATGCTCACAAGGCATGTAAAAAAAAGAGAAAAAGATGCATACCCAAAGAAGGTATGCCACATGCTCACAAGGCATGTTAGAAAAACGGGGGGAAAAGAGATAGCCCATGCTCAAAAGAAGAAAATAAATGGAGAGATGGTTCATAAAAAGAAGTTCATCCACCATCCACCAAAAATATTCACACACTTGCTAATCTTGATCAAGGTTTATGACTTGTCTCTCCATTGAATTCGGTTTTTGACTTTGCAAAATATGAGAAACAAGTGTGCCTTCAAATCCTCCATGACCTACAGCTCCACAAATTTTGACCTTAAGAGATAGGTTGAAGAAGAAAGGCAAAAAGAAAAGCCTTGGTGAGGAATCATACACGAAAACAGCGATCCGAGAGATCATTTGAGGAACTTTGAAATTTCTTTTGAAAAACATTATAAAAACCTCCAGATTGTTCTGACTCTCAACCGCCAAAGATAAGGTGAAGCTATAAGCCCCACAAGAGTAAGGTAAGAGGTAAGAATAAAGCCAACTTATTCAAAATCATGGTAACAACACTTTGTTGTGCCTAAGATATATGATGGAAATGCGACATTGAAGCAACTCCTGATCAACAACATAAAGCCTTGTTTTGCTCGAGACGAGCAAAAGGCTAGCTTGGGGGTGTTGTTGATGGTCATTAAGTGCAAAATCAGACCGTCAACTATACTCACAATCATAGGAAAACTATATCTCTTACCCGCATAATTGTATCACTAACCTAGTTCCACAAGATGTATTGTCTATCTAATCATTTCAGGATACAAGTCTGAAATAAGAGGAAAACACGAAGGATACGCAGCAAAACATACACAGAAGATCGTCTGGTGCAACTCACTTACAAGAGGGACCCACATGTCAGAGCAAACGGGCGCGCCAAGCAAGCAAACATATGGAAACATCACAAGGGCCCACTGCTCAGTGTACCGGAGAAGGCAGAGCCGGGGGAGGCTCACCTGGGGGTCGGCCGAACCTGGATTGATTCCAGTTCAGGTGCCCTTTGAGGTGGAGTCACTGCAAAGTCTCCTGATTCGCCTAACTAACGTTTCCATATGAAGAGATGGCGGGAACCGACCCTTAGAGCTATAAAAGGGGCCCCTCACCCCCTCATTCCAAACACAACACACTCGAGCCTCTCTCCCTCTCTCACTCTTGAGACTTGTACTCCTTAGGGTAGTGGAGATACGCTAGTACTTCTCTCTTTGCGAAGCAAGTCGTCCTCAGGGCTGGAGAGCAATCCTCGGCCTTGGTAATGGCTTTGTATTCGAATTGTCAGTACTCTATTCTTAATGCAGAGATGAGCCTTGTTTGCTTATCTATCTTAGTAGTATATCATGCTTTGCATTGTTATGTTGCCTTGCTAGCTAATCATGTCATGGCTTGGTGCTTCATTAGTTTTGCTTTATATATGATTAGGCCAGATGATCTGGGTAAGGATATCAGTTCATTGTGCTTTTGGGCTTGCCTTAGTGTCTTACTTGTCCATCCGAAGGGTGGGAGACTCGGGGGCGCTAGGGTAGTGACCTCATACACGAGCGTGGTGCTCGGGTATGCGGGATCCTTCGAAAATGACCGTGCTCCACGGTGTGACTGGGGTAGATGGCAGGTGGTGACAGCCATGTCCGTCTGCTACGAAGCTGCTTCGTGGTTAGTGTACTCCCTGATGTTCGGGTATGGTGTAGAAGTTCTGAAAGAAGTAACGGCCCGGATGTTCTCCGGGGTGGGACATTCTTCCTGGTATACCTAATTTCCCGGCTCCTGTAGTCCTAACCATGTGTATGTTGCATGACCCTTGCCTGCCTGAATAGATATTATTAGGACTTGTTGTATGCCTATGCTCCCACTAACCTTAGGTTTATTCGTTTATTCCTTATCCAGAGTTGGCTTGAGCGTGTGTGTCACATTACCCCTATTCATATCTTTATCATGACTTACCCCTAAATATGTTATAGTCTATGGCTTATTCATGTCATCATCGATTATGCACCAAGTAATCTCTTAACACATCATGCCCTCCTTTGGGAAAATATAAATAACGATACCCGAATACTCTCCGGGTGAAATGCTACAACGGTATATCCATGCGCTTGCGGATTCATTTTGTAATTGTTAAGACATACCACCACGGCGTTCCCTTGGCACCGCAGTTAGGGATGGGATGAACACCCTCGTTCCTAGTGGTGACGCTAAGGAATGCGAACACGCGGCCAGTCTGAACGCAGCCTCACATTCCACAAAACTGGGCGACAGTTTATCGAATGTGGCTTGGTTCCTATGTGCAAACAACTCAACCTTTGATGCAAGTGGGAATCCCCATCCTGCACCTTCGGCATTTGGAAACTCAACCTTTGCATAGAACCAGTATTGCCCCCAATCATCATCCCACTTGTTCTTCTGACTAAAAGAATTTTTTACTCGATCGAGACGCAAAGCCTTGTTGCCCCTTCGGGGAACGAAGGTGCAACAACTGCTTTGAGCACTTTACATCTCTTCATAATCCTCAAAGGACATCTTTCACCCCTGAGGATGCATCATAAAACCGGCAGAAAGTATCAACCGATACTGGCGCCTCGAAGGTCTTCAATGCCCAGAAAAACTTGGACGGCTATATGATAGCATTGGGGGTCAAATGGTGCATCTTCACGTTATCTGGCCAAAATCTCCGAACCCTAAACCCAGCAGTGAAAAAATCATGGAAGACAACACATTCCCCTTCTTGAGGATTGGGAATATCCTCATCCTGCGGAGGTCGATACTCCCCTTCCTTGAAGAACCCCTTGTTGTTGTAATAGTCAATCAGTCTCTAGGTAACCTTCGAGGCCCCGAACCTAAGAGTCAGCTCCAGTTTGTCTCGGGCCATAAGCTCAAATGGGCTTGCTTGCATGTCAGAAATATCCTCTTCATACCCAATCTACAGACGTGAAACTTTGTCAATAGCAACTTCTTCCGAAGTATCGATGGGCTTTGCAGTCACCTTAACATGGGCCATCCTTAGAGAAGTAACCACAGTTCATCGATCTAAACCAAAATAAAGCTAAAGCAAAATTTGGAAAGATGGACTGTTACAACACTTACAAGAGAAAGATTTCCCAGCAAAGCTTCAGCAAAGCCTTCACCCACGAAGAAAACCCCGAAGGAAAGCAAACAAAAACAAGAGAAGTTGAAGGTTGCTGGAAACTGAAAACGTGAAAGCGACCTGGGTACTCCCCCTTTATATAGGGGGGTAAAGGGAACAGTTACTCTCCATGGTAAAACCGAGGAGAAGGCCAACAGACACCAAATCAGAGATCGACACGTAACCCCCGACTCGCCCCATCCTCAGACGACCGGGAGACGTTTTCTCGAAAGGTGATCAATACCCGATTATCGAGGGTTCGGACCGTCGAAGTCTGACCTCGCCCGCGAGGGGCTACTGTTGGGGATTGCACCCTCCAAGGATGCGGCTCGTGAAGGTCACTTGGTGATGGGCGCGATATCATATGTATCCTGTGCAAGAATGGGAGCCGAATTAGGAAATGATGATGTGAACACAGTTTCTTGGTCACCTTGGATGTCACCTTCGGACATCAGCTTCGTACATCACCTTCGGACGTCACCTTTGGAGCCCAGATTAACCCAGGGGATCGTTGCACGCCTGGGTTGTCTTCGAAGGGTCCGAGAAAGAGCCGAAGGATGTGAAGGTCGAAGGTTTGCAGGACCCGAAGGTCCGAGGTCTCCTTCGATCCCACGAGAAAGGCATGAACCTGATGCAAAAGTCAACTTGTACACGCTTTGACTATAAAAAGCCCGAAAGCCTCGAATATTCCTAGAGTATTCGGGGCAGGTAGGGGCATTCTTGTAAACATGTAACGGAGGAAGGGGTTATAAATACCCCCAACTTTTACTTTAATTGGGTTGAGTTTTCGATAATTTAGAGGCATATATTGAGGCTTTTCATTGTGTCTAAGTTATACATTCTATTGTTCCTTCTTTTCTTTTTAGGGTTCGAGCCCTCCGGACCCCAACATTGAGCAAAGGAATAAGAAATACGAGCACTCTACAAAACCGTTCTGACTCTCAACTGCCAAAGATGAGCTGAAGCTAAATGCCCCACAGGAGAAAGGTAAGAGGTAAAAACAAGGCCAACTTATTCAAAATCATGGTAAGAACACTTTATTGTGCCTAAGGTATAGGTTGCAAATGCAACATAGAAGCAATTCCTGATCAACAACATAAAGCCTTGTTTTGCTCAAGGACGAGCAAACGGCTAGCTTGGGGGTGTTGTTGACGGTCCTTAAGTGCAAAATTCGACCGTCAACGAGACTTGCAAATAAATGAAAACCATGCCTCTTCCTCACATATTTGTATCACTAACCTAGTTCCACATTTGTTTTGCTTATCTACCTATTTCAGGGATACAAGTCTGCAATAAGAAGAAAACATTAGGAATACGCAGCAACACAAGCACAGAAGATCACCCACTGCATGACACTTACAAGAAGGGCCCACCTGATAGTTAAACCGATGTAGGAAGGCGGCAAACACCCAAGGGATAAGATCAAGACCCACCTGTCAGTGTCCCATCCAAAGGCGGTGGCGAAAGGCGGCCAAGGGGGGTCGGCCGACCCTAGGGTGCGGCCGAACCCTTGCCTGCTTCCCGGCCAGATGCACTTTGGCAGGAAGATCACCCTGATCCTCCTAAGGTCAGCGGAAGATGTTTCCATACATAGAGATGGCGGGAACTGCCCTTGGAGAATATAAAAGGAGGCCCTCACACTCATTTCAAGACACCACCACTTGGAGCCATTCTCTTCCACTCTCATTTGTGACTTGTAATCCTTAGGGTAGTGGAGCTAGGCTAGAACTTCTCTTAGCGAATGCAGTCATCCTTGGGATTGGAGAGCAATCCTCAGTCCTTGGTATGGCTTTGTATTTGAATTGTCGGTATCTTATTCATAATATAGAGCTGAGCTTCGGTTGTTATGTTACCTTGGTAGTCTATCATGCTCCTACTTGTTATGATATCTTGATAATATATCATGCCTTGGCTTGTTGCTTCACTAGTTACACCCTTTATATGCTTAGGCCAGATGATCTGGGTAAGGATATCGGTTCATCGTGCCTTTGGGCTTGCCTTAGTGTTTTACTTGTCCATCTGAAGGGTGGGAGACCCGGGGACGCTAAGGTAGTGACCTCATACATGGGCGTGGTGCTCGGGTATGCGGGATCCTTCGGATATGGCCGTGCTCCACGGTATTGCAAGGGTAGACCGCAGAAGGTGACAGCTCTATTGGTCCGCCCTGACGTCTCGTCGTGGTTAGCGAAGTCCCCCACGTTCAGGTTCGGGGTAGGAGTTCATGCAAAGATGTAACGTCCTGGATGTACTCTGGGACGGGACATTCTCCCTGATATCCCTATTTTCCCGGCACCTGTAGTTCTAAGCATGTTTAGTGTGTAACTTTTGCTTGTATGAATAGATGCTATTCGGACCTTGTTGTATGCCTATGCTCCCACTAACTCATAGGTTTATTCATTTATTATTTATCCTGAGTTTGGCCCAGTGTGTGTGTGTCGCATTACCCTATTCATATCCTTTATCTTGACTTACCCATGTGATGAGGACATCAACACCAACGATACATCCACTCCGACACAAGTACCTATTGCTGGTCCTATTACTCGTACTCGTGCGCATCAACTTAATCATCAGGTGAGTTCAAATCTAAGCTCATGTACATCATGTTTAGACCATGGAGACCCGTGTACTCTTGTTTTGCTTAGGAACCAAGGATGCGACCGAAAGGGAAACGGATTCGCTGCATATTAGAAACATGGCAGCATTATCTATGGCCCAAAGAGTTTGTTATTCATTCAGATCATGAATCTTTAAAACATATTCGTAGTCAAGGAAAATTGAACCGTAGACGTGCTAAGTGGGTTGAATTTATTGAATCTTTTCCTTATATTATTAAGCACAAGAAAGGGAAAGAGAATATAATTGCTGATGCATTGTCTAGGAGATACACCATGTTGAACCAACTTGATTACAAAATATTTGGATTGGAAACGATTAAAGATCAATATGTTAATGATGCTGATTTTAAAGATGTGTTGCTGCATTGTAAAGAGGGGAAGGGATGGAACAAATTCATCGTTAGTGATGGGTTTGTCTTTAGAGCTAACAAGCTATGCATTCCAGCTAGCTCCGTTTGCTTGTTATTGTTGCATGAAGCGCATCGAGGTGGCTTAATGGGGTATTTTGGAGCAAAGAAAACGGAAGATATACTTGCTGGCCATTTCTTTTGGCCAAAGATGAGAAGAGATGTGGAGAGATTTGTTGCTCGCTGCACGACATGTCAAAAGGATAAATCACGATTGAATCCACACGGTTTGTATTTGCCTCTAATTGTTCCTAGTGCTCCTTGGGAAGATATTTCTATGGATTTTGTGTTAGGATTGCCTAGGACTAGGAAGGGACGTGATAGTGTGTTTGTGGTTGTTGATAGATTTTCTAAGATGGCCCATTTCATACCATGTCATAAAACTGATGATGCTTCTCACATTGCTGATTTGTTCTTTCGGGAAATTGTTCGTTTGCATGGTGTGCCCAACACAATTGTTTCTGATCGTGATGCTAAATTTCTTAGTTATTTTTGGAAGACTTTATGGGCTAAATTGGGAACTAAATTGTTGTTTTCTACTACATGTCATCTGCAAACTGATGGTCAAACTGAAGTGGTTAATAGGACTTTCTACTATGTTAAGGGCTGTTTTAAAGAAGAACATTAAGATGTGGGAAGATTGTTTGCCTCATATTGAATTCGCTTATAATCGATCGCTGCATTCTACTACAAAGATGTGCCCATTTCAGATTGTATATGGTTTCTTGCCTCGTGCTCCTATTGATTTAATGCCTTTGCCATTTTCTGAAAAAACGAATTTTGATGCTACTAAGCGTGCCGAATTGATGTTAAAACTGCATGAAACAACTAAAGAAAACATAGAGCGCATGAATGCTAAATACAAGATTGCTGGTGATAAAGGTAGGAAGGAACTAAAGTTTGAACCTGGAGATTTAGTTTGGCTGCATTTGAGAAAGGAAAGGTTTCCTGAATTGAGAAAATCTAAATTGCTACCTCGGGCTGATGGACCATTTAAAGTGTTAGAGAAAGTCAATGATAATGCATATAAGCTCGATCTGCCTGCGGATTTTGGGGTTAGTCCCACATTTAACATTGCAGATTTGAAGCCATATTTGGGAGAGGAAGATGAGCTTGAGTCGAGGACGACTCAAATGCAAGAAGGGGAGGATGATGAGGACATCAACACCAACGATACATCCACTCCGACACAAGTACCTATTGCTGGTCCTATTACTCGTGCTCGTGCTCGTGCTCGTCGACTTAATCATCATGTGAGTTCAAATCTAAGCTCATGTACATCATGTTTAGACCATGGAGACCCGTGTACTCTTGTTTTGCTTAGGAACCAAGGAGGCGACCGAAAGGGAAACGGATTCGCGCAGGCTGGATTCGGACTGCAGAACAGTACCAACTTGTGACGGACACCACGGTCGCATATGAACTCGGATTGGGACGTTCAAGTACTTCGTGGAAAGCTTATGAAGTCTTCTTTAATACAGAGTCGGCCACAATCGTAAAATTAATACAGAGTTCTTTTCTGCAAATGGTGCTGCGTCACCCTGTTTTGGCCCAATGGGCCGTGTATCAAGTTGAGTCCATTATGGACACGTCCTAGGGTTGGAGTACGACCCCAGCACCCCTATGGTCGTCCTCCCACGTACTTATACCCCTTAGCCACCACCAAGGATGCTTGGGTTTTGTTTAGATCAAGTTTAGCCTTCGCTACTTGCTTGCAAGCGCGCGTGCTGGATCAGCCGCCCGTCTTCTTGTCTTCGGAACCCCACCATTATTGAGATTGCATGTGAAACCTTCATTTACATCTAGTAAATTCAGTACTTATCATACTTGTTCTTGCTAGTTCTTCGATTGCTTGCAGGACGAGTGCCCTAGTGGCCGGGTGCCGCGCTCCACAAGATCGCGACAGCCATTGGAGGGGGTGTATCGGTTGCTAAGGCGCAGCTTGGAAGGCTGTAGTCGGGCCGTGAACGTCGCCTCCATCGACCAATCGAGTTATCCACGCCTCTCATCGAAAGATCGGGAATCAAACCCTAGCGGGTCGCCATTACCATGTTTATGCTATAGTCTATGACTTACTCATATAGTCTTGACTATGTCCAAGTAAACTCTTTTACATCACCGGTTGAAATGCTACAGCGGTATATCTGCGCGCTTGCGTATTCTTTCTGTAATCGTTAAGACATACCACACGGCGTTTCCCGGCGCTGCTGCTAGGGATGAGACTAACACCGTCGTTCCTAGTGGTGACATTAAGAAACGCCAACAATGGGCAGAATCGGAACGGTTCAAAGACTGAGAGATACATAGTCTCACACCCGAGGATCCATCTCCCAGTTCAGATCATGCACACTTAAGAGCCGTTGTGAAATTCCTACACTAGGAATTAGCATGTCCATCCATCCACCAAACGAATGTTCCATGTGTTATGTGATCTCTCCCCAAGTATCCCTGAAAAAAAATGAGACACGGTTACCCCCAAAGAAAGAAAAAAAGGCATGCCAAGAAGCTTGACCCAAAAAAAAGAGATAGCTATTTCTAAAAGAAAAAATATAATAAAACAAAGGGGGAGAGGGATCACAAAAGAGGAGTGATCATACTTCCATCCAAACACACACGCGCACATCTTGATTTTGGTTTATGATTTGTTTCTCCATGGATCCACTCTTTGTGTTTGTAAAATATGAAATGCAGGTATGCTTCATCCATTCGAATTCTTGAGCCCCACAAAAGGTTTCGTTATGAGAAGGGAAGAAGTGCCCTGGTAAGGCCTTGAGCGATCTGAGAGATTCATTCGAGGAACTTAGTCTTGTTTTGCAAAATTCAATAGAAAACCTCCAGAAGGATTATTGAACTAAAGAGAATGTAGGTATTGCTCTATCGACCGTTCTAACTTTCAACAACTCAAGACAAGGAGAAGCTAAGAAGCCCCACAGATGATTAAGGTAACTAGGGCAGGTGTTGACGGTGTTTAAGTCTGAAAGCACCTGTCAACTCTTGCATCAATTCCTTAACAAAACATTCACCAAATGTAGCCATAGGGATTTATTCTAACCATTTCCACAAGCTTTGGTGAATTGTGCTATGCAGGAATACATACACAGAATACAAGAGAAAACACACGTGACACACGACAAGAATGCACAAAAGATCCCATCCTGTGTCACACTTTCAACAAGGGCCCACCTGACAGACCAAACGGGCGCACTAAGTCAAAAGCACGTAAGGGATAAGATTGGGCCCACATGACAGAGGCTCAGGGGAAGGCAGAGCCAGGGAGGCAACCGGTCTAGGTGCATTTCGAGGAATCTTGGCTGCTACTCCTCCTGATCTCAATTGATAAGGTTTTCATGTATAACATGGTGGGAACTGACCTCCTCACACTATAAAAGGAGCTCCCCTCACCCCTCACAACACACACCAATTTGGAGAAGAGAAGAAGTCAGGGACTCCACCCACTTGTATCATTAGGATAGGGAGTGTGTGAGGAAGAATTGGAGGAGAAGAACCGGACTTGTCAGCCTCTCTCGAACCTTGTACCTCAACGAATACGATTCGTTTGAGTAAGTATCCGGGTTCATTTATTGGTAAGCTCTTGGCAAGGTTATCCTTGTTTTGTTATTCTTTTACGGGATCATCGTCCGTTCTCGTAACGGTTGCTCTTGTAGAGGGCCCCTGATAAAGACGGGTAACCCTGTGCAACACCGGAGTAGTACACGACAAACATAGATGTGGTGTCTCGGCTCTAGTTCACCTTTTTTTTGCTGCGAGCTCAGCTGGCATTGTGGGGTAGACGGCAGGTGGTGACAGCCCTGTCCATCCACTATGAAGCTGCTTCATGGTTAGTGTAGTCCCCCCCCGCCCACGCCTAGGTTCAGAGTAGAGCTAATAGCCGAAGGTCCTTAGCAGACTAAGGTCAGACCGGTGCCCAAAGTAAACATTTAGCAATCCAAACTTATCCTTCCTTGAAACCTTTCCTTTAGATAAACCACACTACCCAGGCTGTTCTATCTCCTTCGTCTGCAAAGGTAAAACGAGTTAGAAGATCGTTACACCTCCGTTCCCTGAGAAAATACGATACCCTCAGCGGTATCTTCCGTGTGCTTGCGGATTTATCTGTGATAGTTAAGAAATATCAACAAGCATTTCTGGTGCTATTGCCGGGGAACGGTTGCAGTTTCTATTTTCGAACCTAGTTTGCCCGTGTACCTTTTCTTTTATCCTTTCTTTTCTTTTTATCTTTTCTTCTTACCATGGAGCACACTTCTATCCAAAACCTTTCTGCTCCCAAGGGCGAGTTCAAAGAGCCAACCTAGTCATCTAAGCCCATCACAGCTTTAGGCTTTGAACTCCGTCCTGGCTTTATAGCCATGGTTCGGAACAACCCTTCTCAGTACTCGTAGATGAAAACGCTTACCACCACCTACGAGAGTTCGAGCAGTTGTGCTCATGCCTAACCATCTCAGGCATGGCACAGGAAACACTGTGGTGGAAATTTTTTCCTTTCTCCCTTCATGAGAGAGCGAAACAACGGTACGCCCATAACATAGGCAAGGTAAACGGAGAGTGGGACGAACTGCGAGACAGATTCTGTCTTGCATTTTTTCCTATTTCTTGCATTGCTTCCCTACAAAAAGAAATCCTCGACTTTCATTAGGATGAGAAGGAAACCTTAAGTGCAGCCTGGGCCAGGTTTTCACAGTTAACCCATTCCGGCCCAGACTTATCCATACCCAACCATATGTTGTTTCAACACTTTTGATTAGAGCTTAGCAAGGAATCTGCCCTACAACTTGACGTCTCCACTGGGGGATCCTTTTCACACAAAACCACGACCGAAGGAGAAGCTTTGCTAGATCGTATCCTAGAAAACACCTCCTTCACTGAGCCCTACCCAGCTGAGGAGCTGTTGGGAGAAACGGAAGTTTTGTTGGTTGTTTCTACATCTTTACAGCCATCCTATTCCGAACCAACTACCGTTCCTTCCCCCGAACCAGGAACAATAGAGGAAGAAGAAATTCAACCTCTAGAGTTCCCGTTTAACATCGAGGACGATATTTTCCAAGATTTCGGAAACACCACGCTATACCCACGTGAAATGAGACCTCTAGTCCCGGTAGAACCGTCTTATCCTCTCGATAAGGCTTCCCTTAAAAAGAGCGTCAAGAGTTTAACCGCTGTCATGAGCTGCGAATGGGTCCAAGAGGGAGAACTTTCTTCCAAAGCCATTCAGCTTCGACCTCCCTCTTTGACCATTCGATGCTTTGTCCACGGAATCACGGTCTCAGCCCTCTATAGCCCCACGGTAGGAGCAAACATCATTTCTGCATCTTTTGTGCTTAGCCACCTAAGTGAATACCCCTTGCTTCCTAGTTTTGTACTAGTTTTGTACGAGAAAAACGAGATCGCTCTAGACTTCCATATCTTCGAAGTAAAGGACTTCGATGTTCTGATAGGGCATCCCATAGAAAGCCTGTTCCTAAACGTTTCTGCTCTAGGAACCTGTTGGCGCTAAAAATTGGCCAGGAATCGGCTGATGACCTTCAGCATCGGACACACGACCCGGGAGAATCTGCTTAGCTCCTGTTCAGGTTATTGCCCTGGTGCGGTTCGCGCGGCGTGCCAGTCAATCTGATCTTTTGATTGACAAGGAAATAAACGTATTAAATTCCGGGCGCTCCGATCGGCTGAGGTTCCGATCTGTCCCGAAAAGCGTATCAGCGAATCGGCCGATTTGCTATGAAGATGACTGGCTATGGACCAGCCGATAATCACGTAATAATTGCAAAGAAAACTGCTGGAGCAACTTAAACAATTATTATAGATGCAACACTTGAAATAGATCTAATCGGCTGTATAATAATGAACGAGGAAAAGCGATGATAAAGCCGATAGTTTCAATCTCAAGCTGGATAACTGGTGATAAAACTAGAACAATAGGTAAAAACCTATAATTCTGGTAAATATCGATAACTGATGAATAAATCTAAACGAAACAACGGTGATGCGCCCGAAGTTAAAGCTTAGATGTTATTCAATAAGCGGAACCTACCAATTGGCCGGAGTTTGTGTCGATGCAGCCCTGCCAATCCGTACGAACTCGTGAAAGAAAATGAAGTAATGGCGAAGTCGCCGACCTGAAAGTAAAGTACGATGAAAAAGTAGATTGTTTTGTTGATCAATTGATGTCTTTCCTACAAAACCCTGACGACTCCTATTTATACCCTAGGACTAGGACTCCTGATCGATTACGTTCTGTTACAAACTTGATTTAAATAGAAAACTACTATATCTATAATATTTTCCTAAAGGAAACGGGCTCCCGCAGAATCTTCTGCCGCCATCTCCTAGTCCAATCCGGACTCTTTCCATTGCTTCACGACCGAGTCGGCATCGTTCTTTTGACCAACGTCAGGCCACTTTTGACTGGGATCCTCTGTTGGGATTCCAATGGCTTCATCTCCCTAACTGTTGGCGCAGGCTGCATCGCCCATCGGCCGATCCCCAACTGTAGCCTAAATCGGCTGATTCCCAACTGTAGCCTTCAAATCTGCCGCATTGGCCGGTCTCTTCTCTTCCTGACGCCGATTCAACACATGTAAAAATCTGGCGTCAACACATGCCCCCCAGTTCCGAAGTAAAACATAACTTTTACATCGAAACTGTTTGCTTTAATCTTTCCTCCGAAACAAACGCAGCAAAAAAAAATCTCCCTCCGTTTCGCGGTCTTCTACATGATGATTGCAATCTTCTCGAACTGGGCGCTTGAGACAACTGTTCCCCTGGAATTCGTGTAGACGGCGCGGCAAAAATCCCGCCTTTACCCTTTCTCTCTTGGATTGTCCTTAAGTACCGGCGTTCTCCGCCACTCCTTCTCCACGAGCCTAGTAATCTCCTCCCGGCAAATCACTGTTCATCTTCTCCCTGCGCCCTCTCGGTCTCCAACCGCATCCTTCAGCGATTTCTCTCGTGCCTGCAACCTGCTTCATCCCTCCAATGGCGGCGCCATCAGCAACTTCACCAACCGCGGAGGTTCCGCCGGCAACTTCCTCGGCGACAGCAGTCCCATCAGCGGTTCCATCGGTGACTCCATCGGTGACGATGAGTTTCATTCCGGAGGTAATCATCCGAAACTTTCCTCTTTTACTTTTTACTGCTCAGGCACTTTTTAGATCCATTCTCAGTTTTCTCCCTTTTCCCCCTTTTTTAGGCATTTAGGCACCAAATCACCATTCCCCTTTCTGAGGCTCCTGGTCTCATCTGCTTAGGTCCTATGGGGAATCCAGACCCAACTGATTTGATCAACTTAGAAACCCATAGAATTCCTTTCAAACAGTCACCTATGGATTTGGGTCAGTGGGCAGGTGCTTTTTGATCTTGGCCGAATGAAACCCCTGGCTGGAAAGAATGATACTAGAGATTAGCCAAGTCCAAGAGAATTCATTGGGATGTGTTGAAAATTGGCCAGTGCATCAATCTCTCTTTGTCCCAAATGGAGAAAAATGAACCCTTAGTAATAGCGGCCTCTTATTTCTGGTCCGACGCGTTCAACGCGTTTCTCTTTGGGCACGGACCTATTACTCCAACCTTGGCCGATGTCCTGATGCTGACTGGCCTTGATATCTCCTCCCCTGATGCACCCTTTGATTATCTGATCAAACCAAGCCATCGGCTAGAGACAAAAGCAATCGGCGGGTGGAAGGGGTATATCAGCAAAAACATGAGGACCGGGACGATTTCAGAGAGAGAACACACAACGTTCTTAATGATGTGGCTAGAGAAGCACTTCTTCTGTGGCAGAGCAGTTGGTCCTTCATCCAATACACAAGCTCTGGCAGAAGCTCTGTCAATAGGATCGGCCATCCCCCTTGGAAAGGATCTATTAGGATCGGCCTACCACATGATGCACCAAATCGGCATCAAATTATCAAAAGGGGAGCCGATTGGTAATCCTGGTGGTCCTTGGTGGTTCATCACCCTCTGGCTTAACCTGTATATGAGCAAGGTCTCCCAACAACAGATAGAGACCAAAACATTCCCCAATATCGAGTCAGAGGAGAATCCCACCATACGACGACGGTGTACCTCTTGGAGAAGCAGCATCAGTCTTCCCTGGTTGTCAGTTCACTGCCACCCGAACGACTGAATACTTCAAATGTTTTTACAACGGCTTCAGTGAAGAGACCACCAGCTGGTACCCGTATCAGATGACAGGGCCGATTTTCGAGCTTCCCGTCTGTTATGATTCATCATCCAACTCTTTTGACGATGATCTCATGGATATTCTGATCAAGCCAGGGATTTTATCGGCCAAATTCTTTTCTGTGAAGGACTTTCCAACCTATGAATTCTATAACCCATCAGTCGCAGCACGGCAATTCGGCTTTGGTCAGCTGCCGATTCAAGTCTATTTTGCCGGTCGTGCGAAATTCCGAGATGAACTCACCAAGAGCCTTGACTACAGTCGGCTATGCAATCTGATGCCAGACTCCAGTACCATCGATTTAAACAATTGGATAGTGGCTCCCTTTGCCGTCCAACAATTCAAACTATGGTGGGCAGAATGGAAGCAACATCTCTTCTGTTCGTCTCCCTCAACATATTGTAATAGTTTGGACCCAGACAATTCAAGTGCAGCGGTATTACCTTTCTCCCAGCTGATTTCAACATTGTCCCTTTTCATGCTACAATCTCGCTGCTAACTTGTATTTCCCTTTTCAGTCCGAAAGTCAACTTCCCCCGACGCGGAGCCGAAGTGGTAGGCTGATAGAGAGCAATCGCCCATACACACCGTTCCCACTTATCGGCTATCATGCCCCGACCATCAAAGACATTACCAGCGGCTGATGGAAGCAAACGCCGAAAAGGCCTACCTTAAAGAAGACAAGCCGCCGAGTACGTGCCCGCATAGAACCGGCTGATCAATCGGCGGCGGCATCGGCTGAATCTCCAACTATGCCAGCTTTGCCGATTGCCAAGGAGGTCGATCTCGAGACTACTACAGAAGTTGGAGCGGCCGCTGCATCACTGTTGGTAGAAGCTGTTTAGGTAACCTCGCATACTTCACATACTTTTAAGTATTCTATCAATATTAACCTCTTCCTTCTGCCAGGCTGCACAAATTGCTTCAGCGCAATCTCCGCAGCAATCGGCTATGTCCCAAGCGGAAGCCGAAACGCCAGCGATTCCCCTTACCGAGGTAGAGAGTTTCTTAACTCAATCTCTTGATATTCAACAAAAACTAACCAATTTTGATGCAGGCCAATCTGGGTGTGTCGATTGTACCTCCCCAACAAACATCGGCCGGAAGACTCACAGAGGTATGGCAGGTATCTCATATCATCAGACTTAATTATTCGCAGTATACTCATAAAATTTGTTTCCCATACCTTTTCAAGAAGCTGGCCCGAGCAGGGCACTGATAGTCGTCGAGTCTTCCTCTTCTGATGAGCCGATCGCACCGGTTCTGGAGACAAGGGTGGTACTTCCGCCGGCGCAAGCAAAATAAATCCGCTTCAAAGAGGTAAGGAACTTATCACCCAAATCGACCGATTCCCCTTTACTGTCTGCTAATCCTTATCTTTATTCTTTCGCAGGAACAAGACACTCCCAATAACAGTCTTTTCTCTTTCGCGGTTCCCCTTTCTGACGATGAAGAGGTCGCTTCACACCAAGTTACATCGAGCTCAATTCCTGATGACGTCCGTGCCAAGCTCGAGAGTATGCGGACCCTCCTCCAACACGATATCGGCCGATTAGTGGGAGATGCCTCATCGATTCGTCGACTTCTTAATGACATTAGAGGCCGAATCCCAGAGGAAGCGACAGAAACTCTGGATCCTGCTGCATACATAGAGTCGATGCAGACTTCAGTGTTCAGGGCCCTGCGCCATATGGCCGATCACGCCAAGCTAGCGCAAGCCCGCGAGAAAGAAGACTCCTACAAACACCGAGCCCAAGAAGTGCATCAGCGGATCAACTTCCTTGAGAACTCCCGTCCAGATATCGTCGGCGCCATAGATCGCCTCAAACAGCGAAGGGCAGAGCTAGCCAAAGACATGGAGCAGGTGACCAAGGACATAGTTGCTGAAGAAAAGAGACTCCAAGACCTTCCATCTGTCATCACCGAGCTGAAGCAAGAAAGACATAACCTGGCCCATGAAGCAATAAAAATTCATCGTCATATGCCAGAAGTCGCCGGATCGGCTGATGACGACCAAAGAGTGTTAGACTCGACCGATTAAATCAGGCAATGAGCGATTGCGACCATTGATGCCCTCCTTGGGTGAATTGTAAAGAATGTTGTGGACATTTAATGCCCTCTTAATGTTGACGCACCAATTCGAACTTGGATCGTCTTCTTTGGCAACTTTTCATTTATGAACGCTTTTACTCCGATGGGACGCATCCTACCATCTCTTTACCCCCTTCCTTCTATAAGTACGAGATCCGACATCGTTTCCAGAGGCGTCTGTATTACCCATCTTCTTCCCCTCCAACAATTCGATCTTTATCCTCCCAGGCTGGACATCAAGATGTCTTCTTCATCTTCCTCCTTCTCTGTCAACCAGGTACGAACCCTCTTCTATTTCCTCCCTTGACATCTCAATCGCTCTGATACTGGGTAGTTATTTGCCCCTTCTTAGCCAAAATGCCTTAGTCCCAGTCTGGAACGAGCGATTGAAGTTATGCATTCAGACGAACCACTGTCGCAGGCGGACATAGATCTGATAAAAGCTCACTTTGAAGAACTCAGAGGTCATGTTCCTGCCGACATCCAAAAAGTTTGGGATCATATAGACGCTAACTGCCCCAGGCGACCACCAACTGAAAGGAGTCATCCACTCCCTCGCTCAGTTGCTCTTGAAGAAGCTGCGGCGGGAACATCCCAACCACCTCTTGACAGGAGCCATCCACTCCCTCATCAGGTCAAGGCTGAAGCCACCATGGAGGATCTGGAAGAGAAGAGCATCCGCCTTTTGATAAAATTAGGTCGGATTGAGCGAGAGATGAAGAAAAAGCGTGATCAATAGATATATTGGTACTTTTTTATTCCAAGGGCGACTTGTACCACGTCGGCCATGTACTCTGCTGTTTTCATCGAATAGTGAATCGGTTAGACCAAATCAAAATGTCTCCTCCTTAAGGTGATGTCATTTTTACATCGGCTATTAGACAAAAGCCGATAGGAATTTGCCACGTTGTCTTGATGCATCTTACCGCAAGTTATGCACCTACCCATATACTTGGATAGTATCTCTTCAGATATCTCCCGTTTAAGGCTCTTGCGAATTCTTCCCCTTCGATAGTTTCTAGTATATATGCATTTCCCGGAGCACATCGGCCGACTCTATACGGCCCTTCCCAAGTGGGCGACCATTTACCGAATTTGGGAACCTTAGACCCTATCGGCAGCACTAACTTCCATACCAAATCTCCTTGGGAGAATTGTTTAACCTTGACCTTCTTGTCATACCACCTGGCCACCCTTTTCTTGTTTTCCTCGATGCTAATCAGGGCTCTCAATCGCTGACCCGCCGAATCATCGAGCTCTTCCTTCATGAGGAAGGAATAGTCATCGGCCGTCAACTGATCTTGAAGCGATACACGCCTTGACCCCGTCCTTAATTCCCAAGGCAAGACTGCCTCATGACCATATACCAACTGATAAGGAGATATCTTAGTGGCCCCGTGGCAAGCCATCCTATAAGCCCATAGAGACTCAGCCAAAGACATGTGCCACCTCCTGGGTTGTTCTTCTATCTTCCTCTTGATCAACTTGATTATCCCCTTATTGGATGATTCGGCCTGGCCATTGGCTTGAGCATAGTACGGAGAAGAATTCAACAATTTAATCCCCATATCGGCGGCGAATTCCCCGAACTCCCCTGAGGTGAACATTGTTCATTGATCAGTTGTGATAGTCTGAGGAATACCGAACCGATAAACAATGTGGTTCTTAACGAAATTGATCATATCGGCTGATGTCACGGTCTTTAACGGAACTGCCTCCACCCATTTGGTAAAATAATCTATGGCTACTAATATAAACTTGTGCCCTTTGCTTGATGGAGGTTGAATCTGCCTGATGAGATCTATTCCCCATCCTCTGAAAGGCCACGGCTTGATTACTGGATTCATAGCCGAAGCTGGTGCGCGCTGCACATTGCCAAACTTCTGACAGTCTTGGCAACCTTTATAATATTTGAAACAATCTTCGAGAATCGTCGGCCAATAATACCCATTGTTTCTGATCATCCACTTCATCTTGTGAGCCGATTGATGGGCTCCGCATACACCTTCATGGATTCCCCCCATCAGGACCTTTGCTTCTTCCGTTCCCAGGCATTTGAGAAGAACCCCATCAATCGTCCGGTAGAACAAATCGTCTTCGAGTAACACATATTTCGTGGCCTGAAAACGCACTCGCCGATCCACCTTCTGGGACGGATCCTTCAAGTAATCGGCAATCTCCTTTCGCCAATCATCGGCCGCGAGTTCTAGAATCATAACCTCTTGAATCGGCCGATATCCGGACGCGTGTTGGGCAAGCCTATTGGCCTCTTCATTGTAATTTCTGGGGATGTGCTCGATTATTGCAGACTTGAATTCCTTTAACAGCTAGAGGCAATCTTCATAGTAAATCCTTAAGATATCATCTTTGCATTCAGATTTCCCCGTTAACTGATCTACGATGAGCATGGAATCTCCAAAAATCTCGACTGCATCAGCTTTGACTTCTCTTAACAATTGGATACCCTTTAGGACGGCTCGGTATTCCGCCTGGTTGTTGGTTGCGGATGCTTCTATTGGTAGAGAGAAATCATAGCTTGCCCCCCGAGGCGATACAAGAACGATGCCGATTCCCGATCCGGCTCCACACGAAGACCCATCGAAGTATAGAGTCCATGGAACTGGTTCAACGACAGTAATTTCCGGTCCACAATGTTGAGCCACGAAATCGGCCATAACTTGACCCTTGACAGCCTTGGCTGATTCGTACCTTAAGTCAAACTCTAACAGAGCCAGGATCCATTTTCCAATCCGTCCTTTCAAAATTGGCAGTGATAGCATATATTTTACCACATCATCCCTGCATACGACTATGCACTCTGCCGATAACAAATAATGCCTGAGCTTGGTACACGAGAAATATAGACACATGCACAACCGTTCCACCAGGGAATATCTTGTTTCGGCGTCCAGGAGTCTTCTGCTGACATAATATACTACCCGTTCCTTTCCTTCGAACTCCTGTACCAGCGCCGATCCAATAGCTTGTTCATCAGCCGATAAGTATAACTTGAACGGCTTACCAGGCTGTGGCGGGACTAACATCGGTGGCGAAATTAGATATTGCTTGATATCTTCTAACGCTTTGCGCTGTTCTTCTCCCCACACGAATTCCTGGTCGGGCATCAATTTCAACAAAGGAGTGAAAGCTTGAATACGCCCTGACAAGTTGGATATGAATCTTCTAATAAAATTGACCTTGCCGATGAGGGACTGCAGCTCTGTTTTATTCTACGGGGCCACAACCTTATTGATAGCGGATATGGTTTTCCGGTTAACCTCTATCCCGCGCTCATGGACCATGAATCTTAAGAATTGCCCAGCCGATACGCCGAATGCTCACTTGTTCGGGTTCATTTTCAACCCATGCTTCCTTGTGCACTCCAATACTTCTTGTAAATCGGCCAGATGTTCCTGATGCCCTTTCGACTTAACCACAACATCGTCGATGTAAATTTCCACCGATACACCAATGAGCTTGTAAAAGATATAATTCATAGCCCGCTAATATGTAGCACCGGCGTTCTTTAACCCAAAGGTCATTACAACCCACTCGAATAGACCGAGGTGGCCCGGACACCTGAAAGCCGTCTTCGAAATATCTTTTTCTGCCATTAATATTTGATTGTACCCAACATTACCATCCATGAAACTGATGACTTTATGTACTACGGCAGCATCTATCAAGACATCGGCCGTCGGCATCGGATATCCGTCCATTGGTGTAGCCTGATTTAGGTTCCTGAAGTCGATGCATATGCGCAGCTTTCCGTTCTTCTTATATACGGGTACAATATTAGAAATCCATTCAGCATAACGGCACTGCCGAATAAATCCTGCTTCAATCAATCTTGTGATCTTGGCCTTTATATCAGGTAGAATTTTGGGGTTGCACCATCGTGCAGGCTGCAGATATGGCCGATATCCTGATTTTATAGGCAACCGGTGTTCAACAATGGACCGGTCTAGACCAGGCATCTCATGGTATTCCCAAGCAAAGCAATCTTCGAATTCTTTTAATAACCTTGTCAATTTACACTTGTATCCGGGATCCAAGCTAGCACTAATATACGTCGGCCTTGGCTTGCTACCATCTCCTAAATCCACCATCTCCAATGAATCGGCCGACGTGAATCCATGCCCAAGCTTCCCGTCTTCTCGGACAAACTGATCCATCTACTCTGAATCTTCAGAGCCGACTGCTTGGATCGGCTGTAGACCAAAATCGGACACTTTCAGGAAATCAGTGTCCCAAGTTCTGCCAGATATACACTTGACGTGCTCACAGCTCCATTGTTGCGTGTCGGCCGCCGCAACACTGTAGGTGGAATCGGCGGTGACTATCTCTGTACTGTCGCCGACTCACTGTACAAGGCATTGGTGCATTGTAGACGGGACACAGCAATTCGCGTGTATCCAATCGTGACCAAGCAACATGTTGTAGGACCCCTTACCATTAATAATAAAGAAGGTGGTGGGAAGGGTCTTACTGCCGATGGTGAGGTCGACGCAGAGAGCTCCACGGGCGGGAGACACGTTGCCTTCGAAGTCCTTGAGCATCATGTCCGTCTTGGTCAGATCTTCATCACTTTTGCCTAACTTCCGGAACATGGCATATGGCATGATACTGACCGCAGCGCCTCCGTCCACTAGCAGCCTGGTAACGGGTCGTCCGTTAACGTGTCCTTTGAGAAATAGTGCCTTGAGATGTTGCCATTTTTCGTCTTCCGGTTTCTCAAAGGTGGCTGTCATCGGCTCCAAAACCAACTGTGCCATCTGCTCCTCCATCCTTGTCGCCTTATCTCGATCGGCAGGCGCCATGAACTCCATCGGCAATATGAACACCATGTTGACATCAGCTGCCGATTCTTGATTGTCGCCCTCCTTGTTGTTATTTTTCTTGGGGCGCCAGACCCGAGACCTGTCGTTTTTCTTATCTCGCACCTGCCTCTGTTCCTCCTCTTGTTGTTCCCATTGGCGCAGGCGTTGGATCCTTCATTTTTGGGATTTAGACAGTCCATCAGGGCACCACCTGGGGTTTACTGGTTTGGCCAATGGTTTGGCGTGCTCCCAGTCTGGTTCCCTTCCTAGAGGGTTTTCATCTGACACCCTATCATCAGCCATTTCTTCCAGCCGATCGTGTACGCTGGTTCTTCCCCCCCGTCGCTTCTGCTGGTTGATCCTGCCCTTCGACCGGTCATACTGGTCAACTCTGCCCCCCAGCCGATCATGTACTGAAAGGCGCCAACCTTCTTGTTCACGCCAATTTCTGCTGATCGGCTCTGATCCTCTATCTCTGGAGCACGATCTTTTGAACGGGCGATCGTTGCAACTTGATCTGCTGCACTCAGGGCAATTATCGGCTAATGGCAATCTGATGTCGTTTTCCCAGCAATGGATGAAGAACGGACATCGCCAATGATCTTCGTGTCGGCGTATCATCTCATCGCGGCGCCTCGACCATTCCTGCTGCCGTTGATACTTGCTGAGCAAGAATTGGGAAGTGACGGGTCAACGTGATTGTTCTGATGCTTCGCCCTCGTCTTCAGCCCGTGTTTTCCCTTGTTCTTGGGATCAACGGCGCCGCTTCTTCTAGCCGATTCCGACGTCAGCACCTTGGTTTGAAGTGAGTTTCTTCCCGTGTCTACCATGTTAGCCGGGAAAGGATGCTGACCAATCTTCATCAGCTTTGCTGGCTTTGTCGGGATTTTGAACTTGAATCTTCCTTGCTCAATGGCAGACTGTATCTGCTGACGGAAGATCTTGCACTCATTTGTGTCATGAGATGTAGCGTTGTGCCATTTGCAGTACTTCATCTTTTTGAGCTGATCGGCCGAAGGAATGGTATGGTATGGTATGGTGAGAGCTTGATCTGCCCTTCCTGGAGCACTAAGTCAAAAATTTTATCAGCCTTTGATGTGTCAAAGCCGAACGCTTCTGGTTCTTTCTTTCTAAAAGGGCACGATATTGGCTTCTTCCCTTTGACCCATTCTGCTAGGCCAATTTCTTCCTCTTCCTCAGATTCAGATCCTTCCAAATATGCCACCTTTTTCTGGAAATTCCTCCGCTGCTCAAACGGACGTATTTCCTGACCGGCCAATCGGTGAACGATCTGACTTAAGCTTTCAAATTCTTGTGAGGCGTACCTCTCCTTGATATGTGGCAGGAGGCCTTGGAAAGTGATATCGGCCAACTGGGCATCGGTCAGAGCCAGAGTACAGTATTTGTTTCTGACCTCTCTGAACCTCTGTATGTATCCAGTTACTGGTTCGTCGCTCCTCTGCCTGATGCTGGTCAAATCTGAAAGCTTCATCTCGTGTACTCCCGCGTAGAAGTACTTATGGAATTGCTTTTCTAGATCGGCCCAAGTAACAATGGAATTGGGTGGTAAAGTAGTGAACCACTGGAAGGCCGATCCAGACAGAGACGATGAGAACAGGCACACCCTCATAGCATCTTATGTGGCGGCTTCCCTGCACTGGATGATGAATCTGTTAATGTGCTCCATGGTAGAGGTGTCGTCCAGCCTCGAAAACTTGGTAAAGTCAGGAACTTTGTACCGTTGGGGAAACGGCAGTAGGTCGTAGGCCGATGGGTATGGCGTCTTTTATGTATAAGTTTGCACTTTCGGCTTCAACCCAAATTGGTCCTGAATTACCTCCGCTATTCTTGTCGTCCAATCCACTTGCTGCTGATGAACAGCTGTTCGGGGTGCCGGCATATGTTGGTGGATTGGCGGTGGTACGGCCGGGTGATGGATCGAAACGTGTGGCGGATTCTGTTGCATTGTGGCCGTCTGAGCAGTTGACAGTTGATGGCGAAGCGAGTCCGCCGCCCCATCGTACATCGTCATCGGCGCCGTGCTTCTGAGTGCTTCTACAGCGTCTACCCCCCTGCCGGTTTTTGACGTGGTTGGTTGATACTGAGGGACCGTCGGCCGAATGGAACGACGCTTGGATCGGATAGCTCCCATGTCCGGTTGATTGATCGGGAAAAGCTGCCGTTGCTGGTGCCCCCCAAGGCACTGAGTTTGAGGGCAGCGATTGCACAAAAGCAATCTGGACAGGCTGAAGCGGCGCTTGCGATCGAAAACATGGTGCACCGTTATACCCTGGAGACATTGGAGGCAACGAAGTGTTGCATCCTTCGTGTTGCGTCGACATCGGCTGAGGAGCCGAGTGGGACGTGCCTGGTAAGCTTCTGGCTAGAGGGACAATAGGTGGGGCGTATGCTGGCCCCTAATATCCTTGAGCTGCCCCGCTGACCAGAGAACTGATGACTACGTTATACACCGTGTTGGTCATTACTGAGGATTGGTCGATGAAAGCCTGATAGACGGACTGTTGAATCATATCGGACATCTTGCCCGAATCCTCAGCGATGGTGATGTGGCGGGGAACTGGAAGAGGAGCTTTCTTGATTGCTTCCCCGCTTCTGGTACGACTGATAGATTGCAGATACATTCGTTTGTAGTCCTCTAGATGTTTTGCCAGCTCCTCTTTCTGGTCGTCCTTAAGATCTGCTTCCGTGACCTCAATGATGTTGTTCTCAGAAACTTCAGTGGTCTTTGATATATTGGATCTTGAGGTGGTCCCACTGGGCGTGCCAAAAGTGTGTTGGCACTAAAAATCGGCCAGGAATCGGCCGATGACCTTCAGAGTCGGACACACGACCCGGGAGAATCTGCTTAGCTCCTGTTCGGGTTATTGCCCTGGTGCGGTTCGCGTGGCGTGCCAGTCAATCTGACCTGTTGATTGACAAGGAAATAAATGTATTAAATTCCGGGCGCTCCGATCGGCTGAGGTTCCGATCTGTCCCGAAAAGCGTATCAGCGAATCGGCCGATTTGCTATGAAGATGACCGGCTATGGACCAGCCGATAATCACGTAATAATTGCAAAGAAAACTGCTGGAGCAACTTAAACAATTATTACAGATGAAACACTTGAAATAGATCTAATCGGCTGTATAATAATGAACGAGGAAAAGCGATGATAAAGCCGATAGTTTCAATCTCAAGCTGGATAACTGGTGATAAAACTAGAACAATAGGTAGAAACCTATAATTCTAGTAAATATCGATAACTGGTGAAGAAACCTAAACGAAACAACGGCGATGCGCCCGAAGTTAAAGCTTAGATGTTATTCGATAAGCGGAACCTACCAATTGGCCGGAGATCGTGTCGATGCAGCCCTGCCAATCCGTACGAACTCGTGAAAGAAAAAGAAGTAATGGCGAAGTCGCCGACCTGAAAGTAAAGTACGATGAAAAAGTAGATTGTTTTGTTGATCGATTGATGTCTTTCCTACAAAACCCTAACGACTCCTATTTATATCCTAGGACTAGGACTCCTGATCGATTACGATCTGTTACAAACTTGATTTAAATAGAAAACTACTATATCTATAATATTTTCCTAAAGGAAACGGGCTCCCGCAGAATCTTCTGCCGCCATCTCCTAGTCCAATCCGGACTCTTTCCATTGCTTCACGACCGAGTCGGCATCGTTCTTTTGACCAACGTCAGGCCACTTTTGACTGGGATCCTCTGTTGGGATTCCAGTGGCTTCATCTCCCTAACTGTTGGCGCAGGCTGCATCGCCCATCGGCCGATCCCAAACTGTAGCCTCAATCGGCCGATTCCCAACTGTAGCCTTCAAATCTGCCACATCGGCCGGTCTCTTCTCTTCCTGATGCCGGTTCAACACGTGTCAAAATCTGGCGTCAACAGAACCTTAAACATAAAACTTGGGGGTAGAACCTTTTCCTTACCGATTAACCGGTCAAAGAACTCTTTGACTGAGTCTACCACCCAAGAAGAGCCGATAGAAGACGTTATGGCCATCTTCCCCGAGACTTTTGAACCATCTTTAGAAAAGATTGTTGAATCCTTCATCCATGAGGAGGATGATTCGGAAGAAACTCTTGAGCTATCAATGCACGAACAGCCTACACATCCACCTATCGAGCTAAAACCACTTCCTTCTGGCCTTCGCTATGTTTTTCTAAACGGTGATAAAGAAACCCCCGTCATCATTAGTGATAAACTTTCTGAAGAGGAAACAGCCAAGCTCGTAGCCATTCTAGAGAAACATAGACCCATTTTCGGGTACTCAGTCCAGGATCTCAAAGGAATCAGTCCAACCCTCTGCACTCATCGTATCCCTATAGACCCACCCAGTACACCTTCTAGGGAACCTCAGCGTAGGTTAAATAATACGATGAGAGAGGTTGTCAAGAAAGAGGTCCTTAAACTCTTGCACGCTGGGATCATCTATCTCGTGCCTCATAGTGAGTGGGTAAGCCCCGTTCAGGTTCTGCCAAAGAAGGGAGGCATGATGGTTGTTGAGAAAAATAAAAATGAGCTTATACCCCAACGAACCGTCACGAGATGGAGAATGTGTATTGATTACCGAAAACACAACTCAGCAACAAAGAAAGATCACTTCCAGCTGCCCTGCATTGATGAAATGTTAGAGCGGTTGGCGAAGCATTCTTTCTTCTGTTTCCTCGACGGGTATTCATGTTATCATCAGATTTCCACCCACCCCGATGATTAGAGCAAAACCATGTTCACATGCCCGTACGGAACTTATGCCTATCGTAGAATGTCGTTCGGGTTATGTAATGCTCCTGCATCTTTTCAAAATTCCTTGATGTCTATCTTCTCCGACGTGATCGAAGAAATCAAGGAAGTTTTCATGAACGATTTCTCCATCTATGGAAAAACTTTTGATCATTGTCTGGAGAATTTAGATAGGGTTTAGCAGAGATGCCAAGAAAAGGACCTGGTACTAAATTGGGAGAAGTGTCACTTTATGGTCCGCGAAGGCATCGTTCTAGGACACTTAGTGTTCGAAAGAGGAATTGAGGTGGATAAGGCTAAGATCGAAGTTATAGAACAGCTTCCACCTCCAGACAACATTAAGGGCATCCGTAGCTTCCTAGGTCATGCAGGGTTCTATCATCGTTTCATTAAGGACTTTTCGCAGATCGCTAGACCCCTCACGAACCTCTTGGCTAAGGATGCGCCTTTTGAGTTCACCGATGAGTGTTTGAAAGCATTTTATATTTTGAAAAGTGCACTCATTTTGGCTCCAATCATTCAACCACCTGATTGGAGTTGGCCTTTTGAAATCATGTGTGATGCTAGTGACTTTTTTGTTGGAGTGGTCCTTGGCCAATCCAAAGATAAAAAGCATCATGCAATTGCTTATGATAGCAAGACTTTGACAGGAGCCCAATTAAATTATGCAACAACTGAAAAAGAACTCCTCGCCGTTGTTTTCGCTATCGATAAATTCAAGTCTTACATGGTTCGAGCAAAAGTTATTATTTATACTGACCATGTAGCTTTAAAATATTTGCTCACCAAGAAAGACGCGAAACCTCGGCTAATAAGATGGATCCTTCTACTCCAAGAATTTGACCTTGAAATAAAATATAAGAAAGGAGTAGAAAATACTATTGCTGATCATTTATCATGTATGCAAGTCACTAACACGCTGGAACTACCGATTGACGACTTCTTACGTGATGACGTGCTACTCAAGGTGACGGACTCAACCCCATGGTACGCAAATATTGTGAATTTCATGGTTTCAGGGTACATACCACCGAGAGAGAACAAAAAACAAGCTCATCTATGAGAGCAGACGTCACCTTTGGGACAACCCGTACCTGTACAGGGTATGCATAGATGGTTTGCTAAGGAGGTGCGTACCAGCAGCAGAAAGATTCCAGATAATAGAAAAATGCCACACTGCAGCATAAAGGGGCCACTTTGGAGCATTTCGCACCCAAGCAAAGATCTGGCAAAGTGGGTTACTTTGGCCAACAATGTATGAAGACACTAGAGAGTTCATTCGAAGGTGTCGAAGATGCCAGCTGCAGGGAGGCATCACAGCTCGCAATGCATTGCCCCTCACATACAACCTGCAAGTTGTATTGTTCGACGTTTGGGGCATTGACTACATGGGACCCTTCCAGAAGCCCCATGACTGCGAATACATCCTGGTCGCTGTGGACTACGTCTCCAAATGGGTGGAGGCACTACCATGCAAAGCTGCGGATACCAAGCACGCTCGCAAGATGTTCCAGGAGGTCATCTTTCCTCGCCTCGGAACACCAAGGATGGTTATAAGTGACGGAGGGTCTCATTTCATCGATAAGATCTTCAGGAGCTTCCTCAAGGAACTTGGCGCCAAGCACAACATTGCCACACCATACCACCCACAAACCAGTGGTCAAGCAGAAACTTTAAACAAACAAATCAAAAGCATTCTGCAAAAGACGGTCAACGAGATGGGTAAAGGATGGAAGAACAAGTTTCCTGATGCACTCTGGGCATATAGAACCGCTTATAAAACTCCCATCGGCATGTCATCGTATCAACTCGTCTATGGCAAAGCATGTCACTTGCCAGTCGAGCTTGAACACCGGGCCCACTGGGCCATCCAGCAGTGGAATATGGATATTAAGATGGCCAGAAGAAACAGGAAGATTCACCTCGCATAGCTAGAGGAATGGAGAGAGAAAGCATACCACAGTGCCAAGATCTACAAAGATAGAACCAAAAGATGGCACGACAAAAGGATCAAGCCCAAGAACTTCACATTGGGAGATAAGGTACTATTATTTAATGCCAGGGTCAAGCTCTTCGGACATGAAAAACTACGCAGCAAATGGAAAGGACCGTACATCGACATCAACACGTCAACACATGGAGCAATCACACTCCAGGACGATGACGATAACATCTTTAAGGTAAACGTTCAACGTTTGAAAGTTTTTCATGAATCATTTAATCCAAATGAGGAGGTAGATGTTATAAACTTGATAGATTCTAACTCCCCTCACCTTTTCCACGAGAAGCCCATCCAAAGCACAATCCCTTTGCAAACACATGAGCCCACATGACCCACTGGCCAAAGAAGGGGCCCTGAAGAGCCAGGGTTGGGTCGGCCGACCCTACCTGGTGGTCGTTGCCCTTCAACCTTTGAATTTAAAATCTCTCAACGGCCCTCTTCACCTTCCTTTCGTGCTGGCTTGCTGTTTAGGAAGTTCCTGCGCGGAAATGATCCTTCTTCTCTTTATATGGGCACCCCCCCATTCTCTTTTCCTTCTCACCTAAACACCTTGATCTATCCTTCACCTCAGCTCCACCACATCCCTGAAATCAAATGGATGGCAAGGCTCTCGTCTCGATTGCCGCATCCACATCGGCGTTCGCACTCGACAGGGAGCCCTTGCCAGCCAATCAAGCCATGGTGACCATCGGAGTTGAAGAAGAGGCTCAGCACATCGCCATGACGCCGCTGGCCATCCTGCCCGTGTCCTCGCCAAAGGAGAAGGTGAAAGGAGCCGAGGCGGGGTCGGCCGACCCCCAGGGTCCGCCGTGCGACCCCTCATTCTGCACCACGCTCCACCAAGTCATCCACGTCCAAGAAGGGATGGGGCGGGCGCATCGGCACTGCACCACGACCAACGATGGGCGAACTTTGGCTCAAGGACACCGCCAAGCGCCTCTTCGCAAATCCACTACCGTCGCTTCCCTTGGAGGAGGGGCATCAATATGTTTATTCTGTAAAAATAGCGAGCGGCAATGTAGCGATCCATAACTATGCTAGCATTCCCACGCGCGTGAACACTAGCCCGCCACCGCAATGATTTCATGTTGTAGGGATTTGCACGCCGGGAGGGGGATACGGCAAGGGGCTCATGCCCGGGCCATCCCCCAAGAGAGGGACGATTTTGTTGACTCCTCTCCATGGGCTAGCAAGATCAGGAGGCACATCTCGCCACCTCCGATCACTCGCCCTGGCGGCCAATACGAGAGCGAAGGCGAAAAGGTCCTCAAAGGACCTAAGGTGTTGCAGCTGCTTCGCACTATTGTTAAGATGTGCGAAGAGCACAAAGCGCTCAGCGACCATGTGGCGGAGCTCATTTTAGAGCTCAAGTCCACAAAGGATGACTACGACACGCTCCACCGCGGCCTAAGCGTTAAGACAGAATGCCTAGAGAAGAAAGTTGGGAAGGGCAACTAAATGGTTTGCACATCTCCCTTCATATTTACCTTTAGGCACATTACACATTCCCTTTCCAATTTTGTTTTCAGAGTTTTCCTCCACCATTTGTAATGTGCCTCATTTTGAATTAAATAAAGATTCGACTCCCCGGTTTCAAAATTGGTAGAGTCATGTTTTGTTTCTGCATGTTTGAATAAGTACGCAGGAACAGAAACAAGTGTGGGGGAGCAGCACGCTCCTAAACAGCAACACATGTCCGCGACATCTTGCACGCGCAATGGGAGGACCAGAGGGCCCACCACTGGGTCGGCCGACCCCCTGGGTCGCTCGACCCCATGTGTGGCCCACCTGGCCCCAACCTTCTCCGCCTGGACGGTTAACACCCCACACTCACATTTATGCTTGTTTTCCATGAACATTCAATTCTAATCTTGATAAAAACAAATTAAAACTAAGCTTCGCACTCCATGCGCTTCGAGGAACAAAACTCGCATACTCTTTATTCCTCGTAATTCCTTCACAATCTTGTGATCCATATTTTCATAGGAAACACATGATTTCTATGTATTTGATTTATTTGATATGATCATGATGAATGGGACCTTGCTCTAGTTGCAAAGTACTTGGGATTTCTTTTACAAAATCAAAAACAAAATGGCTTGTCTCCTCAAATTTTTAAAACAAATTCCTACCATGGCCAAAGTCATATCTTCATGAAAAACCTTATTTGCAGCTTAACTTTGCTTTGAGCTTTGTCAAAATCTTTGACCCTTGCTAGAAATTCATTATGCTCTCATGTTCAAGATCATGAACACGCCATATACACACGCCAATCTCTACACTAGAGATTGCGCAAAACATGCCCCCCATCAAACAAAAAGCTCCAATTAAAATAACTCTCTCCAAGATCAAAGATGGGCTATACAAAAAGAAAACAAAACGATGCATACCCAAAGAAGGTGTGCCACATGCTCACAAGGCATGTCAAAAACGAGAGAGAGAGAGAGAGAGAGAGAAAGATGCATACCCAAGGAAGGTATGCCACATGCTCACAAGGCATGACAAAGAGAGAAAGAAGAAATAGCCCACTAATTCGAAGAGGAAGAGAGCCAAATAAAAAGGAGCATTTAAAAAATTTTCCATACACTTGCACATTCTTGATCAGACTGCACAATTTGTTTCTTCTTGGATCTCGTATTTGACTCAGCAATACAAGCAAGGTAAGCATACCTCTTTTCCCTTATCTTAAACTCCACAAAAAACCTAGATTTCAGAAAAGAAGGCAACAACTTTGTCTTGGTGAGGATCCAGAAAATAACAAAGACTGATTCAAGAGAATAATTTGAGGAGCAAACCTATTTTCTTTTCAGAAACCAAAAACCCATGTTTCTGAGGAGGAAGGGCGAGGAACCTGAAGTCTACATCATTCCATTTTTCAAACACCCAAGGAAGCATGGTAGCCACACAAAAGAATCACAAGGTTTGGAGAAAAGCTTGGAATAACTTGTATGCAGGTTTCATTCAATGAGTTGCAACCACCTTAGTCCTCAAACCTTTACTCGAGGACGAGCAAAGGGCTAAGTGTGGGGGTGTTGTTGACGGTGTTTAAGTTTGGAATCACCCGTCAACTCCTGCATCAATTCCTTATCAAAACATTCACCAATTGTAGCCATAGGGATTTAATCTAACCATTTCCACAAGCTTTGGTGAATTTTTCTATGCAGGAATACATACACAAAATGCAAGAGAAAACACACGTGACACACCGCGGGGTCGGCCGAACCTGGACTGCAACAGGTCTAGGTGCACTTCGAGGAAACTTGGCTGCTACTCCTCCTAATCTCAGATGATAAGGTTTCCATGTATAACATGGTGGGAAACGACCTCCTCACAGTATAAAAGAAGCTCCCCTCAACCCTCACAACACACACCAATTTGGAGAAGAGAAGAAGTAGAGAAACTCCACCCACTTGTATCATTAGGATAGGAAATGTGTGTGGAAGAAGTGGAGGAGAAGAGCTGGACTTGTCGGCCTCTCTCCAACCTTGTACCTCGACGGATACAATTCATTTGAGTAAGTATCCAAGTTCGTTTATCGGTAAGCTCTTGGCAAGGTTATCCTTGTTTTGTTATTCTTTTACGGGATCATCATCCGTTCTCGAAATGGTTGCTCTGGTAGAGGGCCCCTAATAAAGACGGGTAACCCTACGTGATGCCGGAGTAGTAAATGACAAGCAAAGATATGGTGTCTAGGCTCTAGTTTACCTTTGTTTGCTACGAGCTCAGCTGGCATTGTGGGGTAGACGGCTGGTGGTGACAGCCCTATCCGTCCGCTATGAAGCTGCTTTGTGGTTAGTGTAGTCCCCCCCCCCCCCCCCGGCCTGGGTTCGGAGTAGAGCTAATAGCTGGAGGTCCTTAGCAGATTAAGGTCAGACCGGTGCTCGAAGTAAACGTTTAGCAATCCAAGCTTATCCTTCCTTGAATCCTTTCCTTTAGATAAACCACACTACCCAGGTCGTTCTATCTCCTTCATCTCCAAGGGTAAAACTAGTTAGAAGATCGTTACACCTCCGTTACCTAAGAAAATATGATACCCTGAATACTCTCCGGGTGAAGTGCTACAATGGTATCTTCCGTGCACTTGCGGATTTATCTGTGATCGTTAAGAAATACCAACAGCAGGGTACTCACGCCAATCATATTAAACCTCAAGGAGATCATCTAAGCCTCAAGATACGGCATCACAAAAGGTAATAAGTACTAACAATTTTCTGATCAACAACCTGATTTGTCCTCCTTTGCTCAGGATGAGCAAAATACAACTTGCAGGATCTTGTTGACGCTCGCTATGGACCAATTACGGACAACTCCTTGGAAGTTGTCGACAAAGACTTTCTTCAGAGCCTCCAGGAGTCGATGGAGTTTGGCTTGAGACTCTTAGCTAGTTGAGTGGTGCTACCTCTAAGGCCATCGGGAAGTAGAGAGCTTTTGTTGAGTTGGAGCCTCCCGATACCTCAATGGTGACGGAGTAGCATCGAAGCCATTGCTGCGGGTCTTGTTTCCCATCGAACTTGGGAATAGCTGTGGGCTTGAACACCTTCGGGATGTCACGGTTTGTGATGTTTTTAGTGAAGGCTGGGAAATGATCACTGTCTTCGATGTCGCGACCATCATCTTCAGCTCATTCACGTAGTCGGTTGTTGATGATGGTACGCGCGTCGCGATTACTGTTGATTCTTTGCCTCAAATCTCTAGCAGGAGGGGGCACTTGGGGCCCTTGGTGACCTTGGTTGTCCGCGGGCTACCCTCCACCTCTAGATCTTTTGACCTGCTAGTTCTGCTGCTGCTGCACCTTCTGCTCAGCTTGTCGATTGTTGCGGGGCACAGGGTGGCCACCAACCGTATGACTAGCTGAAGGGACGGTGCTGCCGTGGCATTCCAATCTGGAGCACGTATGCTGAACAGATTTCATCACGTCCATCTGGTCCAGCTGGACCATGGCTTGCTTAATGAGCCGCATGATCCGTTGAGTTGTCTCCGTTTGTGGGAGTTGTTGTAGGAGCAGGGAAGCCTCATAGATGTTGCCCATAGGGGTAATGAATTCTTGGTCAGCCGTTGCTTCAAACTCCCCACGCAGGTTTCTTCGCCATTGCGGATTGCGAGCGCGCTCTTTGGCATTGCATCTACGCTTGTTCCTTCTCGCGTTTTTCCACTTCCATGTCTGCCATTGTCTCATCCTGAGGAGTATCAGCGGTATCTTGGTTGGCAGAAATTTTGTCCTCGAGTCCGTTGTCAAACTCGATGCCCGGTTCGTCATCTCCGAGGTCGTGAAGCGAAGCCATGTAGACTTCGGGTTCTGGCACACAGCGCTCATGGGCCACCCTAGCACCATCGATAATATCTTTCGTTTTGTTCAAGCAGGATCGGAAGTATCCGCCTTATTAGGGAGAATGCCCTCCGCAGTGGGTTATCAACCTACCCTTAGTACAGAAATGGGTTCTTTGCAAGAAAGAATTACTTCTACCAAAAAGGGATCTATAACTTCGATCCAAGCTGTTTATGTACCTGCAGACGATTTGACCGACCCTGCTCCTGCCACAACATTTGCACATTTGGACGCTACTACCGTACTTTCCAGAGGATTGGCTTCCAAGGGTATTTATCCCGCAGTAGATCCTTTAGATTCAACCTCAACGATGTTACAGCCTCGGATCGTTGGCAACGAACATTATGAAACTGCGCAAAGAGTTAAGGAAACTTTACAACGTTACAAAGAACTTCAGGACATTATCGCAATTCTTGGGTTGGACGAATTATCGGAGGAGGATCGTTTAACTGTAGCAAGAGCACGAAAAATCGAGCGGTTCTTATCACAACCATTCTTTGTGGCAGAAGTTTTTACCGGTTCCCCAGGAAAGTATGTTGGTCTTGCAGAAACAATTAGGGGATTTCAACTAATCCTTTCCGAAGAATTAGACGGCCTACCTGAACAGGCTTTTTATTTGGTGGGGAACATCGATGAAGCTAGCACGAAAGCTATAAACTTAGAAGAGGAGAGAAAATTGACGAAATGAAATTAAATCTTTATGTACTGACTCCTAAACGAATTATTTGGGATTGTGAAGTGAAAGAAATCATTTTATCTACTAATAGTGGCCAAATTGGTGTATTACCAAACCACGCCCCCATTAACACAGCTGTAGATATGGGTCCTTTGAGAATACGCCTCCTCGACGACCAATGGTTAACGGCGGTTCTGTGGAGTGGTTTTGCGAGAATAGTTAATAATGAGATCATCATTTTAGGAAATGATGCAGAACTCGGTAGTGACATTGATCCAGAAGAAGCTCAACAGGCACTTGAAATAGCCGAAGCTAACTTGAGTAGAGCTGAGGGTACGAAAGAATTGGTTGAAGCGAAGCTAGCTCTCAGACGAGCTAGGATACGAGTCGAGGCTGTTAATTGGATTCCCCCATCCAATTGAAGACAATCCAAAGGTTTCGTTGATACAAAGAAAAAGGAAAGAAGGGTAGAAAAAGTTATTAGATAGCGAAGCGAAGTAAGCCCAATGCTATCTAGTAATTTTTCTACCTACCTACCTACTATTGGATTTGAACCAATGACTCCCGCCGTATGAAAGCAATACTCTAACCACTGAGTTAAGTAGGCAATTTATCACCACAAAAGAAGCCCCATTACTTCGATCGATTATAGATCGAATCCTTTTTATAAGCAATACCCCTCCATTATTGGTATGTTTATGTTATGTTATTGGTATGTTTATATTATATAGTAAATCAAAGGAATATCCTCTGGCATTAGAGAATATTCATCTTGACAAGAAATTATCTATATGTTAAGATATCTCTGACAAGGGCTATAGCTCAGTTCGGTAGAGCAACTCGCTTACACGTGCGCCAATGCTTTTTCAAGGGAACTTATTATGCAATGAACATAATTGAACTTATTGCAAAATCAATGTCTTACTTCATGGATTCGAAAGAATAGGAGAACAATAGCCTGACAAACAGTCGGTTCAGTCCTATTCAGGTGCCAATTCAGGTGCTTAATCAAATGGAACCCCTATTGATTTGCTAGTTGATAAGGTAAATATCCAGCCCACTCAATGCTAGGCGTAATGAGGATAAGGGCCTCCAAAAAACTTCTTTTCGTTCTATGAACTTTAAGGTGTATGAAGTCTCATAGTAAACTCTTGCAGCGGAACGATAGAGACTCCATTTCACTTAGGTTGATTTAATTTAGGCCGGAGGCAGACCTAAGTCAAGGTAATCCTCCTTTGAAACACTTTGGTATTGCTCCTAGATAGATATTAAGAAAAATAATCAATCAGAGCACAGGGAGCCATCTTATTATTTTTCCATAAAGAAAAACTATGGCGGATTAACCGATCTTTACATCAGTTGATGAAAGAGCCCAATGCAGAAAAAAAAATGCATGTTGGGTCTTTGAAACAGTTCGAATCATTTCGATAATAATCCGTTTGATCTGTTTTACCGAGAAGGTCTACGGTTCGAATCCGTATAGCCCTAATATATACGTCTTTTTTTTTCATTTTAGGATGGATATCTTGTGTTTCCTTTAGTATAGTTTTTTCCATATTTCCTTATTTAGTACTTGTTTATAGACTCGACGGTCGATTGCGCCATAGAATAGAGATAAAAGCATTACCATAGGCTCCATTCATGGAAAATCATAGAGACAGGAAAAGAAAAAAGAATTTTGATCAAATCAATAGAAGGGAGGAAGGGTCCCTTAACTGATTTGAATTCCATCCTCCTTCAAATAGGATATGCTCTAAGTCCCTATACTTTTCTATAATGACTGCAACGATTTTCTCCATTTTGCGAATTCCTATTTTGTTTGAAGTATATTACTATATATACATTATCTAAATCGATCCACTTTAAATAAAATAGAAAAAATCGAAAGAAAAAAAAAAGAAAGAGTAAATAATAAAACTAGATATTCTGTTTCATAATTCTGAAATAGAGTTCTTTTTTTTTAGTATTACTCCTCATTAGGATGAATACATTAGTTATCCCATTTTAATTAGGTTCTAATCTAATTAGTAGTAAGTAGTTTATTTTTTATTTAATAGTCTATGACTATCATTAAATAAAGGGTGGAGCAATTCTTTTTTCTAAAGATTTTAGAGAAAGCGTAATGGCGACCCGCTAGGGTTTGATTCCCGATCTTTCGATGAGAGGCGTGGATAACTCGATTGGTCGATGGAGGCGACGTTCACGGCCCGACTACAGCCTTCCAAGCTGCGCCTTAGCAACCGATACACCCCCTCCAATGGCTGTCGCGATCTTGTGGAGCGCGGCACCCGGCCACTAGGGCACTCGTCCTGCAAGCAATCGAAGAACTAGCAAGAACAAGTATGACAAGTACTGAATTTACTAGATATAAATGAAGGTTTCACACGCAATCTCAATAATGGTGGGGTTCCAAAGACAAGAAGACGGGCGGCTGATCCAGCACGCGCGCTTGCAAGCAAGTAGCGAAGGCTAAACTTGATCTAAACAAAACCCAAGCATCCTTGGCGGCGGCTAAGGGGTATAAGTACGTGGGAGGACGACCACAGGGGTGTTGGGGTCGTACTCCAACCCTAGGACGCGTCCGTAATGGACTCAACTTGATACACGGCCCATTGGACCAAAACAGGGTGACGCAGCACCATGGGCAGAAAAGGACTCTGTATTAATTTAACGATTGCGGCCGACTCGTAATAGATATGGCTATGAGGCCGGATCCGTTTGAAAGAAGACTTCATAAGCTTTCCACGAAGTACTTGAACGCCCCAATCCGAGTTCATATGCGACCGTGGTGTCCGTCACAAGTTGGTACTGTTCTGCAGTCCGAATCCAGCTTGCGCGAATCCGTTTCCCTTTCGGCCGCCTCCTTGGTTCCTGATGATTAAGTTGATGCGCACGAGCACGAGTAATAGGACCAGCAATAGGTACTTGTGTCGGAGTGGATGTATCGTTGGTGTTGGTGTCCTCATCATCCTCCCCTTCTTGCATTTGAGTCGTCCTCGACTCAAGCTCATCTTCCTCTCCCAAATATGGCTTCAAATCATGTGGATTCAATCGTGATTTAGCCTTTTGACATGTCGTGCAGCGAGCAACAAATCTCTCCACATCTCTTCTCATCTTTGGCCAAAAGAAATGACCAGCAAGTATATCTTCCGTTTTCTTTGCTCCAAAATGCCCCATTAAGCCACCTCGATGCGCTTCCTGCAACAATAACAAGCGAACGGAGCTAGCTGGAACATATTGAATTTGTTCCATCCCTTCCCCTCTTTACAATGCAGCAACACATCTTTAAAATCAGCATCATTAACATATTGATCTTTAATCGTTTCCAATCCAAATATTTTGTAATCAAGTTGGTTCAACAAGGTGTATCTCCTAGACAATGCATCAGCAATTATATTCTCTTTCCCTTTCTTGTGCTTAATAATATAAGGAAAAGATTCAATAAATTCAACCCACTTAGCATGTCTACGGTTCAATTTTCCTTGACTACGAATATGTTTTAAAGATTCATGATCTGAATGAATAACAAACTCTTTGGGCCATAGATAATGCTGCCATGTTTCTAATGTGCGAACAAGAGCATACAATTCCTTATCATAAGTAGAATAATTCAGAACAGGCCCGCTCAATTTTTCACTGAAATAAGCAATAGGTTTGCCTTCTTGTAACAAAACACCACCCAAACCAATGCCACTAGCATCACATTCAAGCTCAAAGGTTTTATTAAAATCAGGGAGTTGGAGGAGAGGTGCATGTGTCAACTTATCTTTCAGCGTGTTGAAGGAGTTCTCTTGTGTTTTACCCCAACTAAAAGGCACTCCCTTCTTTGTAAGCTCATTCAAAGGCGCGGCAATGGTGCTGAAGTCCTTCACAAAACGACGATAGAAACCAGCAAGTCCTAGGAAACTCCGCACTTGCGTGATAGTCGTCGGTATAGGCCATCCATGTATAGCTTCCACCTTGGCTTGATCAACCTCGATTCCCTGTGGAGTCACGACATAGCCAAGAAAAGACACTCGATCGGTGTAAAAGGTGCACTTCTCAAGGTTACCAAATAAACGTGCATCTCGTAAAGCATTAAAAACAGCACGTAAGTGATCAAGATGTTCATCGAAAGATTTGCTGTAAATCAATATATCATCAAAGTAGACAACAACAAATTTCCCAATGAAAGCACGCAGAACCTCATTCATTAATCTCATGAAAGTACTTGGTGCATTAGTTAACCCAAAAGGCATGACCAACCACTCATATAACCCGAACTTAGTTTTGAAAGCAGTTTTCCATTCATCTCCCAATTTCATACGAATCTGGTGGTACCCACTACGCAAATCAACTTTGGAAAACACAATAGCACCACTCAATTCATCAAGCATATCATCCAAACGAGGGATAGGGTGTCGATATCGAATTGTAATATTATTAATAGCCCTACAATCAACACACATACGCCATGTTCCATCCTTTTTAGGCACTAAAATAACTGGAACAGCACAAGGACTAAGAGACTCACGCACATAACCTTTGTCGAGTAGTTCTTGCACTTGTCGCTGAATTTCCTTAGTTTCTTCCGGATTTGTCCTGTATGGCGCACGGTTTGGCAATGATGCACCAGGAATAAGGTCAATTTGGTGCTCAATCCCTCGTATTGGTGGCAGCCCCGCTGGTATCTCACTTGGAAACACATCAGAATACTCCTGCAAAAGGTTAGCAACAGCCGGGGGCAAAGAATGCTGCATATCGTGAACTGAAATCAAAGCATTCTTGCACACCAAAGCATAGGCAACAGAAGTGGAAGCAATCAATTCATTAATATCAGACTTAGTAGCAAGCAAGCAATGTCCTTTCAATCTTATCTCATCTTCCCTGCTACTAACAGATTTGGCATTCTTATCGATCTCAGCTTTAGTTCTCTTAGCTTTAGCAACATCATCACGCACAATAGATTCAGGTGACATAGGAAGCAAAACGATTTTCTTATCATGATGTATAAGAGAATATTGATTTGATCTACCATGATGCATGCTATCGGTATCAAATTGCCATGGTCTACCTAGCAGAATATGACAAGCTTCCATAGGCACAACATCGCATTCAACAACATCATGATATGAACCAATAGCGAAATTAATTCGTACCAATCTCGTTACCTTGACCTTACCACTATTGTTGAGCCACCGAATGTGATATGGATGTGGGTGCGGTTTTGTTGTAAGTGCAAGCTTCTCGACCATATCGCTGCTAGCCAAGTTGTTGCAGCTACCTCCATCAATTATCAAACGGCATGAACGCTCTTTAATAACACACTTTGTTTGGAATAGTGTATGCCGTTGATTTTGCTCCGCCTTTTCCATTTGTGCACTAAGTACACGCTGCACAATGAGGCTCTCATAATGATCTGCATCCTCTGCACCAATCTGCTCTTCTGGTTGTTCCTTAGTACCTGCATGGTCAGCAGCAAGCAAAGCAAGTGTATCTTCATCAAAATCACTAGCAGAGGAATACCCACCATCTCCTTTGACCACCAAAACGCGCTTGTTAGGGCAGTCACGTTGCACGTGGCCAAAGCCCTTGCATCGATGGCACTAAATATCTCTTGTCCTTCCCGTGGAGGCAACCGAAGATGCACTCGTGGCTGGTTTCTGGACAGTCGTGGTTGCTGAATTTGTCGGGGGAGCACGTGTCTTATCGTTGGATGGAGCGGGTATTGTCGACCGACTCGGGAATGTAGAAGGTGCAGGAGCTCGTCCGGTCAATGAGGTAGATGTGCGCGGCTGCCATGATGAAGGTTTTCCTGCAGAAATATTAGTTCTTGTACTAGCACGTCGTCCCAGCACTTCCCTTTCAGCTTTACAAGCAAGATGGAACAAACGGGTTACGTTAGTATAATCTTTATAAGCAAGAATGTCCTGAATTTCTCGATTCAAACCTCCTAAAAATCTAGCCATAGCAGGTTCCTCATCCTCCACTAAATTACAACGCAACACACCCATTTGTAATTCCTGATAGTATTCTTCTACACTTTTATTACCCTGTCTCAATTGTTGCAATCTATGTAACAGATCACGCGCATAGTAAGAAGGAACAAACCTAGCCCGCATGACCCGTTTCAAGGCATCCCAGGTTTGTGGAATATTATTAGGATTTTTCTTACCATGTTCTATCCACCAAACAGAGGCAAAATCAGTAAATTCACTAGTAGCAGCCCTAACACGTATATTCTCTGGAAATTCATGACATGCAAACTTTTGATCAACAGCAATTTCCCAAGTAATGTATGCATCAGGATCGTATTTTCCATCAAAAGAAGGTATCTTAAATTTTATTTTACTGAAAGCATCATCATTATTATGTACCTCACGTCGTCGATGTCCACCCATACCTCTCCGATTAGTTCGCAGTCGTCGGCGACTAGGAGCATCTTGGTCATCTAGTTCAGTATCAGCGACATAATCATCCCAATTATCCTCGACACGCTCATCCTTCTTGTTTTCTCACTCATGCCCATTTGCAGTTCTGGCATGCATCTCATCAAAACGCCTCAAAAGAGCAGCAAGGCTTTGGTCAATATGAGCGACCGACGTCTCCAGCCTTGTAAGCTTGGTGTTGGTGGCAAGCTGCGTGGCCTCCAACTGCCCAATCTTATCATTTGACACCAGCATATCTTCAGCAAGCCCATCTACATGCCTCCTCATCTTATTTTCAAAATGTTGTACGAGGAGAGTGACCTAAACTCCCATCACCCTCTGATCCTGTCATGGTTAGATGAACAAAGGAAACACGAAAATAGGTGAAGAAATAAGATCCTACAACTAATGGGATGTAGCTACTGCAAGGTGCTCACACTCAACCTGTTACACAAGCTCTTACCAATTCTTACCTTGCTCAACAGGAGGGGACGGCAACCAACAAGTCTGCAACCGTGGGATGAAGTGTATCGGTGCCGCAACAACAGGACCTGTCAAGCTGTAGTCGGATATGTGGAGCTATAGGTGGGCTGAAGCAAGGATGAACTAGCACCACGTTAGTTACAAAAGCAAGCTGAAAAAACGTTCAACGGCGGTACTATGCTGGTCCTAGCCTAGACCGTGCTAGAGACGCGAGCCTGGACACAAATGAAGTCACGAGACACCACCGAAGAACAAAAAAAATGCACAAAGAACAGCCCCTTTTTTCTTCCCCTCTTTTTCTTCTTCTTCTTTTTTTTTCTTTTTTTTCCTTTCTTTTTTTTTCCTTCTTTTTTTTTCTCTTTTTTTTCTTTTTTTTTTCAGGGGATCCTCAAAACTGATTATATAACCTAAAAGACTTCAAAAGAGCCACACAGCACACAAACTTTTCTCTCTCTCTCTCTCTCTCTGGAGTAAGCCGAGGCTATATGTATTCGTGAAAAGTTGTGGTTTGAGTAAGCCGAGACTACTTCTGCCTTTCTGGAGCGTTACAAAATATGCAGTACAAGTGCGAAAAGCAATGGAATTTTATAACACGACACAATAACCAATTGGGACTAGGAAATCGATCCCTACTCGAATCACAGCACCGCGTGCGATTCGGTCACAAACCAACACAGAATCTAACTCGGACTTGAACACGAATATGGACTCGGATTCCACCAACACGGAGTATGTATGGTAGCGCACGGTTGTGACTAGAACGTGACAAGAACTCGAAACTCTAAAGTGATGTGGACATCACCAGAATGGATACACCCACATGTAATAAACACACATGGAAGGTATGGAGGACCAAAGAAGTTGATTGGGGACCAAGCCTAAGTCTTCCCAATGTTCTCCATCAGGCCACCACGTCACTTTTGGTGCAAGGAAAGAAAGAGTCCATGTCCAACACGTTTTGGAGGCTGGATTCGGACTGCAGAACAGCACCAACTTGTGACGGACACCACGGTCGCATACGGACTCGGATAGAGACGTTCAAGTACTTCGTGGAAAGCTTATGAAATCTAGTTTCATATGGATCCGGACTCAAGTCCATATCTCTCGTGATTCGTCCGCAATGACCAAAGTACTACCGACTGGTTTTCTGTCTAAAGGTGCTGCGACATCTTAATTTGGCCCGATGGGCTTTGTATCAAGTCGGGTCCATTAGGGACGCATCCTAGGGTTGGAGTGCGACTCAAACACCCTCTTGGTCGTCCTCCTAGGTATTAATAAGGGTTAGAGCCGCCATGAACAGATTGGGGGGGGGTTTTTGTTTTGTTGAAAGTTTAGCCATTGCTACTTCCTTGTAGACGCGTGTGTCGACTAGACCATCCGTTCTACTCGATTCGGAACCCCACCTTGTTGATTCCAGATTGGTTATTATCTCCATATTTGCAATTGAGTTGCTTGTTCTACTTGTTCTTGCTGGTTCTTCGATTGCTTGCAGGACAAGTGCCCTAGTGGCCGGGTGTCGCGCTCCACAAGATCGCGGCAGCCATTGGAGGTGGTGTATCGGTTGCTAAGGCGCAGCATCCTTGGAAGGCTGTAGTCGGGCCGTGAACGTCGCCTCCATCTCAAATCGAGTTATCCCCCGCCTCTCATCGAAAGATCGGGAACAAACCCTAGCGGGTTCACATCATAAAGGACTAAAACTAAGACCAGCAAATCGACGCAACCGATGCAACCGAAAATTCAACAAGCCCTAACTAAGCAGTGCTAGCAAAGGCTCAAACGAGTTTATAGGACTGAAGGTAAACTAATCTACTATTTTTTTTGGCTTTTCTGGACTATAGGAAAAATAAAACAGCGAAGAATTAGAAGTCTCTCACCGATAAACCTTGCTCTGATTACCAACTAATGGCGACCCGCTAGGGTTTGATTCCCGATCTTTCGATGAGAGGCGTGGATAACTCGATTGGTCGATGGAGGCGACGTTCACGGCCCGACTACAGCCTTCCAAGCTGCGCCTTAGCAACCGATACACCCCCTCCAATGGCTGTCGCGATCTTGTGGAGCGCGGCACCCGGCCACTAGGGCACTCGTCCTGCAAGCAATCGAAGAACTAGCAAGAACAAGTATGACAAGTACTGAATTTACTAGATATAAATGAAGGTTTCACACGCAATCTCAATAATGGTGGGGTTCCGAAGACAAGAAGACGGGCGGCTGATCCAGCACGCGCGCTTGCAAGCAAGTAGCGAAGGCTAAACTTGATCTAAACAAAACCCAAGCATCCTTGGCGGCGGCTAAGGGGTATAAGTACGTGGGAGGACGACCACAGGGGTGTTGGGGTCGTACTCCAACCCTAGGACGCGTCCGTAATGGACTCAACTTGATACACGGCCCATTGGACCAAAACAGGGTGACGCAGCACCATGGGCAGAAAAGGACTCTGTATTAATTTAACGATTGCGGCCGACTCGTAATAGATATGGCTATGAGGCCGGATCCGTTTGAAAGAAGACTTCATAAGCTTTCCACGAAGTACTTGAACGCCCCAATCCGAGTTCATATGCGACCCTGGTGTCCGTCACAAGTTGGTACTGTTCTGCAGTCCGAATCCAGCTTGCGCGAATCCGTTTCCCTTTCGGCCGCCTCCTTGGTTCCTGATGATTAAGTTGATGCGCACGAGCACGAGTAATAGGACCAGCAATAGGTACTTGTGTCGGAGTGGATGTATCGTTGGTGTTGGTGTCCTCATCAAAGCGAGACAAAGTGAAGCGAAAGAGTTTTCTTTGTATAAGAATTAGGTCTATATCATATCTAAATAGAAGAGAAATCAAAAAAAAGGGAATGGGGATTCCATTGGATGAATCCTTAAGGAGAGACATGTTACAAAAGAAACAAAGGTTAAAGTAAGCCGCTTTTTGCCTTTGGTTTGAGCAAAACAGATTCTTGTTTCACCGAGGAAAAGAGAGAAGTTCTGGATAAATTGACAATGTCATGTCAACTTGAATTGACTAATTCAGTTCCGCCTATTCCACATTAATGGGAGTACATTTATGTTTCTGCTTCACGAATATGATATTTTTTGGACATTTCTAATAATAGCAAGCCTTATTCCTATTTTGGTATTTTGGATTTCAGGACTTTTAGCCCCTGCTAGTGAAGGACCAGAGAAGCTTTCTAGTTATGAATCGGGTATAGAACCCATGGGGGGGGCTTGGTTACAATTCCGAATACGCTATTACATGTTTGCGCTAGTTTTTGTTGTTTTTGATGTGGAAACGGTCTTTCTCTACCCTTGGGCAATGAGTTTCGACGTATTGGGTGTATCCGTTTTTATCGAAGCTTTCATTTTTGTGCTTATCCTAGTTGTTGGTTTAGTTTATGCATGGCGAAAAGGAGCCTTGGAATGGTCTTAACTGAATATTCAGACAAAAAAAAAAGAAGGAAAAGATTCCATTGAGACAATTATGAGTTTGATTGAGTTTCCGTTACTCGACCAAACAAGTTCCAATTCCGTTATTTCAACTACACCAAACGATCTTTCGAATTGGTCAAGACTCTCCAGTTTATGGCCCCTTCTATATGGTACCAGTTGTTGTTTCATTGAATTTGCTTCATTAATAGGCTCACGATTCGACTTTGATCGTTATGGATTGGTACCAAGATCAAGTCCTAGGCAAGCGGACCTAATTTTAACAGCTGGTACGGTAACAATGAAAATGGCTCCATCTTTAGTGCGATTATATGAGCAAATGCCTGAACCGAAATACGTCATTGCTATGGGAGCCTGTACTATTACATGCGGAATGTTCAGTACGGATTCCTATAGTACTGTTCGAGGAGTTGATAAGTTAATTCCTGTGGATGTCTACCTACCGGGTTGCCCGCCTAAACCAGAGGCTGTTATAGATGCCCTAACAAAACTTCGTAAGAAGATATCGCGAGAAATAGTTGAGGATCGAACTCTATGTCAAAGTCAAAAGAAAAATAGATCTTTTACTACCCGTCACAAGCTTTATGTTCGGCGCAGTACTCACACTGGAACTTACGAACAAGAATTGCTCTATCAATCACCATCTACTTTAGATATATCTTCTGAAACTCTTTTCAAATCCAAAAGTCCAATATCTTCCTACAAATTAGTGAATTAGGAGGGGTTCTTTTGTGCAGAAAAAGAAAGAGCAGTGCAATCTTTCAAACTTGCATTTGAAATGTGAAATATTTATACAAAGGGGGAGAGATCAAGACAATGCAGCAGGGTTGGTTATCTAATTGGCTAGTCAAACATGAGGTGGTTCATAGATCTTTGGGCTTCGATCACCGAGGAATAGAGACTTTACAAATAAAAGCGGGGGATTGGGATTCCATTGCTGTCATTTTATATGTATATGGTTACAATTATTTACGTTCCCAATGTGCTTATGACGTAGCACCCGGTGGATCTTTAGCTAGTGTGTATCATCTTACGAGAATACAATATGGTATAGATAACCCAGAAGAAGTATGCATAAAAGTCTTTGCCCAAAAAGATAATCCTAGAATCCCGTCTGTCTTCTGGGTTTGGAGAAGTGCCGATTTTCAAGAACGCGAATCTTATGATATGGTGGGAATTTCTTATGATAATCATCCACGTCTTAAACGTATCTTAATGCCTGAAAGTTGGATAGGCTGGCCCTTACGTAAGGACTATATAACCCCCAATTTCTATGAAATACAAGATGCTCATTGAATGATAATAAATTCATGTTCACTTATACAACACAACTCCAGATTTTATTCAAGTCAAGGAATATTTTTACGTTCTGTTCCTAGACGAAACGAAATACTTATTATATTCTAATTAATTCCTATTATATTATACAAAAAGATCCAGATAGACTGAACAAAAAGGGCTTCATTTCGATTTTCCAATTTGGAAAATCACATATTCGTTTCCTTCGTATGAACATAAAAATACAATGACTCAAAGAAGTTCCTACCACGAACTTTGTACCGCGCGGATTACTTAGAACAACTAGGGATTCCAAGGTGGTACTAAATATGTACTAGTTAGTTCCACCCTTGCACAACTAGCAAGGTGATACTAAATATGTGCACGCAGCGCTCATGGGCCACTACTGGGCCACATTCAAATTGGGACGGGTGTCACATGCACCCACCCCCCTCAAAGGACCCGACGTCCTCGTCGGTCCAACTCCGTGACCATACGTCCAAGGCCGACGCCATATGCCATGCCATGTCCCATCTGGACCCACACACGCCATGCACTATATGCCCTCACACTGACCCGTATCATATCCAAGAACGTCCCCTCTTAGCGCATGACCGCACGTCCAGTGCCGGCGCCATATGCCATGCCGTGTGTCCCACCCGAACCCACATGTGCCATGCGCCATATGCCCACACACTGACCCGTACGCGCAACCGCGAGGGTCGGCTCTGATACCATTTGTCACACCCCGTCCTCCAAAGCCGCACAACCCAGCCCTTCCGAGGGGTGGGCCTGCATACACATAGCACCCTGCTTACACTTTCGTCCTCGCTTCGTGTAAAATGGTCAACCCGAAGGTGCTATGGCTGGAGGACAAAGGATTATAAGTTGGCTCCACCCTTTCTCAACTAGCAAGGTGGTACTAAACATGTGCACACAGCACTCATGGGCCACGACCGGGCCACATCCAAATTGGGCCAGGTGTAGTAGGAACAAGCAGAAAATAGAAGAGATAATATATGTGGTGTCTTGTTTGTGTGCTTTGTATCAGATTAAGTCACTTTATGTGTGTTTGGTAGCTCAAAAGTAGTTCTGCTATCAACTTTTATTTTCAAATATTTTTATGTATGTAATTTGGGCTTTGAAAATAAGTTTGGCCCACATATGTACAAAATTGGATTGGTCTCTAAATTTATGGGCTATATGGAAATAAAATTTTTAACATGGGGTGAGCCCATAAATAAATGGGCCTACAATTAGGTTGCCACATTGCAATTAGGTTGCCATATCAGCATCCATGCGTGGGGATGTGGCAGTTCATTCCATGATGAATATTTATCCTACGTGGCGATGATTTGTGATGTTTATTTTCGTCACTAATTTTGGGCCTGGCCCGGGCTGGGCTGGGCTAGTGGGCCTATGGCCATGTGGATCTAGTAGTTTTGTGACGTTTTGTAACTCATCACAGAATGAAAATATGCTTCCGTTGACGAAAGTTTCTTCTCTATAGAAAAACAGTTCCGTGACATTTTTCGGAAGTTCGTCACAGTAGATCTAACAGAACGCTAATTGTATGACAAATGCAAATTCGTCACAAATTCATCACAGAAATCCTACTGTGATGTATTTCGCGTTTAAAGTGATGAAAATCGTTCATCACAAATTCCTTGATTTCCAATAGTGGCTTCTTCTTGCTCGCATTGTCTTTGTTCTATATTGTTCGCTCCTCGCTATCCTCGGACAACTTGTACTGCATGAATTCATCCCAGAAAGGACGTTGCTTCGTGTAGTTTTTCTCAAAGTCTGGTGTGAGGCCCTTTTGGACGTAGTCTTGGTTCAAGTTTTTCTTGAACGTCTGGAAGGCAATAGCCATCATCTTGGTGACCCAATTCTTCAAGACTTTCTCTTTGTCATCTGGAAAATTGAAGTGCTGTTTCACCTCTCACCATAACATTTCATTCTCTGTGTCGTGTCAGGGACAACTTCTGCATCATTATCAGTGGCTTTATTTTTCTTCCATAGTTTGTAGCTAATGGGGATGTTTTCCCTGATAAAATATCCACATTGATTGACCAATGTCCTGTCAACACCCTTGGGAGCAATTGGTTCACCGTCTAACTGCAATAATGTGATGTTGGTACGCCCCTCCATCTTTTTCTTCGAGCCTCATTTCCGTTTTGGCTTCCTCAATCCAGATGCCTAGGCAAATATCTATTAATACACTATATATATAGTGTTTTGCTATAATGCACCTGGGTGCATTTTGTACAGAGAATGCACCCACCCTCTCAGTTGCAATTGTGACAGTTTTAGTTGCAGTCGGATTGTGTCAAGTTGCAACCAGGTCGGTTTGAGTTGTAATTGGTTCGCGTCCAATCGCCCCCAGTTACAACCGATTGGTCTGAGTTGCAATCAGTTCCGTCCAGTTGCAATTGGTCTGTTCTTCTAGTTGCAATTGATGTAGTCTCTCGGTTGCAACTGTAGGGTAGGTGCATTTTGTATAGAGAATGCTCCCTGGGAGCACGAGCCAGCCTCTGCGCCCCCGACCGCGCGCTAGAGCCCCACACCTGGCGCGGTCCCTCTTGACCCCCACGCGCGCGTCCGCTGCATGCGCCAGCTGCTCCCACTGCATGAGCCCAACCGTTGTATGCGCCCAGGTGAGAGAAGGAGAGATAGAGAGTAAGAAAAGGTGAATTTGTCACGCTGGTTTTTTCACCATAACTTTTCACTCAGATATCCAGTTCGCAAACGGTTTTCATCATTAGATTACTGGCATTTTTTGTATCATATGAGAATCATTTTGAATATTTTTTTTCAAAAACTTTGAAATTTGAATCTAGGCATCATAGATACCCATAGTTATATTCATAGATGCATCTGTCCTGGAAATATATCATAGAAACATATAAGTGCAGTCATAGAAACATAAGTGTAGAGGCACAAAATTCCCTCTGGAATTTGAAATTTGGACTATAGAAATTCCCTCTGTCATACAGGTCATAGAATGCAACGATATAGGTCATAGAATACAATGATATATGTCATAGATGACAATTTGTACGATATAACAACTAGGGGATGGAAAAATTTGAATTTTGAATCTAATTGGCTCGTAGAAATCATAGTAGCATGTCCTAGAATTTGAACGTCGAATCTTCTTGACCCATAGAAATCACAGTGTTATTCAGGTCATAGAATGCAGCGATGCAAGTCATAGATAATAGTTTGTACGATGTAACAGCTAGGGGATGGGAAAATTTGAATTTTGAATCTAATTGGCTCATAGAAATCACAGTAGCATGTCATAGAATTTGTGTACGATGTAACAGCTAGGGGATGGGAAAATTTGAATTTTGAATCTAACTGGCTCATAGAAATCACAGTAGCATGTCATAGAATTTGCGCACTTCAAATCTTTTTGACCCATAGAAATCACACTGTCAAATAGGTCATAGAATGCAGCGATGCAGGTTATAGATGACAGTTTGCATGATATACAAGTCATATAAGGCAGCGACATGGGTCATAGAAAGTTTTATGGGTCATAGAAGGCATTGGTGATACAGGTCATAGAAGGCAGGTCATAGAAGGTCCTAGAAGGCAGTTTATACTCTATAGATGTCATATAAGGTAGCGATATAGGTCATATAAGACATGTCGTAGAAGGCAGCAACACAGATCATAAACGGCAGTGATGACAACAATACATGTCATATAAGACATATCATAGAAGGCAGCAAGGTGGCATATACACACATGAACATTGGTCATCTATACCATGCCCTCTACGCCCTGCCACGGTAACCAACGATGCTCGACGACCTGCACGCGTTCCACGTCCTCGCGAGATCCCTTGCCTTCTCGCCGCGCCCGATGAGCTCCATGAGGCAGATGACCATCAGGGTGTTCCCGGCCCCCTGGCGGCGCAGTGCAGCGGCGTGTCCCCCTTGCTTCTGGGCGCCGCTGTCATCGGCAGGTGCCTGGCCCTGCCTTGTATCTCGCTTGCACACCTGAGGTGGCGCTCACTGTCCCCAATGGCCCCCACCGCGTGGAGCGCGGAGGCAAGCTCCTCCGTCATGACGCCCGCTGACGCAAGCCGTCGTCGGGGCTGGAGGCAGGGATGGGGAGGGGGTGATGGGGGATATTAGGGTTTGGGGATGGGTGGGTGCAGTTATATATGCCTGGGCCTAGGCTGAGCCCAATGGGCCTGACCTGGACCGGTTGGGGGGGGGGGGGCTGGTTGAGGAGCTGGTTTCAAAGCTTGCGCGCGTGGCTAGGGCTCCCAATAGCATATATATATATAGAGAGAGGGAGAGTATACTTTGTAGCCGGCTATAGAATAGTTATTCTGTGGCCAGCCCACCTGTCACACTAGGAGTGGCCACCAGGTGGCCCCACTTCCCATCAGCACCTCCGCCACTCACCGAGCCAGCATCCCGCATGGCTCCTGCGCTCCCGTGAATGCAAGGCATTGAAGCTACGAGCCGATAGCCACGGTCATTTACTGAAATTAAATCGTGTTAATGCACTTTGATTGTTCAAGGTGATTCCGGGACATGATCACGTCATGGCGTGCATGCAAGCTAGTTTACAGGGGTTACGAGAATACGTGCATATGCAAGTGTGCGTGTTAAGACTGTTAGTGCATTTACGACTTATTACGAGAATACTAGATTGGGTGCACGTATGTATTAGTGTGATACGAGTACATGTAGAACTAATGCATGCACATGTAAACATTGAGGCAGTACCTTGGACAGCTAATTGGTGTAAGAAAAAATTGTTATGATATTCAAATGCCTTTATATGATAATTTAGGATGGGAAGTTACCACAATTTGATATCTTCCGAGAAACCAATTACTATAATGAACAAGGCGAATTTAGTATAAATTAATAACAAGAATTTAAATAGTTCAAGATGGTAATTATTCAAATGCTTTGAAATGATAAGTAGGATGGGAAGTTACTACAATTTGATATCTTCCGAGAAACCAATTACTATAATGACAAGGCGGATTTAGTATAAATTATTAATAAGAATTTTAATAGTTGAAGATGATAATTATTCAAATGCCTTGAAATGATAAGTAGGGTGGGAACCAATTACTAAGATGGTAAGACATAATTTACTGTAACTTGATGGTTAATGACTATGATATAGAAGGCGAGTTCCCACAATCTAGCATTTTGATAAATGTAAAGGGTGCATTACAATAACGAGGAAAGATTACTTGTATTGTTGTGTCCAGTGATAATAACCAACATTGTTTTTTTAAAAGTAAGAAGAATTTTTATGATGCTGAGTTATGCTGAGCACAAACAATAACTTGTACATTTGTCTTTATGATAAATAGAATAACAACAACTAAGACAGCATGTGTCCACCAGCAGCCATGAAGATCATTAGCGAGGCGTTTGTGCTTGGAGTCCAACAGGATGCTTCTTGTTATCATCATCAGTATCATGTGGACTCGTGGGCTTGTGGCTGTGCATGGTCTTCTGCAGGTTGCTGTTCAGGAGCAATACCAGTTATTGCATTACATCTAAGTATAATAGAACGAAATAAGCTCATGCGAACAGATAAACCACAAAGTATGTTTGTCAAAGTTGCAGTAAGACAATAACGATTGTCGTAATTATCAGCCTGTGATTTTTTTAGACATATAATTCGTGAGAAGTAACCAACCTGAATCCATGAATTTACTATAACACTGACCAAGCTCTAGCATGTTTCAAAAAGATTAGCATCGCCCTACTTAGAACCAGATCCATATAAATAAAACACAACCCTATAACATGGTATTGACATAATTCAAAAAAGCAGTAAATTATATGGTTAATTTACCACATATATAATTTATCAGTCAAAATTACAGTAACAGAAAATTGAAGATGTAGTTTCTGAAGATGTAATTTCTAACTATGATTTCCGAGAAAGAAATTTATTGAAATCTGATGTAGATAAATCAACCATAACTATAGATGAACCTTATGAAATCCACATAAGTCAAAAAAGTAGTAAAGTATGCAGTTAAGTTACCACTGTGCAAGGTCAAATGAAGGTCTAGTAAATTACAAGAAATATGTACTAGGATGCCTGGTAATAATTTACTATAAGCGTGATCAATCATCCAAAAAAATTTCTACACAAAAAAAGATTTTCATCGAAGGCTATGTCCAAACTGGGACTCACAAGTGTATGAGCAAAGACCTGCATGACGCAGCATCTCAACCTCATCTCCAGTTGGTAGTTGCAAACATTGCACATCAGCATCACCGTTAATCTGCAGAAAATACATACACAATATGCAAGAATCGTGAGACTAAGCCAGCGATGGACGAGCAAACACCGGGCAGCTAGCAGCTCAACATGCCTGGATGACATGCAGTCGCGGTGAGGATGCCTGGTGCCCACGGGCGCGCCACCGTCCCTGCCTTCCTGCGGTCCCAGCATCAAATCCTCTCACGCGGAGAGCCACGGATAGCAGCCGCGCGCAGTAGAAGGCCAGCAGTAAGCCGGTAACTACGTCGTGGGCTCGGTCAGGAAGCTCCGTACGCTGCCGCCATGGCGACCGAGAGAGGGAAGGCGCCGCATGGGGAGCTACCGTGCTGCCCGGAGATGCCGCAGCAGCGACGCCACCACCGACTCCGCCACTGCATCTCCAGCGGACACACCACACCAGGATGACGATTGACGAGCTCCTAAAGGGGATGCCAATTCGTCAAAGTAGAGCACGGATCCGCACTAAGCAAATTAATTTGGGATTAGGAACTAATTGGAGGATCAAATTAATTGGGACACGAATTATGTCTGAATCATATATACCTGGACTAGGACAGTGCCCGTGCGTTGCTACGGGTAATATAAATTTTACCTGATCTATATGAGACTACCAATTTTGTGTTTTTCATTCCGTGTATAGGCCGTGCCGTGACCATATGAGACATTGATTGTCCGAGTTTCGATTAGGATTCCAATTAATTTGTTCGGATTCCGATTAGGATTCCGATTGATTTGTCTGTGTTCCGATTAGCATTCCGATTCCGATTGATGGATTGATTGTTTTAAAATATAAGTACATGATTACCCTATTTCTATTAAAACTTTGTTTTCATCAAATGCATTTTAAAATCTGAAAGAATTTATATATGGCCTATAGCAGCTAGTACTTAGTACTAATGTATTACGCCATAAGGCCTGACGACGACCGCGCCGAAGCAAAACATGAGAGCTCCACGCAAGATCTATGGATCGATCCTATCCATCTTTTTTTAATAAATTTTCTCTTCTCCCATAGGTGACCGCGACTTAAAAATTCCACAGCGTCTTTAGCTTTCGCGAGCTTCGATGCTAGCGCTTCATGCGCCAAGGCTGTTTCATGATCGAGTTGCAATCATGACCCCCGAAGCTAACATCGCGCGCGTGCGACTTGTTAGGAAATTGATCTTGGAAATCCTCCTCCTCCAAATCCGATTCTGATTGAGGACGCAGGTCACGTATATTAGCCTGAAAATTCATTTGTCTCTTGATCAAGTCGCCAGCAGCAGATCGAGGAAGCTTCCAAAATTATTCGTTGTGCCGTGGCAGCATGTGTCCGCGCCTTCGGCCGGTCACGGCGCCCTGCTCTGGCTAGCTAGCTAGCTATTGGGCAACGCCTGTGCTCGACGAGAGTTGCGCTGGAGCCGGCAGCGGCGGCGGCGATCCCGACAGGCGATGGTGCTCATGCCTGCCGTTCTGCTTCTGTGGTGCCAAGTCCGCGGGCACGCCGGTGAGGAGAGGCGGCGGCGAAGGCTCAGGTTCAAGTTCACATCGTGGCTCGCGCTCGTGCCCGTAGTTGTTTGTTCCGGAAGGGCATAATTAAGGGCATGTGTGGCGACGACAGCGGGATGCGGCTATACGGCATGATGTACTGCTAGCGGATCCATTTGTCATTGGTAGATGACGGATCAAAAGTCAATGTACCGTGTTCGCTCTTTAGAAATAGGTAAAGAATTGGAGCATCGCATAGTACTTCCGCCTGGCGCCTGCCTCCTTCCACCATCATTCCATAAGAGTTCACCCTGATGAACGAACTATCCTTGATTGATCGGAATAGGATGCATTGGGGATTTGTGAGTGGATCCATCGCGGATAGAGCGGGCTGCCAAAGGGGATAAGCGATGGAGGCGCGACACATGTAGGCTGAGTTGAGCCATGAGTGGATGAGCCAAGCCATAGATTGACGAGCTGAGGGAGCCAGGTCGGGTGGAGTAGTGGACCGAGGACCGGGTTAGGTGGGATGTATCTCGATCTTTCAGGAGATTTGGCCCTGACACAGAATTAGTTATTCTGTGGCCGGCTAAAAAAATACCTATATATATAGGAGCCTAGTGCTTCGTATAACAATTGGAAGTCCGACCATCATATTTCTTAGGCCAACCTACCAGACGGCAGCTCAGGCTCACATATCACCAAAGACCCACCGAACCCTCCCTACCCTATATATACACAACTAGGATTTCTCTCCCCCCACCCTATCCTATCTCTCCCGTCACTCAGCGCCACCTGGTCCCCGACGCCCCTCTTTTCCAGCACCCCGGCGCCGCATCCTCTCCAGCCAGATCCGGTCGGCGGTCACCTCCTCCACCCCTCCCCGTGACCCGGCGCGGAGCTTCTGCGACTCCAGGACGCGGCGCTGAGGGGTGAAGCCGCCAGCCAAGCTGCGCCCGGTGCCACGCGCAGGGTGGTGCAGAGGGGCGCACGCGCAGGCCACCCCGCTAGCCTCGTGGCTCAGAGCAAGAACCAGACGGGAAAACAAGGACGCCGCCGCCGTTCTCAGGTTCCTCGTGTTCCCCTGGCTGGGTCTCCATTGCTTTGTGTAAACCTTGTGCGTGTACGAAACCAGGTACCACGGCTTCCATCAGCGACCAGATAAGAGCTGACGAGAGGCGGCGGCGTCCAAAAGCGAGGTCGTGCGCAGTGGGGCTGGGAATGGCGTCATGACGGGGTCACTGGTCGTCGTGTGCGGCCGCCGCGGCGAGCGCGTCGTCGCCCAGCCGCAGCTCCTCGACTAGACTGCCGAGGCCCTTGTACGAGGACCCGCCGGCCCGGTGGAGGGGCTGAAGCTGCCCATGCTGGCGCCGTCGTCGCTGCACCAGCACCCGCTGCTGAGGCACCGGCAGGCGATGCAGGCCGCCGGGCTCGTGCCAGCCGCCTAAGGCGGCGGACGTGAAGGTCTAGGGCAGCGGCGCACCGCCGCCGTCCAAGTACCAGCTGATGCGCAGTGGGCTGCCGCTGGGCCACCAGATGTAGATAGATAATAAAGAGAGAGGAGTAGAGAGCATGGAGTTGATTCTCAAGTTAGCTGCTTACCAGTCGAATTAGGATTAGTTCATGATAAGTATTATAGCGTGGAAACAAACACTATCGTCGCTTCTTGCTTCCGTTTTTTTCAACTTTTTTTATTCCTGCAGTTTTTTACCGCTTTTATTCAATTTTTTACTAATATCAATTTGGTTATAAAAAGTATAAATAGGGGTAAAATGGTCTTTTCATGTGGCTGTTAACACCGTTAGTGTTCAAAACTGATGGAACGGCCATTTTAGGAAGAAATGAAGTTATGGTGTCATATAGGGAAGTTTGGGGGAAAAAGGGCCAAGGAAGGAGAGGTAAGTTTAGTATGGCCAAATAGGAAATTTTCTCTAAAAGTATCCATTTCCATCTTTATCCTGGTTGCTGTTTATTTGGTTTTGCTTATGACAATTGCCGAGCATCTTCTATTTTTCCTTTTGTTTGTATGCATTTTCCATGCACCATAGGAGCATCCTATTTGATCAGATGTATGTGATTGCAATTATATATTGGTTTTGTTATTTTTCACTCATGTTTCTATGACTGCACTCACTTGATTTTATATCTTTTTTAGTTTTGAGGTGTGTTGTTGACGACGATCTGCCGTACAATGACTTCCACAACTGCAAGCTAGCATCATAGTCCTCACCAGCAGAGTACAAACATCATTGAATTTGTATTCTTAGTTTGTACATCTCTTTTAGGAAATTTATGATTCGCATAATTGTACATCTCTATTTGATTCAAATTCTAGATGGATATTGATTTCTATGCTTCCATGCGAAGTTTATATGCCATGTGAAAGTATAATTTGAAGATATATGCACATATTTATATGTTTGCATGAACAGATTCGAATTTCAACTTAAAAGTAAAATATATTGATTTTTATGCTTACATGCATAGGTTTCTATGCATGAAACTTTTGCCCACAACATGTGCTCGACTGATCGAGCATAGAAACCTAGTAACATGATCATAGAAATGTTATTTTATTCATTGCATTTAAAATTTGTATCATCTCATGGTCAAATATAAAAACCTAATGTCATGATCATAGAATCAAGCATTTTACTTTTTATTTGAAATTTGATTTCAACCGATAGACATACAAAAGGATGTTGCTCAAGTACAAAATCAACCAGTCGTGCTCAAGTGTAGAATCTTAACGGGATGATCATAGAATCAAGTTTTTTTATCTTTTACTTGAAATTAGAAATTTAACTAAAAGAGGACGTTACTGAAGTACAAAATCACTTGTCGTCCTCAGATATAGAATCCTAAAGACATGATCATAGAAATAAACCATGACCACTACATATATACACACTAGTACCAACCATGAATTACAGGTTTCTATGCTCGAATATTTCTACGCTCAGACCTTTTTCTTTCATCATGCCCGTATGTTTCTATGCCCGGAATATTCCTATGCTTGGAAATACGGGCCGCTCAACATTTCTATACTCGTGCCTGTAGGTTTCTATGCTCAGAAACATTTCTATGCTCGTATCCCTATGTTTCTATGCTCGTGTCCTTATGTTTCTACGCTCGAAAATATTTCTATGATCTTGTCCCTATGTTTCTATGCTCTTTGCAAATTTATAAATTAAAAAACTCAAAAATATATATTCACAATGCATCTCAAATTGTGCATAAAAATATCAGGAACCTTGTGGTGAAAACATTTTTTGAGTTGGATCTTTGATTGAAGAATTATAGTGAAAAAACTAAATTAAAACGGTGTGTTTGCAAGCATGCATGCGTCAGGTGGTAGGTGCTTGCATGTGTCACGTGGCAGGTACATGGGCGGCATGTGTACGTTATGTTGACTTTACATATGAGGTCTTTACGACCCAGACGACTGGTTTCTATGACGCCTAGATTCAAATTTTAATTTTTTGAAAAAATATTCAAAATGGATCTCATATGATGCAAAAAAGTCAGTAATCTAGTGGTGAAAACCGTTTGCGAACCGGATATCCAAGTGAAAAGTTATTGTGAAAAAAAGAAACAAAATATGTTTTGCATGCACATGACACACCACCTTTTTGGCTCTCTCTCCTGATGGGTCATGGCTCTCTCTCGTGATGGATGGCTCCTAGCGCATGTAGCGCGGGAGGCGCGCTTGGCCTAGATAGCTAGGGCTTCCGATTGTTATTGGAAGCCTTGGGCTCCGAATATATCTATACATTCTATATATATATATATATATATGTTGACGCTAGATTTTGACACGTTTTGAATCGGCGTCAGGGAAGGAGGAGATTGGCCGATGCTGCAGATTTAAAGGCTACAATTGGGAATCGGCCAATTGATGCTACAGTTAGGAATCGGCTGATTGGCGTTGCAGTGTTTCGGGCGATTGGCGAATGGAGTTGGTGGGGTTCGGCCGATTGAAAGGCTGGAGCGTTTGGGCCAATATGGGCTTAAGGTGGGCCAGAGGAAAAAACGTAGAGAAAGTTTGGCCCGTGGGAGTATGATAACCAACTCCGATACGAGTTGTGTAATTAGAGATAGATCCTAGTCGGTTAGGAAATCAATTGTAACAGGCTATAAATAGCCATCTTTAGGGATTCGTAGGGATACACATCAATCAATACAAACAATCTACTTTTTCATCGTACTTTACTTTCAAGTCGGCGACTTCGCCAATACATCTTCTTCTTTCACGAGTTCGTACGGGTTGGCAGGGCTGCATCAACACGATCTCCAGCCGACTGGTAAGTTCCGTTTATTGAATAATATCTAAGCTTTAACTTCGGGCGCATCGCTGTTGTTTCGTTTAGATTTATTCACCAGTTATCAATATTTACTAGAATTATAGGTTTTATCTATTGCTCTAGTTTTATCACCAGTTAGCTTGAGATCGACCTGTCGGCTTTATCATTATTTTTTCTTATTTATCGTCATATAGCCGATTAGATCTATTTCAAGTGTTGCATCTGTGGCGATTGTTTAATTTGCTCCAGTAGTTTCTTTGCGATCGCTACGTGATTATCGGCTGATCTATAGCCGGTCATCTTCATAGCAAATCGGTCGATTCGCTGATACGCTTTTTGAGACAGATCGAAACTTTAGCCGATCAAGACCCTCGGAATTTAATACGTTTCTTTCCTTGTCAATCAACAGGTCAGATTGATTGGCATGCCGCGCGAACCGCACCAGGGCAATCACCCGAACAGGAGTTAAGCAGATTCTCCCGGGTCGTGTGTCCGACGCTGAAGGTCATCGGCCGATTTTTAGCGCCAACACACTTTTGGCACGCCCAGTGGGAGCACCTCAATATCCAACATGTCAAGGGCCGCCGAAATCTCTGAAAACGACGTCATCGAGGTTACGGAGGCAGATCTCAAGGACGACCAGAAAGAAGAATTTGCAAGACACCTAGAAGACTACAAGAAGGTATACCTGCAATCTTTCAGTTGTACCAGAAGCGGGGAGACCGTCAAGAAAGCTCCTCTTCCAACTCCCCGCCAGATCACCATCGCTGAGGACTCGGGCAAGATGTCCGATATGATTCAACAGTCCGTTTATCAGGCTTTCATCGACCAATCCTCAGTGATGATAACCACGGTATACAATGTCGTCATCAGTTCTCTGGTTAGCGGAGTATCTCAGGGATATCAGGGGCCAGCATACGCCGCCTATTGTAGCTCCAGTCAGAAGCTTACCAGGCACGTCTCACTCGGCTCCTCGGCCGATATCAAGACAACACGAAGGATACAACACTTCATTGCCTTCAATGCCTCCAGGATACAACGGTGTGCCATGCTTTCAATCACAAGCGCCGCCTCAGCCTGCCCAGATTTCTTCCGTGCAATCACTGCCCTCAAACTCTTTGCCTTGGGGGGCACCAGCAACGGCGGCTGTTCTGGACCAATCAGCCGGTCATGGAGGCTCTCCGATCCAGGCACCATTCCAATCGGGTATCCGGCCGACGGTCCCTCAATATCAACCGACCACGTCAGAAATCGGCAGGGGGGTAGATGCTGCGGGAACACTCAGAAGCGCGGCGCCGATGATGCTGTACGATGGGACGGCAGATTCGCTACGCCACCAGCTGTCAACCGCTCAGCCGACCACGCTGCCGCAAAATCCACCACACGCTTTGATCCATCACCCGGCCGTCCCACCGCTGATCCATCAACATGTGCCAATCCCCCAACCAGTTGTTCATCAGCAGTAAGTGGATTGGACAGCAGGGATAGCGGATGATGAGGACATCAACACCAACGATACATCCACTCCGACACAAGTACCTATTGCTGGTCCTATTACTCGTGCTCGTGCGCATCAACTTAATCATCAGGTGAGTTCAAATCTAAGCTCATGTACATCATGTTTAGACCATGGAGACCCGTGTACTCTTGTTTTGCTTAGGAACCAAGGAGGCGACCGAAAGGGAAACGGATTCGCGCAGGCTGGATTCGGACTGCAGAACAGTACCAACTTGTGACGGACACCACGGTCGCATATGAACTCAGATTGGGGCGTTCAAGTACTTCGTGGAATGCTTAGGAAGTCTTCTTTCAAACGGATCTGGCCTCATAGCCATATCTATTACGAGTCGGCCGCAATCGTAAAATTAATATAGAGTCCTTTTCTGCCCATGGTGCTGCGTCACCCTGTTTTGGTCCAATGGGCCGTGTATCAAGTTGAGTCCATTACGGACGCGTCCTAGGGTTGGAGTACGACCCCAACACCCCTGTGGTCGTCCTCCCACGTACTTATACCCCTTAGCCGCCGCCAAGGATGCTTGGGTTTTGTTTAGATCAAGTTTAGCCTTCGCTACTTGCTTGCAAGCGCGCGTGCTGGATCAGCCGCCTGTCTTCTTATCTTCTTATTCAGTACTTGTCATACTTGTTCTTGCTAGTTCTTCGATTGCTTGCAGGACGAGTGCCCTATTGGCCGGGTGCCGCGCTCCACAAGATCGCGACAGCCATTGGAGGGGGTGTATCGGTTGCTAAGGCGCAGCTTGGAAGGCTGTAGTCGGGCCGTGAACGTTGCCTCCATCGACCAATCGAGTTATCCACGCCTCTCATCGAAAGATCGGGAATCAAACCCTAGCGGGTCGCCATTAGTTGGTATCAGAGCAAGGTTTATCGGTGAGAGACTTCTAATTCTTCGCTGTTTTATTTTTCCTATAGTCCAGAAAAGCCAAAAAAAAATAGTAGATTAGATTTGAGCCTTTGCTAGCACTGCTTAGTTAGGGCTTGTTGAATTTTCGGTTGCATCGGTTGCGTTGAGTTGCTGGTCTTAGTTTTAGTCCTTTAGAGTTTCGAGTTCTTGTCACGTTGGGAGGAGGAAGCCACTTTAAAAGGGAGAGCCACCCTTCCCCTATTGGACTAGTTTTTTAGGGAGATTGGGCCTTTCCCCGAGTTAGTGTGCCTAAGAACTGTTGGGGTCCGGGCAACCTTAATTTATTGGGCCTCGGCCAACTGGACCGGAAGCATCATTTGGTATCAGAGCTGGGCCTTTGTTCAAGGGGGTGGGAATGATGAGGACATCCTCCACTATTACCCGCTGGCAAAGACGCAACAAAGGGGACAAACCCTAGCGGGTCGCCATTAGCGGAGGTGATTCAAGACCAATTCGGGTTGAAGCCGAAGGTACAAACCTATACGTACAAAATGCCATACCCACCTGCCTACGATCTACTGTCGTTTCCCCATCGGTACAAAGTTCCTGATTTCACCAAGTTTTCAGCGCTGGATGACACCTCAACTGTGGAGCACGTGAATAGATTCATCATCCAGTGCGGGAAGGCCGCCACACAAGATGCTCTGCGGGTGCATCTGTTCTTGTCGTCTCTATCTGCGTCGGCTTTCCAGTGGTTCACTACGCTACCACCCAATTCCATCGTTACTTGGGCCGATCTAGAGAAGCAATTCCACAAGTACTTCTACGCGGGAGTCCACGAGATGAAGCTTTCAGATCTGACCAGTCTCAGGCAGAGGAGCGATGAACCAGTAACTAATTACGTACAGAGATTCAGAGAGGTCAGAAACAAATGCTATACCATAGCCCTGACTGACGCTCAGCTGGCCGATATCGCCTTCCAAGGTCTCCTGCCACACATCAAGGAGAAGTATGCCTCACAGGAGTTTGAAAGTTAAAGTCAGATCGTTCACCGATTGGTCGGTCAAGAAGTACGTCTGTTTGATCAGCGGAGGGATTTTCAGAAAAAGGTGGCGTATTTAGAGGGATCTGAATCTGAAGAGGAAGCGGAAATCGGCCTAGCAGAATGGGTCAAAGGGAAGAAGCCGATATCATGCCCTTTCGGGAAGAAAGAACCAGAAGCGTTCGGTTTTAACACGTCAAAGGCCGACAAAATCTTCGACTTACTTCTCCAAGAGGGGCAGATCAAGCTCTCACCTTACCACACCATTCCGTTGGCCGAGCAGCTCAAAAAGATGAAATATTGCAAGTGGCACAATGCCACGTCTCACGACACAAACGAGTGCAAAATCTTCCATCAAAAAATACAGTCGGCCATTGAGCAAGGCAGACTCAAATTCGAAGTCCCGACGAAGCCAGTAAAGCCGATGAAAATTGATCAACATCCTTTCCCTATTAACATGGTTGACACGGGAAGAAACGCGCTTCAAACTGTGCTGACGTCGGAATCGGCTAAAAGAAGCGGCGCCGTGGACCCCAGAAATCAGGCTACGATGGACGATGTCAAGGGGAAAAGACGGGTTGAAGACGAGGGCGAAGGATCAGAGCGATCGCGTAGAACCGTCACCTCCCAATTCTTGCTCAACAAATATCAGCGGCAGCATGAAAGATCGAGACACTGCGAAGAGATGATACGCCGACACGAAGATCATTGGCGATGCCCGTTCTTCATCCACTGCTGGGAAAATAACCTCAGATTACTATCAGCTGATAATTGCCCTGAGTGCAGCGGACCATATCGCAACGATCGCCCGCTCAAGAGGTCACGCTCCAGAGACAGAGGATCAGAGCCGATCAGCAGAAACTGGCGCGAACAAGAGGATCGGCGCCTTTCAGTGCATGATTGGCTGGGGGGCAGAGTTGACCGGTATGATCGGCCAAGGGTCAGGCTCGAACAGTATGAACGGCCGGGGGGCAGGATCGACCAGCACAAGCGACTGGGGGGCAGAGCCAGCGCACACGATCAGCTAGAAGAAATGGCCGATGCTAGGGTGTCAGATGAGAACCCCCTAGGACGGGAACCAGACTGGGAGCGTGCCAAACCGCCGGCCAAACCGGTGAACCCCAGGTGGTGCCCTGATGGACTGTCCAAATCCCAAAAATGAAGGATCCAACGTCTACGCCATTGGGAACAACAAGAGGAAGAGCAGAGGCAGATGGTGAATAAGAAAGACGACAGGTCTCGAGCCTGGCACCCCAAAAGAAACAACAATGAGGAAGGCGACAATCAAGAATCGGCAGCTGATGTCAGCATGGTGTTCATCTTGCCGATGGAGTTCATGGCGCCCGCCGATCAAGACGACGCGATAAGGATGAAGGAGCAGATGGCGCAATTGGTTTTGGAGCCAATGACAGCCACTTTTGAGAAACCGGAAGACGAAAAACGACAACATCTCAAGGCTCAGTTCCTCAAAGGACACGTTAACGGATGACCTATCACCAGGCTACTAGTAGACGGAGGTGCTACAGTCAACATCATGCCGTATGCCATGTTCCAGAAGTTGGGCAAAAGCGACGAAGATCTGACCAAGACGGACATGATGCTCAAAGACTTCGAAGGCAACGTGTCTCCCACCCGCAGAGTGCTCTGCGTCGACCTTACCATCGGCAGTAAGACCCTTCCCACTATTTTCTTCATTATTAATGGCAAAGGGTCCTACAACATGTTCCTCGGTCGCGATTGGATACACGCGAATTGCTGTGTCCCGTCTATAATGCACCAATGCCTCGTATAGTGGGTCAGCGACAATACCGAGATAGTCACCGCCGATTCCGCCTACAGTGTTGCTGCGGCTGATACACAACAGTGGAGCTGCGAACATGTCAAGTGTATATCTGCTAGAACTTGGGACACCGATTTCCTGAAAGTGTCCGATTTTGGCCTACAGCCGATCCGAGTAGTCGGCTCTGAAGATTCAGACTAGATGGATCAGTTCGTCCGAGAAGACGGGAAGCTTGGGCACGGATTTACGTCGGCCGATTCATTGGAGATGGTGGATTTAGGAGATGGTAGCAAGCCAAGGCCGACGTATATTAGTGCTAGCTTGGATCCCGAGTACAAGTGTAAATTGACAAGTTTATTAAAAGAATTTAAAGATTGTTTCGCTTGGGAATACCATGAGATGCCTGGTCTAGACCAGTCCATTGTCGAACACCGGTTGCCTATAAAACCAGGATATCAGCCGTATCAGCAGCTTGCACGATGATTACTAGATTGTAACCCTAAAATTCTACCTGATATAAAGGCCGAGATTACAAGATTGATTGAAGCGAGATTTATTCGGCAGTGCCGTTACGCTGAGTGGATTTCTAATATTGTACCCGTATACAAGAGAAACGGAAAGTTGCACGTATGCATCGACTTCAGGACCTAAATCAGGCTACACCGATGGATGGGTATCCAATGCCGACAACCGACGTTTTGATAGATGCTTCCGCAGGACATAAAGTCATCAGTTTCATAGACGGTAATGCTGGGTACAATCAAATATTAATGGTCGAAGAAGATATTTCGAAAATGGCTTTCGGGTGTCCGGGCCACCTCGGTTTATTCGAGTGGGTGGTAATGACCTTTGGATTAAAGAACGCCGGCGCTACATACCAATGAGCTATGAATTATATATTTCACAAGCTTATTGGTGTATTGGTGGAAATCTACATCGACGATGTTGTGGTCAAGTCAAAAGGTCATTAGGAACATCTGGCCGATTTATGAGAGGTGTTGGAGTGCACAAGGAAGCATGGGTTGAAAATGAACCCGAACAAGTGTGCATTCGGTGTGTCGGCCGGACAATTCCTAGGATTCACGGTCCATGAGCGCGAGATAGAAATCAACCGGAAGACCATAGCTGCCATCAACAAGGTTGTGGCCTCGCAGAATAAAACTGAGCTGCAGTCCCTAATCGGCAAGGTCAACTTTATCAGAAGATTCATATCCAACTTGTCCGGGCGTATTCAAGCTTTCACTCCTTTGTTGAAATTGAAACTCGATCAGGAATTCGTGTGGAGAGAAGAACAACGCAAAGCATTAGAAGACATCAAGCAATATCTAATTTCTCCACCTGTATTAGTCCCGCCACAGGCTGACAAGCCGTTCAAACTATACTTATCGGCCGACGAGCGGGCTATCGGATCGGCGCTGGCACAGGAGTTCGAAGGAAAAGAAGATGGGCGATGCGAATGCCTTTGGAAACGATACGGGGCCTCATACTTATAGAAGGAAGAGGGTGAAGGAATGGTAGGATGCGTCCCATCGGAGTAAAAGGGTTAATAAATAAAAAGCTGCCGAAGAGGACGGTCCAAGTTTGAATCCGCACGTCAATTGCAAGAGGACATTAAATGTTTACAGAGCATTCAATACTTTAACTGTTCACCCGAGGAGGGCATTAATAGCCGCAATCGCTCGTTGCCTAACTTGATCGGCCGAGTCTAAGGTTCTCTTATCGTCATCAGCCGATCCAGGGACTTCTGGCATATGACGATTGATTTTTATTGCTTCGTGGGCCAGGTTCTGCCTCTCCTGCTTTAGCTCGGTGATGACGGATGGGAGGTCTTGGAGTCTTTTCTCTTCAGCAGCTATGGCCTTGGTCACCTGCTCCATCTCCTTGGCTAGCCCTGCCCTTCGCCGTTTAAGGCGGTCTATGGCACCGACGATATCTGGGCGAGAGCTTTCAAGGAAGCTGATTCGTTGATGCACCTCTTGAGCTCGATGTTTGTAGGAGTCTTCCTCCTCGCGGGCTTTCGCTAGTTTGGCGCAATCGGCCATATGGCGCAAGGCCTTGAACACTGGAATCCGCATTGACTCTATGTATAAGGCGGGTGCTAGAGCCTCTTCCGCTTCCTCTGGAACTCGGCCTCTAATTTCACTAAGAAGTTGCCGAATTGGCGAGGCGTCTTCCACTAGTCGGCCGATGTCGTCTTGGAGGAGGGTCCGTATGCTCTCAAGCTTGGCACGGACGTCATCTGGGATCGAGCTCAGTGTGACTTTGCGCGAGGCAACCTCTTCATCGTCAGAAAGTGCAACCGCAAAGGAAAAAAGACTGTTGTTGGGGGTGTCCTGCTCCTGTGAAAGAATAAAAAAATAAAAATACGGATTAGCCAACGGTAAGGGGAAATCAGCTGATTTGGGTGACAAGTTTCTTACCTCTTTGAAGCGGATTTCTTCTGCTTGCGCCGGCGGGAGTGCTACCCTCATCTCGGGAACTGGCGTGATTGGTTCATCGGAAGAAGAAGATTCGACAATTATCGGTGCCCTGGTCGGGCCAGCCTCCTGTAAAGGTATGGGAAGCGGATTTTTATAAGTATAATGCAAATGATTAAGTCTGATGATATAGAATGGCTGCCATACCTCTGTGAGGCGTCCGGCCGATGGTTGTTGGAAAGGTACAATCGATGCGCCCTAATGGCGACCCGCTAAGGTTTGATTCCCGATCTTTCGATGAGAGGCGTGGATAACTCGATTGGTCGATGGAGGCGACGTTCACGGCCCGACTACAGCCTTCCAAGCTGCGCCTTAGCAACCGATACACCCCCTCCAATGGCTGTCGCGATCTTGTGGAGCGCGGCACCCGGCCACTAGGGCACTCGTCCTGCAAGCAATCGAAGAACTAGCAAGAACAAGTATGACAAGTACTGAATTTACTAGATATAAATGAAGGTTTCACACGCAATCTCAATAATGGTGGGGTTCCGAAGACAAGAAGACGGGCGGCTAATCCAGCACGCGCGCTTGCAAGCAAGTAGCGAAGGCTAAACTTGATCTAAACAAAACCCAAGCATCCTTGGCGGCGGCTAAGGGGTATAAGTACGTGGGAGGACGACCACAGGGGTGTTGGGGTCGTACTCCAACCCTAGGACGCGTCCGTAATGGACTCAACTTGATACACGGCCCATTGGACCAAAACAGGGTGACGCAGCACCATGGGCAGAAAAGGACTCTGTATTAATTTAACGATTGCGGCCGACTCGTAATAGATATGGCTATGAGGCCGGATCCGTTTGAAAGAAGACTTCATAAGCTTTCCACGAAGTACTTGAACGCCCCAATCCGAGTTCATATGCGACCGTGGTGTCCGTCACAAGTTGGTACTGTTCTGCAGTCCGAATCCAGCTTGCGCGAATCCGTTTCCCTTTCGGCCGCCTCCTTGGTTCCTAAGCAAAACAAGAGTGCACGGGTCTCCATGGTCTAAACATGATGCACCTGAGCTTAGATTTGAACTCACCTGATGATTAAGTTGATGCGCACGAGCACGAGTAATAGGACCAGCAATAGGTACTTGTGTCGGAGTGGATGTATCGTTGGTGTTGGTGTCCTCATCATCCTCCCCTTCTTGCATTTGAGTCGTCCTCGACTCAAGCTCATCTTCCTCTCCCAAATATGGCTTCAAATCTGCAATGTTAAATGTGGGACTAACCCCAAAATCCGCAGGCAGATCGAGCTTATATGCATTATCATTGACTTTCTCTAGCACTTTAAATGGTCCATCAGCCCGAGGTAGCAATTTAGATTTTCTCAATTCAGGAAACCTTTCCTTTCTCAAATGCAGCCAAACTAAATCTCCAGGTTCAAACTTTAGTTCCTTCCTACCTTTATCACCAGCAATCTTGTATTTAGCATTCATGCGCTCTATGTTTTCTTTAGTTGTTTCATGCAGTTTTAACATCAATTCGGCACGCTTAGTAGCATCAAAATTCATTTTTTCAGAAAATGGCAAAGGCATTAAATCAATAGGAGCACGAGGCAAGAAACCATATACAATCTGAAATGGGCACATCTTTGTAGTAGAATGCAGCGATCGATTATAAGCGAATTCAATATGAGGCAAACAATCTTCCCACATCTTAATGTTCTTCTTTAAAACAGCCCTTAACATAGTAGACAAAGTCCTATTAACCACTTCAGTTTGACCATCAGTTTGCGGATGACATGTAGTAGAAAACAACAATTTAGTTCCCAATTTAGCCCATAAAGTCTTCCAAAAATAACTAAGAAATTTAGCATCACGATCAGAAACAATTGTGTTGGGCACACCATGCAAACGAATAATTTCCCGAAAGAACAAATCAGCAATGTGAGAAGCATCATCAGTTTTATGACATGGTATGAAATGGGCCATCTTAGAAAATCTATCAACAACCACAAACACACTATCACGTCCCTTCCTAGTCCTAGGCAATCCTAACACAAAATCCATAGAAATATCTTCCCAAGGAGCACTAGGAACAGGTAGAGGCAAATACAAACCATGTGGATTCAATCGTGATTTAGCCTTTTGACATGTCGTGCAGCGAGCAACAAATCTCTCCACATCTCTTCTCATCTTTGGCCAAAAGAAATGACCAGCAAGTATATCTTCCGTTTTCTTTGCTCCAAAATGCCCCATTAAGCCACCTCGATGCGCTTCCTGCAACAATAACAAGCGAACGGAGCTAGCTGGAATGCATAGCTTGTTAGCTCTAAAGACAAACCCATCACTAACGATGAATTTGTTCCATCCCTTCCCCTCTTTACAATGCAGCAACACATCTTTAAAATCAGCATCATTAACATATTGATCTTTAATCGTTTCCAATCCAAATATTTTGTAATCAAGTTGGTTCAACAAGGTGTATCTCCTAGACAATGCGTCAGCAATTATATTCTCTTTCCCTTTCTTGTGCTTAATAATATAAGGAAAAGATTCAATAAATTCAACCCACTTAGCATGTCTACGGTTCAATTTTCCTTGACTACGAATATGTTTTAAAGATTCATGATCTGAATGAATAACAAACTCTTTGGGCCATAGATAATGCTGCCATGTTTCTAATGTGCGAACAAGAGCATACAATTCCTTATCATAAGTAGAATAATTCAGAACAGGCCCGCTCAATTTTTCACTGAAATAAGCAATAGGTTTGCCTTCTTGTAACAAAACACCACCCAAACCAATGCCACTAGCATCACATTCAAGCTCAAAGGTTTTATTAAAATCAGGGAGTTGGAGGAGAGGTGCATGTGTCAACTTATCTTTCAGCGTGTTGAAGGAGTTCTCTTGTGTTTTACCCCAACTAAAAGGCACTCCCTTCTTTGTAAGCTCATTCAAAGGCGCGGCAATGGTGCTGAAGTCCTTCACAAAACGACGATAGAAACCAGCAAGTCCTAGGAAACTCCGCACTTGCGTGATAGTCTTCGGTATAGGCCATCCATGTATAGCTTCCACCTTGGCTTGATCAACCTCGATTCCCTGTGGAGTCACGACATAGCCAAGAAAAGACACTCGATCGGTGCAAAAGGTGCACTTCTCAAGGTTACCAAATAAACGTGCATCTCGTAAAGCATTAAAAACAGCACGTAAGTGATCAAGATGTTCATCGAAAGATTTGCTGTAAATCAATATATCATCAAAGTAGACAACAACAAATTTCCCAATGAAAGCACGCAGAACCTCATTCATTAATCTCATGAAAGTACTCGGTGCATTAGTTAACCCAAAAGGCATGACCAACCACTCATATAACCCGAACTTAGTTTTGAAAGCAGTTTTCCATTCATCTCCCAATTTCATACGAATCTGGTGGTACCCACTACGCAAATCAACTTTGGAAAACACAATAGCACCACTCAATTCATCAAGCATATCATCCAAACGAGGGATAGGGTGTCGATATCGAATTGTAATATTATTAATAGCCCTACAATCAACACACATACGCCATGTTCCATCCTTTTTAGGCACTAAAATAACTGGAACAGCACAAGGACTAAGAGACTCACGCACATAACCTTTGTCGAGTAGTTCTTGCACTTGTCGCTGAATTTCCTTAGTTTCTTCCGGATTTGTCCTGTATGGCGCACGGTTTGGCAATGATGCACCAGGAATAAGGTCAATTTGGTGCTCAATCCCTCGTATTGGTGGCAGCCCCGCTGGTATCTCACTTGGAAACACATCAGAATAGTCCTGCAAAAGGTTAGCAACAGCCGGGGGCAAAGAATGCTGCATATCGTGAACTGAAATCAAAGCATTCTTGCACACCAAAGCATAGGCAACAGAAGTGGAAGCAATTAATTCATTAATATCAGACTTAGTAGCAAGCAAGCAATGTCCTTTCAATCTTATCTCATCTTCCCTGCTACTAACAGATTTGGCATTCTTATCGATCTCAGCTTTAGTTCTCTTAGCTTTAGCAACATCATCACGCACAATAGATTCAGGTGACATAGGAAGCAAAACGATTTTCTTATCATGATGTATAAGAGAATATTGATTTGATCTACCATGATGCATGCTATCGGTATCAAATTGCCATGGTCTACCTAGCAGAATATGACAAGCTTCCATAGGCACAACATCGCATTCAACAACATCATGATATGAACCAATAGCGAAATTAATTCGTACCAATCTCGTTACCTTGACCTTACCACTATTGTTGAGCCACCGAATGTGATATGGATGTGGGTGCGGTTTTGTTGTAAGTGCAAGCTTCTCGACCATATCGCTGCTAGCCAAGTTGTTGCAGCTACCTCCATCAATTATCAAACGGCATGAACGCTCTTTAATAACACACTTTGTTTGGAATAGTGTATGCCGTTGATTTTGCTCCGCCTTTTCCATTTGTGCACTAAGTACACGCTGCACAATGAGGCTCTCATAATGATCTGCATCCTCTGCACCAATCTGCTCTTCTGGTTGTTCCTTAGTACCTGCATGGTCAGCAGCAAGCAAAGCAAGTGTATCTTCATCAAAATCACTAGCAGAGGAATACCCACCATCTCCTTTGACCACCAAAACGCGCTTGTTAGGGCAGTCACGTTGCACGTGGCCAAAGCCCTTGCATCGATGGCACTGAATATCTCTTGTCCTTCCCGTGGAGGCAACCGAAGATGCACTCGTGGCTGGTTTCTGGACAGTCGTGGTTGCTGAATTTGTCGGGGGAGCACGTGTCTTATCGTTGGATGGAGCGGGTATTGTCGACCGACTCGGGAATGTAGAAGGTGCAGGAGCTCGTCCGGTCAATGAGGTAGATGTGCGCGGCTGCCATGATAAAGGTTTTCCTGCAGAAATATTAGTTCTTGTACTAGCACGTCGTCCCAGCACTTCCCTTTCAGCTTTACAAGCAAGATGGAACAAACGGGTTACGTTAGTATAATCTTTATAAGCAAGAATGTCCTGAATTTCTCGATTCAAACCTCCTAAAAATCTAGCCATAGCAGGTTCCTCATCCTCCACTAAATTACAACGCAACACACCCATTTGTAATTCCTGATAGTATTCTTCTACACTTTTATTACCCTGTCTCAATTGTTGCAATCTATGTAACAGATCACGCGCATAGTAAGAAGGAACAAATCTAGCCCGCATGACCCGTTTCAAGGCATCCCAGGTTTGTGGAATATTATTAGGATTTTTCTTAGCATGTTCTATCCACCAAACAGAGGCAAAATCAGTAAATTCACTAGTAGCAGCCCTAACACGTATATTCTCTGGAAATTCATGACATGCAAACTTTTGATCAACAGCAATTTCCCAAGTAATGTATGCATCAGGATCGTATTTTCCATCAAAAGAAGGTATCTTAAATTTTATTTTACTGAAAGCATCATCATTATTATGTACCTCACGTCGTCGATGTCCACCCATACCTCTCCGATTAGTTCGCAGTCGTCGGCGACTAGGAGCATCTTGGTCATCTAGTTCAGTATCAGCGACATAATCATCCCAATTATCCTCGACACGCTCATCCTTCTTGTTTTCTCCCTCATGCCCATTTGCAGTTCTGGCATGCATCTCATCAAAACGCCTCAAAAGAGCAGCAAGGCTTTGGTCAATATGAGCGACCGACGTCTCCAGCCTTGTAAGCTTGGTGTTGGTGGCAAGCTGCGTGGCCTCCAACTGCCCAATCTTATCATTTGACACCAGCATATCTTCAGCAAGCCCATCTACATGCCTCCTCATCTTATTTTCAAAATGTTGTATGATTCCCTTTGTACGAGGAGAGTGACCTAAACTCCCATCACCCTCTGATCCTGTCATGGTTAGATGAACAAAGGAAACACGAAAATAGGTGAAGAAATAAGATCCTACAACTAATGGGATGTAGCTACTGCAAGGCGCTCACACTCAACCTGTTACACAAGCTCTTACCAATTCTTACCTTGCTCAACAGGAGGGGACGGCAACCAACAAGTCTGCAACCGTGGGATGAAGTGTATCGGTGCCGCAACAACAGGACCTGTCAAGCTGTAGTCGGATATGTGGAGCTATAGGTGGGCTGAAGCAAGGATGAACTAGCACCACGTTAGTTACAAAAGCAAGCTGAAAAATCGTTCAACGGCGGTACTATGCTGGTCCTAGCCTAGACCGTGCTAGAGACGCGAGCCTGGACACAAATGAAGTCACGAGACACCACCGAAGAACAAAAAGGATGCACAAAGAACAGCCCCTTTTCTTCCCCTCTTTTTCTTCTTCTTCTTTTTTTTTTCTTTTTTTTTCTTTCTTTTTTTTTTCTTTTTTTTCTCTTTTTTTTCTCTTTTTTTTCTTTTTTTTTATTCAGGGGATCCTCAAAACTGATTATATAACCTAAAAGACTTCAAAAGAGCCACACAGCACACAAACTTTTCTCTCTCTCTCTCTCTCTCTGGAGTAAGCCGAGGCTATATGTATTCGTGAAAAGTTGTGGTTTGAGTAAGCCGAGACTACTTCTGCCTTTCTGGAGCGTTACAAAATATGCAGTACAAGTGCGAAAAGCAATGGAATTTTATAACACGGCACAATAACCAATTGGGACTAGGAAATCGATCCCTACTCGAATCACAGCACCGCGTGCGATTCGGTCACAAACCAACACAGAATCTAACTCGGACTTGAACACGAATATGGACTCGGATTCCACCAACACGGAGTATGTATGGTAGCGCACGGTTGTGACTAGAACGTGACAAGAACTCGAAACTCTAAAGGACTAAAACTAAGACCAGCAACTCGACGCAACCGATGCAACCGAAAATTCAACAAGCCCTAACTAAGCAGTGCTAGCAAAGGCTCAAACGAGTTTATAGGACTGAAGGTAAACTAATCTACTATTTTTTTTGGCTTTTCTGGACTATAGGAAAAATAAAACAGCGAAGAATTAGAAGTCTCTCACCGATAAACCTTGCTCTGATTACCAACTAATGGCGACCCGCTAAGGTTTGATTCCCGATCTTTCGATGAGAGGCGTGGATAACTCGATTGGTCGATGGAGGCGACGTTCACGGCCCGACTACAGCCTTCCAAGCTGCGCCTTAGCAACCGATACACCCCCTCCAATGGCTGTCGCGATCTTGTGGAGCGCGGCACCCGGCCACTAGGGCACTCGTCCTGCAAGCAATCGAAGAACTAGCAAGAACAAGTATGACAAGTACTGAATTTACTAGATATAAATGAAGGTTTCACACGCAATCTCAATAATGGTGGGGTTCCGAAGACAAGAAGACGGGCGGCTAATCCAGCACGCGCGCTTGCAAGCAAGTAGCGAAGGCTAAACTTGATCTAAACAAAACCCAAGCATCCTTGGCGGCGGCTAAGGGGTATAAGTACGTGGGAGGACGACCACAGGGGTGTTGGGGTCGTACTCCAACCCTAGGACGCGTCCGTAATGGACTCAACTTGATACACGGCCCATTGGACCAAAACAGGGTGACGCAGCACCATGGGCAGAAAAGGACTCTGTATTAATTTAACGATTGCGGCCGACTCGTAATAGATATGGCTATGAGGCCGGATCCGTTTGAAAGAAGACTTCATAAGCTTTCCACGAAGTACTTGAACGCCCCAATCCGAGTTCATATGCGACCGTGGTGTCCGTCACAAGTTGGTACTGTTCTGCAGTCCGAATCCAGCTTGCGCGAATCCGTTTCCCTTTCGGCCGCCTCCTTGGTTCCTAAGCAAAACAAGAGTACACGGGTCTCCATGGTCTAAACATGATGCACCTGAGCTTAGATTTGAACTCACCTGATAATTAAGTTGATGCGCACGAGCACGAGTAATAGGACCAGCAATAGGTACTTGTGTCGGAGTGGATGTATCGTTGGTGTTGGTGTCCTCATCACGCCCAGGGTAGCCTGCATCAAAAATCGGTTAGTTTTTGGTTAAGTATCAAAAAATTGAGTTAAGAGACTCTCTACCTCGGTGGGAGGAATTGTTGGCGTTCCGATTTCCGTCTGGAATGTAGCCGATTGCTGCGGAGATTGCACTGGGGCGATTTGCGCAGCCTGACAGAAAGAAGAAGTTAATATCGACAGAATACTTAGAAAGATGTGAGGTATGCACAATTACCTGAACAGCTTCTACTAGCAATGATGCAGCAGCCGCTCCAGCTTCTGTAGCAGCCTGGCGATCGACTTCCTCAATAATCGGCAGAGTCGGTGCAGCTAAAGGTTCAGCCGATGCCGCCGCTGATTGATCGGCCGGTTCTATACGGGCACGCACTCGGCGGCTCATCTTCTCTAAAGAGGGTTTCTTTGGCATTTGTTTCGATCGGCCGGTGGTGATGTCTTCGATGGTTGGGACATGGTAGCCGATGAGTGGGAATGGTGTGTATGGGTAGCTATTCTCCATCGGCCAACCACTTCGGCTCCGCGTCGGAGGAAGTCGACTTTCGGACTGAAAAGGGAAATAAGAGTTAGAGGCAAATTTGTAGCATAAAAAGAAATAACATCGAAATCGGCCGAGAAAAGGGCAGTACCGCTACGTTTGGGTCGATGTTGTCAGGATCCAGATCATTGCAATATGTTGCAGGAGATACACAAAAGAGATGCTGCTTCCATTCTGCCCACCATAACTTGAATTGTTGGAAAGCAAAAGGAGCTACTATCCAATTGCTTAGATCAATGGTACTAGAGTCCGACACTAAATTGCACAGCCGATTGTAGTCAAGGCCCTTAGTGAGCACATCTCGGAATTTTGCGCGGCCAGCAAAATAAACATGAATCGGTAGCTGACCAAGGCCGAACTGCCGTGCTGCAACTGATGGGTTATAAAATTCATAAGTTGGGGAGTCTTTCCCAGAGAACAAGTTCGCCGGTAAGATCCCTGGTTTGATCAAGGCGTCTGTGAGATCATTATCAAAGGAGTTGGACGTCGAGTCATAGCAGAAGGGAAGCTCAAAACGTGGCTCTGTTCTCTGGTACGGGTACCAACTGGTAGTTTCTTCACTAAAGCCATTGTAAAAGCATCTGAAATACTCGGCTGCCTAGGTAGCGGTGAACTGGCAACCAGGGAAAGATGATGCTGCTTCGCCGAAAGAGGTGCACTGTCGTCGTACTGTGGGGTTTTCCTTTGACTCGATGTTGGGGAATGTCTTGGTCTCTATCTGCTGCTGGGAGATTTTGCTCATGTACAAGTTGAGCCAGAGGGTGACGAACCACCAGGGGCCACCAAGGTTACCAATCGGCTCTCCCTTTTACAGTTTGACGCTGATCTGATGCATTATGTGGTAGGCCGATCCTACCAGATGCTTCCCGAGAGGGATGGCGGCTCCTCTTGACGTGGCTTCGGCCAGAGCTTGTGTGTTGCAAGAAGGGCCAACCGTTCTGCCGCAGAAGAGGTGCTTCTCTAGCCACATCATCAAGAACGCTGAATATTCTCTCTCCAAGATCGTCCCGGTTCTCATGTTTCTGTTGATATAACCTTTCCACCCGCCGATTCCTTTCGTCTCTAGCCGATGGGTCAGCTTGATCAGATAATTAAAGGGTGTATCGAGGGAGGAAATGTTGAGGCCGGTCATCATCAGGACATTGGCCAGAGTTGGGGTCATGGGTCCGTGCCCAAAGAGAAACGCGTTGAGCACGTCAGACCAGAAATAGGAGGCTGCTATTACCAGGGGTTCATTCTTCTCCATCTGGGACAAAGATAGATTGATGCACTGGCCGATTTTTAATTCATCCCATTGAACTCTCTTAGAGTTGGCCATTCTTTGGTACCACTCTTTCTAGACGGAGGTTTCATTCGGCCAAGATCTAAAAGTGCCTGACCACTAGCCCAAATCCATAGGTGATTGCTTGAAAGGGATTCTACGGGTTTCTAAGTTAATCAGATCAGTCGGGTCTAGATTCCCCATAGGACCTAAGCAGATGGGACCAGGAGCTTCGGAAAGGCGGATAGTGATTTGGTGTCTGACTGCCTAAAAAAGGTAAAAAGGGAAGAACTAAGAATAGATCTAAAAGTTGCATGGGCGGTAAAAAGTAAAAAAGAAAAGTTTCAGATGTTTACCTCCGGAATGAAGCTCATCGTCGCTGATGGAATCGCCGATGGAACCGCCGTCGCTGATGGAGTTGCTGGCGGAGCCTCCATGGCTGGTGGAATTGCTGATGGTGCCGCCATTGAAGGAATGAAGCGGAATGCAGACGAAAGAAGGATCGCCGGAGAATGCGGTTGGAAGCCAAAAGGGCGCTGGGAGAAGATAGAAAGTGATTCGCCGGGGAGGAAGTTACTGAGCTTGTGGAGAAGAAGCGGCAGGGAACGCCAATATTTAAAGACGGTCCGAGAGAAGGGGTACAGGCGGGATTTTTACCGCATCGTCTACACGAATTCTGGGGGAACAGTTGTCTCAGGCGCCCAGTCCGAAAAGATTGCAATCATCAGGTAGAAGACCGCGAAACAGAAGGAGATTTTTGCCTCGTTTGTTTTGGAGGAGATATTAAAAAAGAATTTTGAAGTAAAAGTCATGTTTTACTCCGAAACTGGGGGGCATGTGTTGACGCCATATTTTGACACATTTTGAATCGGCGTCAGGGAAGGAGGAGATTGGCCGATGCGGCAGATTTAAAGGCTACAATTGGGAATCGGCCAATTGGCGCTACAGTTAGGAATCAGCCGATTGGCGCTGCAGTGTTTCAGGCGATTGGCGAATGGAGTTGGTGGGGATCGGTCGATTGAAAGGCTGGAGCGTTTGGGCCAATATGGACTTAAGGTGGGCCAGAGGAAAAAGGTAGAGAATGTTTGGCCCGTGGGAGTATTATAACCAACTCCGATACGAGTTGTGTTTGTAAATATTCATTTTCGTTTAAAATTAGAGATAGATCCTAGTCGGTTAGGAAATCAATTGTAACAGGCTATAAATAGCCATCTTTAGGGATTCGTAGGGATACACATCAATCAATACAAACAATCTACTTTTTCATCGTACTTTACTTTCAAGTTGGCGACTTCGCCAATACATCTTCTTTCACGAGTTCGTACGGGTTGGCAGGGCTGCATCAACACGATCTTCGGCCAACTGGTAAGTTTCGTTTGTCGAATAATATCTAAGCTTTAACTTCGGGTGCATCGCTGTTATTTCGTTTAGATTTATTCACCAGTTTCGATATTTACTAGAATTATAGGTTTTATCTATTGCTCTAGTTTTATCACCAGTTATCCAGCTTGAGATCGAACTGTCGGCTTTATCATTATTTTTTCTTATTTATCGTCATATAGCCGATTAGATCTATTTCAAGTGTTGCATCTGTGGCGATTGTTTAATTTGCTCCAGTAGTTTCTTTGCAATCGCTACGTGATTATTGGCTGATCTATGGCCGGTCATCTTCATAGCAAATTGGCCGATTCACTGATACGCTTTTCGGGACAGATCGGAACTTTAGCCGATTGAGACCCCCGGAATTTAATACGTTTCTTTCCTTGTTAATCAACAGGTCAGATTGACTGGCACGCCGCGCGAACCGCACCAGGGCGATCACCCGAACAGGAGTTAAGCATATTCTCCCGGTTCGTGTGTCCGACGCTGAAGGTCATCGGCCGATTTTTAGCGCCAACAATATATATAGTGTTTTACTAAAATGCTCCTAGGTGAATTTTGTATAGAGAATGCACCCACCCTCTCAGTTGCAACTGTGATAGTTCTAGTTGCAACTGGATTGTGTCCAGTTGCATCTGGTTCGCGTCCAATTGCAACCAAGTCGGTTTGGGTTGCAACCGGTTCGCATCTAGTTGCAACCGGGTCGGTCTGAGTTGCAACTGGTTCGTGTCGAGTTGCAACCGTGTCGATTTGAGTTGCAACTAGTCCTCGTCCAGTTGCAACTGGTTTGCGCCCAGTTGCAACTGGTTTGCGTCCAGTTGCAACCGTGTCGATCTGAGTTGCAACTGGTTCGCGCCCAGTTGCAATCTATTCCGTCCAGTTGCAATTGATCTATTCTCTCAGTTGCAATCGGTGTAGTCTCTTGGTTGCAACTGCTGGGTGGGTGCATTTCACAGAGAATGCACATTGTTGCAACAAAAGCTAATTATGCTACAGACAAGTTGCAATTCCGTTGTAGCTGTGATGGAACTCATAGTACAGTTAAGTTGCAATTACATACTTAACAAAAAAAGTTAATAAATATAGTCTTCATGGATCTCGTTTTTTTAAGCACATTTTTTCGAAAAACTTGATGCAAACAGATCTGGAATCGGAGCTACGGCTTAGAAGATATCGCATTTTTTCGATCCAAATCAAAAAAGATTCCCTACATGCACGCTTCCTGATGGGTGGCGGGGGGTTGAGTTGTATGCAAGACGGAGGGTCCGTTGCATTCACTAGGAAGCCCTAGCCACGCGCGCGAGCTGGTCCAACCGAACCAGCTCCCTCCCTCTGCTTGCTATTGGGCCCCGGCCAGTCTATTGCCAGCCCAGCAGCCCACTCCATAAAAACCGGGCAGCCCACCCCCAAACCCTAGTGTCAGACCCGGGGCAGCGGGACTGCACACTTGGCGTACATATTCTTGTAGTAGGGGATGGCGCATGGGCCATACCTTATCCTCATTGTAACTAGTTATATAGAACTAGGACTAGTCGGATGTAAGAAAACTACCCGATAACGTACTCAGGTAGGATTCCTCAGACCATCCTCGACTAGGACTTCCATGTAACCCTGTCCCCCCAAACTACATAAGAGCAGGCAGGGACCCCTCCAAAGCATCATCTTGCATACGCGTAACCTCTAAGGCAATACAAACCACACAGGACGTAGGGTATTACGCTCTCGGCGGCCCGAACCTGTCTAAACTTTGTGTTCCTTGCACCTTCGAGTTCCTGATCTCGGCGACATCCTACCTACAACCTGCCACCTCGGGGGTATCCCTCAGTGGGATTGGCGGTAAAACACCGACAGCTGGCACGCCAGGTAGGGGTGTTCATCGAGCATCCACCGGAGAACTTGATGGCATCATTCAACTTCACCAGTGCCGTGCTCGACAAGGGCACGACTTTCATCTTTGGCTCCTGGATCTGCGTCGCCAACGGCTCAGGCGGCTTTGACAACCACCTAGCCAACGCCTTGGAGCCCGAAGCATCGAGATGCTCGAGCGGACTCGACGAGTTCATCGACAGTCTCGACGAGATGCACCTGCTTCTCACCCTGAGGACCGAAAAGAATTCCGTCACCGATTCTACTTCAGGCTGCGCAACGCGGCTTCCACCTTCGGGGAGGCCCTACGATCTAAGTCCCTCTAGTATCCTGGAAGAGACATCCAGGACTACCACCTCGACGATCCTAGCCACCGACTACTCTGGCGACTACTTGCCAGAGTGCGAAGTCTACATAGATTCAATCCACGACCACGGAGACGATGAGCCGGGCATCGAGTTCGACAACGAGCTCAAAGACGAGATCTCCGCTAACCCAGACACCGCTGACGCCCCCAGGATGAAACTGAGGAGCAAAGGCGGGCACAAAGGTGGAAGAACGCCCGGAGGAACAAGCGCAGGCGTAACGGTTAGGAGCGTGCCCGCAACCCGAACTGGCGAAGAAACCTACGAGGGGATTTTGACGCAGCAGCGGATGAAGAATTTGTTACTCCCATGGGTAACATCTACGAAGCGTCCCTACTCCTGCTGCAAATCCCACAAACGGACGCAACCTAGTGGATCATGCGACTTGTCAAACAAGCCGCAGTCCAACTCAATAAGTTGGACCCGCTGAAATCCGTCCAAAACACACGTTCCAGATCGAAGCACCATGGCAGCTCTGTACCCCAGGGCAGTCGTACTGCCGGAGGTCATCCCAACACCCGCAACAATCGACAAGTCGAGTAGGAGGTACAGCAGCAAGGCCATAGACCAAGGGGAGCTGGGCAACCAGCGGGAGGTCAAGGCCACCAGGGTAACCAGCTACCCCCACCTCATCCTCCTGGCGATCTAAGGCAGCACATCAACAGAAACCGCGACGCACGCACCGTCATCTCCAATTGGCAACGCGAGCGGTTTGAGAACGCTGCTCGCGACGACAGTGATCGTTTTCCTGCTTTCACCGAAAACATCACCAGTCGCGAGTACCCGAGAAACTTCAAGCCCACAATCATCCTGAAATACGACGGAAAACAGGATCCGCGGTAGTGGTTGCGATGCCACTCTGTGGCCATTGAAGTGTGCGGGGGCTCTAATTCGACTAAAGCCCTCTACTTCCCGATGGCCCTGGAAACCGCACCACTCACATGGCTGGAAACCCTCCGGCCAAACTCCATCAACTCCTGGGAGACTCTGAAGCAGGTCTTCGTCGACAACTTCCAGGGATCCATGATCCCGGTAGGTACTCGTCATGACTTGTCGCAGGTCAAGCAGGAGAAGAACGAGACCCTGAGGTCGTACACGCGCCGCTTCTTCGACACCCGCACAACCATCGCCAACATCGCCGATGAGGAGGTCATCTGCTGCTTCCGCAACGGACTGGCCATGAAGCAAACATACAGGGAATTTGGGTGGAACCTTCCGACTAACATACTCAAGCTCCGAGACATGATGTAGCGATGGGCGAACCACGAAGACGAGGAGAACAAAGCTTCCCCAAGCGCAAGAACGACAAGGGCAACAACAACAACAACCGCCCTGACAAAGGCCAGTACTCGGGTGCCGCCCGCAAGCGGAAGCCGGAAGATCAAGTGGCCAACGTCGAGCACAATCCACGCAGCAAGAAGTCGGGCAAGCTGCAAGATCAGTACGAGAAGATCCTCCACATGCAATGCCCGATGCACCCGAAGGCCAAGCACACAATGTTCTGTCCTCCGCAAAAGCCTCAACGCACCGCCTCCTCCTAACGACGAGGAGAAGGACAAGGACAAGGAGGACGAGGACAACGACAAGTCAGGCCCTCTGGGTTTCCAGCACCCGACTAACACTGTCAACATCATCTTCAGAGGCGAAGATGGTATCCTCACCAAGCGCGCGCAGAAGTTGTTTCGGCGCGAGATCATGCCAGTCAAGCTAGCCGTGCCGCATCCCCTGAGACACAGCGAGGTCCCGAACTCCTCCATGGAGGATCAGTGGACCAGCTTCTCCGAGCCGGGAAAACTTCCGCTCGTACTGGACCCGGTAGTCGCGGGCTCCACCTTGACCCGAGTACTCATCGATGGGGGAAGCGGGTTAAACCTGCTCTTCCAGAGTACTCTAAAGAAAATGAAGCTGGACATCGGCAAGATGCTCACCCCCTGCAAGGCTCTGTTCTACGGGATTGTCCCTGGTAACGCGGCTACGCCGATTGGTTCGGTCACACTACCTTCGGGCATCTGACAACTTCTGTTTGGAGGACATAAAATTCGAAGTCGCGAACTTCGAATCTTCGTACCACGCCATCCTTGGCCAAATTCATGGTGGTACCCCATTACATCTACTTGGTCTTGAAAATGCTAGGTAACAACGATGTACTCTCCCTCCGCGGCGACATTGAGAAGTCCTACGACTGCGACCAGGAGGCGATCAAGTATGCTGCATCAGCACACGTGCCAGAGCCTTCATCCGAAGTACTCGCGGCCGCACAACAACTCTCCGAGACAGAGCTGGAGGTGGCAAACAAGAGGCCAAGCCAGTTGAGGGTAAATCCTAACTCCGACGTCGGCATCAAGACCATCCAGCTCCAGGAGGGTGACTCGTCCAAGACCGCCCTGATCGGCGGTCACCTGGACAGCAAATAGAAAATCGTGCTCGTCAGTTTTCTTAGGGCCAACCGAGGCATTTTTGCATGGAAACCAGCAGAGATGCCAAGTGTGCCTAAGGAGCTGATCGAGCATGCTTTGAAAGTTGATCCCAAGGCCACTCCAAGGAAGCAACGACTACGTCATTTCTATCCAGAAAAGAGGCAGGCCATAAAAAAAGAGCTAGCTAAACTACTCACGACTGGTTCATCAAAGAAGTGTACCACCCAGAGTGACTAGCCAACCCTGTACTTGTTCTCAAAGAGAATAATAACGAACGGAGGATGTGTGTCGATTACATCGATCTTAATAGGCAGTGCCCGAAAGATCCTTTCGCACTTCCCCGTATCAATCAGGTTATCGACTCCACCGTCGGCTGCATCCTGCTCTCCTTCCTTGATTGCTACTCGGGTTATCATCATATTTCCCTCAAGGAAGAAGACCAGATCAAGACTGCATTTATCACCCCATTCGGTGCCTACACATACATGACTATGTCGTTTGGGCTAAAGAACGCGGGTGCGACTTACCAGCGAGCCATACAACTATGCCTCGCTGACCAACTACATCACAATATTGAAGCCTACGTGGATGACGTGGTTGTCAAAACCAGATATCCCGACGAGTTCATCTCCGATCTCGAGGAAACTTTTGACAGTCAGCGCAGATTTCAGTGGAAACTCAACGTGACTAAGTGCGTCTTCGGCGTACCCCAAGGGAAACCCCTCGGTTTCATCGTCAGTCACCAAGGAATTGAGGCTAACCCTGAAAAGATTACCGCCATCAGAAGCATGGGGGCTCCACAGAAGATCAAAGATGTGCAGAAGCTCACCAGCTGCATGGCGGCATTAAACAAATTTATCTCCCGACTTGGAGAACGAGGCCTACCTTTCTTCAAGCTCCTCAAGCGGCAGGACAACTTTGTTTGGACCGAGGAAGCGACGCAGGCATTAGAGGACCTTAAGACTCACCTCCAATCGCCCCCATCCTCACAGCTCCGAACCCAGGAGAGAACCTGCTACTTTACATTGTTGCGACTACTCACGTAGTCGGCATGGCTATCGTGGTGGAGCGGAACGAGGAGGGCCATGCATTTGGCGTGCTGCGGCCAGTGTATTTCATCAGCGAAGTCCTTTATGAGTCAAAGGTTCATTATCCTTCGATTCAGAAACTTCTCTACACTATAGTCATAACCTCCAGGAAGCTTCACCACTATTTCGATGAGTACAAGATCTCAGTTGTCACCAATTTCCCATTGGCGGACATACTCCACAATTGGGATGCCACCGGACACATCTCCAAGTGGGCAATGGAACTGGGAGCTCTTAACATAGACTTCAAGTCATGCACCACCATCAAGTCACAAGCTCTAGTCAATTTTTTCGCAGAGTGGCAAGAAAACCAAGTACCAACTCCAGCTAACCAGCCAGAGCATTGGGTCATGTACTTCGATGGGTCCCTCAAGCTCGAAGGCGGTGGCGCAGGAGTACTCTTCATGAGCCCGACCGGTGAGCAACTTAAATACGTATTCCAAATACTATTTAAAGTCTCCAACAATGAAGCCGAGTATGAGGCACTACTCCACGGGCTATGCCTGGCTGTCTCCCTTGGCATCAAGTGACTACTCGTTTTTGGCGACGCCTTACTAGTGGTCCAACAATGCAACAAAGAATGGGACACCAACAAAGAGACCATGGACGCCTATGTCACACTAATCTGCACACTCAAGAACAAGTTCTCAGGCGTTGAGATTCATCATGTGCTCCGCTACAATAACGTTGGGGCAGATGTACTCTCAAAGTTGGGCTCTGAACGAGCTAATGTTCCGGCTGGAGTTTTCGTTCACGAACTCCACCATCCCTCTATTCCAAGAATAGACCCAGGCACCATCGACCAAGGCCCTGTGGAGCCTAGTCGAGAGGTCCTGATGATTGATGTGGACTGGCGTTCCCTGTTCATCGACTTGATCAAGGAAAAGAAGTTACCTCCCAACGTCGACCCCAAGAGCGTCGAGGCTATCCGACTAGTCAGACGAAGCAAGGGTTATGTCCTGGTGGGAGATAAGCTCTATAAGCGTGGATCAACAACAGGGATACTCATGAAGTGTGTGACTACCGCAGAAGGGCGAGAAATCCTGGAAGAAATTCATGAGGGCGCTTGTGGCAATCATGCAGCCTCCCGCACACTAGTCGGGAAGGCTTTCAGGTCTGGGTTCTATTGGCCTACGTCTTTGGCTGACGCCGAAGATGTCGTTCGCCGATGCACGAACCGCCAATTCTTTGGTAAACAAGCTCACGTCCCTGCCCACAAGCTAATCACCATACCACCTTCTTGGTTATTCGCTTGCTGGGGCCTCGACATGATCGGTCCATTGACAACAGCGCCAGGAATTTTTACTCATGTGTTGGTGGCAATCGACAAATTCACAAAGTGGATCGAGTACACGCCAATCACAACTCTGATGGCAGATCGAGTAGTCACTTTCATCTGTGACATCCTCCACCGCTTTGGTTTTTCTCATACAATCATCACTGATCTGGGGTCCAATTTCACATCACACGAGTTCTGGGAGTTCTACGAAAGAAGTGGCATTGAGGTCAAATACGTGTCGATGGCTCACCCAAGGGCCAACGGTTAGGTTGAGCGCGCAAACGGCTTGATACTCGATGGACTCAAGAAAAGACTATAAGACGAGAATAGCAAAAAGGGAGGCAAGTGGATACACGAGTTACCCACTGTCATCTGGGGGCTTCGTACTCAACCGAGTAAAGCCACAGGACAGTCACATTTCTTTCTTATCTATGGGTCAGAGGCAATTATTCCAGCCGATATCATGTGGGAATCGCCCAGATTGGAGATGTATGAGGAAGGAGAAGCTGACGAGGCAAGGCATCTGGAACTTGATTGTGCTGAAGAAGTTAGATGCAACGCTTTGCTTCGATCAGCTCGGTATTTACAAGGCGTTCACCAGTACCATGACCGCAACATCCAGGAAAGATCCTTCAACGTTGGAGATTTGGTCCTACGTTGTAGATGGGAAGGACCCTTCATCGTCACGAAGATCACAAGGCCAGGTTCGTATCGACTACAATACTCTGATGGCCAGGAAGTTCCAAACTCTTGGAACATTGAGCACCTACGCCGTTTCTATGCTTAAGAAACTTGTATAAAACCTGTCAGTTGCAGTGCAGCACAGTATAATAATACATGGTTGTTTCGGTTTCCCAAAAGACTACTGTGTCATTATTTTTCCCTTAGCAACATTGAGTAAACCCGGGGGCTGTCACCACGAGTTATGTCAATATGCTACCTTACTCTAATCTTCAGAAAATACTTGGGGGCTGCACCACAAGTACCTTTTCTGTCATGATTAAGCAACAGCGTGTTAAGCGTTCTTTCCGATTACCTCCCTTCACAGCTTAGTCAAGCTATGGGGAAAGGTCTTACAGGGTAAAGTCGAAGAGGTTCTCACGTCTACTAATAGAGGTTCTACGTACACAACTCTGTATAAAAGTACAATCTAGTACACAGTTCACCAACTGAAGCGTTGCCTTCAGGGTAACTCCACACTCCACGATTATGTTTCAACGCGCCACTCCATGAGTTGAGCGTAGCAAACAACAATCAAACAAGCACCAATATATTACGTAAATAGACTGTTGTTTTCTCACAAAACATACACAGTTCTAAAAAGCTCAGAAGAGCGGAAGGTCATCAACAATCTGATGAGCGACATCTTGTACCTTCCTACGGTACTCGTTGAACTGCTCTTCAGTACACTCTCCGGAGACGCCTTCTGCAAATGGGTGAACATCCATGCCCAGAAAGTACGACTTCACCACAGCTAAAGCACAAGTAAGGACGACCTTAGCATTGCCGGATGCATACCCTACGATCCTCGTTGGAGCATCAACCAGGCATTGCACCAGTGAACGACCATCCACCGTTGGGTCAACAAACTCACACAGCTGGTGAGCGGCTGTTACGAGTTGATTCATCTCCTTCTCGTGGTGCTCCTTGTCCCGGGCCATGGACTGGATCTGCTGCATATCCGTCCTAAGTTGCTTGTCAGCATCCTTCAGTTGGTGGACTAAAGTCTTGTACTCCCCGTCTAGGTCCGAGTACTTGAGCTGGAGGTCTTCCAGTGCCTTCTTAAGCTGCTCTTTCTCCTCCATAAGTTCGTATATGTCACATTTCCAATCAGTTAAGGCTCTTTCAATTCGAGCGTACTTAGGGAAAAATACATGTACGCAACTCAGAAGAAAAGCAGATGGACAACACTACTCGGGTGTGAGGAACAGACTACTTACTCTCTTTCTGGGCAGTCAAGTCTTTGACTTTCCTGATCGCCAGATCACGCTTCCGCTGCTCATCAATCATCGCGTCCTGATGAGTGGCCTTCAGGGCCGCGAGTTCTTCCTGGAGCATGGCATTTTTAGCTTTCGCGGCCTCCAGATTGTCCTCTGCCTCATGGGTACATGGCAGCACGTCTCCAATCTGGTACAATAGGGCCGACTTCTCCCTTGAGCGCCCAATGAGGCTCTACATAAAGACATTCAACAAGTCAGTAACTTTCTACAACAGGATATCAATCCTAGAGGAAGTACTCGACTACATACCTTGGTATAATTAGCGAAGCGGCGGCCCAGCTCAAGCATGAGCGAGACCGACTCTGGCTCCAGCAACGGGTCCTCGAGGAGCTCAGCTTTCGGGTGAGGGACCTCTCCCTCCTGATGCTCCTGTACCCGGGAGTCCTCGGGGACTTCGTGTTCTTCTTGCGCCCGGGAAGTCCCAAGGGCATCCTGCTGGCCTGGGGTACTCGCGACCCCCTGCTGGTTGGTCCGAGTACCTTCTTCAACAGTTGGCCCGGGAGTAGTCCCAGTGGCTTCCGTCTGCGGCTCCACCTCCTTACTTGCTGGAGGCTCGAGATCTTTTCCATCGTTGACCGCCGGCACATCCTTGACGATTGGCGGCTTTGCGGTACTCTTGGCCACAGGCTCTTTCAGCAACAAGTGTTCACTCGTGCCAACCTAGGTGGTGGTGGAGGTCGCTGGCTTGGGAGTCTTCGACTTCCTGTACAATCGTGTTAGTAGTCAACATTAACACAAAATCTATAGCACGATACTTTTGGTTACCAACCTTGCAGGCTTCCTGAGGGGGAGTACCATAGGTACGACCAGCCCTCGCGGCGCGGTCTAATACCCAGAACGGGTGGAGGCCGGCGGGCTAGTCGCGGGTGGTGATCGCTCTGCTGTCGGACTCCTATCCCCAGTTTCTTTGACTACCCCTTGCCTCGGGGGCTCGGGGTTCTCCTCAGTTCCACTACAGGAGTAACTTAAGAAAGTACTCATGGATATATGGCAAGATCAAGCAGCTAAGGAGTACAAACTACTTACGTTGCTTGGCGACTGGTCGCTGCGTTTGCAGATGCAGCAGCTCTCCGTTTCCGCGTCGCCACTCGCTGTGGGTGCGGCAGGTTGGCTGCAGCATCGCCCGCGTCTCTCTCGGCGGGCGGATCCTGGGTTGGCTCCTCAAATATCAGCTCAGGCAGGTCAGACCTGAACCGCTCCAGGTCCGCCTACACTCAAGAAAAGGCTATCAGCAAATGGCAAGTCAAAATGACTACTGGATCTGGTGAGTTGTCCGCGTCGAACAACCATGGGATGTTGGGCTCCGTGTTCACCCCCATAAACAGGCGGGTAAGTCGGCGCATGATCTCCTCAACGGATGGCACAACCCTGGCCATCCGTGATGGGTCCTAAAGGCCTTGGTACTCGAAACCAAGGTGCACGTGTTGCTGGAGGGGCTGGATGTGCCGGTTGATAAACGAGTATGCCACAGACTCCACAGTGACGCCCTTGTCCTTCAGGGCTTTGATGCACTTCATCAACTCGGGGATGTCGCGGCGTTCTACCTCGGTCAGCTTCTTCAGCCAGCATTCCTGGCGCTGGGGTGGGGAGTTGTCCCGTCCGGGGAGGCTGGGCTTGTGGTTCCCGATGTAGAACCACTGAGCGTGCCACCTGGACAGGCTACTCGGGGTTTTGTACTCGAGGTACAGCGCCTTCTCATGCAGCTGCACCCCAGCACCCCCAACTAGCACGGGATTGTTCTCGTCCGATTGGGGTTTCAGGCGAAAGAGGTGGTGGAACAAATTAAAATGCGAGCGAATTCCAAGGAATGCCTCGCAAAGATGCACAAAAATAGAAATGTGCAAGACAAAGTTTGGGGGAAGATGGTAATGCTTGATTTTGTAAAAACCAAGCAAACCGTGGAAAAAATCAGAAGACGGCAGAGCGAGGCCGCGATCGGCAGATGGGGCGAACATCACAGTCTCACCCGTGTTCTCCCGTGGCGACGAGTCAGAGCCCGCGGTCCGCCACTGCACCACCCCTTCCTCTTGCAGCACCCGCTCGGCGTCAAGCCGGAGCAGGTCCCTCTACCGGATGGTCTAGGCACTCCACTCGCCTTCCGCCACCGTCTTGGCGACCATCGCCGATGACGGCGATCCGCCTTCGCCTTCACCCTCCCTCTTCCTCTCGCGACCGGCAGCGGATTTCCACGGCATGGTGGGACAAAATGTCACACAGAGCTTTGTGCGCATGCCCTGGGAACTCACGCGGGTGTGGGTGAGGATGGGGAGCAAGGATTCTGGCTACCTCTTAGCTTGGGATCTAGGCGGCGGAGTGGTCGATTTCGGTGCGGCGGTGGTGGCTAGGGTTCTTGGATATAGATCTTTTTTTACGGCAGTGAAAATAGAGGCGGGTAAGAACCCTAGGGGTAACGCGGGGTTATTTATAACCAGCGGCTCCCCATTTTTTCGTTGGAAGTTGAAGAGACTTTCTTAGGATGACAATTCAATTTCGAGTGGTTTTTACGGGTTCTGTGCTACGGATAATGGAAACTAGCCGTTTCTCAAAGATAGGCTCCCGAGAATTCGGTCCTTTCAACTTCCAGAGCAAATTAACCCTAAAAATCATCAAATTGAGTTCAAAAAATACATTCCATGCCACGACACTTGAGATCCTTTTTTTCCAAATGGTGGAATTTGGATTAAAGGCTCGGGGGCTGCGGGATACGTGTCATCAACAGCGTGGTTTTCAAAAATTCTTGGAAGATACAGACCAAAAATTCAAGACTAATTTGACCCTAAGCCTGATTCTTCGATTCAACCTAAGGCTCGGGGGCTACTCCATATGGAGTCCGAGTTCATCGCACCCCATATAAAAGAAAACTTGAAAACTACTCGGGGCTTGAGCACCTCACAGCCTCGATGCAGCCAAGGAAGTACTCGGAAGACACCTTCTCAAGGGGACTCAGTAGGGACCTGAAGACACCTTCCAGAAGTACTCGGGAGCATGCAGTACTCGGCTATGAAGAGCTCGGGGGCTTGTCAGACCCGGGGCAACGGGACTGCACACTTGGCGTACATATTCTTATAGTAGGGGATGGCGCATGGGCCATACCTTATCCTTATTATAACTAGTCATATAGAACTAGGACTAGTCGGATGTAAGGAAACAACCCGACAACGTACTCAGGTAGGATTCCTCAGACCGTCCTCGACTACGACTTCCATGTAACCCTGTCCCCTAGACCACATAACGGCGATGCGTCATGGTGCCCGCACCATGACGACGGGGGCCCGACGGTGCGGGGTGACAACACATTTTGGCGTCTGCGCGATGGCGACGACGACGGATCCGCAGCGGTGCGTGATGGATCCGCTCCTGGCGGCGGTGCCCCTCCCCCGAAATCACGTGGCGCCAGATCTTGCGGTAGAGGCCCCCGGCGGTGGCCATTGGCGGTAGATTGTAAAAGACTAGTTCTATGATTGTCGTCACTGCCTTCTATGATCTCCAGTAGACCTGTATGACATTGTCCTTGCATGTATATGCCAACGTTCGATCTCTACGGGACCTGTATGATAGTGTTATAGAGAGTGTAAACCTTCTATGACCCATATCATTGCCTTCTATGACCTGTATAGCTACCTTCTATGACATATCTTATATGTCCTGTATCATTGCCATCGCTGTCGTTTATGATCTGTATCGCTGTCTTCTATGACATGTCTTATATGACCTGTATCGCTACCTCCTATGACATGTATAGAGTATAAACTGCCTTCTAGGACCTTCTATGACCTGCTTTATATGACCTGCATCGCCGCTGCCTCCTATGACCCATATCGCTGCCTTAAATGATTTGTATATCGTACAAACTGCCATTTATGACCTGTATCGCTGCATTCTATGACCTGTATTGGGAGCCCTGGGCTCCCCTGGGCTCCCGAACCAGGCGCACCATCCGGCCAGGTCGGACCAGCTAGGTGACTGCCCATGCGTGCCGTCCCGACCAGGTCCGCACACATTTATCCAAAGACCAACACTAGAATAGGGCTTTATATAACGAATTCCACCAGTGCTAGCTGATTTTTGTATGCAGGCGATTACAGGACGAAATTGCAGGAAATGAGCAAGTAAGATTCAAAGCGTAATTCCAGAATGCGCAAATGGGCAAGGCAAAGAGCAAAAGAGGGCCAACAAGGCAAGGAACCAGCCTCAACCAGGGCCCACTCACCTGCCATAGCCCCTAGGGCCCACCTACAAACCACGTGGCCAAAGGAGGAGCCGAGCCGGGATAGGCCTGGTTTGGCCGTCCTACCCAAGTCGACCGACCCAGGGGAGAGGCAACCGACCTTCCCCTTCGATGTTGCGCCTCCTCATTGGTTGCTTAAGGCGGTTTGGGTAGGCTTTGGCACATTGCATGGCAGAAACACCCCTCACACACCCCTATAAATATAAGGGGAGTGCTTCTAAAGAGGACACACCTTCACATCCCTCTTAACTCCCTCTTGGAGTTTCTCTTGTGTTCATGAGCTCTAGGCTCATCTCTAGAGGTGATTAGAGTTAGGGAGAGAGTGTGGAGGAGTTTGGGGAAGTGCCAGGTTTGTCGGCACTCTTCTCCAACTTGTACCTTGATGGATGCTTGTCAATCCAAGTAAGTGTCCGTACTTTCTTATGTGCTTCATTTCTTAGTTAAGTTATAGTTTTAGCTCTTTAGTTGCTTAGCTGGATCAGTAGTTCAATAGTTTATAGTGGGTGCTTTAGTCTAAGGCCATAGGCTAGAGTAGTAACGATAGAGTAGACGTGGTGTCTAGACTAGACTTACCTGTTGGTTGTGGTATATCCCATGGTTAGATGAGGTAGGTAGCAGGTGGTGACAGCCCTGTCTATCCAGCGGAACCCTCCCCGTTCGGGTATATTCCAGTGCCGTAGTACTGGAGCCCACAAGTTTTATTCTGGGGGAAGCTAGTAGCCCAAAGCGAGCAGCTAGGACAGTTCTATCTTATCTCTGAAATACAACCTTAGAAAATCTCTCTACCCTCACCTCTAGCAGGTCTGGTGTCCTTGGATGAACCTGAACCGTAGAGAAAGTACACACGTTCCTCAGTGGATACGATACCCTTGGAATACTCCTGGGTGAAAGCTACAACGGTATCCGTGCGCTTGAGGATTTATTTTCGTGACGCTAGGAAACGTCAACAGTCCCCCTTCCCTCCCACCCACACCCCCCCGCCACGTGTTTTGCCCGACCCGACCAGGTGCGCCCCACGCGACCGGCCCCCGCCACGTGTTTTGCTCCGCGCATGTTTGGATTCCCCCGACCCCAGTGGGCCCCACAAACCCCCTGTGCTGTACCAGCTTCAGGTGCCAGCCGGCCATGCGCGCCGCCGACGGTCCGTCGCCCCCCCCCCCCCCCCCCCCCCAACAACAAAGATATGACTGTTTGAATAGAATGTTATGACCAAGGAAGTGTATTTGCATATGATACATGGTTTTTTAGTCAAAAAGGTCTCTTCGTCTGTTAGCGTGTAGTCAAAAAAGGTACATTTTTTTAATCCCATGCGGGGGGACATAATGGCGACCCGCTAGGGTTTGATTCCCGATCTTTCGATGAGAGGCGTGGATAACTCGATTGGTCGATGGAGGCGACGTTCACGGCCCGACTACAGCCTTCCAAGCTGCGCCTTAGCAACCGATACACCCCCTCCAATGGCTGTCGCGATCTTGTGGAGCGCGGCACCCGGCCACTAGGGCACTCGTCCTGCAAGCAATCGAAGAACTAGCAAGAACAAGTATGACAAGTACTGAATTTACTAGATATAAATGAAGGTTTGACACGCAATCTCAATAATGGTGGGGTTCCGAAGACAAGAAGACGGGCGGCTGATCCAGCACGCGCGCTTGCAAGCAAGTAGCGAAGGCTAAACTTGATCTAAACAAAACCCAAGCATCCTTGGCGGCGGCTAAGGGGTATAAGTACGTGGGAGGACGACCACAGGGGTGTTGGGGTCGTACTCCAACCCTAGGACGCGTCCGTAATGGACTCAACTTGATACACGGCCCATTGGACCAAAACAGGGTGACGCAGCACCATGGGCAGAAAAGGACTCTGTATTAATTTAACGATTGCGGCCGACTCGTAATAGATATGGCTATGAGGCCGGATCCGTTTGAAAGAAGACTTCATAAGCTTTCCACGAAGTACTTGAACGCCCCAATCCGAGTTCATATGCGACCGTGGTGTCCGTCACAAGTTGGTACTGTTCTGCAGTCCGAATCCAGCTTGCGCGAATCCGTTTCCCTTTCGGCCGCCTCCTTGGTTCCTAAGCAAAACAAGAGTACACGGGTCTCCATGGTCTAAACATGATGCATCTGAGCTTAGATTTGAACTCACCTGATGATTAAGTTGATGCGCACGAGCACGAGTAATAGGACCAGCAATAGGTACTTGTGTCGGAGTGGATGTATCGTTGGTGTTGGTGTCCTCATCATCCTCCCCTTCTTGCATTTGAGTCGTCCTCGACTCAAGCTCATCTTCCTCTCCCAAATATGGCTTCAAATCTGCAATGTTAAATGTGGGACTAACCCCAAAATCCGCAGGCAGATCGAGCTTATATGCATTATCATTGACTTTCTCTAGCACTTTAAATGGTCCATCAGCCCGAGGTAGCAATTTAGATTTTCTCAATTCAGGAAACCTTTCCTTTCTCAAATGCAGCCAAACTAAATCTCCAGGTTCAAACTTTAGTTCCTTCCTACCTTTATCACCAGCAATCTTGTATTTAGCATTCATGCGCTCTATGTTTTCTTTAGTTGTTTCATGCAGTTTTAACATCAATTCGGCACGCTTAGTAGCATCAAAATTCGTTTTTTCAGAAAATGGCAAAGGCATTAAATCAATAGGAGCACGAGGCAAGAAACCATATACAATCTGAAATGGGCACATCTTTGTAGTAGAATGCAACGATCGATTATAAGCGAATTCAATATGAGGCAAACAATCTTCCCACATCTTAATGTTCTTCTTTAAAACAGCCCTTAACATAGTAGACAAAGTCCTATTAACCACTTCAGTTTGACCATCAGTTTGCGGATGACATGTAGTAGAAAACAACAATTTAGTTTCCAATTTAGCCCATAAAGTCTTCCAAAAATAACTAAGAAATTTAGCATCACGATCAGAAACAATTGTGTTGGGCACACCATGCAAACGAACAATTTCCCGAAAGAACAAATCAGCAATGTGAGAAGCATCATCAGTTTTATGACATGGTATGAAATGGGCCATCTTAGAAAATCTATCAACAACCACAAACACACTATCACGTCCCTTCCTAGTCCTAGGCAATCCTAACACAAAATCCATAGAAATATCTTCCCAAGGAGCACTAGGAACAGGTAGAGGCAAATACAAACCATGTGGATTCAATCGTGATTTAGCCTTTTGACATGTCGTGCAGCGAGCAACAAATCTCTCCACATCTCTTCTCATCTTTGGCCAAAAGAAATGACCAGCAAGTATATCTTCCGTTTTCTTTGCTCCAAAATGCCCCATTAAGCCACCTCGATGCGCTTCCTGCAACAATAACAAGCGAACGGAGCTAGCTGGAATGCATAGCTTGTTAGCTCTAAAGACAAACCCATCACTAACGATGAATTTGTTCCATCCCTTCCCCTCTTTACAATGCAGCAACACATCTTTAAAATCAGCATCATTAACATATTGATTTTTAATCGTTTCCAATCCAAATATTTTGTAATCAAGTTGGTTCAACAAGGTGTATCTCCTAGACAATGCATCAGCAATTATATTCTCTTTCCCTTTCTTGTGCTTAATAATATAAGGAAAAGATTCAATAAATTCAACCCACTTAGCATGTCTACGGTTCAATTTTCCTTGACTACGAATATATTTTAAAGATTCATGATCTGAATGAATAACAAACTCTTTGGGCCATAGATAATGCTGCCATGTTTATAATGTGCGAACAAGAGCATACAATTCCTTATCATAAGTAGAATAATTCAGAACAGGCCCGCTCAATTTTTCACTGAAATAAGCAATAGGTTTGCCTTCTTGTAACAAAACACCACCCAAACCAATGCCACTAGCATCACATTCAAGCTCAAAGGTTTTATTAAAATCAGGGAGTTGGAGGAGAGGTGCATGTGTCAACTTATCTTTCAGCGTGTTGAAGGAGTTCTCTTGTGTTTTACCCCAACTAAAAGGCACTCCCTTCTTTGTAAGCTCATTCAAAGGCGCGGCAATGGTGCTGAAGTCCTTCACAAAACGACGATAGAAACCAGCAAGTCCTAGGAAACTCCGCACTTGCGTGATAGTCTTCGGTATAGGCCATCCATGTATAGCTTCCACCTTGGCTTGATCAACCTCGATTCCCTGTGGAGTCACGACATAGCCAAGAAAAGACACTCGATCGGTGCAAAAGGTGCACTTCTCAAGGTTACCAAATAAACGTGCATCTCGTAAAGTATTAAAAACAGCACGTAAGTGATCAAGATGTTCATCGAAAGATTTGCTGTAAATCAATATATCATCAAAGTAGACAACAACAAATTTCCCAATGAAAGCACGCAGAACCTCATTCATTAATCTCATGAAAGTACTCGGTGCATTAGTTAACCCAAAAGGCATGACCAACCACTCATATAACCCGAACTTAGTTTTGAAAGCAGTTTTCCATTCATCTCCCAATTTCATACGAATCTGGTGGTACCCACTACGCAAATCAACTTTGGAAAACACAATAGCACCACTCAATTCATCAAGCATATCATCCAAACGAGGGATAGGGTGTCGATATCGAATTGTAATATTATTAATAGCCCTACAATCAACACACATACGCCATGTTCCATCCTTTTTAGGCACTAAAATAACTGGAACAGCACAAGGACTAAGAGACTCACGCACATAACCTTTGTCGAGTAGTTCTTGCACTTGTCGCTGAATTTCCTTAGTTTCTTCCGGATTTGTCCTGTATGGCGCACGGTTTGGCAATGATGCACCAGGAATAAGGTCAATTTGGTGCTCAATCCCTCGTATTGGTGGCAGCCCCGCTGGTATCTCACTTGGAAACACATCAGAATACTCCTGCAAAAGGTTAGCAACAGCCGGGGGCAAAGAATGCTGCATATCGTGAACTGAAATCAAAGCATTCTTGCACACCAAAGCATAGGCAACAGAAGTGGAAGCAATCAATTCATTAATATCAGACTTAGTAGCAAGCAAGCAATGTCCTTTCAATCTTATCTCATCTTCCCTGCTACTAACAGATTTGGCATTCTTATCGATCTCAGCTTTAGTTCTCTTAGCTTTAGCAACATCATCACGCACAATAGATTCAGGTGACATAGGAAGCAAAACGATTTTCTTATCATGATGTATAAGAGAATATTGATTTGATCTACCATGATGCATGCTATCGGTATCAAATTGCCATGGTCTACCTAGCAGAATATGACAAGCTTCCATAGGCACAACATCGCATTCAACAACATCATGATATGAACCAATAGCGAAATTAATTCGTACCAATCTCGTTACCTTGACCTTACCACTATTGTTGAGCCACCGAATGTGATATGGATGTGGGTGCGGTTTTGTTGTAAGTGCAAGCTTCTCGACCATATCGCTGCTAGCCAAGTTGTTGCAGCTACCTCCATCAATTATCAAACGGCATGAACGCTCTTTAATAACACACTTTGTTTGGAATAGTGTATGCCGTTGATTTTGCTCCGCCTTTTCCATTTGTGCACTAAGTACACGCTGCACAATGAGGCTCTCATAATGATCTGCATCCTCTGCACCAATCTGCTCTTCTGGTTGTTCCTTAGTACCTGCATGGTCAGCAGCAAGCAAAGCAAGTGTATCTTCATCAAAATCACTAGCAGAGGAATACCCACCATCTCCTTTGACCACCAAAACGCGCTTGTTAGGGCAGTCACGTTGCACGTGGCCAAAGCCCTTGCATCGATGGCACTGAATATCTCTTGTCCTTCCCGTGGAGGCAACCGAAGATGCACTCGTGGCTGGTTTCTGGACAGTCGTGGTTGCTGAATTTGTCGGGGGAGCACGTGTCTTATCGTTGGATGGAGCGGGTATTGTCGACCGACTCGGGAATGTAGAAGGTGCAGGAGCTCGTCCGGTCAATGAGGTAGATGTGCGCGGCTGCCATGATGAAGGTTTTCCTGTAGAAATATTAGTTCTTGTACTAGCACGTCGTCCCAGCACTTCCCTTTCAGCTTTACAAGCAAGATGGAACAAACGGGTTACGTTAGTATAATCTTTATAAGCAAGAATGTCCTGAATTTCTCGATTCAAACCTCCTAAAAATCTAGCCATAGCAGGTTCCTCATCCTCCACTAAATTACAACGCAACACACCCATTTGTAATTCCTGATAGTATTCTTCTACACTTTTATTACCCTGTCTCAATTGTTGCAATCTATGTAACAGATCACGCGCATAGTAAGAAGGAACAAACCTAGCCCGCATGACCCGTTTCAAGGCATCCCAGGTTTGTGGAATATTATTAGGATTTTTCTTAGCATGTTCTATCCACCAAACAGAGGCAAAATCAGTAAATTCACTAGTAGCAGCCCTAACACGTATATTCTCTGGAAATTCATGACATGCAAACTTTTGATCAACAGCAATTTCCCAAGTAATGTATGCATCAGGATCGTATTTTCCATCAAAAGAAAGTATCTTAAATTTTATTTTACTGAAAGCATCATCATTATTATGTACCTCACGTCGTCGATGTCCACCCATACCTCTCTGATTAGTTCGCAGTCGTCGGCGACTAGGAGCATCTTGGTCATCTAGTTCAGTATCAGCGACATAATCATCCCAATTATCCTCGACACGCTCATCCTTCTTGTTTTCTCCCTCATGCCCATTTGCAGTTCTGGCATGCATCTCATCAAAACGCCTCAAAAGAGCAGCAAGGCTTTGGTCAATATGAGCGACCGACGTCTCCAGCCTTGTAAGCTTGGTGCTGGTGGCAAGCTGCGTGGCCTCCAACTGCCCAATCTTATCATTTGACACCAGCATATCTTCAGCAAGCCCATCTACATGCCTCCTCATCTTATTTTCAAAATGTTGTATGATTCCCTTTGTACGAGGAGAGTGACCTAAACTCCCATCACCCTCTGATCCTGTCATGGTTAGATGAACAAAGGAAACACGAAAATAGGTGAAGAAATAAGATCCTACAACTAATGGGATGTAGCTACTGCAAGGCGCTCACACTCAACCTGTTACACAAGCTCTTACCAATTCTTACCTTGCTCAACAGGAGGGGACGGCAACCAACAAGTCTGCAACCGTGGGATGAAGTGTATCGGTGCCGCAACAACAGGACTTGTCAAGCTGTAGTCGGATATGTGGAGCTATAGGTGGGCTGAAGCAAGGATGAACTAGCACCACGTTAGTTACAAAAGCAAGCTGAAAAATCGTTCAACGGCGGTACTATGCTGGTCCTAGCCTAGACCGTGCTAGAGACGCGAGCCTGGACACAAATGAAGTCACGAGACACCACCGAAGAACAAAAAAGATGCACAAAGAACAGCCCCTTTTTTTCTTCCCCTCTTTTTCTTCTTCTTCTTTTTTTTTTCTTTTTTTTTCCTTTCTTTTTTTTTTCTTCCTTTTTTTTCTCTTTTTTTTTCTTTTTTTTTTCAGGGGATCCTCAAAACTGATTATATAACCTAAAAGACTTCAAAAGAGCCACACAGCACACAAACTTCTCTCTCTCTCTCTCTCTCTCTGGAGTAAGCCGAGGCTATATGTATTCGTGAAAAGTTGTGGTTTGAGTAAGCCGAGACTACTTCTGCCTTTCTGGAGCGTTACAAAATATGCAGTACAAGTGCGAAAAGCAATGGAATTTTATAACACGGCACAATAACCAATTGGGACTAGGAAATCGATCCCTACTCGAATCACAGCACCGCGTGCGATTCGGTCACAAACCAACACAGAATCTAACTCGGACTTGAACACGAATATGGACTCGGATTCCACCAACACGGAGTATGTATGGTAGCGCACGGTTGTGACTAGAACGTGACAAGAACTCGAAACTCTAAAGGACTAAAACTAAGACCAGCAAATCGACGCAACCGATGCAACCGAAAATTCAACAAGCCCTAACTAAGCAGTGCTAGCAAAGGCTCAAACGAGTTTATAGGACTGAAGGTAAACTAATCTACTATTTTTTTTTGGCTTTTCTGGACTATAGGAAAAATAAAACAGCGAAGAATTAGAAGTCTCTCACCGATAAACCTTGCTCTGATTACCAACTGATGGCGACCCGCTAGGGTTTGATTCCCGATCTTTCGATGAGAGGCGTGGATAACTCGATTGGTCGATGGAGGCGACGTTCACGGCCCGACTACAGCCTTCCAAGCTGCGCCTTAGCAACCGATACACCCCCTCCAATGGCTGTCGCGATCTTGTGGAGCGCGGCACCCGGCCACTAGGGCACTCGTCCTGCAAGCAATCGAAGAACTAGCAAGAACAAGTATGACAAGTACTGAATTTACTAGATATAAATGAAGGTTTGACACGCAATCTCAATAATGGTGGGGTTCCGAAGACAAGAAGACGGGCGGCTGATCCAGCACGCGCGCTTGCAAGCAAGTAGCGAAGGCTAAACTTGATCTAAACAAAACCCAAGCATCCTTGGCGGCGGCTAAGGGGTATAAGTACGTGGGAGGACGACCACAGGGGTGTTGGGGTCGTACTCCAACTCTAGGACGCGTCGGTAATGGACTCAACTTGATACACGGCCCATTGGACCAAAACAGGGTGACGCAGCACCATGGGCAGAAAAGGACTCTGTATTAATTTAACGATTGCGGCCGACTCGTAATAGATATGGCTATGAGGCCGGATCCGTTTGAAAGAAGACTTCATAAGCTTTCCACGAAGTACTTGAACGCCCCAATCCGAGTTCATATGCGACCGTGGTGTCCGTCACAAGTTGGTACTGTTCTGCAGTCCGAATCCAGCTTGCGCGAATCCGTTTCCCTTTCGGCCGCCTCCTTGGTTCCTAAGCAAAACAAGAGTACACGGGTCTCCATGGTCTAAACATGATGCATCTGAGCTTAGATTTGAACTCACCTGATGATTAAGTTGATGCGCACGAGCACGAGTAATAGGACCAGCAATAGGTACTTGTGTCGGAGTGGATGTATCGTTGGTGTTGGTGTCCTCATCAGGACATAACCCCGGTTGTTCTATCTGGACACCCCACTCCGCTCACCCGGCGACAACCACTCGCCTTCCTCGCTCATCCCCGCTGCCGCACATCGAGGAGCGGAGCGGCGGTTCGAACGGCGCTCCTCACCGGCGGTTGCAATCCGGGTAGATCTATCCGCCCACTGGTCCTTTTGAGGCAACCCCCATCTTTTGGCCGCAACCCCTCGCCTTCATCGTCTTCATCGCGTTGACGGTGCAGGAGGGGGGTTTTCTCGATGGCAGTCATGGCGGATTCGCCCCCACCACCCGACGATGGCACCGGCGTCAACGGATCAGCGCCCCCCTCCCATGGAACCACGGCCCCCCTCAGATCTGGTGACGGTCGGTCCATGACGGTCCCACCTGCGGTGGTCGGCGGGCAATGCGACTCAAATGCCAGGGTCTCATCGGGGTCTCGGATGACCAGCGCGTATCTAGCAACGCTACAGGCTAAGTGGAAGAAGTATCTGGAGGAGGCCGGCCGCGGCAGCAACACCCAAGGTCGTGGCAGTCTTCGAAAGAATTGGAAGGCCCCAGCAAACCGACTGCCGCGTACCGCGACGTCATCGCCTGCAGACTGCTCCGACGACGACGATTTCGTCGAGGCAGCCTTCAAGAAGCGGAAAGTCCAGCCGGACTCCGAAGCTACTCATGCGGGTGGATCATCATCGGCGCAGAAGACGCGCTCCTCGCCGCGATTTGCACCCCGGCCACCACCTCCTCGCTCTCCTGCCCCTAAGAAAAATGCCAAAAGGAGGAAACTTGAGGTATAGTATATTAGAACTATCAAAGATTCGAACTTTTCGCCTCAATTTGTGCATTAATGAATCACTCCTTTTGGAGTTGCCCAAGGGAGCAAAGAAGACTGTGGAAAAGCTCGTGAAAAAGACTATGAGTTTTTCTGCGTCTCCATTTTTTTTCAACTGATAGCACCTAAGATCATTATATGACTATGTGTGATATGCGGTAATTCATATTGGGTACTCCCCTGTGACCAAAGGAGTACCTAAGGAGTTGATTATATGATCTAGTGTGATAGCACCTAAGGAGTTTACTATATGTGACAGTGCCATCATTATATTACATTATATGAGTATGTGTGATAGCACCTAAGGAGTTGATTATATGATCTAGTGTTTTGTATGATTTGGTGACTTTGTAGGTCATATATTATGAATGTTCTCCATGTGCTATTGTCTACCCATTTTAGTGTTGCCCATGTAGTTCTGTGATATGCTCCATAGATGGTTTTTGTGTCAAGGTTTATGACAAACTATAGATATGTTCTATCATACAACCTACACTCAAATATGACATTTTGTAACACCTCAGGTGTTTAAATTAAGAAATAAGCCTCATTATCGTAACACGATGCATAAATAACTAAAAAAAGTTTAAAAGGAAATGAATTATAAATTGGTTTTGCCTTGAATTGAAAATAGTTGTGTATATGTGCGTAAGTACATGTACTTTAATCAAGCCGTTTAAAATAACTTCTAAACTACAACTCAAATGAACTTTGGCCTAAAACAAAACTTGTGTAACTTTTCATTTTGAACAACTTTTGTTTTCAAGGATTTTTGAGTTACAACACAAAGATTTGAGAAACACTTGGATTTGCAAACCAGTCCCTGCCTTTTCTTCTATTTCTACTGCAGACCCTTCTTCTCCGCCTTGCCCGACCCTCGGTTCGCCCGACCCTTCCGTTTCGCCCGACCCTTTCACTCGCCCGACCCTCGGTTCGCCCGACCCTTTCGTTCGCCCGACCCTCGGCTTCGCCAGACCCTCGCTTCGCCCGACCCTCGGCCGCCGCGCAGTCGCTGCAGGCCACTTGGCCGGCGATGCCTGACCGGCGCTAGGCGCCAAGACAATGCCTGGCCGCGCCCGCACGCGCGCCCGCACGCCGCGTTCCTCCCCAGTCCGCGCACGCCACGCGCGCGCCGGCGACGCGCGCCTCTGCTCGCCACCCGCCGTGCCCAATGGGCAAGTCGCGCCGTGCCCGTGCCTCTGCCGCGTCCCACCAGTCGCTGCGCTTGCCGCCCGGCAAGACAGCTGCTGCAGCTCGTCGCCCAACCCGCGCACCGCGTGATCTCCTGCTCCACACGCCAAATCCTCAGCGCCCAGCCCCCTGCCCGTGCCTGCCGCACGCCGCGCGGCTCTGTTCGCCGCCCGCCGCGGCCAGTCACGCGCTTCCGTCGTGCCGCCCGCGCCCGCGTCTCATAGTTTAAGTTCCGCCCTACTCCCGCCTCTCTGCTGCCTACAAAAGGTTGTACTGAGTCCCCCTCGCGCGCCCAAACACCAGAACGCCGCCGCCGCCACCATTACCGCCGTCGTGCCCAGCTCACCATGCAGCTCACCTCTCCGGCCACCCCTTGCCAGAGCTGAGTCTCCCACCACCACCACAGCACCCCACCGCAGCTAACTGCCCCACCCATCGTCGCCCAGAACCTCCGGAGCACCGCCAGCGCCGCCCGCGCCGCCACCGCTCCTTGCTGCTCCGTGGACGGCCCACGCCGAAGCTCCTCCGTCCTAGCAAAGCTTCGAAACGGGTTCCCCTCGATGTCGCGAAGCTCATCGACCAGCCCCTACCCTCCCCTCCTCGCCGGAGCACCGACGCCGACGCTCCGCCCCGTCGCCGCCCCTCTGCTCCACGCCGACGAGCCACCTCCGGCCACCCCCAACCCCGACCAAGGCAATCCCGAGGTAGCTCTCACCTCCATGGATCTCCCTGACCCTTTTCCCCTCGCTGCCGACGAGCCCCGTCGCCAGAATCTGGCTGGCCGCCATGCCAGCGCCACCCAGGGACCCAATTGCATCGATTGCAATCTTTAGAAGAGTCTGCACACAAGTTTCCAAGGACCCTTCTGTAAAGAAAGTTTAAACTTTGAGTTCAAAAATAGTAAACTTGTAAAATTCATGTAAAATCGTAGAAAAATCGGAAAAATACAAACTCAACTTTTCTGGAATCTTTAGATGAAAATCTACAACTTTTGTTACATGCATTTCTTCAATTGCTTGCTAAATCTTACTATAAACTAAATGGAAGGCTTAATAGACTTTAAATGTACCCCCTGTTGTAGACAAAGTCTAAACCTGAAAATTTACAGTAGATTAGTTGCTTGATTTGTAGGCAAGTGTAAAAGTATTAGGGCCAGAACCCATCTCTAGCTAAACTTCATAATAAAACTTGTTTATGGCATGGAGTAATAAAACTAATTTGTAACTGCTGTTATGTTGTGATTCATGTGGTGAAACTTTTTTAGAATTGTTGTATTAAGGCCTAAGTACCACAGAAAAAGTTTAGAACCTTTTTCCTTCCTGTAACCTAATTATATAATTTTGTAGTAGGAAAAATTGCACTAATTCAAATAATTAGTTTCTGTGCTTGGAAAATGTTCAACTTTTTACTGAAGGACATTTTAGAGTTCTTAATGTGTAAAAATTTTCATGCACAGAAACCCTATAAAACATCCTGTAGAAATTAATCTTTATTAAACTAGGTGTATCTTGTCCTATTTATTATGCTTTGTATCTTGCACAGTCAAATCTGAAAAATTTACAGTAACACACATATGGATAGATTATTTCCCTGTAAAATATTTGGTGTCAATACTTGAATGGTTTGTTCTATATGAAAATAACTAGGTCCTAGCAGTGGTTGTGTTTTACTTTTTTTATAATTATTCTGCTGCGTGAAAATGTCTGAAATCTTTACAGTGCTTTTGTCTCTGCATAATGTGCTCTAAATAAAAATTTCATCACCAGAAGTTACCTAGCTCAGAAGTTGTGTTTAATCCATGTTGTGCTTAGAAAATTAAGTTTCCCATATAACACAACCTCTTCTTGTTTAATGAAGTTCATAGTTTAAGTTATACTCTTTTAACAATTGCCCAAGGAAATCTCAACTAAGTAACTTCACAACCAAATTGATGTTTTGTGAACTGCAACTTTATCGTGAAGGAAAATAATCGTCATTACCATCACTATAACTTACACTTGTGCATTCATATAGAATCGACTACTCTCGCCGACGGAACGTATGAGCTGGTACCCGCGTCTGAGAGTGAGCAGCGTGAAGCTCAAGTAAATCTAACTGAAGCTCTCGAAGACCCGAGCCCCAGTTCGGACGAGCCCCAAGCTAGCTTTACGCAAGAAGGCAAGCTCCGGAGCATGAACCCTATTTTTCTAAACTTATGCAACTTATTACTCTACTTTACTTGTGCATTAAGTTTGTAGGAGTTGAATGGAAACTTAGTTGCATGATCTTAGGTACCCATGCTCTGAACCCTAGGTGTAAGGATCGATAGAATGCTGTGCTAATAGGACTCGGTAAAAGTCGAGTGATTTCCTGTCACTCGCGAGAATATAGGAGTTGGATGTTTACTACATGCTGCAATCATAAGGTCGACGGACGGGGCTATGGTACAATGTTTATGTGGATGGTTGAGGCCCCGTCTGTTTAGTGAAAAATTGCTAAGGCTGCTGTGTGTGGTAGTGGTGGTTAAGTCTTTGAATGTACTAACCACATGCCAAGAATATGGTAATCGGTAAGCTTAAGTACCTAATCGGACTGGCAAGTGGACAGCATCCCACCATCTCAACTTCGGTTCCATGCGCGCACATGGTGGGTACAGAGCCGGGCTCTGTAGTCTCGGATGGTGGCCCTGATCCACAACCCAGGAAGAAAGGGGAAAAGTTGCACTTGTGACTCTGGGAGTAACCACGTGACGTGTGTTTAGGTTTCCCTTACAAGGTTAGGAAATTCGATTCGAATCGTCCGTTTCTCGCGGTTATTGAGACTGTTGGACCCTTTTACCACATAGAGTAAGAAGAGGAACAATGATGACGATTAAACTTGTTGGATGAAAAATTAATTCTTTCACCATGTGTGATATTGGATAGTTGCTTACCTAGAATGGATAAAGAAAGCTAGAACTTGGAGCTAAAATCTGAAAGTAAGGACCTACTTATATATGCTTTTCGGCAAGACAAACCCCTCAAGCCAAAAGCCTTGCATGTCTAGGAGTCGGCTAAGTATATTCCACTAGTCGGGTAAGCCTTGTTGAGTATTAGTATACTCAGCCTTGCTTGTGACTTGTTTTCAGGTGAAACTTTCGAGGATATGATCGCTAGTTTGACTTGGCCTTGTACCCTTCCTCCTGGTTGGTCGGTGGAATGGGATACGCCCCTGGCCAACAGTGATAATGCCGAGTGATGTCTCGTACGGGCTTCATCGAGACATCGTGTATCGTCGAGTAGTTATCGTTATTTTTCCGCTGCTTGAACTCTGAAGAACTCATTTATTTTGAACTCGGAAGTACCTTGTTTTACGAATTTGAACTCCGTGTAATAATAATTTGTGATGAACCTGTGTTGTAAAATTTGTGGAATGTTGTATCCTCTGGGCTCACCTTCGTGTGAGTACATGTATGTGTGGTTTCGATCGGCAAAAACCGTGGTTGTATCGGGAGGTTACCCGACAGACCAGTGGATTACTCCGTTTGAAGTGCGAGTTAGCCCTGATTGCCCTTGTGGTGATGGTTAGCGCGCTTGAGCCAGATTAATTCAGGTGGTTCTGCCACAGCTGGTATCAGAGCCACATAGCTGCTGCCACACATTTCAGAATGTTTTGGGAGCACTGCTGTACTCCCCTATGACCAAAAAGATTTTGATTATATGATCTAGTATTTTGTATGGTTTGATGATTTTGTAAGCCATATATAATTAATGTTGCTCCATGTGCTATATGTAAGTATTATCACAGTGTTAGAATTGTCTGCCCATTTTTAATGTTGCCCATGTAGTTCTGTGATATGCTCCATAGATGGTTTTTGTATCAAGGTTTATGACAACCCATATACTAATTCTGTGATAGAACATGCACTCAAATATGACATTACAGAATGTTTTGGGAGCACTGCTGTTACCCAATTAGATTTTTGGTTTCCTTTTTTGTTGTTACCCACATGTTTTCATAAATGGTTTCTTCCTTATGACCAAAGGGTATTTGATTATATGATCTGGAGGTGCTTTTTGTAGTCATTGCTGATTTTTGTAGGCCATCATATGAATGTTGGTCATGTGATACATTACTAGTTTTATGGACTGCCCATTTGTTTTATCAAATTGTTCGAATGGCCTACCTATTTTAATGTTGCCCATTTAGTTTGCGTGCTGCTTCATACATGATTTTACGACAAGGTTTATGACGATCCATGTATTGAACTATGACAATGATTCATGGCATGTATTTCTGACAATCCATGTTGATTCACACCATACTGTATAGTTCTATGGCACAACCTATACTCAAATATGCCATTTTCATAATTGTTGGGATCCCTGTTGTTGCCCATTTAGAATTTGGTTTCCTTTTTTATGTTATCGACGTGCTTCCATAATTGGTTCTAACCGGTCTCATATTTATTATTTGCAGAAAGCCAATGCCCGTTGTTGTCAGAAGGAGGTGCTGGAAACCAACCATTCTTTGAACAAACCACAGAGGGAATATGTTGTGAGGAAAGGCTTCGAGAGCATACTCATCATGCAACTTGTTCTGTCGAGGCCCGAAGCCAGCTGGGATGGATATTGGACCACATTGACGTTGAGAAAATGACTTTGCGGGCTGGGAGAGGCAAGGAGCTGAAGTTTACTAAAGAGGTCGTGCGGCTTGTTCTTGACCTTCCTAGTGCCGGTGCCACAACGCCAACAACTCACCCAGGTGGGAAATCCCACCAGGCTGCAAAGTTTAGACAGAGCATGAAATTGGAGAACCGATCATTCAACGTTGGAATGATGCAGGAACGTATCAAGTCTAGTGGTGCCGATGATCTGACCATGATGTGTTACTTTATTGTTATTTTCCACATCTTGTTGTTTCCGCAGGGCAGCTGGGACATCACCAACGATGATGTCATGCTTGCTCAGTTAGTTGTTGACATGGATAAGATTGATTGGTGCCAGCTTATCTACACGGACCTCTGTCATAGTGTTGAGAAGTGGTGAAAGAGGAACAAAGATAATAAGACTGCCACGATGTACGAATGTTGCATTGTTCTTCTTGTAAGTACATCCTACACACATCTTTTTTGGTTACATCTATGATTGCATTGTGCTGATTCAGATTTTTTTTTGCAGCTATGGTATCTTGACAATTTGAGCCATGTAGCGTGCCCCCAGAGAGGTTCAGCATCCCACGATCAAGTTTTGGACTAAGGAGAGGATACAGGAGCTGTCAGCGGCTGATCGGATTGGGCCGGGGGAATATGGAAAACTTGATGTGAGTACCTTTTCTTCTTTGCTGCGACATATAACTCCTTACTATCTGCATAGATTCACATTTGTACCGGCGGCTTTGGGAGTTCTTTTTTTTTTCTTTTTGCAGTTCGTAGCCCTTTTGACACATGTTATGTTGCTGCTGGACCTGATTCCTCTGGTGGTTTATTCTATGTCCCACGGTTGAGCCAACATTTGGCAGCCAAGATTCGCTCGTTACCTGTCCCGGACCGGCGGAACTTCCAAGACCTATTCATAGAGTATGACACTGACATCCAGAAGCAGTCTGATAGGATTGCTAGGGCATACCGTGCAATTGTTGAGTGGTAGTTACAAATAAAAGAAACTTTTGGTGATATGATCGACGAGCTCATACGTGTGCGCCGTTATGAGAAGGGCGCTCCTCAAGATCCAGCTCAGGACTGCCCCGTTCAGAGCCCCCTGCAAGATGAAGGTATGTGCAAGCTAGTCCATATGACTGCCTTTCATATCAGATATGACCATACACTGTCACATTAAGTCTGGTTGAAAGTTCACTGTATATTCTTCTTTTGCAGTGAATTCACCTGAAGATGTCAATACGGATGCGGTCCGTGACAAAATGGCATGTGATCAAGGGGGCGACAATGAGCACGGTGTGGGAGGTATGAGACACACATTTCGATATGCACGCCTTTTTTTACTTGCAGGTTATACGATGGTTGTTTGACATGATATTCCAGGGAGGGTTGTGTGTTTATATGTCTTGGGTAACACAAAAGGATTCGATTATATGTGATATGTGGTAATTGATATTGGTTACTCCCTTATGACTAAAAGAATTTTGATTATATGATCTAGTGTTTTGTATGGTTTGATGATTTTGTAGGCAATATATTATGAATGTTGCTCCATGTGTTACATGTCAAGTATTATCACAGTGTTACAATTGTCTGCCCATTTTCATGTTGCCCATGTAGTTTTGTGCTATGCTGCATAGATGGTTTTTGTGACAAGGTTTAAGACAAACCATGCATTGGTTCTATGATACAACATACACTCAAATATGACATTTTAGAATGTTTGGGAGCTTTGCTGTTACCCATTTAGATTTTTGGTTTCAATTTTTGCTGTTAACAATTTTTGATTTCACAAATGGTTTCTTCCTTACGACCAAAGGGTATTTGATTATATGATCTGGAGGTGCTTTTTGTAGTGATTGCTGATTTTTTGTAGGCCATAATATGAATGTTGCTCATATTGTACATGACTAGTTTTATCAAAGTGTTCGAATGACCTTCCTATTTTAATGTTGCCTTTTTGGTTCGCGTGCAACTTCATACATGATTTTATGACAAGGTTTATGACAAACCATGTATTGATTTATGACATGTATTTATTACAATCCATGCTTCTTCAGAACCATTATATGATTGTATGGTTCTATGACACAACCTATACTCAAATATTCCATTTTCATAATTTTTGGGACTCCTGCTTATATATGACCATACACTGTCACATCAAGTCTGATTGAAAGTTCACTCTATTTTTTCTTTTTGCTGTGAATTTACCTAAAGATGTCAATATGGATGGGGTCCGCGATCACGGGAGCATCAATGAGGACAGTGTGGGAGGTATGAGACACACATTTCGCTATGCACGCCTTGTTTTACATGTAGCTTATACTATGGCTGTTTGACATGATATTCTAGGGGGGTGTTTGTTTATATGACTTGAGTAACACAATTTCTCTGTTGGTAGATACTGTTTGCATTTCACCATGGCAGACGCTGGTATTGCCCGATGATCAGTTGTCCGACACTCAGTTCACTAGGCGCATAGATCATCTGGTTGGAGATCAGGTTGGGAGGGACGGTTTTGATGATGCCAAAACCCGCACTGGCACTCAGGATGGTACAATTCAGGACCAGGAGAAAGATGGGTCACTGGGATGCCCTCGTCAGAGTGAGTCGCCACCACATGGTATTTTCATATGTATTATATGACACGTGATAATGTTAAGTTTGACTCTTATTCATCCATGCCAGGGAGGATGACCGTGCAGAAATTAATGATAGGGACCAACCTTTTATCGACAGCTCTGCTAACACTGAAAGTCGTAAGTTCAGCTACCGCTACTACTGTTATGTATCCCCATTTTCTCCTGCTCATTTCTCACGCAATTATAATACCTGCAGCCGCACGATGGATGAACCTTCAACAATCTGACCATTCAAGAAGCTCCAACTCGATGTTCCATGGCCGGGGCTTCCGGACGTAGCATTTCTGGTGAGCCATTGTATGACCAGACGCCATTCGCCCCTGCAACTGGTGATGACGATGGAGCTTCTGAACTGCAGAAAAGCAAGGTAAATGTGTTACCTATGATCATGACTTAGATGTTATAAGAAACAACATATTCTGATAAAATAGACAACCCGGATGCGAGTAAATCATGTTTTTTTTCCACTGCAGGAGGCTTCCATTTGTCAATCCAACCAAGGTAATCCTGTTTTTTGATGTGTCATTGCAAAAGGAGAAGGTCATGTCCCATCCGAATGTAGTCGGAACATCGGGGTCATGTGTTCTCGATATGATGACATATGAGTTGGAACCATGCAGGCACCTCCGTGCCATCCTGACCGCACCTGATTCCCCACTCGAAAGGCAGGCATTCCTTCCTGTGTTTAATTTTTTATTGGAATACTCAGCATCATTTGAGGGCTTTTCTTATGCTAATGCCGAGACAATTTGCATTTACTACGCAGCGTGCCTGTGATGAAATACGGAGATGGTTTAGCGTATGGGAAGGATATCATGAAGTCGTTCCGTGATGGCCTGGAGCTTGAGGATATGTTTGTTGACTTTGCCATTGAATGCATCAGCCATGATGAAAGACATATTTATTCATTGCCGGAAGCATCCCGTGTCTTCTTGGGCACGCTCGCCATGGTTTGTTTTCTTTGATTATTATTTGCTCTACTTGTTCTTTGATCATTATTTGGCACTGCTATGTAAACATCTCACTTCTCCACTTTTATGCAGAGGCTTCTCAACGCAGAACATCTCATCCACCAGGACCAGACCACCCCTGCATTCGACCCCGATCCGCTGGTGGATGTACTTAACAAAATGCTGCCATCGACCGAGGCCATGAAGAACACTCAGTTGGTATGAATCTAGATCATAGCGGAACACTTTTTTCTTGCGCTGGTGTGTTGTTAGCAGAACACTCAGCTTGTTTTCGTTGATGATTGCTGGTGTATATGCATACTTAATTGAACATATATAACACGCATATGTCCAATCATAAAAAGTTATGGTAATGCCTATAACTATTTTTTTACATGCATACGTGTATAGTAGTTGCTACATACCAGTAACCGCACAGGTATATGATGTTGTTGTAGGGGTCATATGACTGCTTATGTACAAGCTTATGACTTTTTTTGTTGAACCATTCAATGTCGTTTTATCTCCCGCGAGCACCCAATCCTGATTTCTGTGGTTCTTTTTCTATAGATATGCCTCCCAATGCTTCACCATAACCATTGGGTCCTGTATGTTGTTAACAAAGTCACGCAATTTGTGCATATCCTGGACTCTAACCCGTACAGTGCTGAGATGGACGGGACAACATGGAAAGACTTCCACCACAAAACAATGTCTATCTGCGGGAAGTCATTCAAGTTCATCAAGCTCATCATCAACCGGCTGACTACAGCATTGCATAGGGTCCGCCCAAAGTGTGGGTTCCCCAAGTTTGGCAACTGGTCATATAAATTTGAGCATGAGGCTCCTTCAATGGAGTACGGCTCCAACAACTGTGGCTTTTACGTTATCAAATATCTTTAGGCATTTGACGCCAGACGTGAACTAGTCGACTGTACATAGATCAGGTAATGTACTGTCTCCATTGCTAAGATTTTGGCCTTTTTTGCATTTTTGTGAAGTGCTGATTTATCAGGTTTTGGTTCCAGGAAGGTAATGATCTGCGTGCTGAAGTCCTCAAATACTTGACTTTCCATGAATGCAATGAAATCCAGCCTCTACCGGTTGATATTGCCAGGTGTCGTCCTTGAGATGGTTGAGAGGGGCATAGTCGGTAGGAAGACTAGAGATGCAAAAAACTTGTTGGTCATGTTTGTTCAGAAATCAGAATCTGCCGAGGCTGCTGATCATGAGCCTTTTGGTCATGTTTAATTTTGTTGTGATGGATGTACAAATCAGATACTTAGCAAATGTGCTGATCATGAGCACGTTCGTTGCGGTGGTTGTACATTTTGGATGTGATGTTGTAATTTTGGGGGTGATGATTAGCTGGATGCCGCCCCATTAGGATAACGTATGTGAGACTCTGTGTTAGCTTACGATAGTATGACTAGCTTTTTAGTCAGGTGAATATGCTGATATATGATACCATGATTGCTGGGTAATGCATTGTGTTACGAACATGTGTGCCTGCGTTATGTGACATCATGGCTTCCTGTAAGTTTATCTTAGAAGTGATGTCTATGCTCATCTATGACATCATGAAATATTGTCAATGTGCACCAAGTGATGTATATGCTAACCTATGATTATTGTCTCAGAATTTTTTTTAGTCAGGTGACTTTGTGAGACTTTGTGTTAGCTTATGACAACATGGCTAGCTTTTTAGTCAGGTGAATATGCTGATATATGATATCATGATTGCTGTGAAATGCATTGTGTTATTAACATGTGTGCCTGTGTTATGCGACCTCATGGCTTCCTGTAAGTTTATCTTAGAAGTGATGTCTATGCTGATATATGACATCATGAAATATTGTCTATGTGCACCAAGTGATGTATATGCTAACCTATGATTATTGTCTTAGAATTTTTTTTAGTCAGGTGACTTTGTGAGACTTTGTGTTAGCTTATGACAACATGACTAGCTTTTTAGTCAGGTGAATATGCTGATATATGATATCATGATTGCTGTGAAATGCATTGTGTTATGACATGTGTGCCTGTGTTATGAGACCTCATGGCTTCCTGTAAGTTTATCTTAGAAGTGATGTCTATGCTCATATATGACATCATGAAATATTGTCTATGTGCACCAAGTGATGTATATGCTAACCTATGATTATTGTTTCAGAAGTTTTAGTCAGGTGACTTTTGTGAGACTTTGTGTTAGATTATGACAGTATGACTAGCTTTTTAGTCAGGTGAATATGCTGATATATGATATCATGATTGGTGGAAAATGCATTGTGTTATGAACATGTGTGCCTGTGTCATATGACATCATGGCTTAGGGTTTACGGTTTAGGGGTTTGGGGTTTAGGGTTTAGCGTTTAGGGTTTTAGGGTTTAGGGTTTTAGGGTTTTGGGGTTTAGGGTTTAGGGGTTTAGGGTTTAGGGTTTAGGGTTTAGGGGTTTAGGGTTTAGGGTTTAGGGGTTAGGGTTTAGGGGTTAGGGTTTTAGGGGTTAGGTGTTTAGGGTTTAGGGGTTTAGGTTTAGGGTTTAGGGTTTAGGGGTTTAGGGGTTAGGTTTTAGGGGTTAGGTTTTAGGGGTTAGGGTTTAGGGTTTAGGGTTTAGGTAGGTGCTTAGCTATGACATCATGTAGATGTTGTCTCATATGTCGATGTTTATCTATGACATCATGTAATATTGTCTATGTGCACAAAGTGATGTATATGCTAACCTATGATTATTGTTTCAGAAGCTTTTTTGAAAAAGTACGTGTTTAAAAAAAAAGGGCCTTTGAGGGATATCAGGAGCCCTCGGGATCGTCCAAAAGGAGCCTGTCACGGGCTCAACCTTTGGCTCCCTCTGGGACGGGCCTGACGGGCCCTTACCCCTAGTAAGCCAATTTTTTTTAAGTGTTGCCCAATTTTTTCAACTCTTGCTCCAGCATGGTGATATGCTAGTGCGGCTGTGACAGTATGACTAGCTTACTTAGGTGCATATGCCTTCAATCGTTTTAACTCATTTCTAATTTATATAAACTAGTCCGCTTCAACATGGTGATATACTAGTCTGCTTGTGACAGACTAGCTTACTTTGGTGCATATGCCATCAAAAATATTAAATTCTATGACAAAAAATACCAGATCTTTTTGAGTGGATGAAGTGTTTTACAGGGACGGCTCACAAAAATACCAAATTCTATGACATTGGGCGCACTGGGTGTCACCCTTAAAACATATCAAACTCTATGACCAAAAATACCAAACTCTCATGCACAACAAGCATTCCAAATCCAGTTAAACCACCAACATGATCTTTTTAGTCGGCTTCAGCATGGTGACATGCTAGTCCGATTGTGATAGTATGACCAGCTTACTTAGGTGGATATGCCATCAGAAATATTAACCTCTATGACAAAAAATACCAGATCTTTTTGAGTGGATGAAGTGTTTTAAAAGGGACAGCTCACAAAAATACCAAACTCTATGATATTGGGCGCACTGGGTGTCACCCTCAAAAAGTATCAAACTCTATGACCAAGCGACGATACATGACGTCACGATGAAGCCCGTACATGACATCATTTCCTCAAGTCTCACCTGAAAACAATGCCACAAGCAAGGCTGAGTATACTAATACTCAGCAAGGCTTACCCGACAATTGGTATATACTTAGCCGACTCCTAGACATGCAAAGCTTTTGGCTGGAGAGGTTTGTTTTGCCGAAAAGCCACTAAGAGTGAGTCCTTGCTTTCATGTTTTAGCATCAAGTTCCAATTCATTAACCATTCTAGATGAGCAACTATCCAACATCACACATGGTGCAAAGAATTAATTTGCATCCAACAATATTCATCATCATCATTGTTCCACTTCTTACTCTATGTGCAGAAGTATTAAGCAGTCTCATATACCACGAGAAACGAACGATTCGAATCGATTTTATTAACCTTGCAAGGCAAACCTAAAACACACGCCTGGAGCACCGAAGGGTCACCCCAAGTAACTTTTCCCCTTTCTTTCCGGCTTGTGGATCAGGGTCACCCTCCGCGACTACAGAACCTAGCTCTGCACCCGGTGCGTGTCAAATAAATACAGAGGGTGAGAGTAAAGTCCACTCCTCGGGCCAATCAGGTACTTAGCTTACCAAGTACCATATTTTCAGCATGTGGCCAGTACGTTCAAATGCTTAACCACCACTACCACACACTGCGGCCTTAGCATTTTTTGCTAAACAGACGGGGCATCAACCACCAACATAAATATCGCACCTAGCCCCACCCATCGACCTTATAGTTGCAACATGTAGTAAACATTCAACTCCTAAATTTCTTGCGAGTGATAGGAAATCACTCGACTTCTACCGAACCTATTAGCAAAGCAACTAATCAAATCTTCATCTCTAGTATTCAATACATAGGTGCCTAAGATCATGCAGCTAAGGTTCCATTCAAGTCCTATGAACTTAAATGCACAACAGATAGGAATAATAATTGCATAAGTTGAAAATACTGGGATTATGCTCCGGGGCTTGCCTTCTTAAGCAAAGTTAGCCTTGGGCTCTTCTAAACTTTGGTTCAGGCCTTCAACAACGTCAATTAGATTAACTTGAGCTTCTTGCTGGTCCTTCACAGGTTCGGACATCCATCCGTTCGTTCCGTCAACGAGATTCATCGATTCTATATGAATGCAAAGTGTTCAAGTTACTTATTTGATAGAAGTTATTCTTTCCTTCACGATAAAGCTGCAGATCAACAAAAATCAATTTTTGTTGAGTAGCACATCATTTACAAACCCTTGGGCAATCATTTATAGAATACTCTTAAACTTAATTAAGTTCATTTGGTAAGTTTGGTTGGTTACTTGTTAAATTGTCCTTTATCTTGTATTAACTTGGGTTTATTAAATATTACTCGTAGAGAGGGTTTCTGGGGTTGAGATTTTTGTGCAAGATTCCTCATTCAAGTGTGAACTTACTGTAAAGTTTTCAGTTCATTTCAGCAAGTAGATTAAACACACAAAATATACCAAACAACTACTGCAGTAAAGAAGAAGTATTTATATGGAGCAAGGTATACAAGTATTGGACTTCAAATTTTTACTGAGTGCTCCTCATTTCCTAGAAAACATACTGTAAATTTTCATATTTTATTATGCAAGTTAAAAAGAACAGAAAAATAAGTAAACATGCATCTGCAACAGCAAAGGAATAAATTTTCAGGAATTTCTACAAGGTTTCTGTGCCTAAAACTTTTCCAGATTGCTAACCTATTCAAAGGTGATCTCTGATAAAAATATCAATATTTTTAATGTACCAGAAATAAGTGCTTTGATTTAAGGTCATTCTTCTTAACTAAAATTGCATGAGCATGTTATACTGAAGTAATGAGTTTCATAATTTTTCTGTTGCATAGACGGACTAAAACAAAGTTACTGTGAAAAATTTGGTTGATTACTTAGTCATTAAGCATCAGAAGCAAATAAATTTAGATAAATACATTTAGACTAAGATCTACCAAGATGAAATCTTACATACAGAAAGTTCTAGCAAGATTCCTATCACCAAACTTTTTCCTTGGCAGGTACTCTAGTAAAAAGATCTTGATTTTTCTAGCACAAGAACTATTTGTTTGTAATTTATTTATTTAATCATGGAATAAAGGGTTCAGCAAGTTCTATTGAAGTAATCAAGCTTAAACTTTTTATGTAGCTTCTAACTAGTGTCACACAGCTCCATAAATGTTTTAGTTCAAAATAAGCAGTTAAACATCAACCACAAAATGTAGCATTTAGATCTAGCCTGTAACAAAAAGTCATTAGAACATCTAGTTGTAGTTGGTTTCATAGCATGAAATTTTTATATGAGACTCTAATCCTAGTACAGAAGCTACCATTCAAAATTAATGAGTAGTTCTTGTCTACAACTCAAGGAACATTTAAGTGTCATTTAAACTTGATTTAAATCTACAGCTAAAAATATATAGAAACAGTTTATGGTTCTATTCGCAACGTTGTAGATCTTGTTTTATGGATTCCAGAAAAGTTGAGTTTGCATTTTTATAATTTTTCTATGATTTTTTATGCAATTTAAAAGTTCATTGTTTGAGTTTCAAAGTTCCAGTTCAAGTATTACGAATCAGTCCATGGAATTTGCGTGCAGGCCCCTGAAAAGAATGAAATCAACAAAATTGGGTCCCTGGGCGGAGTTCATGGCGGGGAGGCACTGTTCCGGCCCAAATCTGGCGATCTCGGGCCACGGAGGCGAGGGGGAAGTGGGGGAAAAGGAACGGGGGATCAAGGCGCATCGATTTGAGGTCTTGGTTGAGGCTGGGGCAGCCGGACGCGGGGGTTCCCCATAGAGCAGTAGCTCCGACGGCAGAGGTCAACGGCGACAGCGGCACTCCGGTAGGGCAGGGAGGGCGAGGCCGTGCTGGGGAGATTCAGGGGGACGATGGGAGCGATTTGGTGGGTCTGCTCGGGTGGGGGACGGCTAGAGATGGGGGCGCGGCTTGGAGGTGACGCACGGCCAGCAATGGTGGCCGCCGGTGGGTCTGTGCGTGTGTGAGCAGGGGGGCGTTCTCGGCCTTTTATAGGCAAGGGAGAGGGGAGGACGAGCTGGGGTGCGCTGGGCGGGGGAGGGCAAGCTGGGACAAGGGGCGGGGCGCGCGCGAAAACAAGGTCGGGATGGGGCGCGTGGCACGGTTCGGCGATCGGCCGGTCAACCTCGTGGCGCGTGGGGAGCGTGAACTGGGGGAGTGCGAATTCAGGGATCGGCGGAGGAGGGCCTGGTGATGGCCAAGTGGCTCGCCAGGTGGCCGTGCTGCCGCACAGCAGGGAGCAGAGGTGGGAAGGGAGGACTAAAAACAGGATTTGAAGGAAACTCAGGGATCTGTTTGCAAATCTGAAATTTTTACCTCCTTCCAAGCTTCAGCTCAAAAACTTGTGAATATGAAAGTTGTTCAAAATCGAATTTACTACAACTTTCATGATGGTAATATTTTCATTTGAGCTTTGGTTTTCAAGTTATTTTAAATTTTAGAAAACCATTATTATTTAAGGAACTTATCATTTCATGTGTGCTTTTTCGCTTTTACCTCTTGAGTTGAACTAGACTTTTGTTTATTATGTTAAGATTGATATGCCTATTCAATTTTAGGTGCATAACTGCAATGGTTTGAAAGTTATGTAAAGTTTCTGTTCATGTACATATACACATGTGCATCTACATATACATGTATACATATATTTGGAGAAGCAACATATGAGTGATTTCTTTTAAATTTTCTTGGTCATTTAGGTATAATGTGATGTTAATGATTTTATTTTAGTCATTTAGACACCTGGGGTGTCACACCTGCAAGTATCATAGGATTAGTTGAAGGCTATGCACACACCTACCCACCATGTACTTTTTATGTACCAACCTGTGTGCTCCCAGGTCTTGCTGTGGCAGAACCACCTGAATTAATCCGGCTCAAGTGCGCTAACCATCACCACGAGGGCAATTCGAGCTAACTCGCACTTCAAAAGGAGTAATCCATGGGTCTGTCAGGTAACCTCCCGATACAACCACGGGTTTGCCGATCGAAACCACACATACAAAGTACTTACACGAAGGTGAGCCCAGAGAATACAACATTCTACAAATTTTATATCACAGAGTTCAACATAAGTTTATTATTACAGACCAAGTTCGAATTCGTAAAACAAGTACTTCAGAGTTTAAAAGTAAACGAGTTCATCAGAGTTCATTGCAGCGGAAAAACAACGATAAACTACTCGACGATACATAATGTCTCGATAAAGCCCGTACGAGACATCACTCGGCATTACCCTCATTGGCCGGGAACACATCCCATTGCACCGACCAACCAGGAGGAAGAGTACACGGCCAAGTCGAACTAGCAACCATGTCCTCAAAAGTATCACCTGAAAACAAGCCACAAGCAAGGCTGAGTATACTAATACTCAGCAAGGCTTACTCGACTAGTGGAATATACTTAGCCGACTCCTAGACATGCAAGGCTTTTGGCTTGAAGGGTTTGTTTTGCCGAAAAGCATATACAAGTAGGTCCTTACTTTCAAATTTTAGCTTCAGATTCTAGTTTCCTTAACCATTCTAGGTAAGCAACTATCCAATATCATGCATGGTGAAAGAATTAATTTGCATCCAACAAGATTAATCATCATCATTGTTCCATTTCTTACTCTATGTGGTAAAAGGGTCAAGCAGTCTCAACACCGCGAGAAACGGATGATTCGAATCGAATTTCTTAACCTTACAAGGCAGACCTAAACACACGTCACGTGGTTACTCCCAGAGTCACACGTGCAACCTTTCCCCTTTCTTCCCAGGTTGTGGATCAGGGCCACCATCCGAGACTACAGAGCCCGGCTCTGCACCCACCATGTGCGCGCATGGAACCGAAGTTGGGAGGGTGACGTGCTGTCCACTTGCCGGTCCGATTAGGTAATTAAACTTACCGATTACCATATTCTCGGCATGTGGTTAGTACGTTCAAACGCTTAACCACCACTACCACACACTGCGGCCTTAGCATTTTTCACTAAACAGACGGGGCCTTAATCACAAACATGAACATCGCACCATAGCCCCGTCCGTCGACCTTATGATTGCAGCATGTAGTAAACATTCAACTCCTATATCCTCGCGAGTGACAGGAAATCACTCGACTTTTACTGGGTCTTATTAGCATAGCACTCTATCGAAACTTACATCTAGTGTTCAGAGCATGAGTACCTAGGATCATGCAACTAAGTTTTCATTCAACTCCTATAAACTTAATGCACAAGTAAAATAGGGTAATAAGTTGCATAATTTGAAAAATAGGGTTCATGCTCCGGGGCTTGCCTTCCTGAGCTAAGCTAGCCTTGGGCTCTTCCGAACTTTGGTTCGGGTCTTCGAAAACTTCAGTTAGATTCACTTGAGCTTCACGCTGCTCACTCTCGGACTCGGGCACCAGCTCGTATGTTCCGTCAGCGAGAGTAGTCGATTCTATATGAATGCACATGTATGACATTTATTTTCTTCACGATAAAGTTGCAGTCCACAAAAATATAGATATGGTTGTAAAGTTACTTAGTTAAGATTTCTTGGGCAATCGTTAATAGAGTACATCTTAAACTACTTAACTTCATTAAACAAGAAGGGGTTGTGTTATATTGGAAACTTAATTTTCTAAGCACAAACATGGATTAAACACAATTATTGAACCAAGTAACTTCTGGTGATGAAACTTTTATTCAGAGTACCACATGCAGAGGCAAAACCACTGCAAAAATTATAGGCATTTTGGTGTAGCAGATTAAATATGAAAAATATAATACACAGCCCTTACTAGAAATTAGTTATTTTTATACAGAACGAACCATGGAAGTATTGATTCTAAACATTTTACAGGGTGTTAATCTATCCATATATGTGTTACTGTAAATTTTTCAGATTTTATCATGCACGATAGAGAGCATAATAAATAGGACAATATACACCTATTTTAATAAAGATTAATTTCTACAGGATGTTTACAGGGTTTCTGAGTATGAAACTTTTTATACAACATGTTATAACCAAAAGTATCCCATAGTAAAAAGATGAACATTTTTCAAGCACAAAAACTAATTACTTTGATTTAATGAATTTTTCCACCACAAAATTATATGAGTAGGTTACGGAAACGTAAACAGTCTCTAAATTTTTCTGTGGCATCTAGGTATCACTATAACAGCACAGAAATAGTTTCATAACATGAATCACTATAGAACAGCAGGAAAAATTTATTTATATGTCTTCATGGCATAAAACAACGTTTAACAAAAAGTTTAGCTAGGGTTGGGTTCTGGTCTTGAACATTTTACACTGCCCTACATATCAAGCAACTAATCCACTGACAAAGTTTTAGGGTCAGCCTTTGTCTACAACAGTGGGTACAAATAAAAGCTATTAAACCTTCCATTTAATCTAGAGCAAAATATAGCAAGCAACTCAACAAATGCATGTAACATAAGTTGTAGATTTTCTTTTAAACATTACAGAACAGTTGAGTTTGCATTTTTCCGATTTTTCTACAATTTTATATGAATTTTACAAGATCACTGTTTTTGAATCTAAAGTCAAAATACTGGTTTGCAGATATGCCCCTGGAAACTTGCGTGCGGACCCTTTTAAAGATTTCAATCGAAGCAATTGAGTCCTTGGCGGCGGCCGGCATGGCGGCCGGCCAAATTCCGGCGAGGGTGCTCGCCGGCGGCGAGGGGAAAGGGTCGGGGAGTACCAGGGAGGCAAGAGCTACCTTGTGGGGGCCTTGGTCGGGGTTGGGGATGGCTGGAGGTGGCTCGTCGGCGCGGAGCAGGGGGCGGCGGCGGTGCGGTGCGTCGGCGACGGCGCTCCGGCGAGGTTGGGATGGCGTGGCCGGGTCGGGGAGCTGCGGTGGGCGGTGGAGGGGAGCTTGGGCGCGCGAGCAGGGGCCTGGGGCGGCCTATATAGGGGCACAGCGGGGGAGTGGGGAGGGTCGGGCGCGCGTGAGGGAGAATGGCGATGCGGAGGCTCGGCATTGGCCGTGGCCGGCGGTGGAAGGCGTCGGCGCGGCGTACGGCAGTGACGCGGGCACGGGTTGGGCGAGCGGGATTCGGCATGGGGGAGGAGAAGATCACGCGGCACGCGATTGGGTGAGTAGCTGCAGCAGCTGGCTTGTTGGGCGGCGAGCGCGGGAGGGACGGCACGGCGGAGGTGCGCCATTGGGCCGTCGGGCGGCGAGCAGAGGCGGGCGATGCCGTCGTGCGCGTGGCACGCGCGGGCTGGGCAGGCTCGCGGTATGGGGAGGGAGGGAGGCGTGCTGCAGGGGCGCGGCCAGCCATTGGCTTGGCACGACACGAGCTGCAGGCATCGCCGGCGACGTGGCGGCCGGCTCTGCTGGCTGTCGGGGCAGAGCAGGGGAAGGGAGGGACTGAAAGGGAAAATAGAAGAAAACCGAGGGGCTGAACTGTAAAACCATGGTTTTCTCCTATTTTTGTGGAACAACTTGAAAATCTCTGAACATGAAAGTTGTTCAAAATGAAAAGTTCTACAAGTTTTGTTTCAGGCCAAAGTTCATTTGAGTTCTAGTTTAGAAGTTATTCTAAAAACTCAAAAAGCATGAATCGGATGGCACGTCATTTCATGGGCAAAATTTCATATTCTCCCCTAGGCTTCAACTAGACTTTTGTTTATCATGTCACTGGTGATGTGCCTATTCAATTTCGTAGCCATATTTGCATTGATGTAAAAGTTATTTAATTTGTTTGATTAAGGTACATGTACTTATGCACTTATATACATACTTTCAATATAAAGGCAAAACCATATTATAATACATTTCTTTTAAACTTTTCTTAGTTATTTATGCATATTGTTATGCTAATGAGACTTGTTTAGCAAATTAAACAGCTGAGGTGTCACACTTGCACTTACATGTGAACGATCTCGAGTCTTGATCAACATGTGCCTTGAATTGGTGCTGCCCCCAGACAATCTGTGATGTTGTATTGCTGTGTTGGACGAGCCAGTCATGTGGACCCCCCTCCTCATCGTGCACCGCCTTGTAGCTTGTTGCAAACCTCAACGTCTTCTCAAACCTCTCGAAAACAACTTTGGTGTAGACCCTCGCCGCACGGACCTCAAAGCCTCATTTCCCATGCGTTTCCGTGCTGGTCTGTTTAGGAATAAAAATTATAGTTTTGCATCATAGAAGTTAACAGAAAAAAGCATAGAAATTACAGTTTTGCATCATAGAAGTTAACAGAAAACAGTTTTGCAAGAATTACAATAGCAGCACTAGAACATACCGTGTTATGATATGTATGTAGAGGCCTCTGACATCATCTCATAGTGCAGGTACTTCGCCATTTGTTTTGCAAACTTGTGCATAGGAGTGGATGGAACAACGTGTGCATTTTTCACAACAAAATTCACACTCTCACCACGTTGGGTGGAGACCATTGTTCCACAATATAGCGGTTTCAGGTATGCTGGAACCCATTGCTTGCGGGTCTCGTACAGGGACTGCATGGTTGGGTCGTCATTAAGATCAAACTCCCCCAGCATCCATGCCCACGTCTATTAAAACTCTTGGACTGTCAGTGGATGATTTATCACTGAATGGAATATGTCCTTGAAGTCTCTCTTCTCCAGCCGTGCATACAACTCGTTGAGAAGTGCCATAAACTTGATCAAGACATGCCATCTGCACAACCGGTGGATTGTATTGGGGAACACCATCTTTATATCTTCAGGCATTGCCGGGTCCTGGTCTGTTGGTGACAAAAAATAAGCATGAGTTATTGATCGGCAAACACGTTAAATCTTCAAACATGAGTATCATCCAAAGAGCAAGGAATATAACATATAGAATATAACATTGGTATATATGACAAGTAAGAACAGTCATAGAACACCTAAAACATAGTAGACAGCAAATTATTCAGTCACACAACACATCAATCTCATGCCACATTGGTATATATGACAAGTAAGAACAGTCATAGAACCCCTAAAATATAGTAGACAACAAATTATTCAGTCACACAACACATCAATCTCATGCAACATTGGTATATATGACTAGTAAGAACATTCATAGAACACCTAAAACATAGTAGACAACAAATTATTCAGTCACACAACACATCAATATTTTGCAACATTGGTATACATGACAATAAGACGAGTCATAGAACACCTAAAGCATAGTAGACAGCAAATTATTCAGTCACACAACACATCAATCTCATACAATATTGGTATATATGACAAGTAAGAACAGTCATAGAACACATAAAACATTGTCATAGGATTACTGGTGCACATAGGATTTTGAGAAGTGTAGGGAATACGACACAAACCTATGAGGATCACCCTTGGCTCCGCCCCACCCATGCATCTCTTGAAGGTAGAGAAAACCCATGCAAATGTCCCCGTGGTCTCGTCGCCGATCAGCACGAATGCAAAGTCAATGTTCTTCATATGGTTGTTGCCGCTGACGAACATTGAGAGAGGCTTGTCGTATACATTGGTGCGGTGCGTAGTGTCGAAGGTGAAGACATCACCGAAGTCGGCGTATTGACCTTGCTGACTAGCGTGGGACCAGAGAATGATCCAGATCTTGCCCTCCTTGTCGAGTAGGTAGTCGCAAAAAAATTAGGGGTTCTCATACTTGCATTGGCCAAAGAAATCTACCATCTTTGCTATGTCATTGGCTTGGTTCTCGCGAATACGGTCTGCTCGCTTGTAGAAAAATATTCAGTCACATCAATCTCATGCAACATTTGGTATATATGAGAAGTAAGAACAGTCATAGAATACCTAAAACATAGTAGACAGTAATTTATTCAGTCACACAACACATCAATTTCATGCAACATTGGTATATATGACAAGTAAGAACAGTCATAGAACACCTATGATATAGTAGACAATAAATTATTCAGTCACACAACACTTCAATCTCATGCAACATTGGTATTTATCACAAATAAGAACAGTCATACAACACCTAAAACATAGTAGACAACAAATTATTTAGTCACGCAACACATCAATCTCATGCAACATTCGTATATATGACAAGTTAGACCAGTTCTAGAACATCTAAAACATAATAGACAACAAATTATTCAGTCACACAACACATCAATCTCATGCAATATTGGTATATATGACAAGTACGAACAGTCATAGAATACCTAAAACATAGTAGATAGCAAATTATTCAGTCACACAACCCTTCAATCTCATGCAACATTGGTATATATTGCAAGAACGAATAGTCATAGAACACCTAAAGTATAGTAGACAACAAATTATTCAGTCACACAACACGACAATCTCATGCAACATTGGTATATATGACAAGTAAGAACAGTCATAGAATACCTAAAACATAGTAGACAACAAATTATTCAGTCACACAACACATCAATCTTTTGCAACATTTGTATATATGACAAGTAAGATCAGTCATAGAACACCTAAAACATAGTAGACAACAAATTATTCAGTCACACAACACTTTAATCTCATGCAACATTGGTGTATATGACAAGTAAGAACAGTCATAGAACACCTAACATAGTAGACAACAAATTATTCAGTCACACGTCACCTCAATCTCATGCAATATTGTTATATATGACAAGTAAGAACAGTCATAGAACACCTAAAATATAGTAGACAGCAAATTATTCAGTATATATGACAAGTAAGAACAGTCTTAGACCACCTAAAACATTATTATAGAAGTGAAAAAGTGACTTACATATTCTCAAGGCCGCGCTTAGTGAATGGCATGTTTTCTGGCCCTCCATGCATATTTTCCATGAAGTCTATGATGGAGGATTGGGGAACATTGGCGTCATGAAGCTGGTTTATGAATCCTTTGTAGCTGGGGTCCCGCCTCTTTGCTTAATAACAGTGTTTTGCTGCTTGCTTTGTCAGCAGCGGGTGGTTATGCGATGGCTCGAACAGCTCAATTGTGCTTGAAGTAACCTTTTTGTCAGGGCCCAAATGCTTCCGTAGTTTAAGACCAGCCTTGCAGCCACCTCTCTTTGAACCCCTGTTGTGGTCCTTGGGATCAGGATGTCGCCGGCTGTGCACGCACCCTCCCTGGTGCAAACCAACCACTTGTTGTAGGGCTTCTGACGGTACTTCTTGCAGCCAAAACCCGCCTCTTCGGCATACACAGAGTACAAGTAGTATGCATGGTCAACAGAAGCGAATGTCATATCGACTCGTGGTACGATCTATGGACGTATGTCAGTAGCCTGAAACATAGTAGACAACAAATTATTCAGTCACATAATACATAAATCTCATGCAACATTGGTATATATGACAAGTAAGAACAGTAATAGAACACGTAAAACATCGATATATACAATACTGTCGTATTCATTCATCTATCTAGAGCCGTTATACATGGAGTCAAAACCCCAAACCCGTGGATAGAATTAACACGCAGAGGGCAATGGTATTCAAGATAGGCAAATAAACAGCATGACCACTATAAAAAAGTGTCCTTTTTTCGAAATCGTGGTCTACTGATTCAAAAATGTCTCAATTACAAGGACAAAACCACACTAGCCACATTATCACCACTAGCCACACGTTTGTATGACAAGTAAGAACAGTCATAGTACACCTAAAACATAGTAGACAACAAATTATTCAGTCACACAACACATAAATATCATGCAACATTGGTATATATGACAAGTAAGAACAGTCATAGAACACCTGAAACATTAACAACAAACTATTTAGTCACACAACACATCAATCTCATGCAACATTGGTATATATGACAAGTAAGAACAGTAATAGAACACCTAAAACATTGGTATATACAATACTGTCGTATTCATTCATCTATTTAGTGTTGTTATACATCGAGTCAAAACCCCAAAACCGTGCATAGAATTAACACGCAGAGGGCAATTGTATTCAAGATAGGCAAATAAACAGCATGATCACTATAAAAAAAAGCGTCCTTTTTTCAAAATCATGGTCTACAGATTCAAAATCTGTCTCAATTACAAGGACAAAACCACACTAGTCACATTATCACCACTAACCACACTGTTCTATGACAAGTAAGAACAGTCATAGAACACCTAAAACATAGTAGACAACAAATTATTCAGTCACACAACACATAAATCTCATGCAACATTGGTATATATGACAAGTAAGAACAGTCATCGAACACCTAAAACATAGTAGACAACAAATTATTCAGTCACACAACACATCAGTCTCATGCAACATTGGTATGTATGACAATTAAGAACGGTCATAGAATACCTAAAACATAGTAGACAACAAATTATTCAGTCCCACAACACTTCAATCTCATGCAATATTGGTATTTATGACAAGTAAGAACAGTCATACAACATGTAAAACATATTAGACACCAAATTATTTAGTCACGCAACACATCAATCTCATGCAACATTGTATATATGACAAGTAAGAAAGTCATATAACACCTAAAACATAGTAGACAGCAAATTATTCAGTCATATAACACTTCAATCTCATGCAACATTGGTGTATACGATAAGTAAGAACAGTCATATAACACCTAAAACATAGTAGACAGCAAATTATTCAGTCACACAACACATCAATCTCATGCAATATTGTTATATATGACAAGTAAGAACAGTCATAGAATACCTAAAACTTAGTAGACAACAAATTATTCAGTCGCACAACATATCAATCTCATGCAACATTGGTATATATGACAAGTAAGAACAATACCTATGACATAGTAGACAGCAAATTATTCAGTCACACAACACTTCAGTCTCATGCAACATTGGTATTTATGATAAGTAAGAACAATCATACAACACATAAAATATAGTAGACAACAAATTATTTAGTCACGCAACACATCAATCTCATGCAACATTGGTATATATGAAAAGTAAGAACAATCATAGAACACCTAAAACATACTAGCAAGCAAATTATTCAGTCACACAACACATCAATCTCATGCAACCTTGGTATACATGACAAGTACGAACAATCATAGAACACCTATGACATAGTAGACAACAAAATATTCAGTCACACAACACATCAATCTCATGCAACATTAGTATATATGACAAGTAAGAACAGTCATAGAACACCTAAAACATAGTTGACAACAAATTATTCAATCAAACAACACTTCAATCTCATGTAACATTGTTATATATGACAAGTATGAACAGTTGTATAACACCTAAAACATAGTAGACAACAAATTATTCAGTCACACAACACATCAATCCCATGCAACATTGCTATATATGACAAGTAAGAAACAGTCAAAGACTGCCTAAAATATAGTAGACAACAAATTATTCAGTCACACAACACATCAATCTCATGCAACATTGGTATATATGACAAGTAAGAACAGTCATAAAACACCTAAAACAAAGTAGACAACAAATTATTCAGTCCCACAACACATAAATCTCATGCAACATTGTATATATAACAAGTAAGAATAGTCATATAACACCTAAAACATAGTAGACAGCAAATTATTCAGTCACACAACACATCAATCTCATGCAATATTGCTATATATGACAAGTAAGAACAGTCATAGAACACCTAAAACATAGTAGACAACAAATTATTCAGTCACATAACACATCAATCTCATGCAACCTTGGTATATATGACAAGTAAGAACAGTCATAGAACACCTATAACATAGTAGACAATAAATTATTCAGTCACACAACACATGCATCTCATGCAATATTGGTATATATGACAAGTAAGAACAGTCATAGAACACATAAAACATTGTCATAGGATTACTGGTGCACATAGGATTTGGAGAAGTGTAGGGAATACGACACATAAAATATAGTAGACAGAAAATTATTCAGTCACACAACACATCAATCTCATGCAACATTGGTATATATGACAAGTAAGAACAGTCATAGAACACCTAAAACAAAGTAGACAACAAATTATTCAGTCACACAACACATCAATCTCATGCAACATATATATGACAAGTTAGACCAGTTATAGAACACCTAAACCATAATAGACAGCAAATTATTAGGTCACACAACACATCAATCTCATGCAACATTGGTATATATGACAAGTACGAACAGTCATAGAACACCTAAAACATAGTAGACAAAAAATTATTCAGTCACACAACACTAAAAATGTAAGGCAACATTGGTATTTATGACAAGTAAGAAGTCGTACAACACCTAAAACATAGTAGACAATAAATTATTTAGTCACGCAACATATCAATCTAATGCAACATTGGTATATATGACAAGTAAGAACAGTCATTTAACAACTAAAACATAGTAGACAGCAAATTATTCAGTCACACAACACATCAATCTCATGCAACATTGCTATATATGACAATTAAGAACAGTCATAGAATACCTAAAACATAGTAGACAACAAATTATTCAGTCAGACAACACATCAATCTCATGCAATATTGGTATATATGACAAGTAAGAACAGTCATATAACACCTATGACATAGTAGACAACAAATTATTCAGTCACACAACACGTCAATGTCATGCAACATTGGTATTTATGACAAGTAACAACAGTCGTACAACACCTAAAATATAGTAGACAACAAATTATTTAGTCACGTAACACATCAATCTCATTCAATATTGGTATATATGACAAGTAAGAACAGTCATATAACACCTAAAACATAGTAGACAACAAATTATTCAGTCACACAACACATCAATCTGATGCAACATTGCTATATATGACAAGTAAGAACAGTCATAGAATACCTAGTAGACAACAAATTATTCAGTGACACAACACATCAATCTCATGAAATATTGGTATATATGACAAGTAAAAACAGTCACAGAACACCTAAAACATAGTAGACAACAAATTATTCAGTCACACAACACTTCAATCTAGAGTCGTTATACACTGAGTCAATACCCCAAACCCGTGCATAGAATTAACATGCAGAGGGCAATGGTATTCAAGATTGGCAAATATTGTATATATGTTCTACGGATTCAAAATCTGTCTCAATTACAAGGACAAAACCACAAACTTTTATATCCATCATGTATGTGCGCAGAGTTTGCAACGTAAAAAATGGATCTTTTTTTCGTTGGAAACGAAAGACAAGGATTTTGACTGCACATACCGGAAGGTACGACCTCTCTTCTGGTGTATCTTGTTCGTGCTCTCTGGCCACTAGCATCGGGGAACGAACGATCGGCGCCGCGCTGCCTAAGCCGGCACCCGAGGCAGCATGACTACCAGATGCCTGAATCGCATAGCTGAGTGGGGAGGGGATCTGCATGCCCGGAGCTCGGAGAGTAGGTAGTGGAGTTGTGAAGAGGGAAGCTTGAGGCGGAGGTCGCCGAGGCGCAGAAGGTGAAGGAGACGGCCTCATCGGTGAAGGAGACAGCGACATCGTCTCTCGGCGCAAGGCGCTGAGGTTGAGTTCATCCTCCTCGTACAGGGCGCAGTATCCCTCGGACAAGGATGGGGAAGATTCCGGCGAGGCGTAGAAGCTTCTATAGCCCACCCTTTTCGTGATGTACGGCACGATATCCGGCGAGGTGGGCCATCCGCCGCACGTCCGTTGGGCGGCGCTGCCTTGGTCCGGCGGCGCTAGGACAGGAGGGTGTTTTGGGGTGGCAGGAGGGGGCATAGCGGCGGCGCTTGGTAAAGAGAAAGCTGCCTGGGGATCCCCTGCGATCCGCTGTCTTTTTAAGCCCACCACTCGTTACGCGCACGGGGGTTGGGTGCGCATGCTAGGGCTGCTTGTCGGATGCTGGCGGTCTGAGATTGGCGCGGTCGGGTTGGTGGGGAGCGAGTAGACTCCTACTGCCCCACATCACGTGGGCGTGTTACCAAACTCGAACAGGCATAGAACCGAATACAAACGTGCATATGGACTGCAAGTCAAAGGGCATATGTTGTATGACAAACTGAATACAAACCCCGTGAGTAACTGAAATCCACATTAGCCACATTATCACCGCAAGCCCACAGAGTTGTATGATAAACGCCCCTGGAAATTATTCCACTCGCTGCATGCATGTGGTGGGAGGTGCGGCCGGTCATACGTGGATTGAAATCGTCTAATATATTCTCTAAAGCGAGTCATAGAAGACAGTCTAGCCACCGTTCTATGCCATGGAATGTTGCGAACATATGGAGTGACCGTCTAAACGAATCTCTAAATCGTGTCATAGAAGATAGCCGGATTGAGTTTTTTTGTCCAATGTTACCCGTCCGCACGGTCATAAACCCCAACATTCCATGGCATAACGGCTGCTATACCATTTGCATATATGGATTGAAACTGTCTAAACGATTCTACAAATCGTGTCACAGAAGGCAGCTGGATTGAGGATTTTTTGCCCGATACTACCCGTCCGCATTGTCATAAAACCCAACGTTCTATGGCATATAATGGCACATGTACCATTCACATAAAGCGGGCGAGGAACGCATTCGTACGCACGGGGGGTGGGGGGTGGGGGGATCGGGAGCGCCTGTGGTGGGACCACCCGATCTCACGCGAGACGCGGCTGGTGGTGGGGCCGCCCCGGGGGGGGGGGGGGGGGTTCGGGAGCGCGCGCAGGGGGGTGGGGACAGGTGCTGTTGGGCAGGCGGGTGGGGACAGGTGGTGGCGGTGCGGTCGTGCGCGCGGGTTTGGTGGGGGCGAGCGCGTGTTGGGGGAGAGGGCGCGCGCGGGGGGTGGCGGGGTGCTCGGGCTCCTAGGGAAGCCCAGGGCTCCCTTTAGCGTGGGGCTATATATATATATATATATTTGGTAGCAATCTATATCAGCATCAAATATTTGGCATCTATCTATCACTGCAAGTGCACAGGCATACTGAAATGAAGCACAGGCTCCTAAAAATATTCTTTGAAGTGAGTCATGCAAAGTTATATCCAGGCTCTATCTTACTAAAAGAAGAAAGGCGTGCCTCGGAACTGGTCCATTAACCGCTCCATCAGACAAACCATCCCTCAAAATTTGGTTCATGTCAAGCCTCGGGAATGAATCAAGTTTCGAAAACGGTGCAACAAGCTATCGGGAATGGCTCCATCAAGCTACGTCAGCAACATGGACATGCATGCATGCGCTGGCAAGCTTCGACAAGGCGTCCTCGCCTTAAGCTGTTATCGTGCTCAGATGTACTTAAATAAGCAACATGCAGGCATCTCCCGTCGGATATAAATGGAGACTCCCTCTGCGTGCGGACGACATCAGAGAACGACAACGACGACGCATAAGGCATAGACAGAGTAACTGAGATAGCCTAGCTTGTTCACTGAGAGGACCTGTGTGTAATAGTACTTAGAATAGCCACTTTGTAATATTTCCACGAAGGTTGTACTTCGCACGAAGGTATTTTCCCATTCTTAGTAGTTGTTTGTGGGGTTTCCCGAAAGGGAAAACCATGTGCAAGCTTGTTTGTTCAATGAATTAGTTTTCCTTTGAGAGTCCCTTTGTCTGCTAATCAGTTTGTGTGAGATGAGTCTCTATGCTAGGGACCCTATAGGAGAAACCTCTGCGTTTGATGCTCTCGTTAAAGCCCAGAGAATGGCGTGTTGGAGAGCCGTGTCCGTAGAGAAGTGTTTCCTTCAGGTGGAACTACCTGGGGAGATGATAGAACTTGTCTTGCATAGGCACGATCTAGGACATATGGGAAAGGAAAGGGTTATCTGCTTCGTAGCGCGAATATGCGATGAACATGGTGAGTACCGAGTAGGACAAACACAACTGCTAAGAAACCCGGCTGTGTTGTTTGTTTCGTCAACCTGCAAGAATTCTGGAATATATCCCGCTCGCTAATATAATCACCTCGCTCGAATACCGCAATCAGCAGAGACGCAATAGCTTATACGACGCAGTATTTTATATACCCCATTAAGCTAATTGCAATTAGCTTAATTAATCACCCTCCTAATACCCATAGCCATATCATTTAAATATTAGACCGAATATTCTAATGAGAAATCTCATTAGCCTCCCTAATTAGCGTGAGAATCATTAGCTTAATTAAGCCATCCCAATATTATACTTCAGCTCATATTCCCATACAATATATTACAGTCTCGATTAATTTTTTTATATATTTTTATTATTTGCGTAGCTAGTATCCGAGACTGGTTCAATAATTGATAGATTAAATTATCTTAATCTTGAGGTTAATACGAGAGAGATTGTTAATACAAAAGAGAATATAGATATAAGGTGCAGACTCAATAGTACAGAAGATCATACTTGGCATACTCCTCATAGTCAACTGAATTTAATTGTTGATCTAATATATAATTCTATATAAATTGGGGAAAAAGAGAAGACGAATGAGACCTTAAATTAGAAAGATTAAACAAGGAGCATCAGCAAGTTATTGAGAAATATTCACTAATACAAACTAAAATAGGCTTTGTCCTACATATATTAGAAGAAGTTAAGTCTGAACCGAACAAGCTTAGTAAGAATAGCGACTATATTAAAGAAGAAGCTATCTTTATCAAAAGAAAATTAGCTAATAGTACAGAATCCTCTCAAAGTTCTAAAGATCCTAATATAATACAAGTTGTAGGAGAAGTTAAAAAGTTAGTAGAAGACATAAAAGCTCTAATACTTTCATAATTATATGTCCGAATATAATCAAGCTCTAAAAGAATTAGGAAAGCATCTAGCTCCATCTATTGGCTTCTTGAATTACGATAATCATAAAGAAGACTCCAGGATTATAATAAGGCAGAATATGTCAGTGTTTTACCGCCAAGCCCACCGAGGGATACCCCCAAGGTGGTAGGTTGTAGGTAGGGTGTCGCCGAGATTAGGAACTCAAAGGTGCAAGGAAAACAAAGTTTAGACAGGTTCGGGCCGCCGAGAGCATAATACCCTACGTCCTGTGTGGTTTGTATTGCCTTAGAGGTCATGCGTATGCACGATGATGCTTTGGAGGGGTCCCTGCCCGTCAAAATGTAGTCTGGGGAGACAGGGTTACATGGAAGTCCTAGTCGAGGACGGTCTGAGGAATCCAACCCGAGTACGTTGTCGGGTAGTTTCCTTACATCCGACTAGTCCTAGTTCTATATGACTAGTTACAATGAGGATAAGGTCTGGCCCATACGCCATCCCCTACTACAAGAATATGTACGCCAAGTGTGCAGTCCCGCTGCCCCGGGTCGGACAAGCCCCCGTGCTCTTCGTAGCTGAGTACTCCAGGCTGCCGAGTACTTCTGAAAGGTGTCTTCAGGTCCCTGCTGAGTCCCCTTGAGAAGGTGTCTTCCGAGTACTTCCTTGGCTGCATCAAGGCTGTGAGGTGGTCAAGCCCCGAGTAGTTTTCAAGTTTTCTTTTATATGGGGTGCGATGAACTCGCACTCCATTTTGAACTCAATTTGATGATTTTTAGGGTTAATTTGCTCTGGAAGTTGAAAGGTCCGAATTCTCAGGAGCCTATCCCTGAGAAACGGCTAGTTTCCATTATCCGTTGCACAGAACCCGTAAAAACTGCTCGAAATTGAATTGTTATCCCGAGAAAGTCTCTTCGACATCCAACGGAAAAATGGGGAGCCGCTAGTTATAAATAACCCCGCGTTACCCCTAAGGTTCTTACCCGCCTCTATTTTCACTTCCGTAAAAACATATCTATATCCAAGAACCCTAGCCACCACCGCCGCGCCGAAATTGACCACTCCGCCGCCCACATCCCAAGCTAAGAGTAGCCAGAATCCTTGCTTCCCGTCCTCATCCACACCCGCGTGAGTCCCCCAGGGCATGCGCACAAAGCTCTGTGTGACATTTCATCCCACCAAGCCGAGGAAATCCGCCGCCGGTCGCGGGAGGAAGAGGGAGGGAGAAGGCGAAGGCAGATCGCCGCCGTCGGCGAAGGTCACCAAGACGGTGGCGGAAGGCGAGTGGAGGGCCTCGACCCTCCAGGAGAGGGACCTGCTCCGGCTCCACACCGAGCGGGTGCTGCTAGAGGAAGGGGTGCTGCAGTCGCAGACCGCGGGCTCCAACTCGTCACCATGGGAGAACAAGGGTGAGACCGTGATGTTCGCCCCTTCTGCCGATCGCGGCCTCGCTCTGCCGTCTTCTGATTTTTTCCACAGTTTGCTTGGTTTTTACAAAATCAAGCATTACCATCTTCCCTTAAACTTTGTCTTGCACATTTCTATTTTTGTGCATCTTTGCGAGGCATTCCTTGGAATTCGCTCACATTTTAATTTGTTCCACCACCTCTTTCGCCTGAATCCCCAACCGGACGAGAACAATCCCGCGCTAGTTGGGGGTGCCGGGGTGTAGCTGCATAACAAGGCGTTGTACCTCGAGTACACAACCCTGAGTAGCCTGTCCGGGTGGCACGCTCAGTGGTTCTACATCGGGAACCACAAGACCAGCCTCCCCGGATGGGACAACTCCCCGCCCCAGCGCCAGGAATGCTGGCTGAAGATGCTAACGAAGGAAGAACGTTGTGACATCCCCGAGGTGATGAAGCGGATCAAGGCCCTGAAGGGCAAGGGCATCACTGGGGAGACTGTGGCATACTCGTTTATCAAGCGGCGGCATCCAGCCCCTCCACCAATGCGTGCACCTTGGTTTCGAGTACCAAGGCCTTCAGGACCCATCACGGATGGCCAGAGATGGTCCATCCGTTGAGGAGATCATGGGCCGAGTTACCCGCCTGTATACGGGGGTGAACTCGGAGCCCTACATCCTAAGTCTGTTCGGCGCGGACAACTCACCAGATCGGGTAGGTACTTTCTCGAGTACCTTCATCATGTAGTCATTTTGTCTTGCCATTTGCTGATAGCTTTATCTTGAGTGTAGGCCGACCTGGAACAGTTCAGGTCTGACCCGCCTGAGCCGATTTTTGAGGAGCCAACCCAGGATCCGCCAGCCGAGAGAGACGCGGGCGATGCTGTAGCCGACCCACCGCGCCCACAGCGAGTGGCGACGCGGAAACGGAGAGCTGCTGCAGTTGCAAACACAGTGACCAGTCGCCAAGCGATGTAAGTAGTCTATTCTCCTTAGCTGCTTGATCTTGCCATATATCCATGAGTACTTAGTTAAGTTACTCCTATAGTGGAACTGAGGAGAACCCCGAGCCCCCGAGGCAAGGGGTAGTCGAAGAGACTGGTGCGAGGAGTCCGGCAGCAGGGCTATCACCGCCCACGACTAGCCTGCCGGGCTCCACCCGTTCTGGGAATAAGACCGGGCCGCGAGGGCTGGTCTTACCTACGGTACTCCCCCTCAGGAAGCCCGCAAGGTTGGTAACCAGAAGTATCGTGCTGTAGATTTTATGTTAATGTTGAGTACTAACACGGTTGTACAGGAAGTCGGAGACTCCTAAGCCGGCGACATCCAGCATTGCTCAGGTTGGCGCGAGTGAACACTCATTACCGAAAGAGCTTGTGGCCGTGAGTACCGCCGAGCCTTCAATCGTCAAGGATGTGCCGGCGGTCAATGAAGTAAAAGATCTCGAGCCTGCGGCAAGTCCGGAGGTGGAGTCCGGAGGTGGAGGCAGACTACTCTCAGGCCAACTGTTCAAGAAGGTACTCGGACTGACCAGCAGGGGGTCGCGAGTACCCCGGACCAATAGGAGGCCCGGAGACTTCCCGGGCACAGCAGGATCAGGAGATCCCGGAGGACTCTCGGGCACCAGAGCGTCAGGAGGGAGAGGTCCCTCGCCCGAAAGCTGAGCTCCTCGAGGACTCGCTGCTAGAGCCGGAAAGGGTCTCGCGCATGCTCGAGCTGAGCCGCCGCTTCACCGAGCATACCAAGGTATGTAGTCGAGTACTTCCTCGAGGTTTGATATCCTGTTGTAGAAAGTTACTGACATGTTAAATGTTTTTATGTAGAGATTCATTGGGCGCTCAAGGGAGAAGTCAGCCCTGTTGTACCAGATTGGAGACGTGCTGCCGCGTACCCATGAGGCAGAGTACAACCTGGAGACCAAGAAAGCTAAAACTGCCAAGCTCCAGGAAGAACTCGCGGCCCTGAAGGCTCTCATCAGGACGCGATGATCGATGAGCAGCGAAAGTGCAATCTTGCGATCAGGAAAGTCAAAGACTTGACTGCCTAGAAAGAGAGTAAGTAGTCTGTTCCTCACACCCGAGTAGTGTTGTCCATCTGCTTTTCTTCTGAGTTGCGTACATGTACTTTTTCCCAGATTACGCTCGAATTAAAAGAGCTTTAACTCATTGGAAATGTAACATATACGAACTTACAGAGGAGAAAGAGCACCTGAAAAAGGCACTGGAAGACCTCCAGCTCAAGTACTCGGACCTGGACGAGGAGTACAAAACTCTAGTCCGCCAACTGAAGGATCCTGACAAGCAACTCAGGACGGATATGCAACAGATTTTATTGTGCACGATACAAAGCGTAATAAATAGGACAAGCCACACTTATGTTAATAAATATTAATTTCTACAGGATGTTCTACAGGGTTTCTGAGTATGAAACTTTTTATACAGCAAGAGCTACTCTAAAGTGTCCCTCATTAAAAAGATGAACATTTTCCAAGCACAGAAACAAATTATCTTTATTTAGTGCATTTTTTCCACCACAAAATTATATAAATAACTTACAGGGAGGAAAAAGGTTCTAAACTTTTTCTGTGGTATGGAGGTATCACTATAATAGCTCTAGAAAAGTTTTACAACATGAATCACAATATAACAGCAGGTACAAATTAGTTCTATTATTTCATGGCATAAAACAAAGTTTAGCAAAAAGTTTAGCTACAAGTGGGTTCTGGCCCTAAACTTTTCCCACTGGACTACACATCAAGTAACTAAACTACTGCCCAAAATTCAGGTTCAACCTTTGTCTACAACAGGGGGTACAATTAAAGTCCATTAAAATTTCCGTTTAATTTAGAGCAAGATTTAGCAAACATCTGAAGAAAACATGTAAAAAAAGTTGTAGATTTTCATCTAACGATTCCAGAACAGCTGAGTTTGTATTTTTTTGATTTTTCTACGATTTTATATGAATTTTTCAAGTTCGCTGTTTTTGAAATCAAAGTTTAAACACAGGTTTACAGATATGCCCCTGGAAACCTGCTCGCAGACTCTTTTAAAGATTTTAATCGTTGCAATTGGGTCCCTGGGCGGCGCTGGCACGGCGGCCGGCCAGATTCCGGCGCGGGGGCTCGTCGGCGGCGAGGGGAAAAGGGTCATGGAGATCCAGGGAGGTGAGAGCTACCTTGGGGTGGGCTTGGTCGGGGTTGGGGGTGACCGGAGGTGGCTCGTCGGCGTGGAGCAGAGGGGCGGCAACGGGGCGGAGCGTCGGCGACGGTGCTCCGGCGTCGAGGGGAAACCATTTCGAGGCTTGGCTGGGACGAAGGAGCTTCGGAGTGGGTTGTCCACGGAGCAGCAGGGGAGCGGCGGTGGCGCGGGCGGCGCTAGCGGTGCTCCGGCGGTCGAGCTGGCCGGGGAAGACGCCGGTGAGCTTCAGTGGAGGGAGGGCAAGCTCGTTGGGCGATGGTTTGGGCAGTGAGAGGCTGGAGGATGGGACTCCACGGGCGGGTGGTGCACGGCGGCGGTAATGGCAGCGGCGGAGGCGTTCTAGGGTTGAGGCGCGTGCGAGTGGCCTTGTGTCGCCTTTTATAGGCTGCAGGAGGGCGGGAGAGAACCGGGTGACGCTGGGGAGGGGCAGCACGGCAGGGGTGCGTTACCGGTAGCAGTGGGCGGCGAACAGAGCCGGCGCGGCATGCGGCGGGCGCGGGCAGGGGATTGGGTGCTGAGGATTTGGCGTGGGGAGCGGGAGATCACGCGGCGCGCGGGTTGGGCGAGGAGCTGCAGCAGCTGGCTTGCCGGGCGGCGAGCGCGGCGACTGGCGGGGCGCGGTGGGGACATGGGCATGGTGCGGCTTGTCCATTGGGCGCGGCGGGCGGCGAGCAGAGGCGCGCGTCGCCGGCGTGCACGTGGCGTGCGCGGACTGGGGAGGAGCGCGGCATGGGGAGGAGCGCGGCGTGCGGGCGCGGCCGGGCATTGGCTTGGCGCCTAGCGCCCGGGCAGGCATCGCTGGCCAAGTAGCCTGCGGCAACTACGCGGCGGGCGGAGGGTCAAACGAAGCGAGGGTCGGGCGAAGCCGAGGGTCGGGCGGAGCGAAGGGTCGGGCGAGCGTAGGGTCGGGCGAAGCGGCTGCGCGTCGGAGGATCGGGCGGAGCGTAGAAAGAAGGGTCTACAGTGAAAATAGAAGAAAAGGCAGGGGCTGGTTTGCGATTTCATGTGTTTCTCAAATTTTCGTGTTGCAACTCAAAAATCCTAGAACATGAAAGTTGTTAAAAATGAAAAGTTACACAAGTTTTGTTTCAGGCCAAAGTTCATTTGAGTTCTAGTTTAGAAGTTATTTTTAAAAACTCAAAAAGTATGATTCGGAGGGCACGTCATTTCCTGGGCAAAACTTTGCATTCACTCCTACGCTTCAACTAGACTTTTGTTTAACATGTCAATAATGATATGCCTATTCGGTTTCGTAGCCATGTTTGCATCAATGTGAAAGTTATTTAAATTGTTTGATTAAAGTACATGTAATTATGCACATATACAAAACTAAATAAGCCTCATTAGCTTAACATGATGCATAAATAATTAAGAAAAGTTTAAAATAAATGAGTTATAAATTGGTTTTGCCTTGAATTGAAAATCATAAATTAAACACCTGAGGTGTTACAAGATGTTACCCATGGGAGTAACAAATTCTTCGTCCGCCGCTGCGTCAAAATCCCCTCGTAAGTTTCTTCGCCAGTTCGGGTTGCGGGCACGCTCCTGAGCATTGCGCCTGTGCTTGTTCCTCCGGGCGTTCTTCCACCTTCGTGCCCGCCTCTGCTCCTCAGTTTCGTCCTGGGGGGCGTCAGTGGTGTCTTGGTTAGCGGAGATCTTGTCTTCGAGCTTGTTATCGAACTCGATTCCCGGCTCATCGTCTCTGAGGTTGTGGATTGAAGCCATGTAGTCTTCACGCTCTGGCGAGTAGTCGCCAGAGTAGTTGGTGGCTAGGACCGTCGAGGTGGTAGTCCTAGATGTCTCATCCTGGATAGGAGAGAGAGGTCTGCCCTTTTGAAAGTGCAGTTCCTGGATGGTGGCTACAGACGGGCGTCATCATCAAGTAGTTGGGAGGGCTCCATGCCCTTCTAATACACGAATCTGCCTTGCGTGGTAGTTGTAATGCTCAAACCCAGATGACTGACCGTGGAGGAGTTGGGATCGTCATCTGAATCCAAGTAGGTGTCGAAAACGGGAGCCTCCCGGCAAGCGGTGGCATCCTCGTCTCCGAGCTTGAGTAGGAGATCTAAATCCGCTTCCAGGTCAGAGAGGGACTTAGATCGTAGGGCCTCCCCGAAGGTGAAAGCCGCGTTGCATAGCCCGAAGTAGAATCGGGTACGCTCTTCCCCAGATCGGATCAGATCCGAGCCGAAGAGTCATGTCGAGACACGAGTCGAAATCGCGTCGGTGATGGAATTCTCCTCGGTCCTCAGGGTGAGAAGCGGGTGCATCTCGTCGAGAATGTTCATGAACTCATCGAGTCTGCTCGAGCAGCTCGATGCTTCGGGCTCCATGGTTGGCTAGGTGGCTGTCAAAGCTGCCCAAGCTGTTGGCGACGCAGATCCAGGAGCCGAAGACGAAAGTCGTGCCCTTGTTGAGCACGGTGCTGGTGAAGTTGAACGATGCCATTAAGTTCTCCGGTGGATGCTCATTGAACACCCCTACCTGGCGTGCCAGCTGTCGGGGTTTTACCGCTAAGCCCACCGAGGGATAACCCCGAAGTGGTAGGTTGTAGGTAGGGTGTCGCCGAGATCAGGAACTCAAAGGTGCAAGGAACACAAAGTTTAGACAGGTTCGGGCCGCCGAGAGCGTAATACCCTACGTCCTGTGTGGTTTGTATTGCCTTAGAGGTTATGCGTATGCACGATGATGCTTTAGAGGGGTCCCTGCCCGCCCTTATGTAGTCTTGGGGGATAGGGTTACATGTAAGTCCTAGTCGACGATGGTATGAGGAATCCTACCCGAGTATGTTGTCAGGTAGTTTCCTTACATCCGACTAGTCCTAGTTCTATATGACTAGTTACAATGAGGATAAGGTATGGCCCATGCGCCATCCCTACTACAAGAATATGTACGCCAAGTGTGCAGTCCCGTTGCCCCGGGTCTGACAGAATAATACTATTCTTCAACTGTTAGTTCAGATCTTAGTTAAATTAAATAGTAATCAAGGTAATAAAGATCTAATGCTAGCCTCATCTGGAATAGTATCATCAAGCAAAACAATAAATTCAGAAAAATGGATATATCTAAAAGCCTCCTCGGAAGAAACAGACCACTCCAATTAGTAAGACAAGATTCCAATCCATTATCCTTAATGCATAGATTAAGGTGTAGTTCAACTGAAATTAATAATATAGAAGATGTAATAGATGAGAGACATGGAAAGATATCAGAGAGATACATTAAGAAAGCTTAGACCTCAGCAGCTATATAACATGGGAATATTTGAGAGTAGAAGTGGACTATACAGAATATCAAGAGAAGTCGAACTAATTGTTTTAGCGCAACCCGTAGAATTTAGAATTGTAAGCATAAATATTGAAGATGAACTAAAATATTCAGGTTACAAATATATTCACCAAGGAATGTATATCATAGGAATAAAGGGTATGATAAGAAAGAAATTAGGAACTAAGGTACTAGTTACATTACTAGATAAAAGGTGGGACACAATGAATAAAGCAGCATTAGGCTTTCTAGAAGTGATATGAATGAAAATAGACTAATAATATATATAGCGCCAGACCTTATGATGCTAGTAAAAGAACTTATAGAGAAAATATGTTTTGGGTTTCAAACAAAGGGATATGAAGATTTTAAAGGCACGAATTTATTAGTATGCATAGAATTTATAGGAAGGTTAACAAATAGAAGTGCTACTAGATATAAAGTAAATGTGAATGATGTAATTCAAAGTATGCAATCTAAGGGTATAAATTTTATGAGTCCTCTGAAGGTAAGTTCTGAAGAGAGAGCTAGAGAAGAATGGAATATAAGTGAATTAATAGAAAGTAAGTCTTTAACACATCCAGAAAATTATATAAGCTATGAGAATTTTCTAGGACAAACTTCAATTAGATTCACAAACTATAATTCAAGAGCCTTAGATGATCTGGAATCAGTTTCAGTCTTAGGTTCAGTAAAGTCATCAGGAGTTAAAGAATATAGAAGACATAGTATATCAGAATGCATTGAAAGATTAGAATTAGAAGAAGAGATAAAATACTATGAAATAAAGTTAAAGCATATAGAATGGGTATATAAAAATTCAATGAAACAATGGAATGGCCGAAGATAAGAGAAAAAGAAGTTTATTTCATAAGAGAAATAGCAAGGCTAAAAAATATCTAGAAAAATGCAAAGCAAGCAGCTCGAATATACCTAAAGAAGTCAAAAAGCAAGAAGAAACGCCAACTAATAATATCAGCAAAGAATCCTCCCAAGAACAAGCAAATATGAGTGAAATTATAAGTGAAGAAGAGCAATGGGAAATAAATAATAAAATTCTATTAGGAAGTTATGAAGAAGAAGATGAATTAATAGAAGACAGTGACACTGAAGGAAACAAATATAATAATGCTGAAGAATATAATGACTTTATTAAGTCCCTTGATAATGACAGTACACGCAATTTAGAAAATGTAATGGAAGTAGTAAAAGAAGGAGAAGTTATGGTGAGAAATCAGTAAAAAATGAAGGTGAAAGTGAAAGGTCAACTAGAACAGCAGGAACATGGCCTCCACAAAGAGAAGAACCTCAATATACATATGTTCCAAGACAATATAAATATATGGGTTCTAAAAGAAGAGAATTTGAAAGAGAACTAAGATTTCAAAACTCTAGGAGTGATGGTGCAATATTAAATCTAGCTGCACATGACCCCATAGATTGGCCAAATATTATAAGTATTTGGAAAGGGTCAATAGTGCAGAAATATATTCAAAATCAATACAACATAGGAAATAAAGTAGAGGATATGATTACATATTTGGAAACATTCTTAGGAGAATCAGTAAAAGTCTTGAGGGAACAGTGGGTAGAAACTTACCCTAATCAATATGCAAAATTGAAAAGAGCTGGTATGAACCCGAATAATTTTGCTAATGTAGTCTCAAATATAATTATAGCAGAAGATCCAGAATTAGGATATACCATGTTACAAAATGAGAGGCTAAGAGAAATAGAAAAGTTAACTCTAACTAGCTGGAAAGGCATTAAAGAATTCTCACAACATTTCTTATACAATGCCACTACCGCTAAGCAAGGATATAATAAAGGAATAGTTGAAAGATACTTCAATAAGTTGCCAAATCCTTTAGGATCTATGATATTTGAAGAATATAAAAAGGAAACGGAAGGTATGGATGTGAATATAACTCAGGCTATAACTTTTGTGTTTAAGCAATTAAGAAAAATATGTACTAGCATACAAGCCCAAAGGTCTATGAAGAAATCAGATTATAACTTTTGTAGTAAAATTGTCCAAATACCTTTAACATATGGAGAAGAAAGGCATCGAAATAGAAAATATCATAAACCTCAATATATTACAATAGCAAATATAGAACAAAGAAAAGATACTTTCTAAGAAGATCTGATAAAAGAGCACCTTTCCTACATAAGAGAAATGTAAGGAGATATGACCCTAGAAAAACATATGATAAGACATATCGATGTTTTATATGTAACTCACCTGATCATCTGAGTAAGACTTGTCCTAATAAAGATCAAAAAAGGTACTCTAGCAAATGTGAAGAACAAGAGAGAGTTTTAATTATAGATAGTGTTAATGAGAATATATTAGTATGCGATGATGAATCTATATATTCTATCATAGAAACAGATGAAATAGAAAGAGAAGAATTAGATGAAGACTCAAGCGATGAAGAAATAGACTTAATCGATGAGTTAGCTGGTTTAAAAGTAGAAATGATGGACCAAGTAGAATGTAAACATGATTGGATTAAAGGAATAGGAGATTATAATATAAAATGCACTATCTGCTCAAACTATCCTAGACAAGAAAATAGATTGACATGTAGTCTATGTTTAAAGCAAATATGTGTTGAATGCTTAAATGCTACTAAACAAAAATGGAGAAAGGAAGTAAAAATAGAACCAGAAGAAAGAATAAATTCTAGTAACAGAAATCTTGAAAAAAGATTAAATAGGCTAGAAGAAGAATTAGAAGATCTAAAACAAAAATTAGAAACTAATGATAAGAAACAAGTTGAGAATGAAGAAGGCAAAAATATAAACAAGCTAGAAGTCTCTAATACTTCTTACGAACTCCTTATTCCTAGATTAAGTTTTAAAACAGAACAAACATTATCATGTTTCAACGAAGGTATAAAGAATCTAATATGGGAAAAATATGGTGAAAGACACAATAAAATATTTATTGATATCCAAAAATATTTTATGAATCTATACGAAGGAGACAAAAAACAACAAGGAATATTGATTTCCACACTTTTCCTCTATTCCATATAGATGAAAGGTTAATTATCAAAGAGCATCATAAATTTCTAATATTAAAAGCAAACATAAATCTAAGATATTTCAGAAATATGCAAATATCTCCCACTCAAAACATATCATTGCAATGCACAATAGACCATGGATTAATCCATGCTATCTATGGAACATTAGAAGATGTTCTCTATTCAGATCTTGGAACAGCTATAAAAGAAGCATGCAAAAAATTAGCATATCTTCAAGGTATTTATAGAATAATATTCTATTCCAATCCACCAAAATTCACACAAGCATTAAGATTAGCTACTCATGATATATATATATATATATATATAATGAAAGGTCACTGTAGAATTCCTAAATTATGGCCTTCTTATATATCTCAAGAAGTAGAAGAATTATTCTCAAAAAGCACAAATCATGACAACTGGAGAATGTTCAACGAAGCTAAAGAATTAGAAGGGAGTACTAACACTACAAGAAATCCTTTAATCCACGATGAATTTTTGGATGTTTACGAAAATCATCATAAACTGATAGGATTTATGATGATTTACAAATTTTCATTATAGATTTGCAAATAGCCCATACGGGCTCTAATTTGGGCCGAATATCTGTGACAAACCTCTGAAAATGTCATAGAATAAAAATAGAAATCGTCATGAATTTGATATCGTTCTCAAATCACAATAATGATAAAGAAAAATTTGTTATAGCTAACCTAAGCCCTCTACGCTGCGGAGTTCACGTATGCATCCAAGTTGCTACATAATATTTTGTTTGCATGAGAATATTCTTATATGAAATCTTGTCATTTTATTCATATTTAAATTCAACTTTTTATTATTTTTTATTTTGTTTATTGTATGGAAAAATAATTTTGACCTGGATACATTCTCTCTTTCCTTTTATCTAGCCCACACCGACCCAGTGTAACTCGAGTTGAGCATAAAAAAAGGAATGTAACATCTTAATTGATGCTGGTGTGAACTCCACGTGTATCACGGACCCACCTGTCAGGAGGTTGTTTTAAATCTGAAAAGACAAGGTTGCTGGTGGGAATCGAAGGTTGCTAGTGGGAGTCTTGGTAGCAAAATAAATAAAGAAGTGAGTAGACTTTATGCTCGCAATGATCAAAACAAATATAGATACTTAAATGAAGTATCCTTCCCCAAAGTACACTATGCACACGCATACTATAGTGCTAGTGGTAAAAAATAAATAAACCATGAGTGTGTTAGCATAAAATTGGGATTGCTAATACATCTAAACATGTGCAAATTATTGATCATCCTCCATGTACGGATGAACATCATGTCATTAAGTCGTCATCCGGCAAGTATTCATCACTACGGCGAGAAGATTGAAGACTTTTCTTTGTAATCATGTAATAGGCCGCCATATAATGTATTTTTTTCTTTTGTTCATGTACTCATGTACTCATGTTGGAATTCTTAATTATGGGTATTTTCTACGGAGATGTAATTAACATAATTTTTATGTAAATATAAGAATTATGGAAGTATGGACTCGCAATACCTGAACTTATTTACCTTGTTCTATCTAAATTAACTAAAATTAAATTTATCTCTGCTGACGTGGAGTCGGACCGTTTCGGCCGCCCGTTTTCCCGGGATCAGATTCTGGCACGCCTAGTGGGACCTACTTCTCCCCTCATCTTTGAAATTCCGACATGACTACTGCATATACTTTGATCTAAACTGCCATGATATATTCATATCCATACCAGAAAACTAACATACGGTCTTCTCATATGAAGGTATGGCCGGACGTCTTCAAGACTTCATCATGATCCGCATTGGCTCCATGTGGATTGACATTCCTATGGGTCAGCGCTGGGTCACTCCGTACCATGGTTGCATCGCCAGTTGTAGTGGCTCATGAGCAAGAAGTAAACTCCAAGTTTGAGGAAGGATTCACTCCCGTCCTCTCTAAGTCTGCAAAGCGAAGAGCACGAAGAGCTGCTGCAGCGACGAGGGCCACAGCGTCCAAAGAATGCTCAGTAACTCCTGCCTTCACTAGGTTGTCAAGCTCGGGCCCCAAGTCATCCGGTGAGGCCAAGATCTTGCCGTACAACATTGGGAGAGTGGCCCATCCATGTCACACGTGCAGCAGCCCCAACAAAGTCGGCACCACCCAACAGGATGGCCTGCCCATCAGCATCAAGAGCGATGAAGTCTACCTCATCACCAATTTCCAAATTTCCCTTGGAGATTTTGCAATGTAGAAAATTGGGCAAGAAATGCAGGTAAAACAAGCTCCAGGATCCAAGCCACAAAATACCAACCAATCGGAGTGCGCCAACCAACAAAGAGTAGGTGTTTAATTACCAAACTCCACATGTGTTGGTGAATATATGTGTATGCAGCTCAAGCAAAGAAGGAAACACACTTCAAGAGCAAGGCAACACACTTCAATCCAAGGGAACACCTCTCCGGCCAATCAGGCGCAAGCACGCGGATCCTTGGGCCCACATACAGCACCAAACCGACTCAATTCCGCGTGACTCGCCTGGAACCGCCATAAGGGCCCACATACCAGTGACCCAAACAAAGGCGGTTCCGAGAAGCGGTGCTCTTGGTTTGGCCGAACCACTAGGTCAGCCGAACTGGGGGTGGGCCCCCTCGCCTCCAGCTTCCATGTGGCGACTCCTGGTGAATTCCCAATTCGGTTCTGCCTGAGTTCGTGAGTTTGCCGGCCGAGAACACGCTGGTTCACCCCTATAAATACAAGGGGAGGGGCTACTAAATGAGACACAAGTCACCATCATCTCTTCTCTCGCTTTTGGAGTTTGGAGCTCCTATTTAGAGGTTTAGTGCTTCCTAGGTAGTGCTTAGAAAATAGGGAGAGAGTGAGGGGAACTCGGGGAGGTGCCAATCGGCCCCCGGCGCTCATCTCCAGTTTGTACCTCGACGGATGCTTATCAATCATAGTAAGTGTTCGTGACTTCTTTTGTGCTTTAGTTTCTTAGTTAAGTTAGATCTAATTCCCTCTAGCTGTTTGTCAGATCAATAGTTCACTAGTGTACTGGATGCCTCTAGAATAGGAACGATTCTAGAGTTAGTAAAGGACGGTGTATACGTGGTGTCTAGATCAGTCTTTTCCTGTTGGTTGTCATATACTCCATGGTTAGATGAGGTAGGTAGCAGGTGGTGACAGCCCTATCTATCCAGCGTAACCCTCCCCATTTGGGTATATTCTAGTGTCGTATTATTGGAACTCAGCAGGTCAACGCCTGTGGGAAGCCAGTAGCCCGACGCTAGGATAGTTCTATCTTACCTTTGATTCTTAGCCTTAGGAATCCTCTCTACTCCTTGCCTCTAGCTAGTATAGTGTCCTTGGACGAACCAGAACCTTAGAGAATATACACACATTCCTTAGTGGATACGATACCCTTGGAATACTCCTGGGTGAAAGCTACAGCGGTATCCGTGCGCTTGCCAATTTATTCATGAAGCTAGGAAACGTCAACAGTCTTATGAAGAAATGCCAGGTTTGAACCCAACGGTTGCAGTGCATAAGCTGGTCGTGCAGAAGGATGTACGTCCGGTGAAACAAGGACAAAGAAGATATCACCCAGAAATCCTCCCACAAATTTAAGCTGAGGTTGATAAACTTATAGCTGCAGGGTTTATTAGGGAAGTGAAATACCCCAAATGGGTGTCTAGCATTATACCCTTTGAGAAGAAAAATGGGCAAATTCGTCTATGTGTAGATTTCAGGGATTTAAATAAAGCATGTCCAAAAGATGACTTTCCAATTCCAATCTCTGAGATTCTTATAGATGCTACTATAGGATATGAAATATTTTCTTTCATGGATGGTTTTTCTGGTTACAATCAAATAAAGATGGCTCCAGAAGATCAAGAATTAACCGCATTCCGAACGTCAAAAGGTATATACTTCTATAGAGTAATTCCCTTTGGATTAAAAAATGCCGGTTCTACATGTTAACGCGCCATGACGTTGTTCTTGATGGACTATTGTACGAGATCGTGGAGTGCTATATAGATGATATAGTCATTCAATCCAAGCGTGAAATAGATCATCTAAAACACTTGGCCATGGTGTTTGAACGCCTTAGAAAACATAAAGTGAAAATGAATCCAATGAAGCGTGCTTTTGGAGTTTCTTCTGGAAAATTTCTTGGTTTCATAGTTACAAAAAATGGCATTGAAATCCCAACTAAAATAAAGGTGATTACCAAAATGGAACAACCCACAAACCTGCATGAGCTAAAGAGCCTACAAGGCCACTTAGCATATATTAGAAGATTCATTTCAAACCTATCTGGGAGATGCAAACCTTTTCCTCGGCTTACGAAGAAGGGAGTCCCATTTCAATGGGATCAAGCATGCCGAAACGCGTTTGAAGGTATTAAAAGGTATCTTACAAATCCTCCCATCTTGTGTGCGCCAGTTAAAGGGCGCCCATTGATCCTTTATACGGCCGCTATGCCTACCTCTCTAGGTGCACTCTTGGCACAAAACAATGATGTTGGGAAAGAAGTATTCCTATATTATCTTAGTCGTACCTTGCTGGGGGCAGAATGCAATTATCCAAACATAGAAAAAATATGCCTAGCGCTTGTATTTGCAGCTCAAAAGCTCTGCCATTATATGCTAGAACACACAGTACATCTCGTGTCAAGAGCTGATCCACTCTGATATATTCTAGGTAAAATGACGCTATTAGGCAGATTAGCAAAATGGGCAATGTTCCTCTCACAATTTGATATTGTGTTCGTACCGCAAAAAGCGGTAAAGGGGGTCAAGTGTTGGCTAACTTTCTAGCAGCACATCCCATTTCTGATGACCTCCCCATTGATGATGACCTGCCGGACCAAGAGGTTTTCACCACCACAGTGGTGCAATCCACATGGCAAATGTATTTTGACGGTGCTCGCCGAAAATCGGGAGCTGGTGCCGGAGTCATATTTATCACACCCGATGAAGCAAGTATTCCATATTCTTTTACACCTACCTCGGCAATTTTAAATAATGCTGCTGAATATGAGGCTCTAATCATTGGACTTGAAATAGCTCACAGTATGGGGTTAAATACACTCTTATTTCTTTGTTCCTCATGTTGAGACGTGGAGTCTAAGTGCTCATGTACCTTCAGGTTAGATGGCCGGTTTATTTTTTATGGTCATAGACATTCACTTGTGAATGTTCAAGACCGGGATAACTTCCTTTGTCTAAAAAATTGAACTCCATCGCTTCACGAGCCTAAACTGTAAGCAATGAAAAAAATAAACAGGCTCCACCGCTTCATGAGCTTAAACTGCAAGCAAAATATAAAATAAACAAATAATGAAAGGAACAAACATGCTCCACCACTTCATGAGCCTAAACTGCAGGTGAAATAAATAAATAAACAGAATAAAGAAATAAATAAATAAGCTTAACTCCACGTGTGGGTTAACCTAAATAGTGACCAATGAGCAAAGTTTCATGCCTTATAAAATAGGGTGAAGTACGCAGTACTTGCATGTCCAAAATACACAAGTTGAATTGTACTTGAAAATCCCAGGGATGATATGTGAAAGCAAATAAAACTTCAGGTTTTAGCTAATGCTAACCTATAAAAGGCAGTTGTGTCAAGAGTCCAGACCTGAAAGCATCAGCGCCCTTAAGAGTGCTGAAGCTGCGTTGTTTAAATTTAAGATGAATAAAAAACACAAGACATCCACTTGCAGCACACGTACAAAAAAAGAGAAGGAAAGGAAAACAAACCCAAATACGCTCCGAAATCGTAGGAGTATAAACTATGCCGTATCGAATGAAATCACTCCAAAGCTATGTGAGCATAGAGTACTGGCCTTACAAATATTCTCCACCGAATGAGAAATAGATATGGCAAACTCAGAAACTCCAAGATATAAGAGTATAAACTGATAGCGCATCACAAAAGAAATGATCATAACAAAAACAAGGATACTCCAAGCTATAATACTCTAAACTGATAGCACATCACAAAAGAAATGATCATTAAAAAAGAATAAAGATACTCCAAGCTATCAAAGTATAAACTGATAGCATAGCACAAAAGAAATGATCACAAAAAAAAAACACAAGATACTCCAAGCCCTAAGAGTATAAACTAGTAGCATCATTCAAAACGAGTTTTAAAATTAAATACTCTAAGCCTAAAACAACAAAAAATTGCCAGCTTCAAAGATACTCCAAGCTCTAAGAGTATAAACTAGTAGCATCCGGCAAAAGATATGTTAAAACTAAATATTGTAGGATCAAAAGAATAAAAGAAAAAATTGGCCGAGATAAAAAATACTGATTGCAAAGGTCAGTCCAAAATCAAAAGAGGAGATTATTTTTGAGATCCGGACCGGTCACATATGATTTCCGCATCCGGACCTCGAGGGGCAATTTTTTGACACGGATTTTGGCCTTTCCCTACATACGTGAAATTGTATATAAATAATGGTAATGATAAAATTATTTTTAAATATAAAGATAAATATTTTCTTATTATAATGAGATATCAATATAATTTTACATTGACCGTGGAATTGTATAGCTCTTGAAAGGATAAAAATATACGCCGCTTTCCTGGGAATACGGCTAGCGGGCATGAGCACACGGCCGATTGACAAACCATTGTATCTATGCCAATATATGCACATGGACCAAAGAATTCTCCAGCTGATTAAATAATTAGTTGATGAGGGAATTTAACACATATACCCGTGACACTTGTCTATCGAGTGAAAATGAAACAAAATGAGTAAAAGAAAGTGAAATAAATTCACGCCTGTATGCACGTGGGCCCAATTAGCTAATTATAAACGAATGGACCCAAACATATATGTGACGTAAACTTGCTCAAATGCATGAACACCGGCACATGAGTTTGATCATGTTTACCGTGACAAATGAAATTATAGCCTCGTTGCCTCCGCGAGGAAATCAAATAACAGGAGCTAAATGAGCCATATTGGCATACATAATAGGTGCAAATAATAAAACACTTCCTAAGTAACTAAGTAATTATTGTCAGCCGATGCATGCTGATAAATATCATGGTCTGGTTCAGGATATGCATGCTGTACCCATGGAAGAGCTAGGCTAATCAAATTATCGCCTCCAGTAAATACACATCAAATAAATTATTTGGTGGCCCACATCTCAGCGCCTGCACTTTAACCATCGCCGGGAAAAGAAAAAATACACAGGCTGTTGGTTATAGGCGTGAGGACTGGTTGCTTGCGGCTGGGTCCATTGCCTACGTGAATGGATAATGAGGCACATTAACTAATCAAGTTTATTTACTGGGTCCACAAATCAGTCCTGAAGCTTAACCTTCTCCGGTGTAAATAAAAGGATAACACATGACCAAATCCTTGCGTGCACGAGCCGCACGTCGCTGGTTGCGCGCGCACGTCCGCGGTGCTCGCGCGACTGCCGCTCGCTGGCCTCCCCAAGCAATTGCTTCCCTCTCAACTCTATAAATAGAGGATCAAACAGAGAGGAGGGCCCCAGCGATTCACCGTCCAAAGCCCCGACCATTCATCACCGAGAAGTTCCGCCAGACTGCCAACAAGCACCGGCACACTTCCGCTGATCCCCGCTCATCCATCATCCAAAGCACCGTCAGGCTGCCGAAAAGCACCGTGGGGCTCCCTGGAACCTGCCATCAATACACTGCAAACTACTCCGGCAAGCTGCCCGGCGTGAAGGCCCTGCAATCAAGTTTCGTCAGCAAGCATCGATCAAGAAGACAGGAGGCCGGAAGGTTGCTGCGCTCCTCTCCGGTAGATCGCTGCGCTCTTCCTCGACGCCAAGAAACCACTGTTGCGCCAAACTTCGCTGCGTGAAGGTGAGAAGCCCCATCGGCGTCTCCGTACCACTGGTTTGGTCATCGCTATACAAATCATAGGTGCAATTCCTCTCCGTCTCATCTTTCATATATTGTGCTTGCGATCATATTTTGTAAGCTCTACGGTTTGGTCTAGTTAGTGGATACAAGCTATGAATGATGGCTCGGTCCCTACGATGGATACTACGATGGATACAAACTGAGGCTATGCACAACGATTTTACTATCTAGGTTCGATCCTTTATGCTGGATACGGGTCTAGATAAATCAAATTCATTCTCATTGCATTTGCATTCCTGACATCTTATGCTCCTCAATTCGGTCTAGTTAGTGGATACAAGCTATGAATGTTGGCTCGATCCCTATGATGGATATAAATTGAGGTCGTGCATACCGGACATTGCATAAATCATAAACTGACATGTTCATACTTGTTGTGTTTATTGCTCGTGAACGGGGTCAAATTGATGTGAACCATATACAAATAAATTCCATCTTAGCTAGGCTCTTCGTGAGTGCGGCACATTCCTAAGTAAAACGCCATAGTAATTTCCTTTCAAAAGTAAGTGAAAATGCTATTAAAAAGGTATCCATGCATGCAACTAATAGGAACACGGATACATGCTTCAAATGAAAATCACGCTATGCAATCATACTGCTTAGTGTTGGCTATAAAATCAAATGTTAGACAAAGATCATCTGGAAGCATGTTGTATTCTCGCTCAATAGACATGCTTACTTTTGGTCATACATAAACTAATAAATATCTGAAATGCTTGGATAAAATAGGCTCCGTGCATGGTCGGAGTAATCCTGCCAGCAAAATAAATAAAGAAGTGAGTAGACTTTATGCTCGCCATGATCAAACAAATATAGATACTTAAATGAAGTATCCTTCCCCAAAGTACACGATGCACACGCATACTATAGTGCTAGTGGTAAAAAATAAATAAACCATGAGTGTGTTAGCATAAAATTGGAATTGCTAATACATCTAAACATGTGCAAATTATTGATCATCATCCATGTACGGATGAACATCATGTCATTAGATCGTCATCCGGCAAGTATTCATCACTACGGCGAGAAGATTGAAGACTTTTCTTTTGTAGTCATGTAATAGGCAGCCATATAATGTAATCTTTCTTTTATTTATGTACTCATGTTGGAATTCTTAATCAGGGTTGTTCTCTACGGAGATGTAATTAATATAATTTTTATATAAATATAAAAATTATGGAAATATAGACTCGCAATACCTGAATTTATTAAACCTTGTTCTGTTAAGTTAACTAAAATTATACTGCCGACGTGGAGTCGGGCCGTTTCGGCTGCCCGTTTTCCCGGCATCAAGGACCTGACCAAATAGCGCCTACCGCAATCTACACTTGCTCAACCAACCTTCCGGAGTTCAACGTAGCAAGCCCTTCAGCCCCAGCGAAACCCCATAGAAGGGACTCCTCATTGAAAGCTTGGAGAGCTCGCTGCAGATTCGGGGCCAATCCCTCGAAGACACATGAATTCCTAGGTTTCCACAAGATCCAAGCTACAAGGATGCAAAGGGAGTTAAAAACCCTTCCTGTGATGTTTCTGTAGTTTTTTCCAAGACGTTCTCCACCACTCAGCGAAGGATTCAAGTGTAGACTGCGGTAGGCACTATTTGGTCAGGTCCTAGATTTAGTATTTTTGCAACAGTTTTTCTATCGTTTCTTCCACAGCCCTCCCCATGGTCCAAGGAGAGGTGCTGGATTGTAAATTGGACTAAACTCTTCTCTTAATACAAAGATACGTAGCTCTCCTCCATATCTCCTCCCTCCCGTGCGTCTCCCGTCCTTGAACTCCGACCGCCGAAGCTTTGGCATGGTCGGCAACATGTGCCACCGCCTCCCCAAGGTTGTCCGCCATGGTCCATGGATAAAGGATAAAGCTAGTTTGCAAATAGGCCCCAAAGAAAAATCTAAAATAGAATTCTATAGTATGAGTTTTGGTAGTTTTATAAAATCCCCTATGAAGATATAGAACTTTGAGATCCAGTCCAACCTAGACTTTTTGCATAACTAACCTATGATTTTTCCCAATTCGCGAGCACTATTCAATAGATCTTGCCACATGTCCCGCTAACCTCCGGAGTATAGAGATAGTAATATTTAAACCCCCTATTCCTATATCTTTAAACACCAACCGCATGTTAGCTCCGTTCCTATTGCAATAGGTTCGTATCAAGCTAAGCTACAAGATAGCGGTGACTATCATGGTACATGTTTTGAGATTCATTAATCGAATTAATATATAATTCAATGTATTTTCGAATTAAAAGCTAATTAGATTTTTAAATCACTTAATCAAATTAATATATAATTCAATGTATTTTCGAATTAAAAGTTAATTAGATTTTTAAATCACATGCGAGTCGCATGTGCGTCTATGCTAATACGTCCAATAATCCAACGTCCAAATATTAGTATTCGTCTGATGATCACTCAAGACCCCAGCAAGCCACGAGAATTTAGTCGCGTTGGATGAAAGTTAGATCGCCGAGGATCAGGCGTAAAATGAGGGAACACCACGATAAAGGCATGCACAGGTGTCCTGGCACAAGGTACAGGCGAGTGATAAATAGGAATTCCCGTAGCACCAGATAACCATGCCTAGTTAATGACATTCCAATTTATAGCATGATAATGTGAGCTGAGATGCCACAGAAATTCTGTCTTAGGTATTTCTTGCTACGCTACCAGATTATCACCTGTTATGTCATTTTTTTCAGCCAGACTTGATCACTATAAGCTTACATTTACATGCACCTGTGATCGAAGAGTCTAGCAGTCTAACAGAAAGCTGACTGTTGACTACAAGTCTGAAGTGACCACCACTCATGTCCCAAATGATGAACAAAGTTTAGTATGATACAAATTTGTACAAAATACATGCCTTAGGTACAAATTAAATCGTTGCGCCTCCAGCGCCCCTGAGAAACGCCTACCCAAAAGAAGCAAATGTCTAAGAACTGATAACAAAGGGTCAGCTAAGACATGTAAACTATATAAATAGAGACTTACCATCTTGGTTGCTTTAACACACTGACTCTGCCTTCCCCTCTTTTCGCGCTGGCACTCACCACACCAGGTGGGAAAATCCTTCTGATATTTCTTCATCTCCCTGAACACAGAGCTGTACATAGGAATAACTCATTCAGTTGCAGCATTTCACAAGCCATTATTAGTCAAAACATAATTCTACATGCCGAAGCACCTAACACCGAATAAACTTAGGGATGCACAAGATCGGCAACCTTTTTCACAACAATCGAAGGTAACAACTCAGAATGGTCAAATAGCACACTAATGCAACATGTAGTAAAGAAACAAGCAACAAAGCTCCCAATAATAGGTACAGAAAACATAAGAAGCCAACCAGCCATGTGATATCATCACGTGTCCAATTTCATGGTAATGATAAAGAACAGGAAATTCTAAGAGCATGTTTGACCTGGCATCAGGTGGGACCATGTTTGTTCATTCATTACCTGACAAAAGCGTACCCTAATTGTATAGAACCAAGGGTGTTGGGCCCTTGGGGGCTTATATGCTTAGGCTCAACTTACCTGACTAATTTGAAGCTTAAGAATGGTGACATGAATATTTCCGTGAGCCTGAAATAGGCTACTCAATAGAACTCCTATCTCAACAAAAATGGCAAGAATAGAACAACCTTTTGACTGGACTAAAACACCTAAACTGTATCAACATTTTCAATAAATAATAAGATCAAAAGTATAAAAACAAATTTAGGGCCCGTTTGGTACCGCTCCCTCTGCTTCGCTTCACGTGAGAACCAGCAGAGTGCTACCAAACGTTGATTTTGTCGATCGATTCGCCGGCGAATCGAGCCAGAGTGATTTGCATTTTTGTGTCGGGTGGGGAGTGGAAGAAACCTGCTTCCCTCAATTCCCTTCCGCTTCCGACGCCCCCGTGCTCATCTCGCGACTCGTGAGCCGTTGGCTCTCAGCCACGACCCTCCTCTCTGTTGTCCCCACAACGCCCTTCTCCGCTGCAACCCTCTTCGCTATCCCCACGACGCCCCTCTCCATCGCCCATCCTGCTGTTCCACGCCGGAGGTGGAGCTGTGGCTCGTCAAAGGCGCAAACCACCACTCTCAGCATGATTTTGGAAAGATCCACGGCAGGTAGACCTAATAATCGGCTGGCTAGATCCAAAGGCCGTACGGGCACCCGTACTGAAGGGCTGTTATTTACGCGCTCCATATAAGAAAAGGGCGGATTGGATTGGGCTATATCTTTAAAGGACTGATATGGATTGGGTTCTAGACATGTTCCTATGTCAGCTCGTCGACACTGAGAAAGGTCCGGCCCGTGGACTGTGAACAAAGGGCTAGGCTTGCAGCGTGTCCTCTCCACCGTGCGGCAGCGCTGTGAAGAGACGGCAGCGGCGGCGCTTGTCTTCAAGATCGACGGAACCGCGCCTCCTGGTGCCGCCGGACGTTGATACCCCGCCGGCCTCGAAGCAGCTCCCGCCCGGCGGCGCTCTCCTCGCCCAGAAGCCCCTCCGCCGCCGCAACCACCGCCACCGCAGCTCCCCATCATATTCAGGTGACAACCCTGCCCCTTCTCCGATGGAGGTGTGTTGTTTGGTCTTAGAAGGCTTATTTTTAGCTGCTAGTGTTGCTTTCGTTGACTAGATGGCAGATAGAATAGAACCACCTGGACAGTATGCACAAGTGTTTATCGTTTCTTGCGTTGCGTGTATGGCCTTGTGCTTGAACAGGTTTGGCTAGCTGCTACCAAGCGCCTATGTCTTGTGTGTGCTTGCTTCCAAGGAAACGACTCGCGTGCCATGGTTGATGGTTGGTCAGGCTGTGCACTTGGGCAACTAGTAGAATGTTCTTGTGTTAAATTATTCACAGAGAAACTACAATCTGACCAAATGCATTGCCATTAACTTAACTAGGAAGATCGACATATTTCAGATGAAGTTTTGTTTGTTATGCATCATCATTTGCATCTGTAGCCTTAACTGAAATTACATTTGTGTCATCTAGGTGATATGGATTCAGTGCCAGAAATTGTGGTTAACTGAAATTACATTTGTGTCATCTAGGTGATATGGATTCAGTGCCAGAAATTGTGGTGGACAGTCGTGATAGTTTAGTAGCTGACCAGTCAAGTCGATCTTCCAAGAGGCGGGCTGAAGTCTGGAAATTTGTTGATTCAGAAGTGGTCGATGGCAGAGAAGGCAATATGCAGATACTTTAAGCTACATTTGTCATCTCAACCTGGAAAAGGCACCAATCACCTCAATAGACATATTGGATTTCACTGCCATGCCATTCCGCAAGAAGATAGAGATAGATTCTTACCAACACTGAAGACAAAGTCTATCAATGGGGATCAGGCTGTCTCTGACCCAGAAGTGCTCCGTATTTTGATAGCCAAATATTTTATCAGTGCGGACATTGCATTTCGGAAAGTGGATGATCCTAATTGGAAAAACTTGATAAACTACTGTCAGCCATCGTTTAGAGTTGTTGGTCATCAAAGTGTACGTGCAGATTGTGTTTTATTATGTGAAGAGGAGAAGCTACAGCTTATGGAATCATCAAAGTGTACGTGCAGATTGTGTTTTATTATGTGAAGAGGAGAAGCTACAGCTTATGGACAAGTTCAAAAGGTTTAAAGGACATGTTAGTCTGACTGCTGATTTGTGCTCTTCTAACAAGAACTTGGGCTACCTAGGTGTTACAGCACATTTTATTGATGAGGAGTTTGAGCTGCAGAAGAAAATCATATCATTCAAGCAGATTTCTTTCCCACATACATCATATGCAGTACAGGATGGGATTACCTCATGCTTGGTAGAGTGGGACTTGGTTGGCCAGCTGTTTACTTTGACATTAGATAATGCTAGTGTGAATAACAGAGCAGTAAAGGACATGCATGATGCTTTAGTTTCTGAGATGTTCTTCAAAGGTGAACACCTACATGTGAAGTGTGCTGCCCATGTGCTGAATATTATGGTCCTGGCAGGTTTATAAGGTCATTCCTAATGCAATTCATAGAGTGAGGGATATCATCAAGGTTGTCACATCCACACCATCCTGGATGCAGACCTTCAACACAATTGTACAAACTTCAGGCCTCAAAGTGAAGTCAGGACTGATTCTTGATATTCCACACCGTTGGAACTTACACGAAGCATTGAAGTATAAGGTGGCACTCAACAGATATGCAACTGAGCAACATCATGAAGCTCCAAGTGAATATGAATGGGCAAATGTGGAAGCTCTTCATGGTTTTCTTCAAGAGTTTAGTGTGGCTACTAAAGCATTTTCTGCGGATAGGCATCCTACAGCCCACCTTTTCTTGAAGATGCTGCTAGCCATCCGAGATGTCTTGCTCGATGAGACGTGGAACACTAATGAACTCCTCCACAAATTGGCTAATGGGATGCATACCAAATTCCAGAAGTATTGGGCAAATCCTAATATTGCTCTTCTCATAGCCGCTGTGCTAGATCCTTGTATGAAAGCTGACTTCATCAAGTTCTACTTCTACACCGTTGGCGAAAATGTTGATCTGAAGATGAGAGAATTAAAGTGGTACTTGAAGAAGTATTACCTAGAATATGAAAAAATTGTGAGGATCCACAGTTTACCCATGTTCATTATATGTGATGAGCAGCCCACAAGCAAGTCTGGTACCAGTTCCTTAGGAGTAGTATGTGGTAAAAGACACGTGGAATTTGCATTTGCCCAATTTGCGTCACAAAACTCAGATGTTGTTCAGAACGATCAGAGTTGGATATTTATTTGGAGGACCCTAGAATCCTTGTGATGTCAGATGAGAACTTCAATGTTCTTGCATGGTGGAAGAAGAATTCAGATGCATATCCAGTCTTGTCTTTGATGGCTAGGGATTTTCTTGCTATCCCTGTGAGCACACTGTCCTCAGAATCTGCATTTAGTGCTGCTGGAAGAATCCTTGGTAAAGATAGGACTTTACTCTCCCCAAAAACTCTTGAAGCCCTAATTTGTGCTAAAGATTGGTTGATTGGATTCGATGATGAAGAGGAAGGCGGACCAATGAGTGGACAGAGGATGTTCAGTTCAGATAATGAAGAAGATGAATGAAGGTAAATGGGCCTTACACTTGCACTGTTTAAAGTAATAGAAATTTATCGCCTTGAATGCCTTGTTGCTGTTCTGTTCCCAGTAAGAACAATAATTGTATCCTGCAGTACCAATACCTGGAAGAGCGTATACCTAATGTATTTAATTACCTCCTGGTACAGGTTCATGGTATAGGTACCAGTGGCCACGGCGTGCAGCATCTCATAGTTCAATTTAGTTATTTTTTCCTCTTCTACAATGGAAGCTGATGTTGGTGTATTTTATGGCCCATCCAAGCTTGGAACATGAACCTGATGGTGATAAAACAAGGAAGTGCGTATATCTGATGATGTTCGACATGAACTTGATGGAACCTAAATTATTTATAGTTTCTGAGTTTTGAGAACGGATGTATGTTTATTTCATATGTGGTCTGTCTTGCTTTCATTTGTTAGGGAAACTTGCTTGCTGCTATACAGGCTTACAGTACCTACGTGTGCATGTGCGTGTGTGTAACCCATGTGCTACTCTACGTCTTAGGTGTAGCAGTTTATTCTACACCAATAGTTAAACTGAGCAGAATTACTGAACAATTTTTCAGTAGTTCAGTAACCGGTGAGCTAAAACTGAACCATGTTCAGTAATTTGGTAATTTAGTTCAGTATTTTGACGATTATTTTTGCTAGTAATAGAAGGTGGGTGCAGAATAACATTCTACACCTTAGGTGTAGCGGTGATTCTACACCCAGCAGTCAAATTACTGACTGAACCGACCCGAAATTACTGAACCGAGTTGCCGTATTACTGAATCGCGTTCAGTAATACAGTGTTAGTAATTGCGTGCAGTAGTCGTTACTAAAATTTGTTCAGTAATTAGTTGGGTGTAGCTACACCTAAGGTGTAGAATAGCACGTGGGTATATATATAGGGATGCTTTTGAAATTTTTTGTATATATCCCTTTGAAATATCTTAGAATTAGTATATGAACATACTCAAAGTGATAAATGAGTATGTGGACATACGCATGGTGGTATATTGATGGTGAGAGTAGCTGCAAGCGAGTGTAGATAAAACTCATCATATGCATTGCAGCGGGTTGGATAAGGATTAGGGCTGATCCCTAGAGGAATATTGCAACGGGTTGGATAAGGATTAGGGCTGATCCCTAGAGTAATAGGGCTGGGGTGGGGTTAGGGGAGGGTCATGGCCCATTGTCAGGACTGACGGCAGGCCTGCGGCAGCAAAGGAAAGCGGCATGTTGATGGCTGTTGTCACCTACAGGACTTGCGCGCCGTCGAGTGAAGCTGGGGCCGCGGGTGAAACGCTACCAAACACTTAAACTATGGAGTGGGGAGTGACTGGAGCCAGAGCCGTTGGGAGCTGGAGCTGAACGCTGCCAAACGCCCACTTACACATGAATATATCAATGAATGTCAAACATACCAATGCACTCAGGAACCAATAATAAAAATGGAACAGTAGGGAAATGCATGTATACCTCCGGCACCACAAAAGCAGATTGATTCTGAGTCCAGATGATATAGCTCGAGCACCATGCCTATGTCGACCACGGTGGAGTACAGCCTGTCCAGGGATATGAGTGTAATCATACATTTCCTGCACAAAAGATCAGACAAAGATAATATAGGAAGCATGACACTTGAAGATAACCTCAACTGCTTGTCAACAAGAAAAAAGCAACATGACTAATAGCTATATTAATAGGGAGAAGAATGTTTCTGACAGGAAAAAAGCAACATGACTAAAAAGCTATATTAATAGGGAGAAGAATGTTTCTGACAGAACTCCAAGAACAAATATGTTGACAACTCAAAACTCAGAATACTATAGCAGGATATAATAATGTTATAGATTCACATGCAAACACCTGACATCCATCACTCCTTAATCCTGAAACACAAGTTATGATCGAATAGAATATACACCAGAGAAGTTCTAGTGGTGTTTTTAAGGCGTCACCTAGGCAACAAGGCGTACCCATAGCGCCACAAGGGCCCAGTTTTACCTTGTCGTCTAGGTGATAAGGCGTATCCAAGGTGCATTATCGCCTTAAGAACATGTTCTAGTAAGACACAAAACTATACTGTGAAATAAATGTCCAAGAATAATGGAAAACACATCTGAAACCACTCCAGAAAAGCACATATGCTGAATAGAACCAAATAGTCCAGAAGCCAGCACACCAAATAGTCCAGAAGACAGCACCGCAAGTGCATCTTGTCATCTATGTGAAATGGCTGTAATGTAGTAACTCCAGTGCTACCGTGCATAAAAAATTCATATTAGCATCTAGCATCGCGCAAAATTTGTGTTCGAACAAAGATTCCATATGCTGCTTTCTCTTGTGTTTTTCTTGCACCAGTTTTCGTTCAAGCTCAAATTTTGCATATATGGTACATGATATGTTATATACTAATATACATTCATATTTTATAGAATTTTTTATGCACCTTTGGAGGTGCTATCTAGTAATTTGTGTTTCTATACATTCATATTTTTATATATTCCTTACTTTTCTCTTATCCATTGATTCATAGAGCGTATTATTTCCTCAGCTTTATTCACAAAAGGTAAACATCAACTAAATTATCTAGTTGCTTACTGTACACGTCCCTATACCATCGTTAGCCAATGACAAACTCTGGAATACAAGTAAAAAAGAAATAGCTGAGTAAGAAGAACATACTCAAAATCCATCAGAAGAGCATGTCTTACCATGTACGGCAGATAATTTAGAAACAAAAGTGATAAAATACTCAGACGGTTGTGGAAGTTTAAGTAACAAGTCACAACAAACCTCATGTTGTGTCTCTGAATTCACATGATTATCACACCGAATGCCTCGGAAGTATAGTTCACCACCAGAGAATTGTTTGCCAAGGCAAACGTTTAACGTAACTTCTGAATCATCAACATGAAAACCTAGAAAAGCAAAATTCTACAGTTCAGAACAAAAAAAGAAGATATACTACTTGTTTATATATGTTTATACAGTAAAATGTAATCGAACATTATTTTGTTTCCTTGGCACTAATAAAACAGATTTAAAGATAGATTTGATATTAAAGTACCCCCTGGTAAAAGGAAACACCATAAGTTATAAAGAAAAACCAAGAGTATAATGTTTAATCTAAAAGAGACTGGCAACATGGTGCACACATGTGCAAGTATAACAATAAAATGTGACATATCATCTTAGAATCCTACAGTAAGGCAGATTTTCCTGGAAAGCATTAAGACGTACATTTTTCTACTAAATATGTAACATCACTTCTTGCAGAAAGCAGAACAGGCTTCCTGCCCTTCAAGGAAGTTCAGTGAGTAATGGCTACCATTTGCGATGGGAAGTGAATCTAATTGCCATTAGTCGGCTAAAGCTTCATAAACCAGCAGAGAAGAGAAGGTTTAAACAGTAGTTCTGAAAAGAGTTATTCCTTCACAACCATTCACCAATAGCATATCAAAGTGTCAATGTAAAATTTTGAAAAGGTAATATTTATATTGCTATAAGATATCTAGCATTTAAAAATATTTTTTATTGATTATCATATGACAGTAAGGCCATTGTGAATACAAAAGGAACATATTTATCTGATGAGTAACCTTTGTATAACAGATATAGATGATGAAAGAAAAGTGACATCTCTTACTTGACTTCTCTGGACAAAACTCAAAGAGGGCATCAGCAGTGAGGATTATAGATGAAGAATGTGAGTGCAAAATCACATTTACACCTCATGCATCCAGATATTAAAATTTGGGAGGAGGATTCACCGTTAAGCCCTAAAGTTGTGCTGTTGTCTCACCAACCTCCCTCAACTCGCGAGTTAATTTGCTAGCCCCGTATGCTTTGAGTCCGTTTGCAACATTGGCCCAAATTACTGCTAACTTAACAAATTATGTGATGTGGCACCAAAACATTAATTGCTTCTCTCCATGCCACCTTAACATGGGTTTTGGCCTTACAACATGTGTGATATTCATTCCATACATAAATGAAAGAACATAGATGGCTAACTTCCATCTAAATATGAAATGGATAAATAATGTAAAACAAATGCTCCTTGTAAAAGAAGGGAATTGAAATAATCCAATATGGTTCAAATGCATATGGTTGTTGAAAGGAGCATACATAATTCCTACATGCAAATAGGACCAGTTCGCCAGAATACGTGGGCCGCTGGTCGAGTTCGCGATAAATACAAAAATATGAAAACTAAATATTTGGTCGACTGATCAAGTAATTAGTAAAATTGGTGGCATCATCTTCATAGCCATGTTAGTGACATGTTTAATCAACAGAAAAGAAAAATAAAGGAAACAGTGATAATGAAAACAGTGCAGTATAATATCACATTTGATGCCACAACACAATCAGTTAAACTAACGGTGATTTGGGATCAATGCCACAAATGGGTCCAAAGTTTAGGGGGCTCATTAAGTAATTTTACAAATTGAGGGGTGTGAGTGAGACAACCATGCAACTTCACGGACAAAATAAAGCTAGTATCTCTTATCTATGAAAATATTAGCTTTACTTCCATGCTATTTTGAGTTGAAAGGTGTAAATCAGTAGGTTCAAAGGCTGGTACAAGTAAAAACTGGATATCTTATTTGCTATCCTGAAATTTAACAAGTGAATGTCCATGATTTTTTTGCATGTGTTCCTCCAACAGGTACAATTTCATCTTCCGTGTGGACCAAAAATATTGAAAGCAAAAGAAATAATTACGAAAAGTGATTGCATTCAGATATGTACACTTCAAATGGGAGTTTCTAACTTCTGTGCGAGAACTTACCTAGTTCAACATCCCTGTCTTTTCCATATTCAACAACAAAAGCATGATGTGTGTCCAATGTTCCTCCACCAACCTCAGGATAAAAAACTGAAGATCAACCCAGAAAATAAAATCAATATGAGAATCAAGGACTGAAACAAGTGTTTGTTCTCTATAAATGTAGCAGTCACTCAGACAACCTCTAGAAATTGGAGCTACAAACTGTTCCATGAACTGATTCAACATAGCTTCCAGACCAAAATCATCAAGGACAGCACCATACTTGTTCATTGTATTTGGCCTCATTATCTTAAATTTCATAGCATGGACCCATTTTTCAAAGTTCTCTACCTACAAAGGTGCACACAATTAGAATTGATGAGCAAAGCTTGAAGAAAAGCTTATCCATTTGTTCTGAATTTACCATACCTCCTCCAATAACATCTCGCAGAAAGTTGGCTGCAACATAGCAAACGAATAAACACCAGGTATTGGCTCAGTCATAATGCTTCTAAAGCTTTCCTCTGAATTGCTCCTAACTGCTTCAAGGAATGTTGGTAAGAAGAATGCTGAAGGATGCATATTGTATAATTCTTCATGAAGAGGCTGCAAGAGAAAACAAATAGAAGGTGTGGATTTCTAGCAGAAAAAGAGGAACAAATAATGTTAAAAAAATTAAATAGTCATGTAGTATTTTAAGTTTTCAAGAATGTTTTGATAACGTCCAAGCAGTGCCACCGGGAAACACATGCAGGATTTGGAATCCAACACGGGTCCAAGACTGCAGGTGTCTGACTTGGAAAGTTCAGAAAATTAGGATTCAGGGATTTGTTCAATAATTAATATATATTTTTAAAAATTTGTAAAAGAGTATTTGACCTCTCTTTCATTATCAAGTATAGTCTAAACTCAAAACTACAACACAAGCTGGAAGGTCAGAGAAGATCCTGTTAAGTTCTTTTCCCAGGAAAAGTCTCAGCACTAAAGAAAAAGCTGCAAACTTGTGCACGACGGTCCCCAACACCAGTCATCAATCAACTTCTCTCCCTACTGGTGCACACCTATCCCCATCCTGACATTGTCTTCACACCCCCACCCCCCTCCCCCCAATGCCCCGCCCCCCAAACCCCTCCCAGCCTCGTCAGATGCCAGTCGACACGTCAAAAAATGTTCAGACACGTGAGTTCAATCCAAGAAAAATTGTATAAACCTCGAGATACTACCCTCATCAAATAGACGGAACTCGGTACTCAGTATGAGCAATTGCCTCGTTCAACTTTATAAAGAATGCCATCTGCCTTCAAGCAGGACAAATAAATATTTCATTTATCAAAATATAGAATAGGCATATGTTAGGATTGATTTTTTTTGTCTGGTGCAAGTGTAAACATGAGGAGTGTGCCCTTTCACATGCATATGTGAGTCAAGGAGTCATGTGCTACTTGAAGAGTCAATAATTCGAGATCAATGTGAACTCTAGAAACAAGCTGATAATGTGACAAGTTACTCTACTGTGAAATCAGCTAGGTTCTCCCCTATATATGACTATGTAACTTGCTTTGTGATATGAGAAAGAATCTGACCAACGGGAGGAATTCCAATAAATATAGAATAGAGTTGTACTACCTTTCCATTTTGAGTAAACTAGAAGAGAAAACAGTGCTAGTTATTCTGCACCACAAAAGGCTCTTGAGTATTCTTGTTTTCTCATATGGGCTAGTGCTTGTGTTTTATAAATTGGTGATCCTGGTGTTCAGCTAACGTAATAAGGCTTTGCTCTTGTTGTGATAAAGCTGACATAGAATAAATATATTTTCAAAATTACACCCAAATCCTCAAACTTACGAATACAAGCATGTACTTTAGTTATAGGCCTGTTCTGAAACTCAGATTATGGCATATGGCATACTGGCGTGAAGATCATCCATGCAACCAGCAATTGCATAGCATTCTGGATGTAAAATCTTTGTCTATGTAATTTTCAGATATCCTGTGTGCCGGCCAAGACTAATCCAATCTAGCGCATTTCATGGCAACAAACTTCAGATACAAAATAATCTAGGCATCACACATAGCACACCTGACATGAATAATACAAATGCACAATACACATCTCATGGCAGTCAGTTCAATGTTATTCCAACAAAACTCCCAAAAAAAAGGATTTCAAAACATGATAAATTGACCACATTGGATATTTCACAGGCAAATCTAGATGTAGAGCTGGACACATGAATAAGAGAAAAACTGCAAACCTTGTAAAGGCGGAGTATCCTCTGCCTGTATTCTTTGTGCCTTTGCACCTGTAACATAAAAACACTTGACATGAGAGCCTCAGTAGCAAGCTAATTAGGATATTTGTGCAGTAAAAGATATTTAGCTAGTAAAAGGTAGTAACGCGAAATGACCTAGCTAGAAAATTTGGCGATGTTGAAATCCTTTCCAATGAAACTAAATGTAAAACAAAGACCTAAATGTCGCAATACCATACAATTCACATACTTGTTTTAATTAGATATTTTTACAGAGTCAAAATATGCAACCTATGAACACTACCAGTGTGCCCTCTGTCACCACTAGTCCTCCCAACTACTCTCGGCATCAGTGCTGCCCATCTTCCCGCACCCCCAGTTCCCCAAATCTCTGGTTGCTCATCATTTCCACATCCACTGCCCCCAGCCACCTCCTGCCATCAATATCCCTCCATGCCCACAGCCAGCAACGTCCGCCGCCACCTTGCCAAGCCATCTCATCCGCATATCATTGAATTTCAGGACTGTGGATTAAACCCAGTCCTAAGGACCCCTGACCTGTAACCTGTTCCAAACTACCGCGGCCCCCAAATAAGTTGACACTAGTGCACCATTAATCTTGAAGGAAAATCTAAGTGATTTGCCAAAAAAGTTACTTGAGTGCCACCCATAATCCTAGCAAAATCAAACATTCTACCCGTAAAATTAAAAAACAACCATCCGCATGAATCCTAGTAATGCCCATACATATCATCAAGTACCTAGGAGGGATCGAAAGCCTGACCTTGTTGCGCTCACCCTGGGGCCAGTAGCGCGCGAGAATATCTCGCATGAAGTGTAGCTTGACGTCGCGGTCGGCATCGAGGAGGCTCGGTGGCAGATGCCGCTCGAGTGCGCTGTACACGGCCGGCGCGTACTCGCCGCGCACATCGCTGTAGTCCTGCGGTTTGTGCTCCGCGTTGGGGTTCAGCCGTAGCCGCCGGTCCAGGTATGGCGCCGTCGCCGCCGCAGGCCGGCCGACCGGCCGCAACGGTTGCGGCGGCGCCACGCCGTTCCCATTCCCCATCGCCACCTGGACCTCGTCCCGTCGCTCGGCCGGGCCGTCCAGAGCCATGCGTATGTGGGGTCTCACAGCATCGAGCCGTTTTAGGGCTAGGGTTTGATTGAACGATTTGGGGCAGGGTTAGGGTTTCGGCACGAGTGATTTATTGCCGTTTCACGGATTTGCTAAGAGCAGGGTGGCACTTCAAAAAAAAAAAAGAGCAGGGAGGCGAATGACATCGGACAGGGCAGAATTGCGGAGCAGCCCTGCTGTGTGCTGCCATTTTGGGTCTTCTTTCCGCCAGCGTGGGACAGCTCCACTCCACAAAATCTAGCTCCCCTCCCAAAACTTTCTCCCGAGGGCAGCTTTAGTGTATAGGCTACCGGAAATTACTAAGGCAGTACACATTAGCTAGTAAAGTTAGGGTCCATATTGCTCCAACTTTGCTCCACCATAGCTAATACTAAGATGGACTACACACAGAGTATAAATAACTTTCTTTCTCACCTTCCTCACCATATACGATTAGTTGTCTGGGCAGAGCCATTACGCAGGCCAACTGTCTTCCTCCCATCCAACGGCTAGCATTAAATGATTTGAATAAAATAGTCTATGCATCGGGTGCTGAAAGTTACCACCGGTGCAAGGAGGTGCTAATATAGCACCTTCAGTCCAATATATTGCACGTCAACTTCCTTTTTCTCTCTCTTCTCTGCACCACTAACCACGTTGGAGCTGCCTTAGGGCGTGTTTGGGAGAGCTCCACTCCAACTTTCTTAGCTCCGCTTTGTAAAATTCCTTTTCAAACACGTGTAGCTCCGGAAACTCTAGAACCGAAAACTCCAGAAAAAAACCTAGAGTTGGGGGCCAACTCCGTATTTTTCATGAAACTACTCAAAAGGTGCTCCAAAAACACTGATTATAGACAATCTTATGGAGTTAGGATAAAATTACCCACCATTACCTCTTCACGGAAAAAAGAAAAGACGCATCCCTTCTTCTCCCCCGCCCCGCCACCCCTATCACGTGAACCTAGCGCTCGGCCCTCCATACGCTCTCAAGTAAAATGGATTCTATTGAAGATGATCTCCCTTCCCATCTAAGCATCGTGGAGTAATCCCTTGTAAATCCCCTTCAATTTTCTTCATCAAGCCCAAGCCCTGGGTCTGCCGCTTGTCCAATCGTCACACCATCCCTGGCTCGCGACGGCAGCTCCTTCCGTCAAGGCGCTAACTTTGCCATCGCCGGCGCCACCACTCTAGCGCCGAGTTCTACCACGCGAGCGGAATCGCCGACGGCGCCAGCAAGCTTCCCATCAACACCAGCCTAAGCGTGCAGCTGGAGTGGTTCGAGGCACTGGAGCCTTCGTTGTGCACCACATCCCAAGGTCAACCGGCCAGGAATTAGATCCGATTTAGGCATTAGCGATGCGATGGTAATAAGATTATTAGGTGATAAGCATGAGTCCTGTAGCGAATTACTATAGCGACCGACACTTGCAAGATATCTATGCGAAAAAGTACTATTCTCATTTTGCAAAGTAATGCCGAATTTCGGTTACTGTAGCGAATATGGAAGAAACACTGCAGCGAGTCCCGTAGCGATCGGTGCTTAGCGCAGAATAAAAAAATGGCAAAAAAGACTATTTCTCTCAAAGCCTTCCTTTCCTGGAGCTGGAGTCAAGCCAAACAGGCTGAAAAACAGACCCTAAACACCTCCAACTCCACAAACTCCAGCCCCGGAAAAAAAATGAATCTTAGGGGTAGCTCCAAGAATTTGATGGAGCTCCTTAAGAGGTGCTCCAGATAGGCTATTTTAATACCTCCTTATGAAGTTGGTGAGAAATAAATCCACCATTGCCACCTATTACACATGCCTATCCTTTTAGTGAAAAATAAAGAGATGGATTCTTTTCCTATGCCGCCCTATCCCCCTTTTGTTCGACGTCTGGTCTGCCGCCGCCACCCCTCCTAGCACGCTGCCGCTGCCCTTGGCATCTCGCCCTGTCGGCCTTCCTTGCCTGCAAAATGAGTTGTCGCTCGTTCACTGCCCTGCTCCTGCGACCAGGACCCTATAGTCCCTAGTGGCCTTGGCCTTGGCGCACTAGGGCAGGACCAGGACGACCTGGGCACCAGGGGCAGAACCAGTAGAGGTGCATGGGTGTACATCTGTACACCCAATAATTTGGACAAAAAAATCAGCAAGTATGTATACACATATAGGTATATAGATAACTAGATCAAATCGTGTCTATTTGAGCCCGAGTTAGAGAAATAGACCCGTGGGCCGGCCTGCTACCTCAGCCTCACGACGCCAATCCCCTCCGCGGCTCCACAAGACTGTGACGGCGTAACCCCGGTGTCTGTTCCTCTCCTCACTCAACCTCTCCTCATCCGTTTTCTGCTGCTGGGCTGCCGCTAGGATAGAGATGGCCCTGGGTTGTCCGCCGGCGCCAGGTAGAGGAGCGCAACGCAAGAGCAAAGAGGTCCGCGCTGGCTCGCCGGCTGCTGATCAGCCATGGAAGGCACATCGACAGCGGCCACGGGGCCATGCCTGCTGTTGCTGCACACACATGGCGAACATGGCACTGTGGCAGCCAGGTGCACGGTGGCGACGGTGGAGGCGGAATCCGTGGAAGCGCCGGAAGCACCACCGGCCATGGCACACACAAAATGCGGAGGATGCATAGCCAACTGCTAGTGTTGCTAAGGACGAGGAGGTTGCACTGCCGCCGCATCAATCAACTACGGCCACAGGAAGTTCAACTGCTGTTCCTACCAGTTGCAACAAAAAGTATTGGAAGCTTTGAATTTTGTGAAGAACAAGCTATAAGAAATAATATGGGGATCAATACTTAAATGATTGTTTGGTTACATTTATTGAGAATGAATTTTTCCGACCCGTTGCTGATGAAGACATCATCTCCCGTTTCCAAAAGCCACCAAGTTAATTTGCAATTTTTTTATGAGTTGATAATTTCAAAGTATTGTATGGATAATAAATTAAGGGACCATTTTTAGTGTACCGTGTAACTTTAATCATTGTTTTCATGAACTTTTATCTTTTATATAAGTTGATTGTTCGGCACGCTAATACGTATGTACACCCAATCTTGAATTCCTGCGTCCGCCACTGCTGGGCATGCAGGCGGCCGACCCTGGCACCCCTACAAGCCTGGTCGCCACCTCGCTAGTGCCATGGCACGGTGGCGCCAGGCAGGGGGCGCCAAGGCGCTGCCATACTACTGGGATCTAGGCGTCCAGCCAAACTCGAGCTACAAAAATGGTAGCCATTTGTACTCTACTAGGTATATGTCCGTGCGTTGCTACGGGCAAAATAAATTCCTTCTATGAGCGTCAATCTTCATTTTATAAAATATTAGTAATGGCGTGTAGAAATGGAGGTATGCATTTTGCAAATTATTGTCAATAGAAACCTAATAGGATAATACAAAGTATCGAATAGAAGTAACATTGAAACATAGTACGCAATTTATAGCTTGTCTATATAGACAGGGAAAAAGAACTAACCTGTAATGCCCCGTGCTGCCAATATGCTGCACCTTAGCCAAGCTCCCTAAGGGGAGAGAAGGAGAGGTAAAAAGAAGAGAATGTGTATTCACAACGATGGTGCCTTTTTCTGCTCCACCTCTTGTTCCACGAGAGTTTGATTGTTGCATCAGAAAATAGGAAGCGAGAGCACTGTCTGATAAAAGCTGCATCCAATGTGGATCAAAGGAAATCTGGATTTTTTAGCTTCAGTCAGCCACTGTCTTTAGGGCTTCTGCATGTAACCAGACTTCTGCCTTTCGAGCAACTTCACCTTGTTAGTGAACTTATTATCCATCTTTTTATATATTTCTCCTCCCTTGCTCAGTTAGCAACGCCTGGCTTCGATGCTAGTATTGAGACCGCAAAATCCATTGCATCTAGTATGGACATAGAGCCACAATTTCCAACTAAACATCAAGGTAAAAGAAAGATGCATTTTGATGAACTAAATGATGAAACTGAAGAATTACAACTTTCAGCTATACGAGAGTTCAAAGTTAGTTACTTCCTAGTTATTGTTGATGCTGCAATTGCTTCATTAACTAGTCGATTTGAACAGCTAAAGAAATTTGAAAAAATATTTGGTTTCTTATTCAACTCGGTAAATCTGAAGTCCTTGGATGATAATGATCTATGAAAGTGCTGCACTAGTTTTGTACAATATTTTTCTCAAGACAACAAGTCTGATGTTGATTTGGATGATTTTTTTCTAAACTAAAAGTGTTGCGAGTATCTTTGCCAGAAGAAGTGATGTCAGCAACTAAGATTCTCCATTTTGTTAAAGCTGCTGATTGCTATTCGAATGTCTCCATTGCATATCGGATTCTCTTAACTATTCCAGTGATAGTAGCATCAGCCGAAAGAAGTTTCTCCAAATTGAAACTATTGAGAAATTATTTAAGATCAACTATGTTACAAGAAAGATTGAATGGCTTGGCTATGTGTAGCATTGAGAAGGATATTTTGGAGCAGATTAATCTTGATTAATCTTGATACAGTTCTTGAAGATTTTGCATCAAAAAATTCTCGAAGGCAGTTTTTTACAAGGCACCGAAGCATTATATTTTTATTTGAGGTAATCATAATGGTTATTGGTTTTAGTTCTTTACTACACTACTATTATACTATTATATTTTATGAGCTAGACATATATTGCAAAGTAATTTTTACTGTTGATGCTATATACTATATGTACTTTTGATACTACAAATTAGTTAAGGGCCCTTATCTTTTGTTTGCCCAATGACCCTTAAAATTATAGAGCCGGCCCTGCATGCGGCGGCACGGGCGCTAGGAACTCGACCCACCCTCACCTCTCGGCGTGCTCGACGCCGTAGTACAGCTCGACGCTCTGCCTGGATCCAGAAGCGCAGGTATGGCGGCGGTGGTGGTGGCGGCGGCATGGATCCAAAAGCGCAGCCACAGCCCATCGATCCTCTGCCTGACCTCGGAGAAGAAGCCATCAATCAACTCGCCCGTCGTCTCGGACAGGAGCGTGCCGGTGCCGGCCATGGTGGCGGGAGGACTGAGGTGGCGCTATGCCGTCGACGCGGCTGCGGGTCGGCCGCCATGGCGGCACGTGGGGAGTTGTGTTGGAGGCGGCGATGGGGAGGCGAGCGAACTTCCTCGTGCGGTGAGTCAGTCTCGAGGAGGAGGGAGAAGCGAGGCTGAGGCCGGTGCGAGGGGAAGCGCATGGGATGGCGGCGGGGTCGGGAGAGAGAACCGTGGTTGGCCGTTGGCGCGGGGGTGGGAGTTTGCAGCAGGATTGACGCGCGGATGGAGGAGTGGCGCGGCGGCGGAGGCAGGAGTGCTGGGGCGGAGGAGTGGCGCGGCAACAGAGGAGGCAGGGGCGCTGGGGCGGAGGCGGTGGCGATGGTCAGGGCATGAAAGGGGTCCGAGACCAAAACGCTGGCCGTCGATGCGGTGCTGGCCGTCGATACGGTGCGAATTCTAATGGGTGTATCACGGTCGTCTGAGGCTGGACGACGGGGGATGGGCAATGGATCGCACCTGGGTGTAGGCGAACGAAAAAAAGTTACCCTTAGCCTCTTTTTAGTAGTAGAGATTTTGTACATGCGCAACAGCAAAAAAATGCCCATGAGTACTGTAGCGACTTGATGAACAGCAGCGTGCAATGAACAGTACCACGCCAAAAAAAACTTCCAAACAGCACCCCTCCGTCAATGGGTAAAACACACTATTCCCAGCATATCCTATAATTATAGGAGCCGGAACTACGTTATTAGCCAAACAGTCATCATCTCCACATTTTTCCTAGCGGAGCTGCTCCACAGTGGAGTTGGTGGAGCAGAGCTAAATTTCGTGGAGTGGAGTTGGTGGCGGAGCTCAAAAAATGGCACCAAAACTGGCTTCGGCAGCAACCCTACTAACAGCTCCATGCAAGAACCAACAGTAAAGCCTAAAATATCTTCCATAGTGGTGGTGCAGCACAAAACGTGGCTCCAACCAGCTCAACTTCTTCAATTCATTCATGAAAGCAGTGTGAAGCTATTTTACCAAATATTTTCCAAAACGGCTTCAGCTCCACCAAAGAAGCTGCTCCATCAGAGAAGCCGAAGCCGGAGCTGTTTTTGGAGGAGTCTGTCGGTGTTTTACCGCCAAGCACCGAGGGATACCCCCGAGGTGGTAGGTTGTAGGTGAGGTGTCGTCGAGATCAGAAACTCGAAGGTGCAAGGAACACAAGTTTAGACAGGTCGGGCCGCTGAAAGCGTAACACCCTACGTCCTGTGTAGTTTGTATTGCCTTGAGGATTATGAGATGTTTTGGAGGGGTCCCTGCCCGCCCTTGTATACTCTGGGGGGACAGAGTTACATGGAAATCCTAGCCAAACACGGCCCGAGGAGTCCTACCCTAGTACTACTCGGGTAGTTTCCTTCCATCCGACTAGTCCTAGCTCTACACGACTAGTTACAATGAGGATAAGGTATGGCCCATGCGCCATCCCCTATTACAGAACTATGTACGCCAAGTGTGCAGTCCCGCTGCCCCGGGTCAGACAAGCCCCCGAGCTCTTCGTAGCCGAGTACTGCAGGCTTCTGAGTACTTCTAGAAGGTGTCTGCAGGTCCCTGCCGAGTTCCCTTGAGAAGGTGTCTTCCGAGTACTTCCTTGGCTGCATCGAGGCTGTGAGGTGCTCAAGCCCCAAGTAGTTCTTAAGTCTTCTTTATATGGGGTGCGATTTTACTCGCACTCCATATGGAGTAGCCCCCGAGCATTAGGTTGAATCGGAGAATCAAGCTGAGGGTCAAATCTGTCGTGAATCTTATCTTCCAAGAATTTTAGAAAAATAAGTCGTCGATGACATATGTCCGGAATTCCAAAAGTTTAGAAAAAAGATCTAAAGAGTCGTGTCATGAGTTGTGCTTTTCAATAAATGATATGAATTGATGGTAATTATGGGTTAGTTGGTTCTGAAATTTGAAAAACCCCTCTTTTTGGGAGTTTATCACTGAAAAATGGTTAGTCAAATAACTTACTCAAAAAACCCTTGAATACCGCTCAAAACAAAATCTGTTCCGAGAAAATCGGTTCACCTTCCAACGGTAAATTTGCTACCGCTGGATATTTGACCCCGCGGTAACCCTGTGGTTTATTCCTCTGCTTCAGTCGCTTTCACTTCCGTTGCACTCGGAAAACCTAGATCTGCTCCGCCAAAAACACTAGAGCCACCGCCGTGCCCAATCTGATGAGGACATCCTCCACTATTACCCGCTGGCAAAGACACAACAAAGGGGGCCGAGTGACCTAGTTGTAGTCGGACGGCGACCGTGTGAGCCTCTAAATAATCCTACCTTGCTTAGCTTGGGAGGAGGAAGCCACCTTTAAAGGGAGAGCCACCCTTCCTCTATTGGACTAGTCTTTTAGGGAGATTGGGCCTTTCCCCGAGTGGGTGTGCCTAAGAACTGTTGGGGTCTGTGCAACCTTAATTTATTGGGCCTTGGCAGACCCCACCTGGGCCGGATGCATCATTTGGTATCAGAGCTGGACCCTTGTTTAAGGGGCCCAATCTGATGAGGACATCCTCCACTATTACCCGCTGGCAAAGACGCAACAAAGGGGGCCGAGTGGCCCAGTTGTAGTCGGGCGGCGACCGTGTGAGCCTCTGAATAATCCCACTTATTTAGTTTGGGAGGAGGAAGCCACCTTTAAAGGGAGAGCCACCCTTCCCCTATTGGACTAGTCTTTTAAGGAGATTGGGCCTTTTCCCGAGTGGGTGTGCCTAAAAACTGTTGGGGTCCGGGCAACCTTAATTTCTTGGGCCTCGGCCAACCCACCTGGGCCGGATGCATCATTAATGATGAGGACATCCTCCACTATTACTCGCTGGCAAAGACGCAACAAAGGGGGCCGAGTGGCCCAGTTGTAGTCGGGCGGCGACTGTGTGAGCCTCTGAATAATCCCACCTTGCTTAGCTTGGGAGGAGGAAGCCACCTTTAAAGAGAGAGCCACCCTTCCCCTATTGGACTAGTATTTTAGGGAGATTGGGCCTTTCCCCGAGTGGGTGTGCTTAAAAATTGTTGGGGTCCAGGCAACCTTAATTTATTGGGCCTCGGCCAACCCCACCTGGGCCGGATGCATCATTAATGATGAGGACATCCTCCACTATTACCCGCTGGCAAAGACGCAACAAAGGGGGCCGAGTGGCCCAGTTGTAGTCGGGCGGCGACCGTGTGAGCCTCTGAATAATCCCACCTTGCTTAGCTTGGGAGGAGGAAGCCACCTTTAAAGGGAGAGCCACCCTTCCCCTATTGGACTAGTCTTTTAGGGAGATTGGGCCTTTCCTCAAGTGGGTGTGCCTAAGAACTGTTGGGGTCCAGGAAACCTTAATTTATTGGGCCTCGGCCAACCCCACCTGGGCCGGATGCATCACAATCCAGTACACCCACAACCAAATTGATAGCCGGGTGTGCTTGAATCGATAATTCTGATCCTCCTCCTCACCTTTGCGAGCCCCCAAGGGGATGCGCATAAAGGTCCTGGTGACTTTTCGCCCAAAAATGCTGAAGAAAGCCACCGCCGATCGCGGGACGAAGAGGAGCGGTGAGGACCGCAACGAGAAGTCCCCGGCGGCAAAAGTCACGAAGATAGGGACTGATGGCGAGTGGAGGGCGTCGACCTGCCGGGAGAAAGATCTTCTCCGACTTGTTGCGGAGAAGCTGCTTCGAGAGAAGGATGTGGTGTAGTGGCGCCCCGCAGGAGTCGACAAGACTCCATGGGAACTCACGGGTGAGACAGTCCTTTTCGCCTCCTTTGTTGAGCGCGGATTAGCCTTGCCAGCATCCGATTTCTTCCGTGGTGTTCTTCATTTTTACAAATTGAAGCTCTACCATCTTACCCCCAACTCTGTCTTGCACATGTCCGTTTTTGTGATTTGTGCGAGGCTTTCCTTGGCATCCATCCCCATTTCAATCTTTTTCGATTTCTCTACCGCCTTAAACCTCAACTCGACGCCGATAACCCATAGCTAGTCGGGGGAGCAGGATTCCAGCTTTGGAACAAGTAAGTCTATCTGGAATACTCGACTGCGACTAGCCTGTCTCAGTGGCACTCTCAATGGTTTTACATCAGGAACCATAAGCTAGGGCTGCCTGAGCGGGCAATGCTCCTCCAAAGCGCAAGGATTGCTGGGTGGAGGAGTTGTCAGAGGAGGAGAGCCGTGACATTCCAGAGCTGATGAGTTGGATCCTGGCTCTGAAGGAGAAGAACGTGACTGGAGAGTTAGTGTTGTACTCATACCTCGAGCGACGCATCCAGCCCCTCTAGTAGAGGATCCACCTTGGTTACGAGTACTAGGGTACCAGCGATCCATCGCGGATGGCTAGAGAGGTGCCGTCGAACGAAGAAATCATGCGACGAGTGACTCGCCTGTTCACCCAGGTGCACTCAAAGCCTTTTATTCCAAAGTTGTTTAGCTAGGATAACTCACCAAGCCAAGTAAGAACATGCTCAAGTACTTTTTTCTTGTTTGAATATTCTGATTTTCCTCCTGCTGACTTGTATACTAGATGCAGGCTGATCTGAAGTGATTCAGATCCGACCCGCCTCTGCGAGCAGTCTAGGAGCCGGCAGAGGATCATCATGCAGACTTGTCTGTAGATAAGACAGCGGCAAGCCCGCCACGTCACAAGCGAGTGACGGTGCAGAAGCGTAAGGCTACTACCGTAGTCGATGACTCGACTAGTCACCAAGTGAAGTAATCGTATCGCCTTAGCCCATTAGATTTCTTTTCCCTTGCGAGTACCTTACCCTGCATTACTCATAGTATTGCTGATGAGAACCCCAAGCCCCCGAGGCAGAGGGAGTCTAGAGAGGATGGTGGGAGGAGCCCTGCGTTAGGGCAGTCACAGCCTGTGACTACAAGGGCAATCCCCATGTTGACGGTCTTTAAGTGCGAAATCCGACCGTCAACGATGCTCACGGACAAAGGAAAACCATGCCTCTTACTCACATATTTGTATCACTAACCTAGCTCCATAGTTGTCTTGAAGAAATTATCATTTTAGGGATGTAAGTCCGAAATAAGAACGAAAACACGAAGAAGACGCAAAAGAAGCCACAGAAGATCGCATCCTGCGTCACACACCCAAGAGAAGACCCACATGACATATCCAACCGACGTACAAAAATAGGAAACATACCCCACAACATAGAGGACCCACCAAGCAGTAACCCAGGCGAAGGCGGTGCCAGGGGGTCGGCCGACCCGCTGGTGCGGCCGAACCTGGACTGCACTGGAAGCAGTCTAGGTGAGTCTTGGCTGGAGATTCGTTCCTATCCTGTACAAGTTGGTTGCAGATGTTTCCATGTGAGGTGATGGCGGGAACCGACATCAAGAGCTATAAAAGGAGCCCTCCCCATCTCATTCAACACACCCCCACTTGGAGCCATTCTCTTCAACTCTCTTTTGTGACTTGTAATCCCTAGGGTAGTGGAGCTAGGCTAGAAATCTTCTTGTAGCGAATCTAGTCGTCCTCGGGATCGGAGAGCAATCCTCGGTCCTTGGTATGGCTTTATATTCGACTTGTCAGTATCTCATTCATAATATAGAGCTGAGCTTTGGTTGTTATGTTATCTTGATAGTCTATCATGCTCCTGCTTGTTATGCTACCTTGATAATATATCATACCTTGGCTTGGTGCTTTATTAGTTATACTCTTTATATGCTTAGGCCAGATGATCTGGGTAACGATATCTGTTCGTCGTGCATTCGGGCTTGCCTTAGTGTTTTACTTGGCCATCCGAAGGGTGGGAGACCCGGGGACGCTAACGTAGTGACCTCATACACGGGCGTGGTGCTCGGGTATGCGGGATCCTTCGGGTATGACGGTGCCCCACGGTATTGTAGGGGTAGACCGCGGAAGGTGACAGCTCCATTGGTTTGCTATAGCGTTATTGTTGTGGTTAGTGAAGTCCCCCACGTTCGGGTACAGTGTCGGAGTTCTGAAAGATGTAACGGCCCGGATGTACTTTGGGACGGGACATTCTCCTTGATATCCCTATTTTTCAGCACCTGTAGTTCTAAGCATGTTTAGTGTGTAATCTTTGCTTGTATGAATAGATGCTATTAGGACTTTGTTGTATGCCTATGCTCCCACTAACCTCTAGTTTATTCGTTCATTCTTTATCCTGAGTTTGGCTCAGTGTGTGTGTCACATTACCCTATTCATATCATTTATCTTGACTTACCCCTGTTTATGCTATAGTCTATGGCTTACTCATATAGTCTTGATAATGTTCCATGTAAACTCTTTACATCATGCTCTCCTTTGGGAAAATATAAATAACGATACCCGAATACTCACCGGGTGAAATGCTACAGCGGTATATCCGTGCGCTTGCGGATTCTTTCTGTAGTCTTTAAGACATACCACACGGCGTTTCCCGACGCTATTGCTAGGGATGGGATTAACACCCTCGTTCCTAGTGGTGACGCTAAGAAACGCCAAGACCCCACCAGCTCAAGAAGATTTGCCGCGCCCAAGGGGCTGGCGGTGCCAAAGGTGCTACACCTCAAGAAGGCGTCCAGGTTTGTCTCCAAGCTATCGTTTTGTAAATCCTTTGTTAGTATCAACTACTAACACAGTTTTGCAGGAATGACACCGCTGGGCCAGTAAACTCTGGCACTGCTCAGGCTGGCGTGAGTACCGACTCATTGCCGAAAGAGCTTGCTGCTGTTGGCATTTTGTAACATAGTCATCATGTATGGACATAGAATCCATTCCCCAGCAACAGCGCCAGAAATACCATGGGGTATTTCTTACGTTACAGAAGGATTCGCAAGTGCACGGAATACCGTTGTAGCATTTTACCCGTGAGTACGTAGTGCATGCCCCGCTGGAGAGGTTGGAGACGTTCGCCGTTCCATCCTTTGTTGGACACCATCTTCTCGATCAAAGTTGGCCTTGTCAATGGTTAGCGAGAAGAAAGCACCACCTGCAGGAGCGTCTATATGATCACGGGCTGTTGGAGTCAGCTCGTTGTAGAAGTTCTGCAAAATGAGCCAAGCGTCCAACCCATGGTGAGGACACGCTAGGATGTACTCCTGAAGCCGCTCCCAAGCTTCAGTTATTGACTCATTTGACACCTGTTGGAAACTGGAAATCCTTCCCCAAAGATCGTTGGTTTTACCCAACAGGAAGAATTTCGCGAGGAATGCCTTGGCGCACTCATCCCAAGTAGTTACTGCACTTTTGTTGGTGTAGAACCACTGTTTTGCCTTCCCCAGAAGAGAAAACGGAAACATAGGAAGTCAGATTGCATCCTTAGTGACTCCCTTAATGACAACAGTGCTGCACAGTTCCAGGAACTGTTGGAGATGTGCAATGGCACCCTCATTGGCCTTGCCACAAAATGGGCTGGCCTGCACCATCGTAATGAGACCCGTCTTGATCTCGAAATTCTCAGCTTCAGCATTAACATTTGGCCCGATTGGGACATTGTCGGCCGAAGGAGCTGAGAAATCACGGAGAGTCTTCTAAGCCATAGTCTTGGAAGTTGATGGTGCGGTATTGGCTGTTTCATCTGTCGAGAGTGAAATCTGAGGAGGAATGACTTGAGGTTGAACTCTTCTCAAAAGTGACTCCGGATTCTGAGTGAAATTTTGCGGCAGGTCGAAACCAATCATACACTACCCTATCTTCACACAAAAGAGAGAAGATGAAGCCTAGTTAGCTTGTTTAGACAATTGAATACCATTTTAGAATTTCATCAACCACTTGATCTATTCTTTTAACCAGTGCCTTCCCTGGTAACGACGCTAAAAATGCTTGTTGGTATTATGTAATGCAGTCACCAAGTATGGACATAGAATCCATTCCCCAGCAATAGCGCTAGAAATGCCATGGGGTATTTCTTCCGTTACAGAAGAATCCGCAAGCGCACAAAATACCGTTGTAGCATTTTACCCATGAGTACGGGGTCGTATTTATATTTCCGCAGGGAAGGCGGCGATTATTGGAATAGATTAGTATGTTGATTAGTTCTTGTATGGATATTCTATTGAATAAACAGGGGTAACATAATATATGGTAAAGAGGTAGTGTGACACACAAGTTACTCAAGTTCTATCTCTATGCAAAGCTTACAGGAAGGGAGAAAGGAAGAAGAACGCTAATCTAAGGACTTATGTACTCCTAACTAAGCATACAGTCTATACTAAGCACTCATACACTTACACATGATGAGGAACGGGTTCTAGGCTCCCAGGCATCACCGGGAGACCGCACAAGATATGGCTAGGTGGCCACTTGATCTTCACGGCTATTTTATGCACCTTCTACAGCTACTGCACGAACGGGGAGGGTTACGCTGGACAGACAGGGCTGTCACCACCTGCTGCCTACCTCATCTAACCATGGTCTAGAGCCGCATCCAGCAACGCTGATTAGCCCAGACACCATGTCTACACTAATAAGGGATACTCTAATGCCCCGCGTGGAGCCCCCACCCTTTGGATGGGCAGACATCACACTAGAGCAAACATACGAATACTGGAACCAATGTCGTAGCCTAGATGTCTTACCACGTCTAATCATGCAAGATATTAGTCCTAGATATAAACTAAGCATAACACACATGTCTGAATACACAGAGCATATATTATATGAGTACACTAAAATAGAAGATAACTCTATTAAGGAATTCCGAATATTACAAAGGAGAGGAAGAGTAAACCCATACCGAACACTCCTAGGCAAGACTTGGGAACCGAATAAGAGCTACTTCACCTAAACTCCACTATCCTAAAGACTAAGCAAAAGAGGAACTTGAGAGAGCAACTTGAGGTGTTGCAACTTGTGGTGTGTCTCTTATTGTAGCACCCCCCTCATATTTATAGAGGTGAGTGAGGGGGGTGTGCAGCAGCTCCTCGGCGTCCAAATGACTGAAGCCTTGCCAAACCGACATTAGGAGCCAATGGGGAAGCGCCACGTTGAAGGAGGTAAGCCGGTTTGCCTTTGCTGGGTCGGTCAACCTTGGTGGGTCGGCCGACCTGTGCCCGGCCCAGATCAGATCCAGCCTGCTCTGGGTGGCTGCTATGTGGGCCCTGGTCGCTCTTGTGTATGAGTGGACGCTGTCCTAGGTCGGTTGCATGCTTTCGTGGGCCCTTTAATCCATTGGAGTCCAAATGGCGCGCTCTGATTGGGCCCTGGTCGCTCTAAGAGCTCCCGGGTGCAGATACAAATTGAAACTGCACAAGAGGTGGTGCCTCTTCCAAGCATAGATGTGTTTGATGATCCACTCGTACATCCTGAGAAGATAAGCATTGTGCTCGAGTTTGGCCGTTGCTTCTTCGAGTACACCCGGGTACATAGTCACCAGTTCTTGTAAGCTGTTATCCTTAATCAGGTGTACTAAAAGACTAACTTGTTTGTGACTAATCAGGACCTGATTGGGCGATCTCGGGAGAAGTCGGAGCTGCTGAGGGAAATTGGTGACGTACTTCCATGTACTCACCAATTAGAGGATGAGCTGAATGCTGAAAAGGTGAAGAGCACCCAACTCCAGCAGCAACTTGACACCTTGAGGAGCGCCCATCAGAATGAAATCATTGACATCCAACGCAAACATGAAGCGGCTCTCAAGAAGACCAAAGAGCCGACTGCCCAGAAAGAGAGTAAGTTGCTTTCTCCTTCTGCCTGACTAGATTTCTCTGTTACCTTTCTTCTGAGTTGTATACTTGCACTCTTGCACAAAATATGCTCGACTTGAAAAATATTTGACTGACTGGAAGTGTGACATATACAAACTTACAGAGGAGAAGGAACAACTCCAGAAGTAGTTTGAGGAACTCAATTTGAAGTGCTCGGATCTGTTTGATGAGCACAAGATTGTAGTTAGGCAACTGAAGGAGGCAAACAAACAGCTTGTCGCCGATATGCAGAGGATCCAGTCCCTGAACCGCGATAAGGAGCGCAAGCAGAAGGAGTTGGATGACGTCGAGGCGGCAGCCCATGCAGTATGCGAGCTCGTGGATCCCACGGTCGATGGGCGCACGCTACTGGAGCGACCCCGTGATGCTCCTTGGAGCATTGCAGGGTATGCTCCTGGAACTGCAAAGGTACTACTCGCGCATGGGCTGGCTCTTGCCAAATCGTACTATCTTGCTATTGATGTTGGGCCATTCACCGAGGGAATAGTTGAAGACTGTTCTGAGGAACAATTCGCCGAGTACCATGAAGTGGTACAAGGTGTGGCCCATCAAATAGTTGATGACTTGTAGTTGTTCTAAGTTCAAACTGCGTGTATTTTGTGGTGAAGATAGTATTTTTTCTTGTAATATATTTATGCTTAGTTGATTATTGTTTGTATGCCAACTCGTTGAGTAGCATGTAGAAACGTAATCATTTAAGCAGTGAGTACATATGTACTATTGTGGAATTACCCCGAAGGCAATGCGTCGGAAGGTATACCAAAGCTGAGTACCTAATGGCACTTAGGTTCTTCGTAGGAAGAGATAATGTTATAGAGTTGCGTTCGTAGAACCTCTATGCTGTTTTTGTAGGCGCTAAGGCTCCTTCGACTCTATCCTAAAAGACCTTGAACTAGTAGCTTAGATAAGCTTTATAGGTTGGTGGAGGATACCCTTCGGGAAGAGGAAGCACCACAACAGCTCAAGTAAGACGCTAAGAAACTAAACTCCTTCAGAGCTAAAAATATATTAATTCTCGGGAACCCAAAAAACCATCCCATCAATGACAGTTGCACGGGTATTTAAAGAAAAGCTGTTCAACTACCCTCTCTAATTACACCTTTATACCCCTTAACTGCTATATTCTTGTAATATTCCAGGGGTAGATGGTAAATTCACTCCCATCCTTCCTTTACAGCTCATCGTATCCCTTTTGGTGATCCTTCGGTGTGGAACCCTCGCTAGCTTCGGTGGCCCTTCGGTGTAGCGCACCCCAAAGGCCTCCCGAAGGCATCCGATCTTCGATTTTGTGGGGTCCTTGGATGTGTGGGCCCTTCGGTCTTTGGGCCTTCGGTCTTACGGTCTTGCGGGGTCCTCGTACGAGTAGCCCTTTGGTCTTTGGGCCTTCGGTCTTGTGGTCTCTCGGGCCTTCAGGGAGGTCCGAAGGTGGCGTCCCCCAACAGTAGCCCCTCGAGGACGAGGGGTTGCCTCGGGAAGCCCCGAGTCCTCGATTTTTTAGCGTGCGCAGCGTGCCCCGAAGTGCCACCTTCGGATCCTGCCTTGTGCGTTCTGCTGCAAGGCGGGGTCCGGAGTTTCCTTCCTGTAGACTCATATAAGAAATGGTAATAACAACATATGGAGGAAAAGGTTTTGAGTAATTAAAAATGAAAAGACCAGATTGCCCTTTCGCCTGCTGAAATTTTACTGCCTCGAGAACCGAACGATCGGGGGTGCCGCCATCAATTTCGACACCTCATCCGGTATAAGAGTTGAAATTCTCGTCGAGTTTATCGCCCCTCTCATTTTTATCGCTTTCTAGCCCCTCGAGGTTTCTGAGCTATTGTCTGTTGTGCCTTCGGTGTTGGCATCTTCGTCCTTGTTTCGAAGACGGCGACCATTTCGTGCACTGACTCAAGCGCGATGGCTCCGAAGCCCGATCGTTCGAAGCCCCCGACGACTGATTTAGGCTGAAGCCTAATGACTCAGTCCATGATCAACACGCTTGTCGATCGAGGCATCCTTGCCCGAGGGGACGAGCATCCGCCCCCGAAGGGAGAGATTGAGGAGCACCCCAGACAGGGTGAGGTGGTAGTATTCCGCGACTTCTCCACGGGTCTTCATTTTCCTCTCAATCCCATCGTGGTTGGAATTTCGGAAGGCTAGGGGATAAACTTCCACCAGCTGACTCCAAACGCCTTCGTTCGGCTAAACCCTTACTTCTGGGTTTCGAAGACCTGTAGGCTGCAGCCCACGATGGAGGGCTTCGCATTCGCACACCGCGTGCATTTTCAGCGGAATACGGTTCTAGTTTCTGCCGAAGGGAAAACGTCTTCTGAGGGCACTGAAGCCGAGGTGCAGTACAAATGCTATAACTTCACATATCATGACCTCGTTTTGGGACCTGTGGCGGTGTACAAAAATAAGTGGGAGGATTGGACATCTTTTTGGTTCTATTACAAAGCCCCTGCGGACGCCTTTGGGAACCCTTGTTTCCTTGCTGGGAAGAAAGTGGAGGCCCTTTCGAAGACCTACCCCAGCTTTAATGTTGAAGAGAAGACGGAGTATCGAGCCTTTGTTTTGGTTCTCCGTGACATCTCGAACGTTTTCAGCACCCGGGACCTCACCAAGGAGTACGTCGCCTGCCAGTGCTGGCCTCTTCGTGTTGGATGGTCCATCAGCGAATGGGGGAGCGACATCGGCGGGATCCCTATGCGTTACTTCGGGGGGTGCTTCGGACTGACTAAAGAAAGTAAGTGACTAACACTACTTCGGTTGGTTTGAGGGTATCTCCTTTAATTCTGTGATGGTTCTAACCCTGGTGTTGTGATTGACGTCGCCTTCATCGAGCGCCAAGCTGACGAAGTCTTGGGCTCCTATGACACACTTGAGTACCGATCGGTGCTCAAGATGCTCGGCGAAACGCAGGCGAATCGCGTGTTTCAATTTTTCCACATCGAGGCTCCTTCACATGCTGCATCGCTGAGGCACCGCGAAGCTGAGGAGAAGAAGAAAGGGAAGCCCCAGAGCTCGAAAATTGCTGAAGCCTCCCTCCGCGCCTCGACTTCCACGCTCGAAAAAAGGAAGAGTGATGAGGACATCAACACCAACGATACATCCACTCCGACACAAGTACCTATTGCTGGTCCTATTACTCGTACTCGTGCGCATCAACTTAATCATCAGGTGAGTTCAAATCTAAGCTCATGTACATCATGTTTATACCATGGAGACCCGTGTACTCTTGTTTTGCTTAGGAACCAAGGAGGCGACCGAAAGGGAAACGGATTCGCGCAGGTTGGATTCGGACTGCAGAACAGTACCAACTTGTGACGGACACCACGGTCGCATATGAACTCGGATTGGGACGTTCAAGTACTTCGTGGAAAGCTTATGAAGTATTCTTTCAAACGGATCCGGCCTCATATCCATATCTGTTACGAGTCGGCCGCAATCGTAAAATTAATACAGAGTCCTTTTCTGCACATGGTGCTGCGTCACCCTGTTTTGGCCCAATGGGCCGTGTATCAAGTTGAGTCTATTACGGACGCGTCCTAGGGTTGGAGTACGACCCCAGCACCCCTGTGGTCGTCCTCCCACGTACTTATACCCCTTAGCCACCACCAAGGATGCTTGGGTTTTGTTTAGATCAAGTTTAGCCTTCGCTACTTGCTTGCAAGCGCGCGTGCTGGATCAGCCGCCCGTCTTCTTGTCTTCGGAACCCCACCATTATTGAGATTGCGTGTGAAACCTTCATTTACATCTAGTAAATTCAGTACTTGTCATACTTGTTCTTGCTAGTTCTTCGATTGCTTGCAGGACGAGTGCCCTAGTGGCCGGGTGCCGCGCTCCACAAGATCGCGACAGCCATTGGAGGGGGTGTATCGGTTGCTAAGGCGCAGCTTGGAAGGCTGTAGTCGGGCCGTGAACGTCGCCTCCATCGACCAATCGAGTTATTCACGCCTCTCATCGAAAGATCGGGAATCAAACCCTAGCGGGTCGCCATTAGTTGGTAATCAAAGCAAGGTTTATCGGTGAGAGACTTCTAATTCTTCGCTATTTTATTTTTCCTATAGTCCAGAAAAGCCAAAAAAATAGTAGATTAGTTTACCTTCAATCCTATAAACTCGTTTGAGCCTTTGCTAGCACTGCTTAGTTAGGGCTTGTTGAATTTTCGGTTGCATCGGTTGCGTCGAGTTGCTGGTCTTAGTTTCAGTCCTTTAGAGTTTCGAGTTCTTGTCACGTTCTAGTCACAACCGTGCGCTACCATACATACTCCGTGTTGGCGGAATCCGAGTCCAAATTCGTGTTCAAGTCCGAGTTAGATTCTGTGTTGGTTTGTGACCGAATCGCACGCAGTGCTGTGATTCGAGTAGGGATCGGTTTCCTAGTTCGAATTGGTTATTGCGCCGTGTTATAAAATTCCATTGCTATTCGCACTTGTACTGCATATTTTGTAGCGCTCCAGACAGGCAGAAGTAGTCTCAGCTTACTCAAACCACAACTTTGCACGAATACATATAGTCTCGGCTTACTCCAGAGAGAGAGAGAGAGAGTTTGTGTGTTGTGTGGCTCTTTTGAAGTCTTTTAGGTTATATAATCAGTTTTGAGGATCCCCTAAAAAAAAAGAAAAAAAAAGAAAAAGAAAAGAAAAAGAAAAGAAAAAAAAGAAGAAGAAGAAAAAGAAGGGAAGAAAAAGGGGCTGTTCTTTGTGCATCTTTTTTGTTCTTCGGTGGTGTCTCGTGACTTCATTTGTGTCCAGGCTCGCGTCTCTAGCACGGTCTAGGCTAGGACCAGCATAGTACCGCCGTTGAACGATTTTTCAGCTTGCTTTTGTAACTAATGTGGTGCTAGTTCATCCTTGCTTCAGCCTCGACTACAGCTTGACAGGTCCTGTTGTTGCGGCACCGATACACTTCATCCCACGGTTGCAGACTTGTTGGTTGCCGTCCTCTCCTGTTGAGCAAGGTAAGAATTGGTAAGAGCTTGTGTAACAGGTTGAGTGTGTGCGCCTTGCAGTAGCTACATCCCATTAGTTGTAGGATCTTATTTCTTCACCTATTTTTGTGTTTCCTTTGTTCATCTAACCATGACAGGATCAGAGGGTGATGGGAGTTTAGGTCACTCTCCTCGTACAAAGGGAATCATACAACATTTTGAAAATAAGATGAGGAGGCATGTAGATGGGCTTGCTGAAGATATGCTGGTGTCAAATGATAAGATTGGGCAGTTGGAGGCCACGCAGCTTGCCACCAACACCAAGCTTACAAGGCTGGAGACGTCGGTCGCTCATATTGACCAAAGCCTTGCTGCTCTTTTGAGGCGTTTTGATGAGATGCATGCCAGAACTGCAAATGGGCATGAGGGAGAAAACAAGAAGGATGAGCGTGTCGAGGATAATTGGGATGATTATGTCGCTGATACTGAACTAGATGACCAAGATGCTCCTAGTCGCCGACGACTGCGAACTAATCGGAGAGGTATGGGTGGACATCGACGACGTGAGGTACATAATAATGATGATGCTTTCAGTAAAATAAAATTTAAGATACCTTCTTTCGATGGAAAATACGATCCTGATGCATACATTACTTGGGAAATTGCTGTTGATCAAAAGTTTGCATGTCATGAATTTCCTGAGAATATACGTGTTAGGGCTGCTACTAGTGAATTTACTGATTTTGCCTCTATTTTGTGGATAGAACATGCTAAGAAAAATCCTAATAATATTCCACAAACCTGGGATGCCTTGAAACGGGTCATGCGGGCTAGATTTGTTCCTTCTTACTATGCGCGTGATATGTTACATAGATTGCAACAATTGAGACAGGGTAATAAAAGTGTAGAAGAATACTATCAGGAATTACAAATGGGTGTGTTGCGTTGTAATTTAGTGGAGGATGTGAAACCTGCTATGGCTAGATTTTTAGGAGGTTTGAATCAAGAAATTCAGGACATTCTTGCTTATAAAGATTATACTAACGTAACCCGTTTGTTCCATCTTGCTTGTAAAGCTGAAAGGGAAGTGCTGGGACGACGTGCTAGTACAAGAACTAATATTTCTGCAGGAAAACCTTCATCATGGCAGCCGCGCACATCTACCTCACTGACCGGACGAGCTCCTGCACCTTCTACATTTCCGAGTCGGTTGACAATACCCGCTCCATCCAACGATAAGACACGTGCTCCCCGACAAATTCAACAACCACGACTGTCCAGAAACCAGCCACGAGTGCATCTTCGGTTGCCTCCACGGGAAGGACAAGAGATATTCAGTGCCATCGATGCAAGGGCTTTGGCCACGTGCAACGTGACTGCCCTAACAAGCGCGTTTTGGTGGTCAAAGGAGATGGTGGGTATTCCTCTGCTAGTGATTTTGATGAAGATACACTTGCTTTGCTTGCTGCTGACCATGCAGGTACTAAGGAACAACCAGAAGAGCAGATTGGTGCAGAGGATGCAGATCATTATGAGAGCCTCATTGTGCAGCGTGTACTTAGTGCACAAATGGAAAAGGCGGAGCAAAATCAACGGCATACACTGTTCCAAACAAAGTGTGTTATTAAAGAGCGTTCATGCCGTTTGATAATTGATGGAGGTAGCTGCAACAACTTGGCTAGCAGCGATATGGTCGAGAAGCTTGCACTTACAACAAAACCGCACCCACATCCATATCACATTCGGTGGCTCAACAATAGTGGTAAGGTCAAGGTAACGAGATTGGTACGAATTAATTTCGCTATTGGTTCATATCATGATTTTGTTGAATGCGATGTTGTGCCTATGGAAGCTTGTCATATTCTGCTAGGTAGACCATGGCAATTTGATACCGATAGCATGCATCATGGTAGATCAAATCAATATTCTCTTATACATCATGATAAGAAAGTCGTTTTGCTTCCTATGTCACCTGAATCTATTGTGCGTGATGATGTTGCTAAAGCTAAGAGAACTAAAGCTGAGATCGATAAGAATGCCAAATCTGTTAGTAGCAGGGAAGATGAGATAAGATTGAAAGGACATTGCTTGCTTGCTACTAAGTCTGATATTAATGAATTGATTGCTTCGACTTCTGTTGCCTATGCTTTGGTGTGCAAGAATGCTTTGATTTCAGTTCACGATATGCAGCATTCTTTGCCCCCGGCTGTTGCTAACCTTTTGCAGGAGTATTCTGATGTGTTCCCAAGTGAGATACCAGCGGGGCTGCCACCAATACGAGGGATTGAGCACCAAATTGACCTTATTCCTGGTGCATCGTTGCCAAACCGTGCGCCATACAGGACAAATCCGGAAGAAACTAAGGAAATTCAGCGACAAGTGCACGAACTACTCGACAAAGGTTACGTGCGTGAGTCTCTTAGTCCTTGTGCTGTTCCGGTTATTTTAGTGCCTAAAAAGGATGGAACATGGCGTATGTGTGTTGATTGTAGGGCTATTAATAATATCACAATTCGATATCGACACCCTATCCCTCGTTTGGATGATATGCTTGATGAATTGAGTGGTGCTATTGTGTTTTCCAAAGTTGATTTGCGTAGTGGGTACCACCAGATTCGTATGAAATTGGGAGATGAATGGAAAACTGCTTTCAAAACTAAGTTCGGGTTATATGAGTGGTTAGTCATGCCTTTTGGGTTAACTAATGCACCGAGTACTTTCATGAGATTAATGAACGAGGTTCTGCGTGCTTTCATTGGGAAATTTGTTGTTGTCTACTTTGATGATATATTGATTTACAGCAAATCTTTCGATGAACATCTTGATCACTTACGTGCTGTTTTTAATGCTTTACGAGATGCACGTTTATTTGGTAACCTTGAGAAGTGCACCTTTTGCACCGATCGAGTGTCTTTTCTTGGCTATGTTGTGACTCCACAGGGAATCGAGGTTGATAAAGCCAAGGTGGACGCTATACATGGATGGCCTATACCGAAGACTATCACGCAAGTGCGGAGTTTCCTAGGACTTGCTGGTTTCTATCGTCGTTTTGTGAAGGACTTCAGCACTATTGCCGCGCCTTTGAATGAGCTTACAAAGAAGGGAGTGCCTTTTAGTTGGGGTAAAACACAAGAGAACTCCTTCAACACGCTGAAAGATAAGTTGACACATGCACCTCTCCTCCAACTCCCTGATTTTAATAAAACCTTTGAGCTTGAATGTGATGCTAGTGGCATTGGTTTGGGTGGTGTTTTGTTACAAGAAGGCAAACCTGTTGCTTATTTCAGTTTAAAATTGAGCGGGCCTGTTCTGAATTATTCTACTTATGATAAGGAATTGTATGCTCTTGTTCGCACATTAGAAACATGGCAGCATTATCTATGGCCCAAAGAGTTTGTTATTCATTCAGATCATCAATCTTTAAAACATATTCGTAGTCAAGGAAAATTGAACCGTAGACATGCTAAGTGGGTTGAATTTATTGAATCTTTTCCTTATATTATTAAGCACAAGAAAGGGAAAGAGAATATAATTGCTGATGCATTGTCTAGGAGATACACCTTGTTGAACCAACTTGATTACAAAATATTTGGATTGGAAACGATTAAAGATCAATATGTTAATAATGCTGATTTTAAAGATGTGTTGCTGCATTGTAAAGAGGGGAAGGGATGGAACAAATTTATCATTAGTGATGGGTTTGTCTTTAGAGCTAACAAGCTATGCATTCCAGCTAGCTCCGTTCGCTTGTTATTGTTGCAGGAAGCGCATCGAGGTGGCTTAATGGGGCATTTTGGAGCAAAGAAAACGGAAGATATACTTGCTGGCCATTTCTTTTGGCCAAAGATGAGAAGAGATGTGGAGAGATTTGTTGCTCGCTGCACGACATGTCAAAAGGCTAACTCACGATTGAATCCACACGGTTTGTATTTGCCTGTACCTTTTCCTAGTGCTCCTTGGGAAGATATTTCTATGGATTTTGTGTTAGGATTGCTTAGGACTAGGAAGGGACGTGATAGTGTGTTTGTGGTTGTTGATAGATTTTCTAAGATGGCCCATTTCATACCATGTCATAAAACTGATGATGCTTCTCATATTGCTGATTTGTTCTTTCGGGAAATTGTTCGTTTGCATGGTGTGCCCAACACAATTGTTTCTGATCGTGATGCTAAATTTCTTAGTTATTTTTGGAAGACTTTATGGGCTAAATTGGGAACTAAATTGTTGTTTTCTACTACATGTCATCCGCAAACTGATGGTCAAACTGAAGTGGTTAATAGGACTTTGTCTACTATGTTAAGGGCTGTTTTAAAGAAGAACATTAAGATGTGGGAAGATTGTTTGCCTCATATTGAATTCGCTTATAATCGATCGCTGCATTCTACTACAAAGATGTGCCCATTTCAGATTGTATATGGTTTCTTGCCTCGTGCTCCTATTGATTTAATGCCTTTGCCATTTTCTGAAAAAACGAATTTTGATGCTACTAAGCGTGCCGAATTGATGTTAAAACTGCATGAAACAACTAAAGAAAACATAGAGCGCATGAATGCTAAATACAAGATTGCTGGTGATAAAGGTAGGAAGGAACTAAAGTTTGAACCTGGAGATTTAGTTTGGCTGCATTTGAGAAAGGAAAGGTTTCCTGAATTGAGAAAATCTAAATTGCTACCTCGGGCTGATGGACCATTTAAAGTGTTAGAGAAAGTCAATGATAATGCATATAAGCTCGATCTGCCTGCGGATTTTGGGGTTAGTCCCACATTTAACATTGCAGATTTGAAGCCATATTTGGGAGAGGAAGATGAGCTTGAGTCGAGGACGACTCAAATGCAAGAAGGGGAGGATGATGAGGACATCAACACCAACGATATATCCACTCCGACACAAGTACCTATTGCTGGTCCTATTACTCGTACTCGTGCGCATCAACTTAATCATCAGGTGAGTTCAAATCTAAGCTCATGTACATCATGTTTAGACCATGGAGACCCGTCTACTCTTGTTTTGCTTAGGAACCAAGGAGGCGACCGAAAGGGAAACGGATTCGCGCAGGCTCGATTCGGACTGCAGAACAGTACCAACTTGTGACGGACACCACGGTCGCATATGAACTCGGATTGGGACGTTCAAGTACTTCGTGGAAAGCTTATGAAGTATTCTTTCGAACGGATCCGGCCTCATATCCATATCTGTTACGAGTCGGCCGCAATCGTAAAATTAATACAGAGTCCTTTTCTGCACATGGTGCTGCGTCACCCTGTTTTGGCCCAATGGGCCGTGTATCAAGTTGAGTCTATTACGGACGCGTCCTAGGGTTGGAGTACGACCCCAGCACCCCTGTGGTCGTCCTCCCACGTACTTATACCCCTTAGCCACCACCAAGGATGCTTGGGTTTTGTTTAGATCAAGTTTAGCCTTCGCTACTTGCTTGCAAGCGCGCGTGCTGGATCAGCCGCCCGTCTTCTTGTCTTCGGAACCCCACCATTATTGAGATTGCGTGTGAAACCTTCATTTACATCTAGTAAATTCAGTACTTGTCATACTTGTTCTTGCTAGTTCTTCGATTGCTTGCAGGACGAGTGCCCTAGTGGCCGGGTGCCGCGCTCCACAAGATCGCGACAGCCATTGGAGGGGGTGTATCGGTTGCTAAGGCGCAGCTTGGAAGGCTGTAGTCGGGTCGTGAACGTCGCCTCCATCGACCAATTGAGTTATCGACGCCTCTCATCGAAAGATCGGGAATCAAACCCTAGCGGGTCGCCATTAAAGAGGGGCTCTCAGCCAAAGGGTCTTAACAAGCGCAAACGTCAGCGTCTGGCGGCCCTTCTTCTGCCCGATCCCCCTCTCCGCTCCCGAGGGGATTTTGAGGATGGAGGAGGGGTGGAGGCCGCCCCAATTTTTGCTATGCCCCTCCGGGCCGCCGCTGTGGCAGAACCACCCGAATTAATCCAGCTCAAGTGCGCTAATCATCACCGCGAGGGCAATCAAGGCTAACTCGCACTTCAAACGGATTAACTGGATAGTCTGTCGAGTAAAGTCCCGATGCAACAACTGGAACTTCGATCGAAATAACACATTCAAAATACTCACACGAAGGCGAGCTCAGAGATTACAACATTCCACAAATTTTATATTACAAGGTTCAACATAAATTTATTATTAGAGACCAAGTTCCAATTCGTAAAAACAAAGTACTTCAGAGTTCAAAAGTAAAAGAGTTCTTCAGAGTTCATTGCAGCGGAAAACAGACGATAATAAACTACTCGAGGATACATGATGTCTCGATGAAGCCCGTACAAGACATCACTCGACATTATCATCATTGGCCGAGGGACGCATCCCATTCCACCAACCAACCAGGAGGAAGCGTACATGGCCAAGTCAAGCTGGCAATCATATCCTCAAAAGTCTTACCTAAAAATAAAGCAACAAGCAAGGCTGAGTATACTAATACTCAGCAAGGCTTACCCGACTAGTGGAATATACTTAGCCAACTCCTAGACATACAAGGCTTTTGGCTTGAGGGGTTTGTTTTGCCAAAAAACATCCACAAGTAGGTCCTTACTTTCAAATTTTAGCTCCAAGTTCTAGTTTTCTTAACCATTCCAGGTAAGCATCTATCCAATATCATACATGGTGAAAGAATTTAATTTGCATTCAACATGATTAATTATCATCATTGTTCCTCTTCTTACTCTATGTGGTAAAAGGGTCAAGCAGTCTCAATGGCCGCGAAAAAGGATGATTTTGTATCAAATTTTTTAACCTTGCAAGGCAGACCTAAACACACGTCACGTGGTTACTCCCAGAGTCAGCAACTTTTCCCCTTTCTTCCCGGGTTGTGGATCAGGGCCACCATCCGAGACTACAGAACCCAGCTCTGGACCCACCATGTCCGTGCATGGAACCGAAGTTGGGAGGGTGAGGGTGCTGTACACTTGCCGGTCCAATCAGGTACTTAAGCTTACCGATTACCATATTCTCGGCATGTGGTTAGTACGTTGAAATGCTTAACTACCACTACCACACACTGCGGCCTTAGTAATTTTCACTAAACAGACGGGGCCTCAATCATCAACATGAACATCGTACCATAGCCCCGTCCGTCGATCTTATGATTGTAGCAATGTGCATCCAACTTTTTCCATAGCATTCTTTTGGCAAATAGAACCTATTGCAAAATTTTCACATGCAGATCTACTGTACAACATCATGAACAAGTGCATCTACCAATTTATTGCCCAAATCAAGATTCATCAAGAACTACTTCTAGGGACCAGCACTGGACTTAAAATTTTTACACCAACACTAGAATCACATTTATATTCTACCATAAAAATTTTATGTCATTTCATTGCCCTAAACTTTATTTATGATAAAAGACAAGTACAACTAGTTTTAAAACACTATTAAGCATGAACCCATTTCTACAGCAAAAACTTCAAACTTAAACATATCATATTATGGTTCCAGGGTGTAGATCTATTCTCAAGAATTCCAAAAAGTCCTCATTTACCATTTTACGATTTTTTTGTGATTTTAGATTGAATTTACAAGTTGCAGATTCAAACAATAACAACTGAGATTTCTCTTACGAGCAGGTCCCTGAGTTTTTGCACTAAAGATCCTAGAAAGATTTGGGCGATTGCAATGTCACCTTTGGCCGGGGCTGTGCCCATTGCCGGCCAAAATCCGGCGAAGAGGCTCGCTGGCGGCGAGGGAGAAGAGGGGAAGGGGGGCAAGACGAAGTCGAGGGCTACCCGGGGATGTGCTGTGTTTGGGCTGGGAGTGGCCGTAGGGTGGTCGGCGACGGGAGCAGCAGCTCAGGTGAGGTGCAGCCGGTATTCCGGCGAGCTCCGGTGAGGTGGGTGGCAGGGCTCGGGCTGGGAAGCTTCAGCGGGCTGAGGGCAACCCTTTCAGAGGCTCGGCTTGGGTCGGAGATGGCCGGAAGTGGGGACGCGACGTGGAGGTCTGGGCGGCTACAGCAATGGCATAGGCGGCACTCTGTTCGCGTGTGCAGGGCTGTGCGCGGCCTTTTATAGGCTTCGGAGGCGAGGGAGGAGAGGGTGGGCGAGCTGCGGAGGCCGACATGGGGGGGGGGGGGTGGGGGGGCTCCCCATTGGTGACGAGGGCGGTGTTAGGGCGCGACATGACGCTCGGCAGCACACACAGCGCCATTGGCCGGGCAGGATTTGGCGTGTGGGGGAGGAAGATCGCACGAGGCGCGATTGGGCGAGCTGGGGCGGTGCAACAGCGTCGTAGGGGATTGGGTTGGCCCCTAGCGCTGGGCAGGAATCGCCGGCGATGTGGCTGCCGAGCTCTATCCAGTGTGTGTGGGGGGGAAGGGAGAGAGGGAGCTGAGAGAGAAAAAGAAAAAAGTTTAGGGCTGAAACGTAAATTCAAAATTTTCTCAGACTTTTCTTTGGCAGCTCAAAAAATCTCCGAACATGAAAGGATCTCAATATGTTAAACCTTAAAAATCTCTGAAAAATAATCATATTTTAATAGTAGCTGCCTGACTAAGTTTATAACAAGTTTTTTGTTTAAAACTTCTGCAGAAAACTGTACTAAGAGGGCATAAAAATTTATGTGGCAGAAGTGCTATTTCTAGATACAAAACTGACACATCAAAGTTTCTGTTGTTTCTCAATATCCTCATGCCCAGAAATTTTCAAATTTTTAACAGCAGGTAGTATATAAGTTTTGAAACAAAACTCTGAATATGCACTTCTTTAGAATAGCTCATTTTCTATGCTCAATAAATTCATCTTTCTAGGTATGACAAAAATGTGACAGATTTGCTAGATAAACCTTATGTGATATGATCTTGTGCATGCATGAACCTTTTTACTCTTAATCCACACATAACATATTTCCATTTATTTTTTACGTGACATGATGCATGCACGTCCTTATCGTAATCGTCCCGGCCGTGCCTGTTGCGGGCGATCGTGATGCCGAGGCAGGGTTTGCGGATACCTTGGGTGTGTCAGTGGCCCCGGTCCCTAAGTTACCACCCCACGGTGGTCGAGGCAGGTAGCGAACAGAAGGTGATTCTGACGGGTGGTGGCAATAGTGAAAGGAGATCTCCCACCACTCTAGCGCCGTCCGCGAGGGAGGGGAATGCACCTCCCGCAGGTGAGACGGCTACTACCTCGTCCTTGTCGACGACGACCTTGGCAAGGACCGTTCTAGAGCCCCACGATCTCCCCCCGAAGGTCGAAGGGGCGGCCGGACCCCCGAGCACGGTTTCCCTGGCATGGGCGCAAGCCATGATGGAGGCAGCGTCGGCGATCCTAGTTTGTCCTGCTCTGGCCGACAGGCCACCGCGAGTGCAGGCGCTACGGTTCCTAGAGGAGGGCTTGCGTCGGCGGGAAGAGCAACTACAGCTGCTGGCAAGGACCTTACACGGCGCGAGGAAGCCTTGGTGACACAAGAACGCCACGTTGAGTTGGAACGGGACTCTCTTGCCACGCGCGATCAAGGCCTTGAAGCTCGATCGGGTCAGCTATAGGAGGCCCAAACCCTAATCTGACAGCGGGAATCCCAGTTGGTCAAGGAGGAGAAGGCGCTCCGGCAGCGGTCGACAGCGGTCGATGAGCGGCGTGCAGGTCTGGATCGCCGTGAAAGGGAGCTCAAACGGCGAGAGGGCATCGCTGCGGCTGCCCTTGATTGGGTAGTGGCGGCTCAGCATGAGGCGACCAAGCAGATCAATGCCGCCCATTTGGAAGCAGCTATCACAATCCACGACGCCCGCATCAGCCATGGGATGGAGCTCCAGAGGGTGCAGGACGCTTTCATTGCTCAGCTCCGAGTGGCCACTCATCGTGCGGACATGGCGGGAGTTAGGGCATCAGAGGCGAAGGCACGAGCGACCATGTTGGAGGCCCACGCTGCGAAGGTGCGGCTGCGCGACGATATGCTGGAGTGTCAGTTACGCCAGGTGTGGGAGGAAGCGGGCGCCTTGATCGTGGCCGCCATCGGGAACCTCCAACGCGAGGCGTTTCAAGCATTTCAGACCCTGCTGCGACATTGCCGGGACACTTGGGAGGCCGCAGGCCTTGGTGCTGTTCATTACCCTCCCCTTGGAGGGGAGGAGAGTGCCTACCTGCCAGGTCTGGTACCCTGGCTAACGCTTCTGGTGGAGCGCTTGGAGTCATTGGAGACCTACATTCAGAAGTCCATCGAGGCGAGCTCCCGGGAGGTAGCATCTAGCGCGGTGGAGTTTGCCTTGGCAAGCTTATGGAGTCATACCCCAAACACGCCCCTGGGGTGGACTTGGGAGAGCATCGCCCCTAGTGATGAGGAAGCGGCCCGCGATGCTGTCTGTTACCTGGCAGCGGATGTGGTGGGTATGTTTTCTGCTGCTGGGGCCAAGGACCCACCGTAGACGTGGACCAGGGTGACGGCGCCTTTGACCCAGTCGCTAGCAAGTAGGGCCCCCTCCCCGGCGCCATCGCGTGCCTTGTATTGGAACTCTTGGGGGAGGGCGACAAGCCCTTGGCTTTTCGCCTTTATTTGTACCTGTTTCCCAGTGTCTTTCCATATTTGCGGTCGTGTCACGACCGCCTGCCGTGGCGAGTGGGGCCTGCTTGTGGATGAGGCCGAGGGATGGGGAATCCACCCTCGGACCGGTGGGGGCTTCCGTGGTCCCTTCGGGATCTTTGTTCGCCCCCGATCCAGCTTGCCGACCTATAAAAGACAAGGCGGCAGGGCTTCTTCTCCCCCAACAAGCCATGGGTCATCTAGATCTTCTCCAGTTCCCGGCCTATCCAGGGTGTCTGCCCCCTGGGGTTTCTTCCGTTGAGGGCGCTCTGTCACCCGCAAAGCATTCAAGGGGCGCTGGCATGGCCAGCTCCCCTCCTTCTTAGTGTAGTTGAGTCGGATTGAGGACGCGTCACTGCCCCGGGAGCCATGGCTTGATTGGAGCGTTGAGGAGGTGACCCTTTGGCGTGCTCGGCATCATCTCGGAGAACTCTCCCTTCCTTCCTTCTCCCTCTCTCTCAAACATAGCTGAGAGGGATTGAAGGGAGGGCTTGTCCATCGTGGAGTCCATGGCAACCGTACGGGGGTTCTTCATCCTTGAAACCCCCGAGGAAAATGCTGATGCTGGGACTAACGCTGGTCCATTTGGTGGTGCCGCTGCTCTACTACTTCGACTGGTGGAGCGGCGGCTGCACCTAGGCCAACGGCCTTTGCCGTCACCGACGAGCTGCAACATCACGGGGTGGCTCCACCATCCCTGGTTGTTGCTGTTGCTGGTACCGGGTGGAGGGCTTGCGTGTCTTTTTCATCCTCCCCAGTGCCAGCAGTTGCTTCTTCTTTGGCTGTCTGCAGAGCGTGGGCAGCGTCATGCTCCTCTTGCAAGTGTTGAGGTTGTCAGATCGAGTTCCGGCAACCCGAACACGGCCTCGGCGAGAGCGCACTGTTGCTCTGGGAAGTGGTGTTGGTGCAAGCTATTGGAAGGTGAAGCTTCCTAGCTTTTTCTCCACCCCACGCATCCCGAGCTGCAGGGCGATCTCACCTTTACCCTTCCCTCGCTCATGGTTGGTGCGCGCGGGGGCTTCGGCTGCTGATCCACCTGAATGGGGTCGGCGGGGGCTGCCAGAGTTGGTGGAGATGCCACCGCCCGCCTTGACCGTGGCGTGGAACTCCCTTGTGGGAGCGCATGGGTGCACCCGATCTGACCATGGTTGCAGGAGCTGGCTCCTTACAACCTGACCGGATCGGTCTTTGCCTTCTTCCCAGCTCGTACCCGGGGGATTCCTCACGACAGCTTCATGTATCTTGCTATGGCCACTTAGTAGCCATAGATGGTGTACCTCTTGCTTGCATCTATGTACTTGTAACAAGAAGTATATGAAGTTCCCTTTTTGGGGATCCCGGGATCCCGGACCCTAGCTAGCAGGCGGCCTTTTGTGTGTGGAAAACATATTTCTTAGTTCTGTTCATGCTTTGATTTCCATCCCAGGATAAGTCATTGTGTACTAATCGAGACCCCTTGCCAACATGAGCGTGTGGTGGCGAGCGTGTAGGATTCCCGGTGGGCAACTGATCCCGGGGTCCGGGGACCAAGCAAGGAGTCGGAGTTGTCCGGGAAGAGCCTGTTTAGCCCCCAGCCAACAAATCATTCTATAGGCAAGTTTGCTCTTTCGTGGTACGTGCCGAATATCCACTAGAGATAAAGAAATCTTTCCAAGAAAAAGTTTCAAAATTTAGAAAAAGTGCTGAATTTACAGAATCAAAGGGTAGCCATATGTGTGGGAGCCCCCGGCCTAGTATCGCGTGGAAACCGGTCCGCGGGGTACTTGGCCCTCATGCCGGAGCACTAGGACTCCCTATCTAAGTAGAAAAAAAGCTTTCAAAATGCATGTAAAAAAGATTTTACCGAATTATTGAAATTGAAATAGATGGGTAATTGTACATAGGTGGGAGTCCCTGGCCAAGTACTGTGTGGAAGCTGGTCCACGAGGTACTTGCCCTCCATGCCGGGACATTAGGACCCCCCCTATCTACGGACAGAACTTACGGAGATGCTCAATGTTCTAGACGTTGGGTACCTGCATCCCATCCTTGTCAGTGAGCCTGAATACTCTGGGCCGACGTTCTTCCGTAACGCGGAAAGGGTCCTCCCACATGGGGGAGAGCTTGTTCTTCCCCTTCCGCAACTGGAACCGACTGTTGACGGTCCTTAAATGCAAAATCCGACCGTCAATGATACTCATAAAGAAAGGAAAACCATGCCTCTTACTCACATATTTGTACCATTAGTCTAGTTCCACAGCTGTATTATCGGTTCACCTATTTTAGGGATACAAGTCTGCAATAAGATGAAAACACGAAGAATACGCAGCAACACAAGCACAGAAGATCATCCGCTGCATCACACTTACACGGAGGACCCACATGGCAGACCAAACCGACGTGTTAAGGCGGCAAACACCAAAGGATAGGATCAAGACCCACCTATCAGTGCCTGGACCAAAGGCTGTTGCCAGAGGTGGCAGAGGGGGTCGGCCGCACCTGCCCCGCCTCCTGTCCAGGTGCCCTTTGACGGGAAGCATGATCTGATCCCTTAGAGGTCGATTTGAGGTGTTTCCATGTATACTTCGCCTAGGAACCGCCTTTGGAGGAGTATAAAAGGAGGAGGAGCCCTCACATTCAACACACAACCACTTGGAGCCATTCTCTTCTATTCTCACTTGTGACTTGTAATCCTTAGGGTAGTGGAGCTAGGCTAGAATCCTCTCTTAGCGAATCCAGTCGTCCTCGGGATCGGAGAGCAATCCTCGGTCCTTGGTATGGCTTTGTATTCAACTTGTCGGTATCTCATTCATAATATAAAGCTGAGCTTTGGTTGTTATGTTATCTTGATAGTCTATCATGCTTATGCCTGTTATGCTATCTTGGTAATATGTCATGCCTTGGCTTGTTGCTTCATTAGTTATACTCTTTATATGCTTAGGCCAGATGATCTGGGTAAGGATATCGGCTCGCCGTGCCTTTGGGCTTGCCTTAGTGTTTTACTTATCCATCCGAAGGGTGGGAGACCCGGGGACACTAAGGTAGTGACCTCATACACAGGCATGGTGCTCGGGTTTGTTGGATCCTTCGGATATGCCCGTGCTCCACGGTATTGTAGGGGTAGACCGCAGAAGGTGACAGCTCTGTTGGTTTGCCATGACGTCTCGTCATGGTTAGCGAAGTCCCCCACATTCGGGTTCGGGGTAGGAGTTCTTGCAAAGATGTAACGTCCTAGATGTACTCCGGGACGGGACATTCTCCCTGATATCCCTATTTTCCCGGCACCTGCAGTTCTAAGCATGTTTAGTGTGTAACCTTTGCTTGTATGAATAGATGCTATTAGGACCTTGTTGTATGCCTATGCTTCCGCTAACCCGTAGGCTTATTCGTTTATTCTTTATCCTGAGTTTGGCCCAGTGTGTGTGTCACATTACGCTATTCATATCATTTATCTTGCCTTACTGTCGGTGTTTTACCGGCAAGCCTACCTAGGAATTCCCTAAGGTAGTTTACTTGTGGTTATGGTGTCGTCGAGATCAGGAACTCGATGGTACAAGGAACACAAGGTTTTAGACAGGTTCGGGCCGCTGTATGTGTAATACCCTACATCCTATATGGTTTGTATTGCCTTGAGGTTATGTGTTATGCTTTGAAGGGGTTCTTGCCCGCCCTTATATAGTCTGGGGAGCCAGGGTTACATGGAAGTCCTAGTCCTTTACGAGCTTAGGAGTCCTACCCGAGTACTTTCGGGTAGTTTCCTTCTGTACCGACTAGTTGTACTCGTGTTCGAGTACTTTTACAGTATGGATAAGGTATGGGACATGCCCCACCCTTACTGTAGAGTATTCTACGCCACATGTGCAGTCCCGTTGCCCTAGGTCTAATAAGCCCCCGAGCTCTTCATAGCCGAGTTCTGCACGCTACGAGTACTTCTGAAGTCATCCTTAGGTTTCTTCTGAAACTCCATCTTGAAGGTGTCTTCCGAGTACTTTCCTTGGTTGCTCGAGGCTGTGAGGTGCTCTAGCTACGAGTACTTTCAAGTCTTTCTTTCTATGGGGTGCGATGCAAATCGCACTACATATGGAATAGCCCCCGAGCCTTAGGTTGAATTGAAGAATTAGGCTGAGGGTCAAATTAGTCTTGAATGTTCTTTCTTATCTTCCAAATATTTTTGAAAAATAAGTCATTGATGACACGTGTCCCGCAGCCCCCGAGCCTTGAATCCAAATCCCGAGGTTTGGAAAAAAGATCCAAAAGAACGTGGCATACTGAACAGTGTTATGTACAAAATGTGTGTAAAACGTGTGACTTGCCTTGATGGTAAGCTTTAGGAATTAATTGGTTCAAAATTTGAAAAACCCCTTCTTTCGGGATAAGATCTGATGAATCCGGCCTAGGTGGGGTCTGCCGAGGCCCAATAAATTAAGGTTCCCCGGACCCCAACAGTTCTTAGGCACACCCACTCGGGGAAAGGCCCAATCTCCCTAAAAGACTAGTCCAATAGGGGAAGGGTGGCTCTCCCTTTTAAGGTGACTTCCCCCTCCCAAGCTAAGCAAGGTGGGATTATTCAGAGGCTCACACGGTCGCCGCCCGACTACAACTGGGCCACTTGTGATGCATCCGGCCCAGGTGGGGTTGGCCGAGGCCCAATAAATTAAGGTTGCCCGGATCCCAACAGTTCTTAGGCACACCCACTCGGGGAAAGGCCCAATCTCCTTAAAAGACTAGTCCAATAGGGGAAGGGTGACTCTCCCTTTTAAAGTGGCTTCCTCCTCCCAAGCTAAGCAAGGTGGGATTATTCAGAGGCTCACACGGTCGCCGCTCGACTACAACTGGGCCACTTTGTCCCCTTTGTTGCGTCTTTGCTAGCGGGTAATAGTGGAGGATGTCCTCATCATTCCCACCCCCTTAAACAAAGGTCCAGCTCTGATACCAAATGATGAATCCGGCCCAGGTGGGGTTGGCCGAGGCCCAATAAATTAAGGTTGCCCGGATCCCAACAGTTCTTAGGCACACCCACTCGGGGAAAGGCCCAATCTCCCTAAAAGACTAGTCCAATAGGGGAAGGGTGACTCTCCCTTTTAAAGTGGCTTCCTCCTTCCAAGCTAAGCAAGGTGGGATTATTTAGAGGCTCACACGGTCGCCGCCCGACTACAACTGGGCCACTTTGTCCCCTTTGTTGCGTCTTTGCTAGCGGGTAATAGTGGAGGATGTCCTCATCAACTTGGCCCCCTTTGTTGCGTCTTTGCCAGCGGGTAATAGTAGAGGATGTCTTCATCATTCCCACCCCCTTAAACACGGGCCCAGCTTTGATACCAAATGATGAATCCGGCCCAGGTGGGGTTGGCCGAGACCCAATAAATTAAGGTTGCCCAGACCCCAACAGTTCTTAGGCACACCCACTCGGGGAAAGGCCCAATCTCCCTAAAAGACTAGTCCAATAGGGGAAGGGTGGCTCTCCCTTTTAAGGTGACTTCCTCCTCCCAAGGTAAGCAAGGTGGGATTATTCAGTGGCTCACACGATCGCCGCTCGACTACAACTGGGCCACTTGGCCCCCTTTGTTGCGTCTTTGCCAGCGGGTAATAGTGGAGGATGTCCTCATCAAGATCCCCGAAAAAATGGTTAATCAAATAAACTCCCCAAAACTCTTCACAATTACCGCTCAAAACAAATCATATTTAGGAAAAAACTCTTCGACTTCTGAACAGTAGATCTGGGCCTACCCGCTGGCTATTTAACCGCGTGGTGGCCCTTGGGTTTTTACCCCTTCACTCACTGCCTTAGCCATTTCGCCTTCCATTGCTCCTGCGCCATCAGCCATTTAGATCTAGGGCTTGAGAACCCCATCGAGCCCGCCTTCCTCCCTTGGCTAAACTAGCCGGAGAGTTCATCTTCTTCATCAGTGACTGCTCGTGCCCCTCTCTTGAAGCCCCCGAGCATATGCGAGTGAAGCGGCTCATGACTTTGAAGAAGATGGGCAACAAGAGGCAGGTGACCAAGGAAAAGAAGGAGGAGTCTAGCAGCGGCGACTGGGAATGCAATAAGTGCACCCGCTAGAACCTCATTAATTTGGTTGCTCAGGGCCTTCTTCAGGGGGAGGAGGTGATTCAGTGGAAACCCTCCTTCCGCAAGTTTTATCCTCAAGAGGATGTAGAATAGATAGTAATCTTCGAACATTTTGTCGAAAGGGGATTGGCCTTCCCCGCTTCCGATTTCTTCCATGGACTTCTTTATCATTGGGGTATTCAGATTCATCATCTGAACCCTAACTCCATCGTCCACCTCTCCATCTTTGTTCATTTTTGTGAGGCTTTTCTTGGCATCGAGCCACATTTCAATCTTATTCATTATTTCTTCCATCCGCGCCAACAACCCTCTGAAGAGAAACAATATTTGGTTGGTGGGGCCGGTCTCTAGTTCAAGCAGGGAAAGGAGAAGGAGTACCTCGAGTACAAACTACCCACAAACCAGTTGGGCTGGAGAGCATTGTGGTTTTATGTTGGAAATCATCAACCTGCACTGCCAAAGCGAACTCCAGGGAATGCAGTGTGGAGGCGTGAGTGGAATGAGAAACTGCCGCCAAACCAAATGCTGTAGGTCGATGAGTTGCTTGAGTTGATCGCTGCTCATAAGTTGATGGGTGTGATCGGCGCATCTGTTATTATTTCAATGTTCAAGCGACGCATTCAGCCGCTGCAGAAGAGGTGTAGGCTTGGATTCGATTACTTGGGTAGTAATGATCCTTCCTGCCTTACTTCAGATGTTCTTCCGGCACAGACGGCTTTTGGCCATGTTCAACGAGTACTACTCGATGTGAACAAGGTGCCATATGTCCCGAAGCTGTACCGCGCGGATAATCAACCACCACCGGTATGTGTAATATGCCCTTCGAGTACTTGTAAGCTCGTGTTGCCGCAAACTGTAACTGACTATCACGTTGTTCTGATGTTTTGCAGGGACACATTGATTTGTACCGGTGTCCTGCTCTGTATCCTGATATCCCTCTGTCAGACCCGGGGCAACGGGATTGCACACGTGGCATAGAACATTCTAGAGTAAGGGGTGGGGCATGTCTCATACCTTATCCATATGTAAAGTACTCGTAAGCTAGTACAACTAGTCGGTACAGAAGGAAACTACCCGAGAGTACTCATTTAGGACTCCTAAGCTCGTACCAGACTAGGATTTCCATGTAACCCTATCCCCCCAGGATATATAAGGGCGGATAGGGACCCCTCCAAAGCACAATGAGCATAGATCATAACCTCTAAGGCAATACAAACCACACATGACATAGGGTATTACGCTCTCGGTGGCCCGAACATGTCTAAACCCTTGTGTTCCTTGCACCATCGAGTTCCTGATCTCGGCGACACCCTACCTTCAATCTAGGGGTGTTCATCGAAGATCCGCCGGAGAATTTGATGGCGACGTTCAACTTCACCAGCGCTGTGCTCCCTGTGGGCACAACCTTCGTCTTCGGCTCCTAGGTCTGTGTCTCCAACGGCACAGGCGACTTCCGTCGGCACCTTGTCGATGACAAGCCGGAGGCACGTGCAGCAACCTCCAGCAGCGACCTCGATGAGTTTGTTGACAATCTCGGCGAGGTGTTGCTCCCTGACCCCGCCAGGGAGATCGAGAAGCTGTCCATTTTTGACGCGACTCTGACTCATGCTGCACCAGGCTTCCCCGGATCGGACTCGACTCCATCTGGGGAACGCGTGACCGATTCCCGTTCGGTTTGCGCAACGCGGCTACTGTCTACCAGGAGGCCACCAAGTCCGAATCCTACTCCGCATTGGAGAAGGATCTGGATGAACTACTCGAGCTCGGGGAGAAGGACGCCACCGCATGTCGGGAGGCCCCTATCTTTGATGACTATGACTCGGACTCCGATCCCGAGGTCGAACCCTGCTCGGGTAGCCAGGGATTAGTTATAACCTCCACCCCGGAGGTTCGCTTCATGTACTGGAAGGGCATGAAACCCTCCAAACTACTCGGAGACGACGAAAGACTAGTCGCTCACCTTGATTCCCTGCCTTTTCAAGAGGGCAGACCACTCGGTGAGTGTACCCCCAGCGGAACTGTACTCGTGGACTACAGCTCCGACGACCCATCCATCCACCGCTACATCTTCATGGTGGAATCCGATGAGTACAGCGACAGGCACCGCAACGAAGTGCCAGAGAAAATATCGCAGGATGAACACACCGCGGATCACGCCAATTACACTGTGGAAGAGCGTGCTGTTCGCCGGCTACGCAATAGGATGCGTGCCAAGCGCAGAAGGGACGCCAATAAACGCCGCAACCGCGCCCAGCGCAACCTCGAGGTAGAGTTCGCGGCAGCACAAGATGCGGGTTTCAACACTCCTGTCGCTAACATCGCCATTATAACCGCAGTGCTAGCAGGTAACCCTGACCCGCAAGTCCAGACAGCCCTGCGCTTGGCCCAGAAAGCACTCATCCAGATCAACCAGCAAAACTCGATGCCCTCGGTCTCATAAAGGCGTAAGGACCAAGGTGAAAGCCAAGCTAGCAGAACACCTGGGGGCCACCCCAGGCGCCAAGCTGCTCCATCCAACAACCACTAGTAGGGGAGCCGCCCCGCTGCTCCGCACGGGAGCCGCCCTGCTGCTCCCCAAGGAAGCCGCCAAGCTCCCCAAGCATCCGTTGGCAACTACCACCGCTCAGAGCTCGAGAAGAAGCCAACGGGAGACCCCTGCGACGAGATTAAGGCCAGGATTGACGCCCGCTCCATCATCAACAGCCGGAGGAGGGAACGTGCCGGAGCCAAGGGGAACGCCGCGTGTGGGATGGCAATGATCGCTTCCCTGTGTTCTCCCCCCGCTTTGACTACTACAAGTACCCGGAGGGATTCAAACCTATCGGCATCACCAAGTATGATGGTAAGCAATCCCCTCAGCAGTGGGTACGTATCTACTCGACAGCCATTGAAGTTGCAGGCGGGACCAACACCACCAAGGTCGCCTACTTCCCGATGGTCTTGGAGACCGCTCCACTCACATGCCTGGAGAGCCTCACCAAGGCTCGCGAATGTACTCATCGACGGAGGCAGCGGACTCAACATCATCTTCGCGAGTACTTTAAGGAAGATGGGGGCGAACTTCTTTGACAAGCTCACTCCCAGCAAGGTTCCCTTCTACGGCATCGTACTTGGGAACGCAGCTACGCCACTTGGCAGGTGGTGCTTCCTGTCACCTTTGGGATGAGAGAAAACTACCGTACCGAGTACATCAAGTTCGAAGTGGCCAACTTTGAAATTTCGTACAACGCCATACTTGGCAGACCGACAGTGGCCAAGTTCATGACCGTACCACACTACGTGTACTTACTCCTGAAGATGCCAGGAAAGAACGGTGTCCTCACCTTCCGCGGCGATCTGGAGAAGTCCTACGACTGTGACTAGAAGGCCATCGAGTATGCCTCGACTACCCGTGTACCAGATACTTCAGGAGAAGTACTCGCGGTTGCGGAGAAGCTCTCTGAAGTGGATCTGGAGGTTTCCCAGAAGAAGGCTAACCACTCGAAGGTACAACCCGTTGGCAAACTTGTACTAAAGACCATCCAGCTCTAGGAGGGAGACTCGTCCAAGACAGCTCTGATCGGGTCACAACTCGACCCAAAATAGGAAAGCGTGCTCATCAGTTTTCTTAATGCCAACTGAGACATATTTGCGTGGAAACCAGTGGATATGCCAGGGGTGCCCAAGGAACTGATCGAGCATAGTTTAAAAGTATATCCTGATGCTACCCCTAAAAAGCAGCGTCTCCGTAGATTCGCTCAGGATAAGCGGGAAGCAATCAAAAAGGAGTTGGCTAAACTACTCGCGACTTGTTTCATCAAAGAGGTGTACCACCCAGAGTGGGTTGCCAATCCTGTCCTTGTAAAAAAGAAGAATAATAATGAATGGAGAATGTGTGTTGATTAGACCGATCTCAACAAGCACTGCCCGAAGGATCACTTTGGGCCGCGCATTGATCAAGTAATCGACTGCACTGCCGGCTGCTTACTACTCTGCTTCCTTGACTGCTACTCGGGCTACCATCAGATTGCCCTCAAGGAAGAAGATCAAATCAAGACCGCCTTCATCATGCTCTTTGGGAGTTATGCCTACAAGAATATGTCCTTCGGGCTTAACACGGGGGCTACATACCAGCGGGCGATACAAATGTGTTTCGCAGACCAACTACACCGCAATGTCGAGGCCTATGTGGTTGACGTGGTCGTTAAGACCAGAATTCCCGAGGACCTCATTGCGGACCTGGGGGAAAAGTTCAACAGCCTCCGGAAGTTCCAATGGAAGCTCAACCCGACGAAGTGCGTTTTTAGTGTACCATCAGGGAAACTACTCGGGTTCATCATCAGTCACAAAGGGATTGAGGCTAACCCAGAGAAGATCACCACCATCACCGATATGAAGGCTCCAACAACGATCAAGGACGTGTAGAAGCTGACAGGGTGCATGGCGGCATTGAACAGGTTCATATCAAGACTTGGAGAACGGGGCCTTCCCTTCTTCAAGCTCCTGAAGCAGAAAGACACATTCCACTGGACGGAGGAAGCTGAGCAGGCACTGCAGGACCTCAAGCAACACCTACAGTCGCCTCCCATCCTCATAGCACCACGTCCAGGAGAGAATCTGCTGATGTACATCGCCGCAACTACTCATGTCATCGACACAGCAATTGTGGTGGAGCACAACGAGAAAGGCCACGCATTTGGAATGCAGAGGCCAGTTTATTTCATCAGCGAAGTACTCTCTAAGTCGAAGGTTCGTTACCCTCCAATTCAGAAACTACTTTACGCAATACTTGCTACATCAAGGAAGCTCCGCCACTACTTCGACGAGTACAAGATCTCAGTTGTTACTGATTTCCCGTTAGCGGATATACTCCACAACCGGAATGCCACTAGTCGCATATCCAAGTGGGCAGTAGAACTGGGAGCCCTCTCAATCAACTTCAAGCCAAGAACAACCATCAAATCCCAAGCATTGGTTGGTTTCATGGCCGAGTGGCGAGAAAATCAAGTGCCAACACCAGCCAGCCGACCAGAGCATTGGACGATGTACTTCGATGGGTCGCTCAAGCTCGAGGGCGGCGGGGCTGGAGTACTTTTCATCTCTCCGAAGGGTGAACAACTAAAATATGTCTTGCAAATCCTTTGGAAGGTGTCCAAAAACGAGGCTGAGTACGAAGCGTTACTACACGGGCTCCGCCTGGCAGTTTCCCTGTAATGGCGACCCGCTAGGGTTTGATTCCCGATCTTTCGATGAGAGGTGTGGATAACTCGATTGGTCGATGGAGGCGACGTTCACGGCCCGACTACAGCCTTCCAAGCTGCGCTTAGCAACCGATACACCCCCTCCAATGGCTGTCGCGATCTTGTGGAGCGCGGCACCCGGCCACTAGGGCACTCGTCCTGCAAGCAATCGAAGAACTAGCAAGAACAAGTATGACAAGTACTGAATTTACTAGATATAAATGAAGGTTTCACACGCAATCTCAATAATGGTGGGGTTCCGAAGACAAGAAGACGGGCGGCTGATCCAGCACGCGCGCTTGCAAGCAAGTAGCGAAGGCTAAACTTGATCTAAACAAAACCCAAGCATCCTTGGCGGCGGCTAAGGGGTATAAGTACGTGGGAGGACGACCACAGGGGTGTTGGGGTCGTACTCCAACCCTAGGACGCGTCCGTAATGGACTCAACTTGATACACGGCCCATTGGACCAAAACAGGGTGACGCAGCACCATGGGCAGAAACGGACTCTGTATTAATTTAACGATTGCGGCCGACTCGTAATAGATATGGCTATGAGGCCGGATCCGTTTGAAAGAAGACTTCATAAGCTTTCCACGAAGTACTTGAACGCCCCAATCCGAGTTTATATGCGACCGTGGTGTCCGTCACAAGTTGGTACTGTTCTGCAGTCCGAATCCAGCTTGCGCGAATCCGTTTCCCTTTCGGCCGCCTCCTTGGTTCCTAAGCAAAACAAGAGTACACGGGTCTCCATGGTCTAAACATGATGCACATGAGCTTAGATTTGAACTCACCTGATGATTAAGTTGATGCGCACGAGCACGAGTAATAGGACCAGCAATAGGTACTTGTGTCGGAGTGGATGTATCGTTGGTGTTGGTGTCCTCATCATCCTCCCCTTCTTGCATTTGAGTCGTCCTCGACTCAAGCTCATCTTCCTCTCCCAAATATGGCTTCAAATCTGCAATGTTAAATGTGGGACTAACCCCAAAATCCGCAGGCAGATCGAGCTTATATGCATTATCATTGACTTTCTCTAGCACTTTAAATGGTCCATCAGCCCGAGGTAGCAATTTAGATTTTCTCAATTCAGGAAACCTTTCCTTTCTCAAATGCAGCCAAACTAAATCTCCAGGTTCAAACTTTAGTTCCTTCCTACCTTTATCACCAGCAATCTTGTATTTAGCATTCATGCGCTCTATGTTTTCTTTAGTTGTTTCATGCAGTTTTAACATCAATTCGGCACGCTTAGTAGCATCAAAATTCGTTTTTTCAGAAAATGGCAAAGGCATTAAATCAATAGGAGCACGAGGCAAGAAACCATATACAATCTGAAATGGGCACATCTTTGTAGTAGAATGCAGCGATCGATTATAAGCGAATTCAATATGAGACAAACAATCTTCCCACATCTTAATGTTCTTCTTTAAAACAGCCCTTAACATAGTAGACAAAGTCCTATTAACCACTTCAGTTTGACCATCAGTTTGCGGATGACATGTAGTAGAAAACAACAATTTAGTTCCCAATTTAGCCCATAAAGTCTTCCAAAAATAACTAAGAAATTTAGCATCACGATCAGAAACAATTGTGTTGGGCACACCATGCAAACGAACAATTTCCCGAAAGAACAAATCAGCAATGTGAGAAGCATCATCAGTTTTATGACATGGTATGAAATGGGCCATCTTAGAAAATCTATCAACAACCACAAACACACTATCACGTCCCTTCCTAGTCCTAGGCAATCCTAACACAAAATCCATAGAAATATCTTCCCAAGGAGCACTAGGAACAGGTAGAGGCAAATACAAACCATGTGGATTCAATCGTGATTTAGCCTTTTGACATGTCGTGCAGCGAGCAACAAATCTCTCCACATCTCTTCTCATCTTTGGCCAAAAGAAATGACCAGCAAGTATATCTTCCGTTTTCTTTGCTCCAAAATGCCCCATTAAGCCACCTCGATGCGCTTCCTGCAACAATAACAAGCGAACGGAGCTAGCTGGAATGCATAGCTTGTTAGCTCTAAAGACAAACCCATCACTAACGATGAATTTGTTCCATCCCTTCCCCTCTTTACAATGCAGCAACACATCTTTAAAATCAGCATCATTAACATATTGATCTTTAATCGTTTCCAATCCAAATATTTTGTAATCAAGTTGGTTCAACAAGGTGTATCTCCTAGACAATGCATCAGCAATTATATTCTCTTTCCCTTTCTTGTGCTTAATAATATAAGGAAAAGATTCAATAAATTCAACCCACTTAGCATGTCTACGGTTCAATTTTCCTTGACTACGAATATGTTTTAAAGATTCATGATCTGAATGAATAACAAACTCTTTGGGCCATAGATAATGCTGCCATGTTTCTAATGTGCGAACAAGAGCATACAATTCCTTATCATAAGTAGAATAATTCAGAACAGGCCCGCTCAATTTTTCACTGAAATAAGCAATAGGTTTGCCTTCTTGTAACAAAACACCACCCAAACCAATGCCACTAGCATCACATTCAAGCTCAAAGGTTTTATTAAAATCAGGGAGTTGGAGGAGAGGTGCATGTGTCAACTTATCTTTCAGAGTGTTGAAGGAGTTCTCTTGTGTTTTACCCCAACTAAAAGGCACTCCCTTCTTTGTAAGCTCATTCAAAGGCGCGGCAATGGTGCTGAAGTCCTTCACAAAACGACGATAGAAACCAGCAAGTCCTAGGAAACTCCGCACTTGCGTGATAGTCTTCGGTATAGGCCATCCATGTATAGCTTCCACCTTGGCTTGATCAACCTCGATTCCCTGTGGAGTCACGACATAGCCAAGAAAAGACACTCGATCGGTGCAAAAGGTGCACTTCTCAAGGTTACCAAATAAACGTGCATCTCGTAAAGCATTAAAAACAGCACGTAAGTGATCAAGATGTTCATCGAAAGATTTGCTGTAAATTAATATATCATCAAAGTAGACAACAACAAATTTCCCAATGAAAGCACGCAAAACCTCATTCATTAATCTCATGAAAGTACTCGGTGCATTAGTTAACCCAAAAGGCATGACTAACCACTCATATAACCCGAACTTAGTTTTGAAAGCAGTTTTCCATTCATCTCCCAATTTCATACGAATCTGGTGGTACCCACTACGCAAATCAACTTTGGAAAACACAATAGCACCACTCAATTCATCAAGCATATCATCCAAACGAGGGATAGGGTGTCGATATCGAATTGTGATATTATTAATAGCCCTACAATCATCACACATACGCCATGTTCCATCCTTTTTAGGCACTAAAATAACTGGAACAGCACAAGGACTAAGAGACTCACGCACATAACCTTTGTCGAGTAGTTCTTGCACTTGTCGCTGAATTTCCTTAGTTTCTTCCGGATTTGTCCTGTATGGCGCACGGTTTGGCAATGATGCACCAGGAATAAGGTCAATTTGGTGCTCAATCCCTCGTATTGGTGGCAGCCCCGCTGGTATCTCACTTGGAAACACATCAGAATACTCCTGCAAAAGGTTAGCAACAGCCGGGGGCAAAGAATGCTGCATATCGTGAACTGAAATCAAAGCATTCTTGCACACCAAAGCATAGGCAACAGAAGTGGAAGCAATCAATTCATTAATATCAGACTTAGTAGCAAGCAAGCAATGTCCTTTCAATCTTATCTCATCTTCCCTGCTACTAACAGATTTGGCATTCTTATCGATCTCAGCTTTAGTTCTCTTAGCTTTAGCAACATCATCACGCACAATAGATTCAGGTGACATAGGAAGCAAAACGATTTTCTTATCATGATGTATAAGAGAATATTGATTTGATCTACCATGATGCATGCTATCGGTATCAAATTGCCATGGTCTACCTAGCAGAATATGACAAGCTTCCATAGGCACAACATCGCATTCAACAACATCATGATATGAACCAATAGCGAAATTAATTCGTACCAATCTCGTTACCTTGACCTTACCACTATTGTTGAGCCACCGAATGTGATATGGATGTGGGTGCGGTTTTGTTGTAAGTGCAAGCTTCTCGACCATATCGCTGCTAGCCAAGTTGTTGCAGCTACCTCCATCAATTATCAAACGGCATGAACGCTCTTTAATAACACACTTTGTTTGGAACAGTGTATGCCGTTGATTTTGCTCCGCCTTTTCCATTTGTGCACTAAGTACACGCTGCACAATGAGGCTCTCATAATGATCTGCATCCTCTGCACCAATCTGCTCTTCTGGTTGTTCCTTAGTACCTGCATGGTCAGCAGCAAGCAAAGCAAGTGTATCTTCATCAAAATCACTAGTAGAGGAATACCCACCATCTCCTTTGACCACCAAAACGCGCTTGTTAGGGCAGTCACGTTGCACGTGGCCAAAGCCCTTGCATCGATGGCACTGAATATCTCTTGTCCTTCCCGTGGAGGCAACCGAAGATGCACTCGTGGCTGGTTTCTGGACAGTCGTGGTTGCTGAATTTGTCGGGGGAGCACGTGTCCTATCGTTGGATGGAGCGGGTATTGTCGACCGACTCGGGAATGTAGAAGGTGCAGGAGCTCGTCCGGTCAATGAGGTAGATGTGCGCGGCTGCCATGATGAAGGTTTTCCTGCAGAAATATTAGTTCTTGTACTAGCATGTCGTCCCAGCACTTCCCTTTCAGCTTTACAAGCAAGATGGAACAAACGGGTTACGTTAGTATAATCTTTATAAGCAAGAATGTCCTGAATTTCTCGATTCAAACCTCCTAAAAATCTAGCCATAGCAGGTTCCTCATCCTCCACTAAATTACAACGCAACACACCCATTTGTAATTCCTGATAGTATTCTTGTACACTTTTATTACCCTGTCTCAATTGTTGCAATCTATGTAACAGATCACGCGCATAGTAAGAAGGAACAAATCTAGCCCGCATGACCCGTTTCAAGGCATCCCAGGTTTGTGGAATATTATTAGGATTTTTCTTAGCATGTTCTATCCACCAAACAGAGGCAAAATCAGTAAATTCACTAGTAGCAGCCCTAACACGTATATTCTCTGGAAATTCATGACATGCAAACTTTTGATCAACAGCAATTTCCCAAGTAATGTATGCATCAGGATCGTATTTTCCATCGAAAGAAGGTATCTTAAATTTTATTTTACTGAAAGCATCATCATTATTATGTACCTCACGTCGTCGATGTCCACCCATACCTCTCCGATTAGTTCGCAGTCGTCGGCGACTAGGAGCATCTTGGTCATCTAGTTCAGTATCAGCGACATAATCATCCCAATTATCCTCGACACGCTCATCCTTCTTGTTTTCTCCCTCATGCCCATTTGCAGTTCTGGCATGCATCTCATCAAAACGCCTCAAAAGAGCAGCAAGGCTTTGGTCAATATGAGCGACCGACGTCTCCAGCCTTGTAAGCTTAGTGTTGGTGGCAAGCTGCGTGGCCTCCAACTGCCCAATCTTATCATTTGACACCAGCATATCTTCAGCAAGCCCATCTACATGCCTCCTCATCTTATTTTCAAAATGTTGTATGATTCCCTTTGTACGAGGAGAGTGACCTAAACTCCCATCACCCTCTGATCCTGTCATGGTTAGATGAACAAAGGAAACACGAAAATAGGTGAAGAAATAAGATCCTACAACTAATGGGATGTAGCTACTGCAAGGCGCTCACACTCAACCTGTTACACAAGCTCCTACCAATTCTTACCTTGCTCAACAGGAGGGGACGGCAACCAACAAGTCTGCAACCGTGGGATGAAGTGTATCGGTGCCGCAACAACAGGACCTGTCAAGCTGTAGTCGGATATGTGGAGCTATAGGTGGGCTGAAGCAAGGATGAACTAGCACCACGTTAGTTACAAAAGCAAGCTGAAAAATCGTTCAACGGCGGTACTATGTTGGTCCTAGCCTAGACCGTGCTAGAGACGCGAGCCTGGACACAAATGAAGTCACGAGACACCACCGAAGAACAAAAAAGATGCACAAAGAACAGCCCCTTTTTCTTCCCCTCTTTTTCTTCTTCTTCTTTTTTTTTCTTTTTTTTTCCTTTCTTTTTTTTTCCTTCTTTTTTTTCTTTTTTTTTCTTTTTTTTTTTCAGGGGATCCTCAAAACTGATTATATAACCTAAAAGACTTCAAAAGAGCCACACAACACACAAACTTTTCTCTCTCTCTCTCTCTCTGGAGTAAGCCGAGGCTATATGTATTCGTGAAAAGTTGTGGTTTGAGTAAGCCGGAGACTACTTCTGCCTTTCTGGAGCGTTACAAAATATGCAGTACAAGTGCGAAAAGCAATGGAATTTTATAACACGGCGCAATAACCAATTGGGACTAGGAAATCGATCCCTACTCGAATCACAGCACCGCGTGCGATTCGGTCACAAACCAACACAGAATCTAACTCGGACTTGAACACGAATATGGACTCGGATTCCACCAACACGGAGTATGTATGGTAGCGCACGGTTGTGACTAGAACGTGACAAGAACTCGAAACTCTAAAGGACTAAAACTAAGACCAGCAACTCGACGCAACCGATGCAACCGAAAATTCAACAAGCCCTAACTAAGCAGTGCTAGCAAAGGCTCAAACGAGTTTATAGGACTGAAGGTAAACTAATCTACTATTTTTTTTGGCTTTTCTGGACTATAGGAAAAATAAAACAGCGAAGAATTAGAAGTCTCTCACCGATAAACCTTGCTCTGATTACCAACTAATGGCGACCCGCTAGGGTTTGATTCCCGATCTTTCGATGAGAGGTGTGGATAACTCGATTGGTCGATGGAGGCGACGTTCACGGCCCGACTACAGCCTTCCAAGCTGCGCTTAGCAACCGATACACCCCCTCCAATGGCTGTCGCGATCTTGTGGAGCGCGGCACCCGGCCACTAGGGCACTCGTCCTGCAAGCAATCGAAGAACTAGCAAGAACAAGTATGACAAGTACTGAGTTTACTAGATATAAATGAAGGTTTCACACGCAATCTCAATAATGGTGGGGTTCCGAAGACAAGAAGACAGGCGGCTGATCCAGCACGCGCGCTTGCAAGCAAGTAGCGAAGGCTAAACTTGATCTAAACAAAACCCAAGCATCCTTGGCGGCGGCTAAGGGGTATAAGTACGTGGGAGGACGACCACAGGGGTGTTGGGGTCGTACTCCAACCCTAGGACGCGTCCGTAATGGACTCAACTTGATACACGGCCCATTGGACCAAAACAGGGTGACGCAGCACCATGGGCAGAAACGGACTCTGTATTAATTTAACGATTGCGGCCGACTCGTAATAGATATGGCTATGAGGCCGGATCCGTTTGAAAGAAGACTTCATAAGCTTTCCACGAAGTACTTGAACGCCCCAATCCGAGTTTATATGCGACCGTGGTGTCCGTCACAAGTTGGTACTGTTCTGCAGTCCGAATCCAGCTTGCGCGAATCCGTTTCCCTTTCGGCCGCCTCCTTGGTTCCTAAGCAAAACAAGAGTACACGGGTCTCCATGGTCTAAACATGATGCACATGAGCTTAGATTTGAACTCACCTGATGATTAAGTTGATGCGCATGAGCACGAGTAATAGGACCAGCAGTACTTGTGTCGGAGTGGATGTATCGTTGGTGTTGGTGTCCTCATCACCCTGGGCATCAAACGAGTACTCGTGTACGGCGACTCTCTTCTGGTCGTGCAGCAAGTCAACAAAGAGTGGGACTGCACAAAGGAGGAGATGGATGCATACGTCATGGAAGTGCACAAGTTGGAGAACAAATTCGCTGGCCTGGAGATTCACCACGTCATCCGGGACAACAATGTTGGAGCAGATGTACTCTCCAAGCTTGGATCTACTCAAGCACAAGTCCAGCCGGGGTATTTGTCCAAGAACTCAAAGAACCGTCAATCAAGACCACGAGTCAAGCAACCACCAACTCGGGACCCTCGGATCCCAGTCGGGAGGTCATGATGACGGAGGTCGAATGGCAGGGGACGTTTATCGACTTCATCAAAGAAAAGAAACTACCTCCTGGGGTGAACAAGAGAAGCCTAGATACAATCCGCATCATGAGGTGCAGCAAGGGGCTTGTCATCGTGGGAGATAAACTCTACAAGCGTGGAGCTAGCACCGGAGTACTCATGGAGTGTGTCCCGAGGGGCTGGGGCCGCAACATACTACTCGAGATACATGAAGGTACTTGCGGAAATCATGCAGCGTCCAAGACACTAGTCAGAAAGGCTTACAGGGCAGGTTACTGGTGGCCAACAGTAGTCTCAGATGCTGAGGACCTCGTACCGAAGTGCCAGAAGTGTCAGTTTTTCAGCAAGCAGTCCCATGTCCTGGCGCACAACCTCATTACCATACCACCCTCCTGGCCCTTTGCATGCTGGAGCCTCGACATGATTGGACCTCTAACTACTGCTCCAGGAAGCTTCACACATGTGTTGGTGGCCATCGACAAGTTTACCAAGTGGATCGAGTACAAGCCGTTCACCAAGCTCACTCCAGACCTGGGTTCCAACTTCACTGCAAATCAGTTCTGGGAATTCTGTGAAAATAACGCGATTGAAGTGAAGTACGTGTCCGTCGCGCACCCAAGGGCCAACGGACAAGTCGAGAGAGCAAACGGCTTGATTCTGGACGGCCTAAAGAAGAGACTCTTCAAGGAGAACAACAAAAAGGGTGGCAAGTGGAAATATGAATTGCCTCATGTCGTCTGGGGGCTTCAAACTTAGCCGTCGAAAGCCACAGGACATACCCCGTTTTTCCTCGTTTACGGGTCAGAAGCTATACTCCCTGCAGACATCATGTGGCTCTCTCTCATAATCGAGATATACGACGAAGGAGAAGCGAATGAAGCCAGGCAGCTGGAACTGGATACACTTGATGAAGCTAGATGTAGTGCCCTTGTTCAGTCAGCCCGCTATCTGCAGGGCATCTGGTGCTATCACGATCGCAATGTACGCGAGCGGTCGTTTAACATCGGTGACTTGGTCCTCCGCCGCATCCAGGATGAGACTGGCCTACACAAACTCAATTCCTGGTGGGAGGGTTCCCTCATCGTGTCAGCAGTAACAAGACTAGGGTCATATCGCCTCCAGTACCCTGATGACCAGCAAGTTCCTAACACCTGGAACATAGAGCATCTCCAGAAGTTCTACGCCTATTAGAAGTTGCAAACAATTCGCCAGCTGCACGTCAGCGTTATTATGAATAAAGAGTTGATTTTGCCGTAATTCAACTACTTTCGTGCATGTTTTAACTCAGGGGCTTCGCCATGAGTTATTACATTTCTTTGCCTAATTAAACTCGGGGGCTTCGCCAAGAGTCCTTGTACTCGGGGGCTCCATCACAAGTACTTGCGGCTAGTACGGCCCACGAGGCAGTATAGTCGAGTACTTACCGTGCTCCTTTTATTCCGGCCGTTGCTACGACTACTCGACAGAGAGCGTTTAGGCACCCGCCGAAGGGGTTATCAAGCCCATAACTCGGTTAAGTTATTCCCTGCCAACACGCAGGATGACAACTAAAACTGCTCGGGCTCCTAAGCCTACAGGCTAGCTTCGCGTACCGTTTGACTGGGTAAATCCAAGCTAAGTCCTCTTCTCTACGAGCACTTTTTTGGAATGTCAAGTTATTGACTACATTCAAGCTGATGCTCTTGGAGTAGCTTAACCCAAACGTCTCCAAACTTTCTAAGTCCTACGACCATACCAACATACATCGCAAAAATATACACGCTGATGAAAAGATCAATTAGGCAAATTTATATACATATGAAACAAGTAGCACAAATGTTCTGATATCACAACATTGTTCCTGCTACATCTAACCATCTTGCTCCAGGCTTTCGGCGATCTTGTCGGCAATGGGCTCGACTTCTTCACGATACTTCATGAATTTCTCCACAGAGCAGTCGGCCGCCATGCCTTCGGCGAGTGGTTCCAGCTTCGCCTTGGGCCAGTACGACTTCACCAGTGCGAGCGCCTGCGAAATATATGTCCTGGTGGCCTCCGCGATGTAGCTGGCAACCTTTTGGGGAGTCGCTCGAAGCTTCTCCAGCAAGGATTGCCCACCAGCTTCACCCTCGGCGGAGAATTCCACCATCTCCACGTCAGCTTGTGCAGCAGACTTGAAGTCTTCGAGTTCTTTCTCCATCTGCTGCTTGTCAGCGTGCATGTTCTTGATCTGCTGCAAAGCCTCCTTATACCGGACATCTGTATCCTCAAGGATCTTCTGCAAGCGCTCGACGTCATCCGCGCTTGGTAAACAATATTCTTCATATCTATAATTAAATTTTCTTTCTTTTGCAATGTGGATTTCAGTTCTGCGTGCAAGGAAAAGAAGAAGTATTCGAGGAAGTTCTCAGAAACTACTCGAACAACATACCAATTAAAGGACAACAAGACAAGGCAGCGACTCACCTTTGTGCGCCTTGGAAGTTTTCCTGTTCTTCTCGACAAGCTGGGTCTTTTCCTTCTTAAGATTCTCAACATCTTTCTTAAGGACCAAAACCTCTTGAACCCGCTCGGCCTCCAGCTGCTCGAGTTTCTTTTGCAGTTCCAAAGTTCTTGAGAACCTCTTCCGAGATCCTGCGGTCCTTCTCTTGCAGCTGGAGGTGGCCGTTCTGAAGGAGCTTGAGCTTATCCAACTTCTCCTGGGACCAGTCCATCAGATTCTACAACATACAAGCAGCAGTCAGTACTCATTACACGAAAATAGAGGAAGTGAAAACTACTTCAAGAAGGTGGATACTTACTGTGGTAAACTCGTACAAATCCTTGAAGACATCAAGGATATGTTCCCTTTTCTGCTTGGCGAGATAAGGGTCCTCGATCAGGTCATCCGCCGCCTCCGCGCTGGGCCCTGACGTACCCACGGCGCCTACATCCCCAGTACCAGGGCCTGATGTGCTCGCGGTCCGGGCGATGCTGGTGTCAGGGTCTGAAGCACCCGCGACATTAACTTCCTGGGCGCCTGACTTTTTGGCAGCTCGCCTGCCACTCCACCCACGGTTACTAGCGTTGCCACAGGCAGAATAGTACCGGGGGGCAGAGGAGGCACGATATGCTCACCTTCAGGGAGTTTGGGCGCTGGCGAGTCTAACTCCATTCGCCCTGCACCAGCTCAATCCGGCGCAACTTCTTTCTCCGCATCGACATTGGTTGCCGGAGGAGATGGAGAAGGAGGAGGAGGGGCACCCGCATCCAACGCTGCAACATCTGAGTCCTTTCCTTGCTCGGGGGCTTAGGCAGCAGTGAGTTCTTCAGGGTCCCCAAGGCTCAGAGCGGAGGAAGGGCTGGAAAGAAGACACATGTCAACTACTCAATAAGATGAATCACAAAAAGTACAGGTACAGGTACTCGAGACTTACTTGGAGGACCTCTTGGTCACCATCTTCTTGAGGCCGGCTAGCCGGGGCCCTCAAGCAGTTCCTTTCCCCGACCCGCCAGCAGATTCCTTTGGCGGAACCTGCGAGGTGCTCGCTGAGATAGAACCACTCGGGCTCGGCAAAGCGTCAACAGCTGAAGGGTCTGCCGCACCAGGCTGGACATCGGATTCCGGTGCGGCATCATTCCCAACAGGGCCTGACCTTTCCACGTCCTTGGAACGCTTGGACAGGGGGAGGCGGGTGGACTGAAGAACTAAGTAGAGAAATATCACCAAAAAATGCCAAAAATCGACAAGGGAAGTACTCGAAAACATAACTTACCTGGGGTTATCGTCCGAATTCCCACCAAGGACCAGCTTGCGCTTCCTCACTGCTGCGCGCGGCTTGGTTGGGTGGCTTGGCACCTCTAGACTACTACTCGACTCCTTGCCCAATTTCCCCAGCAAGTCTGCTAGAGGAACATCATCGTCAGAATCAGTCAGCTCTTCATCAGTTACCGGATCATGATCTAAACGACTGGTCTTGGGCATCTGAAACGCACTCAGCTTGATATGATCAGCTCGAGGCACATCAGGATTTGGAGCAGGGCAACGATACAACTCCACATGTCCCTACAAAATAATACAACTCAAGATCGACATTCAGTAATAATTCGCATCTACAAGGTACTACAAGTACTCAACATAAGAATACTCACCGGCTATGGTGGATTGGCTGCGCTGAACAGCGTCGGGACATATGGGATCGTGTTCGCATCGAGTAGTACTCGTTAAACACGGTTCAGGGCCGTCTGCGAAGGGAGGACCTTTGCAGTCAAGCGAGATGGGTCGTTACTTCCTAAGTACTCAAACCCAAATCAGCACCTCTTCTGCAGCGGCATGATTTGCCTTTTATACATGGTGGCCAGAACAGATACTCCGGTTACACCAGCATCCTTGTGCTCCTTGATCAGCTGGAGCAGTTCAGTGACTTGCATCATCTGATTAGGGTTCAACTTCTCATTCCACTCGGGTCTATGCACTGCCTTCCCTGGAGTTCTCTCGGGCAGCGCAGGCGAGTGGTTGCCGATGTAAAGCCACAAGGATCTCCAACCCGAGTGGTCTGTGGGAAGCGAGTAATAGATGTACTCCTTCCCCTTCCCCTGCTTGAACTGGATCCCAGCTCCGCCAACCAGATACTGTCTATCTTCAGAGGGTTGTTGGCGGAGGTGAAAGAAATAGCAAAGAAGATTGAAATGGGGCTCGATGCCCAGAAAAGCTTCGCAAAATTGGACAAAAATGGATAGATGGACAATGGAGTTAGGGTTCAGGTGATGGACCTGAATACCCCAGTGATAAAGAAGGCCACGGAAGAAATCAGAGGCGGGGAGGGCCAATCCCCTTTCAACAAAGTGTTCAAAGAGGACGGTCTGATCTACATCTTCCTGCGGAATATATTTGCGGAAGGAAGGTTTCCACTGAACCATTTCCTCCGATTGAAGAAGACCCTGAGCGACTAAGTTAAGAAGATTGGCTTGGGTGCACTTACTTCTCTCCCAGTCACCGGTTGGTGAATCGTCTTTCTTTCCCTTGTTGGCCTGCTTCTTATTCCCCATCTTGAATGTCACGAGCCGCTTCACGCGCATGCGCTCGAGGGCTTCAAGAGAGGGGGGCGCGAGCACTGACAGGTGGCAAGGATGAGATCTCCGACTACTTTTGCTAGGGGAGGGGGGGAAGACGACTTTGAAGAGATCCTCTAAACCTAGATCTAAGTGGTTGGCGGCGCAGGAGGGCGAGAAGACAAAATGGCTAAGGCAGAGACTGAAGGGGTAAAAATAGCCAGCGGGAGGCCCGGATCTACTGTTTGGAGGCCGAAGAGTTATCTCGCCTAAAAAAAGTGTGATTTGTGTTTTGAGCGGTTATTCTGGGAAGAATTTTGGGAAGTTTATTTGATTAACCATTTTTTCAGGGATAGACTCCCAAAAAAGGGGTTTTTCGAATTTTGAACCAATTGATTTCCACGGAAATCCATCAAGGCAGATCACACTAAAACTAATATACATTACTTTTACTCAAAGTTTGTACATAACACTATTTAGTATGCCACGTTCTTTTGGATCCTTTTTTCCAAACCTCGGGATTTGGATTCAAGTCTTGGGGCTGCGGGACATGTGTCATCGATGGCTTATTTTTTAAAAATATTTGGAAGATAAGATGAAGATTCAAGACTAGTGAAACCCTCAGCCTGATTCTTCGATTCAACCTAAGGCTCGGGGGCTACTCCATATGGAGTGCAATTTGCATCGCACCCCATAGAAAGAAGACTTGAAAGTACTCGGGGCTAGAGCACCTCACAGCCTCGAGCAGCCAAGGAAAGTACTCGAAAGACATCTTCAAGATGGAGTTTCAGCAGAAACCGAAGGATGACTTCTAGAAGTACTTGAAGCCTGCAGTACATGGCTATGAAGAGCTCGGGGTCTTGTCAGTCCCGGGGCAACAGGACTGCACGCGTGGCGTATAACATTCTAGAGTAAGGGGTGGGGCACGTCCCATACCTTATCCATATGTAAAGTACTCGTAAGCTAGTACAACTAGTCGGTATAGAAGAAAACTACCCAAGAGTACTCGGTTAGGACTCCTAAGCTCGTACCAGACTAGGATTTCCATGTAACCCTGTCCCCCAGGATATATAAGGGCGGACAGGGACCCCTCCAAAGCACAATGAGCATAGCTCATAACCTCTAAGGCGATACAAACCACACAGGACGTAGGGTATTACGCTCTCGGCGGCCCGAACCTGTCTAAACCCTTGTGTTCCTTGCACCATCGAGTTCCTAATCTCGGCGACACCCTACCTACAACCTAGCACCTTGGAGGTATCCCTCGGTGGGCTTGCCGGTAAAACACCGACACCCTCAGCTAGAGCATCTCAAGCAATTTGCATTCTAGAGGCCCAAGATCAGTCAGCTGGATAGCGATCCATTAACTGATGAAGATTTGATGGAATCTGACGACAATATTCCTCTGGTAGATCTGTTGAAGAAAACAGGCAAGGAACCGGCCAGCAGCAGCGGGATACCCAGCCACCCAACCAAGCAGCGGGGAACCGTAAGGAAGCGCAGGCAGTCCCTTGTCAGCTTGTCAGATGATAATCCAAGATGAGTACTAATCTCGAGTACTTACTTTGTTGAAATTTGGAGTGTTTCCTGAGTCTTCTTGTTCTGTCCTCAGTCTTCCCGCTTCTCCCCCTCCCAAATATTCCAAGAGTGGGGAGAAGACGAGTTCCATCGGGGATGATGTCGCACCAGAGGTCAACGTTCAGCCTGGTGCGACGGACCCTTCAGCTGAAGACGTTGCGCCAAGTCTGAGCAACCCTATCCCGCCGAGCGCCTCGAAGGCTCCACCAAAGGAACCTGCTGGCGACTCAGGGAAGTCGAGTACTCAAGGGCCTCGACTTATCTAGCTGAAGAAGGTGGTGACCAAGAGGTCGTCCAAGTAAGTTTTTGAGTACATTGCCTTGAACTTTTTGTAGATTTTCGTTATCCAGTGCTTGAAGTAGTCGCTTTGTATCCAGGCTTTCCTCTGCTCTGAGCCTGGACGAGCCTGGCATCGCCCCGGCAGTCCAAGCCCCGGAGCATGAAAAGAGCTCGGATGTTGTAGCGTTGGAGGCGACTGCTCCTCCTCCTCCGGCCACCAATGTAGAGCCGGAGAAAGAAACCATTCCGGAGCCAATCGAGCCAGAGCGAGTAGAAGTCGAGACTCCCTCGCCTAAACTACCTACAGGTGAGCCCATCGAGCCTCCTCCACCACCCAACACTAATCTTCCCGAAGCTAAGCAAGTGACTGCGAGTGTAGTGGCAGGCGAGCTGCCCAAGGAATCAAGCACGGGAGACGCAAATGCCGTGGGTACCTCGAGCGTTGGCGCCGACACAACCGGTGCCGTGGGCACATCAAGCCCTGGCGCGGGCGATGCCGGCGCTGCGGGCACATCAAACCCTGGCGCAGCTACTACGGAGAAGGAGGGTTTGATCATGACGCCTTATGGTTGGCAGCATATCATCACAGCAGATCTGATCGATGATCCCTATCTTACCAAGGAGAAAAGGAAACATCTCCAGGGCATTTTTAAAGACTTGTATTAGTTCACCACTGTAAGTATTCATCTTCCTCGAGTACTTCTCTGCCACCTCTATTTTTGCATGATCATTACTTACTATCATATTTTGTCTTGCAGGATCTGATGGACCGGTCCCAGGAGAAGTCTGAGAAGCTGAAATTTATCCAGGACGGCCATCGTCAATTGCAAGAAAAGGAGGAGCAGATTAATGAAGAAATCTGGAAGAGGATTGACTTGCGCAATGAGCTCAACAAGTTGAAACAAGAGCGCACTCGAGAGACTTGGCTGCTCAAAAATGACATCAAGAATCTTCAGGTTGAAAAGGCTGAGCTGATAGAGAAGAACAAGAAAATCTCCAAGGCCCACAAAGGTAACTTGTCACTCTGTCTTGTTGTCTTTGGTTCACGATTGGTCGAGTGGTTTTTCTGAAATCCTCGAGTACTTCTCTTCGTCTTGTGCCCGCAGAACTCAAATCCACTTTGAAAAAGAAAGAGAATATGATTATTGATCTGAAGAGCCTTGTTCTGTGGCGCAGATGATGTTGAGCGCCTCCAGAAGATCCTCCAAGACACTTATGTTCAGTTCCGCAACGCCATGCAGCAGATTAAGGATCCGCTTGTAGAGAAGGACAACCAACAAAAAGAACTCGAAGAGTTTAAAGCTGCTGCTTAAGTTGTCATTGAGATGGTGGAGCTCCCAATTGATGGTGAAGCTGATGTGCGGACACTACTGGAGAAGCTTTGCGCAACTCCCTAGAAGATCGCCTAATGGCGACCCGCTAGGGTTTGATTCCCGATCTTTCGATGAGAGGCGTGGATAACTCGATTGGTCGATGGAGGCGATGTTCACGGCCCGACTACAGCCTTCCAAGCTGCGCCTTAGCAACCGATACACCCCCTCCAATGGCTGTCGCGATCTTGTGGAGCGCGGCACCCGGCCACTAGGGCACTCGTCCTGCAAGCAATCGAAGAACTAGCAAGAACAAGTATGACAAGTACTGAATTTACTAGATATAAATGAAGGTTTCACACGCAATCTCAATAATGGTGGGGTTCCGAAGACAAGAAGACGGGCGGCTGATCCAGCACGCGCGCTTGCAAGCAAGTAGCGAAGGCTAAACTTGATCTAAACAAAACCCAAGCATCCTTGGCGGCGGCTAAGGGGTATAAGTACGTGGGAGGACGACCACAGGGGTGTTGGGGTCGTACTCCAACCCTAGGACGCGTCCGTAATAGACTCAACTTGATACACGACCCATTGGACCAAAACAGGGTGACGCAGCACCATGGGCAGAAAAGGACTCTGTATTAATTTAACGATTGCGGCCGACTCGTAATAGATATGGCTATGAGGCCGGATCCGTTTGAAAGAAGACTTCATAAGCGTTCCATGAAGTACTTGAACGCCCCAATCCGAGTTCATATGCGACCGTGGTGTCCGTCACAAGTTGGTACTGTTCTGCAGTCCGAATCCAGCTTGCGCGAATCCGTTTCCCTTTCGGCCGCCTCCTTGGTTCCTAAGCAAAACAAGAGTACACGGGTCTCCATGGTCTAAACATGATGCACATGAGCTTAGATTTGAACTCACCTGATGATTAAGTTGATGCGCATGAGCACGAGTAATAGGACCAGCAATAGGTACTTGTGTCGGAGTGGATGTATCGTTGGTGTTGGTGTCCTCATCATCGCCAGCTATATCTCGGAGGCCACCAGGACCTACATTGCCAAGTCTCTCGCTTTGGTGAAGTCATTCTGGCTGAAGGCGCAGCTGGAACCACTCGGAGAAGGTATGGCGGCCGACTGCTCTGTTGAGAAATTCACGAAGTACCGTGAAGAAGTCGAGCCCATCGCCAAAAAATAACTAAGAGCCTAGAGCAGGAGGGTTAGATATATGGAAACAGTGTGTTATGTAAAACACTTGTGTTGTTCATATGTACATAAATTTGCCTGTTGATCGTTTTCAGCATTTATCATTTGTCTGATGTTTGCTGGATTGATCATAGGACTTAGTGTGCTTGGAGACATGTAGGTTAAGCTACTCCAAGAGCCTCGGCTTGGATGTAGGCAATAACTTGACGTTCCATAAAAGTGCTCGTGGAGCAAGAGGACTTTTGTAACACCTCGGGTGTTTAAATTATGAAATAAGCCTCATTAGCTTAACACGATGCATAAATAATTGAGAAAAGTTTAAAAGAAATGAATTATAAATTGGTTTTGCTTTGAATTGAAAATAGTTGGGTATATGTGCATAAGTACATGTACGTTAATCAAACAAATTAAATAACTTTCACATCGATGCTAACATGGCTACGGAATTGAATAGGCATATCGTTATTGACTTAATAAACAAAAGTCTAGTTGAAGCCTAGAAGTGAATGCAAATTTTTGCCTAGGAAATGACGTGCCCTCCGAGTCATACTTTTTGAGTTTTTAAAATAACTTCTAAACTAGAACTCAAATGGGCCTGAAACAAAACTTGTGTGACTTTTCATTTTGAACAACTTTCATGTTCAGAGATTTTTGAGTTGCAACACGAAAATTTGAGAAACACTTGAATTTGGAAACAAGCCCTTGCCTTTTCTTCTATTTCCATTGATGTGAAACCGCTAGGGTTTGTTCCCGATCTTTCGATGAGAGGCGGGGGATAACTCGATTTGAGATGGAGGCGACGTTCACGGCCCGACTACAGCCTTCCAAGGATGCTGCGCCTTAGCAACCGATACACCACCTCCAATGGCTGCCGCGATCTTGTGGAGCGCGACACCCGGCCACTAGGGCACCTGTCCTGCAAGCAATCGAAGAACCAGCAAGAACAAGTAGAACAAGCAACTCAATTGCAAATATGGAGATAATAACCAATCTGGAATCAACAAGGTGGGGTTCCGAATCGAGTAGAACGGATGGTCTAGTCGACACACGCGTCTACAAGGAAGTAGCAATGGCTAAACTTTCAACAAAACAAAAACCCCCCCAATCTGTTCATGGCGGCTCTAACCCTTATTAATACCTAGGAGGACGACCAAGAGGGTGTTTGAGTCGCACTCCAACCCTAGGACGCGTCCCTAATGGACCCGACTTGATACAAAGCCCATCGGGCCAAATTAAGATGTCGCAGCACCTTTAGACAGAAAACCAGTCGGTAGTATTTTGGTCATTGCGGACGAATCAGGAGAGATATGGACTTGAGTCCGGATCCATTTGAAACTAGACTTCATAAGCTTTCCATGAAGTACTTGAACGTCCCTATCCGAGTCCGTATGCGACCGTGGTGTCCGTCACAAGTTGGTGCTGTTCTGCAGTCCGAATCCAGCCTCCAAAACGTGTTGGACATGGACTCTTTCTTTCCTTGCACCAAAAGTGACGTGGTGGCCTGATGGAGAACATTGGGAAGACTTAGGCTTGGTCCCCAATCAACTTCTTTGGTCCTCCATACCTTCCATGTGTGTTTATTACATGTGGGTGTATCCATTCTGGTGATGTCCACATCATTCTCCCCTTCTTGGCTGCAAGTCGTCCTCGACTTGCTCCAACGGCATTCAAAGGTGATTGCTTTGTTGTTGGAACATGGAGCGACGACTATGCTGCATGGGCACAACAAACAATGCTCCCGTTCTTCAGGCTGATCCTGTTGCATAAGAGAAAAACTAGAAAAACTTTGCAAGATATTATTAGTGTTAATGCAGCCCCCTATTTGCTCATGGTATTGTAGCCCAAAAGGATATTTCAGATTAGAACAGATATACACTTTATGCACCAAATATTCTCCTTTGATGTCATTTTTTCCAATTGCATGAAGCGAACAATGATTTAGACTTGGCAAATTAGAATCTAATTGAGCCTTCTCTTTTAGACAATTTAGATTACACAGAATATTAAATTCAATATAACCCAAAGTATTTAAAGAAGATAACAATTTCAGTTCATCTTGTACACAAGTAATAGGATGAGAAGGATTATCTACAGCACATTCGTATGGTTCCAAACCAAAAATATCACACTTATTCATTAATTCTGGTATATGAGTAAAAGAAGTATTAGCACACAAGTCCTCTTTATCATAAGAAACAACAAGTAATTTATCTTGTGAAAAAGTTGAATCAGCAGCAGGTTCCACTATTCGTTGCTCTTTGTTAGCATGTAGAGTGGACAAAGTTTGGACACTATGAGTCACATCATTCTTGCAAGTATTCACAAATGAAAGAATTTCTTTTTCAGCATGGAGAGCAAGACAAAATAATTGACCGATATAGCAATAGGACTTGCCAATTAACAAGTTTCGAATTTCAGAATTGATCCCTCTCATGAACCTATTCATAACATCTTCCATGCATTCATCCAATCCACCAAACATGATACAAATTTTAAAATCATGGTAGTATTGTTTCACAGTCCTACTACCCTGTTTTAATTTCTCTAGTTTGGTAAGCAAATGATCAACATAATATGCAGGAATATAGGCATCTCTAAAATGTATTTTGAATTCTTTCCAAGTTTGCGGAATAATGTTATGCCTACAAATATATTTCCATTCTAGCAAAGCATTTTCTGTTAAAATATTAGAGGCAATATAAATCATTTGTTTCTCCGACAGGTCATGCTCATCAAATTCATTATCTACTTTTAGCTCCCAATCAATGTAAGCTTTAGGATCAAACTCACCAGGATATAAAGGCAAGCATTGAATAATGTCCAGAATATTTTGTTGTTGTTTGCTCCGCTCAAAAATCACTGTATCACCTGCCATGATCAGTAGAAAACAAGAACACAAAAATAATATGTATCCTCCTGTCAACTACTAGAATGTGTCGGTTGTAATTCTCTCAAACTCAACTTGTTTAATACAAGCTCTTACCAGTTCTTACCAAGCAAAACAGGATGAGTCGGCAACCAACAAGTCAAGCACCTTGAAAGAAGTGTATCGGTGCCTTAGCAACAGAAAATTGTCAAGCTATAGTCGAGTATGTGGAGCTGTAGGTGGGCTGATCAAGGGAAAAATACTAGCACCACGTTAGTCAGAAAAGCAAGTTGAATAATTGTTCAACGGTGGTACTGTGCTGGTCCTAGCATAGACCGTACTAGAGGCGCGAGCCTGGACACAAATGAAGTCACAAAGCACTAACCGAAACAGCAGGAACACAAAAGATGGATCAGCCCCTTTCTTCTTTTTCGTTTCTTTTCTTTTCTGTTTTTTTCACTTTGTTTTCTTTTTTTTTCTTCTTTTTTTTGTAGAGGACTAAAATCCTTTGTTTGACAAACAACGCAACAGGATTACTGCATATAGCTGCTACCAACTCAGATTGACGAAACTTGTTTCACGCAGCCAGACGCACAAATCTCCAAGTCGATTCTGGAGCACTTAGATGGAGTTTGTGACCTAGGTCAGATCCGTTGGAAAGATCACGAGTTACGCTTTCCAGATTGTACTAAAACTCGCAAATCGGAGACTGGACACAGAAACAATGAAAGTTTTCTTCCACTGATGAATTGAAACTCCGAGACAAAAAGAGGTGACAAGAACTCGAAACTCTAAAGGACTAAACTAAGACCAGCAACACGACGCAACCGATGCAACCGAAAACTCAACAAGCCCTAACTAAGTAGTACCAGCAAAGGCTCAAAGGGTTTATAGGATTGCCGGCAAACTAATCTACCTTTTTTTTTGGTTTTTCTGGACTATAGGAAAAAAAAATAGCAAAGATAAGTCTCTCACCGATAAACCTTGCTCTGATTACCAACTGATGTGAAACCGCTAGGGTTTGTTCCCGATCTTTAGATGAGAGGCGGGGGATAACTCGATTTGAGATGGAGGCGACGTTCACGGCCCGACTACAGCCTTCCAAGGATGCTGCGCCTTAGCAACCGATACACCACCTCCAATGGCTGCCGCGATCTTGTGGAGCGCGACACCCGGCCACTAGGGCACCTGTCCTGCAAGCAATCGAAGAACCAGCAAGAACAAGTAGAACAAGCAACTCAATTGCAAATATGGAGATAATAACCAATCTGGAATCAACAAGGTGGGGTTCCGAATCGAGTAGAACGGATGGTCTAGTCGACACACGCGTCTACAAGGAAGTAGCAATGGCTAAACTTTCAACAAAACAAAAACCCCCCCAATCTGTTCATGGCGGCTCTAACCCTTATTAATACCTAGGAGGACGACCAAGAGGGTGTTTGAGTCGCACTCCAACCCTAGGACGCGTCCCTAATGGACCCGACTTGATACAAAGCCCATCGGGCCAAATTAAGATGTCGCAGCACCTTTAGACAGAAAACCAGTCGGTAGTATTTTGGTCATTGCGGACGAATCAGGAGAGATATGGACTTGAGTCCGGATCCATTTGAAACTAGACATCATAAGCTTTCCATGAAGTACTTGAACGTCCCTATCCGAGTCCGTATGCGACCGTGGTGTCCGTCACAAGTTGGTGCTGTTCTGCAGTCCGAATCCAGCCTCCAAAACGTGTTGGACATGGACTCTTTCTTTCCTTGCACCAAAAGTGACGTGGTGGCCTGATGGAGAACATTGGGAAGACTTAGGCTTGGTCCCCAATCAACTTCTTTGGTCCTCCATACCTTCCATGTGTGTTTATTACATGTGGGTGTATCCATTCTGGTGATGTCCACATCATCCATTGCAGACCCTTCCTTCTCCGTTCCGCCCAACCCTCCGACGCGCCGCCGCTTCGCCCGACCCTCCGCTCGCCCGGCCCTCCGCTTCACCCGACCCTCCGCCCGCCACGCAGTCACCGCTGGCCACCTTGCCGGCGATGCCTGACCGGCGCTAGGCGCCAAGCCAATGCCTGGTCGCGCCCTGCTCGCCGCGCTCCTCCCCAGTCCGCGCACGCCGGCGACGCGCGCCTCTGCTCGCCGCCTGCCGCGCCAATGGCCAGTCCGCGCCGTGCCCATGTCCTCGCCGCGTCCGGCCAGTCGTCGCGCTCACCGCCCGGCAAGCCAGCTACTGCATCTCCTCGCCCAACCCGCGCGCCGCGTGATCTCCCCCTCTCCCACGCCAAATCCCTGGCGCCCAATCCCCTGCCCGCGCCCGCCGCACGCCGTGACGGCTCTGCTTGCCGCCCACCGCGACCAGTAACGCGCCCCCGTGGTGCCGCCCCTCCCCAGCGTTGCCCGGTCCTCTCCCTCCCTCCTACAGCCTATAAGAGGCGACACAAGGCCACTCGCGCGCGCCTCAACCCCTAGAACGCCGCCGCCGCTGCCATTGCCGCTGCCGTGCACCACCCGCCCGTGGAGTCCCATGCTCCAGCCTCCCACTGCCCAAACCTATCACCCAGCGAGCTTGCCCTCCCTCCACTGAAGCTCACCGGCCTCTTCCCCGGCAATCTGGACCATCGGAGCACCGCCAGCGCCGCCCACGCCGCCGCCGCTCCCCTGCTGCTCCGCGGACAGCCCACTCCAAAGCTCCTCCGTCCAAGCCAAGCCTCGAAACGGGTTCTCCTCGACGCTGCAAAGCTCATCGACCAGCCCACGCTCTCCCCTCCTAGCCGGAGCACCGTCGCCGACGCTCCACACCGCCGTCGCCCCCTGTTCCATGCCGACGAGCCCTTTCCGGCCATCCCAACCCCGACCAAGGCCACCCCAAGGTAGCTCTCACCTCCTTGGATCTCCACGACCCTTTTCCACTCGCCGCCGACGAGCCCCCTCGCCGGAATCTGGCCGGCCGCCCTGCCAGCGCCGCCCAGGGACCCAATTGCAACGATTTAAATCTTTAAAATAGTCTGCACGCAAGTTTTCAGGGGCATAACTGTAAACCTGTGTTTAAACTTTGAATTCAAAAACAACGAACTTGTAAAATTCATACAAAATCATAGAAAAATAAGAAAAATACAAACTCAACTGTTCTGGCACCGTTAGAAGAAAATCTACAACTTTTGTTACATGATTTGCTTCAGTTGCTCGCTAAATCTTGCTCTAAATTAAATGAAAAGTTTAATAGACTTTAATTGTACCCACTGTTGTAGACCAATTCCGAATTTGATTTTTGGACAGTAGATTGGTTGCTTGATGTGTAAGCCAGTGTAAAAATATTGGGACTAGAACCCATCTCTAGCTAAACTTTTTGTTAAACTTTGTTTATGCCATTAAATAATAAAACTAAATTGAAACTGCTATTATATTGTGTTTCATGTTGTGAAACTTTTCTAGAGCTGTTGTAGGGATGCCTAAATACCACAGAAAAAGTTTAGAACCTTTTTCCTTTCTGTAACCTATTTATATAATTTTGTGGTAGGAAAAATGCACTAATTCAAATAATTAGTTTCTGTGCTTGGTAAATGCTCAACTTTTTACTGTAGGACTGTTTAAAGTAGCTCTTGCTGTATAAAAAGTTTCATACACAAAAACCCTGTAAAACATCCTGTAGAAATTAATCTTTATTAAAATAGGTGTATCTTGTCCTATTTATTATGTTTTGTATCTTGCACAGTAAAATCTGAAACATTTACAGTAACACATATATGGATATATTAACCCCGTGTAAAATTTGTGGCATCAACACTTGCATGGTTCGTCCTGTATAAAAATAACTAGGTTCTAGCACTAGCTGTGTATTACAGTTTTCATAATTATTCTGCTGCATAAAAATGCCTGAAATGTTTATAGTGCTATTGTCTCTGCATTTTGTACTCTAAATAAAAATTTCATCACCAGAAGTTACCTAGTCCAGAAGTTGTGTTTAATCCATGTTGTGCTTAGAAAAATTAGTCTCCAAAAGAACACAACCCCCAACCCCCTTCTTGTTTAATGGAGTTAATTAGTTTAAATTATACTCTATTAACAATTGCCCAAAGAAATCTTAACTAAGTAACTTCACAACCAAATCTATGTTATTGTGGACTGCAACTTTATCGTGAAGGAAAATAATCGTCATATACCATCACTACAACTTACACTTGTGCATTCATATAGAATCGACTACTCTCGCCGGCGGAACGTACGAGCTGATGCCCGCGTCCGTGAGTGAGCAGCGTGAAGCTCAATTCACGATATGCAACATTCTTTGCCTCCTGCTATTGCAAACGTTTTGCAGGAGTATTCGGATGTTTTCCCAAGTGAGATACCAACGGGGTGCCACCAATATATGGGATCGAGCACCAAATTGATCTTATTCCTGGTGCATCTTTGCCAAACCGTGCACCATATAGGACAAATCCGGAAGAAACGAAGGAAATTCAGCGACAGGTGCAAGAACTACTCGACAAAGGTTATGTGCGTGAGTCTCTTAGCCCTTGTGCTGTTCCAGTTATTTTAGTCCCTAAGAAATATGGAACATGGCGTATGTGTGTTGATTGTAGAGCTATTAATAATATCACTATTCGATATCGACATCTTATTCCACGTTTAGACTATATGTCTGATGAATTGAGTGGTGCTGTTGTGTTTTCCAAAGTTGATTTGCGTAGTGGGTACCACCAGATTCGTATGAAATTGGGTGATGAATGGAAAACTGCTTTCAAAACTAAGTTCGGTTTATATGAGTGGTTAGTCATGCCTTTTGGGTTAATTAATGCACCTAGCACTTTCATGAGATTAATGAACGAGGTTTTGCGTGTTTTCATTGGGAAATTTGTTGTAGTCTACTTTGATGATATACTGATTTACAGCAAATCTATGGACAAACATCTTGATCACTTACGTGCTGTTGTTAATGCCTTACGAGATGCATGTTTATTTGGTAACCTTGAGAAGTGCAACTTTTGCACAGATCGAGTGTCTTTTCTTGGCTATGCTGTGACTCCACAGGGAATTGAGGTTGATCAAGCCAAGATAGAAGCTATACAGGGTTGGCCTGTACCAAAGACTGTCACACAAGTGAGGAGTTTCTTAGGGCTTGCTGGTTTCGATCGCCGTTTTGTGAAGGACATCAGCACCATTGCTGCAACATTGAATAAGCTTACATGAAAGGGCGTGCCTTTTAGTTGGGGCAATGTACAAGAGAAATCCTTCACCATGCTGAAAGATAAGTTGACACATGCACCTCTCCTCCAACTTCCTGATTTTAATAAGACTTCTGAGCTTGAATGTGATGCTAGTGGGATTGGATTGGGTGGTGTTTTGTTACAAGAAGGCAAACTTGTTGCATATTTTAGTGAAAAATTGAGCGGGCTTGTTCTGAATTATTCTACTTATGATAAGGAATTATATGCTCTAGTTCGAACATTAGAAACATGGCAGCATTATTTGTGGCCCAAAGAGTTTGTTATTCATTTTGATCATGAATCCTTGAAGCATATTCGTAGTCAAGGCAAACTGAACTGTCGACATGCTAAGTGGGTTGAATTTATTGAATCTTTTCCTTATGTTATTAGGCACAAGAAAGGGAAAGAGAATATCATTGCTGATCTTTGTCTAGGAGATATACTTTGCTGAATCAACTTGACTACAAAATCTTTGGATTAGAAACAATTAAAGACCAATATGTTAATGATGCTGATTTCAAAGATGTGTTGTTGCATTGTAAAGATGGGAAGGGATGGAACAAATTTATCGTTAGTGATGGGTTTGTATTTAGAGCTAACAAGCTATGCATTCCAGCTAGCTCTGTTCGTTTGTAGTTGCTGCAGGAAGCGCATGGAGGTGGCTTGATGGGGCATTTTGGAGTAAAGAAAATGGAGGATATACTTGCTGGACATTTCTTGATGAGGACATCAACACCAACGATACATCCACTCCGACACAAGTACCTATTGCTGGTCCTATTACTCGTCCTCGTGCGCATCAACTTAATCATCAGGTGAGTTCAAATCTAAGCTCATGTACATCATGTTTAGACCATGGAGACCCGTGTACTCTTGTTTTGCTTAGGAACCAAGGAGGCGACCGAAAGGGAAACAGATTCACGCAGGCTGGATTCGGACTGCAGAACAGTACCAACTTGTGATGGACACCACGGTCGCATATGAACTCGGATTGGGGCGTTCAAGTACTTCGTGGAAAGCTTATGAAGTCTTCTTTCAAACGGAGTCTTCGTTCAAGTACTCATAGCCATATCTATTATGAGTCGGCCGCAATCGTAAAATTAATACAGTCCTTTTCTGCCCATGGTGCTGCGTCACCCTGTTTTGGTCCAATGGGTCGTGTATCAAGTTGAGTCCATTACGGACGCGTCCTAGGGTTGGAGTACGACCCCAACACCCCTGTGGTCGTCCTCCCACGTACTTCTACCCCTTAGTCGCCGCCAAGGAAGCTTGGGTTTTGTTTAGATCAAGTTTAGCCTTCGCTACTTGCTTGCAAGCGCGCATGCTGGATCAGCCGCCCGTCTTCTTGTCTTCGGAACCCCACCATTATTGAGATTGCGTGTGAAACCTTCATTTACATCTAGTAAATTCAGTACTTGTCATACTTGTTCTTGCTAGTTCTTCGATTGCTTGCAGGACGAGTGCCCTAGTGGCCGGGTGCCGCGCTCCACAAGATCGTGACAGCCATTGGAGGGGGTGTATCGGTTGCTAAGGCGCAGCTTGGAAGGCTGTAGTCGGGCCGTGAACGTCGCCTCCATCGACCAATCGAGTTATCCACGCCTCTCATCGAAAGATCGGGAATCAAACCCTAGCGGGTCGCCATTAGTTGGTAATCAGAGCAAGGTTTATCGGTGAGAGACTTCTAATTCTTCAATGTTTTATTTTTCCTATAGTTTAGAAAAGCCAAAAAAAATAGTAGATTAGTTTACCTTCAGTCCTATAAACTCGTTTGAGCCTTTGCTAGCACTGCTTAGTTAGGGCTTGTTGAATTTTCGGTTGCATCGGTTGCGTCGAGTTGCTGGTCTTAGTTTTAGTCCTTTAGAGTTTCGAGTTCTTGTCACATTCTAGTCACAACCGTGCGCTACCATACATACTCCGTGTTGGTGGAATCCGAGTCCATATTCGTGTTCAAGTCCGAGTTAGATTCTGTGTTGGTTTGTGACCGAATCGCACGCGGTGCTGTGATTCGATTAGGGATCGGTTTCCTAGTCCCAATTGGTTATTGCGCCGTGTTATAAAATTCCCTTGCTTTTCGCACTTGTACTGCATATTTTGTAACGCTCCAGAAAGGCAGAAGTAGTCTCGGCTTACTCAAACCACAACTTTTCACGAATACATATAGCCTCGGCTTACTCCAGAGAGAGAGAGAGAGAGAAAAGTTTGTGTGCTGTGTGGCTCTTTGGAAGTCTTTTAGGTTATATAATCAGTTTTGAGGATCCCCTGAAAAAAAAAAGAAAAAAAAGAAGGGAAAAAAAAGGAAGGAAAAAAAAAGAAAAAAAAAAGAAGAAGAAGAAGAAAAAGAGGGGAAGAAAAAGGGGCTGTTCTTTGTGCATCTTTTTTGTTCTTCGGTGGTGTCTCGTGACTTCATTTGTGTCCAGGCTCGCGTCTCTAGCACGGTCTAGGCTAGGACCAGCATAGTACCGCCGTTGAACGATTTTTCAGCTTGCTTTTGTAACTAACGTGGTGCTAGTTCATCCTTGCTTCAGCCCACCTATAGCTCCACATATCTGACTACAGCTTGACAGGTCCTGTTGTTGCGGCACCGATACACTTCATCCCTCGGTTGCAGACTTGTTGGTTGCCGTCCCGTCCTGTTGAGCAAGGTAAGAATTGGTAAGAACTTGTGTAACAGGTTGAGTGTGAGCGCCTTGCAGTAGCTACATCCCATTAGTTGTAGGATCTTATTTCTTCACCTATTTTTGTGTTTCCTTTGTTCATCTAACCATGACAGGATCAGAGGGTGATGGGAGTTTAGGTCACTCTCCTCGTACAAAGGGAATCATACAATATTTTGAAAATAAGATGAGGAGGCATGTAGATGGGCTTGCTGAAGATATGCTGGTGTCAAATGATAAGATTGGGCAGTTGGAGGCCACGCAGCTTGCCACCAACACCAAGCTTACAAGGCTGGAGACGTCGGTCGCTCATATTGACCAAAGCCTTGCTGCTCTTTTGAGGCGTTTTGATGAGATGCATGCCAGAACTGCAAATGGGCATGAGGGAGAAAACAAGAAGGATGAGCGTGTCGAGGATAATTGGGATGATTATGTCGCTGATACTGAACTAGATGACCAAGATGCTCCTAGTCGCCGACGACTGCGAACTAATCGGAGAGGTATGGGTGGACATCGACGACGTGAGGTACATAATAGTGATGATGCTTTCAGTAAAATAAAATTTAAGATACCTTCTTTCGATGGAAACTACGATCCTGATGCATACATTACTTGGGAAATTGCTGTTGATCAAAAGTTTGCATGTCATGAATTTCCAGAGAATATACGTGTTAGGGCTGCTACTAGTGAATTTACTGATTTTGCCTCTGTTTGGTGGATAGAACATGCTAAGAAAAATCCTAATAATATTCCACAAACCTGGGATGCCTTGAAACGGGTCATGCGGGCTAGATTTGTTCCTTCTTACTATGCGCGTGATCTGTTACATAGATTGCAACAATTGAGACAGGGTAATAAAAGTGTAGAAGAATACTATCAGGAATTACAAATGGGTGTGTTGCGTTGTAATTTAGTGGAGGATGAGGAACCTGCTATGGCTAGATTTTTAGGAGGTTTGAATCGAGAAATTCAGGACATTCTTGCTTATAAAGATTATACTAACGTAACCCGTTTGTTCCATCTTGCTTGTAAAGCTGAAAGGGAAGTGCTGGGACGACGTGCTAGTACAAGAACTAATATTTCTGCAGGAAAACCTTCATCATGGCAGCCGCGCACATCTACCTCATTGACCGGACGAGCTCCTGCACCTTCTACATTCCCGAGTCGGTCGACAATACCCGCTCCATCCAACGATAAGACACGTGCTCCCCCGACAAATTCAGCAACCACGACTGTCCAGAAACCAGCCACGAGTGCATCTTCGGTTGCCTCCACGGGAAGGACAAGAGATATTCAGTGCCATCGATGCAAGGGCTTTGGCCACGTGCAACGTGACTGCCCTAACAAGCGCGTTTTGGTGGTCAAAGGAGATGGTGGGTATTCCTCTGCTAGTGATTTTGATGAAGATACACTTGCTTTGCTTGCTGCTGACCATGCAGGTACTAAGGAACAACCAGAAGAGCAGATTGGTGCAGAGGATGCAGATCATTATGAGAGCCTCATTGTGCAGCGTGTACTTAGTGCACAAATGGAAAAGGCGGAGCAAAATCAACGGCATACACTGTTCCAAACAAAGTGTGTTATTAAAGAGCGTTCATGCCGTTTGATAATTGATGGAGGTAGCTGCAACAACTTGGCTAGCAGCGATATGGTCGAGAAGCTTGCACTTACAACAAAACCGCACCCACATCCATATCACATTCGGTGGCTCAACAATAGTGGTAAGGTCAAGGTAACGAGATTGGTACGAATTAATTTCGCTATTGGTTCATATCATGATGTTGTTGAATGCGATGTTGTGCCTATGGAAGCTTGTCATATTCTGCTAGGTAGACCATGGCAATTTGATACCGATAGCATGCATCATGGTAGATCAAATCAATATTCACTTATACATCATGATAAGAAAATCGTTTTGCTTCCTATGTCACCTGAATCTATTGTGCGTGATGATGTTGCTAAAGCTAAGAGAACTAAAGCTGAGATCGATAAGAATGCCAAATCTGTTAGTAGCAGGGAAGATGAGATAAGATTGAAAGGACATTGCTTGCTTGCTACTAAGTCTGATATTAATGAATTGATTGCTTCCACTTCTGTTTCCTATGCTTTGGTGTGCAAGAATGCTTTGATTTCAGTTCACGATATGCAGCATTCTTTGCCCCCGGCTGTTGCTAACCTTTTGCAGGAGTATTCTGATGTGTTCCCAAGTGAGATACCAGCGGGGCTACCACCAATACGAGGGATTGAGCACCAAATTGACCTTATTCCTGGTGCATCATTGCCAAACCGTGCGCCATACAGGACAAATCTGAAAGAAACTAAGGAAATTCAGCGACAAGTGCAAGAATACTCGACAAAGGTTATGTGCGTGAGTCTCTTAGTCCTTGTGCTGTTCCGGTTATTTTAGTGCCTAAAAAGGATGGAACATGGCGTATGTGTGTTGATTGTAGGGCTATTAATAATATCACAATTCGATATCGACACCCTATCCCTCGTTTGGATGATATGCTTGATGAATTGACTGGTGCTATTGTGTTTTCCAAAGTTGATTTGCGTAGTGGGTACCACCAGATTTGTATGAAATTGGGAGATGAATGGAAAACTGCTTTCAAAACTAAGTTCGGGTTATATGAGTGGTTAGTCATGCCTTTTGGGTTAACTAATGCACCGAGTACTTTCATGAGATTAATGAATGAGGTTCTGCGTGCTTTCATTGGGAAATTTGTTGTTGTCTACTTTGATGATATATTGATTTACAGCAAATCTTTCGATGAACATTTTGATCACTTACGTGCTGTTTTTAATGCTTTACGAGATGCACGTTTATTTGGTAACCTTGAGAAGTGCACCTTTTGCACCGATCGAGTGTCTTTTCTTGGCTATGTCGTGACTCCACAGGGAATCGAGGTTGATAAAGCCAGGTGGAAGCTATACAGGGATGGCCTATACCGAAGACTATCACGCAAGTGCGGAGTTTCCTAGGACTTGCTGGTTTCTATCGTCGTTTTGTGAAGGACTTCAGCACCATTGCCGCGCCTTTGAATGAGCTTACAAAGAAGGGAGTGCCTTTTAGTTGGGGTAAAACACAAGAGAACTCCTTCAACACGCTGAAAGATAAGTTGACACATGCACCTCTCCTCCAACTCCCTGATTTTAATAAAACCTTTGAGCTTGAATGTGATGCTAGTGGTATTGGTTTGGGTGGTGTTTTGTTACAAGAAGGCAAACCCGTTGCTTATTTCAGTGAAAAATTGAGCGGGCCTGTTCTGAATTATTCTACTTATGATAAGGAATTGTATGCTCTTGTTCGCACATTAGAAACATGGCAGCATTATCTATGGCCCAAAGAGTTTGTTATTCATTCAGATCATGAATCTTTAAAACATATTCGTAGTCAAGGAAAATTGAACCGTAGACATGCTAAGTGGGTTGAATTTATTGAATCTTTTCCTTATATTATTAAGCACAAGAAAGGGAAAGAGAATATAATTGCTGATGCATTGTCTAGGAGATACACCTTGTTGAACCAACTTGATTACAAAATATTTGGATTGGAAACGATTGAAGATCAATATGTTAATGATGCTGATTTTAAAGATGTGTTGCTGCATTGTAAAGAGGGGAAGGGATGGAACAAATTCATCGTTAGTGATGGGTTTGTCTTTAGAGCTAACAAGCTATGCATTCCAGCTAGCTCCGTTCACTTGTTATTGTTGCAGGAAGCGCATCGAGGTGGCTTAATGGGGCATTTTGGAGCAAAGAAAACGGAAGATATACTTGCTGGTCATTTCTTTTGGCCAAAGATGAGAAGAGGTGTGGAGAGATTTGTTGCTCGCTGCACGACATGTCAAAAGGCTAAATCACGATTGAATCCACATGGTTTGTATTTGCCTCTACCTGTTCCTAGTGCTCCTTGGGAAGATATTTCTATGGATTTTGTGTTAGGATTGCCTAGGACTAGGAAGGGACGTGATAGTGTGTTTGTGGTTATTGATAGATTTTCTAAGATGGCCCATTTCATACCATGTCATAAAACTGATGATGCTTCTCACATTGCTGATTTGTTCTTTCGGGAAATTGTTCGTTTGCATGGTGTGCCCAACACAATTGTTTTTGATCGTGATGCTAAATTTCTTAGTTATTTTTGGAAGACTTTATGGGCTAAATTGGGAACTAAATTGTTGTTTTCTACTACATGTCATCCGCAAACTGATGGTCAAACTGAAGTGGTTAATAGAACTTTGTCTACTATGTTAAGGGCTGTTTTAAAGAAGAACATTAAGATGTGGGAAGATTGTTTGCCTCATATTGAATTCGCTTATAATCGATCGCTGCATTCTACTACAAAGATATGCCCATTTCAGATTGTATATGGTTTCTTGCCACGTGCTCCTATTGATTTAATGCCTTTGCCATTTTCTGAAAAAACGAATTTTGATGCTATTAAGCGTGCCGAATTGATGTTAAAACTGCATGAAACAACTAAAGAAAACATAGAGCGCATGAATGCTAAATACAAGATTGCTGGTGATAAAGGTAGGAAGGAACTAAAGTTTGAACCTGGAGATTTAGTTTGGCTGCATTTGAGAAAGGAAAGGTTTCCTGAATTGAGAAAATCTAAATTGCTACCTCGGGCTGATGGACCATTTAAAGTGCTAGAGAAAGTCAATGATAATGCATATAAGCTCGATCTGCCTGCGGATTTTGGGGTTAGTCCCACATTTAACATTGCAGATTTGAAGCCATATTTGGGAGAGGAAGATGAGCTTGAGTCGAGGACGACTCAAATGCAAGAAGGGGAGGATGATGAGGACATCAACACCAACGATACATCCACTCCGACACAAGTACCTATTGCTGGTCCTATTACTCGTGCTCGTGCGCATCAACTTAATCATCAGGTGAGTTCAAATCTAAGCTCATGTACATCATGTTTAGACCATGGAGACCCGTGTACTCTTGTTTTGCTTAGGAACCAAGGAGGCGACCGAAAGGGAAACGGATTCGCGCAGGCTGGATTCGGACTGCAGAACAGTACCAACTTGTGACGGACACCACGGTCGCATATGAACTCGGATTAGGGCGTTCAAGTACTTCGTGGAAAGCTTATGAAGTCTTCTTTCAAACGGATCCGGCCTCATAGCCATATCTGATGCATCCGGCCCAGGTGGGGTTGGCCGAGGCCCAATAAATTAAGGTTGCTCGGACCCCAACAGTTCTTAGGCACACCCACTCGGGGAAAGGCCCAATCTCACTAAAAGACTATTCCAATAGGGGAAGGGTGGCTGTCCCTTTTAAGGTGGCTTCCTCCTCCCAAGCTAAGCAAGGTGGGATTATTCAGAGGCTCACACGGTCGCCGCCCGACTACAACTGGGCCACTCGACCCCCTTTGTTGCGTCTTTACCAGCGGGTAATAGTGGAGGATGTCCTCATCAATATCTATTACGAGTCGGCCGCAATCGTTAAATTAATACAGAGTCCGTTTCTGCCCATGGTGCTGCGTCACCCTGTTTTGGTCCAATGGGCCGTGTATCAAGTTGAGTCCATTACGGACGCGTCCTAGGGTTGGAGTACGACCCCAACACCCCTGTGGTCGTCCTCCCACGTACTTATACCCCTTAGCCGCCGCCAAGGATGCTTGGGTTTTGTTTAGATCAAGTTTAGCCTTCGCTACTTGCTTGCAAGCGCGCGTGCTGGATCAGCCGCTCGTCTTCTTGTCTTCGGAACCCCACCATTATTGAGATTGCGTGTGAAACCTTCATTTACATCTAGTAAATTCAGTACTTGTCATACTTGTTCTTGCTAGTTCTTCGATTGCTTGCAGGACGAGTGCCCTAGTGGCCGGGTGCCGCGCTCCACAAGATCGCGACAGCCATTGGAGGGGGTGTATCGGTTGCTAAGGCGCAGCATGGAAGGCTGTAGTCGGGCCGTGAACGTCGCCTCCATCGACGAATCGAGTTATCGACGCCTCTCAACGAAAGATCGGGAATCAAAGCCTAGCGGGTCGCCATTATTTCTTTTGGCCAAAGATGAGAAGAGATGTGGAGAGATTTGTTGCTCGTTGCACGACATGTCAAAAGGCTAAGTCACGGTTAAATTCACATGGTTTGTATTTACCTCTACATGTTCCTAGTGTACCTTGGGAAGATATTTCTATGGATTTTGTGTTGGGATTGCCGAGGACTAGGAAGGGACATGATAGTGTGTTTGTGGTTGTTGATAGATATTCTAAGATGGCTTATTTTATACTATGTCATAAAACTGACGATGCTAGTCATATTGCTGATTTGTTCTTTTGAGAAATTGTTCGTTTGCATGGTGTGCCCAACACAATTGTTTCTGATCGTGATGCTAAATTTCTTAGTTATTTTTGGAAGACTTTATGGGCAAAATTGGGGACTAAGCTTTTGTTTTCTACTACATGTCATCCCTAAACTGATGGTCAAACTGAAGTTGTCAATAGAACTTTGTCCCCTGTGTTAAGGGCTGTTTTAAAGAAGAACATTAAGATGTGGGAAGATTGTTTGCCTCATATTGAATTTGCTTATAATCGCTTGTTGTATTCTACTACAAAGATGTGCCCATTTCAGATTGTTTATGGTTTGTTGCCTCGTGCTCCTATTGATTTGATGCCTTTGCCATCTTTTGAAAAACTGAATTTTGATGCTGCTAAGCGTGCTGAATTGATGTTAAAACTGCATGAAACAACTAAAGAGAACATAGAGCGCATGAATGCTAAATATAAGTTTGCTGGTAATAAAGGTAGAAAGGAACTAAAGTTTGAACCTGGGGATTTAGTTTGGTTGCATTTGCGAAAGGAAAGGTTTCCTAAATTGCGAAAATCTAAATTGCTGCCTCGGGCGGATGGACCTTTTAAAGTGTTAGAGAAAATTAATGACAATGCATATAAGCTAGATCTACCAACAGAATTAATATTGTAGATTTGAAGCCATATTTGGGAGAAGAAGATTAGTTTGAGTCGAGGACGACTTAAATGCAAGAAGGGGAGGATGATGTGGACATCAATACTAATGATACGTCCACACCTACACAAGTACCTATTTCTGGTCCTATTACACGTGCCCGTGCTCATCAACTTAATCATCAGGAGACGACCGAAAGGGAAACGGATTCGCGCAGGCTGAATTCGGACTGCAGAACAACACCAACTTGTGATGGTCACCACAGTTGCATATGGACTCGGATTGGAACTTTCAAGTACTTCATGGAAAGCTTATGAAGTCTTCTTTCCAACGGATCTGGCATCAAGTCTATCTCTGCTCGGAGTCGGTCACAATCGTCGATTTATTGCTGACACCTTTTCTACTCACGGTGTTGTGTCGCCTTATTTTGGCCCAATGGGTCGTGTATCAAGTCGGGTCCAATAGGGACGCGTCTTAGGGTTGGAGTACGACCCCAACACCCTTGTGATCATCCTCCCCATGTCATATACCCCTTAGCCACCACCAGGAACAGATATGGGGTTTTTGTTTTGTTGAAAGTTTAGCTATTGCTACTTTCTTAATTTTGCCCGATGGGCTTTGTATCAAGTCGGGTCCATTAGGGACGCGTCCTAGGGTTGGAGTGCGACTCAAACACCCTCTTGGTCGTCCTCCTAGGTATTAATAAGGGTTAGAGCCGCCATGAACAGATTGGGGTTTTTGTTTTGTTGAAAGTTTAGCCATTGCTACTTCCTTGTAGACGCGTGTGTCGACTAGACCATCCTGATGTGAACCCGCTAGGGTTTGTTCCCGATCTTTCGATGAGAGGCGGGGGATAACTCGATTTGAGATGGAGGCGACGTTCACGGCCCGACTACAGCCTTCCAAGGACGCTGCGCCTTAGCAACCGATACACCACCTCCAATGGCTGCCGCGATCTTGTGGAGCGCAACACCCGGCCACTAGGGCACCTGTCCTGCAAGCAATCGAAGAACCAGCAAGAACAAGTAGAACAAGCAACTCAATTGCAAATATGGAGATAATAACCAATCTGGAATCAACAAGGTGGGGTTCCGAATCGAGTAGAACGGATGGTCTAGTCGACACACGCGTCTACAAGGAAGTAGCAATGGCTAAACTTTCAACAAAACAAAAACCCCCCAATCTGTTCATGGCGGCTCTAACCCTTATTAATACCTAGGAGGACGACCAAGAGGGTGTTTGAGTCGCACTCCAACCCTAGGATGCGTCCCTAATGGACCCGACTTGATACAAAGCCCATCGGGCCAAATTAAGATGTCGCAGCACCTTTAGACAGAAAACCAGTCTGTAGTATTTTGGTCATTGCGGACGAATCAGGAGAGATATGGACTTGAGTCTGGATCCATATGAAACTAGACTTCATAAGCTTTCCACGAAGTACTTGAACGTCCCTATCCGAGTCTGTATGCGACCGTGGTGTCCGTCACAAGTTGGTGCTGTTCTGCAGTCCGAATCCAGCCTCCAAAACGTGTTGGACATGGACTCTTTCTTTCCTTGCACCAAAAGTGACGTGGTGGCCTGATGGAGAACATTGGGAAGACTTAGGCTTTGTCCCCAATCAACTTCTTTGGTCCTCCATACCTTCCATGTGTGTTTATTACATGTGGGTGTATCCATTCTGGTGATGTCCACATCACATCCGTTCTACTCGATTCGGAACCCCACCTTGTTGATTCCAGATTGGTTATTATCTCCATATTTGCAATTGAGTTGCTGGTTCTACTTGTTCTTCGATTGCTTGCAGGAATTACCCTAGTGGTTTGGTTGATCGTGCTCCACATTATCGCGGCGACCATTGGAGGTGGTGTATCGGTTGCTAAGGCGCAGCGTCCTTGGAAGGCTGTAGTCGGGCCTTGAACGTCGCCTCCATCATCAAATCGAGTTATCCCCCACCTCTCATCGAAAGATCGAGAACAAACCCTAGCAGGTTCACATCACAAATGACATGAGGTAATTCATGTATCCACTTGCCCCCATTTTTGTTGTTCTCGTCGTAGAGTCTCTCCTTAAGGCCATCCAAGATCAAGACGTTTGCTCTCTCGACTTGTTCATTGGCCCTTGGGTGTGCAACTGATACATACTTAACTTCTATTGCGGCATTTTCACAGAACTCCCAAAACCGATTTGCAGTGAAATTTGAGCCCAGATCTGTGATGATGGTATTGGGGAAGCCGAAGCGGTGTAGAATGTCTAAGATGATGTCGACTGCCCTGTCTGGAGTGAGCTTGGTAATCTGCTTGTACTCGATCCACTTTGTACACTTTTCGATGGCTACCAACACATGTGTAAAGGTTCCTGGTGTTGTTGTGAGAGGCCCAATCATGTTAAGGCTCCAGCATGCGAAGGGCCAAGAGGGCGGTATGGTGATGAGGTTGTGCGCTGGGACACGAGACTGCTTGCTGAAGAATTGACAGTTCTGGCACTTGCGTACAAGGTTCCTTCATGAATCTCGAGTAGGATGTTACGTCATTTCCATAGGTTCCTTCATGAATCTCGAGTAGGATGTTGCGGACCCAAGCACTTGGGACGCACTTCAGAATTACTCCAAAGCTTGCTCCGCGCTTGTAGAGCTTATCAGTGACCAGAACAAGCCCTTTGCTGTGCCTCATGATGCGGATTGCTTCTGCGCTCTTCTTTGTCACCCTGGGAGGAGTTTCTTTTCCTTGATGAACTTGATGTAAGTCCCCCGCCAATTGACCTCTGCCATCATGACCTCCCGACTGGAATCCGGGGGTCCCAAGTCAGTGGTTACCTGAGGCGTGGTCTTGATTGATGGTTCTTTAAGTTCTTGGACAAAGACTCCCACTGGGACTTGGGCTCGAGTAGATCCAAGCTTGGAGAGTACGTCTGCACCAACGTTGTTGTCCCGGATGACATGCTGAATCTCCAAGCCTGCAAACTTGTTCTCCAGCTTGCACACTTCCATGACATATGCATCCATGGCCTCCTTGTTGTAGTCCCACTCTTTGTTGACCTGTTGCACGACTAGCAGAGAATCGCCGTCTTCGAGCTTGAGCGATCCGTCGAAGTACATCGTCCAATGCTCTGGCTGGCTGGCTGGAGTTGGCACTTGGTTTTGTCGCCATTTAACCATGAAATCAACCAATGCTTGGGATTTGATAGCTATTCTTGGCTTGAAGTTGATAGAGAGAGCCCCCAGTTCTAGTGCCCACTTGGAGATACGGCCAGTAACAACTGAGATTTTGTACTCATCGAAGTAGTGGCGGAGCTTCCTGGATGTAATAAGAATTGCGTAGAGTAGTTTCTGAATTGAAGGATAGCGAACCTTTGACTCAGAAAGTACTTTGTGATGAAGTAGACTGGCCTCTGCACACCAAACGCATGACCCTCCTCGTTGCGCTCCACCACGATTGTTGTGCTGATCACGTGAGTAGTTGCAGCAGTGTACATCAGCAAGTTCTCGCCCGGACGTGGTGCTGTGAGTATGGGGGGCGACTGCAGATGTAGCTTGAGGTCCTGCAGTGCCTGTTTAGCTTCCTCCGTCTAGTGGAACTTGTCCTTGTGCTTCAGAAGCTTGAAGAAAGGAAGGCCCCTTTCTCCAAGTCGAGAGATGAATCGGTTCAACGCCGCCATGCACCTTATTAGCTTCTGAACGTCCTTGATCGTTGCTGGAGCTTTCATTTTGGTGATTGCGGTGATCTTCTCTGGGTTAGCATCAATCCCTCTATGACTGATGATGAAGCCGAGTAGTTTCCCTGATGGTACGCCGAAGACGCACTTAGTCAGGTTAAGCTTCCATTGAAACTTGCACAGGCTGCTGAAGGTTTCTTCTAGGTCCGCAATTAGGTCCTCGGGATTTCTGGTCTTAACGACCACATCATCCACATAGGCCTCCATGTTGCGGTGTAGCTGGTCTGTGAAGCACATTTGAATTGCCAGCTGGTACGTTGCTCCCGCGTTCTTCAACCCAAAGGACATAGTCTTGTAGGCATAAGTCCCAAAGTGACAGAGGTAGATCCAGGTACCTCCCTGCCGAGTGGAGACGGCTACCCGGCTAGGCGACTTCGCATGAACGACCCGGCGTACAGGCACTCGGCTGGATGATGGGTGGGATCCCCCGAGGTCAGGATCTAGGTCGAACTGGATAGGCATGATCTTGTGCATCTCAACTGGTCGGATTTCTTGTAACAAACCCGAGTAGATAAATCCTGACTTGTAACCCACGGCTACTTGGATATATAAGGGAGCCGTGGGGGTACCCATAGAGGGCAATCTCGAAACCCTAGCCATTGCTACTCATTCTACACACCCTAATACAAACCCCCGAACACAGAACGTAGGGTATTACGCTCCGTGCGGCCCGAACCTGTCTAAGTCCTTGCATCTTTGTGTTACCATCAACCTCACAGCTCTCCGATCCACCCTGATGTGGACAGTACCAGAATTGATACACCCACATGTAATAAACACACATGGAAGGTATGGAGGACCAAAGAAGTTGATTGGGGACCAAGCCTAAGTCTTCCCAATGTTCTCCATCAGGCCACCACGTCACTTTTGGTGCAAGGAAAGAAAGAGTCCATGTCCAACACGTTTTGGAGGCTGGATTCGGACTGCAGAACAGCACCAACTTGTGACGGACACCACGGTCGCATACGGACTCGGAAAGGGACGTTCAAGTACTTCGTGGAAAGCTTATGAAGTCTAGTTTCATATGGATCCGGACTCAAGTCCATATCTCTCCTGATTCGTCCGAAATGACCAAAATACTACCGACTGGTTTTCTGTCTAAAGGTGCTGCGACATCTTAATTTGGCCCGATGGGCTTTGTATCAAGTCGGGTCCATTAGGGACGCGTCCTAGGGTTGGAGTGCGACTCAAACACCCTCTTGGTCGTCCTCCTAGGTATTAATAAGGGTTAGAGCCGCCATGAACAGATTGGGGTTTTTGTTTTGTTGAAAGTTTAGCCATTGCTACTTCCTTGTAGACGCGTGTGTCGACTAGACCATCCGTTCTACTCGATTCGGAACCCCACCTTGTTGATTCCAGATTGGTTATTATCTCCATATTTGCAATTGAGTTGCTTGTTCTACTTGTTCTTGCTGGTTCTTCGATTGCTTGCAGGACAGGTGCCCTAGTGGCCGGGTGTCGCGCTCCACAAGATCGCGGCAGCCATTGGAGGTGGTGTATCGGTTGCTAAGGCGCAGCGTCCTTGGAAGGCTGTAGTCGGGCCGTGAACGTCGCCTCCATCTCAAATCGAGTTATCCCCCGCCTCTCATCGAAAGATCGGGAACAAACCCTAGCGGTTTCACATCACACCCCGCCTACAAATCTACTGCTTGGGGCTACACTAGGCAGACTTGCCAGAGTGCAAATCCGACAGTTGGCGCACCAGGTAGGGGGATCTCTAGGGTCCTCTTGGTGAGCTTGATGGCCTCCAAATCCGGCATCTTCTTCTCCGTGCAAGTGACGCTCCAGATCCAGGCCACCACCGGCCACTCCATCATCTTCGGAAGCTTCTCTGAGATGTCTTCTCCTAGGAGCTCATCCCCAAACTCGTCTGTCTCCGAGACAGAAAGCCTTCAGTGTTCCAGATCTGATCTGACCCTCTCTAGCTTAGTGCTACACCTGGTTGAGGACCTGTCTATCAATGACAAGACCCACAACCCCGCACGGATGACCCGTCATCCACGCGTCAACATCGATGATATTCTTGCTGGGCTGGACTGAGTCGATGCCTCCCTTGCCGAGTGCATCGAGCTTGCTGAGTCAGCACTCCACTGCCCAGGTGACTCGGCCCCTCGGGCCTCGTTCGAACTCCGCAATAGCGCCTCCGTCTACTCGGACCAGATCCGATCTTCGATGGAAAAGCTGCGTCTAACAGATCTGAGTCGACCCAGCGTTGACCAGATTGGATCTGACACGGTCCCAGGACCACAAGCTGGCTACCAGGAGATCTTGTTCACCCTCCCACCCAACCTGGTAAGCTCTCCAGATCAGCGGGAGATCTCTGTCGTTTCCTCCCATGAGGCAACCGTCGAAGGAGAAGATGAGGAGGCCAAGCATCTATGACTCCAACGCAACCAACTTCGCCAAGACCGACGTAATAATGAGGCCACCATCGAGCAAGCTGAAGAGGATCTCCGTAACGCCGATGGTCGTAACCCGCGGGTCCCACCTCGCCGCACACTGGAGACCCCTCAGAACCTCGACGACGACTTCATCCTCGATTGCGACGGCCCGAATGTTTTCGCCACCCCATCTGCCAACTTGGCCGCCGCATTTGAGATACTAGAGACTTTACCCCACTCACCCGAGCTCGAACGAGCTCGAACTCGTCTGCATGTTGCTGCTGCCCAGGTCCAGCGCTTGAGGATGGACTATTCGGCTTTGCGGGCCCAGTCCAGTAACTCCCGCCACACTACTGCTCGCCACCACGACGGTGATGAGGTCAATCAGCCGAATCTGCGTGCCAACCTCAACAACCGTGATGTCCAACCGGTCATCAACGAACGACATCAAGAACGTGATGAAGCCAAGCGGGAGCGTTGCTGCCAGTACGATGAGCAGTACAGTCCACCCGGTGCCAACCGAGGAGGCCGAGCTCGCCATGGCAACGCCAACCAACGCCCACACCAACCCCCGCAGGCCCCAATCAACCTGATGTTATGGGAGATCAAGACGGCTTCTCCACCTTCTCCAGCTGACTCCGTGGAGTCTCGTGGCCATCTACATTCAAGCCGGTCGGCATCGACAAGTTCGACAGCGACTCTGATCCAAAGACGTGGCTGCGCACCTACTCCATCACTATTCAGGCGGCGAACGGCAACAACGACATCATGGCAGTGTACTTCCCAGTCATGATGGGATCTCAACTGGCTCGAAGGACTCCGCCCAGGCTCCATCAACAGTTGGCAAGACTTTGGATCACTTGCAGGCTTCATGCCCAGGTTCCAAAACTAGATGGGATCTGGGCAGCGTCACCCAGCAGCCCAACGAATCCCTACGCGACTACAACAAGAGGTACTTCACCAACCGTAACATGATTATGGATGTTGATGATAGGGACGTTATCCACTACTTCCACCAAGGGCTGCACATCATCGAGCTATGGCGCAAGATGTCCGAGATGATGGTCGTTGTGAACAAGCACGCCGACATGGAAGATGCTGAGAAGGCGCGCCGTCACCACAAGTACCGGCGTCACTCCGACAAACGGCCCAAGCAGCGACACGAAGATTGCCAACGACCTGACGGCCGACTGCCTCGCCACAACTCCAGCAAGCACAACAACTGTCCCGAGTCATCCAAGCAACAGGAGCGCAAGTGCGGCCCCGACAACACCGTCGCAGTTATGGAGCGACCCCAAAAGCGCACCTCCCTCAACCAGGAGGAGTTGGATCGACTCCTCCACGACAAGTGACCATGGCACAAGGACTCTAACCACACAGCGCGGGAGTGTCATGCACTCCGCAATAGTGTGGCTTAGGACGACCCCAAGTGACCCCGCTACGACGACCGAGATAAGGCTAGCAGCTCCAAAACCTCCCGGGGTCGAGGACGTCGGAGCGACTCGCGTAGACAAGATCGTGACAATCAAGGCGACAAGTCTCCAGCAGACTTTCAGGAGGTGGACCGCGCCGCCAACTTCATCTATGGAGGCTCCAGGGCCCCGAGGTGTTGCCGACGCCTCAAGCTCGATCAACGTGAGGTCAACTCCGTGTTTCAACACCCGATCGAACCCCTACGGTGGTTTGAGGTCGCCATCACATTTGATCAGCAGAGCCACTGGATCCATCTACCTAGCCCTGGCTCTTACCCACTCGTGGTCAGCTTGGTGGTCAGCCAGGTGCGCCTCTCCATGGTGCTCGTCGATGGAGTCAGCGGCCTCAACATCATCTTCTCCAAGACACTGGAAAGCATGGGGCATGACATGACCTCCTTGGTTCCGACCCAGGAGGCCTTCTACGGCATCATCCCTGGCCGGGCTCGACTCCGGTCGGCCAAGTAACCCTCCCAGTGACCTTTGGCACTCGGGAGAACTACAGAACGGAGCACATCCACTTCGAGGTGGCCTCCTTCGAGACATCATACCATGCAATCCTGGGGAAGCCTGCCCTTGCCAGATTCATGGTTATTGTTGACGCTCGCTACAGACCAATTTTGAGCGCCAATTTGATCAGAAAACTGGGATGACTAGCATACTTAACTTACATATTTATCTAGAATAATGTCATTTCCACATTTCCCTCCGAGATTTTGCAAAGCAGGAAATTGAGCAGAAAATGGAGGGAAAACATACCCTTGAATCCGAGGAAATTTCTACCGACCAATCAGAATGCTCCGTTCAGCCTCACATGGATCAAAGGGCCCACCAACAGGTGCAACCGACTTAGGACAAGCTCGAATCAACCACAGGAGCAACCAGGGCCCACTTGGCAGCCTCACAGATGAGGCTAGAGGCGGTGGGGGCAGGTTTGGCCGAACCAGGTAGGTCGGCCGACCCAGGCTAGGCTTCACCACTTTAATCCTTGCACGTGGCAGCTCCCCATTGGTCCCTAATGTCGGTTTGAGGAGGCTTCAGCCATTTGCACGTGGCAGCCTAGACAAGTGAGTGTCCTCGCTGGTCGGGAAGGTTCAACAGCTAGAGACCAACCCTTTGAGGACCAAAGAAGAGGATGCATATGATGATGATGAGGAGGAGGTTTTCTATGGGTCACATGGCTAGCCTGATCCTCTCAAGACTAGCTCAGAGAAGTTACGTCAACATCTTCACAAAAATAAAATAGGCATGGGAGGTAACAAAAATCATCGTACTCAAGGTAATGAGGATCCTTACGCCAAAATTAAATTTACCATACCATCCTTTCATGGGCGTTATGATGCGGAGGAGTATTTAGATTGGGAGATGACAGTAGAACAAAAATTTGCTTCCCACCTTGTTCCTGATTTCCATAAGGTTAGACAAGCCACTAGTGAATTTAAAGATTTTGCTATTATCTGGTGGCAAGAATGTGCAACTTTAAACATGCAACCTGATTCATGGGATGGGCTTAAGACCGTGATGCGTGATCGATTTGTTCCTGCCTCTTATAAGCGTGATTTGCATAAGAAATTACAACGTTTAGAGTAGAGAGATATGTCTGTTCAGGATTATTATGCAGCGCTTCAAAAGGGTATGGTTCGTTGCGGGGTAGTAGAGGATCCTGAGGATAAAGTATGTCGCTTTTATGGTGGTTTGAGACGTGAAATTCAGGATATTGTTGACTATAAAGAATTTACTACTACCAAGTAGTTGTTCCAGATTGCTATGCTTGCAGAAAAGAAATTGCAGGGACGACGCAACAGCCACAACAGAGTAGGACCAGTAGCTCCTTCATGCCCAAGACCTTCACTCCACCAGCCGCTAGACGCCAGGTCCTTCTGCTTCTACGCCACCAGCTGGTACACGCTCCACCCCATCAGCGACAACGCCTTCCGATGGTAACCCTCGTTTGCAGGACCAGACCAAGAGTGCCTCGCCTTCCACAGGGCACTCTTCCTCTTCCATACAGTGACATCGCTGTCAGGGATTCGGCCATGTAATAAAAGAATGTCCAAGCAAGCAGACGTACATTGCACTGATGATGGAGGTTACATTAGCACTTCTGATGTGGAGGACAACATTGATGATGAACCTTCTGCCCAAGATGGTCTTTCTTTGAGTTCAGATGATGCGGGCAACAAACAAATTTTCATTGTACATCGAGTCCTCAGTAACAGATGGAGCAAGCAGAACAGATGCAGCGCCATAATTTGTTCCAGATTTTATATGTGATTCAAGATCGACGTGCACGGGTCATTATTGATGGAGGAAGCTGCAACAATTTGGTAAGTTCAGATTTGGTCAAGAAGCTTGGCTTGACCACACGGCCTCATAAACATCCATACCATGTCTAGTGGCTAAACGACTCGGGTAAGGTCAAGGTAACTCAGACAGCCCAGGTGCATTTTTCTCTTGGCCCATATTCTGACTTTGCTGATTGTGATGTTGTACCCATGGAAGCTTGCTCCCTTTTGTTGGGTCACCCTTGGGAATTTGATAATAACGCTATACACCATGGTAGGAGTAATACATACACTCTTATGTTTAAGGGCCAGAAAATTACGTTGCAACCTATGACCCCTGCTCAAATTGTACAAGCTGATAAAGAGAGACTTGCTAGCCTAACGAACCAAGATGATGATGCTAAAATTGAAAAACAACAAGAAATTAAATTAAAAAGTTCTGTTATGCTTGCAACTAAATCTGATCTTGTTGATATTGATGCCTCTGCAATTGGCTATGCATATGTAAGGCTACTTTATTTTCCATTAATGATATAGCTAGCACTTTGCCTCCTGCTGTTACTAACATTTTGCAGGAGTATGAAGATGTGTTTCGACCTGAGCAGCCACGGGGATTCCTTTGAGAGGCATTGAGCATCAAATTGACTTGATCCCGGGAGCTTCTTTGCCTAACCTAGCAGCGTATAGGGCCAACCCAGAGGAGACTAAAGAAATTCAGTGCCAAGTCCAAGAACTTCTGGACCGTGGGTATGTTCGTGAGAGCCTTAGCCCTTGTTCTGTGCCTGTGCTTTTGGTTCCTAAGAAAGATGGTACTTGGTGCATGTGTGTGGATTGTAGAGCCATTAACAACATAACCATAAGATACCGTCACCCTATACCTCGGTTGGATGATCTGCTTGATGAACTAAGTGGCGCTATAATTTTTACAAAGATTGACTTGCGTAGTGGCTACCACCAAATTAGAATGAAATTGGGAGATGAATGGAAAACTGCTTTTAAAACAAAATTTGGCTTATATGAGTGGTTAGTCATGCCTTTTGGTTTAACTAATGTGCCTAGCACTTGGATGCGATTGATGAATGAGGTTTTACGTGCTTTCATTGGCAAATTTGTGGTGGTTTATTTTGATGATATCTTGATATATAGCAAGTCACATGAAGAACATCTTGATCACCTACATGCTGGTTTTGATGCCTTGCCAGAGGCACGTTTGTTTGCTAACCTTGAGAAGTGCATCTTTTACACCAATCGAGTTGCTTTTCTTGGCTATGTTGTGACTCCACAGGGCATTGAAGTCGATGGAGCGAAAATTGATGCTATTAGGAGTTGGCCTACCCCTGAGACTGTTACACAAGTGCAAAGTTTTCTTGGTCTTGCAGGGTTCTATAGGCGTTTTGTGAGAGATTTCAGCACTATTGCTGCCCCATTACATGAGTTGACGAAGAAGGGTGTTATATTCCATTGGGGTCTAGCACAATGCCAAGCTTTTGATGATTTGAAGGAGAAGCTTACTTCGGCACCTTTGGTGCAACTTCCTAATTTTGGTAAGACTTTTGAGCTTGAGTGTGATGCTAGTGGAGTTGGCATTGGTGGCTTATTGATGCAAGGAGGTAAACCTATTGCTTATTTTAGTGAAAAATTGCATGGGCCTACTCTGAATTATTCCACGTATGATAAATAATTTTATGCTCTTGTTCGTTCACTAGAGACGTGGCAACACTATTTATGGCCTAAGGAGTTCATTATTCATTCTGATCATGAATCACTTAAGTACCTCCGTTCGCAAACTAAACTAAACCGTAGACATGCTAAGTGGGTTGAATTTATTGAGTCTTTTCCTTACATCGTTCAACACAAGAAAGGGAAAGACAATGTTATTGCTGATGCTTTATCTCGCCGCTACACCATGTTGTCTCAACTTAATTGTCGTATTTTTGGACTCGAATAAATTAAAGAACAATATGAGGTTGATGCTGATTTTAAAGATGTGCTTTTGTATTGCAAAGAGGGACGCGCTTATAATAAATATGTGCTGAATGACGGATTTTGTTTAGAGCTAATCGCCTATGCATTCCAGTTGGTTCCATTTGTCTTTTGTTGTTGCAGGAAGCGCATGGTGGCGGCTTGATGGGGCATTTTGATGCCAAAAAGACGGTGGATGTGTTGGCAACCCATTTCTTTTGGCCCAAGATGAGACGCGTTGTTGATAGAATTGTGAGCCGTGCGCTATGTGTCAGAAAGCTAAGTCACGTCTGAATCCACATGGTTTGTATATGCCACTTCTCGTTCCTTCTATTCCCTGGGCAGATATTTCTATGGATTTTGTTTTGGGATTGCCTAGGACTAAGAAGGGGAGGGATGGCGTTTTCGTGGTGGTTGATTGATTCTCTAAGATGGCGCATTTTATACCATGTCACAAATGTGATGATGTTGTTCATATTGCTGACCTCTTTTTCTAAGAGATTGTTCGCTTGCATGGTATGCCTTCTACTATTGTTTCAGATCACGATGCAAAATTTTTAAGTTACTTTTAGCGCACTCTTTGGAATAAATTTGGGACAAAATTGTTGTTTTCAACAACATGTCACCCACAAATGGATGGACAAATGGAGGTGGTCAATCGCACATTGGCAACCATGTTGCGCGCCATTTTGAAGAAAAATCTGAAGATGTGGGAAGAATGTTTGCCTCATGTGGAGTTTGCATACAATCGAGCCACACATTCAAGCACAAAGGTAAGTCCTTTTCAGGTAGTGTATGGTTTCAATCCTCGTGCTCCCATTGATATCTTGCCTTTACCCACTAGTTAGAGGATTCATAAAGATGCTAAACACCATACTGATTTTATTTTGCAAATGCATGAGACAACTAAGCACAACATTGAACTGGGTGATTTAGTTTGGTTGCACTAGAGAAAGGATAGATTTCCAGATTTAAGAAAGTCTAAGTTGATGCCTAGAGCTGATGATCCTTTCAAAATTCTTGAGAAAATTAATGACAATGCATATAAGCTTGATTTGCCTCCGGAGTTTGGGGTTAGTCCCACCTTTAACATTTCATATTTAAAGCCATATGTGGGAGAAGAAGATGAACTTGAGTCGAGGACGACTCCAATAAAAGAAGGGGAGGATGATGAAGATATCACTCCTTTGGATACTCACAACAATCCTCCATTGAACATTCCCATCACAAGAGCTCGCGCGCGACAGTTGAATATAGAGGTGAGCTCGTTTCTAAGCACTTCTTTATGTAATTTTGAGAATAGATTGCTACCTTATGATTATGTCATGCTTAGAAACCAAGGAGAGGACCAGGAGATACTCAAGGGAGGACATGGAGGCGTGGAGGACCAGCAAGGAAGCCCAAGTCGAGGTGGAGGCCCAAATCAAGTCGACTTCGAGGCTGCCTCGGAGTCCAGAAGCAGCCCGCGCTAAAACTGTCTCCCAGGTCGCATACGGGCTCAGATTTGGGCATTCTTTATATGCACAGAAACATAAGAAGAAGACGCTTCCAATGGCCCTTGTCTCCGGCCCAAATTAATCCGGAGTCGTCGGGAATTGCGAGAACAATTTGACGTCCAGAATCTGCCTCGGTGCTGCGCAACCGTATTTTGGCCTTTGGGCCGTGTATCGTGATGGAGCCCATTAGGGGTGTGTCTAGGGGTTTTGCTTTAGATTAATCTGTCTTTGAACAGTTGTTGTTCATCGGTTTGTGAAACCCCAACTCGTGTGCTTAATCATTCATCTGCAGTTTGTCACTTTCAATTGAGAGCTGCGTTCTTTCGAGTTCTTGCTTGTGTTCTTTGTTTCGCAGGCAGGGATTAGCCTTCTTGGCGAGGTCAACTGGATTGTGACCTGGTTGATAACCAGAGGAGATGTGGTGCTAAGATTGCAGGGATTCGGGTCTTTGGGTCTGCAGCCAGATCGGTGAGTCAAGCTCCGCCCAAAACAAGAGTTATCCTTCACTTGACGGAAGATCGAGCACCCTAGTTCCCATAAAGTACGATCCACCCGCCGCCAACCGGGGAGGTCGGGCTCACCACGGCAACGCCAATCAGCATCCACATCGACCCCCGCAGACCCCGATCAACCTCGACGATGACGTCATGGGGGACCTGGACGGCTTCTCCGCCTTCTCCAACCGACTCTGCGGTGTCACGTGGCCATCCACGTTCAAGCTAGTCGGCATCAACAAGTTCGATGGCGACTCCAACCCCAAAACATGGCTGCGCACCTACTCCATCGCCGTCCGGGCGGCAAGCAGCAACAACGACATCATGGCGGCCTACTTCCCAGTCATGATGAGTTGCCAAGCTCTCAACTGGCTCGAGGGACTTCGCCCTAGCTCCATTAACAGCTGGCAGGACCTCTGCACTGCCTTCGTCAACCACTTCCAAGCTTCATGCCCGGGTCCCAAAACCAGATGGGATCTGGGCAGCGTCACTCAACAACCCAGCGAATCCCTGCGCGACTACAACAAGAGGTACTTCACCAACCATAACATGATTACGAACGTTGATGACAGAGACGTCATCCACTACTTCCACCAAGGGCTGCACAACATTGAGATTTGGCGCAAGATGTTTGAGAGCAACCCCAAAACCGTCTCCGAGATGATGGTCGTCGTTAACAAGCACGCCGACATGGAGGATGCTGAGAAGGCGCACCATCACCACAAGGACCGGCGTCACTCCGACGACCGGCCCAAACAGCGACACGACGATCGTCAACGACTCGACGATCGGCCCCCTCGCCACAACTCCGGCAAGCACAATGACGGATCCGAGTCCTCCAAGCAACAGGAACGCAAGCGTGGCCCCGACAACACCATGGCAGTTGCAGATCGACCCCGACAGCGCACCTCCCTCAACCAGGAGGAGCTAGATCGACTCCTCAACGGCAAGTGCCCCTGGCACAAGGACTCCAACCACACGGCGCGGGAGTGTCATGCACTCTGCAATTGTGTGGATCAAGACGACCCCAAGCGTCCTCGTTATGATGACCGCAAAAAGCCCGGCAGCTCCAAAACCTCCAGGGGTCGAGGACGCCGGAATGACTCGCCCAGGTGAGACCGGGACAACCAAGGCGAAAAGTCCCTAGCGAACTTCCAGGAGGCGGACCGGGCGGTCAACTTCATCTTTGGTGGCTCTAGGGCCCCAAGGTTTCGACGTCGCCTCAAGCTTGATCAGCGCGAGGTCAATTCTGTGTTCCAACATCCGGTTGAACCCTTGCGCTGGTCCGAGGCTGTGATCACCTTTGATTGGCGCGACCAATGGATACACCTACCCAGCCCTGGCTCCTATCCACTCATGGTCAGCCCGGTGGTCAGCCAGGTGCGCCTCTCCATGGTGCTCGTCGACGGAGGCAACGGCCTAAACATCATCTTCTCCAAAACGCTGGAGAGCATGGGTACAACATTACCTCCTTGGTTCCGACCCAGGAGGCCTTCTATGGCATTATCCCCGACTCAGGCTCTCAACCCCGGTCGGCCAAGTCACTCTCCCAGTCACCTTCGGCATCCAGGAGAACTACAGAACGGAGCATATCCACTTCGAGGTGGCTTCCTTCGAGATGTTGTACCATGCCATCCTAGGGAGGCCCGCCCTCGCCAGGTTCATGGCCATTCCGCACCACACGTATCTTGTCCTCAAGATGCCCGCTCCCAACGGTGTGCTCTCCATCTATGGCGACCAGCAGACTTCCCACTCCTGCGAGACCGAGAACATAAACGTCTCGGAGGCACTTGAGAGGACCAAGAATGCCGTCATGATTGCCAAGTTGGCAAAGGCGATGCCTCCAGAGGACATCCCCATCCCGGACAAATGACTCGGCCATCGAATCACAACTACAGCCCGGCTGCGCGACGAAGACCATCCTCCTCAGGGAGAACGACCCAGACAAGACCACCCTCATCGGGGCGGACCTCGACAAAGCATAGGAAGACGCGCTCACCTCCTTCCTCCGTGCCAAATGGGATATTTTTGCGTGGAAGCCCTCTGACATGCTAGGCGCTCCGAGGGAGGAGGCTGAACACTCCTTGGATCTCGATGAAAAGGCGCGACCCGTCAAGCAGCGACTCCGGCGCTTCGCTCAAGATTGGAAAGAGGCTATTAGGGGAGAAGTTACTCGGCTCCTAGCCGCAGGATTTATTCGTGAAGTCACACACCATGAATGGCTGGCAAACCCAGTCCTTGTAAAAAAGCAAAATGGTGAATGGAGAATGTGTGTTGACTATACGGACCTCAACAAGCATTGCCCTAAGGACCCCTTCCCTCTTCCTCGCATCGACCAGGTCATTGACTCTACGGCTGGGTGCGTCCTCCTCTCATTTCTTGATTGCTACTCTGGGTATCATCAGATCTCCCTCAAGGAGTCGGATCAAGAGAAGACTTCGTTCATCACACCCTTGGGGCGTACTGCTACAACACATGATGTTTGGCCTTAAAAACGCCAATGCTACGTATCAGAAAGCCATCCAGAGATGCCTCCAGGGGCAGATCGGCCGCAACGTTGAGGCTTATGTCGATGACGTAGTGGTTAAAACAAGATCCTATGATCAGTTCATAGCAGATCTAGTCGAAACATTTGAAACTCTTAGGAAATTCAAATGGAAGCTGAACCCACACAAGTGTGTCTTCGGTGTCCCCTCAGAAAAGTTACTCGGCTTCATAGTCAGTACCCGAGGCATCGAGGCCAACCCCACCAAGGTCAACGCCATTAGGAGAATGAAGCCCCCTCGGTGCAAGATGGACGTGATGAAGTTGACTGGGTGCATGGCGGCCCTGAGTCGATTCATCAGTCAACTCGGTGACAAAGGACTCCCCTTCTTCAAGTTGCTACGCAAAGCAGACAAGTTCATATGGAATGACGATGCTCCTAGAGCCTTTTAGGAGCCCAAAGAATTTTTCACCAACCCACCAGTCCTCACGGCTCCAGAGCCCGAGGAAGAACTCCTTCTCTACATAGGGGCAACCACCCATGTGGTCAGTACTGTCCTGGTTGTTGAGCGAGACGAGCCAGGTCACGTTTCCAAGGTGCAATGACCCGTTTACTTCATCAACGAGGTACTCGGCGAGTCCAAGGTATGCTACCCTTAGGTCCAGAAGCTTCTGTACGCGGTCCTCATCACGTCTAGAAAGCTGCGGCATTATTTCTAAGCACACAACGTTAGGGTCGTTTCTCCTTCCCACTTGGCGAGATTGCCTTCTCCGGCAGCAGGCCCAGCGCCACGAGGGCCTCTATGTCGGCGTCGATCATGGTGCTCGGGATCAGGCCAGCTCCGAGGCTGGCGACACGGCGGCGGTGGTGGTGGCTGCTGCTGGAACTTCACCGGCCATTCCTGCGTGAGGCGAGTGGCGGCGGGAGAAGGGGCAGTGGATTGCTCGGGAGGCGAGTGCTTGGGAGGCGAGTGATTGAGAAGGGGCTAGAGAGATCGGGAAGACTTGGTGGCGGCAGAGATGAAAGGGTGCAAATGGATAAGGTCGCGCCGAGCCAATCGCCTTTATATCGGCCGCAACCCTAATGGGTCGTTCGGCTTCTCCCCTCTTTTTTAATTTTGAAACGACTCCAGGAGCATCCCTTCCTCTCCCCGAGGTAGAGAGGGAAACGGTAACAAAGGATTTGACGGCAGTAGTAAAAGGAAAGGCGCCCTGAAGAATAGGCTGGGTAGTTAATCAAAAGATCGGAACGGATCCCAGGATCTTCAGAACAGATTGGATCTGCCCATTGGATTGGAATATTCCTTTCCATACCAGGCGATGTCATTTGACTCGGCGTGTCTCCATGACTCCACCAGCGACCCTGCTCAGGGGCTGGGCGCCGCTATTTGACTTGGCGTGTCTCCGTGACTCCGCTAGCGACCCTGCTCGAGGACTGGGCGCCGCTATTTGACTCCGTGTGTCTCCGTGACTCCGCCAGTGACCCTGCACGCGGGCTGAGCGCCGTTATTTGACTTTGCGTGTCTCCGTGACTCCGTCAGCGACCCTGCTCGGGGGCTGGGCGCCACTATTTGACTCGGTGTGTCTCCGAGACACCGCCAGCGACCCTCCTTGGGAGCTGGGCGCCGCTATTTGATTTGGCATGTCTCGATGACTCCGCCAGCGACCCTGCAAGGGGGCTGGGCGCCGCTATTTGACTCGGCGTGTCTCCGTGACTTCGCCAGCGACTCTGCTTGGGGGCTGGGCGCCGCTATTTGACTCGGCGTGTCTCCGTGACTCCGCCAGGGACCCTGCTCGGGGGCTAGGCACCGCTATTTGACTCGGCGTGTCTCCGTGACTCCACCAGCGACCTTGCTCGGGGACTGGACGTCACTATTTGACTCAGCGTGTCTCTCTGACTCCAGAAGATGATTAGGAATGAAGGGCTTAAGAGGTTGTTTCCTTTTTTGACCCTCGAAACGCTTCTGCGAAACCTTTCGAGGCTTGGGGGCTGCACCCAACGGGTGTGCCCAGGGGCGCATCCCGTTGAAGAAGAAACATGAAGGCAGGAGTCTATTGAAGTCAAGTCGTAGCAAGAGCCTGAGGATGCAAGGATTATTATATGATCACCGACTGGCCTCATTGCTCGATTAAGGCTCGATTCGGCGACTCGGCGCTCGGGGGCTTGACGGAGGTAGACCCATGTACCTCCCTGCCGAGTGGAGACGATTACCCGCATGAACGACTCCACATAAACGACCCGGCGTACAGGCACACGGCTGGACGGTGGGTGGGATCCCCTGGGGTCAGAATCTAGGTCAAACTGGATAGGCATGACCTTGTGTATCTCAACTGATGGGATTCCTTGTAACAAACCCGAGTAGATTTACCCTAACTTGTAACCCACGGCTACTCAGATATATAAGGGGGCCGTGGGGGGACTCATAGGGAATCCAAATCATTCAGCTCATACCACAAACCCTAATACAAATCCCCAAACCAAGGACGTAGGGTGTTACGCTCCATGCAGCCCGAACCTGTCTAAATCCCTGCGTCTTCGTGTTACCATCAAGTTCATGGGCTCTCTCCGATCCATCCTGCCTACAAATCTACTGCTTAGGGCTACCCTTGGCAGACTTGCTGGAGTGCAAATCCTACAGTCACACTACATCTTTACCATATTGTGACACCTCAAGTGTTTAAATTAGTAAACAAGTCTAATTAGCATAACAATATGCTTAACTAACTAAGAAAAATTTAAAGGAAATAAATTATGAGTTGGTTTTGCTTGGATTTGAAAGTATGTGTATATGTGCATAAGTACATGTACTTTAATCAAACAAATTAAATAACTTTCACATCAAAAAAAATATGGCTACGAAATTGACTAGGCACACCATCAGTGACATGATAAAGAAAAGTCTAGTTGAAGCCTAGGAGAGAATACAAATTTTTGCCTAGGAAATGATGTGCCCTTCGAATCAAGCTTTTTGAGTTTTCAAATTAACTTTCAAACTAGAACTCAAATGAACTTTGGCCTGAAACCAAACTTGTGTGACTTTCCATTTTGAACAACTTTAATGTTCATAGATTTTTGAGTTGCAACATAAAAATGGGATATACTTTTGTTTTTATGACCAGACCCCTAAACTTCTGCAAATTCTTGCAATCCAGTCCCTCCTCCCTCCCCTATTTCACCCGTCCGCCGCGCAGAGGCCCCGGCCACCTGGCAGGGCATCCCTGCCACCCGCGCCATGCCAAGCCAATGCCTGGCCGCGCCCTGCAGCACGCCTCCCTCCCCCGCCCCGCGAAGCCTGCCCAGCCTGCTGTTGCCACGCGCACGCCGGCAAGGCGCCCTTGCTCGCCGCCCAGGGCGGCCAGTACCGCGCGCCGCACCCCGCCAGTCTCCACGCTCGCCGCCCGGCAAGCCAGCTGCTGCAGCTGCTTGCCCAACCCACGCCCGCGTGATCTTCCCCTCCCCTACGCCAAATCCCCGGCGTCCAACCCCCTGGCCGCGCCTGCCGCACGCCACGCCGGCACTCTGCATGCCGCCCACCGCGGCCAATGCCGTGCCACCCGTGCCCGAGCCTCGCAGTCCAGACCTGGCCTTCTCCCTCCCTCCTGCGGCCTATAAAAGGCAGCACGAAGCCGCCCACGCGCGCCCAGACTCACCAGAAGCTCTCTGCCGCTGCCATTGCCGCCGCCGTGCCAAGCCCACCGTGGAGCTAACCTCTTCGGCCACCCATTGCCAGAGCTGAGCCTCCAACCGCCACCACACCGCCCCACGGAAGCTCACTGCCCCGCCCATCACTGCCCAAACCCGCCGGAGCGAGGCCGCCACCACCAACAACCGCCGCCGCCCCTGTCCGCCGTGGGCACACCGCCTCCGACCCTCCTCCGCCCTAGCCAAGCCTCGAAACGGGTTCCCCTCGACGCCGCGAAGCTCACCAACCCGCCCCCGTAGGCTCTAGCACGCAGGAGCATCATCGCCGACGCGCCGCACCACCGCCGCCCCCTGCTCCGCGCCGACGAGCCACCTCCGGCCATCCCCAACCCCGACCAAGGCCCCCACGAGGTAGCTCTCGCCTCCCTGGTTCTCCCCGACCCATTTTCCCTCGCCACCGACGAGCCCCCTCGCCGGAATTTGGCCGGCCGCCATGCCAGCCGCCGCCAAGGACCCAATTGCTTCAATTGAAATCTTTAAAAGGGTCTGCATGCAAGTTTCCAGGGGCATATCTGCAAATCCGTGTTTTAACTTTAGTTTTAAAAACAGCGAACTTGTAAAATTCATATAGGATACTTTGGTTCTGAAATCTTTAGAAGAAAATAAACAACTTTTGTTACATGCATTTCTTCAGATGCTTGCTATATTTTGTTCTACATTAAATGGAAGGTTTAATAGCTTTTAATTATGCCCACTATTGTAGACTAGTGCTGAATCTGATTTTTGGACAGTGGCTTAGTTTCTTAATGTGTAGGCCAATGTAAAAATCTCACGACCAAAACCCATCTCTAGCTGAGCTTTTTGTTAGACTTTGGTTGATGCCATAAATGGGTAGATTTAATTTCAACTACTGTTATATTGTGATTTATGTTGTGAAACTTTTCCGGAGCTGTTATATTGATGCTTAGATCCCACAAAAATATTTAGGGACTTTTTACCTGTCTGTAACCACTTATGTAATTTTTGTGGTGGAAAAATGCATTAAATCAAAGTAATTAGTTTTTATGCTTGGAAAATGTTTATATTTTTACTATAGGATACTTTGGGTTAGAACATGCTGTATAATATGTTTCATACTCAGAAACCCTGTAAAACATCCTGTAGAAATTAATACTTAAAGAAATAGGTGTATCTTGTCCTATTTATTATGCTTTGTATCATGCACAATAAAATCTGAAACATTTACAGTAACACATATATGGATAGATTAACACCCTTTAAATTGTTTAGCATCAATACTTGCATGGTTTGTCCTGTATAAAAATAACTAGGTTCTAGCAGTGGCTGTATATTACATTTTTCAAAATTAATCTGCTACACAGAAATTTCTGAAATTTTTGCAGTGCTGTTATCTCTATATAATGTACTCTAAATATAAATTTCATCACCAGAAGTTACCTAGTCCAGAAGTTGTGTTTAATCCATGTTGTGGTTAGAAAATTTAGTTTCCAAAAGAACACAACCCCCCCTTCTTGTTTAATGGAGTTAATTAGTTTAAGTTATACTCTATTAATGATTGCCCGAGAAATCTTAACTAAGTAACTTTACAACCAAATCTATGTTTTTGTGGACGGCAACTTTATCGTGAAGGAAATAAATGTCATAAACCATCACTACGACTCATACTTGTGCATTCATATAGAATCGACTACTCTCTCTGACGGAACGTACGAGCTGGTGCTCGAGTCCGAGAGTGAGCAGCGTGAAGCTCAACAAATCTAACTGAAGTTTTTGAAGACCCGAACCCGAGTTCAGAAGAGCCCAAGGCTAGCTTTGCTCAGGAAGGCAAGCCCCGGAGCATGAACCCTATTTTTTCTAAATCAGGCAACTTATTACTCTATTTTACTTGTGCATTAAGTTTATATGAGTTGAATGAAAACTTAGTTGCATGATCCTAGGTACCCATGCTCTGAACACTAGATGTAAGTTTCGATAGAATGCTATGCTAATAGGACCCGGTAAAAGTCGAGTGATTTCCTATCACTCGCGAGAATATAGGAGTTGAATGTTTACTACATGCTGCAATCATAAGGTTGACGGGCGGGGCTATGGTGCGATGTTAATGTTGGTGATTGAGGCCCCGTCTGTTTAGTAAAATATGCTAAGGCTGCAGTGTGTGGTAGTGGTGGTTAAGCGTTTGAACGTACTAACCACATGCCGAGAATATGGTAATCGGTAAGCTTAAGTACCTAATCGGACCGGCAAGTGGACAGCACCTCACCCTCCCAATTTTGGTTCCATGCGTGCACATGGTGGGTGCAGAGCCGGGCTCTGTAGTCTCGGATGGTGGCCCTGATCTACAACCCGAGAAGAAAGGGGAAAGGTTGCACGTGTGACTCTTGGAATAACCACGTGACGTAGTTTAGGTCTGCCTTGCAAGGTTAAGAAATTCGATTCAAATCGTCCGTTTCTCACAGTATTGAGACTGCTTGACCCTTTTACCATATAGAGTAAGAAATGGAACAATGATGATGATTAATCTTGTTGGATGCAAATTAATTCTTTCACCATGTATGATATTGGATAGTTGCTTACCTAGAATGGTTAAAGAAAACTAGAATCTGGAGCTAAAATTTGAAAGTAAGGACCTACTTGTATATGCTTTTCGGCAAAACAAACCCCTCAAGCCAAAAAGCCTTGCATGTCTAGGAGTCGGCTAAGTATATTCCACTAGTCGGGTAAGCCTTGCTGAGTATTAGTATACTCAGCCTTGCTTGTGTCTTGTTTTTAGGTGATATTTTTGAGGACATGGTTGCTAGTTTGACTTGGCCGTGTACTCTTCCTCCTAGTTGGTCGGTGGAATGGGATGCGTCCCCAGCCAATGATGATAATGCCAAGTGATATCTCGTACGGGCTTCATCGAGACATCATGTATCGTCGAGTAGTTTATCGTTGTTTTTCCGCTGCAATGAACTCTGATGAACTCGTTTACTTTTAAACTCTGAAGTACTTGTTTTACGAATTCAAATTTGGTCTGTAATACTAAGTTTATGTGGAACTCTGTAATGTAAAAGTTGTGGAATGTTGTATTCTCTGGGCTCACCTTCGTGTGACTACTTTGTATGTGTTGTTTCGATCGGCAAACCCGTGGTTGTATCAGGAGGTTACCCGACAGACCAATGGATTACTCCGTTTGAAGTGCGAGTTAGCCCTGATTGCCCTCATGGTGATGGTTAACACACTTGAGCCGGATTAATTCAGGTGGTTCTGCCACACATATATTATCTTAGCCCTGTTTATTCAAGTGAATATCCATGCTAGAACTAATCAACCTAGTACTAATCTATTCCAATAACCGCTGCCTTCATTGTGAAAATATAAATACGACCCCGTACTCACGGGTAAAATGCTACAACTGTATTTTGTGCGCTTGCGGATCCTTCTATAATGTAAGAAATACCCCATGGCATTTCTGGCGCCGTTGCTGGGAAACACCTATCCTAGTGATGACGCTATGAAACGCCAACAAGCATTTTTGGCGCCGTTGCCGGGGAGTGGATTCTATGTCCGTACTTGGTGATTGTGCTATAAAATGTCAATAGCTATCCCACACCACATGTATCTTGTCCTCAAGATGCCTGCTCCCAATTGTGTGCTCTCCATCTACGACGACCTGCAGACCTCCCACTCCTACGAGAATGAGAACATAAACATCTCGGAGGCACTGGAGATGACCTAGAATGCCGTCGTGATCACCGAGTCAGCAAAGGCGATGCCTCCAGAGGACATCCCTATCCCAGCAAATGACTCGGCCACCGAGTCACAGCTGCAGCCCAATTGCGCTACGAAGACCATCCTCCTCAGGGAGAACAACCCAGACAAGACCGCCCTCATTGGAGAGGATCTTGATAGGGAATAGGAAGATGCGCTCACCTCCATCCTCCGCGCCAATTGGGACATCTTTGCATGGAAGCCCTCTGACATGCCAGGCGTTCCGAGGGAGGAGACTGAGCACTCCTTGGATCTCGATGAAAAGGCATGACCCATGAAGCAGCGACTCCAGTACTTCGCTCAAGATCGGAAGGAGGCTATTAGGGTAGAAGTTACTCGGCTCTTAGCCGTAGGATTCATTCGTGAAGTCACACATCCCGAATGGCTGGCAAACCCAGTCCTTGTAAAAAAGCAAAATGGTGAATGGAGAATGTGTGTCGACTACACGGATCTCAACAAGCATTGCCCTAAAGACCCCTTCCCTCTTCCTCGCATTGACTAGGTCGTTGACTCTACTGCCAGGAAATTCAAATGGAAGCTAAACCCAAGCAAGTGTGTCTTCAGTGTCCCCTCGGGAAAGTTACTCGGCTTCATAGTCAGTAACCGAGGCACCGAGGCTAACCCCCCCAAGGTCAACGCCATCAGGAGAATGAAACCCCCTCGGTGCAAGAAAGACTTGATGAAGTTGACCGGGTGCATGGCGGCCCTGAGTCGATTCATCTGTCGACTTGGCGATAAAGGTCTCCCTTTCTTCAAGCTACTTTGCAAAGCAGGCAAGTTCGTATGGAACGATGATGCTTCCAGAGCTTTCCATGAGCTCAAGGAATTCCTTACCAACCCACCAGTCCTCACGGCTTCAAAGCTCGATGTGGAGCTCCTCCTCTACATAGCGGCAACCACCCATATCGTTAGTACCGTCCTGGTCATTGAATGAGGCAAGCCAGGCCATGTCCACAAGGTGTAGAGACCCGTTTACTTCATTAGTGAGCTACTCAGTGAGTCCAAGGTGCACTACCCCCAAGTTCAGAAGCTCCTATACGCGGTTCTCATCACATCCAGGAAGTTGCGGCACTATTTCCAAGCACACAGCGTCCGGGTCGTCTCCTCATCCCCGCTCGGTGACATCCTCCACAACCGTGACGCCAATGGCCGAGTCGTCAAGTGGTCCATCGAGCTCGGCGCACTCAATCTGCAGTTCTCCCCTCGGTCCACGATCAAGTCTCAGGCCCTAGCTGACTTCGTAGCCGAGTGGATAGAGATACAGAACCCACTGCCCGAGGAACGACCTGAGCACTGGAAGATGTACTTCGACGGCGCCCTCAACCTTGACGGAGCCGGCGCTGGAGTCCTGCTCATCTCCCCAAAAGGCGAACAACTAAAGTATGTCCTCCAGCTACTTTTCAAGACAACTAACTATGCTGCTGAGTATGAAGCTCTTATTCACGATCTCTGGATCGCCGTAAAGCTCAGCATTAAGCATCTCCTCGCCTATGGAGACACCAAGGTTGTTATTCAACAAGTCAACAAAGATTGGGACTGTACAAAGGAGAAGATGGATGCCTATTGCAAGGAGATATGAAAGTTGGAAGTCAGCTTCTATGGGTTGGAGTTCCACCACGTCATCAGAGACTACAACGTCACACCGACGTCCTTTCCAAGCTCGGCTCCAGTTGAGCCCTTGTCCCGGCCGAAGTTTTTGTCCAAGCCTTGAAATGACCCATGATCGAAGTCGAAGAACCCCTTCCCACCAAGTGAGACTTGGTGCCAGCTCAGGGTCAAGAAGTGCTTGTGATCGACTCCGATTGGCGCTCCCCCATTATCAACTTCCTCATCAACAACAAGTCCTCCCCCAACAAAAAAGAACACGAGAAGATCTCATGACGAGCCGCGAGTTACATGGTCATAGGCACCGACTTGTTCAAGCACTCGGCCTCCTCAGGGACGCTGTCCAAGTGCATCGCCCAGAGCAAAGGAGTCGCACTACTCCATGACATCGACTCGGGCATCTGCGGCAACCACGCAGGAGCCTCTACCATGGTAGGCAAAGATTCAGGTCCAGTTTCTACTGGCCCACAGCACTCATTGATGCTCACGTCATCGTGAAAAGGTGCCCAGGGTGCCAATTTTTCACCAAACAGCAACACGTCCCGGCCCAGGCCTTGCGAATGATTCCTCCATCTTGGCCCTTCACCTGCTGGGGGCTCAACTCGGTTTGACCTTTGAAGACAACCGTGGATGGCTACAACAACATCTTTGTGGCCATTGATAAATTCACCAAGTGGACTGAAGTCAAGCCAGTCGCAGCTACTACAGCAGCCAAGGCGGTCGCGTTCATCCAGGAAATCTCTCACAGGTTCGGTATGCCCAACAGGATCATCATTGACCTAGGCACATCATTCACTGGAGGTTTATTCTGGGACTATGTTGACGGTCCTTAAAAGCAAAATCTGACCGTTAACGATACTCACAAACAAAAAAAACCATGCCTCTTACTCACATATTTGTATCACTAACCTAGCTCCACAGTTGGTTTGGAGAATTCATGATTTCAGGGATACAAGTCCGAAATAAGAACGAAAACACGAAGTGACCCAACTGAAACCACAGAAGATCGCATCCTGCATCACACACCCAAGAGAAGGCCCACATGACATAGCCAACCGACATACAAAAATAGGGAACACATCCCATAGCGCAGAGGACCCACCAAGCAGTCACCCAGGCGAAGGCGGTGGCAAAAGGCAGTGCCCGGGGGTCGGCCGACACCCTGGTGCGGCCGAACCTGGACTGGAAGCAGTCCAGGTGAGGTTTGGCGGGAGATTCGATCCTATCTTCTACAAGTCCGTTGCAGATGTTTCCATGTGGGGAGATGGCGGGAACCGACCTCAAGAGCTATAAAAGGAGCCCTCCCCTTCTCATTGAAGACACCACCACTTGGAGCCATTCTCTTCCATTCTCATTTGTAACTTGTAATACTTAGGGTAGTGGAGCTAGGCTAGAACCTCTCTTAGCGAATCTAGTCGTCCTCGGGATCGGAGAGCAATCTTTGGTCCTTGGTATGGCTTTGTATAAAACTTGTCGGTACCTTATTCATATTATAGAGCTGAGCTTTGGTTGTTATGTTATCTTGATAGTCTATCATGCTTATGCCTGTTATGCTATCCTTGTAATGCGTCATGCCTTAGCTTGTTGGTTCATCAGTTATACTCTCCATATGCTTAGGCCAGATGATCTAGGTAAGGATAACGGTTCGTCATGCCTTCGGGCTTACCTTAGTGTTTTACTTGTCCATCCGAAGGGTGGCAGACCTGGGGACACTAAGGTAGTGACCTCATTGTTGACGCTCGCTAAGGACCAATTTTGAGCGTCAATTTGACCCAAAAAGTGGGATGACTACCATGCTTAACCTGCATATTTACCCTGAATAATATCATTTCCATATTTCCCTTGGAGATTTTGCAATGTAAGAAATTGGACAGGAAATGCAGGTAAAACAAGCTCCAGAATCCATGCCATAAAATGACGACAGACTGGAGCGCGTCGACCAACAAAGAGTAGGTGTTTAATTACCAAATTCCATATATGTTGGTGGATATGTGTGTATGCAGCTCAAGCAAATCAAGAAACACATCTCAAGAGCAAAGCAACATACCCTCAATCCAAGGCAACACCACTCCGACTAATCGGAACGCACCGTTCGGAGCCGCACGGGTCAAAGGGCCCACTGGAGCATGCAACCAACATGGGGCCACGCCAACTCATCAACCAGGGACAATAGGGCCCACTTACCAGTCACCCAGGCGAAGATGGACCCGATCTGGGCTAGGCCTAGGTCGGCCGACCCAGTAAAGAGGAACCGACTTACTAGCTTCCACGTGGCGCCTCCTGATTGCTTCCCAATGTCTTGCATGAGTCACCTCAATTTCTGGCCAAGAGCACCCTGGTTCACCCCTATAAATACAAGGGAAGAGGCTTCTAAAGAGGACACAACTCAGCTCTCCATCCTCTCTCACTTTTGGAGTTTGGAGCTCCCCTTTAGAGGTGTAGTGCTGCCTAGGTAGTGCTTAGAAATTAGGGAGAGAGTGAGGGGGAGTCGGGGAGGAGCCAGGGGGCACACCGGCGCTCTTCTCCATCTTGTACCTCGACGGATGCTTATCAATCATAGTAAGTGTTCGTGATTTCCTTTGTGCTTTAGTTTCTATCTTACCTTTGATTCTTAGCCTTAGGAATCCTCTCTACTCCTTGCCTCTAACCGGTGTGGTGTCCTTGGACAAACCCGAACCTTGGAGAATAAACACACGTTCCTCAGTGGATACGATACCCTTGGAATACTCCTGGGTGAAAGCTACAACGTCATCCGTGCGCTTGTGGATTTATTTTCATGACGCTATGAAACGTCAACAAGCTTTCTAGCGCCGTTGTCGGGGAATGGTTGCTATATTCTCTTCGGACCTAGTTTGCCCTCGTACCTTTTTCATTCCTTTGATTCTACCTTTTCCCCCACTACCCATGGAGAAGCTATCCATTGAACAGCTCTCTCTCCCAAGGGGTGAGTTCTATAAGCACTTACCAACTTCAAGATCAACCCCTTCATCTGGCTACGGACTCCATCCTCGGATTATAGCCATGTTTCGGGATTGACCCTTCTTTGGAGCAATTAATGAAGATCCCGATGATCATCTGCAAAAGTTTGAGGAACTGTGCTCATGCTTGGACATCCCAGGTATGACACAGGAAACATTGCGGTGGAAATTGTTTCCTCTCTCTCACACAGGGAAGGCGGAGCAATGGTACACTCGCACGATAGGGAGCACGACCGATAATTGGGGAGTATTAAGAGTTGACTTTTGTTACTCGTTCTCCCATACAGAGCGCATAGAATCCCTACCGATTTTCATCCTCAGCTTCAAGAAATTATAGAAGGAGTCCATAGGTGCAGCGTGGGCTAGATTCTTATGCCTTTTGGCATCTAGCCCAGACTTGTCTATACTTGAAGATGTATCATTAGACATCTTTTGCTCGGGTTTAGATATGGAATCTGCCCTTGACCTTGACATCGCCACCTGAGGTTCGTTTACGCACAAAACTCTAACAGAAGGAATAGAGATTCTAGGTGACCTCTTAGAAGATTCGTCTTTCCATAGCGACCATAACGAACCTCGTCGAGAGGAATCTGAGCCAAGACATGAAAGTCTCTCGACAGCCAAATCCAAGCTTTCATCTCCCACATCCCATGATTTCTCTGTTGAGCCCTCTCCCAAACTAGGAGCATCAGAGGGAGAAGAAATTCAACCTTCGATGTTCTCTTCTCAATTCAAGGATGATCCATCTAGAAATCACATAAACACCTCGAATCTCTTAGGGGAGGAACCCTTTTTTGTCCACATGGATCAATCTCAAAATCTCTTGACAGAACATTCCCTTAGGACTACGGTACCTCCTTTACCTCTCGATCCTCTAAACAAAGCAAATCTTATGGAGGTCATGAAGGAGAAATTGTCGATGACTTTTCCGAAGCAATTTGGAATAGTTCACCCTCGATGATCATCCCCTGCTCTATAAGGGGAATTACCATAAAAGCCCACCTTAACCCCCTCATGGAGGTTAATATCATGCCATGGCACTTAGCGCACACACTTTTGGGCAATTTTACGCTAAGACCATCTGACAAGCTCATCAAGAGTTGTCCCTTTGGACACATCCTTGAATGTCGGGGGGTCGCAAGTGTCGTGATGCTCTCAATGGACTTGATCAAGGTCAAGCTAGACTTTCATATATTTGATATCCTCGATCTTGATCCTCTCCTAGGCTACCCTCTTGAAAAACATCTAGACACACCTCAAGGGAGCCTGGATGAAAAGCTTAGGGAACCCGCTTCTGCCATCACTACCTTCCTAAGCGAGACACGGCCGAGAAGATGATGCATACATCTCCGTTCATATCATCTGAACCTATTCTCTTTGAAGTTGCAAAATTTGCCACCACCAAAGAGTACGTTTTGGAAGAAGTTCTTCACTTTTGTGAAGACGAACGATCATCATCACTCTCAGTCAAGTTTGAGCCTCTTTCCGCTGGCCCGGAGTATGTTGTTCTCAACCACACTCGAGATACAATTTTGATCTTTCTTGATGAATCTCTTGAGATGGAGAATCCATGGGTCATGGAATTTTATGAGGCGGCAACTCTGGAGTCAGAGGGGAAGGATTCCATAAATGAGCATGGAAGCTTCATTCTTGAAATACCAAAGGGACCATGTTCATTCAATACATCTCTAGAGTCATGCATGCTTTGTGCCCCGAGCACGCACGAGGACTACAACCACCTTAAGGTCCTCTTTTGCAAAATCTTTAGAAGGTTGGTTGTAGATGCATACGTTTATCATAAGCATTGCAAATTTCGTGGATGCTCTGTAGGACACTAAGGTAGTGACCTCATTGTTGACGCTCGCTACGGACCAATTTTTAGCGTTAATTTGACCCGAAAAGTGGGATGACTACCATGCTTAACCTGCATATTTACCCTGAATAATATCATTTCCACATTTCCCTTGGAGATTTTGCAATGTAGGGAATTGGGCAGATAATGTAGGTAAAACAAGCTCTAGAATCCATGCCATAAAATGCCAACAGATCAGAGCGCGCCGACCAACAAAGAGTAGGTGTTTACTTACCAAATTCCATATATGTTGGTGGATATGTGTGTATGCAGCTCAAGCAAATCAAGAAACACATCTCAAGAGCAAAGCAACATACCCTCAATCCAAGGCAACACCACTCCAACCAATCAGCACGCACCGTTCGGAGCCACATGGATCAAAGGGCCCACTGGAGCATGCAACCGATGTAGGGCCACACCAACTTATCAACCAGGGACCATTGGGCCCACTTACCAGTCACCCAGGCGAAGATGGACCCGATGTAGGCCAGGCCGAGGTCGGCCGACCCAGTAAAGGCGAACCGACTTACCAGCTTCCACGTGGCGCCTCATGATTGCTTCCCAATGTCGGTTTTGCGTGAGTCCCCTCAATTTCCGGCCGAGAGCACCCTGGTTCAGCCCTATAAATACAAGGGGAGGGGCTTTTAAAGAGGACACAACTCACCTCTCCATCCTCTCTCACTTTTGGAGTTTGGAGCTCCGCTTTAGAGGTGTAGTGCTGCCTAGGTAGTGCTTAGGAATTAGGGAGAGAATGAGGCCGGGGAGGAGCCGGTGGGCACACCGGCGCTCTTCTCCATCTTGTACCTTGACGGATGCTTATTAATCATAGTAAGTGTTTGTGATTTCCTTTTTGCTTTAGTTTCTATCTTACCTTTGATTCTTAGCCTTAGGAATCCTCTCTACTCCTTGCCTCTAACCAGTGTGGTGTCCTTGGACGAACCTGAACCTTAGAGAATATACACACATTCCTAAATGGATATGATACCCTTGGAATACTCTTGGGTGTAAGCTACAACGTCATCCGTGCGCTTGCGGATTTATTTTCGTGACGCTTGGAAATGTCAAGACTCATACACGAGCATGGTGCTCGGGTATGCGGGATCCTTTGGATATGCCCGTGCTCCACGGTGTTGTAGGGGTAGGCCGCAGAAGGTGACAGCTCTGTTGGTCCGCCATGATGTTCCTTCATGGTTAGTGAAGTCCCCCACGTTCGTGTTCGGGGTAGGAGTTCATGCAAAGATGTAACGTCCTGGATGTACTCCGAGACGGGACATTCTCCCTGTTGTCCCTATTTTCCCGGCACCCGCAGTTCTAAGTATGTTTAGTGTGTAACCCTTGCTTGTATGAATAGATGCTATTAGAACTTTGTTGTATGCCTATGCTCCCACTAACCCGTAGGTTTATTCGTTTATTCTTTATCCTGAGTTGGCCAGGTGTGTGTGTCACTCTACCCTATTCATATCATTTATCTTGACTTACCCCTGTTTATGCTATAGTCTGTGGCTTATTCATATGGTCTTGCTCACATTCTAAGTAAAATCTTTTACATCATGCTCTCCTTTGGGAAAATATAAATAACGTGCAATGCATACTCACCGGGTGAAATGCTACAGCGGTATATCCGTGCACTTGCGGATTCTTTCTGTAAACGTTAAGACATACCACTCACATTTCTAGCGCCATTGCCTGGGACTCACAATCCTGGTGGCGATGTTAAGAAATGTCAACAAGCATTTCTAGCGCCGTTGCCGGGGAGAAGCATTGATATAAAAGATTTACTTGAGCATGATCATGACAATATTTCTAAGACATAGCTGTAGCTTATTCAGGCTAATGTTGCTTTTTGTTTTCTCCTGAATTGGATGAAAATAGTGTAGTGTATGACTGGTTTCTCCTTGCCAACAAACTTCATTGAAGATCCTGAGAAGCTCGTAGAGGGTCCGACCTCGCATCGTCCCCTCAAGTCATTATGTCGGCAGGCGAGCCAGTCCTTCCAGCACCAACAACCTCAACCGAACCCATGGCTAAGAAGACTCTTCGCGATTTCTCCGTCCCCTCCGCCGCCAATGTGGCGACTGGACCCAACGTCAATGTTGGGGACGTGAACTTCAAGCTCAAGTCCAGCCTTATAAGCGTGGTGCAGGCTAGCCCGTTCTGTGGCAAGCCGAACGAGGATGCCAACGCCCACCTCCAAAACTTCCTAGAGTTGTGCGAGACCGTTACTATACGGGGTGTTGAGACTGACACCATCAGGCTCCGATTGTTTCCCTTCTCCCTGCTGGGGAAGGCAAAACAATGGTTCTACAAAAACAAAGAAGTCGTCAGCATGTGGGACAAGTGTTCCACGGCGTTCCTCCCTAAGTTTTTTCCGCTAGGCAAAACTAATGCCTTACAAGGAAAGATATCCAGTTTCCAGCAGACAGGGATGGAGTCAATCCCCGAAGCTTGGGAGAGATTACAAGAATACATACTCGCCTGTCCTCATCATGGGATGGATGAGTGGCTCGTTCTCCAAAGCTTCTACAATGGGCTGACTCCAACATCAAGAGCCCATATACATGCCGCTGCTGGAGGAGCCTTCCTCAACCTCACTATTACCAAAGCAAACACGCTGGTCAAAAAGATGGTCTCCAATCAGGGCTGGAACAAGGAGTGTTCCCAGCCCAAAAGTAAAGGCGGAATGCACAAAGTAAAAGAAGTTGACATGCTCTCTGCCAAGATGGACCTCCTACTAAAGCGCCTCGACGAAAGGGCGCAGATCAAGGAGCGTATGAACAACTACGCTCAAGCCATAGACTCGCACCCCATGTGTGAGGTCTGTGGCAATGGTGGACACTCGGGGAATGACTGCCGCGAGACCCGTGAAGACGTGGCTTACATGAACAACAACAACAACGGGTATCGTCCACAAGGAGGCCAAGGGTGGGGCCAAGCACGCCCACCTTACCAAGGAGGAGGTAACAATTTTAACTCAAATTTCAATTCAAACCAACCCTCCATAAAAGATCTTGTTATTGGCCAAGCTAAAATTAATGAATCTATAAATAAGAAACTTGCTGCCAACGATAAAACTCTTGAGAGTTTGAATATAAAAGTTGAAACTCTTTCTTCTTCTCTCAAAAATCAATTAAGTTTTAATAACATGTTAGAAACCCAGTTAGCTCAAATAGCTGCTGCCGTTCCTATTGTGGATGATGGAAAAATCCTGGGGCAACCGGAGGTTCCCGTTGAAAATGTCATTATGGTGTCTACCGGTTGGGGCAACTCGTCCCGGAGAATACCACGTGCTAACCATGTAGAAAAATCCACACACCCAAGGACGAACGCATGGGGAGGAATCACAGCAGCACTACACGGAGACCCAGGGGGTCCCGATGATTCGTTGTTCCATTTACGATCAACACAACAACCGGGCCCTCTATGACCTTGGGGCAAGCATAAACATCATGCCCAAGGTGATTTTTGAGCAACTGCAATACCCTGCTCTTTCCCCAACTCTCATGTACGTGCAGCTTGTCGACTCTACAATTCGATATCCCAAAGGGATAATCGAAATGCTCGTACGAGTAAAGAACTCCTTCGTCCTCGCCGATTTTGTCGTTCTCGACATGGAGGGCGACACGGGTATACAGCTCATCCTTGGGCGCCCCTTTTTAAGGGACGTCAAGGCAAGGATAGACGTATGGACAAGAGACATCCATTTCCGCATTGGGATGAACAACATTCTCTTTAAATTTCAATACAGGGAAGAACAGCACTTCACAATTCAGCAGGCTTATGACGGAAGCCCGCTCTGGGGGGCCCTAGAACCCCAGCCAGAAAAACCGTTGACCACCAAAAGAAAGAAAACAAAGAAGGTGTGGCGGAAGATTGAGAGTTCGTCCTCGTCTAACTCTCCGCGACGAGGAGACAAATGGTAAGCAACGACGGAGAAAAAGTCTTGCCTGTCGGACTTTAAACGACAAGCCATTGCCAAAGGTAATTTGGTATTTATCTCATATTTGATTTTTTCCACAATTTGTTTTTTACCCCATTTGATTTTTTTTCACTGCATATTTGATTTTCCAAAATTCTCTTGCATGCTGGAATTTTTCTAGCCAGTCTTCTTTTCTTTTCAAAAAAATTATAAAAATATTTCCGAGCATAAAATTCCTTTGAAAAATTCATTTGAACATCTTTTCGGAGCAAAGTTGGGTCGGGCTCCAAAAATTACAAAAGTAGGTGACCGTTGGAAGGAGTGGGTCCGGGCTGACAGCACCGTAACGACTCTCGGGCCCCACTTGCTCCAACGGCTCCTAGCCGTTGTGCCCAATGCCTCCTCAAGTGTTCCCTGCCATTGCTCTTTAAATAGAGGCCGAGAGAGAGGGGTGAAGCACTCACTCTTCACTTCTTTCACTCACTCCCTCTCACACTCTTTGCTCTCGGATTTTCATTGGAATTTTGCTCAAGTTTGGATTCAAGAAATCTCTTTCTCTCATTTCTTTGCTGCAAGAAAAAGTCCACACATCCGGAAGAACAACATTCAGTAAGAATTTCCATTGCAATTGCGCTAACGTAACCCGAATCGAGTTGTTCTTGTTTGTTCTCATATTCAAGCATGAAGAGCATGGGGCGAAAGCTCTCCGGTGCACTCAACAAAGTGACGGAAGCAAGCTCATCTCATTCCCGAGGTGGCTCAAGCTCCCATCACTCTTTTGAAGCAACTCCGACCCCGAGCATGATGGACTACGAAGAACAAGGAGAACAAGAAGAAGTGCAAGCCGAAGTGCAAGCCGAGGACATGGAGATAGATGAAGAAGATGCACCATACCTCGACTTGCGCAACGATCGCGAGCGCCAAGCCTACGCCATTCTCAAGCGCTAAAGCTTTAGTCACACCAAAGCCTTCGACCCGGAACTTCTCGCGAAAATAGGTATGGACCTTGACTTTGCAAATGTTTGGCATGCGGTCGGTTGGGAAGGTTTCGTGCCCGTTGAGAAGTATGGTTCCCAACTCCTCACTATTCAGTTTCTTTGCACTCTTCAAGAGGTGGATGATGGTGTTTGCTTTCGGCTTTTTGAAAAAGAGTATTATCTTACTTGGAAAATGTTGAGTCACCACCTTGGTTTTAACAAACACTTGCCGGTTTCTCTTGAACATGCTTGCCGCGGTTTTAATCGTCATGATTTTTTGGGTTTGATTTCAGGTCAAGTTGTTCATGGCATGTTTGCACCTCGGTGCAATGACATTCAAAATCTGACCCTTCGTTTGATGCACAAATGGCTAGCCATCACTCTCTTTCCAAGAGGTGATTTGCGAGTCGTGCGCAACGATGAGTTGATGATCCTATATGCCATGGTCAACAAGATACGAGTCTCCCTTGTAAGAGAATTAGTTAACCGTTCGCTTCAGAATTTCAAGGTGACGGGTCCTATTGAATGCACTTCTTTGATAACCCGCATCGCTTCAAGCATTGGTGCCTTAGGAAGAAACAACGTTTCTTTCATTGAGGGTGACCGTGTTTTTATCGATGAGGCTTATTTGGTTAAAGGTCACATCCTCAAGAGGGGCCCTAATGACTCCTTAATTTTCTTTTCACTGGGTTATGCAAATGAGATCCCGTTGCCAAACGTGGGGTATTATTTGTATAATTGCCAGTCGCTTACTGTTGACATTTCCTAGCGTCACGAAAATAAATCCGCAAGCGCACGGATATCATTGTAGTTTTCACCCAGGAGTATTCCAAGGGTATCGTATCCACTGAGGAACGTGTGTATATTCTCTAAGGTTCGGGTTCATCCAAAGACACCACACCGGTTAGAGGCAAGGAGTAGAGTGGATTCCTAAGGCTAAGAATCAAAGGTAAGATAGAACTATCCTAGATGTTCACGTCGGGCTACTTGCTTCTCCCAGAATAAGACTTGTGAGCACCAGTACTGCGGCACTGGGATATACCCGAACGGGGAGGGTTCCACTGGATAGACAGGGCTGTCACCACCTGCTACCTACCTCATCTAACCATGGGATATACCACAACCAACAGGTAAGATCTGATCTAGACACCACGTCTATATCGTTCCTTACTAACTCTAGAATCGTACTTATCCTAGAGGCATCCACTGCACTAGTGAACTGGCAAACAACTAGGCAGAGCTAGATCTAACTTAACTAGGAAACTAAAGCACAAAGGAAGTCACGAACACTTACTATGATTGATAAGCATCCATCGAGGTACAAGCTGGAGAAGAGCGCCCCTTTATTATGTTCATGCAATTTCATCTGAGCTTTGTTTGAGCTTTACTGAAAGAAATAAAAATTTGGTGAACAACAACAAAAGAGAAAAAAACCTTCAAAAAAAGGGGGAATCTCTCTCAAAAAAATAAAATAAAATGATGGCAAGCATTTTGGGATCCATGCTAATTGAACCTTTTAATTTGATTTTTTTCTTAAGCATGGGTGTGAACAACTAATCTCAAGGCAATAATAAAATTCTCCCAAAACTTGTTGGCCACTAACCTTTTGCAGGGAATAAAAAGAAACAACCATGGATTAGTAGTAGTGAACAATAACCCCCGACACTCGTACAATGCTCCTTGGCCCCTTGAGGAGAGAGATGCAAGAGAAACTAAGCATAACAAATGCAAAGTTTCACTTTGTGTACACAAAGTTTAACTCTTTCATTTTTGTTCAATGCTTGGTGAGTTCTGTCAGGTAAAAATCCCACACACCTCGTCCATTCTCGCTCATGTCTCCACCCTGCTAAGTTACCCATCATGCCCTGTTTGCCATGAAAAAAAAGAGAGAAAAAATAATATTAAAATTAATAATAAAAAAGGGAGAATAAAATAAGTTAAGGCGCTTCAAACACTTGATGCACCTTGCTTTAATAAAATTTAGACTCCCCGGTGATTCGAAATCGGCGAAGTCCTTGCTTGTTTCCACTTTTGTGTCTCTTTTGAATAAAAGCAGGTACAAGAATAAGTGTGGGGGAGATCTCTCAAGAACCACCAAGTGCGAACTCATTCGAGATCTCCGCCCCCAACATGCTGCACAACATCAACAAACCAGCACCGTGCAACACATCCAAGACAGGACATGGCGGACCACAAGAGACGTCGTCGACCTTCAGGGTCGGTCGAGCTCCAAAGGGGACCCGTACAGCTCCTGCTTCATCCATCATGCTGGTTTGCACTTAAAACTCGCACATCTCCCAGTTTCAATAAAAAATTGAATATATAAAAATTATAATGAAAAGGCCTTATGCACTCCATGCGCCTCATGATAAACATGCATACTTTTTATTCCTTGTCTTTCACCTTGTGCTTGTGAACAAAAATTTTATAGGGAACCCATGCTATCTAATGATTGACTTTTTGTAAGATGGTTTGATGAATGGAACCTATTTCTTCCTTGCAAAGTACTTGGGATTTCTTTTATCAAAAAAAAAATCCTCAATAGTATGGCTCCTCAATTGTTTATGAAATTCCTATCCAAAGCCATATGTCGATCTTATTACAAACCTTCCACATATGCAACTTGTTTTCTCATTGAGCTTTGTGAAATTGTTGCGACCCTTTGTGAGATGCATGTCATACTCTCATGTTGAAGATCACGTACACGTTTCCACCATACGCTATGCTTCTACGCTAGTAGTAAGCACGGACCCCATCCATCCATCCACAAAATAAAACTCCATGTCTTGCCATGACCTTTCTCTCCAAAGTTGCCTTCAAAAGAAAAAAAGATATGGGCTATGAAAAAAGAAACAAACATGATCAAGGAAGGATGAAAGAAAGAAAAAAAAGAGAAGAAGAAAAGATGCTGATGTGAACCCGCTAGGGTTTTGTCCCGATCTTTCGATGAGAGGCGGGGGATAACTCGATTTGAGATGGAGGCGACGTTCACGGCCCGACTACAGCCTTCCAAGGACGCTGCGCCTTAGCAACCGATACACCACCTCCAATGGCTGCCGCGATCTTGTGGAGCGCGACACCCGGCCACTAGGGCACCTGTCCTGCAAGCAATCGAAGAACCAGCAAGAACAAGTAGAACAAGCAACTCAATTGCAAATATGGAGATAATAACCAATCTGGAATCAACAAGGTGGGGTTCCGAATCGAGTAGAACGGATGGTCTAGTCGACACACGCGTCTACAAGGAAGTAGCAATGGCTAAACTTTCAACAAAACAAAAACCCCCAATCTGTTCATGGCGGCTCTAACCCTTATTAATACCTAGGAGGACGACCAAGAGGGTGTTTGAGTCACACTCCAACCCTAGGACGCGTCCCTAATGGACCCGACTTGATACAAAGCCCATCGGGCCAAATTAAGATGTCGCAGCACCTTTAGACAGAAAACCAGTCGGTAGTATTTTGGTCATTGCGGACGAATCACGAGAGATATGGACTTGAGTCCGGATCCATATGAAACTAGACTTCATAAGCTTTCCACAAAGTACTTGAACGTCCCTATCCGAGTCCGTATGCGACCGTGGTGTCCGTCACAAGTTGGTGCTGTTCTGCAGTCCGAATCCAGCCTCCAAAACGTGTTGGACATGGACTCTTTCTTTCCTTGCACCAAAAGTGACGTGGTGGCCTGATGGAGAACATTGGGAAGACTTAGGCTTGGTCCCCAATCAACTTCTTTGGTCCTCCATACCTTCCATGTGTGTTTATTACATGTGGGTGTATCCATTCTGGTGATGTCCACATCATTCTCCCCTTCTTGGCTGCAAGTCGTCCTCGACTTGCTCCAACGGCATTCAAATGTGCTTGCTTTGTAGTTGGAACATGGAGCGACGACTATGCTGCATGGGCACAACAAACAATGCTCCCGTTCTTCAGGCTGATCCTGTTGCATAAGAGAAAAACTAGAAAAACTTTGCAAGATATTATTAGTGTTAATGCAGCCCCCTATTTGCTCATGGTATTGTAGCCCAAAAGGATATTTCAGATTAGAACAGATATACACTTTATGCACCAAATATTCTCCTTTGATGTCATTTTTTCCAATTGCATGAAGCGAACAATGATTTAAACTTGGCAAATTAGAATCTAATTGAACCTTCTCTTTTAGACAATTTAGATTACACAGAATATTAAATTCAATATAACCCAAAGTATTTAAAGAAGACAACAATTTCAGTTCATCTTGTACACAAGTAATAGGATGAGAAGGATTATCTACAGCACATTCGTATGGTTCCAAACCAAAAATATCACACTTATTCATTAATTCTGGTATATGAGTAAAAGAAGTATTAGCACACAAGTCCTCTTTATCATAAGAAACAACAAGTAATTCATCTTGTGAAAAAGTTGAATCAGCAGCAGGTTCCACTATTCGTTGCTCTTTGTTAGCATGTAGAGTGGACAAAGTTTGGACACTATGAGTCACATCATTCTTGCAAGTATTCACAAATGAAAGAATTTCTTTTTCAGCATGGAGAGCAAGACAAAACAATTGACCGATATAGCAATAGGACTTGCCAATTAACAAGTTTCGAATTTCAGAATTGAGCCCTCTCATGAACCTATTCATAACATCTTCCATGCATTCATCCAATCCACCAAACATGATACAAATTTTAAAATCATGGTAGTATTGTTTCACAGTCCTACTACCCTGTTTTAATTTCTCTAGTTTGGTAAGCAAATGATCAACATAATATGCAGGAATATAGGCATCTCTAAAATGTATTTTGAATTCTTTCCAAGTTTGCGGAATAATGTTATGCCTACAAATATATTTCCATTCTAGCAAAGCATTTTCTGTTAAAATATTAGAGGCAATATAAATCATTTGTTTCTCCGACAGGTCATGCTCATCAAATTCATTATCTACTTTTAGCTCCCAATCAATATAAGCTTTAGGATCAAACTCACCAGGATATAAAGGCAAGCATTGAATAATGTCCAGAATATTTTGTTGTTGTTTGCTCCGCTCAAAAATCACTGTATCACCTGCCATGATCAGTAGAAAACAAGAACACAAAAATAATATGTATCCTCCTGTCAACTACTAGAATGTGTCGGTTGTAATTCTCTCAAACTCAACTTGTTTAATACGAGCTCTTACCAGTTCTTACCAAGCAAAACAGGATGAGTCGGCAACCAACAAGTCAAGCACCTTGAAAGAAGTGTATCGGTGCCGCAACAACAGGACCTGTCAAGCTGTAGTCGGATATGTGGAGCTATAGGTGGGCTGAAGCAAGGATGAACTAGCACCACGTTAGTTACAAAAGCAAGCTGAAAAATCGTTCAACGGCGGTACTATGCTGGTCCTAGCCTAGACCGTGCTAGAGACGCGAGCCTGGACACAAATGAAGTCACGAGACACCACCGAAGAACAAAAAAGATGCACAAAGAACAGCCCCTTTTTTCTTCCCCTCTTTTTCTTCTTCTTCTTTTTTTTTCTTTTTTTTTTCCTTTCTTTTTTTTTCCTTCTTTTTTTTTTCTTTTTTTTCAGGGGATCCTCAAAACTGATTATATAACCTAAAAGACTTCAAAAGAGCCACACAGCACACAAACTTTTCTCTCTCTCTCTCTCTCTCTGGAGTAAGCCGAGGCTATATGTATTCGTGAAAAGTTGTGGTTTGAGTAAGCCGAGACTACTTCTGCCTTTCTGGAGCGTTACAAAATATGCAGTACAAGTGCGAAAAGCAATGGAATTTTATAACACGGCACAATAACCAATTGGGACTAGGAAATCGATCCCTACTCGAATCACAGCACCGCGTGCGATTCGGTCACAAACCAACACAGAATCTAACTCGGACTTGAACACGAATATGGACTCGGATTCCACCAACACGGAGTATGTATGGTAGCGCACGGTTGTGACTAGAACGTGACAAGAACTCGAAACTCTAAAGGACTAAAACTAAGACCAGCAAATCGACGCAACCGATGCAACCGAAAATTCAACAAGCCCTAACTAAGCAGTGCTAGCAAAGGCTCAAACGAGTTTATAGGACTGAAGGTAACCTAATCTACTATTTTTTTTTGGCTTTTCTGGACTATAGGAAAAATAAAACAGCGAAGAATTAGAAGTCTCTCACCGATAAACCTTGCTCTGATTACCAACTGATGTGAACCCGCTAGGGTTTTGTCCCGATCTTTCGATGAGAGGCGGGGGATAACTCGATTTGAGATGGAGGCGACGTTCACGGCCCGACTACAGCCTTCCAAGGACGCTGCGCCTTAGCAACCGATACACCACCTCCAATGGCTGCCGCGATCTTGTGGAGCGCGACACCCGGCCACTAGGGCACCTGTCCTGCAAGCAATCGAAGAACCAGCAAGAACAAGTAGAACAAGCAACTCAATTGCAAATATGGAGATAATAACCAATCTGGAATCAACAAGGTGGGGTTCCGAATCGAGTAGAACGGATGGTCTAGTCGACACACGCGTCTACAAGAAAGTAGCAATGGCTAAACTTTCAACAAAACAAAAACCCCCAATCTGTTCATGGCGGCTCTAACCCTTATTAATACCTAGGAGGACGACCAAGAGGGTGTTTGAGTCACACTCCAACCCTAGGACGCGTCCCTAATGGACCCGACTTGATACAAAGCCCATCGGGCCAAATTAAGATGTCGCAGCACCTTTAGACAGAAAACCAGTCGGTAGTATTTTGGTCATTGCGGACGAATCACGAGAGATATGGACTTGAGTCCGGATCCATATGAAACTAGACTTCATAAGCTTTCCACAAAGTACTTGAACGTCCCTATCCGAGTCCGTATGCGACCGTGGTGTCCGTCACAAGTTGGTGCTGTTCTGCAGTCCGAATCCAGCCTCCAAAACGTGTTGGACATGGACTCTTTCTTTCCTTGCACCAAAAGTGACGTGGTGGCCTGATGGAGAACATTGGGAAGACTTAGGCTTGGTCCCCAATCAACTTCTTTGGTCCTCCATACCTTCCATGTGTGTTTATTACATGTGGGTGTATCCATTCTGGTGATGTCCACATCTTGTTGATGTGGACAAGCTGATGTGGACATCACCAGAATGGATACACCCACATGTAATAAACACACATGGAAGGTATGGAGGACCAAAGAAGTTGATTGGGGACCAAGCCTAAGTCTTCCCAATGTTCTCCATCAGGCCACCACGTCACTTTTGGTGCAAGGAAAGAAAGAGTCCATGTCCAACACGTTTTGGAGGCTGGATTCGGACTGCAGAACAGCACCAACTTGTGACGGACACCACGGTCGCATACGGACTCGGATAGGGACGTTCAAGTACTTTGTGGAAAGCTTATGAAGTCTAGTTTCATATGGATCCGGACTCAAGTCCATATCTCTCGTGATTCGTCCGCAATGACCAAAATACTACCGACTGGTTTTCTGTCTAAAGGTGCTGCGACATCTTAATTTGGCCCGATGGGCTTTGTATCAAGTCGGGTCCATTAGGGACGCGTCCTAGGGTTGGAGTGTGACTCAAACACCCTCTTGGTCGTCCTCCTAGGTATTAATAAGGGTTAGAGCCGCCATGAACAGATTGGGGGTTTTTGTTTTGTTGAAAGTTTAGCCATTGCTACTTCCTTGTAGACGCGTGTGTCGACTAGACCATCCGTTCTACTCGATTCGGAACCCCACCTTGTTGATTCCAGATTGGTTATTATCTCCATATTTGCAATTGAGTTGCTTGTTCTACTTGTTCTTGCTGGTTCTTCGATTGCTTGCAGGACAGGTGCCCTAGTGGCCGGGTGTCGCGCTCCACAAGATCGCGGCAGCCATTGGAGGTGGTGTATCGGTTGCTAAGGCGCAGCGTCCTTGGAAGGCTGTAGTCGGGCCGTGAACGTCGCCTCCATCTCAAATCGAGTTATCCCCTGCCTCTCATCGAAAGATCGGGAACAAACCCTAGCGGGTCGCCATTAGATGCATACCCAAAGAAGGTATGCCACATGCCCACAAGGCATGACAAAAAAAAAGAGAGATGAAAAGATAGCCCATATCCTCAAAAAAAAAGAAAACGAGAGAATTGGTTCATGAAAAAGGAGTTCATACACCATCCACCAAAAATATCCACACACATGCACATCTTGATCAAGGTTTATGACTTGTTTCTCCTTTGGATCCGGTTTTTAACTTAGCAAAAGATGAGAAACAAGTATGCCTTCAATTTCTCCTACCCTGAGCCCCACATAAAGCCTGATTAGATGTAGGTGAAAAAGAAGGCATCACTTTGCCTTGGTGAGAAATTCAAATAAAAAAATGAGTGATCTGAGAGAACAATTTGAGGAGCCAAGGCTATACTTGATTTTGAAAATAAACAAAGCCCAAGTTTCTAAGCAAGGAAGGCTAAGGGTCCTAAAGTCTAAACCGTTCCAAACTTAAATTATCAAGATTAGTTTGGTAGACACTCACAAAGTCCACAGGTATAGGAAAAGATTGGAATAACTTGTGACAAATTTGTGACGAATTTGCGTTGGTCTTAGACGGTGCGTCCTGTTAGGTCTATGTTTACGGTCCTTAAGTCAGAAATCCGACTGTCAACTCCTGCATCTTTCTTATCAAAAGAATCACCAAACATAGTTATAGGGTTTAACTCTAATCATTTCCACAAGCTTTGGTGAGTTATGATTTGTAGGCACCCACAAGTAAAACACAAAGGAAAACACAAGGGAACGCGGAAAAAACACACAGAAGATCCCGTCCTGCGTCTCGCTTACAAAACGGGGCCTACTTGGCAGAGCAAACCGGCGTAACTCTATGGGAAACCTTGAGAACCAAGCAAGGGCTCCACCTAACGGTCTCCGAGAGGAAGGAGGGCCTGGGGGCGCCATCTGGGATTGGCCGACCCCAGGGGTCGCCCGACCCCGAATTGGCTCCCGTCTAGGTGCCCTTTGGTGGGAGATTCGTCCTTATCTTCTTGATCGCAGGGGCTAAGGTTTCCATACTTGAGAACGGCGGGAACCGACCTATCCAAGCTATAAAAGGAGGAGAGGAGATCCCCCATAACACACACCATTAGTGGAGAAGAAGAAGAGAAGGGAGGTCTCCACCTTTAGAGCTACTTTGTAGAGCAGGGTAGGAAGTGTGTTAGGAGAAGCTCAAGAGGAGAGCCGGAGTTGTCGGCCTCCATCTACTTGTACCTCAACGAATACGAGCCTCTTTTGAGTAAATATTCGGGTTCGACTTCGGTGGTGAGTACTTATCAAGGTTAAGCTTTCATTATTATTCTCTTGCGGATTCATCGTTCGTCCTCGGACGTTTGCTTCTAGCCTGAAGACTTTAGTCTTAAGACGGAGTTTGGCCGGGGTTAGAAGTAGTAATCGATAGCATAGATGTGGTGTCTAGGCTTTAAGTCGCCCTTGTTTGCTACCCTTCCCTACGGTCCGAGAGGTAGGCGGCAGGTGGTGACAGCCCTGTCCGTCCTCATAGTCCTCCATGTTTGGGTTGGGCGTAGACCTAATAGCCGGATACACTTGGCAGATCAGGTGTAAGCCAGTGCCTGAAGCAAGTGAGTGAGAACTGGGTTTATCTATTTTAAGTATCTCTATGTCAACCACACTACCCAGGGTGATGAGGACATCAACACCAACGATACATCCACTCCGACACAAGTACCTATTGCTGGTCCTATTACTCGTACTCGTGCGCATCAACTTAATCATCAGGTGAGTTCAAATCTAAGCTCATGTACATCATGTTTAGACCATGGAGACCGGTCTACTCTTGTTTTGCTTAGGAACCAAGGAGGCGACCGAAAGGGAAACGGATTCGCGCAGGCTGGATTCGGACTGCAGAACAGTACCAACTTGTGACGGACACCACGGTCGCATATGAACTCGGATTGGGACGTTCAAGTACTTCGTGGAAAGCTTATGAAGTCTTCGTTCAAACGGATCCGGCCTCATATCCATATCTGTTACGAGTCGGCCGCAATCGTAAAATTAATACAGAGTCCTTTTCTGCACATGGTGCTGCGTCACCCTGTTTTGGCCCAATGGGCCGTGTATCAAGTTGAGTCCATTACGGACGCGTCCTAGGGTTGGAGTACAACCCCAGCACCCCTGTGGTCGTCCTCCCACGTACTTATACCCCTTAGCCACCACCAAGGATGCTTGGGTTTTGTTTAGATCAAGTTTAGCCTTCGCTACTTGCTTGCAAGCGCGCGTGCTGGATCAGCCGCCCGTCTTCTTGTCTTCGGAACCCCACCATTATTGAGATTGCGTGTGAAACCTTCATTTACATCTAGTAAATTCAATACTTGTCATACTTGTTCTTACTAGTTCTTCGATTGCTTGCAGGACGAGTGCCCTAGTGGCCGGGTGCCGCGCTCCACAAGATCGCGACAGCCATTGGAGGGGGTGTATCGGTTGCTAAGGCGCAGCTTGGAAGGCTGTAGTCGGGCCGTGAACGTCGCCTCCATCGACCAATCGAGTTATCCACGCCTCTCATCGAAAGATCGGGAATCAAACCCTAGCGGGTCGCCATTAGTTGGTATCAGAGCAAGGTTTATCGGTGAGAGACTTTGATGTGGACATCACCAGAATGGATACACCCACATGTAATAAGCACACATGGAAGGTATGGAGGACCAAAGAAGTTGATTGGGGACCAAGCCTAAGTCTTCCCAATGTTCTCCATCAGGCCACCACGTCACTTTTGGTGCAAGGAAAGAAAGAGTCCATGTCCAACACGTTTTGGAGGCTGGATTCGGACTGCAGAACAACACCAACTTGTGACGGACACCATGGTCGCATACGGACTCGGATAGGGACGTTCAAGTACTTCGTGGAAAGCTTATGAAGTCTAGTTTCGTATGGATCCGGACTCAAGTCCATATCTCTTCTGATTCATCCGGAATGACCAAAATACTACCGACTGGTTTTCTGTCTAAAGATGCTGCGACATCTTAATTTGGCCCGATGGGCTTTGTATCAAGTCGGATCCATTAGGGACGCGTCCTAGGGTTGGAGTGCGACTCAAACACCCTCTTGGTCGTCCTCCTAGGTATTAATAAGGGTTAGAGCCGCCATGAACAGATTGGGGGTTTTTGTTTTGTTGAAAGTTTAGCCATTGCTACTTCCTTGTAGACGCGTGTGTCGACTAGACCATCCGTTCTACTCGATTCGGAACCCCACCTTGTTGATTCCAGATTGGTTATTATCTCCATATTTGCAATTGAGTTGCTTGTTCTACTTGTTCTTGCTGGTTCTTCGATTGCTTGCAGGACAGGTGCCCTAGTGGCCGGGTGTCGCGCTCCACAAGATCGCGGCAGCCATTGGAGGTGGTGTATCGGTTGCTAAGGCGCAGCGTCCTTGGAAGGCTGTAGTCGGGCCGTGAACGTCGCCTCCATCTCAAATCGAGTTATCCCCCGCCTCTCATCGAAAGATCGGGAACAAACCCTAGCGGGTTCACATCAGTTGGTAATCAGAGCAAGGTTTATCGGTGAGAGACTTATCTTTGCTATTTTTTTTCCTATAGTCCAGAAAAACCAAAAAAAAAGGTAGATTAGTTTGCCGGCAATCCTATAAACCCTTTGAGCCTTTGCTGGTACTACTTAGTTAGGGCTTGTTGAGTTTTCGGTTGCATCGGTTGCGTCGTGTTGCTGGTCTTAGTTTAGTCCTTTAGAGTTTTGAGTTCTTGTCACCTCTTTTTGTCTCGGAGTTTCAATTCATCAGTGGAAGAAAACTTTCATTGTTTCTGTGTCCGATCTCCGATTTGCGAGTTTTAGTACAATCTGGAAAGCGTAACTCGTGATCTTTCCAACGGATCTGACCTGGGTCACAAACTCCATCTAAGTGCTCCAGAATCGACTTGGAGATTTGTGCGTCTGGCTGCGTGAAACAAGTTTCGTCAATCTGAGTTGGTAGCAGCTATATGCAGTAATCCTGTTGCGTTGTTTGTCAAACAAAGGATTTTAGTCCTCTACAAAAAAAAGAAGAAGAAGAAAAGAAAACAAAGTGAAAAAAACAGAAAAGAAAAGAAAAGAAACGAAAAAGAAGAAAGGGGCTGATCCATCTTTTGTGTTCCTGCTGTTTCGGTTGGTGCTTTGTGACTTCATTTGTGTCCAGGCTCGCGCCTCTAGTACGGTCTATGCTAGGACCAGCACAGTACCACCGTTGAACAATTATTCAGCTTGCTTTTCTGACTAACGTGGTGCTAGTATTTTCCCTTGATCAGCCCACCTACAGCTCCACATACTCGACTATAGCTTGACAGTTTTCTGTTGCTAAGGCACCGATACACTTCTTTCAAGGTGCTTGACTTGTTGGTTGCCGACTCATCCTGTTTTGCTTGGTAAGAACTGGTAAGAGCTCGTATTAAACAAGTTGAGTTTGAGAGAATTACAACCGACACATTCTAGTAGTTGACAGGAGGATACATATTATTTTTGTGTTCTTGTTTTCTACTGATCATGGCAGGTGATACAGTGATTTTTGAGCGGAGCAAACAACAACAAAATATTCTGGACATTATTCAATGCTTGCCTTTATATCCTGGTGAGTTTGATCCTAAAGCTTACATTGATTGGGAGCTAAAAGTAGATAATGAATTTGATGAGCATGACCTGTCGGAGAAACAAATGATTTATATTGCCTCTAATATTTTAACAGAAAATGCTTTGCTAGAATGGAAATATATTTCTAGGCATAACATTATTCCGCAAACTTGGAAAGAATTCAAAATACATTTTAGAGATGCCTATATTCCTGCATATTATGTTGATCATTTGCTTACCAAACTAGAGAAATTAAAACAGGGTAGTAGGACTGTGAAACAATACTACCATGATTTTAAAATTTGTATCATGTTTAGTGGATTGGATGAATGCATGGAAGATGTTATGAATAGGTTCATGAGAGGGCTCAATTCTGAAATTCGAAACTTGTTAATTGGCAAGTCCTATTGCTATATCGGTCAATTGTTTTGTCTTGCTCTCCATGCTGAAAAAGAAATTCTTTCATTTGTGAATACTTGCAAGAATGATGTGACTCATAGTGTCCAAACTTTGTCCACTCTACATGCTAACAAAGAGCAACGAATAGTGGAACCTGCTGCTGATTCAACTTTTTCACAAGATGAATTACTTGTTGTTTCTTATGATAAAGAGGACTTGTGTGCTAATACTTCTTTTACTCATATACCAGAATTAATGAATAAGTGTGATATTTTTGGTTTGGAACCATACGAATGTGCTGTAGATAATCCTTCACATCCTATTACTTGTGTACAATATGAACTGAAATTGTTGTCTTCTTTAAATACTTTGGGTTATATTGAATTTAATATTCTGTGTAATCTAAATTGTCTAAAAGAGAAGGTTCAATTAGATTCTAATTTGCCAAGTTTAAATCATTGTTCGCTTCATGCAATTGGAAAAAATGACATCAAAGGAGAATATTTGGTGCATAAAGTGTATATTTGTTCTAATCTGAAATATCCTTTTGGGCTACAATACCATAAGCAAATAGGGGGCTGCATTAACACTAATAATATCTTGCAAAGTTCTTCTAGTTTTTCTCTTATGCAACAGGATTAGCCTGAAGAACGGGAGCATTGTTTGTTGTGCCCATGCAGCATAGTCGTCGCTCCATGTTCCAACAACAAAGCAAGCACCTTTAAATGCCGTTGGAGCAAGTCGAGGACGACATGCAGCCAAGAAGGGGAGAATGATGTGGACATCACCAGAATGGATACACCCACATGTAATAAGCACACATGGAAGGTATGGAGGACCAAAGAAGTTGATTGGGGACCAAGCCTAAGTCTTCCCAATGTTCTCCATCAGGCCACCACGTCACTTTTGGTGCAAGGAAAGAAAGAGTCCATGTCCAACACGTTTTGGAGGCTGGATTCGGACTGCAGAACAACACCAACTTGTGACGGACACCATGGTCGCATACGGACTCGGATAGGGACGTTCAAGTACTTCGTGGAAAGCTTATGAAGTCTAGTTTCGTATGGATCCGGACTCAAGTCCATATCTCTTCTGATTCATCCGGAATGACCAAAATACTACCGACTGGTTTTCTGTCTAAAGATGCTGCGACATCTTAATTTGGCCCGATGGGCTTTGTATCAAGTCGGATCCATTAGGGACGCGTCCTAGGGTTGGAGTGCGACTCAAACACCCTCTTGGTCGTCCTCCTAGGTATTAATAAGGGTTAGAGCCGCCATGAACAGATTGGGGGTTTTTGTTTTGTTGAAAGTTTAGCCATTGCTACTTCCTTGTAGACGCGTGTGTCGACTAGACCATCCGTTCTACTCGATTCGGAACCCCACCTTGTTGATTCCAGATTGGTTATTATCTCCATATTTGCAATTGAGTTGCTTGTTCTACTTGTTCTTGCTGGTTCTTCGATTGCTTGCAGGACAGGTGCCCTAGTGGCCGGGTGTCGCGCTCCACAAGATCGCGGCAGCCATTGGAGGTGGTGTATCGGTTGCTAAGGCGCAGCGTCCTTGGAAGGCTGTAGTCGGGCCGTGAACGTCGCCTCCATCTCAAATCGAGTTATCCCCCGCCTCTCATCGAAAGATCGGGAACAAACCCTAGCGGGTTCACATCAGACTTCTAATTCTTCGCTGTTTTATTTTTCCTATAGTCCAGAAAAGCCAAAAAAAATAGTAGATTAGTTTACCTTCAATCCTATAAACTCGTTTGAGCCTTTGCTAGCACTGCTTAGTTAGGGCTTGTTGAATTTTCGGTTGCATCGGTTGCGTCGAGTTGCTGGTCTTAGTTTTAGTCCTTTAGAGTTTCGAGTTCTTGTCACGTTCTAGTCACAACCGTGCACTACCATACATACTCCGTGTTGGCGGAATCCGAGTCCATATTCGTGTTCAAGTCCGAGTTAGATTCTGTGTTGGTTTGTGACCGAATCGCACGCAGTGCAGTGATTCGAGTAGGGATCGGTTTCCTAGTTCGAATTGGTTATTGCGCCGTGTTATAAAATTCCATTGCTATTCGCACTTGTACTGCATATTTTGTAGCGCTCCAGAAAGGCAGAAGTAGTCTCGGCTTACTCAAACCACAACTTTGCACGAATACATATAGTCTTTTTTTTACCAGAATACCCCTACCCTTTTGGGAAAAGTTTGTGTGCTGTGTGGCTCTTTTGAAGTCTTTTAGGTTATATAATCAGTTTTGAGGATCCCCTGAAAAAAAAAGAAAAAAAAAGAAGGAATAAAAAAGAAAAAGAAAAGAAAAAAAAAGAAGAAGAAGAAAAAGAAGGGAAGAAAAAGGGGCTGTTATTTGTGCATCTTTTTTGTTCTTCGGTGGTGTCTCGTGACTTCATTTGTGTCCAGGCTCGCGTCTCTAGCACGGTCTAGGCTAGGACCAGCATAGTACCGCCGTTGAACAATTTTTCAGCTTGCTTTTGTAACTAATGTGGTGCTAGTTCATCCTTGCTTCAGCCCACCTATAGCTCCACATATTCGACTACAGCTTGACAGGTCCTGTTGTTGCGGCACCGATACACTTCATCCCACGGTTGCAGACTTGTTGGTTGCCGTCCCCTCCTGTTGAGTAAGGTAAGAATTGGTAAGAGCTTGTGTAACAGGTTGAGTGTGAGCGCCTTGCAGTAGCTACATCCCATTAGTTGTAGGATCTTATTTCTTCACCTATTTTCGTGTTTCCTTTGTTCATCTAACCATAACAGGATCAGAGGGTGATGGGAGTTTAGGTCACTCTCCTCGTACAAAGGGAATCATATAACATTTTGAAAATAAGATGAGGAGGCATGTGGATGGGCTTGCTGAAGATATGCTTGTGTCAAATGATAAGATTGGGCAGTTGGAGGCCACGCAGCTTGCCACCAACACCAATGATGTGAACCCGTTAGGGTTTGTTCCCGATCTTTTGATGAGAGGCGGGGGATAACTCGATTTGAGATGGAGGCGACGTTCACGGCCCGACTACAGCCTTCCAAGGACGCTGCGCCTTAGCAACCGATACACCACCTCCAATGGCTGCCGCGATCTTGTGGAGCGCGACACCCGGCCACTAGGGCACCTGTCCTGCAAGCAATCGAAGAACCAGCAAGAACAAGTAGAACAAGCAACTCAATTGCAAATATGGAGATAATAACCAATCTGGAATCAACAAGGTGGGGTTCCGAATCGAGTAGAACGGATGGTCTAGTCGACACACGCGTCTACAAGGAAGTAGCAATGGCTAAACTTTCAACAAAACAAAACCCCCCAATCTGTTCATGGCGGCTCTAACCCTTATTAATACCTAGGAGGACGACCAAGAGGGTGTTTGAGTCGCACTCCAACCCTAGGACGCGTCCCTAATGGACCCGACTTGATACAAAGCCCATCGGGCCAAATTAAGATGTCGCAACACCTTTAGACAGAAAACCAGTCGGTAGTATTTTGGTCATTGCGGACGAATCAGGAGAGATATGGACTTGAGTCCGGATCCATATGAAACTAGACTTCATAAGCTTTCCACGAAGTACTTGAACGTCCCTATCCGAGTCCGTATGCGACCGTGGTGTCCGTCACAAGTTGGTGCTGTTCTGCAGTCCGAATCCAGCCTCCAAAACGTGTTGGACATGGACTCTTTCTTTCCTTGCACCAAAAGTGACGTGGTGGCCTGATGGAGAACATTGGGAAGACTTAGGCTTGGTCCCCAATCAACTTCTTTGGTCCTCCATACCTTCCATGTGTGTTTATTACATGTGGGTGTATCCATTCTGGTGATGTCCACATCATTCTCCCCTTCTTGGCTGCAAGTCGTCCTCGACTTGCTCCAACGGCATTCAAAGGTGCTTGCTTTGTTGTTGGACCATGGAGCGACGACTATGCTGCATGGGCACAACAAAAAATGCTCCCGTTCTTCAGGCTGATCCTGTTGCATAAGAGAAAAACTAGAAAAACTTTGCAAGATATTATTAGTGTTAATGCAGCCCCCTATTTGCTCATGGTATTGTAGCCCAAAAGGATATTTCAGATTAGAACAGATATACACTTTATGCACCAAATATTCTCCTTTGATGTCATTTTTTCCAATTGCATGAAGCGAACAATGATTTAAACTTGGCAAATTAGAATCTAATTGAACCTTCTCTTTTAGACAATTTAGATTACACAGAATATTAAATTCAATATAACCCAAAGTATTTAAAGAAGACAACAATTTCAGTTCATCTTGTACACAAGTAATAGGATGAGAAGGATTATCTACAGCACATTCGTATGGTTCCAAACCAAAAATATCACACTTATTCATTAATTCTGGTATATGAGTAAAAGAAGTATTAGCACACAAGTCCTCTTTATCATAAGAAACAACAAGTAATTCATCTTGTGAAAAATTTGAATCAGCAGCAGGTTCCACTATTCGTTGCTCTTTGTTAGCATGTAGAGTGGACAAAGTTTAGACACTATGAGTCACATCATTCTTGCAAGTATTCACAAATGAAAGAATTTCTTTTTCAGCATGGAGAGCAAGACAAAACAATTGACCGATATAGCAATAGGACTTGCCAATTAACAAGTTTTGAATTTCAGAATTGAGCCCTCTCATGAACCTATTCATAACATCTTCCATGTATTCATCCAATCCACCAAACATGATACAAATTTTAAAATCATGGTAGTATTGTTTCACAGTCCTACTACCCTGTTTTAATTTCTCTAGTTTGGTAAGCAAATGATCAACATAATATGCAGGAATATAGGCATCTCTAAAATGTATTTTGAATTCTTTCCAAGTTTGCGGAATAATGTTATGCCTACAAATATATTTCCATTCTAGCAAAGCATTTTCTATTAAAATATTAGAGGCAATATAAATCATTTGTTTCTCCGACAGGTCATGCTCATCAAATTCATTATCTACTTTTAGCTCCCAATCAATGTAAGCTTTAGGATCAAACTCACCAGGATATAAAGGCAAGCATTGAATAATGTCCAGAATATTTTGTTGTTGTTTGCTCCGCTCAAAAATCACTGTATCACCTGCCATGATCAGTAGAAAACAAGAACACAAAAATAATATGTATCCTCCTGTCAACTACTAGAATGTGTCGGTTGTAATTCTCTCAAACTCAACTTGTTTAATACGAGCTCTTACCAGTTCTTACCAAGCAAAACAGGATGAGTCGGCAACCAATAAGTCAAGCACCTTGAAAGAAGTGTATCGGTGCCTTAGCAACAGAAAACTGTCAAGCTATAGTCGAGTATGTGGAGCTGTAGGTGGGCTGATCAAGGGAAAATACTAGCACCACGTTAGTTAGAAAAGCAAGCTGAATAATTGTTCAACGGTGGTACTGTGCTGGTCCTAGCATAGACCGTACTAGAGGCACGAGCCTGGACACAAATGAAGTCACAAAGCACCAACCGAAACAGCAGGAACACAAAAGATGGATCAGCCCCTTTCTTCTTTTTCATTTCTTTTCTTTTCTTTTCTGTTTTTTTTCACTTTGTTTTCTTTTTTTCTTCTTCTTTTTTTTGTAGAGGACTAAAATCCTTTGTTTGACAAACAACGCAACAGGATTACTGCATATAGCTGCTACCAACTCAGATTGACGAAACTTGTAATGGCGACCCGCTAGGGTTTGATTCCCGATCTTTCGATGAGAGGCGTGGATAACTCGATTGGTCGATGGAGGCGACGTTCACGGCCCGACTACAGCCTTCCAAGCTGCGCCTTAGCAACCGATACACCCCCTCCAATGGCTGTCGCGATCTTGTGGAGCGCGGCACCCGGCCACTAGGGCACTCGTCCTGCAAGCAATCGAAGAACTAGCAAGAACAAGTATGACAAGTACTGAATTTACTAGATATAAATGAAGGTTTCACACGCAATCTCAATAATGGTGGGGTTCCGAAGACAAGAAGACGGGCGGCTGATCCAGCACGCGCGCTTGCAAGCAAGTAGCGAAGGCTAAACTTGATCTAAACAAAACCCAAGCATCCTTGGCGGCGGCTAAGGGGTATAAGTACGTGGGAGGACGACCACAGGGGTGTTGGGGTCGTACACCAACCCTAGGACGCGTCCGTAATGGACTCAACTTGATACACGGCCCATTGGACCAAAACAGGGTGACGCAGCACCATGGGCAGAAAAGGACTATGTATTAATTTAACGATTGCGGCCGACTCGTAATAGATATGGCTATGAGGCCGGATCCGTTTGAAAGAAGACTTCATAAGCTTTCCACGAAGTACTTGAACGCCCCAATCCGAGTTCATATGCGACCGTGGTGTCCGTTACAAGTTGGTACTGTTCTGCAGTCCGAATCCAGCTTGCGCGAATCCGTTTCCCTTTCGGCCGCCTCCTTGGTTCCTAAGCAAAACAAGAGTACACGGGTCTCCATGGTCTAAACATGATGCACCTGAGCTTAGATTTGAACTCACCTGATGATTAAGTTGATGCGCACGAGCACGAGTAATAGGACCAGCAATAGGTACTTGTGTCGGAGTGGATGTATCGTTGGTGTTGGTGTCCTCATCATCCTCCCCTTCTTGCATTTGAGTCGTCCTCGACTCAAGCTCATCTTCCTCTCCCAAATATGGCTTCAAATCTGCAATGTTAAATGTGGGACTAACCCCAAAATCCGCAGGCAGATCGAGCTTATATGCATTATCATTGACTTTCTCTAGCACTTTAAATGGTCCATCAGCCCGAGGTAGCAATTTAGATTTTCTCAATTCAGGAAACCTTTCCTTTTTCAAATGCAGCCAAACTAAATCTCCAGGTTCAAACTTTAGTTCCTTCCTACCTTTATCACCAGCAATCTTGTATTTAGCATTCATGCGCTCTATGTTTTCTTTAGTTGTTTCATGCAGTTTTAACATCAATTCGGCACGCTTAGTAGCATCAAAATTCATTTTTTCAGAAAATGGCAAAGGCATTAAATCAATAGGAGCACGAGGCAAGAAACCATATACAATCTGAAATGGGCACATCTTTGTAGTAGAATGCAGCGATCGATTATAAGCGAATTCAATATGATGCAAACAATCTTCCCACATCTTAATGTTCTTCTTTAAAACAGCCCTTAACATAGTAGACAAAGTCCTATTAACCACTTCAGTTTGACCATCAGTTTGCGGATGACATGTAGTAGAAAACAACAATTTAGTTCCCAATTTAGCCCATAAAGTCTTCCAAAAATAACTAAGAAATTTAGCATCACGATCAGAAACAATTGTGTTGGGCACACCATGCAAACGAACAATTTCCCGAAAGAACAAATCAGCAATGTGAGAAGCATCATCAGTTTTATGACATGGTATGAAATGGGCCATCTTAGAAAATCTATCAACAACCACAAACACACTATCACGTCCCTTCCTAGTCCTAGGCAATCCTAACACAAAATCCATAGAAATATCTTCCCAAGGAGCACTAGGAACAGGTAGAGGCAAATACAAACCATGTGGATTCAATCGTGATTTAGCCTTTTGACATGTCGTGCAGCGAGCAACAAATCTCTCCACATCTCTTCTCATCTTTGGCCAAAAGAAATGACCAGCAAGTATATCTTCCGTTTTCTTTGCTCCAAAATGCCCCATTAAGCCACCTCGATGCGCTTCCTGCAACAATAACAAGCGAACGGAGCTAGCTGGAATGCATAGCTTGTTAGCTCTAAAGACAAACCCATCACTAACGATGAATTTGTTCCATCCCTTCCCCTCTTTACAATGCAGCAACACATCTTTAAAATCAGCATCATTAACATATTGATCTTTAATCGTTTCCAATCCAAATATTTTGTAATCAAGTTGGTTCAACAAGGTGTATCTCCTAGACAATGCATCAGCAATTATATTCTCTTTCCCTTTCTTGTGCTTAATAATATAAGGAAAAGATTCAATAAATTCAACCCACTTAGCATGTCTACGGTTCAATTTTCCTTGACTACGAATATGTTTTAAAGATTCATGATCTGAATGAATAACAAACTCTTTGGGCCATAGATAATGCTGCCATGTTTCTAATGTGCGAACAAGAGCATACAATTCCTTATCATAAGTAGAATAATTCAGAACAGGCCCGCTCAATTTTTCACTGAAATAAGCAATAGGTTTGCCTTCTTGTAACAAAACACCACCCAAACCAATGCCACTAGCATCACATTCAAGCTCAAAGGTTTTATTAAAATCAGGGAGTTGGAGGAGAGGTGCATGTGTCAACTTATCTTTCAGCGTGTTGAAGGAGTTCTCTTGTGTTTTACCCCAACTAAAAGGCACTCCCTTCTTTGTAAGCTCATTCAAAGGCGCGGCAATGGTGCTGAAGTCCTTCACAAAACGACGATAGAAACCAGCAAGTCCTAGGAAACTCCGCACTTGCGTGATAGTCTTCGGTATAGGCCATCCATGTATAGCTTCCACCTTGGCTTGATCAACCTCGATTCCCTGTGGAGTCACGACATAGCCAAGAAAAGACACTCGATCGGTGCAAAAGGTGCACTTCTCAAGGTTACCAAATAAACGTGCATCTCGTAAAGCATTAAAAACAGCACGTAAGTGATCAAGATGTTCATCGAAAGATTTGCTGTAAATCAATATATCATCAAAGTAGACAACAACAAATTTCCCAATGAAAGCACGCAGAACCTCATTCATTAATCTCATGAAAGTACTCGGTGCATTAGTTAACCCAAAAGGCATGACTAACCACTCATATAACCCGAACTTAGTTTTGAAAGCAGTTTTCCATTCATCTCCCAATTTCATACGAATCTGGTGGTACCCACTACGCAAATCAACTTTGGAAAACACAATAGCACCACTCAATTCATCAAGCATATCATCCAAACGAGGGATAGGGTGTCGATATCGAATTGTAATATTATTAATAGCCCTACAATCAACACACATACGCCATGTTCCATCCTTTTTAGGCACTAAAATAACTGGAACAGCACAAGGACTAAGAGACTCACGCACATAACTTTTGTCGAGTAGTTCTTGCACTTGTCGCTGAATTTCCTTAGTTTCTTCCGGATTTGTCCTGTATGGCGCACGGTTTGGCAATGATGCACCAGGAATAAGGTCAATTTGGTGCTCAATCCCTCGTATTGGTGGCAGCCCCGCTGGTATCTCACTTGGAAACACATCAGAATACTCCTGCAAAAGGTTAGCAACAGCCGGGGGCAAAGAATGCTGCATATCGTGAACTGAAATCAAAGCATTCTTGCACACCAAAGCATAGGCAACAGAAGTGGAAGCAATCAATTCATTAATATCAGACTTAGTAGCAAGCAAGCAATGTCCTTTCAATCTTATCTCATCTTCCCTGCTACTAACAGATTTGGCATTCTTATCGATCTCAGCTTTAGTTCTCTTAGCTTTAGCAACATCATCACGCACAATAGATTCAGGTGACATATGAAGCAAAACGATTTTCTTATCATGATGTATAAGAGAATATTGATTTGATCTACCATGATGCATGCTATCGGTATCAAATTGCCATGGTCTACCTAGCAGAATATGACAAGCTTCCATAGGCACAACATCGCATTCAACAACATCATGATATGAACCAATAGCGAAATTAATTCGTACCAATCTCGTTACCTTGACCTTACCACTATTGTTGAGCCACCGAATGTGATATGGATGTGGGTGCGGTTTTGTTGTAAGTGCAAGCTTCTCGACCATATCGCTGCTAGCCAAGTTGTTGCAGATACCTCCATCAATTATCAAACGACATGAACGCTCTTTAATAACACACTTTGTTTGGAATAGTGTATGCCGTTGATTTTGCTCCGCCTTTTCCATTTGTGCACTAAGTACACGCTGCACAATGAGGCTCTCATAATGATCTGCATCCTCTGCACCAATCTGCTCTTCTGGTTGTTCCTTAGTACCTGCATGGTCAGCAGCAAGCAAAGCAAGTGTATCTTCATCAAAATCACTAGCAGAGGAATACCCACCATCTCCTTTGACCACCAAAACGCGCTTGTTAGGGCAGTCACGTTGCACGTGGCCAAAGCCCTTGCATCGATGGCACTGAATATCTCTTGTCCTTCCCGTGGAGGCAACCGAAGATGCACTCGTGGCTGGTTTCTGGACAGTCGTGGTTGCTGAATTTGTCGGGGGAGCACGTGTCTTATCGTTGGATGGAGCGGGTATTGTCGACCGACTCGGGAATGTAGAAGGTGCAGGAGCTCGTCCGGTCAATGAGGTAGATGTGCGCGGCTGCCATGATGAAGGTTTTCCTGCAGAAATATTAGTTCTTGTACTAGCACGTCGTCCCAGCACTTCCCTTTCAGCTTTACAAGCAAGATGGAACAAACGTGTTACGTTAGTATAATCTTTATAAGCAAGAATGTCCTGAATTTCTTGATTCAAACCTCCTAAAAATCTAGCCATAGCAGGTTCCTCATCCTCCACTAAATTACAACGCAACACACCCATTTGTAATTCCTGATAGTATTCTTCTACACTTTTATTACCCTGTCTCAATTGTTGCAATCTATGTAACAGATCACGCGCATAGTAAGAAGGAACAAATCTAGCCCGCATGACCCGTTTCAAGGCATCCCAGGTTTGTGGAATATTATTAGGATTTTTCTTAGCATGTTCTATCCACCAAACAGAGGCAAAATCAGTAAATTCACTAGTAGCAGCCCTAACACGTATATTCTCTGGAAATTCATGACATGCAAACTTTTGATCAACAGCAATTTTCCAAGTAATGTATGCATCAGGATCGTATTTTCCATCGAAAGAAGGTATCTTAAATTTTATTTTACTGAAAGCATCATCATTATTATGTACCTCACGTCGTCGATGTCCACCCATACCTCTCCGATTAGTTCGCAGTCGTCGGCGACTAGGAGCATCTTGGTCATCTAGTTCAGTATCAGCGACATAATCATCCCAATTATCCTCGACACGCTCATCCTTCTTGTTTTCTCCCTCATGCCCATTTGCAGTTCTGGCATGCATCTCATCAAAACGCCTCAAAAGAGCAGCAAGGCTTTGGTCAATATGAGCGACCGACGTCTCCAGCCTTGTAAGCTTGGTGTTGGTGGCAAGCTGCGTGGCCTCCAACTGCCCAATCTTATCATTTGACACCAGCATATCTTCAGCAAGCCCATCTACATGCCTCCTCATCTTATTTTCAAAATGTTGTATGATTCCCTTTGTACGAGGAGAGTGACCTAAACTCCCATCACCCTCTGATCCTGTCATGGTTAGATGAACAAAGGAAACACAAAAATAGGTGAAGAAATAAGATCCTACAACTAATGGGATGTAGCTATTGCAAGGCGCTCACACTCAACCTGTTACACAAGCTCTTACCAATTCTTACCTTGCTCAACAGGAGGGGACGGCAACCAACAAGTCTGCAACCGTGGGATGAAGTGTATCGGTGCCGCAACAACAGGACCTGTCAAGCTGTAGTCGGATATGTGGAGCTATAGGTGGGCTGAAGCAAGGATGAACTAGCACCACGTTAGTTACAAAAGCAAGCTGAAAAATCGTTCAACGGCGGTACTATGCTGGTCCTAGCCTAGACCGTGCTAGAGATGCGAGCCTGGACACAAATGAAGTCACGAGACACCACCGAAGAACAAAAAAGATGCACAAAGAACAGCCCCTTTTTCTTCCCCTCTTTTTCTTCTTCTTCTTTTTTTTTTCTTTTTTTTTCCTTTCTTTTTTTTTCCTTTTTTTTTTCTCTTTTTTTTCTTTTTTTTTCAGGGGATCCTCAAAACTGATTATATAACCTAAAAGACTTCAAAAGAGCCACACAGCACACAAACTTTTCTCTCTCTCTCTCTCTCTGGAGTAAGCCGAGGCTATATGTATTCGTGAAAAGTTGTGGTTTGAGTAAGCCGAGACTACTTCTGCCTTTCTGGAGCGTTACAAAATATGCAGTACAAGTGCGAAAAGCAATGGAATTTTATAACACGGCACAATAACCAATTGGGACTAGGAAATCGATCCCTACTCGAATCACAGCACCGCGTGCGATTCGGTCACAAACCAACACAGAATCTAACTCGGACTTGAACACGAATATGGACTCGGATTCCACCAACACGGAGTATGTATGGTAGCGCACGGTTGTGACTATAACGTGACAAGAACTCGAAACTCTAAAGGACTAAAACTAAGACCAGCAACTCGACGCAACCGATGCAACCGAAAATTCAACAAGCCCTAACTAAGCAGTGCTAGCAAAGGCTCAAACGAGTTTATAGGACTGAAGGTAAACTAATCTACTATTTTTTTTTGGCTTTTCTGGACTATAGGAAAAATAAAACAGCGAAGAATTAGAAGTCTCTCACCGATAAACCTTGCTCTGATTACCAACTAATGGCGACCCGCTAGGGTTTGATTCCCGATCTTTCGATGAGAGGTGTGGATAACTCGATTGGTCGATGGAGGCGACGTTCACGGCCCGACTACAGCCTTCCAAGCTGCGCCTTAGCAACCGATACACCCCCTCCAATGGCTGTCGCGATCTTGTGGAGCGCGGCACCCGGCCACTAGGGCACTCGTCCTGCAAGCAATCGAAGAACTAGCAAGAACAAGTATGACAAGTACTGAATTTACTAGATATAAATGAAGGTTTCACACGCAATCTCAATAATGGTGGGGTTCCGAAGACAAGAAGACGGGCGGCTGATCCAGCACGCGCGCTTGCAAGCAAGTAGCGAAGGCTAAACTTGATCTAAACAAAACCCAAGCATCCTTGGCGGCGGCTAAGGGGTATAAGTACGTGGGAGGACGACCACAGGGGTGTTGGGGTCGTACTCCAACCCTAGGACGCGTCCGTAATGGACTCAACTTGATACACGGCCCATTGGACCAAAACAGGGTGACGCAGCACCATGGGCAGAAAAGGACTCTGTATTAATTTAACGATTGCGGCCGACTCGTAATAGATATGGCTATGAGGCCGGATCCGTTTGAAAGAAGACTTCATAAGCTTTCCACGAAGTACTTGAACGCCCCAATCCGAGTTCATATGCGACCGTGGTGTCCGTAACAAGTTGGTACTATTCTGCAGTCCGAATCCAGCTTGCGCGAATCCGTTTCCCTTTCGGCCGCCTCCTTGGTTCCTAAGCAAAACAAGAGTACACGGGTCTCCATGGTCTAAACATGATGCACCTGAGCTTAGATTTGAACTCACCTGATGATTAAGTTGATGCGCACGAGCACGAGTAATAGGACCAGCAATAGGTACTTGTGTCGGAGTGGATGTATCGTTGGTGTTGGTGTCCTCATCAACTTGTTTCACGCAGCCAGACGCACAAATCTCCAAGTCGATTCTGGAGCACTTAGATGGAGTTTTTGACCCAGGTCAGATCTGTTGGAAAGTTCACGAGTTACGCTTTCCAGATTGTACTAAAACTCGCAAATCGGAGACCGGACACAGAAACAATGAAAGTTTTCTTCCACTGATGAATTGAAACTTCGAGACAAAAAGAGGTGACAAGAACTCAAAACTCTAAAGGATTAAACTAAGACCAGCAACACGACGCAACCGATGCAACCGAAAACTCAACAAGCCCTAACTAAGTAGTACCAGCAAAGGCGATTGCCGGCAAACTAATCTACCTTTTTTTTGGTTTTTCTGGACTATAGGAAAAAAAATAGCAAAGATAAGTCTCTCACCGATAAACCTTGCTCTGATACCAACTGATGTGAACCCGCTAGGGTTTGTTCCCGATCTTTCGATGAGAGGCGGGGGATAACTCGATTTGAGATGGAGGCGACGTTCACGGCCCGACTACAGCCTTCCAAGGACGCAGCGCCTTAGCAACCGATACACCACCTCTAATGGCTGCCGCGATCTTGTGGAGCGCGACACCCGGCCACTAGGGCACCTGTCCTGCAAGCAATCGAAGAACCAGCAAGAACAAGTAGAACAAGCAACTCAATTGCAAATATGGAGATAATAACCAATCTGGAATCAACAAGGTGGGGTTCCGAATCGAGTAGAACGGATAGTCTAGTCGACACACGCGTCTACAAGGAAGTAGCAATGGCTAAACTTTCAACAAAACAAAAAAACCCAATCTGTTCATGGCGGCTCTAACCCTTATTAATACCTAGGAGGACGACCAAGAGGGTGTTTGAGTCGCACTCCAACCCTAGGACGCGTCCCTAATGGACCCGACTTGATACAAAGCCCATCGGGCCAAATTAAGATGTCGCAACACCTTTAGACAGAAAACCAGTCGGTAGTATTTTGGTCATTGCGGACGAATCAGGAGAGATATGGACTTGAGTCCGGATCCATATGAAACTAGACTTCATAAGCTTTCCACGAAGTACTTGAACGTCCCTATCCGAGTCCGTATGCGACCGTGGTGTCCGTCACAAGTTGGTGCTGTTCTGCAGTCCGAATCCAGCCTCCAAAACGTGTTGGACATGGACTCTTTCTTTCCTTGCACCAAAAGTGACGTGGTGGCCTGATGGAGAACATTGGAAAGACTTAGGCTTGGTCCCCAATCAACTTCTTTGGTCCTCCATACCTTCCATGTGTGTTTATTACATGTGGGTGTATCCATTCTGGTGATGTCCACATCAAAAGGAGCCTGCTAGCGGCTCGCGGAAGTCGGGTACTCGGGGGTCCCGACTTTTACAACTGAAGAAGGTGGTGACCAAGAAATCCTCCACGTGAGTCTCGAATGCTTTAGACTTGTACCATTTTGTAATTCATATTATCGAGTAGTTGATATGACTGTCCTTTGTCCAACCCTTCCTCTGCTCTGGGCTTGGGGGAACCTGATGATGCCCCGGCTGCCCAAGCCCCTGAGTCTGGGAAAGAAACGGATGTTGCAGCGTTGGAGACCAGCGTTGCTCCTCCTCCTCCTCCTCCAGCCACCAATGTCGAGGCGGAGAAAGAATCCGAGCCGGAGCGAGTGGAGGTGGAGACCCCTGCACCGGAACTACCTAATGGTGAGCCCATCCTGCCGCCTCCGTCTCCTAGCACCAAACTGCTGGTAGCTCGACTAGTGAATGCGGGTGAAGTGGTAGGCGAACCACCCAAGGAGTCCGGCGCGGGAGATGCCAGTGCCGCGGGTAATGCTGACCCTGGTGCCAGCACCGTCGATGCCGCGGGTACGAGTGGCCCTAGCACAGGAGATGCTAGCGCCGCGAGTACTTCTGAACCCAGCGCTGATGCATTGGAGAGGGAAGACCTGCTGGTGATGCCGTATGGTTGGCAGCATACCATCGCGTCGGATCTTATTAATGACCCATATCTGACCAAGGAGAAAAGAAAACATCTCCAAGGTGTCTTCAAGGACTTGTACGAGTTCACCACCGTAAGTTTTCATCTTCCTCGAGTAGTTTTCTCCTGTTTTACTTGAGTAGTGATAATTGTTATGTTCCGCTTTGTAGAACTTGATGGACCAATCCTAAGAAAAGTTCGAGAAACTTTAAGTTCATTGAGGACGGCCATCGTAAGTTGGCGGAAAAGGATGAGCACATTTGCAAAGAAATCCGGAAGAGGATCAGCCTCTGCAATGAGCTCGAGTAGTTGAAGAAAGAGCGCACTCAAGGATCTTGGCTTCTTAAAAATGATATCCAGAATCTTGAGAAGGAAAAGGCCGAGTTCATTGACAAAAACCAGAAGATTACCAAGGCTCACAAAGGTAACTTGTTGCCTTGTCTAGATGTCTTTATTTGCGAATTTTTGAGTAGTTCCTGAGACTCCCGAATACTTCCTCTTGTCTCTTGCCGCAGAACTGAAATCCACTTTGCAAAAGAAAGAGAACATGATAATAGATCTGAAGAATCTTGTTTACCGTGGTGCGGATGACGTCGAGTGTCTTGAGAAGATCCTCCAGGACACAAGCGTCCAATTCCGTGATGCCATGCAACAGATCAAGAATATGCTTGAGGAAAAGGATGTTATTCAAAAAGAACTCGAAGAATTCAAGACTGCTGCGTAGGCTGTCGTGGAGATGGTGGAGTTTCCGACTGAAGGTGATGCTAGCAAGCTGTCATTGTTAGAGAAGCTTCATGCGACTCCTCAGAAGGTTGCCAGCTACATCTCGGAGGCCACCAGGACCTACATAGCTCAGGCGCTCGCATTGGTGAAGTCGTACTGGCCCAAGGCGAAGCTTGAACCACTTGCTGAAGGCATGGCGGCCGACTGCTCTGTTGAGCAATTCACGAAGTTCCATGAAGAAGTCGAGCCCCTTGCTGACAAAATAGCTGAGAGCCTGGAGCAGGATGGTTAGTAGCAAAAATAATGTGTCATGATGAACACTTATGCCATTTGTTGATATGTATATAAATTTGCCTAGTTGATCTTTCTTTAGCGTATATCTTTGTGTGATGTTTGCTGGTACGATCGTAGGACTTAGAGTAGTTGGAGACGTTTGGGTTAAGCTACTCCAAGAGCATCGGCTTGGATGTAGTCAGTAACTTGACGTTCCGTAAAAGTGCTCGTAGAGCAAAAGGACTTAACCTGGATTTACCCGATCATGCAGTACGCTAGGTTATCCTGTCAGTTTGAGAGCCTGAACGGTTAAGTTGTTAACGTCCTGCTTGTAGCAGGGAAATAACGTGGCCTTGTGATGGGCTTGGTGACCCCTTCGGCGGGTGCCTTAACGCTCTCTTTCGAGTAGTCGTAGCAGCGGCCGGAATTGTAAGAGTACGTCGACTGCTCTGCCTTATAGGGTGTACTAGAAGTAAATACTCGTGGTGGAGCCCCCGAGCATAAATGAGCTAAGTACAAGTACTCGTGGCGGAGCCCCCGAGTATAAGTAGTCGAGAAAACATATAAACTCGTGGCGGAGCCCCCGAGTTTAATGTAGGCGAAAAAATGTATAAACTCGTGGCGGAGCCCCCGAGTTTAATGTAGGCGAAAAAATGTAATAACTCGTGGCGAAACCCCCGAGTTAAAACATGCAGAAAGTAGTCGAATTACGGCAAAATCAACTCTTTATAAAAATGCTGACATGCAGCTGGCGAATTGCTTTTACAACTTCTACTAGGCATAGACTTTTCGGAGATTCTTTATGTTCCAGGAGTTGGGAACTTCCTGGCCATCAGGGTACTGCATGCGATATGACCCTTGTCTTGCTATAGTCGAGTATGTGGAGCTGTAGGTGGGCTGATCAAGGGAAAATACTAGCACCACGTTAGTTAGAAAAGCAAGCTGAATAATTGTTCAACAGTGGTACTGTGCTGGTCCTAGCATAGACCGTACTAGAGGCGCGAGCCTGGACACAAATGAAGTCACAAAGTACCAACCGAAACAGCAGGAACACAAAAGATGGATCAGCCCCTTTCTTCTTTTTCGTTTCTTTTCTTTTCTGTTTTTTTTCACTTTGTTTTCTTTTTTCTTCTTCTTCTTTTTTTGTAGAGGATTAAAATCCTTTGTTTGACAAACAACGCAACAGGATTACTGCATATAGCTGCTACCAACTCAGATTGACGAAACTTGTTTCACGCAACCAGACGCACAAATCTCCAAGTCGATTCTGGAGCACTTAGATGGAGTTTGTGACCCAGGTAAGATCCGTTGGAAAGATCACGAGTTACGCTTTCCAGATTGTACTAAAACTCGCAAATCGGAGATCGGACACAGAAACAATGAAAGTTTTCTTCCACTGATGAATTGAAACTCCGAGACAAAAAGAGGTGACAAGAACTCGAAACTCTAAAGGACTAAACTAAGACCAGCAACTCGACGCAACCGATGCAACCGAAAATTTCAACAAGCCCTAACTAAGCAGTGCTAGCAAAGGCTCAAACGAGTTTATAGGATTGAAGGTAAACTAATCTACTATTTTTTTTGGCTTTTCTGGACTATAGGAAAAATAAAACAGCGAAAAATTAGAAGTCTCTCACCGATAAACCTTGCTCTGATACCAACTGATGTGAACCCGCTAGGGTTTATTCCCGATCTTTCGATGAGAGGCGGGGGATAACTCGATTTGAGATGGAGGCTAATGGCGACCCGCTAGGGTTTGATTCCCGATCTTTCGATGAGAGGTGTGGATAACTCGATTGGTCGATGGAGGCGACGTTCACGGCCCGACTACAGCCTTCCAAGCTGCGCCTTAGCAACCGATACACCCCCTCCAATGGCTGTCGCGATCTTGTGGAGCGCGGCACCCGGTCACTAGGGCACTCGTCCTGCAAGCAATCGAAGAACTAGCAAGAACAAGTATGACAAGTACTGAATTTACTAGATATAAATGAAGGTTTCACACGCAATCTCAATAATGGTGGGGTTCCGAAGACAAGAAGACGGGCGGCTGATCCAGCACGCGCGCTTGCAAGCAAGTAGCGAAGGCTAAACTTGATCTAAACAAAACCCAAGCATCCTTGGCGGCGGCTAAGGGGTATAAGTACGTGGGAGGACGACCACAGGGGTGTTGGGGTCGTACTCCAACCCTAGGACGCGTCCGTAATGGACTCAACTTGATACACGGCCCATTGGACCAAAACAGGGTGACGCAGCACCATGGGCAGAAACGGACTCTGTATTAATTTAACGATTGCGGCCGACTCGTAATAGATATGGCTATGAGGCCGGATCCGTTTGAAAGAAGACTTCATAAGCTTTCCACGAAGTACTTGAACGCCCCAATCCGAGTTTATATGCGACCGTGGTGTCCGTCACAAGTTGGTACTGTTCTGCAGTCCGAATCCAGCTTGCGCGAATCCGTTTCCCTTTCGGCCGCCTCCTTGGTTCCTAAGCAAAACAAGAGTACACGGGTCTCCATGGTCTAAACATGATGCACATGAGCTTAGATTTGAACTCACCTGATGATTAAGTTGATGCGCATGAGCACGAGTAATAGGACCAGCAATAGGTACTTGTGTCGGAGTGGATGTATCGTTGGTGTTGGTGTCCTCATCATCCTCCCCTTCTTGCATTTGAGTCGTCCTCGACTCAAGCTCATCTTCCTCTCCCAAATATGGCTTCAAATCTGCAATGTTAAATGTGGGACTAACCCCAAAATCCGCAGGCAGATCGAGCTTATATGCATTATCATTGACTTTCTCTAGCACTTTAAATGGTCCATCAGCCCGAGGTAGCAATTTAGATTTTCTCAATTCAGGAAACCTTTCCTTTTTCAAATGCAGCCAAACTAAATCTCCAGGTTCAAACTTTAGTTCCTTCCTACCTTTATCACCAGCAATCTTGTATTTAGCATTCATGCGCTCTATGTTTTCTTTAGTTGTTTCATGCAGTTTTAACATCAATTCGGCACGCTTAGTAGCATCAAAATTCATTTTTTCAGAAAATGGCAAAGGCATTAAATCAATAGGAGCACGAGGCAAGAAACCATATACAATCTGAAATGGGCACATCTTTGTAGTAGAATGCAGCGATCGATTATAAGCGAATTCAATATGAGGCAAACAATCTTCCCACATCTTAATGTTCTTCTTTAAAACAGCCCTTAACATAGTAGACAAAGTCCTATTAACCACTTCAGTTTGACCATCAGTTTGCGGATGACATGTAGTAGAAAACAACAATTTAGTTCCCAATTTAGCCCATAAAGTCTTCCAAAAATAACTAAGAAATTTAGCATCACGATCAGAAACAATTGTGTTGGGCACACCATGCAAACGAACAATTTCCCGAAAGAACAAATCAGCAATGTGAGAAGCATCATCAGTTTTATGACATGGTATGAAATGGGCCATCTTAGAAAATCTATCAACAACCACAAACACACTATCACGTCCCTTCCTAGTCCTAGGCAATCCTAACACAAAATCCATAGAAATATCTTCCCAAGGAGCACTAGGAACAGGTAGAGGCAAATACAAACCATGTGGATTCAATCGTGATTTAGCCTTTTAACATGTCGTGCAGCGAGCAACAAATCTCTCCACATCTCTTCTCATCTTTGGCCAAAAGAAATGACCAGCAAGTATATCTTCCGTTTTCTTTGCTCCAAAATGCCCCATTAAGCCACCTCGATGCGCTTCCTGCAACAATAACAAGCGAACAGAGCTAGCTGGAATGCATAGCTTGTTAGCTCTAAAGACAAACCCATCACTAACGATGAATTTGTTCCATCCCTTCCCCTCTTTACAATGCAGCAACACATCTTTAAAATCAGCATCATTAACATATTGATCTTTAATCGTTTCCAATCAAAATATTTTGTAATCAAGTTGGTTCAACAAGGTGTATATCCTAGACAATGCATCAGCAATTATATTCTCTTTCCCTTTCTTGTGCTTAATAATATAAGGAAAAGATTCAATAAATTCAACCCACTTAGCATGTCTACGGTTCAATTTTCCTTGACTACGAATATGTTTTAAAGATTCATGATCTGAATGAATAACAAACTCTTTGGGCCATAGATAATGCTGCCATGTTTCTAATGTGCGAACAAGAGCATACAATTCCTTATCATAAGTAGAATAATTCAGAACAGGCCCGCTCAATTTTTCACTGAAATAAGCAATAGGTTTGCCTTCTTGTAACAAAACACCACCCAAACCAATGCCACTAGCATCACATTCAAGCTCAAAGGTTTTATTAAAATCAGGGAGTTGGAGGAGAGGTGCATGTGTCAACTTATCTTTCAGCGTGTTGAAGGAGTTCTCTTGTGTTTTACCCCAACTAAAAGGCACTCCCTTCTTTGTAAGCTCATTCAAAGGCGCGGCAATGGTGCTGAAGTCCTTCACAAAACGACGATAGAAACCAGCAAGTCCTAGGAAACTCCGCACTTGCGTGATAGTCTTCGGTATAGGCCATCCATGTATAGCTTCCACCTTGGCTTGATCAACCTCGATTCCCTGTGGAGTCACGACATAGCCAAGAAAAGACACTCGATCGGTGCAAAAGGTGCACTTCTCAAGGTTACCAAATAAACGTGCATCTCGTAAAGCATTAAAAACAACACGTAAGTGATCAAGATGTTCATCGAAAGATTTGCTGTAAATCAATATATCATCAAAGTAGACAACAATAAATTTCCCAATGAAAGCACGCAGAACCTCGTTCATTAATCTCATGAAAGTACTCGGTGCATTAGTTAACCCAAAAGGCATGACTAACCACTCATATAACCCGAACTTAGTTTTGAAAGCAGTTTTCCATTCATCTCCCAATTTCATACGAATCTGGTGGTACCCACTACGCAAATCAACTTTGGAAAACACAATAGCACCACTCAATTCATCAAGCATATCATCCAAACGAGGGATAGGGTGTCGATATCGAATTGTGATATTATTAATAGCCCTACAATCAACACACATACGCCATGTTCCATCCTTTTTAGGCACTAAAATAACTGGAACAGCACAAGGACTAAGAGACTCACGCACATAACCTTTGTCGAGTAGTTCTTGCACTTGTCGCTGAATTTCCTTAGTTTCTTCCGGATTTGTCCTGTATGGCGCACGGTTTGGCAATGATGCACCAGGAATAAGGTCAATTTGGTGCTCAATCCCTCGTATTGGTGGCAGCCCCGCTGGTATCTCACTTGGAAACACATCAGAATACTCCTGCAAAAGGTTAGCAACAGCCGGGGGCAAAGAATGCTGCATATCGTGAACTGAAATCAAAGCATTCTTGCACACCAAAGCATAGGCAACAGAAGTGGAAGCAATCAATTCATTAATATCAGACTTAGTAGCAAGCAAGCAATGTCCTTTCAATCTTATCTCATCTTCCCTGCTACTAACAGATTTGGCATTCTTATCGATCTCAGCTTTAGTTCTCTTAGCTTTAGCAACATCATCACGCACAATAGATTCAGGTGACATAGGAAGCAAAACGATTTTCTTATCATGATGTATAAGAGAATATTGATTTGATCTACCATGATGCATGCTATCGGTATCAAATTGCCATGGTCTACCTAGCAGAATATGACAAGCTTCCATAGGCACAACATCGCATTCAACAATATCATGATATGAACCAATAGCGAAATTAATTCGTACCAATCTCGTTACCTTGACCTTACCACTATTGTTGAGCCACCGAATGTGATATGGATGTGGGTGCGGTTTTGTTGTAAGTGCAAGCTTCTCGACCATATCGCTGCTAGCCAAGTTGTTGCAGCTACCTCCATCAATTATCAAACGGCATGAACGCTCTTTAATAACACACTTTGTTTGGAACAGTGTATGCCGTTGATTTTGCTCCGCCTTTTCCATTTGTGCACTAAGTACACACTGCACAATGAGGCTCTCATAATGATCTGCATCCTCTGCACCAATCTGCTCTTCTGGTTGTTCCTTAGTACCTGCATGGTCAGCAGCAAGCAAAGCAAGTGTATCTTCATCAAAATCACTAGCAGAGGAATACCCACCATCTCCTTTGACCACCAAAACGCACTTGTTAGGGCAGTCACGTTGCACGTGGCCAAAGCCCTTGCATCGATGGCACTGAATATCTCTTGTCCTTCCCGTGGAGGCAACCGAAGATGCACTCGTGGCTGGTTTCTGGACAGTCGTGGTTGCTGAATTTGTCGGGGGAGCACGTGTCTTATCGTTGGATGGAGCGGGTATTGTCGACCGACTCGGGAATGTAGAAGGTGCAGGAGCTCGTCCGGTCAATGAGGTAGATGTGCGCGGCTGCCATGATGAAGGTTTTCCTGCAGAAATATTAGTTCTTGTACTAGCACGTCGTCCCAGCACTTCCCTTTCAGCTTTACAAGCAAGATGGAACAAACGGGTTACGTTAGTATAATCTTTATAAGCAAGAATGTCCTGAATTTCTCGATTCAAACCTCCTAAAAATCTAGCCATAGCAGGTTCCTCATCCTCCACTAAATTACAACGCAACACACCCATTTGTAATTCCTGATAGTATTCTTCTACAGTTTTATTACCCTGTCTCAATTGTTGCAATCTATGTAACAGAACACGCGCATAGTAAGAAGGAACAAATCTAGCCCGCATGACCCGTTTCAAGGCATCCCAGGTTTGTGGAATATTATTAGGATTTTTCTTAGCATGTTCTATCCACCAAACAGAGGCAAAATCAGTAAATTCACTAGTAGCAGCCCTAACACGTATATTCTCTGGAAATTCATAACATGCAAACTTTTGATCAACAACAATTTCCCAAGTAATGTATGCATCAGGATCGTATTTTCCATCGAAAGAAGGTATCTTAAATTTTATTTTACTGAAAGCATCATCATTATTATGTACCTCACGTCGTCGATGTCCACCCATACCTCTCCGATTAGTTCGCAGTCGTCGGCGACTAGGAGCATCTTGGTCATCTAGTTCAGTATCAGCGACATAATCATCCCAATTATCCTCGACACGCTCATCCTTCTTGTTTTCTCCCTCATGCCCATTTGCAGTTCTGGCATGCATCTCATCAAAACGCCTCAAAAGAGCAGCAAGGCTTTGGTCAATATGAGCGACCGACGTCTCCAGCCTTGTAAGCTTGGTGTTGGTGGCAAGCTGCGTGGCCTCCAACTGCCCAATCTTATCATTTGACACCAGCATATCTTCAGCAAGCCCATCTACATGCCTCCTCATCTTATTTTCAAAATGTTGTATGATTCCCTTTGTACGAGGAGAGTGACCTAAACTCCCATCACCCTCTGATCCTGTCATGGTTAGATGAACAAAGGAAACACGAAAATAGGTGAAGAAATAAGATCCTACAAGGGATGTAGCTACTGCAAGGCGCTCACACTCAACCTGTTACACAAGCTCTTACCAATTCTTACCTTGCTCAACAGGAGGGGACGGCAACCAACAAGTCTGCAACCGTGGGATGAAGTGTATCGGTGCCGCAACAACAGGACCTGTCAAGCTGTAGTCGGATATGTGGAGCTATAGGTGGGCTGAAGCAAGGATGAACTAGCACCACGTTAGTTACAAAAGCAAGCTGAAAAATCGTTCAACGGCGGTACTATGCTGGTCCTAGCCTAGACCGTGCTAGAGACGCGAGCCTGGACACAAATGAACGAGACACCACCGAAGAACAAAAAAGATGCACAAAGAACAGCCCCTTTTTCTTCCCCTCTTTTTCTTCTTCTTCTTTTTTTTTCTTTTTTTTTCCTTTCTTTTTTTTTCCTTCTTTTTTTTCTCTTTTTTTTCTTTTTTTTTTCAGGGGATCCTCAAAACTGATTATATAACCTAAAAGACTTCAAAAGAGCCACACAGCACACAAACTTTTCTCTCTCTCTCTCTCTCTGGAGTAAGCCGAGGCTATATGTATTCGTGAAAAGTTGTGGTTTGAGTAAGCCGAGACTACTTCTGCCTTTCTGGAGCGTTACAAAATATGCAGTACAAGTGCGAAAAGCAATGGAATTTTATAACACGGCGCAATAACCAATTGGGACTAGAAAATCGATCCCTACTCGAATCACAGCACCGCGTGTGATTCGGTCACAAACCAACACAGAATCTAACTCGGACTTGAACACGAATATGGACTCGGATTCCACCAACACGGAGTATGTATGGTAGCGCACGGTTGTGACTAGAACGTGACAAGAACTCGAAACTCTAAAGGACTAAAACTAAGACCAGCAACTCGACGCAACCGATGCAACTGAAAATTCAACAAGCCCTAACTAAGCAGTGCTAGCAAAGGCTCAAACGAGTTTATAGGACTGAAGGTAAACTAATCTACTATTTTTTTTGGCTTTTCTGGACTATAGGAAAAATAAAACAGCGAAGAATTAGAAGTCTCTCACCGATAAACCTTGCTCTGATTACCAACTAATGGCGACCCGCTAGGGTTTGATTCCCGATCTTTCGATGAGAGGTGTGGATAACTCGATTGGTCGATGGAGGCGACGTTCACGGCCCGACTACAGCCTTCCAAGCTGCGCCTTAGCAACCGATACACCCCCTCCAATGGCTGTCGCGATCTTGTGGAGCGCGGCACCCGGCCACTAGGGCACTCGTCCTGCAAGCAATCGAAGAACTAGCAAGAACAAGTATGACAAGTACTGAATTTACTAGATATAAATGAAGGTTTCACACGCAATCTCAATAATGGTGGGGTTCCGAAGACAAGAAGACGGGCGGCTGATCCAGCACGCGCGCTTGCAAGCAAGTAGCGAAGGCTAAACTTGATCTAAACAAAACCCAAGCATCCTTGGCGGCGGCTAAGGGGTATAAGTACGTGGGAGGATGACCACAGGGGTGTTGGGGTCGTACTCCAACCCTAGGACGCGTCCGTAATGGACTCAACTTGATACACGGCCCATTGGACCAAAACAGGGTGACGCAGCACCATGGGCAGAAACGGACTCTGTATTAATTTAACGATTGCGGCCGACTCGTAATAGATATGGCTATTAGACCGGATCCGTTTGAAAGAAGACTTCATAAGCTTTCCACGAAGTACTTGAACGCCCCAATCCGAGTTTATATGCGACCGTGGTGTCCGTCACAAGTTGGTACTGTTCTGCAGTCCGAATCCAGCTTGCGCGAATCCGTTTCCCTTTCGGCCGCCTCCTTGGTTCCTAAGCAAAACAAGAGTACACGGGTCTCCGTGGTCTAAACATGATGCACATGAGCTTAGATTTGAACTCACCTGATGATTAAGTTGATGCGCATGAGCACGAGTAATAGGACCAGCAATAGGTACTTGTGTCGGAGTGGATGTATCGTTGGTGTTGGTGTCCTCATCAGAGGCGACGTTCACGGCCCGACTACAGCCTTCCAAGGACGCTGCGCCTTAGCAACCGATACACCACCTCCAATGGCTGCCGCGATCTTGTGGAGCGCGACACCCGGCCACTAGGGCACCTGTCCTGCAAGCAATCGAAGAACCAGCAAGAACAAGTAGAACAAGCAACTCAATTGCAAATATGGAGATAATAACCAATCTGGAATCAACAAGGTGGGGTTCCAAATCGAGTAGAACGGATGGTCTAGTCGACACACGCGTCTACAAGGAAGTAGCAATGGCTAAACTTTCAACAAAACAAAAACCCCCCAATCTATTCATGGCGGCTCTAACCCTTATTAATACCTAGGAGGACGACCAAGAGGGTGTTTGAGTCGCACTCCAACCCTAGGACGCGTCCCTAATGGACCCGACTTGATACAAAGCCCATCGGGCCAAATTAAGATGTCGCAGCACCTTTAGACAGAGATATGGACTTGAGTCCGGATCCATATGAAACTAGACTTCATAAGCTTTCCACGAAGTACTTGAACGTCCCTATCCGAGTCCGTATGCGACCGTGGTGTCCGTCACAAGTTGGTGCTGTTCTGCAGTCCGAATCCAGCCTCCAAAACGTGTTGGACATGGACTCTTTCTTTCCTTGCACCAAAAGTGACGTGGTGGCCTGATGGAGAACATTGGGAAGACTTAGGCTTGGTCCCCAATCAACTTCTTTGGTCCTCCATACCTTCCATGTGTGTTTATTACATGTGGGTGTATCCATTCTGGTGATGTCCACATCAGCAAAGTACTCGAAAACTTACATGGACGACCTCTTGGTCACCACCTTCTTCAGCTGGATTAGTCGAGGCCCTCGAGTAGTTGACTTCCCTGAGTCGCCAGCAGGTTCCTTTGGTGGAGCCTTTGAGGCGCTTGGCGGGATAGGGTTGCTCAGACTTGGCGCAACATCTTCAGCTGAAGGGTCCGTCGCACCAGGCTGAACGTTGACCTCTGGTGCGACATCATCCCCGATGGAACTCGTCTTCTCCCCACTCTTGGAACATTTGGGAGGGGGAGAAGTGGGAAGACTGAGGACAGAACAAGAAGACTCAGGAAACACTCCAAATTTCAACAAAGAAAGTACTCGAGATTAGTACTCATCTTGGATTATCATCTGACAAGCTGAAAAGGGACTGCCTGCGCTTCCTTACGGTTCCCTGCTCCTTGGTTGGGTGGGTGGGTATCTCGCTGCTGCTGGCCGGTTCCTTGCCCGTTTTCTTCAACAGATCTGCCAGAGGAAGATCGTCGTCATATTCCATCAAATCTTCATCAATTAATGGATCGCTATCCAGCTGACTGATCTTGGGCCTCTGGAACGCACATGGCTTGAGATGCTCTGGCCGAGGGATATCAGGATTCAGAGTAGGACACCGATACAGATCAATGAGTCCCTGCAAAACATCAGAACAATGCGACAGTCAGTTACAATTTGCGGCAACACGAACTTACAAGTACTCGAAGCGCATATTACACATAGCGGTGGTGGTTGATTATCCACGTGGTACAACTTTGGGACATGTGGCACCTTGTTCATATCGAGTAGTACTCATTGAACACGGCAAAAAGCCGTCTGCGCCGAAAGAATCTCTGAAGTAAGGTAGGAAGGATCATTACTACCTAAGTAATCGAATCCAAGCCTACACCTCTTCTGCAGTGGCTGAATGTGTCGCTTGAACATTGAAAGCATAACAGATGCGCCGATCACACCCATCAACTTATGAGCAGCGATCAACTCAAGCAACTCATCGACCTACAGCATTTGGTTTGGCGGCAGTTTCTCATTCCACTCACCCCTCCACACTGCGTTCCCTGGAGTTCGCTTTGGCAGTGCAGGTTGATGATTTCCAACATAAAACCACAATGCTCTCCAGCCCAACTGGTTTGTGGGTAGTTTGTACTCAATGTACTCCTTCCCCTTTCCCTGCTTAAACTAGAGACCGGCCCCACCAACCAAATACTGTTTCTCTTCGGAGGGTTGTTGGCGCAGATAGAAGAAATAATGAAAAAGATCAAAATGTGGCTCGATGCCAAGAAAAGCCTCACAAAAATGAACAAAGATGGAGAGGTGGACGATGGAGTTAGGGTTCAGATGATGAATCTGAATACCCCAATGATAAAGAAGTCCATGGAAGAAATCGGAAGTGGGGAGGGCCAATCCCCTTTTGACAAATTGTTCGAAGATTACTATTTGATCTACATCCTCTTGAGGATAAAACTTGCGGAAGGAGGGTATCCACTGAATCACCTCCTCCCCCTGAAGAAGGCCCTGAGCAACAAAATTAATGAGGTTCTCGCGGGTGCACTTACTGCGTTCCCAGTCGCCGCTGCTGGACTCCTCCTTTTCCTTGGTCGCCTACCTCTTGTTGCCCATCTTCTTAATAAAAGTCACGAGCCGCTTCACTCGCATACGCTCGGTGGTTTCAAGAGAGGGGCGCGAGCAATCACAGATGAAGAAGACGAACTCTCCGACTAGTTTAGCCAAGGGAGGAAGGTGGGCTCGATGGGTTTCTCAAACCCTAGATCTAAATGGCTGACAGCGCAGGAGCAATGGAAGGCGAAATGGCTAAGGCAGTGAGTGAAGGGGTAAAAACCCAAGGGCCACCGCATGGTTAAATAGCTAGCGGGTAGGCCCAGATCTACTGTTTAGAAGCCGAAGAGTTTTTTCCTAAATGTGATTTGTTTTAAGCGGTAATTGGGAAGAGTTTTGGGGAGTTTATTTGATTAACCATTTTTTCAGGGATCTTATCCCGAAAGAAGGGGTTTTTAAAATTTTGAACCAATTAATTCCTAAAGGTTACCATCAAGGCAAGTCACATGTTTTACACATATTTTGTACATAACACTGTTCAATATGCCACGTTCTTTTGGATCCTTTTTTCCAAACCTCGGGATTTGGATTCAAGGCTCGGGGGCTGCGGGGCACGTGTCATCAATGACTTATTTTCAAAAATATTTGGAAGATAAGAGAAAGAAGATTCAAGACTAATTTGACCCTCAGCCAGATTCTTCGATTCAACCTAAGGCTCGGGGGCTACTCCATATGGAGTGTGTAACGTCCCGCCTCCCCGAGGCCGGTCCCGCTTACATCTGGCCGCTTCCTAGGACATAGACTGCCCTCACAGACCAACACAAGTCTTTTCTGCACATTAGGAAGAACACCCATCCCCAAATTGCTCCAAGCCAAGCACGCTTAACTTTGGAATTGTTTGAAATTGGGCTTCCGGAAAAGAAGTTGCAACTTGTTGGTATGAGTATCCTATTAATCCTATTAAGCCCTGGGCCGGGGTGTCACATCCTTACCCCCTTAAGAGACCGACGTCCTCGTCGGTCAACCCCAAGCCAGGAACGTTCCCTCTTGGCCACGTCCGTACGTTCTGCCCCGCCCGACCCTCGCTTCGCCCGACCCTCATTTCGCCCGACCGTCCGCCCGCCGCGCAGTCGCCGCAGGTCACTTGGCCGGCGATGCCTGACCGGCGCTAGGCTCCAAGCCAATGCCTGGCCGCGCCTGCACGCTGCGCTCCTCCCCACGCCGCGCTCCTCCCCAGTTCGTGCACGCCACGCGCACGCCGGCGACGTGCGCCTCTGCTCGCCGCCCGCCGCGCCCAATGGACAAGCCGCGCCATGCCCGTGTCCCCGCCGTGTCCCGCCAGTCGACGCGCTCGCCGCCCGGCAAGCTAGCTGCTACAGCTCCTCACACAACCCGCGCGCCGTGTTATCTCCCGCTCCCCACGCCAAATCCTCAGCGCCCAATCCCCTGCCCGCGCCCAAAACTTGGAGATGTCAGTTTTCTGTCCAGAATAAGCACTTCTGCCACATAAATTTTTATGCCCCTTACTACAGTTTTCTGCAAAAATGTTCAACACAAAACTTGTTGTAAATTTACTCAGGCAGCTACTGTTAAAACTTGGTAATTTTTGGCTGGGTAGATTTTCCTTGGTGCATGAAATCTTGGCCCACTGTTCACTGAAATTTCTGGGTAGACAGTAAAGTAAAACCTTAAGAGAAAGACCATCTTAGATCCTGATCTAGCTTTGGAGTTGACTAGCAAAGTTATTGACAAATACCTTAGGAATGTTCTGGTAAAAGTTGAGAATTTTTGGACAAGAACTATTGAAGATATGGCTATTTTAGTGCACTGTCCAGAACCTATTCACTGTGTTGTTAACGGTTTTTCGCTATCTCACCCATTTGGTCTTTTGTTCAGATGGCCGAGCCTGTTGCCATGATGGTGGATGAGGATGGACGCGTTCACTCGCAGTGTCTCCACTTGGAGGGCTTTCCCTCTATCTTGTGGGATGTTCTGCGCACCGCGGGCTATCCGATTCCCCCACGTTACACTGGACTGGAGTTTGCAAAGAATGAAGTTACCCAGTGCCGTGTTAACGTGACCATCTTTCCGCACCCACTACACCCGGAGTGGCCCGCCTTGGTCATTGAGGCTGTTGGTCGCCGTTTGGCTGATACTTGGGAGCTTGCTGCCATGAGGGCGCTCACCACTTTCTGTGCGCAGTGCCCTGAGGCAGTCACGCTCACTCCTTTTTGTTTGTTTCCTGCTGCCCAGGACAACGACCCCTTCTGGCTCAACAAGATGCAGCACTCACAGTATTTAGTGGACTTTCACGCCCAGGAGACCATCGAGACCTCCGTGCGGTGCATGAATGCACTGTACCGACTTCAGACTCTCCAGAGTCAGGCGCTTGTGCAGCTCGCTGATCTTGCACAGGCCTACCACATGATGTGATGAGGACATCAACACCAACGATACATCCACTCCGACACAAGTACCTATTGCTGGTCCTATTACTCGTACTCGTGCGCATCAACTTAATTATCAAGTGAGTTCAAATCTAAGCTCATGTACATCATGTTTAGACCATGGAGACCCGTGTACTCTTGTTTTGCTTAGGAACCAAGGAGGCGACCGAAAGGGAAACGGATTCGCGCAGGCTGGATTCGGACTGCAGAACAGTACCAACTTGTGATGGACACCACGGTCGAATATGAACTCGGATTGGGGCGTTCAAGTACTTCGTGGAAAGCTTATGAAGTCTTCTTTCAAACGGATCCGGCCTCATATCCATATCTATTACGAGTCGGCCGCAATCGTAAAATTAATACACAGTTCTTTTCTGCACATGGTGCTGCGTCACCCTGTTTTGGCCCAATGGGCCGTGTATCAAGTTGAGTCCATTACGGACGCGTCCTAGGGTTGGAGTACGACCCCAGCACCCCTGTGGTCGTCCTCCCACGTACTTATACCCCTTAGCCACCACCAAGGATGCTTGGGTTTTGTTTAGATCAAGTTTAGCCTTCGCTACTTGCTTGCAAGCGCGCGTGCTGGATCAGCCGCCCGTCTTCTTGTCTTCGGAACCCCACCATTATTGAGATTGCGTGTGAAACCTTCATTTACATCTAGTAAATTCAGTACTTGTCATACTTGTTCTTGCTAGTTCTTCGATTGCTTGCAGGACGAGTGCCCTAGTGGCCGGGTGCCGCGCTCCACAAGATCGCGACAGCCATTGGAGGGGGTGTATCGGTTGCTAAGGCGCAGCTTGGAAGGCTGTAGTCGGGCCGTGAACGTCGCCTCCATCGACCAATCGAGTTATCCACGCCTCTCATCGAAAGATCGGGAATCAAACCCTAGCGGGTCGCCATTAGTTGATATCACAATTCGATATCGACACCCTATCCCTCGTTTGGATGATATGCTTGATGAATTGAGTGGTGCTATTGTGTTTTCCAAAGTTGATTTGCGTAGTGGGTACCACCAGATTCGTATGAAATTGGGAGATGAATGGAAAACTGCTTTCAAAACTAAGTTCGGGTTATATGAGTGGTTAGTCATGCCTTTTGGGTTAACTAATGCACCGAGTACTTTCATGAGATTAATGAGCGAGGTTCTGCGTGCTTTTATTGGGAAATTTGTTGTTGTCTACTTTGATGATATATTGATTTACAGCAAATCTTTCGATGAACATCTTGATCACTTACGTGTTGTTTTTAATGCTTTACGAGATGCACGTTTATTTGGTAACCTTGAGAAGTGCACCTTTTGCACCGATCGAGTGTCTTTTCTTGGCTATGTCGTGACTCCACAGGGAATCGAGGTTGATCAAGCCAAGGTGGAAGCTATACATGGATGGCCTATACCGAAGACTATCACGCAAGTGCGGAGTTTCCTAGGACTTGCTGGTTTCTATCGTCGTTTTGTGAAGGACTTCAGCACTATTGCCGCGCCTTTGAATGAGCTTACAAAGAAGGGAGTGCCTTTTAGTTGGGGTAAAACACAAGAGAACTCCTTCAACACGCTGAAAGATAAGTTGACACATGCACCTCTCCTCCAACTCCCTGATTTTAATAAAACCTTTGAGCTTGAATGTGATGCTAGTGGCATTGGTTTGGGTGGTGTTTTGTTACAAGAAGGCAAACCTGTTGCTTATTTCAGTGAAAAATTAAGCGGACCTGTTCTGAATTATTCTACTTATGATAAGGAATTGTATGCTCTTGTTCGCACATTAGAAACATGGCAGCATTATCTATGGCCCAAAGAGTTTGTTATTCATTCAGATCATGAATCTTTAAAACATATTCGTAGTCAAGGAAAATTGAACCGTAGACATGCTAAGTGGGTTGAATTTATTGAATCTTTTCCTTATATTATTAAGCACAAGAAAGGGAAAGAGAATATAATTGCTGATGCATTGTCTAGGAGATACACCTTGTTGAACCAACTTGATTACAAAATATTTGGATTGGAAACGATTAAAGATCAATATGTTAATGATGCTGATTTTAAAGATGTGTTGCTGCATTGTAAAGAGGGGAAGGGATGGAACAAATTCATCGTTAGTGATGGGTTTGTCTTTAGAGCTAACAAGCTATGCATTCCAGCTAGCTCCGTTCGCTTGTTATTGTTGCAGGAAGCGCATCGAGGTGGCTTAATGGGGCATTTTGGAGCAAAGAAAACGGAAGATATACTTGCTGGCCATTTCTTTTGGCCAAAGATGAGAAGAGATGTGGAGCGATTTGTTGCTCGCTGCACGACATGTCAAAAGGCTAAATCACGATTGAATCCACACGGTTTGTATTTGCCTCTACCTATTCCTAGTGCTCCTTGGGAAGATATTTCTATGGATTTTGTGTTAGGATTGCCTAGGACTAGGAAGGGACGTGATAGTGTGTTTGTGGTTGTTGATAGATTTTCTAAGATGGCCCATTTCATACCATGTCATAAAACTGATGATGCTTCTCACATTGCTGATTTGTTCTTTCGGGAAATTGTTCGTTTGCATGGTGTGCTCAACACAATTGTTTCTGATCGTGATGCTAAATTTCTTAGTTATTTTTGGAAGACTTTATGGGCTAAATTGGGAATTAAATTGTTGTTTTCTACTACATGTCATCCGCAAACTGATGGTCAAACTGAAGTGGTTAATAGGACTTTGTCTACTATGTTAAGGGCTGTTTTAAAGAAGAACATTAAGATGTGGGAAGATTGTTTGCCTCATATTGAATTCGCTTATAATCGATCGCTGCATTCTACTACAAAGATGTGCCCATTTCAGATTGTATATGGTTTCTTGCCTCGTGCTCCTATTGATTTAATGCCTTTGCCATTTTCTAAAAAAATGAATTTTGATGCTACTAAGCGTGCCGAATTGATGTTAAAACTGCATGAAACAACTAAAGAAAACATAGAGCGCATGAATGCTAAATACAAGATTGCTGGTGATAAAGGTAGGAAGGAACTAAAGTTTGAACCTGGAGATTTAGTTTGGCTGCATTTGAGAAAGGAAAGGTTTCCTGAATTGAGAAAATCTAAATTGCTACCTCGGGCTGATGGACCATTTAAAGTGTTAGAGAAAGTCAATGATAATGCATATAAGCTCGATCTGCCTGCGGATTTTGGGGTTAGTCCCACATTTAACATTGCAGATTTGAAGCCATATTTGGGAGAGGAAGATGAGCTTGAGTCGAGGACGACTCAAATGCAAGAAGGGGAGGATGATGAGGACATCAACACCAACGATACATCCACTCCGACACAAGTACCTATTGCTGGTCCTATTACTCGTACTCGTGCGCATCAACTTAATCATCAGGTGAGTTCAAATCTAAGCTCATGTACATCATGTTTAGACCATGGAGACCCGTGTACTCTTGTTTTGCTTAGGAACCAAGGAGGCGACCGAAAGGGAAACGGATTCGCGCAGGCTGGATTCGGACTGCAGAACAGTACCAACTTGTGACGGACACCACGGTCGCATATGAACTCGGATTGGGGTGTTCAAGTACTTCGTGGAAAGCTTATGAAGTCTTCTTTCAAACGGATCCGGCCTCGTATCCATATCTGTTACGAGTCGGCCGCAATCGTAAAATTAATACAGAGTCCTTTTCTGCACATGGTGCTGCGTCACCCTGTTTTGGCCCAATGGGCCGTGTATCAAGTTGAGTCCATTACGGACGCGTCCTAGGGTTGGAGTACGAGCCCAGCACCCCTGTGGTCGTCCTCCCACGTACTTATACCCCTTAGCCACCACCAAGGATGCTTGGGTTTTGTTTAGATCAAGTTTAGCCTTCGCTACTTGCTTGCAAGCGCGCGTGCTGGATCAGCCGCCCGTCTTCTTGTCTTCGGAACCCCACCATTATTGAGATTGCGTGTGAAACCTTCATTTACATCTAGTAAATTCAGTACTTGTCATACTTGTTCTTGCTAGTTCTTCGATTGCTTGCAGGACGAGTGCCCTAGTGGCCGGGTGCCGCGCTCCACAAGATCGCGACAGCCATTGGAGGGGGTGTATCGGTTGCTAAGGCGCAGCTTGGAAGGCTGTAGTCGGGCCGTGAACGTCGCCTCCATCGACCAATCGAGTTATCCACGCCTCTCATCGAAAGATCGGGAATCAAACCCTAGCGGGTCGCCATTAGTTGATATCACAATTCGATATCGACACCCTATCCCTCGTTTGGATGATATGCTTGATGAATTGAGTGGTGCTATTGTGTTTTCCAAAGTTGATTTGCGTAGTGGGTACCACCAGATTCGTATGAAATTGGGAGATGAATGGAAAACTGCTTTCAAAACTAAGTTCGGGTTATATGAGTGGTTAGTCATGCCTTTTGGGTTAACTAATTCACCGAGTACTTTCATGAGATTAATGAGCGAGGTTCTGCGTGCTTTTATTGGGAAATTTGTTGTTGTCTACTTTGATGATATATTGATTTACAGCAAATCTTTCGATGAACATCTTGATCACTTACGTGCTGTTTTTAATGCTTTACGAGATGCACGTTTATTTGGTAACCTTGAGAAGTGCACCTTTTGCACCGATCGAGTGTCTTTTCTTGGCTATGTCGTGACTCCACAGGGAATCGAGGTTGATCAAGCCAAGGTGGAAGCTATACATGGATGGCCTATACCGAAGACTATCACGCAAGTGCGGAGTTTCCTAGGACTTGCTGGTTTCTATCGTCGTTTTGTGAAGGACTTCAGCACTATTGCCGCGCCTTTGAATGAGCTTACAAAGAAGGGAGTGCCTTTTAGTTGGGGTAAAACACAAGAGAACTCCTTCAACACGCTGAAAGATAAGTTGACACATGCACCTCTCCTCCAACTCCCTGATTTTAATAAAACCTTTGAGCTTGAATGTGATGCTAGTGGCATTGGTTTGGGTGGTGTTTTGTTACAAGAAGGCAAACCTGTTGCTTATTTCAGTGAAAAATTAAGCGGACCTGTTCTGAATTATTCTACTTATGATAAGGAATTGTATGCTCTTGTTCGCACATTAGAAACATGGCAGCATTATCTATGGCCCAAAGAGTTTGTTATTCATTCAGATCATGAATCTTTAAAACATATTCGTAGTCAAGGAAAATTGAACCGTAGACATGCTAAGTGGGTTGAATTTATTGAATCTTTTCCTTATATTATTAAGCACAAGAAAGGGAAAGAGAATATAATTGCTGATGCATTGTCTAGGAGATACACCTTGTTGAACCAACTTGATTACAAAATATTTGGATTGGAAACGATTAAAGATCAATATGTTAATGATGCTGATTTTAAAGATGTGTTGCTGCATTGTAAAGAGGGGAAGGGATGGAACAAATTCATCGTTAGTGATGGGTTTGTCTTTAGAGCTAACAAGCTATGCATTCCAGCTAGCTCCGTTCGCTTGTTATTGTTGCAGGAAGCGCATCGAGGTGGCTTAATGGGGCATTTTGGAGCAAAGAAAACGGAAGATATACTTGCTGGCCATTTCTTTTGGCCAAAGATGAGAAGAGATGTGGAGCGATTTGTTGCTCGCTGCACGACATGTCAAAAGGCTAAATCACGATTGAATCCACACGGTTTGTATTTGCCTCTACCTATTCCTAGTGCTCCTTGGGAAGATATTTCTATGGATTTTGTGTTAGGATTGCCTAGGACTAGGAAGGGACGTGATAGTGTGTTTGTGGTTGTTGATAGATTTTCTAAGATGGCCCATTTCATACCATGTCATAAAACTGATGATGCTTCTCACATTGCTGATTTGTTCTTTCGGGAAATTGTTCGTTTGCATGGTGTGCTCAACACAATTGTTTCTGATCGTGATGCTAAATTTCTTAGTTATTTTTGGAAGACTTTATGGGCTAAATTGGGAATTAAATTGTTGTTTTCTACTACATGTCATCCGCAAACTGATGGTCAAACTGAAGTGGTTAATAGGACTTTGTCTACTATGTTAAGGGCTGTTTTAAAGAAGAACATTAAGATGTGGGAAGATTGTTTGCCTCATATTGAATTCGCTTATAATCGATCGCTGCATTCTACTACAAAGATGTGCCCATTTCAGATTGTATATGGTTTCTTGCCTCGTGCTCCTATTGATTTAATGCCTTTGCCATTTTCTAAAAAAATGAATTTTGATGCTACTAAGCGTGCCGAATTGATGTTAAAACTGCATGAAACAACTAAAGAAAACATAGAGCGCATGAATGCTAAATACAAGATTGCTGGTGATAAAGGTAGGAAGGAACTAAAGTTTGAACCTGGAGATTTAGTTTGGCTGCATTTGAGAAAGGAAAGGTTTCCTGAATTGAGAAAATCTAAATTGCTACCTCGGGCTGATGGACCATTTAAAGTGTTAGAGAAAGTCAATGATAATGCATATAAGCTCGATCTGCCTGCGGATTTTGGGGTTAGTCCCACATTTAACATTGCAGATTTGAAGCCATATTTGGGAGAGGAAGATGAGCTTGAGTCGAGGACGACTCAAATGCAAGAAGGGGAGGATGATGAGGACATCAACACCAACGATACATCCACTCCGACACAAGTACCTATTGCTGGTCCTATTACTCGTACTCGTGCGCATCAACTTAATCATCAGGTGAGTTCAAATCTAAGCTCATGTACATCATGTTTAGACCATGGAGACCCGTGTACTCTTGTTTTGCTTAGGAACCAAGGAGGCGACCGAAAGGGAAACGGATTCGCGCAGGCTGGATTCGGACTGCAGAACAGTACCAACTTGTGACGGACACCACGGTCGCATATGAACTCGGATTGGGGTGTTCAAGTACTTCGTGGAAAGCTTATGAAGTCTTCTTTCAAACGGATCCGGCCTCGTATCCATATCTGTTACGAGTCGGCCGCAATCGTAAAATTAATACAGAGTCCTTTTCTGCACATGGTGCTGCGTCACCCTGTTTTGGCCCAATGGGCCGTGTATCAAGTTGAGTCCATTACGGACGCGTCCTAGGGTTGGAGTACGAGCCCAGCACCCCTGTGGTCGTCCTCCCACGTACTTATACCCCTTAGCCACCACCAAGGATGCTTGGGTTTTGTTTAGATCAAGTTTAGCCTTCGCTACTTGCTTGCAAGCGCGCGTGCTGGATCAGCCGCCCGTCTTCTTGTCTTCGGAACCCCACCATTATTGAGATTGCGTGTGAAACCTTCATTTACATCTAGTAAATTCAGTACTTGTCATACTTGTTCTTGCTAGTTCTTCGATTGCTTGCAGGACGAGTGCCCTAGTGGCCGGGTGCCGCGCTCCACAAGATCGCGACAGCCATTGGAGGGGGTGTATCGGTTGCTAAGGCGCAGCTTGGAAGGCTGTAGTCGGGCCGTGAACGTCGCCTCCATCGACCAATCGAGTTATTGATGTGGACATCACCAGAATGGATACACCCACATGTAATAAACACACATGGAAGGTATGGAGGACCAAAGAAGTTGATTGGGGACCAAGCCTAAGTCTTCCCAATGTTCTCCATCAGGCCACCACGTCACTTTTGGTGCAAGGAAAGAAAGAGTCCATGTCCAACACGTTTTGGAGGCTGGATTCGGACTGCAGAACAGCACCAACTTGTGACGGACACCACGGTCGCATACGGACTCGGATAGGGACGTTCAAGTACTTCGTGGAAAGCTTATGAAGTCTAGTTTCATATGGATCCGGACTCAAGTCCATATCTCTCGTGATTCGTCCGCAATGACCAAAATACTACCGACTGGTTTTCTGTCTAAAGGTGCTGCGACATCTTAATTTGGCCCGATGGGCTTTGTATCAAGTCGGGTCCATTAGGGACGCGTCCTAGAGTTGGAGTGCGACTCAAACACCCTCTTGGTCATCCTCCTAGGTATTAATAAGGGTTAGAGCCGCCATGAACAGATTGGGGGTTTTTGTTTTGTTGAAAGTTTAGCCATTGCTACTTCCTTGTAGACGCGTGTGTCGACTAGACCATCCGTTCTACTCGATTCGGAACCCCACCTTGTTGATTCCAGATTGGTTATTATCTCCATATTTGCAATTGAGTTGCTTGTTCTACTTGTTCTTGCTGGTTCTTCGATTGCTTGCAGGACAAGTGCCCTAGTGGCCGGGTGTCGCGCTCCACAAGATCGCGGCAGCCATTGGAGGTGGTGTATCGGTTGCTAAGGCGCAGCGTCCTTGGAAGGCTGTAGTCGGGCCGTGAACGTCGCCTCCATCTCAAATCGAGTTATCCCCCGCCTCTCATCGAAAGATCGGGAACAAACCCTAGCGGGTTCACATCAGTTATCCACGCCTCTCATCGAAAGATCGGGAATCAAACCCTAGCGGGTCGCCATTACACTACCCACACTATGCTTATTGCCCGAATCTTGGGGCGAGATTCTTTTTAAGGGGGGAAGGCTGTAACACCTCAGGTGTTTAGATTATGAAATGAGCCTCATTAGCTTAACACGATGCATAAATAACTAAGAAAAGTTTAAAAGAAATGAATTATAAATTGGTTTTTCTTTGAATTGAAAATAGTTGTGTATATGTGCATAAGTACATGTACGTTAATCAAACAAATTAAATAACTTTCACATCGATGCAAACATGGCTACAAAATTGAATCGACACATCGTTTTTGACATGGTAAACAAAAGTCTAGTTGAAGCCTAGGAGTGAATGCGAATTTTTGCCCAGGAAATGGCGTGCCCTCCAAATTATACTTTTCGAGTTTTTAAAATAACTTCTAAACTAGAACTCCAATGAACTTTGGCCTGAAACAAAACTTGTGTAACTTTTCATTTCGAACAACTTTCATGTTCAGATATTTTTGAGTTGCAACACAAAAATTTGAGAAACACATGGATTTGCAAACCAGCCCCTGCCTTTTCTTCTATTTGCGCTGCAGACCCTTCTTTCTCCGCCCCGCCCGACCCTACGTTCGCCCGACCCTCGCTTCGCCGGCTTCGCCCGACCCTCGGCTTCGCGCGACCCTCATTTCGCCCGACCCTCCGCCTGCCGCGCGGTCGCCGCAGGCCACTTGGCCGGTGATGCCTGACCGGCTGATGTGGACATCACCAGAATGGATACACCCACATGTAATAAACACACATGGAAGGTATGGAGGACCAAAGAAGTTGATTGGGGACCAAGCCTAAGTCTTCCCAATGTTCTCCATCAGGCCACCACGTCACTTTTGGTGCAAGGAAAGAAAGAGTCCATGTCCAACACGTTTTGGAGGCTGGATTCGGACTGCAGAACAGCACCAACTTGTGACGGACACCACGGTCGCATACGGACTCGGATAGGGACGTTCAAGTACTTCGTGGAAAGCTTATGAAGTCTAGTTTCAAATGGATCCGGACTCAAGTCCATATCTCTCCTGATTCGTCCGCAATGACCAAAATACTACCGACTGGTTTTCTGTCTAAAGGTGCTGCGACATCTTAATTTGGCCCGATGGGCTTTGTATCAAGTCGGGTCCATTAGGGACGCGTCCTAGGGTTGGAGTGCGACTCAAACACCCTCTTGGTCGTCCTCCTAGGTATTAATAAGGGTTAGAGCCGCCATGAACAGATTGGGGGGTTTTTGTTTTGTTGAAAGTTTAGCCATTGCTACTTCCTTGTAGACGCGTGTGTCGACTAGACCATCCGTTCTACTCGATTCGGAACCCCACCTTGTTGATTCCAGATTGGTTATTATCTCCATATTTGCAATTGAGTTTCTTGTTCTACTTGTTCTTGCTGGTTCTTCGATTGCTTGCAGGACAGGTGCCCTAGTGGCCGGGTGTCGCGCTCCACAAGATCGCGGCAGCCATTGGAGGTGGTGTATCGGTTGCTAAGGCGCAGCGTCCTTGGAAGGCTGTAGTCGGGCCATGAACGTCGCCTCCATCTCAAATCGAGTTATCCCCCACCTCTCATCGAAAGATCGGGACAAAACCCTAGCGGGTTCACATCAGTTGGTAATCAGAGCAAGGTTTATCGGTGAGAGACTTCTAATTCTTTGCTGTTTTATTTTTCCTATAGTCCAGAAAAGCCAAAAAAAATAGTAGATTAGTTTTCCTTCAATCCTATAAACTCGTTTGAGCCTTTGCTAGCACTGCTTAGTTAGGGCTTGTTGAATTTTCGATTGCATCAGTTGCGTCGTGTTGCTGGTCTTAGTTTAGTCCTTTAGAGTTTCGAGTTCTTGTCACCTCTTTTTGTCTCGGAGTTTCAATTCATCAGTGGAAGAAAACTTTCATTGTTTCTGTGTCCGGTCTCCGATTTGTGAGTTTTAGTACAATCTGGAAAGCGTAACTGGTGATCTTTCCAACGGATCTGACCTAGGTCACAAACTCCATCTAAGTGCTCCAGAATCGACTTGGAGATTTGTGCGTCTGGCTGCGTGAAACAAGTTTCGTCAATCTGAGTTGGTAGCAGCTATATGCAGTAATCCTGTTGCGTTGTTTGTCAAACAAAGGATTTTAGTCCTCTACAAAAAAAAGAAGAAAAAAAAAGAAAACAAAGTGAAAAAAACAGAAAAGAAAAGAAACGAAAAAGAAGAAAGGGGCTGATCCATCTTTTGTGTTCCTGCTGTTTCGGTTAGTTCTTTGTGACTTCATTTGTGTCCAGGCTCGCGCCTCTAGTACGGTCTATGCTAGGACCAGCACAGTACCACCGTTGAACAATTATTCAGCTTGCTTTTCTGACTAACGTGGTGCTAGTATTTTCCCTTGATCAGCCCACCTACAGCTCCACATACTCGACTATAGCTTGACAGTTTTCTGTTGCTAAGGCACCGATACACTTCTTTCAAGGTGCTTGACTTGTTGGTTGCCGACTCATCCTGTTTTGCTTGGTAAGAACTGGTAAGAGCTCGTATTAAACAAGTTGAGTTTGAGAGAATTACAACCGACACATTCTAGTAGTTGACAGGAGGATACATATTATTTTTGTGTTCTTGTTTTCTACTGATCATGGCAGGTGATACTGTGATTTTTGAGCGGAGCAAACAACAACAAAATATTCTTGACATTATTCAATGCTTGCCTTTATATCCTGGTGAGTTTGATCCTAAAGCTTACATTGATTGGGAGCTAAAAGTAGATAATGAATTTGATGAGCATGGCCTGTCGGAGAAACAAATGATTTATATTGCCTCTAATATTTTAATAGAAAATGCTTTGCTAGAATGGAAATATATTTGTAGGCATAACATTATGCCGCAAACTTGGAAAGAATTCAAAATACATTTTAGAGATGCCTATATTCCTGCATATTATGTTGATCATTTGCTTACCAAACTAGAGAAATTAAAACAGGGTAGTAGGACTGTGAAACAATACTACCATGATTTTAAAATTTGTATCATGTTTGGTGGATTGGATGAATGCATGGAAGATGTTATGAATAGGTTCATGAGAGGGCTCAATTCTGAAATTCGAAACTTGTTAATTGGCAAGTCCTATTGCTATATCGGTCAATTGTTTTGTCTTGCTCTCCATGCTGAAAAAGAAATTCTTTCATTTGTGAATACTTGCAAGAATGATGTGACTCATAGTGTCCAAACTTTGTCCACTCTACATGCTAACAAAGAGCAACGAATAGTGGAACCTGCTGCTGATTCAACTTTTTCACAAGATGAATTACTTGTTGTTTCTTATGATAAAGAGGACTTGTGTGCTAATACTTCTTTTACTCATATACCAGAATTAATGAATAAGTGTGATATTTTTGGTTTGGAACCATACGAATGTGCTGTAGATAATCCTTCTGATCCTATTACTTGTGTACAAGATGAACTGAAATTGTTGTCTTCTTTAAATACTTTGGGTTATATTGAATTTAATATTCTGTGTAATCTAAATTGTCTAAAAGAGAAGGTTCAAATAGATTCTAATTTGCCAAGTCTAAATCATTGTTCGCTTCATGCAATTGGAAAAAATGACATCAAAGGAGAATATTTGGTGCATAAAGTGTATATCTGTTCTAATCTGAAATATCCTTTTGGGCTACAATACCATGAGCAAATAGGGGGCTGCATTAACACTAATAATATCTTGCAAAGTTTTTCTAGTTTTTCTCTTATGCAACAGGATCAGCCTGAAGAACGGGAGCATTGTTTGTTGTGCCCATGCAGCATAGTCGTCGCTCCATGTTCCAACAACAAAGCAATCACCTTTGAATGCCGTTGGAGCAAGTCGAGGACGACTTGCAGCCAAGAAGGGGAGAATGATGTGGACATCACCAGAATGGATACACCCACATGTAATAAACACACATGGAAGGTATGGAGGACCAAAGAAGTTGATTGGGGACCAAGCCTAAGTCTTCCCAATGTTCTCCATCAGGCCACCACGTCACTTTTGGTGCAAGGAAAGAAAGAGTCCATGTCCAACACGTTTTGGAGGCTGGATTCGGACTGCAGAACAGCACCAACTTGTGACGGACACCACGGTCGCATACGGACTCGGATAGGGACGTTCAAGTACTTCGTGGAAAGCTTATGAAGTCTAGTTTCAAATGGATCCGGACTCAAGTCCATATCTCTCCTGATTCGTCCGCAATGACCAAAATACTACCGACTGGTTTTCTGTCTAAAGGTGCTGCGACATCTTAATTTGGCCCGATGGGCTTTGTATCAAGTCGGGTCCATTAGGGACGCGTCCTAGGGTTGGAGTGCGACTCAAACACCCTCTTGGTCGTCCTCCTAGGTATTAATAAGGGTTAGAGCCGCCATGAACAGATTGGGGGGTTTTTGTTTTGTTGAAAGTTTAGCCATTGCTACTTCCTTGTAGACGCGTGTGTCGACTAGACCATCCGTTCTACTCGATTCGGAACCCCACCTTGTTGATTCCAGATTGGTTATTATCTCCATATTTGCAATTGAGTTGCTTGTTCTACTTGTTCTTGCTGGTTCTTCGATTGCTTGCAGGACAGGTGCCCTAGTGGCCGGGTGTTGCGCTCCACAAGATCGCGGCAGCCATTGGAGGTGGTGTATCGGTTGCTAAGGCGCAGCGTCCTTGGAAGGCTGTAGTCGGGCCGTGAACGTCGCCTCCATCTCAAATCGAGTTATCCCCCGCCTCTCATCGAAAGATCGGGACAAAACCCTAGCGGGTTCACATCACCGGCACTAGGCGCCAAGCCAATGCCTAGCCGCGCCCGCACGCCGCGCTCCTCCCCATGCCGCGCTCCTCCCCAGTCCGTGCACGCCACGCGCACGCCGGCGATGCGCGCCTCTGCTCGCCGCCGCCGCGCCCAATGGACAAGCCGCGCCGTGCCCGTGTCCCCGCCGCGTCCCGCCAGTCGCCGCGCTCGCCGCCCGACAAGCCAGCTGCTGCAGCTCCTCGCCCAACCCACACGCCGCGTGATCTCCCGCTCCCCATGCCAAATCCTCCGCGCCCAATCCCCTGCCCGCGCCCGCCGCACGCCGCGCCGGCTCTGCTCGCCGCCCACCGCAACCAGTAACGTGCCCCGTCGTGCCGCCCGCGCCCGCGCCTCGCAGTCCAGTCCCACCGCTCCTCCCGCCTCTCTGCTGCCTACATAAGACCGCACTGAGCCCCCTCGCACGCCCAGACACCAGAACGCCGCCGCCGCCACCATTACCGCTGTCGTGCACCACCCGCCCGTGGAGTCCCATCCTCCAGCCTCCCACTGCCCAAACACATCGCCCAGCGAGCTTGCCCTCCCTCCACCGAAGCTCACCGGCCTCTTCCCCGGCCATCTCGACCGCCAGAGCACTGCCAGCGCCGCCCGTGCCGCCGCTGCTCCCTTGCTGCTCCGTGGACAACCCACTCCCAAGCTCCTCCGTCCAAGCCAAGCCTCGAAACGGGTTCCCCTCGACACCGCGAAGCTCATCGACCAGCCCACACCCTCCCCTCCTCACCAGAGCACCATCGCCGCCCCTCTGCTCCGCACCGACGAGCCACCTCCGGCCACCCCCAACCCCGACCTAGGCCATCACAAGGTAGCTCTCACCTCCCTGGATCTCCACAACCCTTTTCCCCTCGCCGCCGACGAGTCCCCTCGCCGGAATATGGCCGGCCGCCATGCCAGCGCCGCCCAAGGACCCAATTGCCCCGATTGAAATCTTTAAAAGAGTCTGCACGCAAGTTTCCAGGGGCATATCTGTAAACCTGTGTTTAAACTTTGAATTCAAAAACAGCGAACTTGTAAAATTCATATAAAATCGTAGAAAAATTAGAAAAACACAAACTCAACTGTTCTGGATTCTTCTGAAGAAAATCTACAACATTTGTTACATCTTTTTCTTCAGTTTCTTGCTAAATCTTACTCTAAATTAAATGGAAGGTTAAATAGACTTTAATTGTACCCACTGTTGTAGACCAGTTCTGAACCTGATTTTTGTACAGTAGATTAGTTGCTTGATGTGTAGGCTAGTTTAAGAATATTAGGACCAGAACCCATCTCTAGCTAAACTTTTTAATATAACTTGTTTATGACATAAAATAATAAAACTAATTTGTAACTGCTGTTATATTGTGATTCATGTTGTGAAACTTTTCCAGAGCTGTTATATGGATGCCTAAATACCACAGAAAAAGTTTAGAACCTTTTTCCTACCTGTAACTTATTTATTTAATTTTGTGGTGGGAAAAATGCACTAAATAAAGATAATTAGTTTCTGTGCTTGGAAGATGTTCAACTTTTTACTGTAGGACTCTTTATAGTATCTCTTGCTGTATAAAAAGTTTCATACACAGAAACCCTATAAAACATTCTGTAGAAATTAATCTTTAGTAACATAAGTGTAGCTTGTCCTATTTGTTATGCTTTGTATCTTGCCCAGTAAAATCTGAAAACTTTACAGTAACACATATATAGATAGGTTAACACCTTGTAAAATTTTTGGTGTCAATACTCTCATGGTTTGTTCTGTATAAAAATAACTACATTCTAGCAGTGGCTGTGTATTAACTTTTTTCATAATTATTCTGCTGCATAAAAATGCCTGAAATTTTTACAGTAGTCTTATCTCTGCATAATGTACTCTGAATAAAAATGTCATCACCAGAAGTTACCTAGAACGGTGTTTATGCTTAATCCATGCTTATACTGCGAAAATTAAGTTTCCAAAAGAACACACCCCACAACCCCTTCTTGTTTAATGAAGTTAAATGGTTTAAGTTATACTCCATTAACAATTGCCCAAGAAAATCGTAACTAAGTAACTTTACAACAAAATCTATATTTTTGTGGACTGCAACTTTATCGTGAAGGAAAATAATCGTCATATAGAATCGACTACTCTTGCCGACGGAACGTACGAGCTGGTGCCCGCGTCCGAGAGTGAGCAGCGTGAAGCTCAAGTGAATTTAACTGAAGCTTTCGAAGACCGGAACCCGAGTTCGGACGAACCCCAAACTAACCCTACCCAAGAAGGCAAGCCCCGGAGAATGAACCCTACTTTCTAAACTTATGCAACTTATTACTCTATTTTATTTGTGCATTAAATTTATAGGAGTTGGATGAAAACTTAGTTGCATGATCATAGGTACCCATACTCTGAACACTAGATGTAAGGTTCGATAGAATGCTATGCTAATAGGACTCGGTATAAGTCGAGTTATTTCCTGTCACTCGCGGGAATTTAGGAGTTGAATGTTTACTACATGCTGCAATCATAAGGTCGACGGACAGGGCTATGGTACGATGTTTATGTTGATGATTGAGGCCCCGTCTGTTTAGTGAAAAATACTAAGGCTGCAGTGTGTGGTAGTGGTGGTTAAGTCTTTGAACGTACTAACCACATGCCGAGAATATGGTAATCGGTAAGCTTAAGTACTGGATTGAACCGAGGCCGGAATATACGCCCCACCATCTTGAATTCGTTCACATCTAGCTAATGGCGGGTGCATGTGCCGCCATGGCCGGGCCATGGGGACGTGTAGTCGAGGGCGGTGGGCCTGTTCCGTGAAGCGGGAATTGAAGGGAAAATTTGCACGTGTGACTCTGGGAGTAACCACGTGACGTGTGTTTAGGTTTCCCTGGCAAGGTTAAGAAATTCGATTCGAATCATCCGTTTCTCGCGGTTATTGAGACTGCTTGACCCTTTTACCACATAGAGTAAGAAGAGGAACAATGATGATGATTAATCTTGTTGGATGCAAATTAATTCTTCCACCATGAATGATATTGGATAGTTGCTTACATAGAATGGTTAAAGAAAACTAGAACTTGGAGCTAAAATTTTAAAGTAAGGACCTACTTATATATGCTTTTCGGCAAAACAAACCCCTCAGTTGCTAAGTATATTCCACTAGTCGGGTAAGCCTTGCTGAGTATTTGTAAACTCAGCCTTGCTTGTGGCTTGTTTTCAGGTGATTCTTTCGAGGATTTGATCGCTAGTTTGACTTGGCCTTGTACCCTTCCTCCTGGTTGGTCTGTGGAATGGGATACGCCCCCGGCCAACGGTGATAATGCCGAGTGATGTCTCGTACGGGCTTCATTGAGACATCTTGTATCGTCGAGTAGTTATCGTTATTTTTTTTCCGCTGCATTTGAACTCTAAAGAACTCAATTATTTTGAACTCTGAATTACCTTGTTTTATGAATTTGAACTTCGGTGTAATAATAATTTATGATGAACCCTATGGTGTAAAATTTGTGGAATGTTGTATCCTCTGGGCTCACCTTCGTGTGAGTACATGTATGTGTGGTTTCGATCGGCAAAAACCGTGGTTGTATCGGGAGGTTACCCGACAGACCAGTGGATTACTCCGTTTGAAGTGCGAGTTAGCCCTGATTGCCCTTGTGGTGATGGTTAGCGCGCTTGAGCCGGATTAATTCAGGTGGTTCTGCCACAGAGTGCGATTTGCATCGCACCCTATAGAAAGAAAGACTTGAAAGTACTCAGGGCTAGAGCACCTCACAGCCTCGAGCAACCAAGGAAAGTACATGGAAGACACCTTCAAGATGGAGTTTCAGAAAAAACCGAAGGATGACTTTAGAAGTACTCGAAGCCTGCAGTACTCGGCTATGAAGGGCTTGGGGGCTTGTCAGACCCGGGGCAATGGGACTGCACATGTGGTGTAGAATATTCTAGAGTAAGGGTGGGGCATGTCCCATACCTTATCCATACTGTAAAAATACTCAGACACGAGTACAACTAGTCGGTACAGAAGGAAACTACCCGAAAGTACTCGGGTAGGACTCCTAAGCTCGTACAGGACAAGAATTTCCACGTAACCCTGTCCCCCCAGACTATATAAGGGCGGGCAGAGACCCCTTCAAAGCATAACACATAACCTCAAGGCAATACAAACCATATAGGACGTAGGGTATTACGCATACTGCGGCCTGAACCTGTCTAAACTCTTGTGTTCCTTGCACCATCGAGTTCCTAATCTTTGCGACACCCTAACCACAAGTAAACTACCTTAGGGTATCCCTAGGTAGGCTTGCCGGTAAAACACCGACAGTAAGTCAAGATAAATGATATGAATAGGGTAATGTGACACACACATTGGGCCAAACTCAGGATAAAGAATAAACGAATAAGCCTACGGGTTAGTGGGAGCATAGGCATACAACAAGGTCCTAATAGCATCTATTCATACAAGTAAAGGTTACACACTAAACATGCTTAGAACTGCAGGTACCGGGAAAATAGGGATATCAGGGAGAATGTCCCATCCCAGAGTACATCCAGGATGTTACATCTTTGCATGAACTCCTACCCCGAACCCGAACGTGGGGGACTTCGCTAACCATGATGAGACGTCATGGCAGACCAGCAGAGCTGTCACCTTCTGTGGTCTACCCCTGCAATACCGTGAAGCACGAGCATATTCAAAGGATCCCGCATACCCGAGCACCACGCCCGTGTATGAGGTCACTACCTTAGTGTCCCCGGATCTCCCACCCTTCGGATGGACAAGTAAAACACTAACGCAAGCCCGAAGGCACGGCGAACCAATATCCTTACCTAGATCATCTGGCCTAAGCATATAAAGAGTATAACTAATGAAGCAACAAGCCAAGGCATGGCATATTACCAAGATAGCATAGCAGGCATAAAGCATGATAGACTATCAAGATAACATAACAACCAAAGCTCAGCTCTATATTATGAATGAGATACCGCCAAGTCGAATACAAAGCCATACCAAGGACCGAGGATTGCTCTCCGATCCCGAGGATGACTGGATTCGCTAAGAGAGGATTATAGCCTAGCTCCACTACCCTAAGGATTACAAGTCACTAGTGAGAATAGAAGAGAATGGCTCCAAGTGGTTGTGTGTTGAATGTGAGGGCTCCTCCTCCTTTTATACTCCTCCAAGAGCGGTTCCTCGGCGAAGTATACATGGAAACACCTCAAACCGACCTCTAGGGGATCAGATCATGCTTCCGTCAAAGGGCACCTGGATGGGAGGTGGGGTAGGAGCGGCCGACCCCAGGGGTCGGCCGACCCCCCTCTGCCGCCTCTGGCAACCACCTTTGGTACAGGCACTGACAGGTGGGTCTTGATCCTATACTTTGGTGTTTGCCGCCTTAACACGTCGGTTTGGTCTGCCATATGGGTCCTCCTTGTAAGTGTGATGCAGCAGATGATCTTCTATGCTTGTGTTGCTGCGTATTCTTCGTGTTTTCTTCTTATTGCAGACTTGTATCCGCGAAATAGGTGAATCGACAATACAGCTGTGGAACTAGGTTAGTGATACAAATATGTTAGTAAGAGGCATGGTTTTCCTTTGTTATGAGTATCGTTGACGGTCGGATTTTGCATTTAAGGACCGTCAACAGCCGGTTCCAGTCGCGGGAGGGAAAGAACAAGCTCTCCCCCAAGAGGGAGGACCCTTTCCGCGTTACGGAAGAATGTCAACCTGGAGTATTCAAGCTCACTGACAAGGACGGGATGCAGGTACCCAACATCTGGAACATTGAGCATCTCCGTAAGTTCTATCCGTAGATAGGGGGGTCCTAATGTCCCGGCATGGAGGCCAAGTACCCCGTGGACCAGCTTCCACACAGTACTTGGCCGGGGACTCCCACCTATGTACAATTACCCATCTATTTCAATTTCAATAATTTGGTAAAATCTTTTTTACATGAATTTTGAAAGCTTTTTTTTCTACTTAGATAGGGAGTCTTAGTGCTCCGGCATGAGGGCCAAGTACCCCGCGGACCGATTTCCAGGCGATACTTGGCCGGGGGCTCCCACACATATGGCTACCCTTTGATTTAGTAAATTCAGCACTTTTTATGAATTCTGAAACTTTTCCTTGCAAAGATTTCTTTATCTCTAGTGGATATTTGGCATGCGCCACGAAAGAGCAAACTTGCCTATAAAGCGATCTGTTCGCTGGGGGCTAAACAGGCTCTTCCCAAACAACTCTGACTCCTTGCTTGGTCCCCGGACCCCGGTTTCAGTTGCCCACCGAGAACCCTACACGCTCGCCACCACACGCTCATGTTGGCAAGGGGTATCGATTAGTACGCAATGACTTATCCTGGGATGGAAATTCAAGCATGAACCGCACTAAGAAATATGTTTTCCACACACAAAAGGCCGCCTGCTAGCCGGGGTCCTGGGATACCCAAAAAGGGAACTTCATATACTTCTTGTTACAAGTTACACAGATGCAAGCAAGAGGTACACCATCTATGGCTACTAAGTGGCCATAGCAAGATACATGAAGCTGTCATGAGGAATTACCCGGGTATGAGGGGGGAAGAAGGCAAAGACCGATCCGACCGGGTTGTAAGGAGCCAGCTCCAGCAACCATGGTTAGATCAGGTGCACCCGTGCGCTCTCACAAGGGAGTTCCACGCCACAGTCAAGGTGGACGGTGGCATCTCCACTAACTCCGGCAGCCACGGCCGACCCCATTCAGGTGGATCAGAAGCCGAAGCCCCCGCGCGCACCAACCTGAGCGAGGGAATGGGGAAGGCGAGATCGCTCTGCAGCTCGGGATGCGTGGGGTGGAGAAAAAGCTAGGAAGCTTCTCCTTCCAATAGCTTGCGCCACCACCATTTCCCAGAGCAATAGTGCGCTCTCGCCTGGGCCGTGTTCGGGTTGCCAGAACCCGTTTCGACAACCTCAACACCGGCCACAGTAGCATGACGCTACCCGCGCTTTGCAGGCAGCCAAAGAAGAAGCAACTGCTGGCACTAGGGTGGATGAAAAAGGCACGCAAGCCCTCCACCCAGTACCAGCAGCAGCAACATCTAGGGATGCTGGAGCCACCCCATGATGTTGTAGCTCATCGGCGACGGCAAAGGCCGCTAGCCTAGGTGCAGCCGCCGCTTCACCAGTCAAAGTAGCAGAACAGCGGCACCACCAAAAGGACCAGCGTTAGTCCCAACAGCAGCAGCATTTTCCTCGAGGGTTTCAAGGATGTAGAACCCCTGAACGGCTGCCATGGACTCCCCGGGGGACAAGCCCTCCCTTCAATCCCTCTCAGCTATGTTTGAGAGAGAGGGAGAAGGAAGGAAGGGAGAGTTCTCCGGGATGATGCAAAGCACACCGAAGGGTCGCCTCCTCAATGCTCCAATCACACCACGGCTCCCCGGGGCCGCGATGCGTCTTCAATCCGACTCAACTACGCTGGGAAGGAGGGGAGCTGGCAATGCCAACGCCCCTTGAATGCTCTGCGGGTGACAAAGAGCCCTCAATGGAAGAAACCCAGGGGCGGACCCCCTGGATTGGCCGGGAACTAGAGAAGATCTAGAGGACCCATGGGTTGTTGGGGAGAAGAAGCCCTGGCCGCCTTGCCTTTTATAGGCCGGCCAGCCAGATCAGGGGCGAACAAAGATCCCGAAGGGACCACGGAAGGCCCCGCCGGTCCGAGGGTGGATTCCCCATCCCTCGTCCTCATCCGCAAGCAGGCCCCACTCGCCACGGCAGGCGGTCGTGGCATGAGCAGGGCGGCCTGCGACACCACGTGGCCGCATCAACAGGGCCAGGAGCGTGACATGGGCACCACGCTGCCAAGGCTGACTGACCGAGGCCAGCGACTGAGTTGGCGTGCCGGCCAATTCACTGCCGGCTCCCTCTGGGTGGTTCTGGCAAAACCATTTCAGGCGAGACACACCGATGGGACAGGAGCGGCGATGACCATGGACAGGACGACCGCAAATATGGAAAGACACCGGGAAACAGGTAAAAGCAAAGGCGAAAAGGCAAGGGCTTGTCAGCCCCCCAAGAGTTCCAGTACAAGGCGCGCGATTGCGCCAGGGCGGGGGCCCTACTGGCTAGCGACTGGGTCAAAGGCACGGCTCGCCTCCCACAGGCGAGTCGGCGGCGTCGCCGCCGTCACCCTGGTCCACGTCTATGGTGGGTCCTTGGCCCCAGCAGCAGAAAACATACCCACCACATCTGCTGCCAGGTAACGGACGGCGTCGCGGGCTGCTTCCTCATCACCGGGGGTGATGCCCTCCCGGATCGGCTCCAGAGGCGTGTTTGGGGCATGACTCCATAAGCTTTCCAAGGCAAACTCCATCGCGCTAGACGCTAGCTCCCGGGAGCTCGCCTTGACGGACTTCTGAATGTAGGTCTCCAGCGACTAGAAGCACTCCACTAGAAGCGTTAGCCAAGGTACCAGACCTGGCAGGTAGGCACTCTTCTCCCCTCCAAGGTGGGGTAATGAAGAGCACCAAGGCCTGCGGCCTCCCAAGCATCCCGGCAATGTCGCAGCAGGGTCTCAAATGCTTAAAACGCCTCGCGTTGGAGGTTCCTGATGGCAGCCACGATCGAGGCACCCGCTTCCTCCCGCACCTGGCGTAACTGAGACTCCAGGAGATCGTCGTGCACCTGCACCTCCGCAGCATGGGCCTCCACCGTGGTCGCTCGCGCCTCCACCTCTGACGCCCTAACTCCCGCCATGTCCGCACGATGAGTGGCCACTCGGAGCTGAGCGACAAAAGCGTTCTGCACCCTCTAGAGCTCCATCGCATGGCTGATGCGGGCATCATGGATCGTGATAGCTGCTTCCAAACGGGCGGTGTTGATTTGCTCGGTCGCCTCTCGCTGAGCCGCCGCTGCCCAATCAAGGGCAGCCGCGGCGATGCCCTCCCACCGTTTGAGCTCCCTTTCGCGGCGATCCAGACCTGCGCGCCACTCATCGGCCGTTGTCAACCGCTGCCGGAGCGCCCTCTCCTCCTCGACCAACATTCTCGCTGTCGGATTGGGTTTGGGCATCCCGTAGCCAACCCGATCGAGCTTCAATGCCTTGATCACGCATGGCAAGAGAGTCCTGTTCCAACTCGACGTGGCGTTCCTGCGTCGCCAAGGCTTCCTCGCGCCGCGTAAGGTCCTTGCCAGCAGCTGAAGTTGCTCTTCCCGCCGACGCAAGCCCTCCTAAAGGAATCGTAGCGCCTGCACTCGCGGTAGCCCATCGGCCAGAGCAGGACAAACTAGGATCTCTGTCGCCGCCTCCATCATAGCTTGCGCCCATGCCAGGGAAACCGCGCTCGTGGTTATGGCCGCCGCTTCGGCCTCCGGGGGAGATCGGGGGGCTCTAGAACGGTCCTTGCCAAGGTCACCGTCGACAAGGACAAGGTAGTAGCTCTCTCCCGTGCAGGAGGTGTGTTCCCCTCCCTCGCGGATGGCGCCAGAGTGGCGGGAGATCTCCTTTCACTATTGCCACCACCCATCGGAATCACCTCTGGTTCGCCGCCTGCCTCGACCACTGTGGGGGCGGTAACTGAGGGACGGGGCCACCGACGCACCCAAGGTATCCACAAACCCGGCCTCAGCATCGCGATCGCCTGTAGCAGGCACGGTTGGGATGACGAGGCCAGCTCCGGGTAGCGCCACGAACGACGAGGCCGGTGCCAGGGAAGCCCTTCCTGATGGCGAGGCACCACGGTTCAACGCGCTCCAACTGGCAGAGCAAAGTAGGGTGCATCAAAACCCAGGGCACCATGGAGGAGAGAAAAAAGAATAATGTGGTGGTGCGAACCTAGGCCCCGTGGCGCCCACCGCCAGTGAAGCCAAGCGCGCTTGAATAGTGAGGGTCGGTCCGACGATGACCCGGCAGTTGCCACGCTCGGATGACTTTTGCCATTATCTTTGGAGGGAGGTAGCGGAGATGCTGGTGGCGATGAGGACGAAGATGACAAAAGGACTACTATCGGGGAGGCGGAGTGGGGGCACCTCCCTCACAAGCCAACCACGCGGTCCAAGTCATCCTCGAACTCCTCGCAGAAAGCGGGCGCCTCAGGCGCTCTGACGTCACCCACCTCAGCGAGGCCACCAGCAGGCGCAACCCGTGCAGCGTCGGCACCAGCGGCACTGACAGCACCACCAACAGGCACTGTCGACTCCACTCCTATGACACCAGCAACCTCTCCTACCGCGGGATGCATATCCGCGGGGGCAAGCTCCCTTGCCCTCCTCACGCCCTCCTCAACCACCGAGGAAGATCCGGGGTCCAACACCCCGCGGCTGTGGCACAACGGGCGGCGGTGGCATCCCATGGCGGCAAGCTCGCCCGGTGTGACGGAGAAGAAGAAGGAAAAAGAACTTGGAAGACGGGAGGGCGGTGCGTCCCGTGGTGCCCTCTCTCCTTAGGCTTTATACCTAATGGGAGACTAGGGGACGTGGCACACCAGCCCCATGGAGTTCTCGAGCGACGTGAGTAATCTCCTCCCCCAACAAAGGGGTCACCACGATCCCCTAGGGGGTCGGGCGGCGTTGGAGACGTGGCGTCCGTCTAGGCTCTTTGGCCCCACGATCGAATCACCACTCAGATCTGGACATGGGCCCGGGGGGCACTGTCAGCGTCGCGGGAATGGGGGTCCCCCACCCCGTAGGACAAAGGGGAAGTAACAGGCTGAAAGGTCCCCCTCGGCCTCAGAGGCCCAGCCCAAGGCGGCTTCTGGAAGGCGGTGAACTGCAAAATGGGCCCGGGCGCCCCCATCCACCTGGGTGTTTCCTTAGTCGAGAAGAAATTACCCCAGGTAGGGGGTTTTACTACGCCAACCCTGGGTAGGCGCGGGGCCCACCACGGCGCGGCTTCCCTGTTAAAACAGCATGATTATGGAGAGGCGTCTGATCAGACGGCTCGGCGGCAAGGGCTATGGGAGCCCTCCCTCGCAGTCACGTCTCGTCAACCCAACAGTGGACGGCGCAGGCGGGACCCATCGCCTGGGCCCCCCGTCGCGTCGGTTGAATCGCGGAGAAGACCCCGAGGTCAAGTGATGACCGGGGGAAGGACCTGGGGCAGCTCAAGGCCTTTCCTCGGGGCCCACGTAGGACCCACGGGCATCCCAGGCGTTGGCCAAGCGATCCTGACGAGCCCTGGGAAGACCTCGGGAGCCGACCGAGCAGGCCCTACCAGGTAAGGACGCATCAGAAGGGCAGCGCCACTTGCAGGGGTGCCCCCTCCTAGCGCCGCATTCACAGCCGAAGGTGGTAAAACCCAAGGATGGTAAATATCTCTTCCTGGGCCCAGAGGATGGATTATAAATAGGATATAGGGGCAACATGTAAAAGGGACCGGAGTCCCACAACTCAACTACCATTAACTCACTTGAGCAAAGATCAAGAACAACACACACACAGGATGTAGGGTGTTATGCTCCCGAGCGGCCCGAACCTGTCTAAATCCTTTGTCACACGGTTGTAATCTCATGACGTGTTACACCCCTGGTCGAATCTCTAAACGAGGATTCCCACGAATCCCTGCTCGTGGTTCTCACCCACCGTCGGATGTCGTTTCTATAGTGAATGGTAATGAATGCGGACGCTTTCATGAGTCTTGGCCCGAAAGGTTCAATATATATTTTGTCAATCTTCTGCAGGTACACTAACCATGATTACGATAAGTTAAGAACGGTTAGAGAATTTCTACTAGCTATTATAGTGAGACACGTATTATGTATGCCACCGAAACTAACTCCGTAAGACCAAAGCTATTTGACAATTATTTTGTTTTGTGAGGACGAATAGGACGTGCATGCATCATGTCAAGTAAAAAATAAATGGAAATCTGTTATGTGTGGATGAAGAGTAAAAAGGTTCATGCATGCACAAGATCATATCACATAAGGTTTATCTAGCAAATGTGTCATATTTCTGTCATATCTGGAAAGATGAATTTATTAAGCATAGAAAATGAGCTATTCTGAAGAAGTGCATATTGAGAGTTTTGTTCCAAAACTTATATACTACCTGCTGTTAAAAATTTGAAAATGTCTGGGCATGAGGATATTGAGAAACAATAGAAACTTTGATATGTCAGTTTTCTATCTAGAAAAAGCACTTCTACAAAATAAATTTTTATGCCCTCTTAGTACAGTTTTCTGCAGAAGTGTTAAACACAAAACTTACTCCTAATATAATCAACTAATAGTTGGTATATTGGCAGCACATCAAATCGGACACTGCTTAAGGGTAGTGTTCAGCTTGCATCACCGACGGGAAGGCCAAGCTCTCTCAGTTAGCGGAGGATTCTTACCTTCTTACCTTAGCGATGTGTGCGTCGTTACAGAAATTAAGGGTCGATTGTGCACAAAAGTAAGTTTTCACAGAAAGTAATGTGCTGGAAGCCAGTTGATAATATACATAAGTTAGATAGCCACCTAGTTACTTTCCCAAAATTCCCTAGGGCTTTACGAACTAGGTACCATCCTTAGCGAACCAACGTATTTTGCAAACATGATTTTTGTGGTCAAATTTTATGAAAACAAGTTTTTAAAGCTTGTCATACTCTCTGGTGCATGCATTTTGGCTCTGATACCAGTTGTGGTAGAACCACCTGAATTAATCTGGCTCATGTGCGCTAACCATCACCGCGAGGGCAATCAAGGCTAACTCGCACTTCAAACGGAGTAACTGGACAGTCTGTCGGGTCGTGAATACGCTATCTCGGTAGCGTATGCTAACGTTGTGAGTACGGCGGGAATTTTACGGATGCTGTCCAGGAACGGGGCTCCCCTACCCCGCAGGACAAAGGGGAAGTAAAAGGCCGAAAGGTCCCCCTCGACCTCAGAGGCCCGGCCCAAGGCGGCTTCTGGAAAGCGGTGAACTGCAAAGGGGGCCCGGGCGACCCTACCTGCCAGGTCGATTCCTTAGTCGAGAAGGAATTACCCTACGCAGGGCGTTTTACGACGCCGACCCTAGGCAGGCGCGGGGACCACCAGAGCGCGACTTCCCCGTAAAAATCACATGATTATAGAGAGTCGTGTATCAGACAGCTCGGTGGCCAGGGCTAGGGGAGCCCTCCCCCGCAGTCGCGTCTCGTCAACCCAGCAGAGGATGGCCCAGGTGGGACCCATCGCATGGGCCCCCCGTTGCATCGGTTGAATCACGGAGAAGACCCCGGGGTCTGGAGATGACCCCAGGAAGGACCCGGGGCAGCTCAAGGGCGTGCCTCGGGGCCCATGTAGGACCCACAAGCGTCCCGGGCGTCGGCCAAGCGTTCCCGGCGAGCCCTTGGAAGACCCCGGGAGCAGATCGAGCGGGCCCCACCGGGTAAGGACGCGTCAGAAGGGCGGCGCCACTTGCAGGGGGTGCCCCCTGCTTGGCGCCGCATTCACACCCGAAGGTGGTAAGACCCAAGGATGGTAATATCTCTTCCTAGGCCCAGGGGAGGGATTATAAATAGGATATAGGGGCAACATGTAAAAGGGACCGGAGTCCCACAACTCAACTACCATTAGCTCACTTGAGCAAAGATCAAGAACAACACACACACACAGGATGTAGGGTGTTATGCTACCGAGCTGCCCGACCCTGTCTAAATCCTTTGTCACACGGTTAGAATCTCACCGCGTGTTACACCCGTAGCTGAATCTTTAAATGGGGTTTCCCACGAATCCCTGCTCGCAGTTCTCACCCACCGTCACCTATGCTCTGAACACTAAATGTAAGGTTTGATAGAATGCTCCGATAGAAGTCGAGTGATTTCTTGTCACTCGCGAGAATATAGGAGTTGAATGTTTTCTACATGCTGCAATCAAAAGGTCATCAGACGGGGCTATGGTACAATGTTCATGTTGATGATTGAGGCCCCGTCTGTTTAGTGAAAAGTACTAAGGCCGCAGTGTGTGGTAGTGGTGGTTAAGCGTTTGAACGTACTAACCACATGCCGAAAATATGGTAATCGGTAAGCTTAAGTACCTGATTCGACCGGCAAGTGGAAAACACCCTCACCCTCCCAACTTTGGTTCCATGTGCGCACATGGTGGGTGCAGAGCTGGGCTCTGTAGTCTCGGATGTTGGCCCTGATCCACAACCCGGGAAGAAAGGGGAAAAGTTGCACGGGTGACTCTAGGAGTAACCACGTGACGTGTGTTTAGGTGTGCCTTGCAAGGTTAAGAAATTTGAGTCGAATCGTCTGTTTCTTGCGGCCATTGAGACTGCTTGACCCTTTTACCACATAGAGTAAGAAGAGGAACAATGATGATGATTAATCTTGTTGAATGCAAATTAAATTCATTCACCATGTATGATATTGGATAGTTGCTTACCTAGAATGGTTAAAAAAAACTAGAACTTGGAGCTAAAATTTGAAAGTAAGGACATACTTGTAGATGCTTTTCTGCAAAACAAACCCCTCAAGCCAAAAGCCTTGCATGTTTAGGAGTCAGTTAAGTATATTCCACTAGTCGGGTAAGCCTTGCTGAGTATTAGTATACTCAGCCTTGCTTGTGGCTTTGTTTTCAGGTGAGACTTTTGAGGATATGATTGCTAGCATGACTTGGCCATGTACGCTTCCTCCTGGTTGGTCGGTGGAATGGGATGCGTCCCCGACCAATGATGATAATGCCGAGTGATGTCTTGTACGGGCTTCATCGAGACATCATGTATCGTTGAGTAGTTTATCGTTTGTTTTCCGCAGCAATGAACTCTGAAGAACTCTGAAGTACTTTGTTTTTACAAATTCAAACTTGGTCTGTAATAAAAAATTTATGTTGAACCTTGTAATCTATGATCTGTGGAATGTTGAAATCTCTGAGCTCACCTTTGTGTGAGTATTTGGTATGTGTTGTTTCGATCGAAGTTACAGTGGTTGCGTTGGGATTTTACCCGACAGACTGTCCAGTTACTCCATTTGAAGTGCGAGTTAGCCTTGATTGCCCTCGCAGTGATGGTTAGCGCACCTGAGCTGGATTAATTCTGGTGGTTCTGGCACAGCTGGTATCAGAGCCAAAATGCATACACCAGAGAGTATGGCAAGCTTTAAAAACTTGTTTTCATAAAATTTGACCACAAAAATCGTGTTTGCAAAATACGTTGGTTCGTTAAGGATGGTACCTAGTTAGTAAAGCTCTAGGGGATTGTGGGAAAGTAACTAGGTGGCTATCTAACTTATGTATATTATCAACTAACTTCCAACACATTACTTTCTGTCAAAACATACTTTTGTGCAGAATCGACCCTTAATTTCTGTAGGACGCACACATCGCTAAGGTAAGAAGGTAAGAATCCTCAGCTAACTGAGAGAGCTTGGCCTTCCCGTCGGTGATGTGAGCCGAACGCTACCCTCAAGCAGTGTCCTACTTGATGTGCTGCCAATATACCAACTATTAGGTTATTGTATTGGGAGTAATGGTTCGGCGCAGGATATGGTGATCGTTGTTCATATCCCCGTCCTAAACGGTACCCCGTGAATACGCTATTTCGATAGCGTATGCTGACGTTGTCCGTATGGCGGGAATTGTATGGATGCTGTCAGCGTCGCAGGAACGGGGGTCCTCCACCCGGAAGGACAAAGGGGAAGTAAAAGGCCGAACGGTCCCCCTCGGCCTCAGAGGCCCAGCCCAAGGTGGCTTCTAGAAGGTAGTGAACTGCAAAGGCGTTTCCTTAGTCGAGAAGGAATTACCCCAGTTAGGGGGTTTTACTGCGCGAGCCCTAGGCAGGCGCGGGGCCCACTATGGCGCGGCTTCCCTGTAAAAACAACATGATTACAGAGAGGCGTGTGATCAGACGGCTCGGTGGCCAGGGCTAGGGGAGCCCTCCCCCGCAGTCGCGTCTCGTCAACCCATCTGTGGACGGTGCAGGCCGAACCCATCGCCTGGGCCCCCGTTGCGTCGGTTGAATTGTGGAGAAGACCCCAAGTCTGGAGATGACCCCGGGAAGGACCCGGGGCAGCTCAAGGGCGCGCCTCGGGGCCCACGTAGGACCCACGGGCGTCCCGGGTGCCGGCCAAGCGATCCCGGCGAGCCCTGGGATGATCCCGAGAGCCGATCAAGCGGGCCCCACAAGGTAAGGACGCGTCAGAATGGCGGCGCCACTTGCAGGGGGTGCCCCCCGCTTGGCGCCGCATTCACACCCGAAGGTGGTAAAACCCAAGGATGGTAAATATCTCTTCCTGGTCCTAGGGGAGGGATTATAAATAGGATATAGGGGCAACATGTAAAAGGGACCGGAGTCCCACGACTCAATTACCATTAGCTCACTTGAGCAAAGATCAAGAACAACAGACACACACAGGACATAGGGTGAGCGGCCCGACCCTGTCTGAATCCTTTGTCACACGGTTGGAATCTCACTACGTGTTGAGTTGAGTTTCAAACATTTTGTTGAAGCTCAGCTGGTTCTTCAGTGTTGAGGAGATGCCATCCATCTTCGCTTGGATAGTCTCCAGGGTCTTGTCGTTGGCGGCAAGCTTCTTTTGGATTGCTTCGTTGGTCTTTGCTTGGCTTAAGACATGATCCTTCAAGGAAGGTTGGTTAGGATTAAACGAATTTGAGTTACCATTACCTCCTTGTTAGTAGTGGCGCGATTGGTTCCACCCCTGACCTCCTTGTGGACGAAATCCATTGTTGTTATTCATAAACATGACTTCCTCTTGGGTCTAGGGGTAGTCGGTCCCTGAATGTCTGACATTCCCATAGACCTCACAAGTCATACGAGAGTCTAAGGCTTGAAGTACCTGAGTTGGATCCTTTTCTTGGGGGCGTTCATCAATCTTCTTGATGAGGAGGTTGAGCTTAGCGGCGATCATGTCCGTCTCCTTGACGGAGTGCATGCCCCGCTGGCGAAGTTGGAGACGTTCGTCGTTCCACCCTTGGTTGGACACCATCTTCTCGATCAATGTTTTGGCCCTGTCAATGGTCAGCGAGAAGAAAGCACCACCTGCAGCAGCGTCGATATGATCATGGGCTGTTGGAGTCAGCCCGTTGTAGAAGTTCTGTAGAATGAGCCAAGCATCCATCCCATGGTGAGGACACGCTTGGATGTACTCCTGAAGCCACTCCCAAGCTTCAGTTATTGACTCATTTGACACCTGCTGAAAACTGGAAATCCTTCCCGAAGAGCATTGGTTTTACCCAACGGGAAGAACTTCGTGAGGAATGCCTTGGCACACTCATCCCAAGTAGTGACTGCACTTCTGTTGGTGTAGAACCACTGCTTCGCCTTCCCTAGAAGAGAAAACGGAAATCGACGGAGTTGGATTGCATCCTTTTGTGACTCCCTTGATAACGAAAGTGTTGCACAGTTCCAGGAACTGTTGGAGATGTGCATTGGCATCCTCATTGGCCTTGCCACAGAATGAGCTGGCCTGCACCATCATGATTAGACCTGTCTTGATCTCGAAATTCTCAGCCTCAGCATTAACATTTGGCCCGATTGGGACATTGTCGGCCGAAGGAGCTGAGTAATCATGGAGAGTCTTCTGAGCCATAGGCTTGGAAGTTTATTGTGCGATATTGACCGTTTCGCCTGTCGAGAGAGTAATCTGAGGAGGAGCAACGCGAGGGCGAACCCTTCTCAGAAGTGACTCCAGATTCTGAGTGAAATTTTGTGGCAGATCAAAACCAGTCATACACTACCCTGTCTTCACACAAAAGAGAGAAGACAAAGCCAAGTTAGCCTGTTTAGACAATTGAATACCATTTTAGAGTTTCATCAACCACTTGATCTATCCTTTTAACTAGTGCCTTCCCCAGCAACGGCGCCAAAAAAGCTTGTTGGCGTTTCGTGGCGTCATTACTAGGATAGGTGTTTCCCAACAATGGCGCCAGAAATACCTTTGGGTATTTCTTACGTTACAGAAGGATTCGCAAGCGCACGGAATAACGTTGTAGCATTTTACCCGTGAGTACGGGGTCGTATTTATATTTCCGCATGGAAGGCGGTGGTTATTGGAATAAGTTAGTGTGTTGATTAGTTCTAACATGGATATTCTATTGAATAAATAGGGGTAAGATAATATATGGTAAAGAGGTAGTGTCACACACAAGTTACTCAAGTTCTATCTCTATGCAAAGCTTACAGGAAGGGAGAAAGGAAGAAGAAAGCTAATCTAAGGACTTATGTGCTCCTAACTAAGCATACAATCTATACTAGGCACTCACATACATACACATGATTAGGAACGGGCTCTAGGCTCCCAGGAATCACAGGGAGACCGCACAAGATATGGCTAGGTGGCCACTAGATCTTCACGGCTATTTTATGCACCTCCTACAGCTACTACACGAACGGGGAGGGTTACACTGGACGGACAGGGCTGTCACCACCTGCCGCCTACCTCATCTAACCATGGTTTAGAGCCGCATCCAGCAACACTGATTAGCCCAGACACCACGTCTACACTAATAAGCGATACTCTAGTGCCTCGCACGGAGCCCCCACCCTTCGGATGGACAGACATCACACTAGAGCAAACAAGCGAATACTGGAACCAATGTCGTAGCCTAAATGTCTTACCACGTCTAGTGATGCAAGATATAAGTCCTAGATATAAACTAAGCATAGCACACACATCTGAATACACAGAACATATACTATACGAGTACACTAAACTAGAAGATAACTCTATTAAGGAATTTCGTATATTACAAAGGAGAGGAAGACTAAACCCATACCTAATACTCCTAGGCAAGACACGGGAACCGAAGAAGAGCTACTTCACCTAAACTCCAATATCCTAAAGACTAAGCAACAGATAAACTTGAGAGAGGTTTCAACTTGTGGTGTGTCTCTATTGTTAGCACCCCCCTTCATATTTATAGAAGTGAGTGAGGGGGGTGTGCAGCAGCTCCTCGGCGCCCAAATGCTTGAAGCCTTGCCAAACCGATGTTAGGAGCCAATGGGGAAGCGCCAAGTTCAAGGGAGGTAAGTCGGTGCCTCCCTGGTTGGTCGGCCGACCTACATGGGTCGGCCCACCTGGGCTTGGCCCAGATCGAGCCCAACTTGCTCTCGGTGGCTGCCATGTGGGTCCTAGTCACTCCTGTGCGTGAGTGGATGCTGTCCTAAGTCGGTTGCATGCTTTGGTGGGCCCTTCAATCCATGGGAGTCCAAATGGCGTGCTCTGATTGGTCGACGTCACTTACCTTGGATTGAGGTGCTTGTTTAACACTTGAATTTTGCTCAATTTCCCTACATTGCAAATTCTCCAAGGGGAATGTGGAAACAACATTATTCTAGATAAATATGCAAGTTAAGTATGCTAGTCATCTCAATTTTCTGATCAAATTGACGCTCGAAATTGGTCCGAAGCGAGCGTCAACAGTTACACCCCTAGCCGAATCTCTAAACTGGGGTTCCCATGAATTCCTGCTCGCGGTTCTTACCCACCGTCACCTATGCTCTGAACACTAAATGTAAGGTTCGATAGAATGCTATGCTAATAGGACTCCGGTAGAAGTCGAGTGATTTCCAGTCACTTGTGAGAATATAGGAGTTGAATGTTTTCTACATGCTGCAATCATAAGATCGACGGACGGGGCTATGGTACGATGTTCATGTTGATGATTGAGGCCCAGTCTGTTTAGTGAAAAATACTAAGGCCGCAGTGTGTGGTAGTGGTGGTTAAGCGTTTGAACGTACAAACCACATGCCGAGAATGTGGTAATCGGTAAGCTTAAGTACCTGATTGTACCGGTAAGTGGAGAATACCCTCACCCTCCCAACTTCGGTTCCATGCGCGCACATGGTGGATGTAGAGCTGGGCTCTGTAGTCTCGGATGGTGGCCCTGATCCACAACCCGGGAAGAAAGGGGAAAAGTTTCACGTGTGACTCTGGGAGTAACCACGTGACGTGTGTTTACGTGTGCCTTGCAAGGTTAAGAAATTTGATTCGAATTGTCCGTTTCTCACGGCCATTGAGACTGCTTGACCTGATGTGAACCCGCTAGGGTTTTGTCCCGATCTTTCGATGAGAGGCGGGGGATAACTCGATTTGAGATGGAGGCGACGTTCACGGCCCGACTACAGCCTTCCAAGGACGCTGCGCCTTAGCAACCGATACACCACCTCCAATGGCTGCCGCGATCTTGTGGAGCGCGACACCCGGCCACTAGGGCACCTATCCTGCAAGCAATCGAAGAACCAGCAAGAACAAGTAGAACAAGCAACTCAATTGCAAATATGGAGATAATAACCAATCTGGAATCAACAAGGTGGGGTTCCGAATCGAGTAGAACGGATGGTCTAGTCGACACACGCGTCTACAAGGAAGTAGCAATGGCTAAACTTTCAACAAAACAACCCCCCCCCCCCAATCTGTTCATGGCGGCTCTAACCCTTATTAATACCTAGGAGGACGACCAAGAGGGTGTTTGAGTCGCACTCCAACCCTAGGACGTGTCCCTAATGGACCCGACTTGATACAAAGCCCATCGGGCCATATTAAGATGTCGCAGCACCTTTAGACAGAAAACCAGTCGGTAGTATTTTGGTCATTGCGGACGAATCAGGAGAGATATGGACTTGAGTCCGGATCCATATGAAACTAGACTTCATAAGCTTTCCACGAAGTACTTGAACGTCCCTATCCGAGTCCGTATGCGACCGTGGTGTCCGTCAAGTTGGTGCTGTTCTGCAGTCCGAATCCAGCCTCCAAAACGTGTTGGACATGGACTCTTTCTTTCCTTGCACCAAAGGTGACGTGGTGGCCTGATGGAGAACATTGGGAAGACTTAGGCTTGGTCCCCAATCAACTTCTTTGGTCCTCCATACCTTCCATGTGTGTTTATTACATGTGGGTGTATCCATTCTGGTGATGTCCACATCATGACCCTTTTACCACATAGAGTAAGAAGAGGAACAATGATGATGATTAATCTTGTTGAATGCAAATTAAATTCATTCACCATGTATGATATTCCATAGTTGTTTACCTAGAATTGTTAAGAAAACTAGAACTTGGAGCTAAAATTTGAATGGAAGGACCCACTTGTAGATGCTTTTCTGCAAAACAAACCCCTCAAGCCAAAAGCCTTGCATGTCTAGGAGTCGGCTAAGTATATTCCACTAGTCGAGTAAGCCTTGCAGAGTATTAGTATAATCAGCCTTGCTTGTGGCTTTGTTTTCAGGTGAGACTTTTGAGGATATGATTGCTAGTTTGACTTGGCCACGTACGCTTCCTCCTGGTTGGTCGGTGGAATGGGATGCGTCCCCGACCAATGATGATAATGCCGAGTGATGTCTTGTACGGGCTTCATCGAGATATCATGCATCATCGAGTACTTTATCATTTGTTTTCCGTTGCAATGAACTCTGAAGAACTCTTTTACTTTTGAACTCTGAAGTACTTTGTTTTTACGAATTCGAACTTGGTCTGTAATAATAAATTTATGTTGAACTTTGTAATGTAAAATTTGTGGAATGTTGTAATCTCTAGGCTCACCTTTGTGTGAGTATTTTTTATGTGTTGTTTCAATTGATGTTCCAGTGGTTGCATCGGGGTTTTACCCGACAGACTGTCCAGCTACTCCGTTTGAAGTGCGAGTTAGCCTTGATTGCCCTCACAGTGATGGTTAACGCACTTAAGCCGGATTAATTCGGGTGGTTCTGCCACAGCTGGTATTAGAGCCGAAATGCATTGGTTCGTTATGGATGGTACCTAGTTCGTAAAGCCCTAGGGGATTGTGGGAAAGTAACTAGGTGGCTATCTAACTTATATATATTATCAACTGACTTCCAACACATTACTTTCTGTCAAAACTTACTTTTGTGCACGATCGACCCTTAATTTCTGTAACGACGCACTCATCACTAAGGTAAGAAGGTAAGAATCCTTAGCCAACTGAGAGAGCTTGGCCTTCCCGTCGGTGATGTGAGCCGAACGCTTCCCTCAAGCAGTGTCCTACTTGATGTGATGCCAATATACCAACTATTAGTTGATTATATTGGGAGTAATGGTTCGACACAGGATATGGCGATGATTGTTCATATCCCTGTCCCAGACAGTACCCCTGTGAATATGCTATCTCGGTAGCATATGCTAACGTTGTCCGTACGACAGGAATTGTACGGATACTATCAGCATCGCGGGAACGGGGATCCCCCACCCCGTATGATGAGGACACCAACACCAACGATACATCCACTCCGACACAAGTACCTATTGCTGGTCCTATTACTCGTGCTCGTGCGCATCAACTTAATCATCAGGTGAGTTCAAATCTAAGCTCAGGTGCATCATGTTTAGACCATGGAGACCCGTGTACTCTTATTTTGCTTAGGAACCAAGGAGGCGGCCGAAAGGGAAACGGATTCGCGCAAGCTGGATTCGGACTGCAGAACAGTACCAACTTGTGACGGACACCACGGTCGCATATGAACTCGGATTGGGGCGTTCAAGTACTTCGTGGAAAGCTTATGAAGTCTTCTTTCAAACGGATCCGGCCTCATAGCCATATCTATTACGAGTCGGCCGCAATCGTTAAATTAATACAGAGTCCTTTTCTGCCCATGGTGCTGCGTCACCCTGTTTTGGTCCAATGGGCCGTGTATCAAGTTGAGTCCATTACGGACGCGTCCTAGGGTTGGAGTACGACCCCAACACCCCTGTGGTCGTCCTCCCACGTACTTATACCCCTTAGCCGCCGCCAAGGATGCTTGGGTTTTGTTTAGATCAAGTTTAGCCTTCGCTACTTGCTTGCAAGCGCGCGTGCTGGATCAGCCGCCCGTCTTCTTGTCTTTGGAACCCCACCATTATTGAGATTGCGTGTGAAACCTTCATTTATATCTAGTAAATTCAGTACTTGTCATACTTGTTCTTGCTAGTTCTTCGATTGCTTGCAGGACGAGTGCCCTAGTGGCCGGGTGCCGCGCTCCACAAGATCGCGACAGCCATTGGAGGGGGTGTATCGGTTGCTAAGGCGCAGCTTGGAAGGCTGTAGTCGGGCCGTGAACGTCGCCTCCATCGACCAATCGAGTTATCCACGCCTCTCATCGAAAGATCGGGAATCAAACCCTAGCGGGTCGCCATTAGTTGGTAATCAGAGCAAGGTTTATCGGTGAGAGACTTCTAATTCTTCGCTGTTTTATTTTTCCTATAGTCCAGAAAAGCCAAAAAAAAATAGTAGATTAGTTTACCTTCAGTCCTATAAACTCGTTTGAGCCTTTGCTAGCACTGCTTAGTTAGGGCTTGTTGAATTTTCGGTTGCATCGGTTGCGTCGAGTTGCTGGTCTTAGTTTTAGTCCTTTAGAGTTTCGAGTTCTTGTCACGTTCTAGTCACAACCGTGCACTACCATACATACTCCGTGTTGGTGGAATCCGAGTCCATATTCGTGTTCAAGTCCGAGTTAGATTCTATGTTGGTTTGTGACCGAATCGCACGCGGTGCTGTGATTCGAGTAGGGATCGATTTCCTAGTCCCAATTGGTTATTGTGCCGTGTTATAAAATTCCATTGCTTTTCGCACTTGTACTGCATATTTTGTAACGCTCCAGAAAGGCAGAAGTAGTCTCGGCTTACTCAAACCACAACTTTTCACGAATACATATAGCCTCGGCTTACTCCAGAGAGAGAGAGAGAGAGAAAAGTTTGTGTGCTGTGTGGCTCTTTTGAAGTCTTTTAGGTTATATAATCAGTTTTGAGGATCCCCTGAAAAAAAAAGAGAAAAAAGAGAAAAAAAAAAGAAGGAAAAAAAAAGAAAGGAAAAAAAAAGAAAAAAAAAAGAAGAAGAAGAAAAAGAGGGGAAGAAAAAGGGGCTGTTCTTTGTGCATCTTTTTTGTTCTTCGGTGGTGTCTCGTGACTTCATTTGTGTCCAGGCTCGCGTCTCTAGCACGGTCTAGGCTCGGACCAGCATAGTACCGCCGTTGAACGATTTTTCAGCTTGCTTTTGTAACTAACGTGGTGCTAGTTCATCCTTGCTTCAGCCCACCTATAGCTCCACATATCCGACTACAGCTTGACAGGTCCTGTTGTTGCGGCACCGATACACTTCATCCCACGGTTGCAGACTTGTTGGTTGCCGTCCCCTCCTGTTGAGCAAGGTAAGAATTGGTAAGAGCTTGTGTAACAGGTTGAGTGTGAGCACCTTGCAGTAGCTACATCCCATTAGTTGTAGGATCTTATTTCTTCACCTATTTTCGTGTTTCCTTTGTTCATCTAACCATGACAGGATCAGAGGGTGATGGGAGTTTAGGTCACTCTCCTCGTACAAAGGGAATCATACAACATTTTGAAAATAAGATGAGGAGGCATGTAGATGGGCTTGCTGAAGATATGCTGGTGTCAAATGATAAGATTGGGCAGTTGGAGGCCACGCAGCTTGCCACCAACACCAAGCTTACAAGGCTGGAGACGTCGGTCGCTCATATTGACCAAAGCCTTGCTGCTCTTTTGAGGCGTTTTGATGAGATGCATGCCAGAACTGCAAATGGGCATGAGGGAGAAAACAAGAAGGATGAGCGTTTCGAGGATAATTGGGATGATTATGTCGCTGATACTGAACTAGATGACCAAGATGCTCCTAGTCGCCGACGACTGCGAACTAATCGGAGAGGTATGGGTGGACATCGACGACGTGAGGTACATAATAATGATGATGCTTTCAGTAAAATAAAATTTAAGATACCTTCTTTTGATGGAAAATACGATCCTGATGCATACATTACTTGGGAAATTGCTGTTGATCAAAAGTTTGCATGTCATGAATTTCCAGAGAATATACGTGTTAGGGCTGCTACTAGTGAATTTACTGATTTTGCCTCTGTTTGGTGGATAGAACATGCTAAGAAAAATCCTAATAATATTCCACAAACCTGGGATGCCTTGAAACGGGTCATGCGGGCTAGATTTGTTCCTTCTTACTATGCGCGTGATCTGTTACATAGATTGCAACAATTGAGACAGGGTAATAAAAGTGTAGAAGAATACTATCAGGAATTACAAATGGGTGTGTTGCGTTGTAATTTAGTGGAGGATGAGGAACCTGCTATGGCTAGATTTTTAGGAGGTTTGAATCGAGAAATTCAGGACATTCTTGCTTATAAAGATTATACTAACGTAACCCGTTTGTTCCATCTTGCTTGTAAAGCTGAAAGGGAAGTGCTGGGACGACGTGCTAGTACAAGAACTAATATTTCTGCAGGAAAACCTTCATCATGGCAGCCGCGCACATCTACCTCATTGACCGGACGAGCTCCTGCACCTTCTACATTCCCGAGTCGGTCGACAATACCCGCTCCATCCAACGATAAGACACGTGCTCCCCCGACAAATTCAGCAACCACGACTGTCCAGAAACCAGCCACGAGTGCATCTTCGGTTGCCTCCACGGGAAGGACAAGAGATATTCAGTGCCATCGATGCAAGGGCTTTGGCCACGTGCAACGTGACTGCCCTAACAAGCGCATTTTGGTGGTCAAAGGAGATGGTGGGTATTCCTCTGCTAGTGATTTTGATGAAGATACACTTGCTTTGCTTGCTGCTGACCATGCAGGTACTAAGGAACAACCAGAAGAGCAGATTGGTGCAGAGGATGCAGATCATTATGAGAGCCTCATTGTGCAGCGTGTACTTAGTGCACAAATGGAAAAGGCGGAGCAAAATCAACGGCATACACTATTCCAAACAAAGTGTGTTATTAAAGAGCGTTCATGCCGTTTGATAATTGATGGAGGTAGCTGCAACAACTTGGCTAGCAGCGATATGGTCGAGAAGCTTGCACTTACAACAAAACCGCACCCACATCCATATCACATTCGGTGGCTCAACAATAGTGGTAAGGTCAAGGTAACGAGATTGGTACGAATTAATTTCGCTATTGCTTCATATCATGATGTTGTTGAATGCGATGTTGTGCCTATGGAAGCTTGTCATATTCTGCTAGGTAGACCATGGCAATTTGATACCGATAGCATGCATCATGGTAGATCAAATCAATATTCTCTTATACATCATGATAAGAAAATCGTTTTGCTTCCTATGTCACCTGAATCTATTGTGCGTGATGATGTTGCTAAAGCTAAGAGAACTAAAGCTGAGATCGATAAGAATGCCAAATCTGTTAGTAGCAGGGAAGATGAGATAAGATTGAAAGGACATTGCTTGCTTGCTACTAAGTCTGATATTAATGAATTGATTGCTTCCACTTCTGTTGCCTATGCTTTGGTGTGCAAGAATGCTTTGATTTCAGTTCACGATATGCAGCATTCTTTGCCCCCGGCTGTTGCTAACCTTTTGCAGGAGTATTCTGATGTGTTTCCAAGTGAGATACCAGCGGGGCTGCCACCAATACGAGGGATTGAGCACCAAATTGACCTTATTCCTGGTGCATCATTGCCAAACCGTGCGCCATACAGGACAAATCCGGAAGAAACTAAGGAAATTCAGCGACAAGTGCAAGAACTACTCGACAAAGGTTATGTGCGTGAGTCTCTTAGTCCTTGTGCTGTTCCAGTTATTTTAGTGCCTAAAAAGGATGGAACATGGCGTATGTGTGTTGATTGTAGGGCTATTAATAATATTACAATTCGATATCGACACCCTATCCCTCGTTTGGATGATATGCTTGATGAATTGAGTGGTGCTATTGTGTTTTCCAAAGTTGATTTGCGTAGTGGGTACCACCAGATTCGTATGAAATTGGGAGATGAATGGAAAACTGCTTTCAAAACTAAGTTCGGGTTATATGAGTGGTTAGTCATGCCTTTTGGGTTAACTAATGCACCGAGTACTTTCATGAGATTAATGAATGAGGTTCTGCGTGCTTTCATTGGGAAATTTGTTGTTGTCTACTTTGATGATATATTGATTTACAGCAAATCTTTCGATGAACATCTTGATCACTTACGTGCTGTTTTTAATGCTTTACGAGATGCACGTTTATTTGGTAACCTTGAGAAGTGCACCTTTTGCACCGATCGAGTGTCTTTTCTTGGCTATGTCGTGACTCCACAGGGAATCGAGGTTGATCAAGCCAAGGTGGAAGCTATACATGGATGGCCTATACCGAAGACTATCACGCAAGTGCGGAGTTTCCTAGGACTTGCTGGTTTCTATCGTCGTTTTGTGAAGGACTTCAGCACCATTGCCGCGCCTTTGAATGAGCTTACAAAGAAGGGAGTGCCTTTTAGTTGGGGTAAAACACAAGAGAACTCCTTCAACACGCTGAAAGATAAGTTGACACATGCACCTCTCCTCCAACTCCCTGATTTTAATAAAACCTTTGAGCTTGAATGTGATGCTAGTGGCATTGGTTTGGGTGGTGTTTTGTTACAAGAAGGCAAACCTATTGCTTATTTCAGTGAAAAATTGAGCGGGCCTGTTCTGAATTATTCTACTTATGATAAGGAATTGTATGCTCTTGTTCGCACATTAGAAACATGGCAGCATTATCTATGGCCCAAAGAGTTTGTTATTCATTCAGATCATGAATCTTTAAAACATATTCGTAGTCAAGGAAAATTGAACCGTAGACATGCTAAGTGGGTTGAATTTATTGAATCTTTTCCTTATATTATTAAGCACAAGAAAGGGAAAGAGAATATAATTGCTGACGCATTGTCTAGGAGATACACCTTGTTGAACCAACTTGATTACAAAATATTTGGATTGGAAACGATTAAAGATCAATATGTTAATGATGCTGATTTTAAAGATGTGTTGCTGCATTGTAAAGAGGGGAAGGGATGGAACAAATTCATCGTTAGTGATGGGTTTGTCTTTAGAGCTAACAAACTATGCATTCCAGCTAGCTCCGTTCGCTTGTTATTGTTGCAGGAAGCGCATCGAGGTGGCTTAATGGGGCATTTTGGAGCAAAGAAAACGGAAGATATACTTGCTGGTCATTTCTTTTGGCCAAAGATGAGAAGAGATGTGGAGAGATTTGTTGCTCGCTGCACGACATGTCAAAAGGCTAAATCACGATTGAATCCACATGGTTTGTATTTGCCTCTACCTGTTCCTAGTGCTCCTTGGGAAGATATTTCTATGGATTTTGTGTTAGGATTGCCTAGGACTTGGAAGGGACGTGATAGTGTGTTTGTGGTTGTTGATAGATTTTCTAAGATGGCCCATTTCATACCATGTCATAAAACTGATGATGCTTCTCACATTGCTGATTTGTTCTTTCGGGAAATTGTTCGTTTGCATGGTGTGCCCAACACAATTGTTTCTGATCGTGATGCTAAATTTCTTAGTTATTTTTGGAAGACTTTATGGGCTAAATTGGGAACTAAATTGTTGTTTTCTACTACATGTCATCCGCAAACTGATGGTCAAACTGAAGTGGTTAATAGGACTTTGTCTACTATGTTAAGGGCTGTTTTAAAGAAGAACATTAAGATGTGGGAAGATTGTTTGCCTCATATTGAATTCGCTTATAATCGATCGCTGCATTCTACTACAAAGATGTGCCCATTTCAGATTGTATATGGTTTCTTGCCTCGTGCTCCTATTGATTTAATGCCTTTGCCATTTTCTGAAAAAACGAATTTTGATGCTACTAAGCGTGCCGAATTGATGTTAAAACTGCATGAAACAACTAAAGAAAACATAGAGCGCATGAATGCTAAATACAAGATTGCTGGTGATAAAGGTAGGAAGGAAATAAAGTTTGAACCTGGAGATTTAGTTTGGCTGCATTTGAGAAAGGAAAGGTTTCCTGAATTGAGAAAATCTAAATTGCTACCTCGGGCTGATGGACCATTTAAAGTGCTAGAGAAAGTCAATGATAATGCATATAAGCTCGATCTGCCTGCGGATTTTGGGGTTAGTCCCACATTTAACATTGCAGATTTGAAGCCATATTTGGGAGAGGAAGATGAGCTTGAGTCGAGGACGACTCAAATGCAAGAAGGGGAGGATGATGAGGACACCAACACCAACGATACATCCACTCCGACACAAGTACCTATTGCTGGTCCTATTACTCGTGCTCGTGCGCATCAACTTAATCATCAGGTGAGTTCAAATCTAAGCTCAGGTGCATCATGTTTAGACCATGGAGACCCGTGTACTCTTATTTTGCTTAGGAACCAAGGAGGCGGCCGAAAGGGAAACGGATTCGCGCAAGCTGGATTCGGACTGCAGAACAGTACCAACTTGTGACGGACACCACGGTCGCATATGAACTCGGATTGGGGCGTTCAAGTACTTCGTGGAAAGCTTATGAAGTCTTCTTTCAAACGGATCCGGCCTCATAGCCATATCTATTACGAGTCGGCCGCAATCGTTAAATTAATACAGAGTCCTTTTCTGCCCATGGTGCTGCGTCACCCTGTTTTGGTCCAATGGGCCGTGTATCAAGTTGAGTCCATTACGGACGCGTCCTAGGGTTGGAGTACGACCCCAACACCCCTGTGGTCGTCCTCCCACGTACTTATACCCCTTAGCCGCCGCCAAGGATGCTTGGGTTTTGTTTAGATCAAGTTTAGCCTTCGCTACTTGCTTGCAAGCGCGCGTGCTGGATCAGCCGCCCGTCTTCTTGTCTTTGGAACCCCACCATTATTGAGATTGCGTGTGAAACCTTCATTTATATCTAGTAAATTCAGTACTTGTCATACTTGTTCTTGCTAGTTCTTCGATTGCTTGCAGGACGAGTGCCCTAGTGGCCGGGTGCCGCGCTCCACAAGATCGCGACAGCCATTGGAGGGGGTGTATCGGTTGCTAAGGCGCAGCTTGGAAGGCTGTAGTCGGGCCGTGAACGTCGCCTCCATCGACCAATCGAGTTATCCACGCCTCTCATCGAAAGATCGGGAATCAAACCCTAGCGGGTCGCCATTACCGTAGGACAAATGGGAAGTTACAGGCCAAAAGGTCCACCTCGACCTCAGAGGCCCAGCCCAAGACGGCTTCTAGAAGGTGGTGAACTACAAAGGGGGCCCGAGCGACCCCACCCGCCAGCGCGTTTCCTTAGTCGAGAAGGAATTACCTCAGGCAGGGGGTTTTACTGTGCCAGCCCTGGCAGGAGCCAGGCCCACCACGGCGCGGCTTCCCCGTAAAAATAGTATGATTACGATGAGGCGTGTGATTAGATGGCTCGGCAGCCAGGGCTAGGGGAGCCCTCCCCCGTAGTCGTGTCTAGTCAACCCAGCGGTGGACGACGCAGGCGGGACCCATCGCATGGGCCGCCCTTCGCGTCGGCTGAATCACGGAGAAGACCCCAAGGTCAGGAGATGACCCCGGGAAGGACCCGGGGCAGCTCAAGGGCGCGCCTCGAGGCCCACATAGGACCCACGGGCGTCCCTGGCGTCAGCCAAGCGATCCCGGGGAGCCCTGGGAAGACCCCGGAGCAAACCGAGCTGGCCGCACTGGGTAAGGACGCGTCAGAAGGACGTCGCCACTTTCAGGGTTCGCCCCCCCACCTGGCGCCGCATTCACACCCGAAGGTGGTAAAACACAAGGATGGTAAATATCTCTTCCTGGGCCTAGGGGAGGGATTATAAATAGGACATAGGGGCAACAAGTAAAAGGGACCGGAGTCCCACAACTCAACTACCATTAGCTCACTTGAGCAAAGATCAAGAACAACACACACACAGGACGTAGGGTGTTACGCTCCCGAGCGGCTCGAACCTGTCTAAATCCTTTGTCACACGGTTGGAATCTCAATGCGTGTTACACCCCTGGCCGAATCTCTAAACGGGGGTTCCCATGAATCCCTGCTCGCGGATCTCACCCACCATCACCTATGCTCTGAACACTAAAAGTAAGGTTCGATAGAATGCTATGCTAATAGGACTCCGGTAGAAGTCGAGTGATTTCCTGTCACTCACGAAAATATAGGAGTTGAATGTTTTCTACATGCTGCAATCATAAGGTCGACGGACAGGGCTATAGTACGATGTTCATGTTGATGATTGAGGCCCCATCTGTTTAGTGAAAAATAATAATTCCGCAGTGTGTGGTAGTGGTGGTTAATCATTTGAACGTACTAACCACATATTTAGAATATGGTAATCGGTAAGCTTAAGTACCTGATTGGACCGGCAAGTGGACAACACCTTAACCCTCCCAACTTCGGTTCCATGCGCGCACATGGTGGGTGCAGAGCTGGGCTCTATAGTCTCGGATGGTGGCCCTAATCCACAACTCGGGAAGAAACGGGAAAAGTTGCACGTTTGACTCTGGGAGTAACCACGTGATGTGTGTTTAGGTCTGCCTTGCAAGGTTCAGAAATTCGATTCGAATCGTCTGTTTCTCGATGCCATTGAGACTGCTTGACCCTTTTACAACATAGAGTAAGAAGAGGAACAATGATGATGATTAATCTTGTTGAATGCCAATTAAATTCATTCACTATGTATGATATTGGATAGCTGCTTACCTAGAATGGTTAAGAAAACTAGAGCTTGGAGATAAAATTGGAAAGTATGGACCTACATGTAGATGTTTTTCCGCAAAACAAACCCCTCAAGCCAAAAGCCTTGCATGTCTAGGAGTCGGCTAAGTATATTCCACTAGTCAGGTAAGCCTTGCTGAGTATTACTATACTCAGCCTTGCTTGTGGCTTTGTTTTTTGGTGAGACTTTTGAGGATATGATTGCTAGCTTGACTTGGCCATGTATGCTTCCTCCTGGTTGGTCGGTGGAATAGGATGCGTCCCCGACCAATGATGATAATGCCAAGTGATGTCTTGTACGGGCTTCATCGAGACATCATGTATAGTCAAGTAGTTTCTCGTTTGTTTTCCGCTGCAATGAACTCTGAAGAACTCGTTTACTTTTGATCTATGAAGCACTTTGTTTTTACAAATTCAAAATTGGTCTGTAATAATAAATTTATGTTGAACCTTGTAATATCAAATTTGTGGAATGCTGTAATCTCTGGGCTGACCTTCATGTGAGTATTTTGTCCGTGTTGTTTCGATCGAAGTTCGAGTGGTTGCATCAAGATTTTACCCGACAGACTGTCCATTTACTCCGTTTGAAGTGCGAGTTAGCCTTGATTGCCATCGGGTTAATGGTTAGCGCACTTGAGCCGGATTAATTTGGGTGGTTCTGCCACAACTGGTATCAAAGCCGAAATGCATACACCAGAGAGTATGACATGCTTTAAAAACTTGTTTTCATAAAATTTGACCACAAAAATCGTGTTTGCAAAATACGTTGGTTCGTTAAGGATGGTACCTAGTTCGTAAAGCCCTAGGGGATTGTGGGAAAGTAACTAGGTGGCTATCTAACTTATGTATATTATCAACTGACTTCCAGCACATTACATTCTATCAAAACTTACTTTTGTGCACAATCGACCCTTAATTTCTATAACGACGCACTCATCGCTAAGATAAGAAGGTAAGAATCCTTAGCCAATTGAAAGAGCTTGGCCTTCCCATCGGTGATGCGAGCCGAACGCTACCCTCAAGCAGTCTCCTATGCCAATATACCAGCTATTAGTTGATTATATTGGGAGTAATGGTTCGGCGCAGGATATAGTGATCACTGTTCATATCCCCATCCCAGACGGTACCCTCGTGATGAGGACATCAACACCAACGATACATCCACTCCGACACAAGTACCTATTGCTGGTCCTATTACTCGTACTCGTGCGCATCAACTTAATCATCAGGTGAGTTCAAATCTAAGCTCATGTACATCATGTTTAGACCATGGAGACCCGTGTACTCTTGTTTTGCTTAGGAACCAAGGAGGCGACCGAAAGAGAAACGGATTCGCGCAGGCTGGATTCGGACTGCAGAACAGTACCAACTTGTGACGGACACCACGGTCGCATATGAACTCAGATTGGGGCGTTCAAGTACTTCGTGGAAATCTTATGAAGTCTTCTTTCAAACGGATCCGGCCTCATATCCATATCTGTTACGAGTCGGCCGCAATCGTAAAATTAATACAGAGTCCTTTTCTGCACATGGTGCTGCGTCACCCTGTTTTGGCCCAATGAGCCGTGTATCAAGTTGAGTCCATTACGGACGCGTCCTAGGGTTGGAGTACGACCCCAGCACCCCTGTGGTCGTCCTCCCACGTACTTATACCCCTTAGCCACCACCAAGGATGTTTGGGTTTTGTTTAGATCAAGTTTAGCCTTCGCTACTTGCTTGCAAGCGCGCGTGCTGGATCAGCCGCCCGTCTTCTTGTCTTCGGAACCCCACCATTATTGAGATTGCGTGTGAAACCTTCATTTACATCTAGTAAATTCAGTACTTGTCATACTTGTTCTTGCTAATTCTTCGATTGCTTGCAGGACGAGTGCCCTAGTGGCCGGGTGCCGCGCTCCACAAGATCGCGACAGCCATTGGAGGGGGTGTATCGGTTGCTAAGGCGCAGCTTGGAAGGCTGTAGTCGGGCCGTGAACATCGCCTCCATCGACCAATCGAGTTATCCACGCCTCTCATCGAAAGATCGGGAATCAAACCCTAGCGGGTCGCCATTAGTTGGTAATCAGAGCAAGGTTTATCGGTGAGAGACTTCTAATTCTTCGCTGTTTTATTTTTCCTATAGTCCAGAAAAGCCAAAAAAAATAGTAGATTAGTTTACCTTCAATCCTATAAACTCGTTTGAGCCTTTGCTAGCACTGCTTAGTTAGGGCTTGTTGAATTTTCGGTTGCATCGGTTGCGTCGAGTTGCTGGTCTTAGTTTTAGTCCTTTAGAGTTTCGAGTTCTTGTCACGTTCTAGTCACAACCGTGCGCTACCATACATACTCCGTGTTGGCGGAATCCGAGTCCATATTCGTGTTCAAGTCCGAGTTAGATTCTGTGTTGGTTTGTGACCGAATCGCACGCAGTGCTGTGATTCGAGTAGGGATCGGTTTCCTAGTTCGAATTGGTTATTGCGCCGTGTTATAAAATTCCATTGTTATTCGCAATTGTACTGCATATTTTGTAGCGCTCCAGAAAGGCAGAAGTAGTCTCGGCTTACTCAAACCACAACTTTGCACGAATACATATAGTCTCGGCTTACTCCAGAGAGAGAGAGAGAGAGAGAATACCCCTACCCTTTCGGGAAAAGTTTGTGTGCTGTGTGGCTCTTTTGAAGTCTTTTAGGTTATATAATCAGTTTTGAGGATCCTCTGAAAAAAAACAAAAAAAGAAAAAAAAAGGAAAAATAAAGAAAGAGAAAAGAAAAAAAAAGAAGAAGAAGAAAAAGAAGGGAAGAAAAAGGGGCTGTTCTTTGTGCATCTTTTTTGTTCTTCGGTGGTGTCTCGTGACTTCATTTGTGTCCAGGCTCGCGTCTCTAGCACGGTCTAGGCTAGGACCAGCATAGTACCGCCGTTGAACGATTTTTCAGCTTGCTTTTGTAACTAATGTGGTGCTAGTTCATCCTTGCTTCAGCCCACCTATAGCTCCACATATTCGACTACAGCTTGACAGGTCCTGTTGTTGCGGCACCGATACACTTCATCCCACGGTTGCAGACTTGTTGGTTGCCGTCCCCTCCTGTTGAGCAAGGTAAGAATTGGTAAGAGCTTGTGTAACAGGTTGAGTGTGAGCGCCTTGCAGTAGCTACATCCCATTAGTTGTAGGATCTTATTTCTTCACCTATTTTCGTGTTTCCTTTGTTCATCTAACCATGACAGGATCAGAGGGTGATGGGAGTTTAGGTCACTCTCCTCGTACAAAGGGAATCATACAATATTTTGAAAATAAGATGAGGAGGCATGTAGATGGGCTTGCTGAAGATATGCTGGTGTCAAATGATAAGATTGGGCAGTTGGAGGCCACGCAGCTTGCCACCAACACCAAGCTTACAAGGCTGGAGACGTCGGTCGCTCATATTGACCAAAGCCTTGCTGCTCTTTTGAGGCGTTTTGATGAGATGCATGCCAGAACTGCAAATGGGCATGAGGGAGAAAACAAGAAGGATGAGCGTGTCGAGGATAATTGGGATGATTATGTCGCTGATACTGAACTAGATGACCAAGATGCTCCTAGTCGCCGACGACTGCGAACTAATCGGAGAGGTATGGGTGGACATCGACGACGTGAGGTACATAATGATGATGCTTTCAGTAAAATAAAATTTAAGATACCTTCTTTCGATGGAAAATACGATCCTGATGCAAACATTACTTGGGAAATTGCTGTTGATCAAAAGTTTGCATGTCATGAATTTCCTGAGAATATACGTGTTAGGGCTGCTACTAGTGAATTTACTGATTTTGCCTCTGTTTGGTGGATAGAACATGCTAAGAAAAATCCTAATAATATTCCACAAACCTGGGATGCCTTGAAACGGGTCATGCGGGCTAGATTTGTTCCTTCTTACTATGCGCGTGATCTGTTACATAGATTGCAACAATTGAGACAGGGTAATAAAGTGTAGAAGAATACTATCAGGAATTACAAATGGGTGTGTTGCGTTGTAATTTAGTGGAGGATGAGGAACCTGCTATGGCTAGATTTTTAGGAGGTTTGAATCGAGAAATTCAGGACATTCTTGCTTATAAAGATTATACTAACGTAACCCGTTTGTTCCATCTTGCTTGTAAAGCTGAAAGGGAAGTGCTGGGACGACGTGCTAGTACAAGACCTAATATTTCTGCAGGAAAACCTTCATCATGGCAGCCGCGCACATCTACCTCATTGACCGGACGAGCTCCTGCACCTTCTACATTTCCGAGTCGATCGACAATACCCGCTCCATCCAACGATAAGACACGTGCTCCCCCAACAAATTCAGCAACCACGACTGTCCAGAAACCAGCCACGAGTGTGATGTGAACCCGCTAGGGTTTGTTCCCGATCTTTCGATGAGAGGCGGGGGATAACTCGATTTGAGATGGAGGCGACGTTCACGGCCCGACTACAGCCTTCCAAGGACGCTGCGCCTTAGCAACCGATACACCACCTCCAATGGCTGCCGCGATCTTGTGGAGCGCGACACCCGGCCACTAGGGCACCTGTCCTGCAAGCAATCGAAGAACCAGCAAGAACAAGTAGAACAAGCAACTCAATTGCAAATATGGAGATAATAACCAATCTGGAATCAACAAGGTGGGGTTCCGAATCGAGTAGAACGGATGGTCTAGTCGACACACGCGTCTACAAGGAAGTAGCAATGGCTAAACTTTCAACAAAACAAAAACCCCCCCAATCTGTTCATGGAGGCTCTAACCCTTATTAATACCTAGGAGGACGACCAAGAGGGTGTTTGAGTCGCACTCCAACCCTAGGACGCGTCCCTAATGGACCCGACTTGATACAAAGCCCATCGGGCCATATTAAGATGTCGCAGCACCTTTAGACAGAAAACCAGTCGGTAGTATTTTGGTCATTGCGGACGAATCAGGAGAGATATGGACTTGAGTCCGGATCCATATGAAACTAGACTTCATAAGCTTTCCACGAAGTACTTGAACGTCCCTATCCGAGTCCGTATGCGACCGTGGTGTCCATCACAAGTTGGTGCTGTTCTGCAGTTCGAATCCAGCCTCCAAAACGTGTTGGACATGGACTCTTTCTTTCCTTTCACCAAAGGTGACGTGGTGGCCTGATGGAGAACATTGGGAAGACTTAGGCTTGGTCCCCAATCAACTTCTTTGGTCCTCCATACCTTCCATGTGTGTTTATTACATGTGGGTGTATCCATTCTGGTGATGTCCACATCATTCTCCCCTTCTTGGCTGCAAGTCGTCCTCGACTTGCTCCAACGGCATTCAAAGGTGCTTGCTTTGTTGTTGGAACATGGAGCGATGACTATGCTGCATGGGCACAACAAATAATGCTCCCGTTCTTCAGGCTGATCCTGTTGCATTAGAGAAAAACTAGAAAAACGTTGCAAGATATTATTAGTGTTAATGCAGCCCCCTATTTGCTCATGGTATTGTAGCCCAAAAGGATATTTCAGATTAGAACAGATATACACTTTATGCACCAAATATTCTCCTTTGATGTCATTTTTTCCAATTGCATGAAGCGAACAATGATTTAAACTTGGCAAATTAGAATCTAATTGAACCTTCTCTTTTAGACAATTTAGATTACACAGAATATTAAATTCAATATAACCCAAAGTATTTAAAGAAGACAACAATTTCAGTTCATCTTGTACACAAGTAATAGGATGAGAAGGATTATCTACAGCACATTCGTATGGTTCCAAACCAAAAATATCACACTTATTCATTAATTCTGGTATATGAGTAAAATAAGTATTAGCACACAAGTCCTCTTTATCATAAGAAACAACAAGTAATTCATCTTGTGAAAAAGTTGAATCAGCAGCAGGTTCCACTATTCGTTGCTCTTTGTTAGCATGTAGAGTGGACAAAGTTTGGACACTATGAGTCACATCATTCTTGCAAGTATTCACAAATGAAAGAATTTCTTTTTCAGCATGGAGAGCAAGACAAAACAATTGACCGATACAGCAATAGGACTTGCCAATTAACAAGTTTCGAATTTCAGAATTGAGCCCTCTCATGAACCTATTCATAACATCTTCCATGCATTCATCCAATCCACCAAACATGATACAAATTTTAAAATCATGGTAGTATTGTTTCACAGTCCTACTACCCTGTTTTAATTTCTCTAGTTTGGTAAGCAAATGATCAACATAATATGCAGGAATATAGGCATCTCTAAAATGTATTTTGAATTCTTTCCAAGTTTGCGGAATAATGTTATGCCTACAAATATATTTCCATTCTAGCAAAGCATTTTCTGTTAAAATATTAGAGGCAATATAAATCATTTGTTGCTCCGACAGGTCATGCTCATCAAATTCATTATCTACTTTTAGCTCCCAATCAATGTAAGCTTTAGGATCAAACTCATCAGGATATAAAGGCAAGCATTGAATAATGTCCAGAATATTTTGTTGTTGTCTGCTCCGCTCAAAAATCACTGTATCACCTGCCATGATCAGTAGAAAACAAGAACACAAAAATAATATGTATCCTCCTGTCAACTACTGGAATGTGTCGGTTGTAATTCTCTCAAACTCAACTTGTTTAATACGAGCTCTTACCAGTTCTTACCAAGCAAAACAGGATGAGTCGGCAACCAACAAGTCAAGCACCTTGAAAGAAGTGTATCGGTGCCTTAGCAACAGAAAACTGTCAAGCTATAGTCGAGTATGTGGAGCTGTAGGTGGGCTGATCAAGGGAAAATACTAGCACCACGTTAGTCAGAAAAGCAAGCTGAATAATTGTTCAACGGTGGTACTGTGCTGGTCCTAGCATAGACCGTACTAGAGGCGCGAGCCTGGACACAAATGAAGTCACAAAGCACCAACCGAAACAGCAGGAACACAAAAGATGGATCAGCCCCTTTCTTCTTTTTCGTTTCTTTTCTTTTCTTTTCTGTTTTTTTCACTTTGTTTTCTTTTTTTCTTCTTCTTTTTTTTTGTAGAGGACTAAAATCCTTTGTTTGACAAACAACGCAACAGGATTACTGCATATAGCTGCTACCAACTCAGATTGACGAAACTTGTTTCACGCAGCCAGACGCACAAATCTCCAAGTCGATTCTGGAGCACTTAGATGGAGTTTGTGACCCAGGTCAGATCCGTTGGAAAGATCACGAGTTACGCTTTCCAGATTGTACTAAAACTCGCAAATCGGAGACCGGATACAGAAATAATGAAAGTTTTCTTCCACTGATGAATTGAAACTCCGAGACAAAAAGAGGTGACAAGAACTCGAAACTCTAAAGGACTAAACTAAGACCAGCAACACGACGCAACCGATGCAACCGAAAACTCAACAAGCCCTAACTAAGTAGTACCAGCAAAGGCTCAAAGGGTTTATAGGATTGCCGGCAAACTAATCTACCTTTTTTTTTTGGTTTTTCTGGACTATAGGAAAAAAAATAGCAAAGATAAGTCTCTCACCGATAAACCTTGCTCTGATACCAACTGATGTGAACCCGCTAGGGTTTGTTCCCGATCTTTCGATGAGAGGCAGGGGATAACTCGATTTGAGATGGAGGCGACGTTCACGGCCCGACTACAGCCTTCCAAGGACGCTGCGCCTTAGCAACCGATACACCACCTCCAATGGCTGCCGCGATCTTGTGGAGCGCGACACCCGGCCACTAGGGCACCTGTCCTGCAAGCAATCGAAGAATCAGCAAGAACAAGTAGAACAAGCAACTCAATTGCAAATATGGAGATAATAACCAATCTGGAATCAACAAGGTGGGGTTCCGAATCGAGTAGAACGGATGGTCTAGTCGACACACGCGTCTACAAGGAAGTAGCAATGGCTAAACTTTCAACAAAACAAAAACCCCCCCAATCTGTTCATGGAGGCTCTAACCCTTATTAATACCTAGGAGGACGACCAAGAGGGTGTTTGAGTCGCACTCCAACCCTAGGACGCGTCCCTAATGGACCCGACTTGATACAAAGCCCATCGGGCCATATTAAGATGTCGCAGCACCTTTAGACAGAAAACCAGTCGGTAGTATTTTGGTCATTGCGGACGAATCAGGAGAGATATGGACTTGAGTCCGGATCCATATGAAACTAGACTTCATAAGCTTTCCACGAAGTACTTGAACGTCCCTATCCGAGTCCGTATGCGACCGTGGTGTCCATCACAAGTTGGTGCTGTTCTGCAGTCCGAATCCAGCCTCCAAAACGTGTTGGACATGGACTCTTTCTTTCCTTGCACCAAAGGTGACGTGGTGGCCTGATGGAGAACATTGGGAAGACTTAGGCTTGGTCCCCAATCAACTTCTTTGGTCCTCCATACCTTCCATGTGTGTTTATTACATGTGGGTGTATCCATTCTGGTGATGTCCACATCAGAGTGCATCTTCGGTTGCCTCCACGGGAAGGACAAGAGATATTCAGTGCCATCGATGCAAGGGCTTTGGCCACGTGCAACGTGACTGCCCTAACAAGCGCGTTTTGGTGGTCAAAGGAGATGGTGGGTATTCCTCTGCTAGTGATTTTGTTGAAGATACACTTGCTTTGCTTGCTGCTGACCATGCAGGTACTAAGGAACAACCAGAAGAGCAGATTGGTGCAGAGGATGCAGATCATTATGAGAGCCTCATTGTGCAGTGTGTACTTAGTGCACAAATGGAAAAGGCGGAGCAAAATCAATGGCATACACTGTTCCAAACAAAGTGTGTTATTAAAGAGCGTTCATGCCGTTTGATAATTGATGGAGGTAGCTGCAACAACTTGGCTAGCAGCGATATGGTCGAGAAGCTTGCACTTACAACAAAACCGCACCCACATCCATATCACATTCGGTGGCTCAACAATAGTGGTAAGGTCAAGGTAACGAGATTGGTACGAATTAATTTCGCTATTGGTTCATCTCATGATGTTGTTGAATGCGATGTTGTGCCTATGGAAGCTTGTCATATTCTGCTAGGTAGACCATGGCAATTTGATACCGATAGCATGCATTATGGTAGATCAAATCAATATTCTCTTATACATCATGATAAGAAAGTCGTTTTGCTTCCTATGTCACCTGAATCTATTGTGCGTGATGATGTTGCTAAAGCTAAGAGAACTAAAGCTGAGATCGATAAGAATGCCAAATCTGTTAGTAGCAGGGAAGATGAGATAAGATTGAAAGGACATTGCTTGCTTGCTACTAAGTCTGATATTAATGAATTGATTGCTTCCACTTCTGTTGCCTATGCTTTGGTGTGCAAGAATGCTTTGATTTCAGTTCACGATATGCAGCATTCTTTGCCCCCGGCTGTTGCTAACCTTTTGCAGGAGTATTCTGATGTGTTTCCAAGTGAGATACCAGCGGGGCTGCCACCAATACGAGGGATTGAGCACCAAATTGACCTTATTCCTGGTGCATCATTGCCAAACCGTGCGCCATACAGGACAAATCCGGAAGAAACTAAGGAAATTCAGCGACAAGTGCAAGAACTACTCGACAAAGGTTATGTGCGTGAGTCTCTTAGTCCTTGTGCTGTTCCAGTTATTTTAGTGCCTAAAAAGGATGGAACATGGCGTATGTGTGTTGATTGTAGGGCTATTAATAATATGACAATTCGATATCGACACCCTATCCCTCGTTTGGATGATATGCTTGATGAATTGAGTGGTGCTATTGTGTTTTCCAAAGTTGATTTGCGTAGTGGGTACCACCAGATTCGTATGAAATTGGGAGATGAATGGAAAACTGCTTTCAAAACTAAGTTCGGGTTATATGAGTGGTTAGTCATGCCTTTTGGGTTAACTAATGCACCGAGTACTTTCATGAGATTAATGAATGAGGTTCTGCGTGCTTTCATTGGGAAATTTGTTGTTGTCTACTTTGATGATATATTGATTTACAGCAAATCTTTCGATGAACATCTTGATCACTTACGTGCTGTTTTTAATGCTTTACGAGATGCACGTTTATTTGGTAACCTTGAGAAGTGCACCTTTTGCACCGATCGAGTGTCTTTTCTTGGCTATGTCGTGACTCCACAGGGAATCGAGGTTGATCAAGCCAAGGTGGAAGCTATACATGGATGGCCTATACCGAAGACTATCACGCAAGTGCGGAGTTTCCTAGGACTTGCTGGTTTCTATCGTCGTTTTGTGAAGGACTTCAGCACCATTGCCGCGCCTTTGAATGAGCTTACAAAGAAGGGAGTGCCTTTTAGTTGGGGTAAAACACAAGAGAACTCCTTCAACACGCTGAAAGATAAGTTGACACATGCACCTCTCCTCCAACTCCCTGATTTTAATAAAACCTTTGAGCTTGAATGTGATGCTAGTGGCATTGGTTTGGGTGGTGTTTTGTTACAAGAAGGCAAACCTATTGCTTATTTCAGTGAAAAATTGAGCGGGCCTGTTCTGAATTATTCTACTTATGATAAGGAATTGTATGCTCTTGTTCGCACATTAGAAACATGGCAGCATTATCTATGGCCCAAAGAGTTTGTTATTCATTCAGATCATGAATCTTTAAAACATATTCGTAGTCAAGGAAAATTGAACCGTAGACATGCTAAGTGGGTTGAATTTATTGAATCTTTTCCTTATATTATTAAGCACAAGAAAGGGAAAGAGAATATAATTGCTGATGCATTGTCTAGGAGATACACCTTGTTGAACCAACTTGATTACAAAATATTTGGATTGGAAACGATTAAAGATCAATATGTTAATGATGCTGATTTTAAAGATGTGTTGCTGCATTGTAAAGAGGGGAAGGGATGGAACAAATTCATCGTTAGTGATGGGTTTGTCTTTAGAGCTAACAAGCTATGCATTCCAGCTAGCTCCGTTCGCTTGTTATTGTTGCAGGAGGCGCATTGAGGTGGCTTAATGGGGCATTTTGGAGCAAAGAAAACGGAAGATATACTTGCTGGCCATTTCTTTTGGCCAAAGATGAGAAGAGATGTGGAGAGATTTGTTGCTCGCTGCACGACATGTCAAAAGGCTAAATCACGATTGAATCCACACGGTTTGTATTTGCCTCTACCTGTTCCTAGTGCTCCTTGGGAAGATATTTTTATGGATTTTGTGTTAGGATTGCCTAGGACTAGGAAGGGACGTGATAGTGTGTTTGTGGTTGTTGATAGATTTTCTAAGATGGCCCATTTCATACCATGTCATAAAACTGATGATGCTTCTCACATTGCTGATTTGTTCTTTCGGGAAATTGTTCATTTCCATGGTGTGCCCAACACAATTGTTTCTGATCGTGATGCTAAATTTCTTAGTTATTTTTGGAAGACTTTATGGGCTAAATTGGGAACTAAATTGTTGTTTTCTACTACATGTCATCCGCAAACTGATGGTCAAACTGAAGTGGTTAATAGGACTTTGTCTACTATGTTAAGGGCTGTTTTAAAGAAGAACATTAAGATGTGGGAAGATTGTTTGCCTCATATTGAATTCGCTTATAATCGATCGCTGCATTCTACTACAAAGATGTGCCCATTTCAGATTGTATATGGTTTCTTGCCTCGTGCTCCTATTGATTTAATGCCTTTGCCATTTTCTAAAAAAATGAATTTTTATGCTACTAAGCGTGCCGAATTGATGTTAAAACTGCATGAAACAACTAAAGAAAACATAGAGCGCATGAATGCTAAATACAAGATTGCTGGTGATAAAGGTAGGAAGGAACTAAAGTTTGAACCTGGAGATTTAGTTTGGCTGCATTTGAGAAAGGAAAGGTTTCCTGAATTGAGAAAATCTAAATTGCTACCTCGGGCTGATGGACCATTTAAAGTGTTAGAGAAAGTCAATGATAATGCATATAAGCTCGATCTGCCTGCGGATTTTGGGGTTAGTCCCACATTTAACATTGCAGATTTGAAGCCATATTTGGGAGAGGAAGATGAGCTTGAGTCGAGGACGACTCAAATGCAAGAAGGGGAGGATGATGAGGACATCAACACCAACGATACATCCACTCCGACACAAGTACCTATTGCTGGTCCTATTACTCGTACTCGTGCGCATCAACTTAATCATCAGGTGAGTTCAAATCTAAGCTCATTTACATCATGTTTAGACCATGGAGAACCGTGTACTCTTGTTTTGCTTATGAACCAAGGAGGCGACCGAAAGGGAAACGGATTCGCGCAGGCTGGATTCGGACTGCAGAACAGTACCAACTTGTGACGGACACCACGGACACCACGGTCGCATATGAACTCGGATTTGGGCTTTCAAGTACTTCGTGGAAAGCTTATGAAGTCTTCTTTCAAACGGATCCGGCCTCATATCCATATCTGTTACGAGTCGGCCGCAATCGTAAAATTAATACAGAGTCCTTTTCTGCACATGGTGCTGCGTCACCCTGTTTTGGCCCAATGGGCCGTGTATCAAGTTGAGTCCATTACGGACGTGTCCTAGGGTTGGAGTACGACCCCAGCACCCCTGTGGTCGTCCTCCCACGTACTTATACCCCTTAGCCACCACCAAGGATGCTTGGGTTTTGTTTAGATCAAGTTTAGCCTTTGCTAGTTGCTTGCAAGCGCGCGTGCTGGATCAGCCGCCCGTCTTCTTGTCTTCGGAACCCCACCATTATTGAGATTGCGTGTGAAACCTTCATTTACATCTAGTAAATTCAGTACTTGTCATCCTTGTTCTTGCTAGTTCTTCGATTGCTTGCAGGACGAGTGCCCTAGTGGCCGGGTGCCGCGCTCCACAAGATCGCGACAGCCATTGGAGGGGGTGTATCGGTTGCTAAGGCGCAGCTTGGAAGGCTGTAGTCGGGCCGTGAACATCGCCTCCATCGACCAATCGAGTTATCCACGCCTCTCATCGAAAGATCGGGAATCAAACCCTAGCGGGTCGCCATTACCTCATGAATACGCTATTTCGGTAGCGTATGCTGACGTTGTCTGTACGGCGGGAATTGTACGGATGCTATCAGCATCGCGGGAATAGGGGTCCCCCACCCCGCAGGACAAATGGGAAGTAACAGGCCAAAAGGTCCCCCTCGGCCTCTAGGGCCCAGCCCAAGGCAGCTTCTGGAAGGCGGTGAACTGCAAAGGGGGATCAGGCGACCCCACCCGCCAGGGCGTTTCCTTAGTCGAGAAGGAATTATCCCAGGCAGGAGGTTTTACTGCGCCTCTGGGTTGGTGTTGACGCTCGCTACGGACCAATTTTGAGCATCAATTTGATCAGAAAATTGGGATGACTAGCATACTTAACTTGCATATTTATCTAGAATAATATCGTTTCCACATTCCCCTTGGTGAATTTGCAATGTAGGGAAATTGAGCAGAATTAAGTGTAAACGAGCACCTCAATCCAAGGCAAGTGACGTCGACTAATCAGAGAGCGCCATTTGGACTCCCATGGATTGAAGGGATCACCAAAGCGTGCAACCGACCTTGGACAGATCCTACTCACGCACAGGAGCAACTAGGGCCCATAGGGCAGCCACCCAGAGGAAGCTGGACCTGGGCCAAGCTAGGCCCTGGGCAGCTGACCCATGTAGGTCGGCTGACCCAGCATGGAGGAACCGACTTACCTCCTTTGACGTGGCAGCTCCTCATTGGTCCCTTAGGTCGATTTGGCAAGGCTTCGGGCAAATGGATGCCGAGGAGCAGCTGCACACACCCCTCACTCACCTCTATAAATATGAGGGGGGGGGGGGTGCTACTAATGAAGACACCACAAGTTGAAGTCTCTCTCAAGTTTCTCTCTTGCTTAGTGTTTAGGATAGTGGAGTTTAGGTGAAGTAGCTCTTCTTCGGTTTTCGAGTCTTGCCTAGGAGTATTCGGTATGGGTTTTACTCTTCCTCTCCTTTGTAATATTTGGAATTCCTTAATAGAGTTATCTTCTAGTATAGTGTACTCGTATAATATATGTTCTATGTATTCAGATGTGTATGCTATTGACGGCCGTTATTCGACCATCGTCCGTCAACATCTCGGGAATAATTCAGAGTTTTGCATTATGTTCCATGCATATTTTATTTAAACTAATAAAATTCCACAAGTTTTGGATGAGTTGTCTATGCAGGAGCAAGTGTACCAAAAATGATCCAGTTGGGGAGAAATCCCAGGCCGGCCGGCCTGGTCCCCCCTCTTCTGGCCACGTCATCGATCCAGGAGTCAACAAACACACCCAGGAGGATCATGCATCGTGCACTTGAAGTTGGTTTGATCCGAGGACTCGAAAGGCTTCACACACGGATTCAAGGGCCCACCTGCAAGTCTGAAATGGTTGCTTAACTAAAAAGCATATGTTACCGACCTCAGGAGGCAATCAGGAGCGTCCATGAGAAGGTCAGTGCCACTTGGCACCAACCGCAGGCCAACCGGCATGGGGGAGGCCGGCCAGCCCCACCTGGCGGCCACTGATGCCCAGTCTTCGCATAGAAGTTAAGCAATTGTCAAGGCTGCGTAATCTTCATGCTTTGCACCGGTTACCGACCTTCACTAGCTATAAATAGACCTCCCATCCTCACTTGTAAGGCACACACTCAGAAGGAGTTCTCTCTTCACTTCAGTCTAGAGTTAGGTTTATTAGTCTGGGAGTTAGAGTCGAGTCGAACTTGTTTCGGGATTCCAGATTCATCCTTGGAAGTCTGGTATAAGCTCTTGTATCCTTCCTTTGACATTATCAATATAAGTTATCTTCTTTATCTTATCGAGTCAGATTTTACCTTCCGCTTTTATTTATTTATTTCCAACCTCTTGTTTGTGTGCGGAAGCTCTATCCTTTAGCTTAGACTCTGTTCTAGTCTTAGTCTGTCGGGATCTTATCTTGCGGGTTTCCTCAGCCGGACTAGGGGGCTCAAGTCAATTCTCTAGGTTGAGGGGGGTTTCTCTTGTAGGCCACAGGGGAAATCCTAACACCGAGTGCAGACGTGGTGTTTGGCTTAGTATTAGCTAGAAAGTGTGTTCCACCCCACGGAACTAATGTGATAGGCGGCAGGTGGTGACAGCCCTGTCCGTCCCTTGTAGTCCACCACGTTCGGGTGTTTTCATAGCAGTAGATCGTTGGCCGAGTTGGACCCCCCATTTCTCCCTCAGTCTGTGGTCCTTCCGCCCCATCTGCCGAAGTAAGCTCTGTTCTCCCGACAGCTAGGTTGGTTCAGGTTTAGGTTAGAGAGGCTAGCTCGTTAGTTTAGAAGTGTTTTAGGAGTCTTTCTCGCTCCTTGTCCTTCCAACTACTTACCGCTCTAAGGTAGAGTCTCCTGTGTGTCACTCGGTCATTGCCTGGCCATTTGTCCTATCTATTTATCTGGGTTACCCCTGCTAGCTAGCTGGTGATTTATCCTCAGTAAAGTTTATCATCCATTCAATTGATACTCTTTAGACCATAACGCTTCCTCGTGGAAATTCATTACCCTGGAATACTCCAAGGTGAAGTGCTACAGCGGTGTATTCTGTGCGCTTGCAGAATATCTATTCTATTGGGCATAAGAAACGCCAACAAGCATTTCTGGCGCCGTTGTCTGGGAAGCAATTTGGTGCTAAGATATCGTTGAATCGTTTGGTAAATTTTTGTTGTTTTATTCACCGCTTGCTTTAGCTGCCTTATCATTGCTCTCTTTGTCTTTTTTCATATATGCAGAGCAGTGCATGACCAGTTTTGACCTACCAAGCAACTTCAATCCGAATCCAGAAAGAATTGGGCGTGTTGTTCAGCGGAGAATTGTCCCACCTTAGAAAAGGCTTACCTTATGAGGGAGTTCGTCAATGTCTATCTTTACCATGGCTTAGAAGACACTCCGTCAGTACCCGGCCCCATCCAGCAGTCATATCCCTACTGGTTTGGATAATACCCAGGGCACTGATGGCTTCGAGCTGAAGACTAGACTTGTCAACATGGTCCAAGCTAGCCCTTTCTGTGGGAAGGCCACCGAAGATACCAACGCTCACCTCCAGAACTTCATGGAAGTGAGTAGCACAATCAACCCGAAAGACACTACATTGGATAACGTTCGCCTTCGTCTGTTCCTTTTCTCTTTCCTGGGCAAAGCAAAGACATGGTTCTACACCAACAAGGCAGACTTCACTACTTGGAATGACTACTCCAACGCCAAGTATTTCCCAATGGGCAAAACCAACGCCCTCAGAAACAGGATCTCAAGTTTCCAACAACTCCAGTATGAAACCATCCCGGAAGCCTTGGAAAGACTCCAGGATTACATAGCAGCATGTCCACACCATGGCATGGAAGAGTGGCTGATTATTCAGAACTTCTTCCATGGCTTGAGTCAGAGAGCACAAGACCACATCGATGTAGCAGCAGGAGGAGCATTCCTCTCTCTGGATGTTGCACGGGCCAAGACTCTCATAGACAAGATCGCCTCCAACCAAAGTTGGAAGGGAGATAGGCAACCAGCTCGCCCGAAAGGAGTACACCAGATTGATGGTGTAGATATGCTGGCGGCCAAAATGGACCTCCTCATGAAGAAGCTAGAATCTCCAAACCAAGAGGTCAATCAAATCATGGACTCGAGGATCACATGTGAAACATGTGGCAACACTGGGCATTCGGGCAACAGCTGCCCACTAACAAAGGAGGATGCGAATTTTGTTGGGAACAACTTTTCCAACAATTCGGGATATCGTCCTCAACAGCAAGGATGGAACTCCAAGCCCAACCTCCCCTTCGGTCAACAGCAAGGTAACAATTTTAATAATAATTTTCAGCCTTCTTTAAAAGACCTAGTTTACAGCCAGAAACAAATTAATGATAACATTAGCAAGAAATTTCAAGCTAATGATAAAATTTTGGAGTCTCTGGCCGCACAACTAGAGGGTTTAACTCTGTTATTAAAAACCAGCTGAACTTTAATAAAATGATAGAAACTCAAGTAGCTCAACTGACCTGATCCTGTCCTAACCCTAACACTGGGAAACTGCCCGGGCAACCGGAAGTTAACCCAAAGGAAAAAGTGAATGCGGTGACTACGCGGGCTGGAAAGTCCACGCAGGATCCACCCGTACCACAAAATGCAGGTTCACGGCGGGAGACCGTAACTGCCAGGGATACCATTGCTGAAGACGAGGTGCAGGAGGAGGCTCACGGAAGCACCTCTGCTACCCACGGAGAAGCTGAGGAAGCCCCAAGGGCTCCTCGAGAATACTACGACACAACTACCTTACTGTTTCCAAAACGGAGAAGGAGGCCGGTAGCCGACGAACAATTCGGCAAGTTCGTCGAGGTAATCAAGAAGTTATATGTCAATTTACCACTACTTGATGCAATGCAGGTACCTACGTATGCCAAGTATATCAAGGATATTCTTGGAAACAAGAAGAACCTGCCGACCACCGGGTAGTACAGCTAACAGAAGAGTGTAGCGCAGCTATAGTCGATCCTCTCTCGGAGAAAAAGAAAGACCCAAGATGTCCCACTATCACATGCTCAATCAGGACTCAATACTTCAAGCACACACTCTGCGACTTGGGGGCAAGCGTCGGCGTCATGCCTAACGTGGTCTATGACAAACTTAATCATCATTCGCTTGCTCCTACTGCCATGTGTTTGCAGCTAGCGGACCAATAAGTTCGCTACCTCGCGGGGATCGCCGAAAATATTTAGGTGAAAATCCCGAAGGTAGAACAGTGTTCCCAAGTCAAGACAGTCAACCGGAAACAACAATCCGAGAAAAAGCTTGATAAAGAGCCCGAGAAAAGATCCAAGAAGAAACCGGAGGATCTAGCTATTCCTGCCATTGAAAGCCTCATCGAACTCGTAGAAAGCATACAAATTCGAGAGAAGGAAATCAAGGTGCACAACCAAAGAAATGTGAAGCGACGGATCCAACATAAAAAACTTCTAGAATCAGAGATGAAAGAGGTCGAATCAGCCACGCCCACAAAGAAAGTGTGCCGTGAGAAAGTGTCACCACCGACAGCAACTCCAGCAGGTGATGACAACCAAGCTCAAGGAACGGAGAGTCCCGCTCCAGACTCAAAACCCGAGCTATCGCCATGAGGTACATGGTAGTTATCCATTCTTGCATTAGCATATAGGATAGTTTAATTCTTTCAATCTTCATTTAAATCATGGAATGTTTAAATTTCTGCAAAATGCATCTTTATTTTTTGAAATTTTCTTTCAATTTGCATTGCATAGAAAAATGAAAATTTTACGGCCAGAGCCGGCTGACCCCACTTGTCATCCCCTGGCCGGTGTGCAGCTCGTGGAAGTTCCACTAACATGCAGGGACAGGAAACATGGTGCATTGCACCCATGAATGTGCATGTGGAGGGCCAATTAACCCCATCATGGATGGTTGGCCTCCTTGGCACCGTAAACGTCTCATCATGCAGGAAAAATGATGAAAGGCAGCAGCAATCGTGGAGCAATCCGGAGCAAATGTGCAGATGAAGGAAGATCACGAGGCGGCACATGCTCAGGCCGGCTGGCATCCATTCATCGGTGCTGTCAAATCGGCACCAAAATGAGGCACCTCCACCTAACAACCTACACATAGGTTCATTAGCTGGAGCTCGTAGCACTGTCCATGGCGCCGGCCGTCCAGGCCCAGGCCGGCCGGCCTTCCCCCTGCGCCTTGCTATAAAAGCCGAGGTTCGCAGCGTCCGTCGTCGCACCACCAGCTCAGGTTCTTCTGCCCTTTCCCGAGCTCGAGTTCCCTTCGTCCTCTCTAAGTTTCTTTAGTTAATTTAGCCCTTGGGATAATTAAGTAAGGAGCTTAAGTGCAGCACCCACCAAAAACAAAATAAAATTAGTGCTAAACCTTCGCTTTAGCCAAAGAAAAATACCATAAATATTTCCCTTTTTGTTTGAATAAATCTCTTGGCGCTTGAACGAGAACGTTTGTGGAGGTTAATCCCCCACACAAGGACGACTAACGACTAACTCATTTGTTTAGTCCTTTGGGTATTTCCTTTGTGTGTGCGCTAACTTTTTGCAGGTAACATGTGGACAGCCGTGAAGAATAAGCTCAAGAAGCTCACCCCCTCCAGCTCTCGGCGCTCGCACGGGACGACATCCTCCAGGGATAATATGTCGGTTGACTCAAGTCACCGGGATACTGACTCCCAGGAGGACGCAACCCCCACAGTGCCACCACGCCAGCTCACTTCTGTTGAACAGCTCGTACCGTGCAATGACTACGAACGGGAGACACTGGACCTGCTGAAGAATTAGACGTACCACCACGCCAGCATCTTCGAACCCCTCTTTTTCATAAAGACGGGTTTGAAGGCGGACATGACCCAAGCATTCAGCCACGTGGGCTCGTCACAGCGTCGTCGGCAGACATGATCGGGCACTCAACAGCAAGAACAAACAGGCCCTCTCACCATGCTGGAACCTCCCACATGAGCTTCGAAGAAACATATGAGTATTATACTCAGGGAGGTACGAGCACTGCTGGAGGAACGTCCGAACAAGGTGCAGCCCAAGAACCCTACTACCCCCCAGGTATGCAGGATTCTTATGGTCTGCAGGTTGGTCCATTGAGCTAATCACGCTACGGGTACAAGAATCCAGTCATGCATGGGATCACTGATCTCATGACTCGGGCCAACACCATGGGGCAGCAGCAAGACCAGCTCAGCATCGACCTCGCACACAACATCGAGCTCACCCAGCAAAACTAGAGTATGAACACCTCTCTACTCCATGACACCACCAGCATCTTTGCCCACTTAGGCCTCGGCCAGCATCTGCATCCACCACAGCAGCCCCAGCGTCCACCACAATAGTACTACCCATATCCTCCTTACCCATATCTGTCGCAGCAGCAGCACGACCCTCAGCAGCACCCACATCCACAGCAGTACTATCCGTACCCGCCGCAATACTATCCATATCCGCCATACCCATACCAGCAGCCACCACAGGACCCAAGCCAGCAGAACTGAGCTTCATCAAAGCTTAGGGGAGCACCCAGGTAAGTCGTCCAACCCATCCTTTTAGTTCCGAGTCACCATTCTAAAATAAAATGATGAACTCCCAACTTATATGTGTGGAAATCCGTGCAAACTCTACCTTCAGAAATGATGAAAAGTTGCTCTGTTCATGTTCTGCAAGTGCCTCATTTATAGCTTGTTACTCGCTTAGTACTTGATCTTGCTGGTAAACCTTGTTTTGTATTTGTGGGAGCACGAACATGATTTCCATGCCTAAGTTGTTGGGAAAATTTGAGATAGTGAAACTGGTTTGAAACTACATGCTCTAGTATGGAATCTCTCGGAATTTCTTTGAAAATAAATACATGCTAAAGAGTTCCCCTTTGGTTGAAATGTCCTATCCAAAGCCATAAAATGTTTACCGCCATTTTAAGCCACATATGCTATCTTGATGTTGCTTTGGGCCTTGTCGAACAGTGAGTCCGTCCGAGGAAAGGTACCTGTCATCTACCGATCTTTCTCCTTTGCGTACCCATTATTTTGCTAGCCTCAAAAGTCATCTGGCTTGTATCGACATCCACCTTTGCCAGATATCACATCCATACCTCAGCCTAAAATCTCCATCGTGAACCCATTCATGAAAGGTCTATGCAGTCAGTCACTCCGCTCGTGTATCCATCTATTACATGAGAGTATGGGCTATCCTTAAAAAAAGAGTATGAGAAAAGAAAGAAAAGAAGAAAAGAGATAGAACCCAAACTCTCCAAAAATCAAAAGAGCTCAGGAGTGCAAATAAAAGACCAAAATTATTCCAAGTCCATTCTCTCCCTCTCCCCTGGAAATTACATATTCCACAAGATCGGAATTTGATCGGGTACCGACCTCCTTTGAACCACTCTTCGGCTCGGCAACAATGGTAACCAAGGTATGCGACACATCTCCTACCCTTAAGCTCCACATATCAGCCTTAGAAGTAGGAAGAAAATGCTCAAGTTTCGACCATGGTAAGGATTATACACCTTGAGCGATCTTGAGAGTGCCACTGGGAACCTCAAAACCATTCTTTTGAAAAACTATCAAAATTCCAAGAAGGAACTTGAACAGGTAGCAGAGAAACTCCGGTGGAACTGTTCAGTTTCTCAACCGCTCAAGGCGAGCGAAGAATTGTGGCTAAGCCCCACACTCCAAACCAAGGTACGATCAGCATCCTCAAGTACATACGAGTATGAGTAATTTGCTATGCACAAGGTACCTGCAGGGGGTGGACATTGATGCAACTCCTGATCCGCCGAGCCTAAGTATTAAGCCTTGCTCGAGGACGAGCAAGAGTTTAAGCTTGGGGGCGTGTTGACGGCCGTTATTCGACCATCGTCCATCAACAAATCGGGAATAATTCAGAGTTTTGCATTATGTTCCATGCATATTTTATTTAAACTAATAAAATTCCACAAGTTTTGGATGAGTTGTCTATGCAGGAGCAAATGTACCAAAAATGAGCTAGTTTGGGAAAAATTCTAGGCCGGCCGGCCTGGTCCCCCCTCTTCTGGCCACGTCATCGATCCAGAAGTCAACAAACACACCCAGGAGGATTATGCATCGTGCACTTGAAGTTAGTTTGATCCGAGGACCCGAAAGGCTTCACACACGGATTCAAGGGCCCACCTGCATGTCTGAAATGGTTGCTTCACTAAAAAGCAATTGTTACCGACCTCAGGAGGCAATCAGGAGCGTCCACGAGAAGGTGAGAAGGTCGGTGCCACTATGCACCAACCCCAGGTCGGCCGGCCTGGGGGAGGCTGGCCGGCCCCACCTGGCGGCCACTGATGCCCAGTCTTCGCGTGGAAGTCAAGCAACTATCAAGGCTGCGTAAGCTTGATGCTTTTCACCGGTTACCGACCTTCACTAGCTATAAATAGACCTCCCATCCTCACTTGTAAGACACACACTCAAAAGGAGTTCTCTCTTCACTTCAGTCTAGAGTTAGGTTTAGTAGTCTGGGAGTTAGAGTTGAGTCGAGCTTGTCTCGGGATTCCGGAGTCGTCCTCGGAAGTCTGGTATAAGCTCTGTATCCTTCCTTTGACATTATCAATATAATTTATCTTCTTTATCTTACCGAGTCAGCTTTTACCTTCCGCTTTTATTTATTTATTTCCAAGCTCTTGCTTGTGTGCGGAAGCTCTATCCTTTAGCTTAGACTCTGTTCTAGTCTTAGTCTATCGAGACCTTATCTTGATGGTTTTCTCAGCCGGACTAAGGGACTCAAGTCAGTTCCCTAGGTTGAGGGGGGTTTCTCTTGTAGGCCACAGGGGAAATCCTAACACCGAGTGCAGACGTGGTGTGTAGCTTAGTGTTAACTAGAAAGTGTGTTCCACCCCACGGAACTGATGTGCTAGGCGGCAGGTGGTGATAGCCCTGTCCGTCCCTTGTAGTCCACTACGTTCAGCTGTTTTCATAGCAGTAGATCATTGGCCGAGTTGGACCCCCCATTTCTCCCTCAGTCTGTGGTCCTTCCGCCCCAGCCGCCGAAGTAAGCTCTATTCTCCAGACAGCTAGGTTGGTTCAGGTTTAGGTTAGAGAGGCTAGCTTGTTAGTTTAGAAGTGTTTTAGGAGTCTTTCTCGCTCGTTGTCCTCCCAGCTACTTACCACTCTAAGGTAGAGTCTCCTATGTGTCACTCGGTCATTTCCTGGCCATGTATCCTATCGATTTATCTGGCTTACCCCTGCTAGCTAGCTGGTGATTTATCCTCTGTAAAGTTTACCATCCATTCAATTGATACTATTGAGACCATAACTATGGCAGAACCACCTAAATTAATCCGGCTCAAGCGCGCTAACCATTACCACAAGGGCAATCAGGGCTAACTCGCACTTCAAACGGAATAATCCACTGGTTTGTCAGGTAATCTCCCGATACAACCACGGCTTTTGCCGATCGAAACCACACATACTTGTACTCACACGAAGGTGAGCCCAGAGGATACAACATTCCACAGATTTTACACCACAGGGTTCATCATAAATTATTATTCCAACTGAGTTTGAATTCGTAAAACAAGGTAATTCAGAGTGTATGAAACTTTTTATACAGCAAGAGCTACTCTAATGTGTCCTACAGTAAAAAGTTGAACATTTTCCAAGCACAGAATCTAATTATCTTTATTTAGTGCATTTTTTCCACCACAAAATTATATAAATAAGTTAAAAGTGGGAAAAAGGTTCTAAACTTTTTCTGTGGTATTTAGGCATCAATATAACAGCTCTGGAAAAGTTTCACAACATGAATCGCAATATAACAGCAGTTACAAATTAGTTTTATCAATTCATGTTATAAACAAGTTTTATTAAAAGTTTAGCTAGAGACGGGTTCTGGTCCTAATATTTTTACACTGGCCTACACATCAAGCAACGAAACTGCTGTTAAATTTTCAGGTTCAGAACTGGTCTACAACAGTGGGTACAATTAAAGTCTGTTAAACCTTCCATTTAATTTATAGCAAGATTTAGAAAGCAACTGAAGAAATGCATGTAACAAAAGTTGTAGATTTTCTTCTGAAGATTCTAGAACAGTTGAGTTTGTATTTTTCCGATTTTCCTACGATTTTATATGAATTTTACAAGTTCGCTGTTTTTGAATTCAAAGTTTAAACACAGGTTTACAGATATGCCCCTGGAAACTTGCGTGCAGACTCTTTTAAAGATTTCAATCGTTGCAATTGGGTCCCTGGTGGTGTTGGCATGGCGGCCGGCCAAATTCCGGCGAGGGGGCTCATCGGCGGCGAGGGGAAATGGGTCGGGAAGATCCAGGGAGGTGAGAGCTACATTGGGATGGCCTTGGTCGAGGTTGGGGGTGACCGGAGGTGGCTCGTCGGTGCGGAGCAGAGGGGTGGCGGCGGGGCGGAACGTCGGCGACAGTGCTCCGGCGAGGAGGGGAGGTCGTGGGCTGGTCGATGAGCTTCGCGGCGTCGAGGGAAACCTGTTTTGAGGCTTGGCTTGGACGGAGGAGCTTCGGAATGGGCTGTCCGCGGAGCAGCACGGGAGCGGCGGTGGCGCGGGTGACGCTGGTGGTGCTCCGGCGAGTCTGGGCGGTGATGGGTGGGGCAGTGAGCCGCGGTGGGGTGCTGTGGTGGTGGTTGGAGACTCAGCTCTGGCAATGGGTGGCCGGAGAGGTGAGCTCCACGGTGAGCTGGGCACGTCGGCAGTAATGGTGGCGGCGACGGCATTCTAGTGTCTGGGCGCGCGAGGGTGGCTCAGTGCGGCCTTTTGTAGGCAACAGAGAGGCGGGAGGAGGTGCGGAACTGGGCTGCAAGGCGCGGGCGCGGGCGGCACGACGGGGGCGCATCACTGGTCGCGGTGGGTGGCAAACAGAGCCGGCGCGGCGTGCGGCGGGCGTGGGCAGGGGATTGGGCGCTGAGGATTTGGCATGGGGGAGGGGAGATCACGCGGCGCGCGGGTTGGGCGAGCAGCTGCAGCAGCTGCCTTGCCGGGCGGCGAGCACGGCAACTGGCGGGACGCGGCGGGGACACGGGCATTGGTGCGGCTCTTCCATTGGGCACGGCGAGCGGCGAGCAGAGGCGCGCGTCGCCGGCGCGCGCGTGGCGTGCGCGGACTGGGGAGGAGCGCGGCATGGGGAGAGAGTGTGCGAGCGGGCGCGGACAGGCATTGGCTTGGCGCCTAGCGCCGGTCAGGCATCACCGGCCAGGTGGCCTGCGGCGACTGCGTGGCGGTGGAGGGTCGGGCGAAGCGAAGGGTCGGGCGAACGTAGGGTCGGGCGAAGCCGAGGGTCGGGCGAAGCGAGGGTCTGCAGTGACAGCGCGTTGGAGGGTCGGGTGAGCGTAGGGTCGGGCGAATAACTGCGCATCGGAGGGTCGGGCGGGGCGGAGAAAGAAGTTATTTTAAAAACTCAAAAAGTATGATTCGGAGGGCACGTCATTTCCTGGGCAAAAATTTGTATTCTCTCCTAGGCTTCATCTAGAGTTTGTTTATCCTGTCAATAACGATGTGCCTATTCAATTTTGTAGCCATCTTTGCATCGATGTGAAAGTTATTTAATTTGTTTGATTAACGTACATGTACTTATGCACATATACATAGAATTTCAAAATCACATGCAAAACCAAGTATAATTCATTTCTTTTAACCTTTTCTTAGTTAGTTAAGCATATTGTTACGCTAATGAGGCTTATTTAGCAATTTAAACACCTGGGGTGTTACAGCCTTCCCCCCTTAAAAAGAATCTCGCCCCGAGATTCGGACAATAAGCTTAGTGTGGGCAGTGTGTGTACCTTCGGTAGAGTTGAGAAAACTAGGGAAATTTTGGTTTAGATAGCTTTCAGTTTCCCAGGTGGCTTCTTCCTCAGTGTGATGATTCCATTGAATTTTGTACATTTTAATCACTTTCCTTCTAGTGCTTCTTTCTTTTCGATCCATGATTTTGATAGGATACTCAACATATGAGAGGTCGGGCTCTACCAATATTTCTTGTTGTTCCACAACCTTGGTAGTGACTCGAACACACTTCTTGAGTTGAGATATGTGAAAGACATCATGGATGGCTGCAAGCTAAGGGGGCAGTCGAATTCTATAGGCTACGGGTCCACAGCTCTCGATGATTTCATAGGGACCAACATAGCAGGGAGATAGTTTTCCTTTGACTCCGAATCGTTGTACACCCTTGGTTGGTGAAACTCGAAGGTAGACGTGGTCACCAACTTCAAATTTTAGTGGCTTTCTCCTTCTGTCGAAATAGCTGTTTTGCCTGGATTGTGCGGCTCTAAGGTTTTCTTGTATCACTCTCACCTTTTCTTCGGCCTCGATTACCAAGTCTGGTCCAAATATTTTGCGTTCTCCGGTCTGTGACCAACTCAAAGGGGTTCGACACCTTCGTCCGTATAAGGCCTCAAATGGTGCTATTTTCAAACTTTTTTGATAGCTATTGTTATATGAGAACTCTGCTAGGGGTAGGCATTTGTCCCAATTCTTGCCATAGTGAATGACGCAAGCTCTAAGCATGTCTTCAAGAATTTGGTTCACTCTTTCGATTTGTCCGTCAGTCTGAGAATGATAGGCTGAGCTTCGAATCAATTTAGTACCAAGAGAAGCTTGCAATTGTTCCCAAAAGTGCACTACAAACTGAGTACCACGATCGGAAATAATAGTCTTTGGTACTCCATGTAGGCAAACAATGCGGTATAGGTGGTATGTACCGGAAGAAAATGTGCTGTCTTTGTGAGTCTATCAATGATAACCCATATGGAATCATGTTTCTGTGCGGTACTTGGCAATCCAACAATGAAATCCATACTTATGTCTTCCCTTTTCCATGAGGGTATAGGCAAAGGTTGAAGTGTACCAGCTACTTTCAAGTGGCTGGCTTCTACTCTCTGGCATGTGTCCCATTCTGAGACATATTTAGCGATTTCTCTTTCCATTCTTGTCCACTAGAAATTTTGCTTAAGATCTTGATACATTTTGCTACTGCCGGGGTGAATAGAAAATTTGGAAAGGTGTGCCTCGTCAAGAATTTGCTTACGGAGTTCATGATTCTTTGGAACGACTATGCGACTTTCGAACCATAGAACTCCCTTATGGTCCTGGCGGAAACATTTGTATTTCTCTTCTCCTAGCGAGAGTTTCTGTTTGATGATCTTAACTCCTTCATCATGTAGTTGTGCCATGATGATCTGGTCGTGAAGAGTGGGCTCAACTGAGATGTGATTCAGAGTGCCTTGGGAAATCATTTCCAAACTAAGCTTTCTCATTTCCGAACATAATGTCTCATTATAGATTTCCACTGATAGGCAATGGCAATGGGCCTTACGGCTGAGTGCATCCGCTACTACATTAGCCTTCCCGGGGTGATAGTGCACCTCGAGATCATAATCCTTGATCAATTCTATCCATCTTCTTTGTCTCATATTAAGATCGGCCTGGGTGAAGATATATTTGAGACTCTTGTGATCGGTGTAGATATTACAATGAGTGCCCATGAGATAATGTCTCCATATTTTTAGAGCATGAATGACTGCTGCTAACTTGAGATCATGGGTCGGATAATTCTGCTCATGGGGCCGAAGGGCTCGTGAGGCATAAGCGATAACTCGATTTTCTTGCATAAGCACACAACCAATACCGGTGCTAGATGCGTCACAGTAAACATCGAATGGCTTGTTGTTATCGGGTTGAGCTAACACAGGGGTTGTAGTCAAACGTTCTCTGAGAGTGTGGAAAGCTTCTTCGCATTTCTCATCCCACACAAACTTTACTCCCTTTTTCAATAGTTCGGTCATAGGCTTAGCAATCCTGGAGAAATCCGGAATGAAACGGCGATAGTAACCGGCTAAGCCAAGAAAACTGCGAATCTGATGAACTGAGGTAGGGGGTTTCCAATCCATCACTTCTTGTACCTTGCTGGGGTCAACGGCTATGCCTTCGCTGGAAATAGTGTGACCCAAGAATTTCACACTATCCAACCAGAATTCACACTTAGAGAATTTAGCATAGAGCTGATGGTCTCTGAGACGTTGAAGAACAATGTGCAGGTGCTTAGCGTGCTCTTCCTCATTCTTGGAATAGATAAGGATGTCATCAATGAAAACTACGACAAACTTGTCGAGCTCGGGCATGAATACCGAATTCATGAGATACATGAAGTAGGCAGAGGCATTGGTGAGACCAAAGGACATGACCAAGAATTCATATAGTCCATATCGTGTGGAAAAGGCGGTCTTAGGAATATCGCATGGACGAATCTTTATCTGATGATATCCAGATTGAAGATCAATCTTTGAGAAAACTCTAGCTCCAGATAATTGATCAAAGAGAACGTCGATGCGGGGAAGTGGGTATTTATTCTTAACGGTTACCGCATTGAGAGGTCGGTAGTCCACACATAATCTTAAACTGTCATCCTTTTTCTTTACGAAAAGGGCTGGACATCCCCAAGGCGATGCACTAGGACGAATGAAGCCTTTGTCCAGTAGTTCTTGGAGTTGTGTTTTCAGTTCGGCCAATTCCTTAGGTGGCATCCTATAGGGTCTTTTGGAGATAGGTGCAGTGCCTGGTTGTAGTTCAATAACGAACTCAATATCCCTATCTGGTGGCATTCCTGGCAAATCGTCCGGAAAAACATCGGCATACTCGCATACCACTGGGATATCCTCTAATTTGATTCCTTCCATTACGAAAGCACAAGAATTCGTGCACTCCCGGAATGGTAGGTAAAGGGTATTGGCTCCGTGACTAGGTGAATTTATTTCAACAGCTCAGGAAGAAAGGTCCAATATGACTCCGTGCATAGTCATCCAATTCATTCCCAAAATAATATCCATGCCTTCAAGGGTTAAGAGAACAAGGTCCGTGTTGATGATTTTACTACCCAATTTTATCGGTACCAGCCTTATCATTTGATTTGAAGCAATTTTACCACTCGGTGTTGATATCATATACGACCCTTTTATGTGACAAACATCCAAGCCTACTTTTGCACCAAACTTTGCACTAATGAAACTATGTGATGCACCAGAATCAAACAATATAACTGCAGGCTTGTTATGGATAGAGAATGTACCCGTCATTACTGGTGCTCCTTCAGGAAGTTCTGCAAGAGTGGTGAAATTGATCAGTCCTTGCTTGACCTGAATGGTCTGCCTCTTGCCTTTGTTCTTATTGTTCTGGTTAGAGCCTTGGCCCTGCATTGACTGCCTAGGCCGAGGGCATTCTCGGGCAAAATGACTGAAACTTCCACAATTGAAACAACGATTGGCTATGTTTAGACGAGGGAATTGCTGAGTAGCGGGCCTTGGTCCAGGTTGCTGAGGCACAGGGGGTCGTATAACACCTTGTTGCTGCGGGAGCCTGACAATCCAACGTCCTGGCTGAGGGGCCTTCTGTGGAGCTGTAGGCACGGCATTTTGCACTAATCGATACCTCGGTGGCTGAGCTCCCGAGGGTCCAACTGGCGCCTTTCTCTTCTTCTCGGCACGGTGAGCCATAATACAATCCTCTTGGGTAATTGCCATATTTTTATTTACCAGCTCATTATATGTATCGGTCTTGACAAGGTTCAGCCGTTCCTTGAGTTTGGTACTCAATCCTCTACGGAAACGATCCCGCTTCTTAGCGTCTGTGTCCGCGTGATAGCCTGCGTACTAGCACAGGTTGCTGAAGGCTTGAGCATACTGAAGTACAGTGCGGGTACCCTGAGTGAGAGCCAAAAACTCATTTAGCTTTCTTTCCATAAGACCTTCTGGTATATGGTGTGCTCGGAACGCAGTTTTGAATTCGTCCCAGGTGACAACGTGATCAGCCGGGAGCATAGCAAAGTAATTGTCCCACCAAAGACGAGCTGTACCGCGAAGTTGCTGAGCGGCATAGCGAGCCTTGTTTGCATCCGAACATGGGGCCACGAGTGCGAATCCAAGCGTCCGCATCCAAGGGTTCCTCCGTTTTGTGAAACAAGGGAGGCTGGGTCCTAAGGAAATCCGTGTAACCGGCAGCTTGGGGTTGGTGAACATTGTGCCCACCCCGCTGTTGGCTCCTTGCACGAGCTGACGAAGCAACTCGGTTTGAGCGGCCATTACTTCCACCAAACTAGGTGGTGGTGGTGGCTGTGGTTGGGATCCACTAGCACTAGCACCAAAACCTTCCGGGTTACCACGGGTTGCTCCAACCATCTGAAATGTGAAGGTTTATCATTATCAACGTGATCCATATTGCTTCCACGATTAAAAGGATTAGGGCGGAAAAGAGTAGACTTCTGAAAGATCATGGATAGAATCGTGGACAGAATACTGTTCGCTACAAGAAAACTCATAGCTCCTGGTAGGTTCATCCAAAACAGCTCATATTCTGGCAGTGAGTAGGAATTTTAAAGATGCACAACTTTGGTATTCATCCTAGACGCTAAATCAATGGCCAAGATGGTCGAAAGATTCACTCTTTGCTTCTCTGTCTCGGCTGTTTTTCAGCAGAACGAGTTATAGTATCTTGCCCATAACTCCAACTAGCAAAGTCCAACAGTGCTGAAATTTTGTGAGCTGTCAGGAGATGAAATTCTTGAAAACTTTGGCATTTAACTTGCTGCTCAGAAGGATAATATTCAAAGGGTAAAAGTTTTGACAAGCTCTTGCCATAGGATATGAACTAGAGGATGGAAGTTGAATATTTCTGGAAGCAACTTTAAAACTCCATAACTCCAATTTCAGTAATCCAGAAATTCTCAAACTTCACCGAAACATTCCTAAGTTATTTGTGAACAACTTTTCTAGTCAACTCCAGAGATAGATCAGGGTCTAAGATGGCCTTTCTCTTAAGGTTTTCCTGTACTGTCAACCCAGAAATTTCAGTGAACAGTGGACAAAGATTTTGTGCACCAGGGAAAATTTACCTAGCCAAAAATTACCAAATTTTAACAGTAGCTGCCTGAGTAAATTTACAACAAGTTTTGTGTTGAACATTTTTGCAGAGAACTATAGTAAGGGGGCATAAAAATTTATATGGCAAAAGTGCTTATTTTGGACAGAAAACTGACATCTCAAGGTCTTTATTGTTTCTCATTATCCATATGTTCAGAATTTTTCATATTTACACAGGAGGTAGAATACAAATTTTGGAACAAAACTTTCAACATGAGTTTCTTCATAAAGGATCATTTTCTAAGCTTAATAAATCCATCTTTTCAGATATGGCAGAATATGACAGATTTGCTAGATAATACTTATGCAAAGACAATTGTGTGGGCGCATGAACCTTACCACTCTCACGCATCGCATTTTCAATTTCAGATTTATATAGTCATGATGCATGCACGTCCTATTCGTCCTCACAAAATAAAATAATTGCCAAATAGCTTTGGTCTTACCAAGTTAGTTTCGGTGGCATACACAATACGTCTCTCACTATAATAACTAGTCGAGAATTCTCTAACCGTTCTTAAACTTATCGTAATCGCGGTTAGTGTACCTGCAGAAGATTGATATAGCATATATATATATCCATTGACCTTTCATGCCAGCACTCATGAAAGCGTCCGTATTCATTACCGTTTATTATAGAAACGGCATCCGTACAATTCCCACCGTACAGACGACGTTAACATACGCTATCGAGATAGCGTATTCACGGGGGGTACCGTCTTGAGATGGGGGTATGAACAGCGATCGCCATACCCTGCGCCAAACCTTCTACTCCTAATATAATCAACTAATAGTTGGTATATTGGCAGCACCTCAAGTAAGCCACTGCTTGAGGGCAGCGTTCGGCTCGCATCACCGACAGGAAGGCCAAGCTCTCTCAGTTGGCTGAGGATTCTTACCTTCTTACCTTAGCGATGAGTGCGTGGTTACAGAAATTAAGGGTCAATTGTGCATAAAAGTAAGTTTTGACAGAAAGTAATGTGCTGGAAGTCAGTTGATAATATACATAAGTTAGATAGCCACCTAGTAACTTTCCCGTAATCCCTTAGGGCTTTACGAACTAGGTACCATCCTTAACGAACCAACGCATTTTCCAAACACAATTTTTGTGGTCAAATTTTATTAAAACAAGTTTTTAAGGCTTGTTGCATTCTCTGGCGTATGCATTTCGGCTCTGGTACCAGTTGTGGCACCAGTTGTGGCTCTGATACCAGCTGTGGCAGAACTACCTGAATTAATCCGGCTCAAGCGCGCTAACTATCACCACAAGAGCAATCAGGGCTAACTCGCACTTCAAACGGAATAATCCACTGGTCTGTCGGGTAACCTCCCGATGCAACCACGGTTTTTGCCGATCGAAACCACATATACATGTACTCACACGAAGGTGAGCCCAGAGGATACAACATTCCACAGATTTTACACCACAGGGTTCATCATAAATTATTATTACAACTAAGTTTGAATTCGTAAAAAAAGGTAATTCAGAGTTCAAAATAATTGAGTTCTTCAGAGTTCATTGCAGCGGAAAATAACAATAACTACTCGACGATACAGGATGTCTCGATGAAGCCCGTACGAGACATCACTCGGCATTATTGCCATTGGCCGGGGGCGCATCCCATTCCACCGACCAACCAGGAGGAAGGGTACACGGCCAAGTCAAACTAGCAATCATATTCTCGAAATAAACACCTGAAAACAAGCCACAAGAAAGGCTGAGTATACTAATACTAGCAAGGCTTACCCGACTAGTGGAATATACTTAGCCGACTCCTAGACATGCAAGGCTTTTGGCTTGAGGGGTTTGTTTTGCCGAAAAGCATATATAAGTAGGTCCTTACTTTCAAATTTTAGCTCCAAGTTCTAGTTTTATTTAACCATTCTAGGTAAGCAACTATCCGATATCATACATGGTGGAAGAATTAATTTGCATCCAACAAGATTAATCATCATCATTGTTCCTCTTCTTACTCTATGTGGTAAAAGGGTCAAGCAGTCTCAATAACCGCGAGAAACGGACGATTCGAATCGAATTTCTTAACCTTGCAAGGGAAACCTAAACACACGTCACGTGGTTACTCACAGAGTCACACGTGCAACTTTTCCCTTGAATTCCCGCTTCACAGAACAGGCCCACCGCCCTCGACTACACGTCCCCATAGCCTGGCCATGGCGGCACATGCACCCGCCATTAGCTAGATGTGAACGAATTCAAGACGGTGGGGAGTATATTCCGGCCTCGGTTCAATCCGGTACTTAAGCTTACCAATTACCATATTCTCGGCATGTGGTTAGTACGTTCAAAGACTTAACCACCACTACCACACACTGCGGCCTTAGCATTTTTCACTAAACAGACAAGGCCTCAATCATCAACATAAACATCGTACCATAGCCCCGTCCGTCGACCTTATGATTGCAGCATGTAGTAAACATTCAACTCCTAAATTCTCGCGAGTGACAGGAAATCACTCGACTTTTACCGAGTTCTATTAGCATAGCATTCTATCGAACCTTACATCTAGTGTTCAGAGCATGGGTACCTAGGATCATGCAACTAAGTTTTCATCCAACTCCTATAAACTTAATGCACAAGTAAAATAGAGTAATAAGTTGCATAAGTTTAGAAAGTAGGGTTCATGCTCCGGGGCTTGCCTTCTTGGGTAGGGTTAGTTTGGGGCTCGTCCGAACTCGAGTTCGGGTCTTCGAAAGCTTCAGTTAAATTCACTTGGGCTTCACGCTGCTCACTCTCGGACGCGGGCACCAGCTCGTACGTTCCATTGGCGAGAGTAGTCGATTCTATATGAATGCACAAGTGTAAGTTATAGTGATGGTATACGACGATCATTTTCCTTCACGATAAAGTTGCAGTCACAAGACATCGATTTGGTTGTGACGTTACTTAGTTAAGATTTCTTTGGGCAATTGTTAATAGAGGGGATTGTGTTGTATTGGAAATTTTAATTTTCTAAGCACAACATGGATTAAACACAACTTCGGGACTATGTAACTTCTGGTGATGAAATTTTTATTTAGAGCACACTATGCAGATATAAGACTACTATAAAAATTTCAGAAATTTTTAGGTAGCAGAATAAATATGAAAAATGAATTACACAGCTACTGCTAGAACCTAGTTATTTTTATACAGAACAAACCATTCATGTATTGATGCTAAAACTTTTACAGGGTGTTAATCTATCCATATATGTGTTACTATAATTTTTTTTTAAATTTTATTGTGCAAGATACAACGCACAATAAATAGGACAAGATACACTTAGGTTAATAAATATTAATTTCTACAGGATGTTTTACAGGGTTTCTATATATGAAACTTTTTATACAGCAAGAGCTACTCTAAAGTGTCCTACAGTAAAATGTTGAACATTTTCCGAGCAAAGAATCTAATTATCTTTATTTAGTGCATTTTCCCACCACAAAATTATATAAATAAGTTACAGGTAGGAAAAAAGTTCTAAACTTTTTCTGTGGTATTTAGGCATCAACATAACAGCTCTGGAAAAGTTTCACAACATGAATCACAATATAACAGCAGTTACAAATTAGTTTTATCAATTCATGTCATAAACAAGTTTTACTAAAAGTTTAGCTAGAGACGGGTTCTGGTCCTAATATTTTTACACTAGCCTAAACATCAAGCAACAAAACTGCTGTTAAATTTTCAGGTTCAGAACTGGTCTACAACAGTGGGTACAATTAAAGTCTATTAAACCTTCCATTTAATTTATAGCAAGATTTAGCAAGCAACTGAAGAAATGCATGTAACAAAAGTAGTAGATTTTCTTCTGAAGATTCCAGAACAGTTGAGTTTGTATTTTTCCGATTTTTCTTCGATTTTATATGAATTTTACAAGTTCCCTATTTTTGAATTCCAAGTTTAAACACAGGTTTACAGATATACCCCTGGAAACTTGCGTGCAGACTCTTTTAAAGATTTCAATCGTTGCAATTGGGTCCCTGGCGGCGCTGGCATGGCAGCCGGCCAAATTCCGGTGAGGGGGCTCGTCGGCGGCGAGGGGAAAAGGGTCGTGAAGATCTAGGGAGGTGAGAGCTACCTTGGGATGGCCTTGGTCGGGGTTGGGGGGTGACCGGAGGTGGCTCGTCGGTGCGGAGCAGAGGGGTGGCGGTGGGGCGGAACGTCGGCGACAGTGCTCCGGCGAGGAGGGGAGGTCGTGGGCTGGTCGATGAGCTTCGCGGCATCGAGGAAAACCCGTTTTGAGGCTTGGCTTGGAAGGAGGAGCTTTGGAGTGGGCTGTCCGCGGAGCAGCACGGGAGCGGCGGCGGCGCGGGCGGCGCTGGCGGTGCTCCGGCGAGTCTGGGCGGTGATGGGCGGGGCAGTGAGCCGCGGTGGGGTGCTGTGGTGGTGGTTGGAGACTCAACTCTGGCAATGGGTGGCCGGAGAGGTGAGCTCCTCGGTGAGCTGGGCACGTCGGCAGTAATGCTGGCGGCGGCGGCGTTCTGGTGTCTGGGCGCGCGAGGGTGGCTCAGTGCGGCCTTTTGTAGGCAGCAGAGAGGCGGGAGGAGGTGCGGAACTGGGCTGCGAGGCGCGGGCGCGGGCGGCACGACGGGGGGCGCGTCACTGGTCGCGGTGGGCGGCGAACAGAGCCGGCGCGGCGTGCGGCGGGCGCGGGCAGGGTATTGGGCGCTGAGGATTTGGCATGGGGGAGGGGAGATCACGCGGCGCGCAGGTTGGGCGAGGAGCTGCAGCAGTTGGCTTGCCGTGCGGCGAGCGCGGCGACTGGCGGGACGCGGCGGGGACACGGGCATTGGTGCGGCTCGTCCATTGGGCGAGGCGGGCGGCAAGCAGAGGCGCGCGTCGCTGGCGCGCGCGTGGCGTGCGCGGACTGGGGAGGAGCGCGGCGTGGGGAGCGCGTGCGAGCGGGCACGGCCAGGCATTGGCTTGGCGCCTAGCGCCGGTCAGGCATCACCGGCCAGGTGGCCTGCGGCGATTGCGCGGCGACGGAGGGTCGGGCGAAGCGAGGGTCGGGCGAACGTAGGGTCGGGCGAAGCGAAGTGTCGGGCGTAGCCGAGGGTCGGGCGAAGCGAGGGTCTGCAGTGACAGCGCGTCGGAGGGTCGGGTGAGCGTAGGGTCGGGCGAACGACTGCGCGTCGGAGGGTCGGGTGAGGGTAGGGTCGGGCGAACGAATGCGCGTCGGAGGGTCGGGCGGGGCGGAGAAAGAAGGGTCTGCAGTAAAAATAGAAGAAAAGGCAGGGGCTGGTTTGCAAATCCAAGTGTTTCTCAAATTTTTGTGTGGTAACTCAAAAATCTCTGAACATGAAAGTTGTTCAAAATGAAAAGTTACACAAGTTTTGTTTCAGGCCAAAGTTTATTTGAGTTCTAGTTTAGAAGTTATTTTAAAAACTCAAAAAGTATGATCCGGAGGGCACGTCATTTCCTGGGCAAAAATTTGTATTCTCTCCTAGGCTTCATCTAGACTTTTGTTTATCCTGTCAATAACGATGTGCCTATTCAATTTTGTAGCCATCTTTGCATCGATGTGAAAGTTATTTAATTTGTTTGATTAACGTACATGTACTTATGCACATATACACAGAATTTCAAAATCACATGCAAAACCAAGTATAATTCGTTTCTTTTAAACTTTTCTTAGTTAGTTAAGCATATTGTTACACTAATGAGGCTTATTTAGCAATTTAAACACCTAGGGTGTTACAATAATGCTTCCCCGTGGAAATTCGATACCCTGGAATACTCCAAGGTGAAGTGCTACAGCAGTGAATTCTGTGCACTTGCGGAATATCTATTCTATTGGGCATAAGAAACGCCAACATATGCTATGCTTAGTTTATATCTAGGTCTTATATCTTGCATGATTAGATGTGGTAATACATCTAGGCTACGACATTGGTTCCAGTATTCGCATGTTTGCTTTAGTGTGATGTCTGTCTATCCGAAGGGTGGGGGCTCCACGCGGGGCATTAGAGTATCACTTATTAGCGTAGACGTGGTGTTTGGACTAATCAGTGTTGTTGGATGCGGCTCTATACCATGGTTAGATGAGGTAGGCGGAAGGTGGTGACAGCCCTGTTCGTCCAGCGTAACCCTCCCCATTCGTGTAGTAGCTGTAGGAGGTGCATAAAATAGCCATGAGGATGTAGTGGCCACCTAGCGATATCTTGTGCGGTCTTCCGGTGATGCCTGGGAGCCTAGAGCCCGTTACTACTTATGTGTATGTGTATGAGTGCCTAGTATAGATTGTATGCTTAGTTAGGAGTATATAACTCCTTAGATTAACTTTATTCATTCTTTCTCCCTTCCTGTAAGCTTTGCATAGAGATAGAACTTGAGTAACTTGTGTGTCACACTACCTCTTTACCATATATTATCTTACCCCTGTTTATTCAATAGAATATCCATGCAAGAACCGATCAACACACCAATCAATTCCAATAACCGCCGCCTTCCCTGCGGAAATATAAATACAACCTCGTACTCATGGGTAAAATGCTACAACGGTACTCGGTGCACGTGCGGATCCTTCTTTAACGTAAGAAATACCCCATGGCATTTCTAGCACCGTTGCTGGGAACACCTATCCTAGTGATGACGCTACGAAATGCCAACAGCAGGCGCGGGGCCCACCACGGCACGGCTTCCCCGTAAAAATAACATGATTACGGAGAGGCGTGTGATCAGTCGGCTCGGCGGCCAGGGTTATGGGAGCCCTCACTCGCAGTCGCGTCTCGTCAACCCAGCGGTGGATGGTGCAGGCGGGACCCAACGCCTGGGCCCCCCCTCGCGTCGGTTGAATCGCGGAGAAGACCCCGGGGTTAGGATATGACCCCGGGAAGGACCCGGGGCAGCTCAAGGGTGCGCCTCAGGGCCCACGTAGGACGCACGGGCGTCCCGAGTGTCGGCCAAGTGATCCCGGGGAGCCCTGGGAAGACCCCGGGAGCCGACCGAGCGGGCCCCACCGGGTAAGGACGCATCAGAAGGGCGGCGCCACTAGCAGGAGGCGCCTCCCGCCTGGTGCCGCATTCACACCCGAAGGTAGTAAAACCCAAGGATGGTAAATATCTCTTCTTGGGCCCAGGGGAAGGATTACAAATAGGACATAGGGGCAACATGTAAAAGGGACCAGAGTCCCACAACTCAACCATTAGCTCACTTGAGCAAAGATAAAGAACAACACACACACAGGATGTAGGGTGTTACGCTCCCGAGGCAAGCTGTAGCCACGGCCTTTGGGGGAGCGACCGCACCACCATCCCAGAGGAGGGCCAAGGTCCTCTGGAGGGAAGTCTGCGCCGTGTCATCGGCTCCAGAGAGCTCCTGATCATGAAGTGGTCGGGCACCCCGATAACTTTCGACCGGAACGACCACCCCGACAACACGGTGGGTGTCGGGTTACTCCCCGTGGTATTAACCCCCACCATCTGTAATGTCGGGGTGGCCAGGGTCCTTGTCGATGAGGGAGCAGCTCTGAATCTCCTCTCCCCTGAGATCTTCCACAATATGCAAATCAGCGAGCGCAAGTTGTGTCCGTCGGAGCCCTTCTACGACGTCACCAAGGGGAAAAATGTCCCCCTGGGCAGATCAAGCTGCCGATCACATTTGGGGAGCGGAGCAACTTGCGCACCGAGAACGTGGTCTTCGACGTGGCGTACTGCGACCTCCCCTACAATGCTATCCTCGGCCGCCAAGCGCTGGCCATGTTCATGGCTGCCATGCACTACGCCTACGGCACCTTGAAGATCCCAGGACCTTCCGGGGTCATCTCCGTTAAGGCGGACGTCCAGGGAGCCGTGTACCGCGTCGAGAAGTTGTACGACACCATGGCAGCGGCTACCCCAGAAGACGACGAATGCCCCGATTCGACATCATCCCCATTGGTAAAACAACAACTCTCCCCGGACGACGCGGCCCTCACCAAGAAGGTTAGCGTGGGGGGAGATTCCGCAAAGGTGGTGACGATAGGGGCCCAACTGGGCAAAAATTAGGAAAGTGCGCTCATCACCTTCCTCCGGGCTAATTCGACGTGTTCACGTGGAAACCGTCCGATATGCCCGGGGTCCCCAGGGAGGTGATCGAGCACCGCCTGGCCGTGCACTCCGACGCACGACCCGTCGAGCAGAAAATCCGGCGCTAGGCTCCGGAGAGGCAAGATTTCATCCGCGAGCAAGTGCAAAAGATGTTGGATGCGGGATTCATCCAGGAAGTCTTCCACCCTTAGTGGCTGGCTAATCCGGTCATTGTCCCAAAAGCCAACGGTAAGCTCCGCATGTGCGTGGACTACACCGACCTCAACAAAGCCTGCCCCAAAGATCCTTTTCCGCTATCCTGCATCGACCAGGTCGTTGATTCCACGACGAGATGCAACCAGATAAGCATGGCAAAGGAGGACGAGGAGAAAACTTTGTTCACCACCTCGATGGGAACGTACTGCTACGTTCGCATGCCCTTCGGCCTCAAGCGCGCTGGCCCCACTTTCCAGCGTACCATGCGCATCACTCTACAGGACCTGCAGTCCCACAATGTCGACGGCATCGTGGTCAAGACCCGGCAGCAGGAGTCCCTCCTGCGGGATCTGTCGGAAGCCTTCGGTAGCTTGCGCACCACCCGGCTCAAGCTGAACCCCAAGAAATGCGTGTTCGGGGTCCCAATGAGGAAGCTCCTTGGCATCCTGGTCTCGAGTCGAGGCATCGATGTGAACCCCCAGAAGGTGGAAGCAATCGAGTGCATGCAACCCCTGACTTGATTAAAGGAAGCATAGTGCCTTATGGGTTGCATGGCAGCACTCGGATGGTTCATCTCCAAGATCGGAGAGAGGGGTCTCCCTCTCTTCAAACTTCTGAAAAAGACCGGCCGCTTCAAATGGACCCCGGAGGACGACCAGGCATTTTGGGAACTGAAGACGTACCTCTCCTCCCCGCATCCCGCCTGTGCTGGTAGCACCCCAGGAAGGAGAGGATCTGCTCCTCTACATCTCAACAACCCCGTAGGTTGTAAGCACAGTACTGGTTGTAGAGCGGGAAGAGGAAGACCCCAGGCAACATAAACCCAACCCGAGAAAGGAAAGCGAGCCCGGGGAAACAAGCCTAGACCCCGGGGAGCGAGGGAGACCTGGGGACGAAGGCCCAGTCACCAAAGCGCAGCAGGCGACCAAAGGGCAGCCCGTTCCTGATCTCGGGACGACCCCGGATGGAGACGCAAGGCAACCCCACCGTACGCAAAGGCCGGTGTATTTCATGAGTGAAGTCCTCCGGGATGCGAAGGAACGCTACCCATAGGCATAGAAGATGTTGTATGCCATCCTCATGGCGTCCCGCAAGCTACGACACTACTTCCAAGCGCATCAAGTCACCATAGATACATCGTAGACTCTAGCTCACATCCTCCGGAATCGGGAAGGAACGGAGCGCACGGTGAAATGGGGGATCGAGCTGGCGAAATTCGGCCTCCATTTCGCACCCCGGCACGCAATTAAGATCCAAGCGCTCGTCGACTTCGTCGCCAAATAAACTTCGGTCCCCGACATCGAGCGACCGAAGGTCACCGCCACCCCGGCAACCGACGATGACAAGCCTTGGACTTTGGAGTACTGGATCATGAACTTCGACAGATCGCTCACCCTCCAAGGGGCCGGCGCTAGAGTGGTCCTCACCGCCGCTAACGGTCACACCCTCAAGTACGCCATTCAGCTCGGCTTCGGAGCCATGAACAACATGTCGGAATACGAGGGTCTCCTAGCCGGGCTTCGAGTGGCCACCGAATTGGGAGTATGATGCCTTTTGGTAAAAGGGAACTCCATCTCATGGTATACCAAGTCTCCAAAGAATATCAATGCACCGACCCTCAGATGGCCACCTACATTTCGACGGACTGGAGCTGCGACACATTCCCCGGAAGGAGAACTCTAAGGTCGATGAGCTATTGCACCTCGCGTCCTCACGAGCTCCATTGCCCCATGGGGTGTTCGAAGAAAGGCTATGCCAACCTACCATCACGGCCACCAACCATGTCGAAGAGGGAACCCCGTCCTCGAGCGGGGGAAACCAGGCCCAGCCACCTGTCGAGCTAACCCTACTCTCAGCAAGTTCTCAGGGACCCTCGTGGATGGATGACATCCGTGGCTTCCTGAAAGAAAACATCCTTCTCAAGGATGATGCCGCTGCAGAACGGATCGCACGACAGTCCAAGCGCTACGCCATGGTAGATGGGGATCTATATCGGCGTGGCACGAACGGAGTCCTTTTGTTGTGCATCACTCGGGAAGAAGGCGGCAAACTACATGCCGATATCCACGAGGGTGAGTGTGGAAGCCACTCGGCTTCCCACATGATGGTCGGTAAGGCCTTTCGGCATGACTTTTACTAGCCGACAGCCCTCAAGGACGCAGTCAAACTGGCTCAGCGCTGCAGGGCATGTCAATTCCACGCAAAGCAGTCTCACCAGCCAGCACAGGCACTCCACACCATTCACCTGTCATGGCCATTCGCGGTCTAGGGGCTCAACATTTTGGGACCTTTCCCAAAAGCCGTCGGGGGTTACAAATGGTTGTACCTTCCGATCGACAAATTCACCAAGTGGTCGGAGGTCTCCGCGGTCGTGAAGGCCAACAAGACTTTAGCTCTCAAGTTCATCAAAGACCTGGTAGCCTGGTTCGGGGTCCCTAATCACATCATCACCGACAATGGGACCCAGTTCACGAGCAACCTCTTTGGGGACTACTGCGATGACATGGGTATCAAGCTTTGCTTCGCATCTATTGCCCTCCCACGAAGCAACGGGCAGGCAGAAAGAGCAAACGCAGAAGTCCTCAATGGGTTGAAAACCAGAACCTATAATGAACTCAAGAAGCATGGCACTAGCGATGGTCTAGTTAAACCGCACCACACCCAGCCGAGCGATTAGCGAAACGCCTTTCTTCCTCATCTACGGTGCTGAACCTGTCCTCCCGGCCGAGGTGACGTTAGGGAGCCCGCGTGTGTGGGCCTACAACGAAGAAGATCAGGATCGCCTGCGGCAGCAAGATGTCCTCTACCTCAAGGAAGTTCAGTGTAGGGCAGCACTCCGGGCTGCTCGTTACCAACAAGCCCTCCGCCGCTACCACCAGCGCCATGTACAACCAAGAACCATCCAAGTTGGAGACCTAGTCCTCCGTGCGGTGTTGACATTTCTTAACGTCATCACCAGGATTGTTAGTCCCAGGCAACGGCGGAAGAATGTGTGTGGTATGTCTTAACATTTACAGAAAGAATTTGCAAGCGCACGGATATATAATGTAGCATTTATCCCGGTGAGTATTCGGGTATTGTTATTTATATTTTCCCAAAGGAGAGCATGATGTAAAAGAGTTTACTTGGAATGTAATCAGGACCATATGAGTAAGCCATACACTATAGCATAAATAGGGGTAAGTCAAGATAAATAATATGAATAGGGTAATGTGACACACACAAACTGGGCCAAACTCAGGATAAAGAATAAACGAATAAGCCTACAGGTTAGTGGGAGCATAGGCATACAACAAGGTCCTAATAGCATCTATTCATACAAGCAAAGGTTACACACTAAACATGCTTAGAACTGCAGGTGCCGGGAAAATAGGGATATCAGGGAGAATGTCCCGTCCCGAAGTACATCCAGGATGTTATATCTTTGCATGAACTCCTACCCCGAACCCGAACGTGGGGGACTTCGCTAACCATGACGAGACGTCATGGCGGACCAACAGAGATGTCACCTTCTGCGGTCTACCCCTGCAATACCATGGAGCACGGGCATATCCGAAGGATCCCTCATACCTGAGCACCACGCCCGTGTATGAGGTCACTACCTTAGTGTCCCCGGGTCTACCACCCTTCGGATGGACAAGTAAAACACTAAGGCAAGCCCAAAGGCACGACGAACTGATATCCTTAACCAGATCATCTGGCCTAAGCATATAAAGAGTATAACTAATGAAGCAACAAGCCAAGGTATGACATATTACCAAGATAGCATAACAGGCATAAGCATGCTAGACTATCAAGATAACATAACAACCAAAGCTCAGCTCTATATTATGAATGAGATACCGACAAGTCGAGTACAAAGCCATACCAAGGACCGAGTATTGCTCTCCGATCCCGAGGATGACTGGATTCGCTAAGAGAGGATTCTAGCCTAGCTCCACTACCCTAAGGATTACAAGTCACAAGTGAGAGTAGAAGAGAATGGCTCAAAGTGGTTGTGTGTTGAATTTGAGGGCTCCTCCTCCTTTTATACTCCTCCAAGGGCGGTTCCCGGGCGAAGTTTACATGGAAACACCTCAAACCGACCTCTAGGGGATCAGATCATGCTTCCCGCCAAAGGGCACCTGGACGGGAGGCAGGGCAGGTGCGGCCGACCCGACCCACCTCTGCCACCTCTGGCAACCGCCTTTGGTCCAGGCACTTACAGGAGGGTCTTGATCCTATCCTTTGGTGTTTGCCGCCTTAATACATCAGTTTGGTCTGCCATGTGGGTCCTCCTTGTAAGTGTGATGCAGCAGATGATGATGTGTGCTTGTGTTGCTGCGTATTCTTCATGATTTCTTCTTATTACAGACTTGTATCCCTGAAATAGGTGAACCCGACAATACAACTGTAGAACTAGGTTAGTGATACAAATATGTGAGTAAGAGGCATGGTTTTCCTTTGTTTATGAGTATCATTGACGGTCGGATTTTGCATTTAAGGACCGTCAACAACACCCCCAAGCTAGCCTTTGGCTCGTCCCTGAGCAAAACAAGGCTTTATGTTGTTGATCGGGAGTTGCTTCAATGTTGCATTTCCATCCTATACCTTAGGCATAACAAAGTGTTCTAACCATGATTTTGAATAAGCTGGCCATGTTCTTACCTCTTACCTTACTCCTGTGGGGCTTATAGTTTCACCTCATCTTTGGCGGTTGAGAGTCAGAACGGTTTTGTAGAGTGCTAATATTTCTTCCTCCCTGGCTCAACCGTTAATCCGGAGGGTTTTTATGAAGTTTTTTTTCAAAAGAAAAATTTCAAAGTTTCTCAATGATCTCTCGGATCCCTCATTGTGTATGATTCCTCACCAAGGCTTCTTATTTCGCCTTTCTTCCTTAACCTATCTCTAAAGGTTTGATTTGAGTGGAGCTGTAGGTATGGAGTATTTGAAGGCATACTTGTTTCTCATATTTTGCAAAGTCAAAAACCAGATCTTAAGGAGAGACAAGTCATAAACCTTGATCAAGATGTGCAAGTGTGTGGATATTTTTGGTGGATGCTGGTGAACTCCTTTTTATGAACCATCTCTCCTTTTCTTCTTTCGAACATGGGCTATCTCTTCTCTTTTTTTTAACATGCCTTGTGAGCATGTGGCATACCTTCTTTGGGTATGCATCATTTTTTAGCCCATGCTCCTTTTTCTTATGAAACTTTGGAGAGAGTGGTTATAGGGCATCATGGAGTTTTTATTTGTGGAAGGATGAATGGAATACTTGCTCACTTCTTGTGTAGAAGCGTAGCATATGGTGGAGTGTGTACGTGATCTTGATCATTGGAGTATGAAATGCATCTCACAAAGGGTCACAACAATTTGACAACGCTCAATGAGATAACAAGTTGCATATGTGGAAGGTTTTCAAAAAGGTCAACATATGGCTTTGGATAGGAATTTCATATCATTGAGGAACTTTGTTGGTTTTTGTATTTTCAAAAATAAATACTCCAGAAATCAAGCATCACTTTAGGAGAAGATCATAGCAGCTCTATTCAACCATATCATAACTCACAACAACCTAGATTCGGATCATGCTTTTTGCTACCCGCAAGTTTCAAGCTTAAGATTTGAACATTTAGCCAACAAACCCAAAACTCTGAAAGAGCACTAAGTTGTGACTAGGCATGCGAGGGAAATTAACAGAGCAACTATTCATCATCTCAACAAGGAAAACTACAACATGCTTACTACACATACAAAAGCAAGAAAATATTTTTGGTCTTTTTGGTTTTGCAAATTTTTATTTTTTTTTAGTTTTTGCAGATTTTTGTTTTGTTTCATGCATAAGGTTTTGAAAGTGTTAAAGAAGTTACGATACAAGATACCTCTCGGTGGGGGTCCTCCCCCAAGCTAGCTTCAGGCTCACTGCTGCTGGTCGGGGTTAAACTCTCTCCAACGATAGTAAGCCCTCCACTCCTGCTGCTGTAGCTGCCTTTGCTCCATGGCGTGGATCCTGTCGCCCGTGTACCGCTGCCATGCTTGGTTGTTCTCGATGTGCTGGTGCAGCGTATCTTCGATGTTGTTGCTCCTAGCTGCTGATTGACGGAGCCGAAGTCACGGCTGGAGTCCGTGCGTCGTGCGAGGCTCGGGACTTCGCCGGAGCTAGAGCTAGTAGACCGGCGGCTTGGGGCCTGCCGTGCCCACTCCTCGGTGCTTGCGCTGTGCCAGGACGAACCACCTGCCTCATGGTGGTATGAAGGCTGGTGCTGTGGCGGTGGTGGTGCTGGCTTGGTTCCTCTTCTGGCCCTGCTTCTTGTGGTCCTACCATGCAAACCAGAAATACTATGCCTTCGTGCCGCCTCTTCCGGAATGAAAGGGGCGGTTAGTGACTGGCAATTATACAAATAGTACTCCAGGTTTGGCAACGGGATCTCATTTGCATAACCCAGAGAGAAGAAAATCAAGGAGTCATTCAGGCCCTCTTGAGTATGTGGCCTTGAACCAAATAAGCCTCATCGATAAAAACACGGTCACCCTCAATGAAAGAAACGTTGTTTCTTCCTAAGGCACCAATGCTTGAAGCAATGCGAGTTATCAAAGAAGTGAACTCAATAGGACCCGTCACCTTAAAATTCTGAAGCCAACGTTTGACTATTTCTTTTACGGGAGAGACTCAGATCTTGTTGACCATGGCATATAGGATCATCAACTCATCATTTTGCGCACGACTCGCAAATCACCTCTTGGAAAGAGAGTGATGGCTTGCCATTTGTGCCTCAAGCGAAGGGTCGGATTTTGAATGTCATTGCACCGAGGTGCAAACTTGCCATGAACAACTTGACCCAAAATCAAACCCCAAAAATCATGACGATTAAAACCGTGGCAAGCATGTTGAAGAGAATCCGGCAAACATTTGTTAAAACCAAGGTGGTGACTCAACATTTTAGAAGTAAGATAGTACTCTTTTTCGAAAAGCCAAAAACAAACACCGTCATCCACCTCTTGAAGAGTGCAAAGAAACTGAATGGTGAGGAGTCAAGAACCATACTCCTCAACGGGCATGAAACCTTCCCAACCAACCGCATGTCAAACATTAGCAAAGTAAAGGTCCATACCTATTTTTGCAAGGAGGTCCGGGTCGAAGGCTTTGGTGTGACCATAGCTTCAGCGCTTGAGAATGGCGTAGGCTTGGCGTTCGCGGTCGCTGCACAAGTCGAGGTGTGGTGCATCTTCGTCGTCTATCTCCATGTCCCCGGCTTGCACTTCGGCTTGCACTTCTTCTTGCTCTTCTTGTTCTTTGTAGTCCATCATGCTTGGGGTCGGAGTTGGCTCGGGAGTGTGATGGGAGCTTGAGCCACCTCAGGAACGAGATGAGCTCGCTCCTGTCTCCTTCTTGAGTGCACCAGAGAGCTTCCATCCCATGCTCTTCATGCTTGAAGCTTGGAACACGAGAACAAACAAGAACAACTTGGTTCGGGTTACGTTAGTGTAATCGAAATGAAAATTCTTACCGAACGTTGTTTCTTCGAATGTGGGCTCTTTCTTGCAGCAAAGAAATGAGAGAGAGGTTTCTTAAATTCAAACTTCAGCAAAATTCCAATGAAAACCCGAGAGCAAAGAGTTGTGAGAGTGTGAGAGGGAGTGAGTGAAAGAAGTGAAGTGTTGTTGCTTCACCCCTCTCTCCCGGCCTCTATTTAAAGAGCAATCGCAGGGAACACTTGAGGAGGCACCAGGCACAACGGCTAGGAGCCGTCGGAAGAAGTGGGGCCCAGGAGCCGTTGGTGTGGGGTCGGCCGACCCAGGGGTGCGGCCGCACCCTGGGTGGCGCGCCCTACTGCCAGCCTAGGCCCACTGCCTCAAATGGTCACCTGCTTTCAAAATTTTTGGTGCCTGGCCCAACTTTGCTTCGAGAGGATGTTCAAATGAATTTTTCAAAAGAATTTATGCTCATAAATAATTTTGGGGTTTTTTGTGTAAGAGAAAAAATGGCTAGAAAAATTTCAACATGCAAGAGAAAATTTTGGAAAATTAAACATGCAGTGGAAAAATCAAATGGGTTGAAAATCAAATTGTGGAAAAATCAAATATGAGATAAATACCATTTTACCTTTGGCAAGGGCTTGTCGTTTAAAGTCTGACAGGCAAGACTTTTCTACGGCGTTACTTACCATTTGTCGCTCCATCCGGTCTGGGAGAGGCAGAGTCGGATGTCGAGACTCCTTTTACCTTCCACACCTTTTTGGATTTCTGAGTTTTTTGATGGTGCGGTTGGTGTTTGTTGGATGTCTTGTGCATTTGGCCCATACTTGATCTTGACCATGGAGCATTGTTATCTTTTGGCCTGAAACGGGAATTTTTCTTCCTTGTCGCTGATGTTGAAATGGATTTCTCCTGCTCCTACATCAATCTGTGCCCCAACAGTGCTCAAGAATGAGTGGTGTTTCCTTGGATGTTTCCATGCTGAGCACCACGAAGTCGACAGGGATGAAATAATTTATAACGCTCACCAAAACATCTTCTGCGATTTCCTCTGGATAGCGGACTGAGGAGTCAGCTAGCTGTAGGTGCATCAGTGTCAGTGTGAGGTGAGTGAAGTTTCGCTTGTCAAAGATGATCTTGGGCATCACGCTCACGCTGGCCCCAAGGTCGCACGAGGCAAGGTTCAAGTGGTGTGCCCCGATTGAGCAGGTTATTGTTGGGCATCCTGGGTCTATTTTCTTCTCAGGAGGCTGGTTGAGTATAGCTGCGCTACAATCTTCTGTGAACTTAATGACTTTCGTGGTGGGGAGCGGTCGCTTGTTGTTGATGATGTCCTTGATATAGCGGGCATATGTTGGTACATGCATAACGTCCAACAAAGGAACGTTAACATGTATTTTCTGGATTATCTCAACGAAACAAGCAAATTGCTCGTCCACCGCCGTCTTCCGATTGCGAGTCGGGAACAGCAGGAAGCTCATGTCAACAAACTCTTGCGGGGTTGTTCCTTTCTCGGGCTCCTTGTCTTCCTCCTGGCTTGATGACCCCTCTTCCTCTTGTGGCTCTGTTGTCTTCCCTGCATGGTTAGGGTGCGGTGGATCACGAGTGGACTTACCACCCCTCGTGGTTACCGCTTTTACCTTTTCGAAAGTAGGGACGACAGCAATAATTTGCGCAGGTTGGGTTTCGATCATTTTATTAAAACTTAACTGATTCGTGAGAGCAGAAGAAAGAGTTTCAACATTTATATTTAACCTCTCAGTGATTTTATCATTGGCAGCAAGTTTCTTATTTATAGATTCATTGATTTTAAATTGGCCAAAAACAAGATCTTTTATGGAGGGTTGGTTTGAATTAAAATTCGAATTGAAATTTGAGTTATAGTTATTACCTCCTCCTTGGTAAGGTGGGCAGGATTGGCCCCACCCTTGGCCTCCTTGTGGACGATACCCGTTGTTGTTGTTGTTCATGTACGTCTTCACGAGTTTCAGGTAGTCATTTCCCGAGTGTCCACCATTGCCGCAGACCTCGCACATGGGATGCGAGTCTACGGCTTGAGCGTAGTTGTTCATACGCTCCTTGAACCGCGCCCTTTCATCGAGGCACTTCATTAGGAGGTCCATCTTGGCGGAGAGCATGTCAACTTCTTTGACTGTATGCATTCCACCTTTGCTCTTGGTTGGGAACGCTCCTCGTTCTAGCCCTGATTGGAGACCATCTTTTCGACCAACATATTTGCTTTGGTGATCGTGAGGTCAAGGAAGGCTCCTCCAGCAGCGGCATCTATGTGGGCACTTGATGTTGGAGTCAGCCATTGTAGAAGCTTTGGAGAACGAGCCAATCGTCCATCCCATGATGAGGACAAGCGAGTATGTATTCTTGAAGTCTCTCCCAAGCTTTGGGAACTGACTCCATCCCCATTTGCTGGAAACTGGATATCTTCCGGCGCAAGACATTTGTTTTGTCTAGAGGGAAGAGTTTAGCGAGGAACGCCGTGGAACACTTGTCCCACGTGCTGACGGCTTCCTTGTTCTTATAAAACCATTGTTTCGCCTTTCCTAGCAGGCAGAAGGGAAACAAACGGAGCCTGATGGTGTCAGTCTCAACGCCCCGAATGGTAATGGTCTCGCACTGCTCTAGAAAGTTCTGGAGGTAGGCGTTGGCGTCCTTGTTCGGCTTGCCACAAAACGGACTAGCCTACACCATGTTTATGAGGATGGATTTCAGCTCGAAATTCACGTCTCCAACATTGACGTTGGGTCCGGTCGCCACATTGGTGGCGGAGGGGACGGAGAAATCGCGGAGAGTCTTCTCAGCCATGGGTTCGGTTGGGATTGTTGGTGCTCGAAGGACAGGCTCACTTGCTGACAGAATGACCTAAGGAGGGACAATGCAAGGTCAGACCCTTCTCACGAGCTTCTTAGGATTTGCAATGAAGTTTGTTGGCAAGGAGAAACCAGTCATGCACTACCCTGTTCTCATCCAATTAGGAGAAAACAAAAGGCATTAGCCTGAATAAGCTACAGCTATGTCCTAAACATATTGTCATGATCATGCTCAAGTAAATCTTTTATATCAATGCTTCTCCCCGGCAATGGCGCCAGAAATGCTTGTTGACATTTCTTAACGTCATCACCAAGATTGTTAGTCCCAGGGAATGGCGCCAGAAATGTGTGTGGTATATCTTAACGTTTACAGAAAGAATCCGCAAGCGCACAGATATATCACTGTAGCATTTCACCCAGTGAGTATTCGGGTATCGTTATTTATATTTTCCCAAAGGAGAGAATGATGTAAAAGAGTTTACTTCGAATGTAATCAGGACCATATGAGTATGTGATAGACTATATCATAAACAGGGGTAAGTGTCAGACCCGGGGCAACGGGACTGCACACGTGGCATAGAATATTCTAGAGTAAGGGTGGGGCATGTCCCATACCTTATCCATACTATAAAAGTACTCGGACACGAGTACAACTAGTCGGTACAAAAGGGCACTACCTGAAAGTACTCGGGTAGGACTCCTAAGCTCGTACAGGACTAGGACTTCCATGTAACCCTGTCCCCCCAGACTATATAAGGGCGGGCAGAGACTTCTCCAAAGCATAACACATAACCTCAAGGCAATACAAACCATACAGGACGTAGGGTATTACGCATACTGTGGCCCGAACCTGTCTAAACCCTTGTGTTCCTTGCACCCTCGAGTTCCTGATCTTGGCGACACCCTAACCACAAGTAAACTACCTTAGGGTATCGCTAGGTAGGCTTGCTGGTAAAACACCGATAGCTGGCGTGCCAGGTAGGGGAGTTCATCGAAGATCCACCCAAGAATTCGATGGCAACTTTCAGCTTCACCAGTGTCGTGACCCCGCGGGCACAACTTTCGTCTTCGGCTCCTGGGTCTATGTCTCTGATGGCACACGCAGCTTCCATCGGCACCTCGTCGACAACAAGCCAGAGGCATCTGCAGCAATACCAAGCAGCGATCTCGATGAGTTCATCGACAGTCTCGGCGAGATGCTGCTCCCTGACCTCAAACTATAGCTTCCCCGGATCGAACTCAAGTCCATCTAGGGAACAGCATGACCGATTCTTGTTCGGTTTGCACAACGCGGCCACTGTTTACCAGGAGGCCACATAGTCCGAATTCTACTCCGCATTGGAGAAGGACTTGGACAATCTACTCGAGCTCGGGGAAAAGGACACCACCGCATGTCGGGAGGCCCCTATCTTCGACGACTACGACTCGGACTCCGATCCCGAGGCTGAACCCTACTTGGGTGGCTAGGGCCTGGTTATAACCTGCACCCCGAAGGGTCGCTCCGTGTACTTGAAGGGCATGAAACCCTCCGAACTACTCGAAGATGATGCAAGACTAGTCGCCCACCTTGATTCTGTACCTTTTCAAGAGGGCAGACCACTCGGAGAAACCACCCCCGGCGGAACTGTACTCGTTGACTACAGCTTTGATGACCTCTCCTCACACCGCCACGTCTTCATAGGCAGAATCCGACGAGATCAGCAGCAGGTACTACAACGAGAGGCCTGAGCAGATCTCCGAGGATGAGAACACTGTAGATGCTGCCAACGAGACTCCTTAAGCTCATGAGGCCCGCAGGCTGTGCAAACGGAAGCACGTTAAACACAGAAGGGACACCAACGAGTGGCGTGCACGCACACAACGCGACCTCGATGCTGAGTTCGCAGCAGCGCGGGACGCCGGGTTCAATACTCCTCATGCCAACATCACCGGTATAACAGCGGTACTTGCCGGTAACCCCAACCCCATAGTCCAGGCCGCCATTCGCATGGCACAGCGGGCACGGCTCCAGATCAACCAGCAACAGCCGATGCCATCTCTTTCGCATGGAAGAAATGAGGGAGCCGGTGACAGCCAAGCCAGCAGAACACCTGGGGACCATCCTAGGTGACAGGCACACCCCTCACAGAACCAACACGGAAGCCGCGGAGCTGGTCCAAATGAAAGTCGCAGGGCGGGCCCACAAGGTAGTTGCCCCGCGGCCCAGGCACCTCACCCACAACAAGAACAGTCCGTTAACTGCCGCGATCAACTCGAGCAGCTACCAACATGAGACCTCCGGGAGAAGATCAATCAATCACGTGATGCCCGCTCCATTATTGAGAACCGGAGGAGGGAACATGTCGGAGTTGAGGGAAACGCCACACGGGACGACAATGATTGTTTTCCCACGTTTTCCCCTCGCTTCGACAACTACAAGTACCCAGAGGGATTCAAACCAGTCGGCATCACCAAATACGATGGGAAATAATGTCCTCGACAGTGGGTATGATGCTACTCCACCGCCATTGAGGTCGTGGGCGGCACCAACACAACAAAGGTTATCTACTTCCCGATGGCCGTGAAGACCGCCCTACTCACATGGCTAGAGAGCCTAATGAAGAACTCCATTGACTCCTGGGAGCAGTTGCGGAACATCTTCATCGACAACTTCAACGGAGCGATCGCCAGGGCAGGTACTCGCCATGACCTGTCCCAGTGCAAACAGGAAAGGAACGAGCTCCTACGCTCGTATACTCGCCGCTTCTTTGACACCCAAGCCATGATCGCCAACATCTCGGAGAGCGACATCATTGACTGCTTCCACAACGGCCTCACCGACCAGGCACTCTTTCGCGACTTTGGCCGCAACCGCCCCAAGACTGTTGCCGCCCTAAGCGACATGATGCAGACCTGGGCGGATCAAGAGGAGCAAGAACATGATCGGTTCTCGAAGCACGGCAACGACTACAACAATAACAAGCGGAGCAACGACCACCGCAATGATAGAAGCCAGTGGGACTACTCGGGATCCTCCCGAAAGCGCAAGCCAGACAATCTCATCGCGGCTGTGGATCACGCCCCGCACGGCAAGAAGGCGTCCAATCTGCAAAAGGAGTTCGATAAGCTCATGCAGAAGCAATGTTCGTGGCACCCACACTCCAAGCACTCGGCTTTCAAGCGCTATCAGCTCCGGAGGTCCCTCAACGCTCCGCCCTTGGAGAAGGGCGATAAGAAGAAGAAGAAGAAGAAGAAGAAGAAGGACAAGGATGATGAAGACCCAGAGATCAAGACAAACGCCACTGAGTTCCCAAACGTGTCCAAGATCGTCAACGTCATCTTTGGCGAGGAATCGGGATTTGCCTCCAAGTGGACTCAGAAGCTTCATCGCCGCGAGATCATGTCCATCGAGCCGGCGGTACCATGACCCCTTCGGTGGTCGGAGGTCACCATCTCGTTCTCCAGGGCTGATCAGTGGACTAGCTTTTCTGAGCCGGGAAAACTCCCGCTCATCTTGGACCTAGTGATCATGGACGTCAGACTCACCAAAGTACTCATTGATGCGGGCAGTGGCCTGAACCTCATCTTTGCGAGTACTTTGAGAAAGATGGGGGCGAACATCATCGACATGCTCACCCCCAGCATCGTACCTGGGAACGCAGCTACGCCCCTTGGCATGGTGGTCCTCCCCGTCACCTTTGGCACGAGGGAAAACTACCGTACCGAGTACATCAAGCTCGAAGTGGCCAATTTCAAATCGTCATACCATGCCATTCTGGGAAGACCCGCATTGACCAAGTTCATGGTCGTGCCGCACTACATCTACTTGCTCCTGAAGATGCCAAGAAAGAGTGGGGTTCTCACCTTCTGCGGTGACCTGGAGAAGTCCTACGACTGTGACCAGAAGGCTATCGAGTATGCCTCAACTACGCGTGTACTAGATACTTCAGGAGGAGTACTCGTGGTTGCGCAACAGCTCTCCGAGTCAGGGCTGGAAATTCCTATGAAGAAGGCTAATGGTGACCCGCTAGGGTTTGATTCCCGATCTTTCGATGAGAGGCGTGGATAACTCAATTGGTCGATGGAGGCGACGTTCACGGCCCGACTACAGCCTTCCAAGCTGCGCCTTAGCAACCGATACACCCCCTCCAATGGCTGTCGCGATCTTGTGGAGCGCGGCACCCGGCCACTAGGGCACTCGTCCTGCAAGCAATCGAAGAACTAGCAAGAACAAGTATGACAAGTACTGAATTTACTAGATGTAAATGAAGGTTTCACACGCAATCTCAATAATGGTGGGGTTCCGAAGACAAGAAGACGGGCGGCTGATCCAGCACGCGCGCTTGCAAGCAAGTAGCGAAGGCTAAACTTGATCTAAACAAAACCCAAGCATCCTTGGTGGTGGCTAAGGGGTATAAGTACGTGGGAGGATGATCACAGGGGTGCTGGGGTCGTACTCCAACCCTAGGACGCGTCCGTAATGGACTCAACTTGATACACAGCCCATTGGGCCAAAACAGGGTGACACAGCACCATGTGCAGAAAAGGACTCTGTATTAATTTTACGATTGCGGCCGACTCGTAACAGATATGGATATGAGGCCGGATCCGTTTGAAAGAAGACTTTATAAGCTTTCCACGAAGTACTTGAACGCCCCAATCCGAGTTCATATGCGACCGTGGTGTCCGTCACAAGTTAGTACTGTTCTGCAGTCCGAATCCAGCCTGCGCGAATCCGTTTCCCTTTCGGTCGCCTCCTTGGTTCCTAAGCAAAACAAGAGTACACGGGTCTCCATGGTCTAAACATGATGTACATGAGCTTAGATTTGAACTCACCTGATGATTAAGTTGATGCGCACGAGTACGAGTAATAGGACCAGCAATAGGTACTTGTGTCGGAGTGGATGTATCGTTGGTGTTGATGTCCTCATCATCCTCCCCTTCTTGCATTTGAGTCGTCCTCGACTCAAGCTCATCTTCCTCTCCCAAATATGGCTTCAAATCTGCAATGTTAAATGTGGGACTAACCCCAAAATCCGCAGGCAGATCGAGCTTATATGCATTATCATTGACTTTCTCTAACACTTTAAATGGTCCATCAGCCCGAGGTAGAAATTTAGATTTTCTCAATTCAGGAAACCTTTCCTTTCTCAAATGCAGCCAAACTAAATCTCTAGGTTCAAACTTTAGTTCCTTCCTACCTTTATCACCAGCAATCTTGTATTTAGCATTCATGCGCTCTATGTTTTCTTTAGTTGTTTCATGCAATTTTAACATCAATTCGGCACGCTTAGTAGCATCAAAATTCGTTTTTTCAGAAAATGGCAAAGGCATTAAATCAATAGGAGCACGAGGCAAGAAACCATATACAATCTGAAATAGGCACATCTTTGTAGTAGAATGCAGCGATCGATTATAAGCGAATTCAATATGAGGCAAACAATCTTCCCACATCTTAATGTTCTTCTTTAAAACAGCCCTTAACATAGTAGACAAAGTCCTATTAACCACTTCAGTTTGACCATCAGTTTGCGGATGACATGTAGTAGAAAACAACAATTTAGTTCCCAATTTAGTCCATAAAGTCTTCCAAAAATAACTAAGAAATTTAGCATCACGATCAGAAACAATTGTGTTGGGCACACCATGCAAACGAACAATTTCCCGAAAGAACAAATCAGCAATGTGAGAAGCATCATCAGTTTTATGACATGGTATGAAATGGGCCATCTTAGAAATTCTATCAACAACCACAAACACACTATCACGTCCCTTTCTAGTCCTAGGCAATCCTAACACAAAATCCATAGAAATATCTTCCCAAGGAGCACTAGGAACAGGTAGAGGCAAATACAAACCGTGTGGATTCAATCGTGATTTAGCCTTTTGACATGTCGTGCAGCGAGCAACAAATCTCTCCACATCTCTTCTCATCTTTGGCCAAAAGAAATGGCCAGCAAGTATATCTTCCGTTTTCTTTGCTCCAAAATGCCCCATTAAGCCACCTCGATGCGCTTCCTGCAACAATAACAAGCGAACGGAGCTAGCTGGAATGCATAGCTTGTTAGCTCTAAAGACAAACCCATCACTAACGATGAATTTGTTCCATCCCTTCCCCTCTTTACAATGCAGCAACACATCTTTAAAATCAGCATCATTAACATATTGATCTTTAATCGTTTCCAATCCAAATATTTTGTAATCAAGTTGGTTCAACAAGGTGTATCTCCTAGACAATGCATCAGCAATTATATTCTCTTTCCCTTTCTTGTGCTTAATAATATAAGGAAAAGATTCAATAAATTCAACCCACTTAGCATGTCTACAGTTCAATTTTCCTTGACTACGAATATGTTTTAAAGATTCATGATCTGAATGAATAACAAACTCTTTGGGCCATAGATAATGCTGCCATATTTCTAATGTGCGAACAAGAGCATATAATTCCTTATCATAAGTAGAATAATTCAGAACAAGTCTGCTCAATTTTTCACTGAAATAAGCAACAGGTTTGCCTTCTTGTAACAAAACGCCACCCAAACCAATGCCACTAGCATCACATTCAAGCTCAAAGGTTTTATTAAAATCAGGGAGTTGGAGGAGAGGTGCATGTGTCAACTTATCTTTCAGCGTGTTGAAGGAGTTCTCTTGTGTTTTACCCCAACTAAAAGGCACTCCCTTCTTTGTAAGCTCATTCAAAGGCGACGTTCACGGCTAGGATTTGATTCCCGATCTTTCGATGAGAGGCGTGGATAACTCGATTGGTCGATGGAGGCGACGTTCACGGCCCGACTACAGCCTTCCAAGCTGCGCCTTAGCAACCGATACACCCCCTCTAATGGCTGTCGCGATCTTGTGGAGCGCGGCACCCGGCCACTAGGGCACTCGTCCTGCAAGCAATCGAAGAACTAGCAAGAACAAGTATGACAAGTACTGAATTTACTAGATGTAAATGAAGGTTTCACACGCAATCTCAATAATGGTGGGGTTCCGAAGATAAGAAGACGGGCGGCTGATCCAGCACGCGCGCTTGCAAGCAAGTAGCGAAGGCTAAACTTGATCTAAACAAAACCCAAGCATCCTTGGTGGTGGCTAAGGGGTATAAGTACGTGGGAGGACGATCACAGGGGTGCTGGGGTCGTACTCCAACCCTAGGACGCGTCCGTAATGGACTCAACTTGATACACAGCCCATTGGGCCAAAACAGGGTGACGCAGCACCATGTGCAGAAAAGGACTCTGTATTAATTTTACGATTGCGGCCGACTCGTAACAGATATGGATATGAGGCCGGATCCGTTTGAAAGAAGACTTTATAAGCTTTCCACGAAGTACTTGAACGCCCCAATCCGAGTTCATATGCGACCGTGGTGTCCGTCACAAGTTAGTACTATTCTGCAGTCCGAATCCAGCCTGCGCGAATCCGTTTCCCTTTCGGTCGCCTCCTTGGTTCCTAAGCAAAACAAGAGTACACGGGTCTCCATGGTCTAAACATGATGTACATGAGCTTAGATTTGAACTCACCTGATGATTAAGTTGATGCGCACGAGTACGAGTAATAGGACCAGCAATAGGTACTTGTGTCGGAGTGGATGTATCGTTGGTGTTGATGTTCTCATCAAAGGCGAACCACACCAAGCTGCAGCCCACTGGAGAACTCGCATTGAAGACCATCCAGCTGCAGGAGGGAGATTCGTCCAGGACAGCTCTGATCGGGTCACAGCTCGACTCCAAATTGGAAAGCGCGCTCATCAATTTACTTTTACTTAGGGCCAACCGAGACATATTTGCGTGGAAACCAGCGGATATGCCAGGGGTGCCGAAGGAGCTAATCGAGCATAGTCTAAAGGTAGATCCTGATGCTACCCCTAAGAAGCAGCGTCTCCGTAGATTCGCTCAAGATAAGAGGGAAGAAATCAAAAAGGAGTTAGCTAAACTACTCACGGCTGGATTCATCAAAGAGGTGTTCCACCCAGAGTGGGTAGCTAACCATGTCCTTGTAAAGAAATAGAATAATAATGAATGGAGAATGTGTGTCGATTATACTGATCTTAACAAGCCCTGCTCGAAGGATCACTTTGGGCTACCGCGCATTGATCAAGTAATCGACTACACCGCCGGCTGTGTACTCCTATGCTTCCTTGACTGCTATTCGGGCTACCATCAAATCACCCTCAAGGAAGAAGACCAAATCAAGACCACTTTCATCACACCCTATGTGTCGGATTTGCACTCCGGCAAGTCTGCCTAGGGTAGCCCCAAGCAGTAGATTTGTAGGCGGGGTGGATCGGAGAGCCGTGAGCTTGATGGTAACACAAAGACACAAGGACTTAGACAGGTTCGGGCTGCACGGAACGTAATACCCTACGTCCTGTGTTTGGGGTTTTGTATTAGGGTTTGTAGAATGAATAGTAATGGCTAGGGTTTCGAGATTTTCCTCTATGGGTACTCCCACGCCTCCCTTATATATCCGAGTAGCCATGGGTTACAAGTCAGGATTTATCTACTCGGGTTTGTTATATGGAATCCAATCGGTTGAGATACGCAAGATCATGCCTATCCAGTTCGACTTAGATCCTGACCCCGGGGGATCCCACCCATCGTCCAGCCGAGTGCCTGTACGCCGGGTCGTTCATGCGAAGTCGCCTAGCCGGGTAGCCATCTCCACTCGGCAGGGAGGTACCTGGGTCTACCTCTATCAAGCTCTTGCAACAACTTGACTTCAGTAGACTCCTGCCTTTGTGTCTTTTCTTTAACGGGATGCACCCCTGGGCGCACCCGTTGGGTGTAGTCCCCGAGCCTTGAAAGGTTTTGCAGAAGCGTTTCGATGGTCAAAAAAGGAAACAACCGCTTAAGCCCTCCATTTCCAACAATCCTTTAGCATTTAGCCTTAGCTCAAACAAGGGAACAAAACAATGCCAAGTCAGATTACGGTGCCTATCCTCCGAGCAGGGTCACTCACTAAGTCACGGAGACACGCCAAGTCAAATAGCAGTGCCCAGCCATCGAGCAAGGTCGCTGGCGAAGTCACGGAAACATGCCGAGTCAAATAGCTGCTTCCAGCCCCCGGGCAGGGTCACTAGCGGAGTCACGGAGACACGCCGAGTCAAATAGCGGTGTCCAGCCCCCAAGCAGGGTCACTGGCGGAGTCACGGAGACACGCCGAGTTAAATAACGGCATCCAGCCCCCGGGCAGGGTCGCAGGCGGAGTCACGGAGACACGCCGAGTCAAATAGCGGCGCCCAGCCTCAGAGCAGGGTCGCTGGCGGAGTCACGGAGACACGCCGAGTCAAATAGCGGCGTCCAGCCCCCGAGCAGGGTCGCTGGCGGAGTCATGGAGACACGCCAAGTCAAATAGCGGCGTCCAGCCCCCGAGCAGGGTCCCTGGCGGAGTCACGGAGACACGCTGAGTCAAATAGCGGCGTCCAGCCCCTAGGCAGGGTCACTGCCGGAGTCACGGAGAAACGCGGAGTCAAATAGCAGCGTCCAGCCCCCGGGCAGGGTCACTGGCAGAGTCCCGGAGACACGCCGAGTCAAATGGCAGCACCCAGCCCCCGAGCAGGGTCACTTGCGGAGGCACGGAGACACGCCAAGTCAAATAGCGGCGTCCAGCACCCGGGCAGGGTCTTTGGCGGAGTCACGGAGACACGCCGAGTCAAATAGCGGCGCCCAGCCCCCAAGTAGGGTCGCTGGCAGAGTCATGGAGACAGGCCGAGTCAAATAGCGGCGTCCAGCCCCCGGGCCGGGTTGCTGGCAGAGTCATAGAGACACGCCGAGTCAAATAGCAGCGTCCAGCCCCCGGGCATGGTCACTGGCGGAGTCACGGAGACACGCCGAGTCAAATAGCGGCGTCTAGCCCCCGAGCAGGGTCGCTGGCGGAGTCACGGAGACACGCCGAGTCAAGTAGTGGCGCCCAGCCCCTGAGCAGGGGCGCTGGCAAAGTCACGGAGACACGCCGAGTCAAACAACGGCGCCCGTACAGAAAGGAATATTCCAATCCAACGGGCAGATCCAATCCAGTTCAAAAAGTCTGGGATCTGTTCCGATTCTTACTCAACTGTGCAGCTTATCCCCTAGTGTTGTTTTTCCTTTTACTGCCGTCGTCAAATCATTTGTTACCGTTTTCTCCTACTACCTCGGGGAAAGGAAGGGACCAGAGGTCGATTCGAAATTCACAAAAGGAGAAGCGCCTGTTAGAGTTGAGGCCAATATAAAAATGATTGGCTTGGCGCATACTTATCCGTTTGCTCCCTTCCCTTTCTTCCGCAGTCGAGTCTTCCAGATCTCTCCCAGCCTTCTCCAGAGCACTCGCCTCCCAAGCGCTCCGCCGCCTCTTTACCTGTCACCACTCACCTTTAGTAGAAATGGCCACCGAGGTCCCAAAAGCAGCCGCCGCCGCCGCCGCCGCACCCCAAGTCCTGGAGCTAGCTTGGTCCCCGAGCATCATGATGGACGCGGACATCGAGGCGCTCCTGGCGCAGGGCCTGCTGCCGGAGAAGGCGATCTCCGGGTGGCGGAGCTGCACCGGGGAGGCGTTCGCCTCGGAGGATCGGACCGAGACGGTGGTCTTCCGGTCCTTCTACGAGAAGGGGTTTGGCACTACTAGAAATCGAAGCATCTGTGACGAAATTCATCGTGACGTTTCCAACTTCGTCACAGAACATGCCCCTTCTATGAAGAAATCCCAGTTTTGTCATAGTACATTGGTGGCAGCCCTCGGCCCCTACTCAATTGTGACGAAAGTAAAACGGACGTCACAAAACAACATCTCATTTTGTCACAAAAATGATGCACCATCAACTCCTCGCATCTGTGATGATGTAGCGCTATTTGTGATTATTACAAAGCGTTAATTTATAAATATAAGTCAAACAACCTGCCAGAGCTAAAATAAAAAAATAAAGAAAAAACACTACAGCACACCACTATTTGTGATTATTAAGAAGTGTTATTTTATATATATAAGTCAAAGAACCTGCCAGAGATAAAATAAAAAAATAAAGAAAAATATGGTGCAAGAGGATTTGAACCATAACCTCCATACTATAGCAACAAGGGTCTTACCATTATGCTACACCACCATCCATGTTTATTACGAACCGTTAATTTACAAATACTAAGTCACACAACCTGCTAGAGATAAAATGCAAAGTACTTATTCCAAAAAGTGCAACAAGGAGGTTTTGAACCCTGGACGTTTTGAACCCTGGACCTGTGGGTTTGAGTGGAGCACATCTACCACCAAACCATCTCTTAGGCTGTGCCAAGCTTTGTTATTTAATTTTATTTAAACATTACAAATCATGTAGCAGCTCTCCCCTTCCACCCCCAGTCTTGGGCCGAGCCCAGCACCCCGTGTCATGGGCCGAGCCTAGCTGAAATGCTGAAGCACCCCCATCATTTGTGTCGGAAAAAAATAAAGAACAGATATATAGTTCATCTTTATCTTTTTAATCCAAAATTAAAATTTGTATTTAGTATTTATCCCTTATACGAACTCCAAATTTGATGATTCTTTTTCTAACTTTTTCTAAAATCATGATCTTTCATTAAATGGTATTTGTTTGCATGTTAATTTCTATTTCTTGGACCTTTTTCATATGGCTTGTCTTTTCTAAGTAAATTGAAAGTAGAAAAATATGTTTTTTCCATAGCAATTGATAATGTAACTTTATATTTTCTAATGTTAGGGTAAAACTAAGCTTGTGTCCAAATTTGAGGTGCATACAAGTTCAAAAATATTATAAGTTACTCAAATCTCAAAGTTTCACTTGAGTTATAGGAAACTATGTGAGAGATGTATCCTTAGTTTCACTTGAGTTATAGGAAACTATGTGAGAGATGTATCCTTTTGTGAACAAAGTATGGTCCAACTTTAGTAAAACTATTTAAGTTTTTTATAGCAAGTTTATGGAATAAAAATATTTTATCATATCAATTTGTAGAATTTTCTAACCAAATTTAAATATTATTGCAATTATTATGTGGTAATTTGAAGAAAGAAGTTCGAATTGTCCCTTGAAGACAATTGAATTTTTCATATATCTCCAAGCTATAGACTAGAATAGAGTATATGAGCTTAAATATAATTTATGTGCAATTTTTTGAATCTTATTACGTGCACATGTAGTTCAATTTGAATTACTTTCAATAAGCACATAGAAAATCATTTATATGATAAAAAATAGTAAATCTCTTTAAAAATTAATAAAATTCTTATATGACAACTTAAATGTTGTCTATTACATTCTAAAAATATATTGATATATTTAAGGTAATTATTTTTATATGTTATTTCACAATGGTGCAATAAAATGAAAAAAAAATATTAAGCATGAATGAACTAAATCTATTTTGGTCTAAATGGCCCAACTATTTTTTTGTGTTCGTTGCCGATCCGATGGCCATGATCGCGCTCTTGTGGTATAAAATCGGATGCCCACCCTAGAAACCCTAGCTTCCTCCACATCCATTCCCCTATGTGTCTCCTCTCCTCCACTGCTCAGATCCATCCTCTCCCTCCCGCAGCCGATGCCTCCTCCGTGGCCGCCGCTGCCGATCTGCCTAGCACGCACTAGCCTGCAGTTCCACTCACTCCACGCAACTCAACCTGAGCGCACGCGAGCACCGCCAAGCCACGACCGGAGCACCAGAGCCTCGGTCGTTCCCCTTCCCCTCGTCCTCGCCGCCTGCTGCCAGCTAGATCCATGGCGTCGGCGGCCGGCACCGTCACCTCCCGCGCGCTGGCCCTCGCCGGCGCCGTCTTCTTCGTCCTCGTCGCTCCCGGCGGCGCGGCCCTTGAGTGGGGCTGAGGCGTGCAGTACGGCGGCGCCGTTCCCGGGCGCTCGGCGCCGGGCCCTTGAGTGGGGCTGAGGCACTGTGCCTCCTGCTCGCGGTTCCCGGGCGGAACCCCATCGCCAACATCGGGGCGTGCGGATCCACGGGGGGGCGGCGGCGCAGTGCCATGGCGCGCGGGGAAGGCGTCGTGGCGCCGTAGCGCGTGGGCAGCAACCGCGTCAGGTGGAAGGTCGGCAGCTGGATCTCCGGGCACTACCACCTCTTCGTCACGTGGCCGGCCTTCCTCGTCATCAACGGCGGCAACGACGCGCCGGCGGCCAGCGGATTCAAGTTCCAGACCACCACCTCCTGTCGCGTCGAGGTCTAGCTAGCTAGCTAGCGAGTTTGCTGCCGGCGAGGTAGGTGCCTGCCTGCCTCCCTGTCTGTCCATCCATAGCAGAAGGTGGGAAAAAACAGAGGCGGCCGCTGAAGCAGAGATACGGGCGTTCCGGGGCGCGGCTTCCGCGGACTGCATCTGGGCCGCCAAGCTGCTTGTCTCCAGTGAAGTTGGTTCATTCCTTTTTGTTTTTATCTGAGTTGTAACGATCTAATTGAAAGCAGCTATGTGAGTAGGAATTTTGGATTGAGAAGGACAAGGGAGGTTTTTGCATGTCCATCTCCTCAATGGCTATGTCGATCACTGGCAGAGATGATCGGAGGTATTGGAGCCACCTATCCACGGAGGAATCAAGGTACTTCCCTCTTGTTTCTATTTTTCTTTGTAAAGGTACTAATGAGGAACTTCCCTCTTGGCATCTATGCTAATTTGTTCTGATCTGTGCAACTTATAAAACCTTGATGACAGTCATCATGCTGCAATGCTGCCTAAAGCCAAATCCAATCACTTTAGTGGCATCGAAAACATATAGGTGCATCGTTATCTTCAATCTGATAATTTCTGATGCAAATTGCACATCCATAATATTGGTTTCGATGTGATTTGATTGATTGTGCTTACATGTTGTGCTGAGTTATGTTGTTTGTCCTGTTCGTGGCTTCGTGCATGTCATCAGCAGTATTATCAGTTGTTGTCATCTACCACAATATCTGAATGATACCTTTATAGATTTCTGTTACTGTAACTTAGAGCATGTCTAGAATCTAGATACAGGTTATTGAATTTAAATATTTCATTTTTAATTCATTTGTCCAGCAGCTTGGTTCAGATAGCTCTACTTGTTTTTAAGGAATACTCTTTGTAGGTCCAGCAGCTTGGTTCAGATAGCTCTACATGTTTTCACTAAATTCTGACAGTGTTAAGTAATTTTTGTAAATAGCATTTCCAAGCTAATCATTCAGCTGATAACTCAATAATGCAGTTCTTGCTAAGTTGTACCATAAGAACTACTTATTTGCTCTACTAATCATTTCCCAGTCAGCTTGATTCAACCTGCATTTATAGTGATATTTCAATAGGAATAAATTGTGGTGTATGATAAAAATTTTATCTCCCAATGTGTGAACCAGCCCTTTATTGCAGCTCAAATCAGTACTGACAGACAGATAGACACTGTTCTGGTCTTGTAGCAATAGTCTAAACTAATTGTTTCCTGATACTAAACCCACATAAGTGATAATGTTTCTTGTGACTCTAATTAAATAGTCTTCTTTCAACACTGCAATAAATTGTTTTCCCTAGTTCTTTTCTTTGTATCTTGCTTCTGGTGAAGAAAAGCTTGCTATCTGATTGCAGGAGGAGATGAGTAGTAGTAGAATCCAAAGAAGGGTTTCTGAGGGGGAAGATGCATTTGGAGACATTCAACGACCTTACGCGCGATTGCAAGGATGGCGTGAATACATGCCCAACTTCCTCCTGAACATCCGATGGGCTAAGGTGAGCTGATATTCTTAATATTATGCTTTACAGAATATTGCCAACATTGTTGTTGGTATCTCTTAAGCACCTGTGCCTTGTTGTAGTTAGGTAGCCAGTATCAGCTTTCTTATACCACTATTGCTGATTTTATGGGTCCAGATTACATTAGTATGTTGAATTCATGCATTGGACTTGTGCTGAAACAACCTGCAAATGTGCTTTGTATCCCTTCTATATGGCTCGTCAATTTTTGTCACCACGACCATGTTACTTTGCATTCTCTAAATGTTATGTGTTTTGGCATTTGTTGTCTATAACATAAGTCCAGTTCAGTGACTCTTAACACACATTAGAATTTAGCACCCCTGTTTTGAAAACTATCAGTACTCAATAGTCATGTGAGGATTAGCTACTACATTTTTCTTTTCTAGGAGTGTTGTATGCTTGGTACTGCCACGCATGTTTTTAGTTTTCAAAGTTGTTGGCATCCAAAGACGTATGTGTTAATCTGACTTTGATATGAATAATCTGTTTCTAGTCCTTCTACACATTAAGCCCAATTTTTAATGGTTATGTTTATGTTCTGATCAATTTTGTTTCTCGTAGGCCACATACCATCCTAATCAATCTTTATAATTCAAAGCTCAAAGCTGGCTGATTACTAGAAATATTGTCTGCTGATAATATTTTGTGACTTGTGTTTTTCAGGTTGAGGATTAGATGCAGGAAGAAGCAAGGAGTTAGAAGAGATTGGTTAAGAATAAGATGCTAGGAACAAGCAGAAAATAGAAGAGATAATATGTGTCGTGTCTTGTTTGTGTGCTTTGTATCAGATTAAATCACTTTATGTGTGTTTGGTAGCTCAAAAGTAGTTCTGCTATCAACTTTTATTTTCAAGTATTTTTATGTATGTAATTTGGGCTTTGAAAATAAGTTTGGCCAACATATGTACACAATTAGATTGGTCTCTAAATTTATTTGCTATATGGAAATAAAATTTCTAACATGGGCTGAGCCCATAAATAAATGGGCCTGCAATTAGGTTGCCACATTGCAATTAGGTTGCCACATCAGCATCTGTCGCGGTGTTTTATCGGCAAGCCTGGTGTTTTATCGGTAAGCCTATCTAGGGTATCCTAGGGTAGTAGACTAGGATGTTGATTAGGAACTCGATGGTATTGATTAGGAACTCGATGGTGTTTAGATATGTTCGGGTCGCACATGTTCTGTATGGTTTGTATTGCCTTGGGGTTATGCGTTATATTTTGGAGGGATCTCTTCCTGCCCTTATATATCATGGGGGATAGGGTTAAATGAAAATTCTAGTCTGGTATGAGCTTATAAGTCCTAGCCGAGTATTCTCGGATAGTTTTCTTCTGTACCGACTAGTTATACTTACATACGATTACTTTATAGTATGGATAAGGTATGGGATATGCTCCACCCCTTACTCTAGAATGTTCTACGTCACATGTGCAGTCCCGCTGCCCCGGGTCTGACAAGCACCTGAGCTCTTAATAGCCGAGTACTGCAGGCTTCGAGTACTTCTTGAATTTATTTCTTCGGTTTCTACTGAAACTCCGTCTTGAAGATGTCTTCCGAGTACTTTCCTTGGCTGCTCGAGGCTACTGAAACTCCGTCTTGAAGATGTCTTCCGAGTACTTTCCTTGGCTGCTCGAGGCTGTGAGGTGCTCTAGCCCTTAGGTTGAATCGAAAAATCAGGTTGAGGGTCCCACTAGTCTTGAATCTTCATCTTATCTTCCAAGCATTTTTGAAAAATAAGCCATTGATGACAGGTGCCCCGCAGCCCCCGAGCCTTGAATCCAAATTCTAAGATTTGGAGAAAAGGATCCAAAAGAACGTGGCATACTGAACAGTGTTATGTACAAAATATGTGTAGGGAATGCGTAATCTGCCTTGATGGTTTATTCCGGAAATCAATTGGTTCAAAATTCGAAAAACCTCTTTTTTCGGGATAAGGTCCCTGAAAAAATGGTTAATCAAATAAACTCCCCATAACTCTTCCCAAATAACCGCTCAAAATAAATCACGCACTTTTTTAGGGGAGAAAACTCTTTGGCTTCCGAACAGAAAATCCGGGCCTACCCGCTGGCTATTTAACCGCGCGGTGACTCTAGAGTGTTTACCCTTTCACTTTCTGCCTTAGTCATTTCGCTCTCTCACCCTTCTGCGCCAGCCACTACTAGATCTAGGGTTTGAGAGCCCCATTGAGCCCGTCCTCCATCCCCAGCCAAACTAGTCGGAGAATCCATCCACTCCATCAGTAAGTCGTTGCGCCCCTCTTTCGAAGCCCCCGAGCATATGCGAGTGAAGCAGCTCGTGACATTCAAGATGGGCAACAAGAAACCGGCGTCTAAGGGGAAGAAGGAGGAGCCGACCACCGGTGATTGGGAGAGAAGTAAGTGCACCCGTGCTGATCTTCTTAACTAAGTTGCTCAAGGTCTTCTTCAATCGGAGGAAATAGTTCATTGGAAACCTTCCTCCCGCTAGTTCGTTCCGCAAGAAGATGTAGATCGGATCGTAATCTTCGAGCATTTTGTCAAAAGGGGATTGGCTCTCCCCACATCTGATTTCTTCCGCGACCTCCTTTATCATTGGGGTATTCAGATCCATCATAGAACCCTAACTCTATCGTCGACCTCTCCATTTTTGTTCATTTTTGCGAAGCTTTTCTTGGCATCGAGCCACATTTCGATCTTTTCCGCTACTTCTTCCATCTCCGCCAATAACCATCCGAGGAGAAACAGTACCTTGTTGGCGGAGCCGGAATCCAATTCAAGCAGGGGAAGGGGAAGGAGTATATTGAGTACTCGTTCCCCACAAACTACTCGGGTTGGAGGTCCCTGTGGTTCTACATTGGAAACCATCCACCCGCACTGCCCGAGAGAACTCCAGGGAAGGCAATGTGGAGGCCCGAGTGGAATGAAAAGTTGAATCCCAACCAACTTCTGCAAGTCAAAGAACTGCTTGAACTGATTAGGAAGTAGAAGGAATCAGGTGTAATCGGCGTGTCCGTCTTGGCCTCCATGGACAAGAGGCGTATCATGCGTATCATGCCACTGCAGAAGAGGTGTCGATTTGGATTCGAGTACTTAGGAAGTAACGATCCATCTCGCCTTTCCGCATAAGTTCTTCCTTCGCAAACGGCTCTTGACCCATTTCGCCGAGTACTACTCGATGCGAACACGGTTCCTTATGTCCCGAAGCTTTTCAGTGCGGTGAATCCGCCGAAACTAGTGAGTAATTTGTCTGTCGATTACTAGCAGAATTTGTGAAGTATCACTAAGTATTGACTCTTTGTCGTTATTTTCTGCAGGGGCACACTGAACTGTACCATTGTCCTGCTCCAAATCCTGACTTGCCTCGGGCGGATCATCTCAAGCCAAGTGCGTTCCAGATGCTCAAGACTAGTCGTTTAGATCGTGACCCTTTAACTAATGAAGAAATGATAGATTCTGACGACGATCTTCCTCTGGCAGCTTACTTGAAGAAGTCTGGCAAGGAATCGAGTAGCAGCATGGAGCTCCCAAGCCACCCAACCAAGCCGCGGGTGAGCGTCAGGAAGCGTAAGCTCTCCATCGCCAGCCTGTCAGACGACAACCCAAGGTAAATATGATCCTCGAGTACTTTCCTTGACAATTTTGATGTTTTTTTGCTGAGTTTACCTCTATTCTATTTGTAGTCCGCCCGCCTCCCCCCTGTCCAAGCGTTCCAAAGTAGGGCTGGATAACGAGCCGGCTCAGCTCGGCTTGGTGAGCTCGTTATCTAAACGAGCCAGCTCGGCTCGGTGAGCTCGTTATCTAAACGAGCCAGCTCGGCTCGGCTCGGTCTGGCTCGTGAGATAGCTCGTTTAGCTCACGAGCTAGTGCAGTAACCATGCTCAGATATTCACAGTTCTAGGCTTCTAGCCTTCCAAACTATAATAGCAAATATATTACATAATAATGAGTATTAGTCTCTTACAAGAACAAAGGCAGATCATCATATTTGCATGGCAAGCACAAAATATCGTCAAAACACAAATAAAAGTAACATGTCACTTGTGACTTCCTTCTTGGCTCCCTTCTTGATTGTCGGAGGCTCGGAACAGCATTCAAAATGGACATCATTCAGCAACGCAGATACACACATGGTCACATGAACATGGTCTACTGATTCAAGTTCAGATACACACACGTATCATATATTCAAGTTGAAAAAAGATGTTTTTACATCGTGGCTGACTCGAGGCTAGCTGCTAGCAGGTGTCCTGTCCGAGCGTCGTGGTGCACGGGCGTCAGGGCATGTCCATGTGTCGCGGGCAGGCAGGAGCTCGAGGAGGTCATCCAGGCTCCTCATCTTCCAGGCACAAGCACTGCGAGGAGAGGAGGCGGAGATCGGCGCTGGCGTAGCAGCGATTTGGTGCGGCGGCGGCGCAGAGCGTGCAAGCGTGAGAAAGGAGAAGGAACTGCTGAACTGGGAGAGGAGTGGAGCACTTGAGGCTGTGTTATGGGCTTAGGGTTTGTTTACTGGGCTATCTGGGCTTTGTTGGACTGCTCTACTCGGCCTGCTAAGCGCTGATAGCCTTGGCTCGTTTAGCTCGCGAGCCGGCTCGCGAGCAGCTCGGCCTTGCTCGTTATACTAGCGAGAAATTTTCTGCTCGGCTCGTTAGGAAATTAGAATGAGCCAAGCCGAGCCGAGCCGAGCTGGTGTCGAGTCGAGCGAGCTAACGAGCTACAAGCTTTTCGTCCAGCCCTAGTTTCAAGGATGGGGGAAAGTTAGGCCCTTCTAGGGATGATGCTGCACCAGTGATCGAAGTCCAGCCTGGTGCAGCGGACCCTTCCACTGTTGACGTTACGCTGAGCCCCAGCAACCTGATCCCGGCGAGTGCCCCAGATGCTTAATCAAAGGTGATGTGAACCCGCTAGGGTTTGTTCCCGATCTTTCGATGAGAGGCGGGGGATAACTCGATTTGAGATGGAGGAGACGTTCACGGCCCGACTACAGCCTTCCAAGGACGCAACGCCTTAGCAACCGATACACCACCTCCAATGGCTGCCGCGATCTTGTGGAGCGCGACACCCGGCCACTAGGGCACCTGTCCTGCAAGCAATCGAAGAACCAGCAAGAACAAGTAGAACAAGCAACTCAATTGCAAATATGGAGATAATAACCAATCTGGAATCAACAAGGTGGGGTTCCGAATCGAGTAGAACGGATGGTCTAGTCGACACACGCGTCTACAAGGAAGTAGCAATGGCTAAACTTTCAACAAAACAAAAACCCCCAATCTGTTCATGGCGGCTCTAACCCTTATTAATACCTAGGAGGACGACCAAGAGGGTGTTTGAGTCGCACTCCAACCCTAGGACGCGTCCCTAATGGACCCGACTTGATACAAAGCCCATCGGGCCAAATTAAGATGTCGCAACACCTTTAGACAGAAAACCAGTCGGTAGTATTTTGGTCATTGCGGACGAATCAGGAGAGATATGGACTTGAGTCCGGATCCATATGAAACTAGACTTCATAAGCTTTCCACGAAGTACTTGAACGTCCCTATCCGAGTCCGTATGCGACCGTGGTGTCCGTCACAAGTTGGTGCTGTTCTGCAGTCCGAATCCAGCCTCCAAAACGTGTTGGACATGGACTCTTTCTTTCCTTGCACCAAAAGTGACGTGGTGGCCTGATGGAGAACATTGGGAAGACTTAGGCTTGGTCCCCAATCAACTTCTTTGGTCCTCCATACCTTCCATGTGTGTTTATTACATGTGGGTGTATCCATTCTGGTGATGTCCACATCATTCTCCCCTTCTTGGCTGCAAGTCGTCCTCGACTTGCTCCAACGGCATTCAAAGGTGCTTGCTTTGTTGTTGGACCATGGAGCGACGACTATGCTGCATGGGCACAACAAAAAATGCTCCCGTTCTTCAGGCTGATCCTGTTGCATAAGAGAAAAACTAGAAAAACTTTGCAAGATATTATTAGTGTTAATGCAGCCCCCTATTTGCTCATGGTATTGTAGCCCAAAAGGATATTTCAGATTAGAACAGATATACACTTTATGCACCAAATATTCTCCTTTGATGTCATTTTTTCCAATTGCATGAAGCGAACAATGATTTAAACTTGGCAAATTAGAATCTAATTGAACCTTCTCTTTTAGACAATTTAGATTACACAGAATATTAAATTCAATATAACCCAAAGTATTTAAAGAAGACAACAATTTCAGTTCATCTTGTACACAAGTAATAGGATGAGAAGGATTATCTACAACACATTCGTATGGTTCCAAACCAAAAATATCACACTTATTCATTAATTCTGGTATATGAGTAAAAGAAGTATTAGCACACAAGTCCTCTTTATCATAAGAAACAACAAGTAATTCATCTTGTGAAAAATTTGAATCAGCAGCAGGTTCCACTATTCGTTGCTCTTTGTTAGCATGTAGAGTGGACAAAGTTTGGACACTATGAGTCACATCATTCTTGCAAGTATTCACAAATGAAAGAATTTCTTTTTCAGCATGGAGAGCAAGACAAAACAATTGACCGATATAGCAATAGGACTTGCCAATTAACAAGTTTTGAATTTCAGAATTGAGCCCTCTCATGAACCTATTCATAACATCTTCCATGTATTCATCCAATCCACCAAACATGATACAAATTTTAAAATCATGGTAGTATTGTTTCACAGTCCTACTACCCTGTTTTAATTTCTCTAGTTTGGTAAGCAAATGATCAACATAATATGCAGGAATATAGGCATCTCTAAAATGTATTTTGAATTCTTTCCAAGTTTGCGGAATAATGTTATGCCTACAAATATATTTCCATTCTAGCAAAGCATTTTCTATTAAAATATTAGAGGCAATATAAATCATTTGTTTCTCCGACAGGTCATGCTCATCAAATTCATTATCTACTTTTAGCTCCCAATCAATGTAAGCTTTAGGATCAAACTCACCAGGATATAAAGGCAAGCATTGAATAATGTCCAGAATATTTTGTTGTTGTTTGCTCCGCTCAAAAATCACTGTATCACCTGCCATGATCAGTAGAAAACAAGAACACAAAAATAATATGTATCCTCCTGTCAACTACTAGAATGTGTCGGTTATAATTCTCTCAAACTCAACTTGTTTAATACGAGCTCTTACCAGTTCTTACCAAGCAAAACAGGATGAGTCGGCAACCAACAAGTCAAGCACCTTAAAAGAAGTGTATCGGTGCCTTAGCAACAGAAAACTGTCAAGCTATAGTCGAGTATGTGGAGCTGTAGGTGGGCTGATCAAGGGAAAATACTAGCACCACGTTAGTTAGAAAAGCAAGCTGAATAATTGTTCAACGGTGGTACTGTGCTGGTCCTAGCATAGACCGTACTAGAGGCGCGAGCCTGGACACAAATGAAGTCACAAAGCACCAACCGAAACAGCAGGAACACAAAAGATGGATCAGCCCCTTTCTTCTTTTTCATTTCTTTTCTTTTCTTTTCTGTTTTTTTTCACTTTGTTTTCTTTTTTTCTTCTTCTTTTTTTGTAGAGGACTAAAATCCTTTGTTTGACAAACAACGCAACAGGATTACTGCATATAGCTGCTACCAACTCAGATTGACGAAACTTGTTTCACGCAGCCAGACGCACAAATCTCCAAGTCGATTCTGGAGCACTTAGATGGAGTTTTTGACCCAGGTCAGATCTGTTGGAAAGTTCACGAGTTACGCTTTCCAGATTGTACTAAAACTCGCAAATCGGAGACCGGACACAGAAACAATGAAAGTTTTCTTCCACTGATGAATTGAAACTCCGAGACAAAAAGAGGTGACAAGAACTCAAAACTCTAAAGGATTAAACTAAGACCAGCAACACGACGCAACCGATGCAACCGAAAACTCAACAAGCCCTAACTAAGTAGTACCAGCAAAGGCGATTGCCGGCAAACTAATCTACCTTTTTTTTGGTTTTTCTGGACTATAGGAAAAAAAATAGCAAAGATAAGTCTCTCACCGATAAACCTTGCTCTGATACCAACTGATGTGAACCCGCTAGGGTTTGTTCCCGATCTTTCGATGAGAGGCGGGGGATAACTCGATTTGAGATGGAGTCGACGTTCACGGCCCGACTACAGCCTTCCAAGGACGCAGCGCCTTAGCAACCGATACACCACCTCTAATGGCTGCCGCGATCTTGTGGAGCGCGACACCCGGCCACTAGGGCACCTGTCCTGCAAGCAATCGAAGAACCAGCAAGAACAAGTAGAACAAGCAACTCAATTGCAAATATGGAGATAATAACCAATCTGGAATCAACAAGGTGGGGTTCCGAATCGAGTAGAACGGATAGTCTAGTCGACACACGCGTCTACAAGGAAGTAGCAATGGCTAAACTTTCAACAAAACAAAAAAACCCAATCTGTTCATGGCGGCTCTAACCCTTATTAATACCTAGGAGGACAACACAGAGGGTGTTTGAGTCGCACTCCAACCCTAGGACGCGTCCCTAATGGACCCGACTTGATACAAAGCCCATCGGGCCAAATTAAGATGTCGCAACACCTTTAGACAGAAAACCAGTCGGTAGTATTTTGGTCATTGCGGACGAATCAGGAGAGATATGGACTTGAGTCCGGATCCATATGAAACTAGACTTCATAAGCTTTCCACGAAGTACTTGAACGTCCCTATCCGAGTCCGTATGCGACCGTGGTGTCCGTCACAAGTTGGTGCTGTTCTGCAGTCCGAATCCAGCCTCCAAAACGTGTTGGACATGGACTCTTTCTTTCCTTGCACCAAAAGTGACGTGGTGGCCTGATGGAGAACATTGGAAAGACTTAGGCTTGGTCCCCAATCAACTTCTTTGGTCCTCCATACCTTCCATGTGTGTTTATTACATGTGGGTGTATCCATTCTGGTGATGTCCACATCAAAAGGAGCCTGCTGGCGGCTCGCGGAAGTCGGGTACTCGGGGGTCCCGACTTTTACAACTGAAGAAGGTGGTGACCAAGAAATCCTCCACGTGAGTCTTGAATACTTTAGACTTGTACCATTTTGTAATTCATATTATCGAGTAGTTGATATGACTGTCCTTTGTCCAACCCTTCCTCTGCTCTGGGCTTGGGGGAACCTGATGATGCCCCGGCTGCCCAAGCCCCTGAGTCTGGGAAAGAAACGGATGTTGCAGCGTTGGAGACCAGCGTTGCTCCTCCTCCTCCTCCTCCAGCCACCAATGTCGAGGCGGAGAAAGAATCCGAGCCGGAGCGAGTGGAGGTGGAGACCCCTGCACCGGAACTACCTAATGGTGAGCCCATCCTGCCGCCTCCGTCTCCTAGCACCAAACTGCTGGTAGCTCGACTAGTGAATGCGGGTGAAGTGGTAGGCGAACCACCCAAGGAGTCCGGCGCGGGAGATGCCAGTGCCGCGGGTAATGCTGACCCTGGTGCCAGCACCGTCGATGCCGCGGGTACGAGTGGCCCTAGCGCAGGAGATGCTAGCGCCGCGAGTACTTCTGAACCCAGCGCTGATGCATTGGAGAGGGAAGACCTGCTGGTGATGCCGTATGGTTGGCAGCATACCATCGCGTCGGATCTTATTAATGACCCATATCTGACCAAGGAGAAAAGAAAACATCTCCAAGGTGTCTTCAAGGACTTGTACGAGTTCACCACCGTAAGTTTTCATCTTCCTCGAGTAGTTTTCTCCTGTTTTACTTGAGTAGTGATAATTGTTATGTTCCGCTTTGTAGAACTTGATGGACCAATCCCAAGAAAAGTTCGAGAAACTTTAAGTTCATTGAGGACGGCCATCGTAAGTTGGCGGAAAAGGATGAGCACATTTGCAAAGAAATCCGGAAGAGGATCGGCCTCTGCAATGAGCTCGAGTAGTTGAAGAAAGAGCGCACTCAAGGATCTTGGCTTCTTAAAAATGATATCCAGAATCTTGAGAAGGAAAAGGCCGAGTTCATTGACAAAAACCAGAAGATTACCAAGGCTCACAAAGGTAACTTGTTGCCTTGTCTAGATGTCTTTATTTGCGAATTTTTGAGTAGTTCCTGAGACTCCCGAATACTTCCTCTTGTCTCTTGCCGCAGAACTGAAATCCACTTTGCAAAAGAAAGAGAACATGATAATAGATCTGAAGAATCTTGTTTACCGTGGTGCTGATGACGTCGAGTGTCTTGAGAAGATCCTCCAGGACACAAGCGTCCAATTCCGTGATGCCATGCAACAGATCAAGAATATGCTTGAGGAAAAGGATGTTATTCAAAAAGAACTCGAAGAATTCAAGACTGCTGCGTAGGCTGTCGTGGAGATGGTGGAGTTTCCGACTGAAGGTGATGCTAGCAAGCTGTCATTGTTAGAGAAGCTTCATGCGACTCCTTAGAAGGTTGCCAGCTACATCTCGGAGGCCACCAGGACCTACATAGCTCAGGCGCTCGCATTGGTGAAGTCGTACTGGCCCAAGGCGAAGCTTGAACCACTTGCTGAAGGCATGGCGGCCGACTGCTCTGTGGAGCAATTCACGAAGTTCCATGAAGAAGTCGAGCCCCTTGCTGACAAAATAGCTGAGAGCCTGGAGCAGGATGGTTAGTAGCAAAAATAATGTGTCATGATGAACACTTATGCCATTTGTTGATATGTATATAAATTTGCCTAGTTGATCTTTCTTTAGCGTATATCTTTGTGTGATGTTTGCTGGTACGATCGTAGGACTTAGAGTAGTTGGAGACGTTTGGGTTAAGCTACTCCAAGAGCATCGGCTTGGATGTAGTCAGTAACTTGACGTTCCGTAAAAGTGCTCGTAGAGCAAAAGGACTTAACCTGGATTTACCCGATCATGCAGTACGCTAGGTTATCCTGTCAGTTTGAGAGCCTGAACGGTTAAGTTGTTAACGTCCTGCTTGTAGCAGGGAAATAACGTGGCCTTGTGATGGGCTTGGTGACCCCTTCGGCGGGTGCCTTAACGCTCTCTTTCGAGTAGTCGTAGCAGCGGCCGGAATTGTAAGAGTACGTCGACTGCTCTGCCTTATAGGGTGTACTAGAAGTAAATACTCGTGGTGGAGCCCCCGAGCATAAATGAGCTAAGTACAAGTACTCGTGGCGGAGCCCCCGAGTATAAGTAGTCGAGAAAACATATAAACTCGTGGCGGAGCCCCCGAGTTTAATGTAGGCGAAAAAATGTATAAACTCGTGGCGGAGCCCCCGAGTTTAATGTAGGCGAAAAAATGTAATAACTCGTGGCGAAACCCCCGAGTTAAAACATGCAGAAAGTAGTCGAATTACGGCAAAATCAACTCTTTATAAAAATGCTGACATGCAGCTGGCGAATTGCTTTTACAACTTCTACTAGGCATAGACTTTTCGGAGATTCTTTATGTTCCAGGAGTTGGGAACTTCCTGGCCATCAGGGTACTGCAGGCGATATGACCCTTGTCTTGTGACTTCCGACATGATGAAAGGACCTTCCCATCGTGAATTAAGCTTGTGTAGCCCAGTTTCATCCTGAATACGGCGAAGGACCAAGTCACCGATATTGAACGACATAGCGCCGGATGCCTTGCAGATAACGGGCTGACTGAATGAGGGCACTACATCTGGCTTCATCAATAGTATCCAATTCCAGTTGCCGAGCTTCGTCCGCCTCCCCTTCGTCATACATCTCGACTCTGGGAGAGAGCCACACAAGATTTACTGGGAGTATAGCTTCGGACCCGTAGACAAGGAAAAAAGGGGTATGTCCTGTGGCTTTCGATGGTTGAGTTCGAAGCCCCCAAACAACATGAGGCAGCTCATATATTCACTTGCCACCCTTTTTGTTGTTCTCATCGTAGAGTCTCTTCTTTAGGCCATCCAGAATCAAGCCGTTGGCCCGCTCGACATGTCCATTGGCCCTTGGGTGTGCAACTGACACGTACCTCACTTCAATCATGTTGTTTTCGCAGAATTCCCAGAACTGGTTCGCCGTGAAGTATGAGCCCAGATCTGTGATGATGGTGTTGGGGTTGCCAAAACGGTACATAATGTACGAGATGAAGTCGATTGCCCTATCTGGAGTGAGCTTGGTAATCGGCTTGTCCTCGATCCACTTTGTAAACTTGTCGATGGCCACCAATACATGTGTAAAGCTTCCTGGAGCTGTAGTCAGAGATCCAATCATGTCGAGACTCCAGCATGCGAAGGGCCATGAGGGCGGTAAGGTGATGTGGTTGTGCGCCGGGACGTGAGACTGTTTGCCAAAAAATTGGCACTTCTGGCACTTTTGTACGAGATCCTCGGCGTCGAAAGCTCCTTTTGGCCACCAATAGGCTGCCCTGTAGACCTTCCCGACCAATGTCTTGGACGCTGCATGGTTTTCTCATGTACCGTCGTGTATCTCGAGTAGTATATTGCGGCCCCATGCTTTGGGAACACACTTCATGAGTACTCCTGTGCTTGCTCCATGCTTGTAGAGCTTATCTCCGACCATGACAAGCCCCTTGCTGCGCCTCATGATGCGTATTGCTTCTGGGCTTTTCTTTGTCACCCCAGGGGGTAGCTTCTTTTCCTTGATGAATTCGATGAAAGTCCCCCACCAATCGACCTCCGACATCATGACCTCCCGGCTGGGGTCCGAGGATCCCGAACCGGTGGTTGCTTGATTTGTGGTTGTGATCGACGGTTCTTTGAGTTCCTGGACAAATACTCCTGCCGGGACTTGTGCTCGAGTAGATCCAATCTTGGAGAGTACATCTGCTCCAACATTGTTGTCCCGGACCGCGTGATGAATCTCCAGGCCAGCAAATTTGTTCTCCAGCTTGCGACTTCCATAACATATGTGTCCATCTCCTCCTTTGTGCAGTCCCGCTCTTTGTTGACTTGTTGCACGACTAGCAGCGAGTCGCCTTACACGAGTAGTCGTTTATACCCAGTGAGACTGCCAGGCGGAGACCGTGTAGTAGTGCTTCATACTCGGCCTCGTTGTTGGACACATTCCAAAGGATTTGTAAGACGTACTTGAGTTGTTCACCCTTTGGAGAGATGAAAAGTACTCCAGCCCCGCCACCCTTGAGCTTGAGTGAGCCATCAAAATACATTCTCCAATGCTCTAGGCAGCTGGCTGGGGTTGGTACTTGATTTTCCCGCCACTCAGCCATGAAATCAACCAATGCTTGGGATTTGATGGCTGTCTTTGGCTTGAAGTTGATTGAAAGAGCCCCCAGTTCTACTGCCCACATGGATATACGACCAGTGGCATCCCGGCCAATGAGAAATCAGTAACAACTGAGATCTTGTACTCGTCGAAGTAGTGGTGGAGCTTCCTTGATGTTATGAGTATTGCGTAGAGTAGTTTTTGAATTGAAGGGTAGCGTACCTTTGATTCAGAGAGTACTTCGCTGATGAAATAGACTGGCCTTTGCACGCCAAATGCGTGGCCTTCCTCATTTCGCTCCACCACAATTGTTGTGCTGATCACATGAGTAGTTGCTGCAATGTACATCAGCAAGTTCTCCCCTGGACGTGGTGCTGTGAGAATAGGAGGTGACTGCAGGTGTTCCTTGAGGTCTTGCAAAGCTTGCTCAGCTTCCTCCGTCCAGTGGAACTTGTCTTTCTGCTTCAGGAGCTTGAAGAAGGGAAGGCCTTGTTCTCCAAGTCGTGAGATGAATCTGTTTAAGACCGCCATGCACCCTTTTAGCTTCTGCACGTCCTTGATCATTGCTGGAGCCTTCATATCGGTGATGGCGGTAATCTTCTCCGGGTTAGCTTCAATCCCTCTATGACTGATGATGAACCCGTGTAGTTTCCAGGATGGTACGCCGAAAACGCACTTGGTCGGGTTGAGTTTCCATTGGAACTTCCGGAGGCTACTGAATGTTTCCTCCAGGTCTGCAATTAGGTCCTCGGGAATTCTGGTCTTAAAGACCATGTCATCCACGTAGGCCTCAACATTGTGGTATAGTTGGTCTGCAAAGTACATTTGGACTGCCCGCTGGTACGTAGCCCCTGCGTTCTTTAGCCCAAAGGACATAGTCTTATAGGCATACGTCCCGAAGGGTGTGATAAAGGCGGTCTTGATTTGATCTTCTTCCTTGAGGGCAATCTGATGGTAGCCCGAGTAGCAGTCAAGGAAACAGAGGAGTACACAGCCGGCAATGGAGTCGATTACTTGATCAATGCGCGGTAGCCCAAAGTGGTCCTTCGGGGCAGTGCTTGTTGAGATCGGTATAATCAACACACATTTTGCATTCATTATTATTCTTCTTATTTACAAGGACGGGGTTGGCAATACACTCTGGGTGGTACACTTCTTTGATGAAACCAGCCGCGAGTAGTTTGGCCAACTCCTTTTTGATTGCTTCCCTCTTATCCTGAGCGAATCTACGGAGACGCTGCTTTTTGGTGGTAGCATCAGGATCTACTTTCAAACTATGCTCGATCAATTCCTTGGGCACCCCGGGCATATCTACTGGTTTCCACGCGAATATGTCTCGGTTGGCCCTAAGGAAGCTGATGAGTGCGATTTCCTATTTGGGGTCGAGCTATGACCCGATCAGGGCTATCTTGGACGAGTCTCCTTCCTGCAGCTGGATGGACTTCAAAGCGAGTTCTCTGGTGGGCTACAGCTTCGAGTAGGTTGCCTTCTTTGTGGGAATTTCTAGCCCTGTTTCGGAGAGCTGTTGCGCAACCGCGAGTACTTCACCTGAAGCATCTGGTACACGTGTGGTCGAGGCATACTCGATGGCCTACTGGTCGCAATCGTAGGACTTCTCCAGGTCGCAGTGGAAGGTGAGAACCCCACTCTTTCCTGGCATCTTCAGGACTAAGTAGACGTAGTGCGGTATGACCAAGAATTGGGCCATTGCAGGTCTGCCCAGAATGGCGTTATAGGAGGTTTCGAAGTTGGCCACTTTGAACTTGATGTACTCGGTACGGTAGTTTTCCCTCGTCCCAAAGGTGATGGGAAGCACCACCGTGCCAAGCGGCGTAGCTACATTCCCAGGTACGATGCCGTAGAAGGGAACCTTGCTAGGGGTAACCATGTCGATGAAGTTTGCCCCCATCTTCCTTAGGGTACTCGCAAAGATGATGTTGAGGCCGCTGCCTCCGTCGATGAGTACTTTTGCGAGCCTGACATCCGCGACCACCGGATCTAGGATGAGCGGGAGTTTGCCCGGCTCAGAAAAGCTCATCCACTGATCAGCCCTGGAGAACGAGATGGGGACCTCTGACCACCTGAGGGGTCGTGGTACCGCCGGCTCAACAAACATGATCTCGCAGCGTTGCAGCTTCTGAGTCCTTTTGGAGACAAATCCTGACTCACCATCGAAGATGACGTTGACCATGTTGGATACGTTCGGGAATTCGCCGGCGTCTGTCTTGTTCTCCGGGTCTTCGTCATCCTTATCCTTCTTGTTCTTGTCGCCCTTCTCCAAGGGCGGGGCATTGAGGGACTTCCGGAGCTGGTAGCACTTGAAAGCAGCGTGCTTTGAGTGTGGGTGCCACGGGCATTGTTTCTGCATGACTTTATTGAATTCCTTTTGCAGATTGGATGGCTTCTTGCCTTGCGGGGCGTGATTAATAGCCGCGACAAGACCATCTGGCTTGCGCTTTCGGCAGGATCCCGAGTAGTCCCATTGGCTTCTGTCGTTGCGGTGGTCATTGTTGCGCTTGCTGTAGTCATTGTCGTGTTTCGAGAACCGATCACGCACCTACTCCTCTTGTTCTGCCCAGGTCTACATCATGTCATTGAGGGCGGCAACAGTCTTGGGGCGGTTGCAGCCGAAGTCGTGGAACAGAGCCTGGTTGGTGAGGCCGTTGTGGAAGCAGTCGATGATGTCGCTCTCCGAGATGTTGGCGATCGTAGCTCGAGTGTCGAAGAAGCAGCGAGTATACGAGCGCAGGAGCTCATTCCTTTCTTGCTTGCATTAGGACAGGTCGTGTCGAGTACCTGCCCGAGCAATCGCCCCTGGAAGCTGTCGATGAAGACGTTCCGCAGTTGCTCCCAGGAGTCGATGGAGTTCTTGGTTAGGCTCTCTAGCCAAGTGAGTGGGGCGGTCTCCAGGGCCATCGGGAAGTAGACGACCTTGGTGGTGTTGGTGCCACCTACGACTTCAATGGCGGTGGAGTAGCATCGTATCCACTGTTGAGGAGATTGCTTACCATCGTACTTGGTGATGCCGATGAGTTTGAATTCCTCTGGGTACTTGTAGTTGTCAAAGCGGGAGGAGAAGGCGGGGAAGCGATCGTTGTTGTCCTGTGTAGTGTTTCACTCGGCTCCGGCTCGTTCCTTCCTCCGATTGTCGATGATGGAGCGAGCATCGCGCCCCATGTTGATCTTGTCGCGGAGGTCGCCCGTTGGAAGCTTTTTGAGCTCCGAGCGGTGGTAGTTGTGAACGGAGCCTTCCGGATGTGGTGCGTGGGTCCCTGGTCGGCTTCCTGCGGGATGGCTTCCTTGTGGACCACGACTTCCCTGTTGGTTGTTGCAGGGAGCAGCTTGTCGCCTGGGGTGGCCCCGTGGTGTTCTGCTGACATAGCTTTCTCCCTCGCCCTCGCCCCTTCCACAGGAAACCGAGGGCATCGGGTTCTGCTGGTTGATTTGCAGCAATGCCCGCTGCGCCATGCGAACGGCGGTCTGGACTTGCGGGTCGGGGTTGCCGGCTAACACTGCGGTTTTACCGGCAATGTTGGCGGCAGGAGTGTTGAACCTGGCATCCTAAGCTGCTGCAAACTCAGCGTCGAGGTCGCGTTGAATCTGTGCACGCCGATCATTGGCGTCCCTTCTGCGATTGGCACGCTTCCTGTTGCGCAGCCTGCGGGCCTCACGGTCCTAAGCGGGCTCGTTGGCGGCATCTGCAGTGTGCTCATCCTTAGAGATCTGCTCAGGCCTTTCGTTGCGGTGCCTGTCGCTGTATTCGTCGGATTCTGCCATGAAGACGTGGTGGTGTGTGGATGGATCGTCGGAGCTGTAGTCCACGAGTACATTTCCGCCGGGGGTGGTCACACCGAGTGGTCGGCCCTCTTGGAAAGGCAGAGAGTCAAGGTGAGCGACCAATCTTTCATCGTCTTCGAGTAGTACGGAGGGTTTCATGCCCTTCCAGTACACGAAGCGACCCTCCGGTGTGGAGGTTATAACCAAGCTCTGGCCACCCAAGTACGGTTCGGCCTCGGGATCGGAGTCCGAGTCGTAGTCGACGAAGATAGGGGCCTCCCGGCATGCGATGGCGTCCTTGTCCCTGAACTCGAGTAGTTTGTCCAGATCCTTCTCCAATATCGAGTAGAATTCGGACTTCATGGCCTCTTGGTAAACGGTGGCCGTATTGCGTAAATCGAAGGGGAATCGGTTACGCTGCTCCTCAGATGGAGTTGAGTCTGATCCGAGGAAGCTTGATGCAGCACGAGTCGAAGTCATGTCGAAAACGGACAGTTTCTCGATCTCCCTGGCGAGGCCAGGGAGCAGCAACTCGTCGAGGTTGTCGACGAACTCGTCGAGAATGCTGCTTGGTGTTGCTGCAGATGCCTCCGGCTTGTTGTCGATGAGGTGCCGACGGAAGTCGCCTGTGCCATCAGAGACACAGACGCATGAGCCGAAGACGAAAGTAGTGCCCGCAGGGGGCACGGCGCTGGTGAAGCTGAAAGTTGCCATCGAATTCACCGGTGGATCTTTGATGAGCACCCCTACCTGGCGCGCCAGCTGTCGATGTTTTACCGGCAAGCCTACCTAGGGATACCCTAAGGTAGTAGACTTGTCGTTAGGGTGTCGCTGAGATCAGGAACTCAACGGTGCAAGGAACACAAGGGTTTAGACAGGTTCGGGCCGCAGTATTTGTAATGTCCTACGTCCTGTATGGTTTGTATTGCCTTGGGGTTATGCGTTATATTTTGGAGGGGTCCCTGCCCGCCCTTATATATCCTGGGGGGGACAGGGTTACATGGAAATCCTAGTCTGGTATGAGCTTAGGAGTCCTAACCGAGTACTCTCGGATAGTTTTCTTCTGTACCGACTAGTTGTACTTACATACGAGTACTTTACAGTATGGATAAGGTATCGGACATGCCCCACCCCTTACTCTAGAATGTTCTACGCCACGCGTGCAATCCCGCTGCCCCCGGTCTGACAGCATCCATGCTGTCCTAGTGGTGATGTGGCGGTTCATTCCGTGATGAATATTTATCCTACGTGGCAATGATTTGTGATGTTTATTTTCGTCACTAATTTTGGGCTTGGGCTGGGCTAGCGGGCCTATGGGCTGGGCTTGCTGGAGTTTTGTGACGTTTTCGACGCATCATAGAAGTAAAGTATGCTTCCGTGACGAATGTTTCTTCATCACAGAAAAAAATAGTTCCATGATGTTTTTTGGAAGTTCGTCATGGTAGACTGTTGGTATTTCTTAACGTTCACAGATAAATCCGTAAGCGCATAGAAGACTCCGTTGTAGAACTTCACCCGGAGAGTATTCGGGGTATCGTATTTTCTCAGGGAACGGAGGTGTAACGGTCTTCTAGCTAGTTTACCCAAGGGAAGGAAGAAGATAGGACGACCCTGTAATGGCGACCCGCTAGGGTTTGATTCCCGATCTTTCGATGAGAGGCGTGGATAACTCGATTGGTCGATGGAGGCGACATTCACGGCCCGACTACAGCCTTCCAAGCTGCGCCTTAGCAACCGATACACCCCCTCCAATGGCTGTCGCGATCTTGTGGAGCGCGGCACCCGGCCACTAGGGCACTCGTCCTGCAAGCAATCGAAGAACTAGCAAGAACAAGTATGACAAGTACTGAATTTACTAGATGTAAATGAAGGTTTCACACGCAATCTCAATAATGGTGGGGTTCCGAAGACAAGAAGACGGGCGGCTGATCCAGCACGCGCGCTTGCAAGCAAGTAGCGAAGGCTAAACTTGATCTAAACAAAACCTAAGCATCCTTGGTGGGGGCTAAGGGGTATAAGTACGTGGGAGGACGACCACAGGGGTGCTGGGGTCGTACTCCAACCCTAGGACGCGTCCGTAATGGACTCAACTTGATACACGGCCCATTGGGCCAAAACAGGGTGACGCAGCACCATGTGCAGAAAAGGACTCTGTATTAATTTTACGATTGCGGCCGACTCGTAACAGATATGGATATGAGGCCGGATCCGTTTGAAAGAAGACTTCATAAGCTTTCCACGAAGTACTTGAACGTCTCAATCCGAGTTCATATGCGACCGTGGTGTCCGTCACAAGTTGGTACTGTTCTGCAGTCCGAATCCAGCCTGCGCGAATCCGTTTCCCTTTCGGTCGCCTCCTTGGTTCCTAAGCAAAACAAGAGTAGACGGGTCTCCATGGTCTAAACATGATGTACATGAGCTTAGATTTGAACTCACCTGATGATTAAGTTGATGCGCACGAGTACGAGTAATAGGACCAGCAATAGGTACTTGTGTCGGAGTGGATGTATCGTTGGTGTTGATGTCCTCATCATCCTCCCCTTCTTGCATTTGAGTCATTCTCGACTCAAGCTCATCTTCCTCTCCCAAATATGGCTTCAAATCTGCAATGTTAAATGTGGGACTAACCCCAAAATCCGCAGGCAGATCGAGCTTATATGCATTATCATTGACTTTCTCTAACACTTTAAATGGTCCATCAGCCCGAGGTAGCAATTTAGATTTTCTCAATTCAGGAAACCTTTCCTTTCTCAAATGCAGCCAAACTAAATCTCCAGGTTCAAACTTTAGTTCCTTCCTACCTTTATCACCAGCAATCTTGTATTTAGCATTCATGCGCTCTATGTTTTCTTTAGTTGTTTCATGCAGTTTCAACATCAATTCGGCACGCTTAGTAGCATCAAAATTCGTTTTTTCAGAAAATGGCAAAGGCATTAAATCAATAGGAGAACGAGGCAAGAAACCATATACAATCTGAAATGGGCACATCTTTGTAGTAGAATGCAGCGATCGATTATAAGCGAATTCAATATGAGGCAAACAATCTTCCCACATCTTAATGTTCTTCTTTAAAACAGCCCTTAACATAATAGACAAAGTCCTATTAACCACTTCAGTTTGACCATCAGTTTGCGGATGACATGTAGTAGAAAACAACAATTTAGTTCCCAATTTAGCCCATAAAGTCTTCCAAAAATAACTAAGAAATTTAGCATCACGATCAAAAACAATTGTGTTGGGCACACCATGCAAACGAACAATTTCTCGAAAGAACAAATCAGCAATGTGAGAAGCATCATCAGTTTTATGACATGGTATGAAATGGGCCATCTTAGAAAATCTATCAACAACCACAAACACACTATCACGTCCCTTCCTAGTCCTAGGCAATCCTAACACAAAATCCATAGAAATATCTTCCCAAGGAGCACTAGGAACAGGTAGAGGCAAATACAAACCGTGTGGATTCAATCGTGATTTAGCCTTTTGACATGTCATGCAGCGAGCAACAAATCTCTCCACATCTCTTCTCATCTTTGGCCAAAAGAAATGGCCAGCAAGTATATCTTCCGTTTTCTTTGCTCCAAAATGCCCCATTAAGCCACCTCGATGCGCTTCCTGCAACAATAACAAGCGAACGGAGCTAGCTGGAATGCATAGCTTGTTAGCTCTAAAGACAAACCCATCACTAACGATGAATTTGTTCCATCCCTTCCCCTCTTTACAATGCAGCAACACATCTTTAAAATCAGCATCATTAACATATTGGTCTTTAATCGTTTCCAATCCAAATATTTTGTAATCAAGTTGGTTCAACAAGGTGTATCTCCTAGACAATGCATCAGCAATTATATTCTCTTTCCCTTTCTTGTGCTTAATAATATAAGGAAAAGATTCAATAAATTCAACCCACTTAGTATGTCTACGGTTCAATTTTTCTTGACTACGAATATGTTTTAAAGATTCATGATCTGAATGAATAACAAACTCTTTGGGCCATAGATAATGCTGCCATGTTTCTAATGTGCGAACAAGAGCATACAATTCCTTATCATAAGTAGAATAATTCAGAACAGGCCCGCTCAATTTTTCACTGAAAAAAACAACAGGTTTGCCTTCTTGTAACAAAACACCACCCAAACCAATGCCACTAGCATCACATTCAAGCTCAAAGGTTTTATTAAAATCAGGGAGTTGGAGGAGAGGTGCATGTGTCAACTTATCTTTCAGCGTGTTGAAGGAGTTCTCTTGTGTTTTACCCCAACTAAAAGGCACTCCCTTCTTTGTAAGCTCATTCAAAGGCGTGGCAATAGTGCTGAAGTCCTTCACAAAACGATGATAGAAACCAGCAAGTCCTAGGAAACTCCGCACTTGCGTGATAATCTTCGGTATAGGCCATCCATGTATAGCTTCCACCTTGGCTTGATCAACCTCGATTCCCCGTGGAGTCACGACATAGCCAAGAAAAGACACTCGATCGGTGCAAAAGGTGCACTTCTCAAGGTTACCAAATAAACGTGCATCTCGTAAAGCATTAAAAACAGCACGTAAGTGATCAAGATGTTCATCGAAAGATTTGCTGTAAATCAATATATCATTAAAGTAGACAACAACAAATTTCCCAATGAAAGCACGCAGAACCTCGTTCATTAATCTCATGAAAGTACTCGATGCATTAGTTAACCCAAAAGGCATGACTAACCACTCATATAACCCGAACTTAGTTTTCAAAGCAGTTTTCCATTCATCTCCAATTTCATACAAATCTGGTGGTACCCACTACGCAAATCAACTTTGAAAAACACAATAGCACCACTCAATTCATCAAGCATATCATCCAAACAAGGGATAGGGTGTCGATATCGAATTGTGATATTATTAATAGCCCTACAATCAACACACATACGCCATGTTCCATCCTTTTTAGGCACTAAAATAACCGAAATAGCACAAGGACTAAGAGACTCACGCACGTAACCTTTGTCGAGTAGTTCGTGCACTTGTCGCTGAATTTCCTTAGTTTCTTCCGGATTTGTCCTGTATGGCGCACGGTTTGGCAACGATGCACCAGGAATAAAGTCAATTTGGTGCTCAATCCCTCGTATTGGTGGCAGCCCCGCTGGTATCTCACTTGGGAACACATCAGAATACTCCTGCAAAAGGTTAGCAACAGCCGGGGGCAAAGAATGCTGCATATCGTGAACTGAAATCAAAGCATTCTTGCACACCAAAGCATAGGCAACAGAAGTGGAAGCAATCAATTCATTAATATCAGACTTAGTAGCAAGCAAGCAATGCCCTTTCAATCTTATCTCATCTTCCCTGCTACTAACAGATTTGGCATTCTTATCGATCTTAGCTTTAGTTCTCTTAGCTTTAGCAACATCATCACGCACAATAGATTCAGGTGACATAGGAAGCAAAACGACTTTCTTATCATGATGTATAAGAGAATATTGATTTGATCTACCATGATGCATGCTATCGGTATCAAATTGCCATGGTCTACCTAGCAGAATATGACAAGCTTCCATAGGCACAACATCGCATTCAACAACATCATGATATGAACCAATAGCGAAATTAATTCGTACCAATCTCGTTACCTTGACCTTACCACTATTGTTGAGCCACCGAATGTGATATGGATGTGGGTGCGGTTTTGTTGTAAGTGCAAGCTTCTCGACCATATCGCTGCTAGCCAAGTTGTTACAGCTACCTCCATCAATTATCAAACGGCATGAACGCTCTTTAATAACACACTTTGTTTGGAACAGTGTATGCCGTTGATTTTGCTCCGCCTTTTCCATTTGTGCACTAAGTACACGCTGCACAATGAGGCTTTCACAATGATCTGCATCCTCTGCACCAATCTGCTCTTCTGGTTGTTCCTTAGTACCTGCATGGTCAGCAGCAAGCAAAGCAAGTGTATCTTCATCAAAATCACTAGCAGAGGAATACCCACCATCTCCTTTGACCACCAAAACGCGCTTGTTAGGGCAGTCACGTTGCACGTGGCCAAAGCCCTTGCATTGATGGCACTGAATATCTCTTGTCCTTCCCGTGGAGGCAACCGAAGATGCACTCGTGGCTGGTTTCTGGACAATCGTGGTTGCTGAATTTGTCGGGGGAGCACGTGTCTTATCGTTGGATGGAGCGGGTATTGTCGACCGACTCGGAAATGTAGAAGGTGCAGGAGCTCGTCCGGTCAATGAGGTAGATGTGCGCGGCTGCCATGATGAAGGTTTTCCTGCAGAAATATTAGTTCTTGTACTAGCACGTCGTCCCAGCACTTCCCTTTCAGCTTTACAAGCAAGATGGAACAAACGGGTTACGTTAGTATAATCTTTATAAGCAAGAATGTCCTGAATTTCTCGATTCAAACCTCCTAAAAATCTAGCCATAGCAGGTTCCTCATCCTCCACTAAATTACAACGCAACACACCCATTTGTAATTCCTGATAGTATTCTTCTACACTTTTATTACCCTGTCTCAATTGTTGCAATCTATGTAACAGATCACGCGCATAGTAAGAAGGAACAAATCTAGCCCGCATGACCCATTTCAAGGCATCCCAGGTTTGTGGAATATTATTAGGATTTTTCTTAGCATGTTCTATCCACCCAACAGAGGCAAAATCAGTAAATTCACTAGTAGCAGCCCTAACACGTATATTCTCAGGAAATTCATGACATGCAAACTTTTGATCAACAGCAATTTCCCAAGTAATGTATGCATCAGGATCGTATTTTCCATCGAAAGAAGGTATCTTAAATTTTATTTTACTGAAAGCATCGTCATTATTATGTACCTCATGTCGTCGATGTCCACCCATACCTCTCCGATTAGTTCGCAGTCGTCGGCGACTAGGAGCATCTTGGTCATCTAGTTCAGTATCATCATCCCAATTATCCTCGACACGCTCATCCTTCTTGTTTTCTCCCTCATGCCCATTTGCAGTTCTGGCATGCATCTCATCAAAATGCCTCAAAAGAGCAGCAAGGCTTTGTCAATATGAGCGACCGACGTCTCCAGCCTTGTAAGCTTGGTTGATGTGGACATCACCAGAATGGATACACCCACATGTAATAAACACACATGGAAGGTATGGAGGACCAAAGAAGTTGATTGGGGACCAAGCCTAAGTCTTCCCAATGTTCTCCATCAGGCCACCACGTCACTTTTGGTGCAAGGAAAGAAAGAGTCCGTGTCCAACACGTTTTGGAGGCTGGATTCGGACTGCAGAACAGCACCAACTTGTGACGGACACCACGGTCGCATACGGACTCGGATAGGGACGTTCAAGTACTTCGTGGAAAGCTTATGAAGTCTAGTTTCATATGGATCCGGACTCAAGTCCATATCTCTCCTGATTCGTCCGCAATGACCAAAATACTACCGACTGGTTTTCTGTCTAAAGGTGTTGCGACATCTTAATTTGGCCCGATGGGCTTTGTATCAAGTCGGGTCCATTAGGGACGCGTCCTAGGGTTGGAGTGCGACTCAAACACCCCCTTGGTCGTCCTCCTAGGTATTAATAAGGGTTAGAGCCGCCATGAACAGATGGGGGGTTTTTGTTTTGTTGAAAGTTTAGCCATTGCTACTTCCTTGTAGACGCGTGTGTCGACTAGACCATCCGTTCTACTCGATTCGGAACCCCACCTTGTTGATTCCAGATTGGTTATTATCTCCATATTTGCAATTGAGTTGCTTGTTCTACTTGTTCTTGCTGGTTCTTCGATTGCTTGCAGGACAGGTGCCCTATATGCAGTAATCCTGTTGCGTTGTTTGTCAAACAAAGGATTTTAGTCCTCTACAAAAAAAAGAAGAAGAAAAAAAGAAAACAAAGTGAAAAAAAACAGAAAAGAAAAGAAAAGAAACGAAAAAGAAGAAAGGGGCTGATCCATCTTTTGTGTTCCTGCTGTTTCGGTTGGTGCTTTGTGACTTCATTTGTGTCCAGGCTCGCGCCTCTAGTACGGTCTATGCTAGGACCAGCACAGTACCACCGTTGAACAATTATTCAGCTTGCTTTTCTGACTAACGTGGTGCTAGTATTTTCCCTTGATCAGCCCACCTACAGCTCCACATACTCGACTATAGCTTGACAGTTTTCTGTTGCTAAGGCACCGATACACTTCTTTCAAGGTGCTTGACTTGTTGGTTGCCGACTCATCCTGTTTTGCTTGGTAAGAACTGGTAAGAGCTCGTATTAAACAAGTTGAGTTTGAGAGAATTACAACCGACACATTCTAGTAGTTGACAAGAGGATACATATTATTTTTGTGTTCTTGTTTTCTACTGATCATGGCAGGTGATACAGTGATTTTTGAGCGGAGCAAACAACAACAAAATATTCTGGACATTATTCAATGCTTGCCTTTATATCCTGGTGAGTTTGATCCTAAAGCTTACATTGATTGGGAGCTAAAAGTAGATAATGAATTTGATGAGCATGACCTGTCGGAGAAACAAATGATTTATATTGCCTCTAATATTTTAACAGAAAATGCTTTGCTAGAATGGAAATATATTTGTAGGCATAACATTATTCCGCAAACTTGGAAAGAATTCAAAATACATTTTAGAGATGCCTATATTCCTGCATATTATGTTGATCATATGCTTACCAAACTAGAGAAATTAAAACAGGGTAGTAGGACTGTGAAACAATACTACCATGATTTTAAAATTTGTATCATGTTTGGTGGATTGGATGAATGCATGGAAGATGTTATGAATAGGTTCATGAGAGGGCTCAATTCTGAAATTCGAAACTTGTTAATTGGCAAGTCCTATTGCTATATCGGTCAATTGTTTTGTCTTGCTCTCCATGCTGAAAAAGAAATTCTTTCATTTGTGAATACTTGCAAGAATGATATGACTCATAGTGTCCAAACTTTGTCCACTCTACATGCTAACAAAGAGCAACGAATAGTGGAACCTGCTGCTGATTCAACTTTTTCACAAGATGAATTACTTGTTGTTTCTTATGATAAAGAGGACTTGTGTGCTAATACTTCTTTTACTCATATACCAGAATTAATGAATAAGTGTGATATTTTTGGTTTGGAACCATACGAATGTGCTGTAGATAATCCTTCTCATCCTATTACTTGTGTACAAGATGAACTGAAATTGTTGTCTTCTTTAAATACTTTGGGTTATATTGAATTTAATATTTTGTGTAATCTAAATTGTCTAAAAGAGAAGGTTCAATTAGATTCTAATTTGCCAAGTTTAAATCATTGTTCGCTTCATGCAATTGGAAAAAATGACATCAAAGGAGAATATTTGGTGCATAAAGTGTATATCTGTTCTAATCTGAAATATCCTTTTGGGCTACAATACCATGAGCAAATAGGGGGCTGCATTAACACTAATAATATCTTGCAAAGTTTTTCTAGTTTTTCTCTTATGCAACAGGATCAGCCTGAAGAACGGGAGCATTGTTTGTTGTGCCCATGCAGCATAGTCGTCGCTCCATGTTCCAACAACAAAGCAAGCACCTTTGAATGCCGTTGGAGCAAGTCGAGGACGACTTGCAGCCAAGAAGGGGAGAATGATGTGGACATCACCAGAATGGATACACCCACATGTAATAAACACACATGGAAGGTATGGAGGACCAAAGAAGTTGATTGGGGACCAAGCCTAAGTCTTCCCAATGTTCTCCATCAGGCCACCACGTCACTTTTGGTGCAAGGAAACAAAGAGTCCATGTCCAACACGTTTTGGAGGCTGGATTCGGACTGCAGAACAGCACCAACTTGTGACGGACACCACGGTCGCATACGGACTCGGATAGGGACGTACAAGTACTTCGTGGAAAGCTTATGAAGTCTAGATTCATATGGATCCGAACTCAAGTCCATATCTCTCCTGATTCGTCCGCAATGACCAAAATACTACCGACTGGTTTTCTGTCTAAAGGTGCTGCGACATCTTAATTTGGCCCGATGGGCTTTGTATCAAGTCGGGTCCATTAGGGACGCGTCCTAGGGTTGGAGTGCGACTCAAACACCCTCTTGGTCGTCCTCCTAGGTATTAATAAGGGTTAGAGCCGCCATGAACAGATGGGGGGTTTTTGTTTTGTTGAAAGTTTAGCCATTGCTACTTCCTTGTAGACGCGTGTGTCGATTAGACCATCCGTTCTACTCGATTCGGAACCCCACCTTGTTGATTCCAGATTGGTTATTATCTCTATATTTGCAATTGAGTTGCTTGTTCTACTTGTTCTTGCTGGTTCTTCGATTGCTTGCAGGACAGGTGTCCTAGTGGCCGGGTGTCGCGCTCCACAAGATCGCGACAGCCATTGGAGGTGGTGTATCGGTTGCTAAGGCGCAGCGTCCTTGGAAGGCTGTAGTCGGGCTGTGAACGTCGCCTCCATCTCAAATCGAGTTATCCCCCGCCTCTCATCGAAAGATCGGGAACAAACCCTAGCGGGTTCACATCATTTGCCTTGAACTTTTTGTAGATTTCTGTTATCCAGTGCTTGAAGTAGTCGCTTTGTATCCAGGCCTTCCTCTGCTTTGAGCCTGGACGAGCCTGGCAGCGCCCCGACAGTCCATGCCCCCGAGCATGAAAAGATCTCGGATTTTGTAGCGTTGGAGGGTGCTCCACCTCCTCCTCCGGCCACCAATGTAGAGGCGGAGAAAGAAACTGATCCGAAGCCAATCGAGCCGGAGCGAGTAGAAGTCGAGACTCCCTCGCCTGAACTACCTACAGGTGAGCCCATCGAGCCTCCTCCACCACCCAGCGCTAATCTGCCCGAAGCTAGGCTAGTGACTGCGAGTGAAGTGGCAGGCGAGCTGCCCAAGGAATCAGGCACGGGAGACGCAAATGCCGCGGGTACCTCGAGCCCTGGCGCCGAGACAACCAGTGCCGTGGGCACATTTCAAGCGTCAATTTGATCAGAAAATTGGGATGACTAGAATACTTAACTTGCATATTTCTCTAGAATAATATTGTTTCCACATTCCCCTTGGAGGATTTGCAATGTAGGGAAATTGAGCAGAAATCATGTGTTAAACAAGTAGCTCAATCCAAGGCAAGTGATGTCGACCAATCAGAGCGTGCCATTTGTCTTAGCAATATATGAAATGTAGGTATGCTTCATCCATTCCGTACCTTAAGCTCCACAAAAGCTTTTCATTATGAGAAAGGAGAAGTGCCTTGGTAAGGATTCATACACCATTGAGCGACTTGAGTGAATCATTTGAGAAACTTAGTCTTGTTTTACTATTTCCAAAAGGAAAACCTCCAGATGGATTGTTGAGCAAAGGTAAGGTAAGTACTGCTCTATCGACTGTTCTAACTCTCAACAGCTCAAGATGTGGAGAAGCACATAAGCCCCATAGACGATGAAGGTAACAAGGGCCAGGTACTCATGCCAACATTACTCATCCTCAAGGAAATTATCTATGCCTCAGACTTGACACGACAGCAGGTAATGAGTCTTAACAATTTTCTGATCAACATCTTGATTTGTCCTGTTTTGCTCGGGACGAGCAAAGGACAGCTTGGGGGTTCTTGTTGACGTTCGCTACGGATCAATTTCGAGCGTCAATTTGATCAGAAAATTGGGATGAGTAGCATACTTAACTTACATATTTATCTAGAATAATATCGTTTCCACATTCCCCTTGGAGGATTTGCAATGTAGGGAAATTGAGCAGAAATCAAGTGTTAAACAAGCACCTCAATCCAAGGCAACCGACGTCGACCAATCAGAGCGCGCCATTTGGACTCCCATGGATTGAAGGGCCCACGAAAGCATGCAACCGACTTAGGACAGCGCCATTTGTAATATTCGGAATTCCTTAATAGAGTTATCTTCTAGTATAATGTATTCGTATAGTATATGTTCTGTGTATTCAGATGTGTATGCTATGCTTAGCTTATATCTAGGACTTATATCTTGCATGATTAGACGTGATAAGACATCTAGGCTACGGCATTGGTTCCAGTATTCGTATGTTTGCTCTAGTGTGATGCCTGTCCATCCGAAGGGTGGGGGCTCCGCGCGGGGCATTAGAGTATCACTTATTTGTGTAGACGTGGTGTCTGGGCTAATCAGTGTTGCTGGATGCGGCTCCATACCATGGTTAGATGAGGTAGGTGGCAGGTGGTGATAGCCCTATCCATCCAGCGTAACCCTCCTCGTTCGTGTAGTAGCTGTAAGAGGTGCATAAAATAGACGTGAAGATCTAGTGGCTACCTAATCATATCTTGTGCGGTCTCCCGGTGATTCCTAGGAGCCTACAGCCCGTCCCTAATCATGTGTATGTATGTGAGTGCCTAGTATAGACTGTATGCTTAGTTTGGAGTACATAAGTCCTTAGATTAGCTTTCTTCTTCCTTTCTCCCTTCCTATAAGCTTTGCACAGAGTTAGAAATTGAGCAACTTGTGTGTCACACTACCTCTTTACCATATATTATCTTACCCCTATTTATTCAAGAGAATATCCATGCTAGAACTAATCAACACACTAATCTATTCAAATAACTGCCGCCTTCCCTGCGGAAATATAAACGACCCCGTACTCACGGGTAAAATGCTACAACGGTATTCCGTGAGCTTGCGGATCCTTCTATAACGTAAGAAATACCCCAAGGCATTTCTGGCGCCGTTGCTGGAAAACACCTATCCTAGTGATGACGCTACGAAACGTCAACAAAAGGCTGTGCTGATAGAGAAGAACAAGAAAATCCCAAGGCCCACAAAGGTAACTTGTCGCTCTATCTTGTTGTCTTTGGTCGGCGATTGTTCGAGTGGTTTTTCTGATATCCTCGAGTACTTCTCTTCGTCTTGTGCTCGCAGAACTCAAATCCACTTTGAAAAAGAAAGAGAATATGATTGTTGATCTGAAGAACCTTGTTTACCATGGCAGAGATGATGTTGAGCGCCTCCAAAAGATCCTCCAAGACACTTATGTTCAGTTCCGCGACGCCATGCAGCAGATTAAGGATCTGCTTGTAGAGAAGGACAACCAGCAAAAAGAACTCAAAGAGTTTAAAGCTGCTGTTCAAGTTGTCATTGAGATGGTGGAGCTCCCAACTGACGGTGAAGCTGATGAGCGGACACTACTGGAGAAGCTTCGAGCAACTCCCTAGAAGGTCGCCAGCTATATCTTAGAGGCCACCAGGACCTACATCGCCCAGACTCTCGCTTTTGTGAAGTCATTCTGGCCGAAGGCGCAGCTGGAACCACTCGGAGAAGGCATGGCGGTCGACTGCTCTATTGAGCAATTCATGAAGTACCGTGAAGAAGTCGAGCCCATCGCCGAAAAAATAGTTGAGAGCCTAGAGCAGGAGGGTTAGATGTATGAAAGCAGCGTGTTATGTAAAACACTTGTGTTGTTCATATGTACACAAATTTGCCTGTTGCGTTTTCAGCATTTATCATTTGTCTCATGTTTGCTGGTTTGATCATAAGACTTAGTGTACTTGGAGACATGTGGGTTAAGCTACTCCAAGAGCATCGGCTTGGATGTAGGAAAGAACTTGACGTTCCATAAAAGTGCTCATGGAGCAAGAGGACTTAGCCTTGATTTACCCAATCAAGCGGTACGCTAGGCTAGCCTTTAGGCTTAGAAGCCTAAACGGTTTAGTTGTCAACATCCTGTGTATGGCAGGGAATAACTTATCCGCGCAACAGGCTTGGTGACCCTTCGGTTTGTGCCTTAACGCTCTCTATCGAGTAGTCGTAGCAGTAACCGAAATTGTAGGAGTACAAGTAGTACTCGAGTGCTTAGCTTCGTGAGCAATACTAGTCGCAAGTACCCGTGGCGGAGCCCCCGAGTGTAAACGAGCTAAGTATAAGTAATCGTGATGAAGCCCCTGATGAGGACACCAACACCAACGATACATCCACTCCGACACAAGTACCTATTGCTGGTCCTATTACTCGTGCTCATGCGCATCAACTTAATCATCAGGTGAGTTCAAATCTAAGCTCATGTGCATCATGTTTAGACCATGGAGACCCGTGTACTCTTGTTTTGCTTAGGAACCAAGGAGGCGGCCGAAAGGGAAATGGATTCGCGCAAGCTGGATTCGGACTGCAGAACAGTACCAACTTGTGACGGACACCACGGTCGCATATGAACTCGGATTGGGGCGTTCAAGTACTTCGTGGAAAGCTTATGAAGTCTTCTTTCAAACGGATCCGGCCTCATAGCCATATCTGTTACGAGTCGGCCGCAATCGTAAAATTAATACAGAGTCCTTTTCTGCACATGGTGCTGCGTCACCCTGTTTTGGCCCAATGGGCCGTGTATCAAGTTGAGTCCATTACGGACGCGTCGTAGGGTTGGAGTACGACCCCAACACCCCTGTGGTCGTCCTCCCACGTACTTATACCCCTTAGCCGCCGCCAAGGATGCTTGGGTTTTGTTTAGATCAAGTTTAGCCTTCGCTACTTGCTTGCAAGCGCGCGTGCTGGATCAGCCGCCCGTCTTCTTGTCTTCGGAACCCCACCATTATTGAGATTGCGTGTGAAACCTTCATTTATATCTAGTAAATTCAGTACTTGTCATACTTGTTCTTGCTAGTTCTTCGATTGCTTGCAGGACGAGTGCCCTAGTGGCCGGGTGCCGCGCTCCACAAGATCGCGACAGCCATTGGAGGGGGTGTATCGGTTGCTAAGGCGCAGCTTGGAAGGCTGTAGTCGGGCCGTGAACGTCGCCTCCATCGACCAATTGAGTTATCCATGCCTCTCATCGAAAGATCGGGAATCAAACCCTAGCGGGTCGCCATTAGTTGGTAATCAGAGCAAGGTTTATCGGTGAGAGACTTCTAATTCTTCGCTGTTTTATTTTTCCTATAGTCCAGAAAAGCCAAAAAAAAATAGTAGATTAGTTTACCTTCAGTCCTATAAACTCGTTTGAGCCTTTGCTAGCACTGCTTAGTTAGGGCTTGTTGAATTTTCGGTTGCATCGGTTGCGTCGAGTTGCTGGTCTTAGTTTTAGTCCTTTAGAGTTTCGAGTTCTTATCACGTTCTAGTCACAACCGTGCGCTACCATACATACTCTGTGTTGGTGGAATCCGAGTCCATATTCGTGTTCAAGTCCGAGTTAGATTCTGTGTTGGTTTGTGACCGAATCGCACGCGGTGCTGTGATTCGAGTAGGGATCGATTTCCTAGTCCCAATTGGTTATTGCGCCGTGTTATAAAATTCCATTGCTTTTCGCACTTGTACTGCATATTTTGTAACGCTCCAGAAAGGCAGAAGTAGTCTCGGCTTACTCAAACCACAACTTTTCACGAATACATATAGCCTCGGCTTACTCCAGAGAGAGAGAGAGAAAAGTTTGTGTGCTGTGTGGCTCTTTTGAAGTCTTTTAGGTTATATAATCAGTTTTGAGGATCCCCTGAAAAAAAAAGAAAAAAAAGAGAAAAAAAAGAAGGAAAAAAAAAGAAAGGAAAAAAAAAGAAAGGAAAAAAAAAGAAAAAAAAAAGAAGAAGAAGAAAAAGAGGGGAAGAAAAAGGGGCTGTTCTTTGTGCATCTTTTTTGTTCTTTGGTGGTGTCTCGTGACTTCATTTGTGTCCAGGCTCGCGTCTCTAGCACGGTCTAGGCTAGGACCAGCATAGTACCGCCGTTGAACGATTTTTCAGCTTGCTTTTGTAACTAACGTGGTGCTAGTTCATCCTTGCTTCAGCCCACCTATAGCTCCACATATCCGACTACAGCTTGACAGGTCCTGTTGTTGCGGCACCGATACACTTCATCCCACGGTTGCAGACTTGTTGGTTGCCGTCCCCTCCTGTTGAGCAAGGTAAGAATTGGTAAGAGCTTGTGTAACAGGTTGAGTGTGAGCGCCTTGCAGTAGCTACATCCCATTAGTTGTAGGATCTTATTTCTTCACCTATTTTCGTGTTTCCTTTGTTCATCTAACCATGACAGGATCAGAGGGTGATGGGAGTTTAGGTCACTCTCCTCGTACAAAGGGAATCATACAACATTTTGAAAATAAGATGAGGAGGCATGTAGATGGGCTTGCTGAAGATATGCTGGTGTCAAATGATAAGATTGGGCAGTTGGAGGCCACGCAGCTTGCCACCAACACCAAGCTTACAAGGCTGGAGACGTCGGTCGCTCATATTGACCAAAGCCTTGCTGCTCTTTTGAGGCGTTTTGATGAGATGCATGCCAGAACTGCAAATGGGCATGAGGGAGAAAACAAGAAGGATGAGCGTGTCGAGGATAATTGGGATGATTATGTCGCTGATACTGAACTAGATGACCAAGATGCTCCTAGTCGCCGACGACTGCGAACTAATCGGAGAGGTATGGGTGGACATCGACGACGTGAGGTACATAATAATGATGATGCTTTCAGTAAAATAAAATTTAAGATACCTTCTTTCGATGGAAAATACGATCCTGATGCATACATTACTTGGGAAATTGCTGTTGATCAAAAGTTTGCATGTCATGAATTTCCAGAGAATATACGTGTTAGGGCTGCTACTAGTGAATTTACTGATTTTGCCTCTGTTTGGTGGATAGAACATGCTAAGAAAAATCCTAATAATATTCCACAAACCTGGGATGCCTTGAAACGGGTCATGCGGGCTAGATTTGTTCCTTCTTACTATGCGCGTGATCTGTTACATAGATTGCAACAATTGAGACAGGGTAATAAAAGTGTAGAAGAATACTATCAGGAATTACAAATGGGTGTGTTGCGTTGTAATTTAGTGGAGGATGAGGAACCTGTTATGGCTAGATTTTTAGGAGGTTTGAATCGAGAAATTCAGGACATTCTTGCTTATAAAGATTATACTAACGTAACCCGTTTGTTCCATCTTGCTTGTAAAGCTGAAAGGGAAGTGCTGGGACGACGTGCTGGTACAAGAACTAATATTTCTGCAGGAAAACCTTCATCATGGCAGCCGCGCACATCTACCTCATTGACCGGACGAGCTCCTGCACCTTCTACATTCCCGAGTCGGTCGACAATACCCGCTCCATCCAACGATAAGACACGTGCTCCCCCGACAAATTCAGCAACCACGACTGTCCAGAAACCAGCCACGAGTGCATCTTCGGTTGCCTCCACGGGAAGGACAAGAGATATTCAGTGCCATCGATGCAAGGGCTTTGGCCACGTGCAACGTGACTGCCCTAACAAGCGCGTTTTGGTGGTCAAAGGAGATGGTGGGTATTCCTCTGCTAGTGATTTTGATGAAGATACACTTGCTTTGCTTGCTGCTGACCATGCAGGTACTAAGGAACAACCAGAAGAGCAGATTGGTGCAGAGGATGCAGATCATTATGAGAGCCTCATTGTGCAGCGTGTACTTAGTGCACAAATGGAAAAGGCGGAGCAAAATCAACGGCATACATTGTTCCAAACAAAGTGTGTTATTAAAGAGCGTTCATGCCGTTTGATAATTGATGGAGGTAGCTGCAACAACTTGGCTAGCAGCGATATGGTCGAGAAGCTTGCACTTACAACAAAACCGCACCCACATCCATATCACATTCGGTGGCTCAACAATAGTGGTAAGGTCAAGGTAACGAGATTGGTACGAATTAATTTCGCTATTGGTTCATATCATGATGTTATTGAATGCGATGTTGTGCCTATGGAAGCTTGTCATATTCTGCTAGGTAGACCATGGCAATTTGATACCGATAGCATGCATCATGGTAGATCAAATCAATATTCTCTTATACATCATGATAAGAAAATCGTTTTGCTTCCTATGTCACCTGAATCTATTGTGCGTGATGATGTTGCTAAAGCTAAGAGAACTAAAGCTGAGATCGATAAGAATGCCAAATCTGTTAGTAGCAGGGAAGATGAGATAAGATTGAAAGGACATTGCTTGCTTGCTACTAAGTCTGATATTAATGAATTGATTGCTTCCACTTCTGTTGCCTATGCTTTGGTGTGCAAGAATGCTTTGATTTCAGTTCACGATATGCAGCATTCTTTGCCCCCGGCTGTTGCTAACCTTTTGCAGGAGTATTCTGATGTGTTTCCAAGTGAGATACCAGCGGGGCTGCCACCAATACGAGGGATTGAGCACCAAATTGACCTTATTCCTGGTGCATCATTGCCAAACCGTGCGCCATACAGGACAAATCCGGAAGAAACTAAGGAAATTCAGCGACAAGTGCAAGAACTACTCGACAAAGGTTATGTGCGTGAGTCTCTTAGTCCTTGTGCTGTTCCAGTTATTTTAGTGCCTAAAAAGGATGGAACATGGCGTATGTGTGTTGATTGTAGGGCTATTAATAATATTACAATTCGATATCGACACCCTATCCCTCGTTTGGATGATATGCTTGATGAATTGAGTGGTGCTATTGTGTTTTCCAAAGTTGATTTGCGTAGTGGGTACCACCAGATTCGTATGAAATTGGGAGATGAATGGAAAACTGCTTTCAAAACTAAGTTCGGGTTATATGAGTGGTTAGTCATGCCTTTTGGGTTAACTAATGCACCGAGTACTTTCATGAGATTAATGAATGAGGTTCTGCGTGCTTTCATTGGGAAATTTGTTGTTGTCTACTTTGATGATATATTGATTTACAGCAAATCTTTCGATGAACATCTTGATCACTTACGTGCTGTTTTTAATGCTTTACGAGATGCACGTTTATTTGGTAACCTTGAGAAGTGCACCTTTTGCACCGATCGAGTGTCTTTTCTTGGCTATGTCGTGACTCCACAGGGAATCGAGGTTGATCAAGCCAAGGTGGAAGCTATACATGGATGGCCTATACCGAAGACTATCACGCAAGTGCGGAGTTTCCTAGGACTTGCTGGTTTCTATCGTCATTTTGTGAAGGACTTCAGCACCATTGCCGCGCCTTTGAATGAGCTTACAAAGAAGGGAGTGCCTTTTAGTTGGGGTAAAACACAAGAGAACTCCTTCAACACGCTGAAAGATAAGTTGACACATGCACCTCTCCTCCAACTCCCTGATTTTAATAAAACCTTTGAGCTTGAATGTGATGCTAGTGGCATTGGTTTGGGTGGTGTTTTGTTACAAGAAGGCAAACCTATTGCTTATTTCAGTGAAAAATTGAGCGGGCCTGTTCTGAATTATTCTACTTATGATAAGGAATTGTATGCTCTTGTTCGCACATTAGAAACATGGCAGCATTATCTATGGCCCAAAGAGTTTGTTATTCATTCAGATCATGAATCTTTAAAACATATTCGTAGTCAAGGAAAATTGAACCGTAGACATGCTAAGTGGGTTGAATTTATTGAATCTTTTCCTTATATTATTAAGCACAAGAAAGGGAAAGAGAATATAATTGCTGATGCATTGTCTAGGAGATACACCTTGTTGAACCAACTTGATTACAAAATATTTGGATTGGAAACGATTAAAGATCAATATGTTAATGATGCTGATTTTAAAGATGTGTTGCTGCATTGTAAAGAGGGGAAGGGATGGAACAAATTCATCGTTAGTGATGGGTTTGTCTTTAGAGCTAACAAGCTATGCATTCCAGCTAGCTCCGTTCGCTTGTTATTGTTGCAGGAAGCGCATCGAGGTGGCTTAATGGGGCATTTTGGAGCAAAGAAAACGGAAGATATACTTGCTGGTCATTTCTTTTGGCCAAAGATGAGAAGAGATGTGGAGAGATTTGTTGCTCGCTGCACGACATGTCAAAAGGCTAAATCACGATTGAATCCACATGGTTTGTATTTGCCTCTACCTGTTCCTAGTGCTCCTTGGGAAGATATTTCTATGGATTTTGTGTTAGGATTGCCTAGGACTAGGAAGGGACGTGATAGTGTGTTTGTGGTTGTTGATAGATTTTCTAAGATGGCCCATTTCATACCATGTCATAGAACTGATGATGCTTCTCACATTGCTGATTTGTTCTTTCGGGAAATTGTTCGTTTGCATGGTGTGCCCAACACAATTGTTTCTGATCGTGATGCTAAATTTCTTAGTTATTTTTGGAAGACTTTATGGGCTAAATTGGGAACTAAATTGTTGTTTTCTACTACATGTCATCCGCAAACTGATGGTCAAACTGAAGTGGTTAATAGGACTTTGTCTACTATTTTAAGGGCTGTTTTAAAGAAGAACATTAAGATGTGGGAAGATTGTTTGCCTCATATTGAATTCGCTTATAATCGATCGCTGCATTCTACTACAAAGATGTGCCCATTTCAGATTGTATATGGTTTCTTGCCTCGTGCTCCTATTGATTTAATGCCTTTGCCATTTTCTGAAAAAACGAATTTTGATGCTACTAAGCGTGCCGAATTGATGTTAAAACTGCATGAAACAACTAAAGAAAACATAGAGCGCATGAATGCTAAATACAAGATTGCTGGTGATAAAGGTAGGAAGGAACTAAAGTTTGAACCTGGAGATTTAGTTTGGCTGCATTTGAGAAAGGAAAGGTTTCCTGAATTGAGAAAATCTAAATTGCTACCTCGGGCTGATGGACCATTTAAAGTGCTAGAGAAAGTCAATGATAATGCATATAAGCTCGATCTGCCTGCGGATTTTGGGGTTAGTCCCACATTTAACATTGCAGATTTGAAGCCATATTTGGGAGAGGAAGATGAGCTTGAGTCGAGGACGACTCAAATGCAAGAAGGGGAGGATGATGAGGACACCAACACCAACGATACATCCACTCCGACACAAGTACCTATTGCTGGTCCTATTACTCGTGCTCATGCGCATCAACTTAATCATCAGGTGAGTTCAAATCTAAGCTCATGTGCATCATGTTTAGACCATGGAGACCCGTGTACTCTTGTTTTGCTTAGGAACCAAGGAGGCGGCCGAAAGGGAAATGGATTCGCGCAAGCTGGATTCGGACTGCAGAACAGTACCAACTTGTAACAGACACCACGGTCGCATATGAACTCGGATTGGGGCGTTCAAGTACTTCGTGGAAAGCTTATGAAGTCTTCTTTCAAACGGATCCGGCCTCATAGCCATATCTATTACGAGTCGGCCGCAATCGTTAAATTAATACAGAGTCCTTTTCTGCCCATGGTGCTGCGTTACCCTGTTTTGGTCCAATGGGCCGTGTATCAAGTTGAGTCCATTACGGACGCGTCCTAGGGTTGGAGTACGACCCCAACACCTCTGTGGTCGTCCTCCCACGTACTTATACCCCTTAGCCGCCGCCAAGGATGCTTGGGTTTTGTTTAGATCAAGTTTAGCCTTCGCTACTTGCTTGCAAGCGCGCGTGCTGGATCAGCCGCCCGTCTTCTTGTCTTCGGAACCCCACCATTATTGAGATTGCGTGTGAAACCTTCATTTATATCTAGTAAATTCAGTACTTGTCATACTTGTTCTTGCTAGTTCTTCGATTGCTTGCAGGACGAGTGCCCTAGTGGCCGGGTGCCGCGCTCCACAAGATCGCGACAGCCATTGGAGGGGGTGTATCGGTTGCTAAGGCGCAGCTTGGAAGGCTGTAGTCGGGCCGTGAACGTCGCCTCCATCGACCAATCGAGTTATCCATGCCTCTCATCGAAAGATCGGGAATCAAACCCTAGCGGGTCGCCATTAGCCCCCGAGTAAAAGTAGTCGAAAGAACATAAAAACTCGTGGCGGCGCCCCCGAGTTAAAACACACATAAAGTAGTCGAATTAGGACAAAATCAACTCTTTATTCATAATAACGCTGACATGCAGCTGGCAAATTGTTTACAACTTCTACTATGCGTAGAAGTTCCGGAGATGCTCTATGTTATAGGAGTTAGGAACCCCGTGGCCATCAGGGTACTGCAGGCGATATGACCCTGGTCTTGTAACTTCAGAAATGATGAAAGGACCTTCCCACCGAGAGTTAAGCTTGTGTAACCCAATTTTGTCCTGGATGCGGCGGAGGACCAGATCACCGATGCTGAAGGACCGCTCCCGCACATTGCGATCATGGAGCGTCGGATTCCCTACAGATATTGGGCTGACTGAACGAGGGTGCTGTATCTGGCCTCATCAACCGAGTCCAGTTCCAGCTGCCTAGCTTCATCAGCCTCCCCTTCGTCGTACATATCAACTCTAGGAGACTGCCACATGATATCTGCTGGGAGTATGGCTTCTGACCCATAGACGAGGAAGAAAGGAGTATGCGCTGTGGCTTTTGATGGTTGAGTTCGAAGCCCCTAGATGACATGACGCAGTTCATGTATCCACTTGCCGCCCATTTTGTTGTTCTCGTCGTAGAGTCTCTTCTTCAGGCCATCCAAGATCAAGCCGTTTGCTCTCTCGACTTGTCCATTGGCCCTTGGGTGAGCAACTGATATGTACTTAACTTCTATTGCGGCGTTTTCACAAAACTCCCAAAACCGATTTGCAGTGAAATTTGAGCCCTGATCTGTGATGATGGTATTAGGGAAGCCGAAGCAGTGTAGAATGTTTGAGATGAAGTCGACTGCCCTGCCTGCAGTGAGCTTAGTAATCTGTAACACCTCGGGTGTTTAACTTACGAAATAAGCCTCATTAGCGTAACAATATGCTTAACTAACTAAGAAAAATTTAAAGGAAATAAACTATGAGTTGGTTTTGCTTTGAATTGAAAATAGATGTGTTTATGTGCATAAGTACATCTACTTTAATCAAACAATTTAAATAACTTTCACATTGATGCAAACATGGCTACGAAATTGAATCGACACATCGTTATTGACATGATAATCAAAAGTCTAGTTGAAGCCTAGGAGAGAATACAAATTTTTGCCCAGGAAATGACGTGACCCCCGAATCATACCTTTTGAGTTTTTAAAATAACTTCTAAACTAGAACTCAAATGAACTTTGGCCTAAAACAAAACTTGTGTAACTTTTCATTTTGAACAACTTTCATGTTCAGAGATTTTTGAGTTGCAATACGACAATTTGAGAAACACTTGGATTTGCAAACCAGCCCCTGCCTTTTCTTCTATTTTCACTGCAGACCCTTCTTTCTCCGCCCCGCCCGACCCTCCGACGCGCCGTCGCTTCGCCCGACCCTACATTCGCCCGACCCTCCGCCCGCCGCGCAGTCGCCGCAGGCCACCTGGCCGGCGATGCCTGACCGGCGCTAGGCGCCAAGCCAATGCCTGGCCGCGCCCGCACACCACGCTCCTCCCCACGCCGCGCTACTCCCCAGTCCGCGCACGCTGGCGACACGCGCCTTTGCTCGCCGTCCGCCGCGCCCAATGGACAAGCCGCACCATGCCGTGTCCGCCGCGCTCGCCGCCTGGCAGGCCAGCTGCTACAGCTCCTCGCCCAACACGCGCGCCGCCTGATCTCCCCTCCCCCACGCCAAATCCTCAGTGCCCAATCCCCTGCCCACGCCCGCCGCACGCCGCGCTGGCTCTGCTCGCCGCCCACCGCGACCAGTAACGCGCCCCCGTCGTGCCGCCCCTCCCCAGCGTTGCCCGGTCCTCTCCCTCCCTCCTGCAGCCTATAAAAGGCGACACAAAGCCACTCGCGCGCGCCCAGCCACTAGAACGCCGCCGCCGCTGCCACTGTCGCCGCCGTGCACCACCCGCCCGTGGAGTCCCATCCCCCAGCCTCCCACTGCCCAAACCCATCGCCCTGCGAGCTTGCCCTCCCTCCACTGAAGCTCACCGGACTCTTCCCCGGCCATCTCGACCGCCGGAGCACCGCAAGCGCCACCCGCGCCGCCGCCGCTCCCCTGTTGCTCCGTGGACAGCCCACTCCGAAGCTCCTCCGTCCGAGACAAGCCTCGAAACGGGTTCCCCTCGACGCCGCGAAGCTCATCGACCAGCCCACACCCTCCCATCCTCGCCGGAGCACCGTTGCCGACGCTCCGCACCGCCGCCGCCCCTCTGCTCCGCGCCGACGAGCCACCTTCGGTCACCCCCAACCCCGACCAAGGCCATCCCAAGGTAGCTCTCACCTCCCTAGATCTCCTCGACCCTTTTCCCCTCGCCGCCGATGAGCCCCCTCGCCGAAACCTGGCCGGCCGCCATGCCAGCGCCGCCCAGGGACCCAATTGCAACGATTGAAATCTTTAAAAGAGTCTGCACGCAAGTTTCCAGGGGCATATCTGTAAACCTGCGTTTAAACTTTGAATTCAAAAACAGCGAACTTGTAAAATTCATATAAAATCGTAGAAAAATCGGAAAAATACAAACTCAAATGTTCTGGAATTGTTAGATGAAAATCTACAACTTTTGTTACATTTATTTCTTCAGTTTCTTGCTAAATCTTCCTCTAAATTAAATGGAAGGTTTAATAGACTTTAATTGTACCCAGTGTTGTAGACAAAGGCTAAACCTGAAAATTTAACAGTAGATTGGTTGCTTGATTTGTAGGCCAGTGTAAAAAGTATTAGGACCAGAACCCATCTCTAGCTAAACTTTTTGTTAAACCCTGTTTATGCCATGAAATAATAAAACTAATTTGTAACTGCTGTTATATCGTGATTCATGTGGTGAAACTTTTCCAGAGCTGTTATATTGATGCCTCCATACCACAGAAAAAGTTTAGAACCTTTTTCCTACCTGTAACTTATTCATATAATTTTGTGGTGGGAAAAATGCACTAAATAAAAATAATTAGTTTCTGTGCTTGGAAAATGTTCATCTTTTTACTGTTGGACACTTTAGTGTAGTTTATGCTGTATAAAAAGTTTCATACAAAGAAACCCTGTAAAACATCCTGTAGAAATTAATTTTTTTTTAACATAAGTGTATCTTGTCGTATTTATTACGCCTTGTATCTTGCACAATAAAGTTTTAGCATCAATACATGAATGGTTTGTCTTGTATAAAAATAATTAGGTTCTAGCAGTGGTTGTGTATTACATTTTTTCATAATTATTCTGCAGCACAGAAATTTCTGAAATTTTTACAGTAGTCTTATCTCTGCATAATGTGCTCTGAATAAAAATTTCATCACTAGAAGTTACCTAGATCAGTGTTTGTGCTTAATCCATGCTTATGCGGTGAAAATTAAAATTTCTATACAACACAACCCCTTCTTGTTTAATGAAGTTAAATAGTTTAAGTTATACTCCATTAACAATTGCCCAAAGAAATCTTAACTAAATGACTTACAACCAAATCTATGTTATTGTGGACTGCAACTTTATCGTGAAGGAAAATAATCGTCATATACCATCACTATAACTTACACTTGCACATTCATATAGAATCGACTACTCTCGCCGACGGAACGTACGAGCCGGTGCCTGCGTCCGAGGGTGAGCAGCGTGAAGCCCAAGTGAACCTAACTGAAGCTTTCGAAGACCCGAACCCGAATTCGGACGAGCCCCAAACTAACTTTACCCAAGAAGGCAAGCCCCGGAGCATGAACCCTACTTTCTAAACTTATGCAACTTATTACTTGTGCATTAAGTTTATAGGAGTTGGATGAAAACTTAGTTGCATGATCCTAGGTACCCATGCTTTGAACACTAGATGTAAGGTTCGATAGAATGCTATGCTAATAGGACTCGGTAAAAGTCGAGTGATTTCGCGTCACTCGTGAGAATATAGGAGTTGAATGTTTACTACATGCTGCAATCATAAGGTCGACGGACGGGGCTATGGTACGATTTTTATGTTGATGATTGAGGCCCCGTCTGTTTAGTGAAAAATGCTAAGACCGCAGTGTGTTGTAGTGGTGGTTAAGTCTTTGAACGTACTAACCACATGCCGAGAATATGGTAATCGGTAAGCTTAAATACCTAATCGGACCGGCAAGTGGACAGCATCCCACCATCTCAACTTCGGTTCCATGCGCGCACATGGTGGGTGCAGAGCTAGGCTCTGTAGTCTCGAATGGTGGCCCTGATCCACAACCTAGGAAGAAAGGGGAAAAGTTGCACGTGTGACTCTTGGAGTAACCACGTGACGTGTGTTTAGGTTTCCCTTGCAAGGTTAAGAAATTCGATTCGAATCGTCCATTTCTCGCGGTTATTGAGACTGCTTGACCCTTTTACCACATAGAGTAAGAAGAGCAACAATGATGATGATTAATCTTGTTGGATGAAAAATTAATTCTTCCACCATGTATGATATTGGATAGTTGCTTACTAGAATGGTTAAAGAAAACTAGAATCTGGAGCTGAAATTTGAAAGTAAGGACCTACTTGTATATGCTTTTCGGCAAAACAAAACCTCAAGCCAAAAGCCTTGCATGTCTAGGAGTCGGCTAAGCATATTCCACTAGTCGGGTAAGCCTTACGGAGTATTAGTATACTCAGCCTTGCTTGTGGCTTGTTTTTAGGTGATTCTTTCGAGGATATGATCGCTAGTTTGACTTGGCCTTGTACCCTTCCTCCTTGTTGGTCGGTGGAATGGGATACGCCGCCGGCCAATGGTGATAATGCCGAGTGATGTCTCATACGGGCTTCATCGAGACATCATGTATTGTCGAGTAGTTTATCGTTATTTTTCCGCTGCATTGAACTCTGAAGAACTCAATTACTTTGAACTCTGAATTAGCTTGTTTTACGAATTTGAACTTCGTTGTAATAATAATTTATGATGAACCTGTGATGTAAAATTTGTGGAATGTTGTATCCTCTGGGCTCACCTTCGTGTGAGTACATGTATGTGTGGTTTCAATTGGCAAAAACCGTGGTTGTATCCGGAGGTTACCCGACAGACCAGTGGATTATTCCATTTGAAGTGCGAGTTAGCCCTGATTGCCCTTGTGGTGATGGTTAGCGCGCTTGAGCCGGATTAATTCAGGTGGTTCTGCCGCAGCTGGTACCAGAGCTGAAATGCATACGCCAAAGACTGCAACAAGCCTTAAAAACTTTTTTGCATAAAACTTGACCACAAAAATTGTGTTTGCAAAATGCGTTGGTTCGTTAAGGATGGTACCTAGTTCGTAAAGCCCTAAGGGATTATGGGAAAGTTACTAGGTGGCTATCTAACTTATGAATATTATCAACTGACTTCCAGCACATTACTTTCTGTCAAAACTTACTTTTATGCACAATCAACCCTTAATTTCTGTAACGACGCACTCATCGCTAAGGTAAGAAGGTAAGAATCCTCAGCCAACTGAGAGAGCTTGGCCTTCCTGTTGGTGATGCGAGCCAAACGCTGCCCTCAAGCAGTGGCTTACTTGAGGTGCTGCCAATATACCAACTATTAATTGATTATATTGGGAGTAGAAGGTTTGGCGCAGGGTATGGCGATCGCTGTTTATACCCCTGTCTCAAGACGGTACCCCCCGTGAATACACTATCTTGATAGCATATGCTAACGTCGTCTGTACGGCGGGAATTGTACGGATGCCGTTTCTATAGTGAACGGTAATGAATACGGACGCTTTCATTAGTGCTGGCATGAAAGGTTCAATGGATATATATATATGCTATATCAATCTTCTGTAGGTACACTAACCGCGATTACGATAAGTTAAAGAACGGTTAGAGAATTTTTGACTAGCTATTATAGTGAGAGACGTATTGTGTATGCCACCGAAACTAACTTCGTAAGACCAAAGCTATTTGGCAATTATTTTATTTTGTGAGGACGAGTAGGATGTGCATGCATCATGACCATATAAATCTGAAATTGAAAATGCGATGCGTGAGAGTGGTAAGGTTCATGCGCCTACACAATTGTCTTTGCATAAGGATTATCTAGCAAATCTGTCACATTCTGCCATATCTGAAAAGATGAATTTATTGAGCTTAGCAAATGATCCTTTCTGGAGAAACTCATGTTGAAAGTTTTGTTCCAAAATTTGTATTCTACCTCCTGTCTAAATATGAGAAATTCTGAATATATGGATAATGAGAAACAACAAAGACCTTGAGATGTCAGTTTTCTGTCCAAAATAAGCACTTCTGCCACATAAATTTTTATGCCCTTTTAATACAGTTTTCTGCAAAAGTGTTCAACACAAAACTTGTTGTAAATTTGCCCAGGCAGCTACTGTTCAAATTTGGTAATTGTTGGCTGGGTATATTTTCCCTGGTGCATGAAATCTTGGTCCACTGTTCACCAAAATTTCTTGGTAGACAGTAAAGTAAAACCTTAAGAGAAAGACCATCTTAGAGCCTGATCTAGCTCTGGAGTTGACTAGCAAAGTTGTTCGCTAATACCTTGGGGATGTTTTGGTAAAGTTTGAGAATTTCTGGATTACTCAAATTGGAGTTATGGAGTTTTGAAGTTGCTTCCAGAAATATTCAACTTCCATCCTCTAGTTCATATCCTATGGCACGATCTTGTCAAAACCTTTACCCTTTGAAGATGATCCTTCTGAGCAGCAAGTTAAATACCAAAGTTGTCAAGAATTAGATGTCCTGAAAGCTCACAAATTTTAGCACTATTGGACTTTTCTAGTTTGTGTTATAGGCAAGATACCATAACTCGTTCTGCCGAAAAACAGCCGAGACAGAGAAGCAAAGAATAAATCTTTCGACCATGTTGGCCATCGATTTAGCATCTGAGCTGAATACCAAAGTTGTACATCTCTAAATTTCCTACTCGCTGCCAAAATATGAGCTGTTTTGGATGAACCTACCAGGAGCTATGAGTTTTCTTGTAGCAAACAGTATTCTGTCCACAATTCTATCCATGATCTTTCGGAAGTCTACTCTTTTCCGCCCTAATCCTTTTAATCGTGGAAGCAATATGGATCACGTTGATAATGATAAACCTTCACATTTCAGATGGTTGGAGCAAGCCGTGGTAACCCGGAAGGTTTCGGTGCTAGTGCTAGTGAACCACAACAACCACCACCGCCACACCACCCAGCTTGGTGGAAGTAATGGCCGCTCAAACTGAGTTGCTTCGTCAGCTAGTGCAAGGACAACACCAACAGTGGGGTGGGCACAATGTTCACCAACCCCAAGTTGCCGGTTACACGGATTTCCTTGGGACCCAGCCTCCCTTGTTTCACAAGACGGAGGAACCCTTGGATGTGGACGCTTGGATTCGCACAATTGAGTCCAAGTTTTCTCTACTCGTGGCCCCATGTTCGGATGCAAACAAGGCTCGCTATGCCGCGTAGCAGCTTCGCTGTACAACTCGTCTTTGGTGGGACCACTACTTTGCTATGCTCCCGGCTGATCACGCCGTCACCTGGGACGACTTCAAAACTGCGTTCCGGGCACACCATATCCCAGAAGGCCTTATAGAAAGAAAGCTAAATGAGTTTCTGGCACTCACTCAGGGTACCCGCACTGTACTTCAGTATGCTCAGGCCTTCAACAATCTGTGCCAGTACGCGGGCTATCACGTAGACACGGATGGTAAGAAGCGTGATCGTTTCCTCAGAGGTCTGAGTACCAAACTCAAGGAACGGCTGAATCTTGTCAAGGCCGATACATATAATGAGCTGGTCAATATGGCCATCACTCAAGAGGATTGTATTGAGGCTCATCGTGCTGAATAGAAGAGGAAGGCGCCAGCTGGACCCTCGGGTGCTCAGCCGCAAAGGTATCGCTTAGTGCAAATTGCTACGCCTACAACTCCACAGAAGGCCCCTCAGCTAGGACGTTGGATTGTCAGGCCCCCGCAGCAACAAGGTGTGGTACGACCCCTTGTGCCTCAGCAAACTGGCCCAAGGCCCGCTACTCAGCAGTTTCTTAGACCGAGCATCACCAATCGTTGTTTCAAGTGCGGGAGTTCCAGTCATTTTGCTCGAGAATGCCCTCAGCCTAGGCAGCCAAATCGGAGCCAAGACTCTAACCAGAACAATAAGAACAAAGGCAAGAGGCAGACCATTCAGGTCAAACAAGGACGGATCAATTTCACCACTCTTGCAAAACTTCCTGAAGGAGCACCAGTGATGACGGGTACATTCTCTATCCATAACAAGCCGGTAGTTATATTGCTTGATTCTGGTGCATCACATAGTTTCATTAGTGCAAAGTTTGGTGCAAAAGTAGGCTTGGATGTTTGTCACACAAAAGGGTCGTATATGATATCAACACCGGGTGGTAAAATTGCTTCAAATCAAATGATAAGGCAAGTACCAATCAAGTTGGGTAGTAAAACCATCAACACGGACCTTGTTCTTTTACCCCTTGACGGCATGGACGTTATTTTGGGTATGAATTGGATGGCTCTACACGGAGTCACACTGGAGCTTTCTTCCCGAGCTGTTGAAATAAATTCACCTAGTCACGGAGCCACTACCCTTTACCTACCGTTCCGGGAGTGCACGAATTCTTGTGCTTTCGTGATGGAAGGAATCAAGCTAGAAGATATTCCAATGGTATGCGAGTATGCCGATGTTTTTCCGGATGACTTACCAGGAATGCCACTAGATAGGGATATTGAGTTCGTTATTGAACTGCAACCAAGCACTGCACCTATCTCCAAAAGACCCTATAGGATGCCACCTAAGGAATTGGCCGAACTGAAAACACAACTCCAAGAACTACTGGACAAAGGGTTCATTCATCCTAGCCCATCACCTTAGGGATGTCCAGCCCTATTTGTAAAGAAAAAGGATGACAATTTAAGATTATGTGTGGACTACCGACCTCTCAATGCGGTGACCGTTAAGAATAAATACCCACTTCCCCGCATCGACGTTCTCTTTGATCAATTATCTGGAGCTAGAGTTTTCTCAAAGATTGATCTTCGATCTGGATATAATCAGATAAAGATTCGTCCATGCGATATTCCTAAGACCGCCTTTTCCACATGATATGGACTATTTGAATTCTTGGTCATGTCTTTTGGTCTCACCAATGCCCCTGCCTACTTCATGTATCTCATGAATTCGGTATTCATGCCCGAGCTTGACATATTCGTCGTAGTTTTCATTGATGACATCCTTATCTATTCCAAGAATGAGGAAGAGCACGCTAAGCACCTGCATATTGTTCTTCAGCATCTCAGAGACCATCAGCACTATGCTAAATTTTCTAAGTGCGAATTCTGGTTGGATAGTGTGAAATTCTTGGGTCACACTATTTCCAGCGAAGGCATAGCCGTTGACCGCAGCAAGGTACAAGAAGTGATGGATTGGAAACCTCCTACCTCTGTATATCAGATTCGCAGTTTTCTTGGTTTAGCCGGTTACTATCGCCGTTTCATTCCGGATTTCTCCAGGATTGCTAAGCCTTTGACTGAACTTTTGAAAAAGGGAGTAAAGTTTGTGTGGGATGAGAAATGTGAAGAAGCTTTCCACACTCTCAGAGAACATTTGACTACAGCCCCTGTGTTAGCTCAACCCGATAACACCAAGCCGTTCGATGTTTACTGTGGCGCTTCTGGCACTGGTCTTGGTTGTGTGCTTATGCAAGAAAATCGAGTTATCGCCTATGCTTCACGAGCCCTTCGGCCCCATGAGCAGAATTATCCGACCCATGATCTCAAATTAGCAGCAGTCATTCATGCTCTAAAAATCTGGAGACATTATCTCATGGGCACTCATTGCAATATCTACACTGATCATAAGAGTCTCAAATATATCTTCACCCAAGCCGATCTGAATATGAGACAAAGAAGATGGCTAGAATTAATCAAGGATTATGTTCAGTAGCAGATGCACTCAGCCATAAGGCTCATTGCCATTGCCTATCTGTGGAAATCTATAATGAGACATTATGTTCAGAAATGAGGAAGCTTAGTTTGGAAATGATTTCCCAAGGCACTCTGAATCACATCTCAGTTGAGCCCACTCTTCACGACCAGATCATCATGGCACAACTACATGATGAAGGAGTTAAGATCATCAAACAAAAACTCTCTCTAGGAGAAGAGAAATACAAATGTTTCCGCCAGGACCATAAATGAGTTCTATGGTTCGAAAGTCGCATAGTCGTTCCAAAGAATCATGAACTCCGTAAGCAAATTCTTGATGAGGCACACCTTTGCAAATTTTCTATTCACCCCGGCAGTAGAAAAATGTATCAAGATCTTAAACAAAATTTCTGGTGGACTAGAATGAAAAGAGAAATCGCTAAATATGTCTCATAATGCGATATATGTCAGAGAGTAAAAGCCAGCCACTTGAAGGTAGCCGGTACACTTCAACCTTTGCCTATACCCTCATGGAAATGGGAAGACATAAGTATGGATTTCATTGTTGGATTGCCAAGTACCGCACAGAAACATTATTCCATATGGGTTATCGTTGATAGGCTAACAAAGATGGCACATTTTCTTCCGGTGCACACCACCTATACTGCCAAGAAATATGCCAAGATTTATCTTGACCACATTGTTTGCCTACATGGAGTACCTAAGACTATTATTTCCGATCGTGGTACTCAGTTTGTACCGTGCTTTTGGGAACAATTGCAAGCTTCTGTTGGTACTAAATTGATTCGAAGCTCAGCCTATCATCCTCAAACTGACGGACAAACTGAAAGAGTAAACCAAATTCTTGAAGACATGCTTAGAGCTTGCGTCATTCACTACGGCAAGAATTGGGATAAATGCCTACCCCTAGCAGAGTTCTCATATAACAATAGCTATCAAACGAGTTTGAAAATGGCACAATTTGAGGCCTTATACGGACGAAGGTGTCGAACCCCTTTGAGTTGGTCATAGACCGGAGAACGCAAAATATTTGGACCAGACTTGGTAATCGAGGAAGAAGAAAATGTGAGAGTAATACAAGAAAACCTTAGAGCCGCACAATACAGGCAAAAGAGCTATTTTGACAGAAGGAGAAAGCCACTAAAATTTGAAGTTGGTGACCACGTCTACCTTCGAGTTTCACCAACCAAGGGTGTACAACGATTCGGAGTCAAAGGAAAACTATCTCCCGTTATGTTGGTCCCTACGAAATCATCGAGAGCTATGGACCCGTAGCCTATAGAATTCGACTGCCCCCTCAGCTTGCAGCCATCCATGATGTCTTTCACGTGTCTCAGCTCAAGAACTGTGTTCGAGTCCCTACCGAGGTTGTCGAACAACAGGAAATATAAGTAGAGCCTGACCTCTCATATGTTGAGCACCCTATAAAAATCATGGATCAAAAAGAAAGAAGCACTAAGAGGAAAGTGATTAAAATGTACAAAATTCAATGGAATCACCACATTGAGGAAGAAGCCACATGGGAAACTGAAAGCTATCTAAACCAAAATTTCCCTGGTTTTCTCAACTCTACCAAAGGTGCACACACTATCCACTCTAAGCATATTGCCCGAATCTCGGGGCGAGATTCTTTTTAAGGGGGGAAGGCTGCAACACCTCGGGTGTTTAAATTATGAAATAAGCCCCATTAGCGTAACAATATGCTTAACTAACTAAGAAAAATTTAAAGTAAATAAATTATGAGTTGGTTTTGCTTTGAATTGAAAATAGATGTGTTTATGTGCATAAGTACATCTACTTTAATCAAACAATTTAAATAACTTTCACATTGATGCAAACATGGCTACAAAATTGAATGGACACATCGTTATTGACATAATAATCAAAAGTCTACTTGAAGCCTAGGAGAGAATACAAATTTTTGCCCAGGAAATGGCGTGCCCTCCGAATCATACCTTTTGAGTTTTTAAAATAACTTCTAAACTAGAACTCAAATGAACTTTGGCCTGAAACAAAACTTGTGTAACTTTTCATTTTGAACAACTTTCATTTTCAGAGATTTTTGAGTTGCAATACGAAAATTTGAGAAACACTTGGATTTGCAAACCAGCCCCTGCCTTTTCTTCTGTTTTCACTGCAGACCCTTCTTTCTCCGCCCCGCCTGACCCTCCGACGCGCCGTCGTTTCGCCCGACCCTACGTTCGCCCAACCCTCGCTTCGCCCGACCCTCCGCCCGCATCGCCGTCGCCGCAGGCCACCTGGCCGGCGATGCCTGACCGGTGCTAGGCGCCAAGCCAATGCGTGGCCGCGCCCGCACGCCGCGCTCCTCCCCACGCCGCACTCCTCCCCAGTCCACGCTCGCCACGCGCATGCCGGCGACGCGCGCCTTTGCTCGCCGCCGCCGCGCCCAATGGACAAGCCGCGCCATGTCGTGTCCCCGCTGCGTCCTACCAGTCGCCGCGCTCGCCGCCCGGCAAGCCCGCTGCTGCAGCTCCTCGCCCAACCCACGCGCCGCGTGATCTCCCCTCGCCTACGCCAAATCCTCAGCGCCCAATCCCCTGCCCGCGCCCGCCGCACGCCGCGCCGGCTCTGCTCGCCGCCCACCGCGACCAGTAACGTGCCCCCGCCGTGTCGCCCCTCCCCAGCGTTGCCCGATCCTCTCCCTCCCTCCTGCAGCCTATAAAAGGCGACACAAAGCCACTCGCGCGCGCCCAGCCACCAGAACGCCGCCGCCGCTGCCATTGCCACCGCCGTGCACCACCCACCCGTGGCGTCCCATCCCCCAGCCTCCCACTGCCCAAACCCATCGCCCAGCGAGCTTGCTCTCCCTCCACTGAAGCTCACCGGCCTCTTCCCCAGCCATCTCGACTGCCGGAGTACCGCCAGCGCCGCCCGCGGGTACCGCCAGCGCCGCCGCCGCTCCCCTGCTGCTCCGTGGACAGCCCACTCCGAAGCTCCTCCGTCCAAGACAAGCCTCAAAACAGGTTCCCCTCGACGCCGCGAAGCTCATCGTCCAGCCGACACCCTCCCCTCCTCGCCGGAGCACCGTCGCCGACGCTCCGCACCGCCGTCGCCCCTCTACTCCACGCCGACGAGCCACCTCCGGTCACCCCCAACCCCGACCAAGGCCATCCCAAGGTAGCTCTCACCTCCCTGGATCTCCTCGACCCTTTTCCCCTCGCCGCCGACGAGCCCCCTCGCCGGAATCTGGCCGGCCACAATGCCAGCGCCGCCCAGGGACCCAATTGCAATGATTGAAATCTTTAAAGGAGTCTGCACGCAAGTTTCGAGGGGCATATCTGTAAACCTGCGTTTAAACTTTGAATTCAAAAACAGCGAACTTGTAAAATTCATATAAAATTGTAGAAAAATCGGAAAAATACAAACTCAACTGTTCTGGAATCGTTAGATGAAAATCTACAACTTTTGGTACATGTTTATCTTCAGTTGCTTGTTAAATCTTGCACTAAATTAAATGAAAGGTTTAATAGACTTTAATTGTACCCACTGCTGTAGACAAAGGCTAAACCTGAAAATTTTGCAGTAGATTGGTTGCTTGATTTGTAGGCCAGTGTAAAAAAATATTAGGACCAGAACCCATCTCTAGCTAAACTTTTTGTTAAACCTTATTTATGCCATGAAATAATAAAACTAATTTGTAACTGCTGTTATATCGTGATTCATGTGGTGAAACTTTTCCAGAGCTGTTATATTGATGTCTCCATACCACAGAAAAAGTTCAGAACCTTTTTCCTACATGTAACTTATTCATATAATTTTGTGGTGGGAAAAATGCACTAAATAAAAATAATTAGTTTCTATGCTTGGAAAATATTCATCTTTTTACTGTGGGACTCTTTAGTGTAGTTTATGCTGTATAAAAAGTTTCAAACACAGAAACCCTGTAAAACATCCTGTAGAAATTAATGTTTTTTTAACATATGTGTATTTTGTCGTATTTATTATGCCTTGTATCTTGCACAATAAAATCTGAAAAATTTACAATAACACATATATGGATAGGTTAACACCCTGTAAAAGGTTTAGCATCAATACATGAAAGGTTTGTCCTGTATAAAAATAACTAGGTTCTAGGAGTGGCTGGGTATTATATTTTTTCATAATTATTCTGCTGCACAGAAATATCTGAAATTTTTACAGTAGTCTTATCTCTGAATATTGTGCTCTGAATAAAAATTTCATCACTAGAAGTTACCTAGATCAGTGTTTGTGCTTAATCCATGCTTATGCGGCAAAAATTAAAATTTCTATACAACACAACCCCTTCTTGTTTAATGAAGTTAAATAGTTTAAGTTATACTCCATTAACAATTGCCCAAAGAAATCTTAACTAAATGACTTTACAACCAAATCTATGTTATTGTGGACTACAACTTATCGTGAAGGAAAATAATCGTCATATACCATCACTATAACTTACACTTGGGCATTCATATAGAATCGACTACTCTCGCCGACGGAACGTACGAGCTGGTGCCTGCGTCCGAGGGTGAGCAGCGTGAAGCCCAAGTGAACCTAACTGAAGCTTTCGAAGACCCGAACCCGAATTCGGACGAGCCCCAAACTAACTTTACCCAAGAAGGCAAGCCCCGGAGCATGAACCCTACTTTCTAAACTTATGCAACTTATTACTCTATTTTACTTGTGCATCAAGTTTATAGGAATTGGATGAAAACTTAGTTGCATGATCCTAGGTACCCATGATCTGAACATTAGATGTAAGGTTCGATAGAATGCTATGCTAATAGGACTCGGTTAAATTCGAGTGATTTCCCGTCACTCGCGAGAATATAGGAGTTGAATGTTTACTACATGCTGAAATCATAAGGTCGACGGACGGGGCTATGGTACGATGTTTATGTTGATGATTGAGGCCCCGTCTGTTTAGTGAAAAATGCTAAGGCCGCAGTGTGTGGTAGTGCTGGTTAAGTCTTTGAACGTACTAACCACATGCCGAGAATATGGTAATCGGTAAGCTTAAGTACCTAATTGGACCGGCAAGTGGACAGCATCCCACCATCTCAACTTCGGTTCCATGCGCGCACATGGTGGGTGCAGAGCTAGGCTCTGTAGTCTCGGATGGTGGCCCTGATCCACAACCCAAAAAGAAAGGGGAAAAGTTGCACGTGTGACTCTTGGAGTAACCATGTGACGTGTGTTTAGGTTTCCCTTGCAAGGTTAAGAAATTCGATTCGAATCGTCCGTTTTTCGCAGTTATTGAGACTGCTTGACCCTTTTACCACATAGATTAAGAAGAGGAACAATGATGATGATTAATCTTGTTGGATGAAAAATTAATTCTTCCACCATGTATGATATTGGATAGTTGCTTACCTAGAATGGTTAAAGAAAACTAGAATCTGGAGCTAAAATTTGAAAGTAAGGACCTACTTGTATATGCTTTTCGGCAAAACAAATCCTCAAGCCAAAAGCCTTGCATGTCTAGGAGTCGGCTAAGTATATTCCACTAGTCGGGTAAGCCTTACTGAGTATTAGTATACTCAGCCTTGCTTGTGGCTTGTTTTTAGGTGTTTCTTTCGAGGATATGATGGTTAGTGCGCTTGAGCCGGATTAATTCAGGTGGTTCTTTTACATAATCGGCTTGTACTCGATCCACTTTGTAAACTTGTCGATGGCTACCAACACATGCGTAAAGCTTCCTGGTGGTATTGTGAGAGGCCCAATCATGTCAAGGCTCCAGCATGCGAAGGGCCAAGAGGCCGGTATGGTGATGAGGTTGTGCGCTGGGACACGAGACTGCTTGCCGAAGAATTGACAATTCTGGCACTTGCGTACAAGGTCTCCAGCGCCAGAAACTGTTGTTGGCCACCAAAAACCTGCCCTGTAAGCCTTCCCGACTAGTGTCTTTGATGTTGTGTGATTTCCACAGGTTCCTTCATGAATCTCGAGTAGGATGTTGCGGCCCCAAGCACTAAGGACGCACTTCAGAAGTACTCCAGAGCTTGCTCCGCACTTGTAGAACTTATCGGCGACCAGAACAAGCCCTTTGTTGTGCCTCATGATGCGGATTGCTTCTGCGCTCTTCTTTGTCACCCCCGGGAGGTAGTTTCTTTTCCTTGATGAAGTTGATGTTAGTCCCCCACCAATCGACCTCTGCCATCATGACCTCCCGACTGGAATCCGGGGGTCCCAAGTCAGTGGTTACCCGACGCGTGGTCTTGATTGATGGTTCTTTAAGTTCTTGGACAAAGACTCCCGCTGGGACTTGGGCTCGAGTAGATCCAAGCTTGGAGAGTACGTCTGTTCAAACATTGTTGTCCCGGATGACATGCTGAATCTCCAGGCCTGCAAACTTGTTCTCCAGCTTGCGCACTTCCATGACATATGCATCCATGGCCTCCTTGTTGTAGTCCCACTCTTTATTGACCTGTTGCACGACTAGTAGAGAATCACCGTACACGAGTAGTCATTTGATGCCTAGAGAGATTGCTAAGCGGAGCCTATGTGTTGACGCCAGATTTTGACACGTGTTGAATCGGCGTCAGGAGAAGAAGATTGGCCGATGCGGCAGATCTGAAGGCTACAGTAAGGAATCGGCCGATTGAGGTAACAGTTGGAAATCGGCCGATTGGTGATACAGCTTGCGCCAACAGGTTGGGGCTACTTCGGAGGGTCCCGGTCAAAAGTTGGTCAACAGAGCAACGCTAAGTCAGTCAAGAAGCAATTGGAAAAGTCCTGATTGGATTAGGAGACGGCGGCGGAAGATTCTGCGGGAGCCCATTTCCTTTTTAAAAGACATTATAGATATAGTACTTTTCCTATTTTAAATAAGATTGTAACAAGTCATAATCGACCAGGAGTCCTAGTTTTAGGGTATAAATAGGAGTTGTCAGGGTTTTGCAAAAAGAACAACACATCAATCAACAACAATACTTCTACTTTTTCCAGCAATTTACTTTCAAGTCGGCGACTTCGCCAATACTTTTTCTTCTTTCACGAGTTCGTACGGATTGGCAGGGCTGCATCAACTTGATCTCCGGTCAATTGGTAGGTTCCGCTTATCGAGTAATATCCGAGCTTTAACTACGGGCGCATCGCTGTGGTTTCGTTTGGATTTATTCACCAGTTATCGATATTTACTAGAATTGCAAGTTTTACCTGTTGTTCTAGTATTATCACCAGTTATCCAGCTTGAGATTGGAACTATCGGCTTCGTCATCGCTCTTCTTCGATTTATCGTCTTACAGCCGATTAGATCTATTTCAAGCGTTGCATCTGTAATAATTGTTCAGATCGCTCCAGCAGTTTTCTTTGCAATTATTACGCGATTATCGGCTGATCCATAGCCGATCATCTTCACAGCAAATCGGCCGATTCGCCGACGCGCTCTTCAGGACAGATCGGAACTCCAGCCGATCGGAGCGCCTGGAATTTAATACTTTTATTTCCTTGTCAATCAACAGGTCAGATTGACTGGCACGCCGCGCGAACCGCACCAGGGCGATAACCCGAACAGGAGCTAAGCAGATTCTCCCGGGTCGTGTGTCCGACGCTGAAGACCATCGGCCGATTCCTGTCTGGCCGATTTTAGCGCCAACACACTTTTGGCACGCTCAGTGGGACACTTCAAGATCTGATATGTCGAAGAACGCAGAAATCTCCGACAGCAACATCATTGAGGTCACAGAAGCGGATCTCAAGGACGACCAGAGAGAAGAACTAGCTAAACATCTAGAAGATTACAAGAAGATGTATCTGCAGTCGTTCAGTCGTACAAGAAGCGGGGAAGCTGTCAAGAAAGCTCCTATTCCAGTTCCCCGCCACATCACCATTGCTGAGGACTCGGGCAAGATGTCTGATATGATCCAACAGTCCGTCTACCAGGCGTTCATCGACCAGTCCTCGGTGATAACCAACACGGTGTACAACACCGTCATCAGCTCTCTGGCCAGCAGAGCAGTTCAAGGCTATCAGGGACCGGCGTATGCCCCGCCGATCGCACTTCCAGCCAGAAGCTTACCAGGCACGTCCCAATCGGCTCCTCAGCCGATATTGATGCACCGCGAGGGGTACAACACTCCGTTGCCTCCAGCATCTCCAAGATTCAGCGGTGCACCATGTTTCCCATCACAGGCACCGCTTCAACCCGTCCAGATTGCCTCTGTACAATCGCTGCCCATAAGCTCAGTACCCTGGGGGACATCGGCAACGACGGCTTTCCCCGATCCATCAACTGGGCATGGAAGCTACCCAATCCAGGCGCCGTTCCAATTGGCCATCCGGCCGACGGTCCATCAGTATCAACCGGTCTCATCAGAGATCGGCAGGGGGGCAAGCGCTGTAGAAGCACTCAGAAGCACGGCGCCGATGATGACGTACGACGGGGCGGCGGATTCACTTCGCCATCAACTATCAGCTGCTCAGCAAAATTCGCCGCATGCTTCGATCCATCATCCAGCTGTACCACCAGCCCTTCAACATATGCCAGCACCACGAACGGTCATTCATCAGCAGCAGGTTGACTGGACGGCAAGAATAGCAGAGGTAATTCAGGACCAGTTTGGGTTGAAGCCAAAAGTGCAGACTTACACATACAAGATGCCATATCCATCTGCCTATGACTTGCTGCCATTTCCACACCGATACAAGGTGCCCGATTTCACCAAATTTTCAGGGCTGGACGATACATCCACCGTGGAGCACATCAACAGATTCATCATCCAGTGCGGAGAAGCCGCCACGCAAGATGCTCTGAGGGTGCGGCTATTTTCATCGTCTCTGTCCGGATCGGCCTTCCAGTGGTTCACCACTTTGCCACCAAATTCAATTGTTACTTGGGCCGATCTGGAGAAATAGTTCCATAAGTACTTCTACGCAGGAGTTCATGAGATGAAGCTCTCAGATTTGACCAGCCTCAGGCAGAGGAGCGATGAACCAGTAACTGGATATATATAGAGGTTCAGAGAGGTCAGGAACAAATGCTACAGTCTGGCTCTGACCGATGCACAGTTGGCCGATATAGCTTTCCAGGGCCTCCTACCACAAATCAAGGAAAGGTATGCTTCGCAAGAGTTTGAAAGCCTAAGCCAGATCGTTCACCGATTGGCTGGACAGGAAGTCCGTCCGTTTGAGCAGCGGAGGAATTTCCAGAAGAAGGTGGCATACCTAGAAGGATCTGAATCTGATGGGGAGGAGGAAATCGGCCTGGCAGAGTGGGTGAAAGGCAAAAAACCAATATCATGCCCATTCGGAAAGAAAGAGCCAGAGACATTCGGCTTTGACACATCAAAAGCCGATAAGATTTTCGATTTATTACTCCAGGAAGGGCAAATTAAGCTATCTCAGTATCATACCATCCCTTCGGCCGATCAGCTCAAGAAGATGAAGTACTGCAAGTGGCACAACGCCACGTCTCATGACACAAATGAATGCAAGATCTTCCGTCAGCAGATACAATCGGCCATCGAGCAGGGGAGGCTCAAATTTGAAACCCCGGCTAAATCAGCAAAGCCGATGAAGATAGACCAGCACCCTTTCCCGGCTAACATGGTTGACACGGGGAGAAATTCACTTCAAACCAAGGTGCTAACGTCAGAATCGGCAAGAAGGAGCGGCACCGTTGATCCCAGGAGGCAAGTCACGGCGGCTGAAATCAAAAAGAACAGGCGGGGGCTAGAACGACCGCGCAGACCCGTCACCTCCCAGTTTTTGCTCAGCAAATATCGGCGACAGCAGGAACAGTCAAGCTACCACAACGAAATGATGCGCCGGCACGAGGATTACTGGCAATGTCCGTTCTTCATCCATTGCTGGGGAACGACATCCGACTGCCGTCAGCCGATAACTGTCCTGAGTGCAACGGATTAAGTTGCAACGATCGCCCATTTAAAAGATCATGCTCTAGAGACAGAGGATCAGAGCCGATCAGCAGAAATTGGCGCGAACAAGAGGGACTGTGCATTTCAGTACATGATCGGCTGGGGGGCAGAGTTGACCAGCATCACCGGTCAAAAGGCAAGATCAACCAACAGGATGGACTGGGGGGCAGAATCAGTGTGCACGATCGGCTGGAAGAGATGGCTGATGACAGGGTGTCAGACGAAAATCCCCTAGGGAGGGAACCAGATTGGGAACACGCCAGATCATCGGCCAAACCAGTAAACCCCAGGTGGTGTCCCGACGGCCTATCCAGATCCCAGAAACGGAGGATCCAGCGCCTGCGCCAGTGGGAGCAACAAGAAGAAGAACAGAAGCAGGCGCCGGAGAAAAGAAACGTTAAGTCTCGAGTTTGGCGCCCCAAGAAAAATAACAGCCAAGGAGTAGACAATCAAGAATCGGCAGCCGACATCAGCATGGTGTTCATATTGCCGATGGAATTCATGGCGCCTGACGATCGAGATAAAGCAACAAGAATGGAAGAGCAAATAGCGCAACTGGTGTTAGAGCCGATGACGGCTACTTTTGAGAAACCAGAAGAAGAAAAACGGCAACATCTTAAGGCGCTGTTTCTCAAAGGCTACGTTGACGGGCGACCCGTCACCAGACTACTAGTAGATGGAGGCGCCACGGTAAACATCATGCCGTATGCCATGTTTCGCAAGCTAGGCAAGAGCGATGAAGATCTCACCAAGACGGACATGATGCTAAAGGATTTCGAAGGCAACGTGTCTCCTGCCCGTGGAGCGCTCTGCGTCGACCTCACCATCGGCAGTAAGACCCTTCCTACTACCTTTTTCGTTATTAATGGTAAGGGATCCTACAACATGCTGCTCGGTCGCGACTGGATACATGCGAACTGCTCTGTCCCATCTACAATGCATCAATGCCTCGTGCAATGGGTCGGCGACAGTACGGATCGCCGATTATTTGAAGGATCCCTCCCGGAAAGTGGATCGGCGAATACGTTTTCAAGCCACAAAATATGTGTTGCTTGAAGATGATTTATTTCACCGAACGATTGATGGAGTTCTTCTCAAGTGCCTGGGAACAGAAGAGGCAAAAGTTCTGATGGGAGAAATCCATGAAGGCGTATGTGGAGCCCATCAATCGGCTCACAAAATAAAATGGATGATCAGAAACAATGGGTATTACTGGCCAACTATTCTTGAAGATTGTTTCAAATATTATAAAGGATGCCAAGACTGTCAGAAGTTTGGCAATGTACAGCGCGCACCAGCATCGGCTATGAATCCAGTAATCAAGCCGTGGCCGTTCAGATTTTGGGGAATAGATATCATCGGACAGATTCACCCTCCATCGAGCAAAGGGTATAAGTTCATATTGGTAGCCACAGATTATTTTACTAAGTGGGTGGAGGCACTTCCTTTAAGGAACGTGACATCGGCCGATATGATTGAGTTCGTTAAGAACCATATTATCTATCGATTTGGTATTCCTCAAACCATCACAACTGACCAGGGAACAATGTTTACTTCTGGAGAATTCGGAGAGTTTGCCGCCGATATGGGGATTAAATTATTAAATTCTTCTCCATATTATGCTCAAGCCAATGGCCAAGCAGAATCATCCAATAAAGGGATAATCAAGCTAATCAAGAGGAGGATAGAGGAACAACCCAAAAAGTGGCATATGTCTTTGGCTGAATCTTTATGGGCTTATAGGATGGCTTGTCATGGAGCCACTAACATATCTCCTTATCAGCTGGTTTATGGTCATGAGGCAGTCTTGCCTTGGGAATTAAGGATGGGGTCAAGGCGTATATCGCTTCAAGATCAGTTGACGGTCGATGACTATTCCTTCCTCATGAAGGACGAACTTGATGATTCGGCAGGTTTGCGGTTGAGGGCCCTGATCAGTATAGAAGAAAATAAGAAAAGGGTGGCCAGATGGTATGACAAAAAGGTCAAAGTTAAACAATTCTCTCAGGAAGATTTGGTATGGAAGTTGGTGCTGCCGATAGGGTCTAAAGATCCCAAATTCGGTAAATGGTCACCCACATGGGAAGGGCCGTACAGAATCGGTCGATGTGCCCCTGGAAATGCATATATTCTGGAAACTATTGAAGGGGAGGAATTCCCAAGAGCTTTAAATGGATGATATCTGAAGAGGTACTATCCAAGCATTTGGGTAGATGCATAACTTGCAGAAAGATATATCAAGACAACATGGCCGATTTCCATCGGTTTTCGACTGCATAGCCGATGCAAAAATGACATCGCCTGAAGAAAGAAACATTATGATTCATTTTGACTGGTTCATTATTGGATAAAAATGGCAGAGTACGTGGCCGACATGGTACAAGTTGCCCTTAGAATAAAAATACCGAGATATCTATTGATTACGCCTGTTCTGGATTTCTCTCTCAACACGACCCAGTTCTATCAGAAGGCGGGTCCTATTCTCCTTCAGATTCTCTACGGTGGCTCCAGTCTCAGCTTGATCGCAAAGTTCTATCAGGAGGCGGGTTTTCTTCTCCTCCAGATTCTCCATGGCAGCTTCAGTCTTGACTTGACGAGGGAGTGGAGGGCTTTTCTCAAAGGGTGGTCGTTTGCGGACCAAGCAGTGAGCATCTATGAGGTCCCAATACTCCTGGACAATAGCGGGAACATGATCTCTGAGTTCTTCAGCATGAGCTCTTATCAGATCTTTGTCTGCCTGCGATAGTGGCTCGTCTGAATGCATGATTTCGATAGCTCGTTCCAGACCGGGGCTGAAACGTTTTGGCTAAACAGAGATGAAGAGGGTACCCAACATCAGAGCGATTGAGATGCCTAGGGGAAAGGCAGAAAAGAGTTCATACCTGGTTAACGGAGGAAGAAGATGAAGAGGACGAAGAAGACATCTTGCTGTTCGGTTTGGGAGTGATAAAGATCTAATGTTGGAGAGAGAGAAGATGGGTAATGCGTATGCCTTTGGGGACGGTGAAGGATCTACTTATAAAAAAAGGGAAGGTGGATAGATGGTGAGACACGTCCTATCGGAGTAAAAGCATTCATAAATGCAAATCTGCCAAAAGAAGTGGTCCAAAATCAAGTCAGCGCAGTAACATTAAAGGAGCAGATCAGCACAGTAACATTAAAGGAGCATTAAATGTTTACAGTATTCTTTGCAGTCCGAGAAAAGCATCTATGGCCGCGATAGCCCGTTGCCTAATCTGATCGGCCGAATCTAGTACTCTCTGGTCATCATCGGCCGATCCGGGAACTTCTGACATATGGCGACGAAGTCTGATCGCTTCACGGGCCAAGTTCTGCCTTTCTTGCTTCAGCCCAGTGATGACGGACGGGAGCTCTTGAAGCTTCTTTTCTTCAGCGGCTATGTCTTTGGTTATCTGCTCCATCTCCTTGGCCAGCTCTGCTCTCCTCCATTTGAGCCGATCTATCGTGCCGACGACATCCGGGCGACAGCTCTCGAGGAAATTGATCCGTTGATGTACCTCCTGAGCCCGATGCTTGTACGAGTCGGCCTCTTCCCGGGTTTTTGCCAGCTGGGCGCGGTCGGCCATATGGCGCAGGGCCCTGGAAACCGGGGTTTGCATGTGTTCTATATATGCAGCACGCTCCAAGCTTTCTGTTGTTTCTTCCGGGATTCGACCCTTGATGTCATTGAAAAGTCGTCGAATCGGCGAAGCATCTTCTACTAATCGGCCGATATCGTCTTGGAGGAGAATCCGCATGCTCTCGAGCTTGGCGCGGACATCATCGGAAGCAGAGCTCGACGGAATTTGGCGTGAAGCGATTTCCTCATCATCAGGCAAACAGACGGCAAAGGAGAAAATGCTGTTGTTCGGGGTGTCTTGCTCGTGTGGGGAAATAAAGAGAGGGGTTAGCAAGCAGTAAAGGGGAATCGACCGATTCCAATGGTAAGTTTGTTACCTCCTTAAAACGAATTTCTCTTGCTTGTGCCGGTGGAGGCGCCTCCCTCGTCTCAGGGGCTGGTACGATCGGCTCGTCAGAGGAAGAGGATTCAACAACTATTAATGCTCCGCTCGGACCAGCTTCCTGAAAAGGCATGGAAAACAGATCCTGTGAGTATACTATGGGTGCTTGAAATAAGATGGTATGAAATATTTGCCATGCCTCTGTTGGTCTTCCTGCCGATGTTTGTTGTGGGGTTACAGTCAGCATACCCAAATCGGCCTGCATCAGGATCAGTTAAGTCCTCTGAATATCAAGAAATTGAGGTAAGAGATTATCTACCTCGACGGGAGGAGCTGCTGGAGCTTCGGCTTCCACTTGGGATGTGGCCGATTGCTGTGGAGACTGCGCTGGAACGGCTTGTGCAGCCTGGTAGAAAGGAAAAGTTAGTGTTAGTGGAGCACTTAAAAGATATATGAAATAAGCAAGATTACCTGAACAGCTTCTACTAGCAGTGATGCCGCAGCTGCTCCGACTTCAGCGGTGACTTGAGGATCGGCTATCTCGGTAGCTGGCAAGGATAAAGGAATCGGAGTCTCGACCGATGCTACCGTCGTTTGGTCAGCCGATCCGATGCGGGCTCGCACTCGACGGCTTGTTGTCTTCGAGGTTGGCCTCTTCGGTGCTCGTTTCGATCGGCCAGTGGCAATATCCTTGATGGTTGGAGCGTGAAAGCCGATGAGTGGATATGGTGTATATGGATGGTTGTTCTCTATCGGTGATGAGGACATCAACACCAACGATACATCCACTCCGACACAAGTACCTATTGCTGGTCCTATTACTCGTACTCGTGCGCATCAACTTAATCATCAGGTGAGTTCAAATCTAAGCTCATGTACATCATGTTTAGACCATGGAGACCCGTGTACTCTTGTTTTGCTTAGGAACCAAGGAGGCGACCGAAAGGGAAATGGATTCGCGCAGGCTGGATTCGGACTGCAGAACAGTACCAACTTGTAACGGACACCACGGTCGCATATGAACTCGGATTGGGACGTTCAAGTACTTCGTGGAAAGCTTATGAAGTCTTCTTTCAAACGGATCCGGCCTCATATCCATTTCTCTTACGAGTCGGCCGCAATCGTAAAATTAATACAGAGTCCTTCTCTGCACATGGTGCTGCGTCACCCTGTTTTGGCCCAATGGGCCGTGTATCAAGTTGAGTCCATTACGGACGCGTCCTAGGGTTGGAGTACGACCCCAGCACCCCTGTGGTCATCCTCCCACGTACTTATACCCCTTAGCCACCACCAAGGATGCTTGGGTTTTGTTTAGATCAAGTTTAGCCTTCGCTACTTGCTTGCAAGCGCGCGTGCTGGATCAGCCGCCCGTCTTCTTGTCTTCGGAACCCCACCATTATTGAGATTGCGTGTGAAACCTTCATTTACATCTAGTAAATTCAGTACTTGTCATACTTGTTCTTGCTAGTTCTTCGATTGCTTGCAGGACGAGTGCCCTAGTGGCCGGGTGCCGCGCTCCACAAGATCGCGACAGCCATTGGAGGGGGTGTATCGGTTGCTAAGGCGCAGCTTGGAAGGCTGTAGTCGGGCCGTGAACGTCGCCTCCATCAACCAATCGAGTTATCCACGCCTCTCATCGAAAGATTGGGAATCAAACCCTAGCGGGTCGCCATTAGTTGGTAATCAGAGCAAGGTTTATCGGTGAGAGACTTCTAATTCTTCGCTGTTTTATTTTTCCTATAGTCAAGAAAAGCCAAAAAAAATAGTAGATTAGTTTACCTTCAATCCTATAAACTCGTTTGAGCCTTTGCTAGCACTGCTTAGTTAGGGCTTGTTGAATTTTCGGTTGCATCGGTTGCGTCGAGTTGCTGGTCTTAGTTTTAGTCCTTTAGAGTTTCAAGTTCTTGTCACGTTCTAGTCACAACCGTGCGCTACCATACATACTCCGTGTTGGCGGAATCCGAGTCCATATTCGTGTTCAAGTCCGAGTTAGATTCTATGTTGGTTTGTGACCGAATCGCACGCAGTGCTGTGATTCGAGTAGGGATCGGTTTCCTAGTTCGAATTGGTTATTGCGCCGTGTTATAAAATTCCATTGCTATTCGCACTTGTACTGCATATTTTGTAGCGCTCCAGAAAGGCAGAAGTAGTCTCGGCTTACTCAAACCACAACTTTGCACGAATACCCCTACCCTTACCGGAATACCCCTACCCTTTTGGGAAAAGTTTGTGTGCTGTGTATTGAAGTCTTTTAGGTTATATAATCAGTTTTGAGGATCCCCTGAAAAAAAAAACAAAAAAAGAAAAAAAAAGAAGGAAAAAAAAAGAAAAAGAAAAGAAAAAAAAAGAAGAAGAAGAAAAAGAAGGGAAGAAAAAGAGGTTGTTCTTTGTGCATCTTTTTTTCTTCGGTGGTGTCTCGTGACTTCATTTGTGTCCAGGCTCGCGTCTCTAGCACGGTCTAGGCTAGGACCAGCATAGTACCGCCGTTGAACGATTTTTCAGCTTGCTTTTGTAACTAATGTGGTGCTAGTTCATCCTTGCTTCAGCCCACCTATAGCTCCACATATTCGACTACAGCTTGACAGGTCCTGTTGTTGCGGCACCGATACACTTCATCCCACGGTTGCAGACTTGTTGGTTGCCGTCCCCTCCTGTTGAGCAAGGTAAGAATTGGTAAGAGCTTGTGTAACAGGTTGAGTGTGAGCGCCTTGCAGTAGCTACATCCCATTAGTTGTAGGATCTTATTTCTTCACCTATTGTCGTGTTTCCTTTGTTCATCTAACCATGACAGGATCAGAGGGTGATGGGAGTTTAGGTCACTCTCCTCGTACAAAGGGAATCATACAACATTTTGAAAATAAGATGAGGAGGCATGTAGATGGGCTTGCTGAAGATATGCTGGTGTCAAATGATAAGATTGGGCAGTTGGAGGCCACGCAGCTTGCCACCAACACCAAGCTTACAAAGCTGGAGACGTCGGTCGCTCATATTGACCAAAGCCTTGCTGCTCTTTTTGATGTGAACCCGCTAGGGTTTGTTCCCGATCTTTCGATGAGAGGCGGGGGATAACTCGATTTGAGATGGAGGCGACGTTCACGGCCCGACTACAGCCTTCCAAGGACGCTGCGCCTTAGCAACCGATACACCACCTCCAATGGCTGCCGCGATCTTGTGGAGCGCGACACCCGGCCACTAGGGCACCTGTCCTGCAAGCAATCGAAAAACCAGCAAGAACAAGTAGAACAAGCAACTCAATTGCAAATATGGAGATAATAACCAATCTGGAATCAACAAGGTGGGGTTCCGAATCGAGTAGAACGGATGGTCTAGTCGACACACACGTCTACAAGGAAGTAGCAATGGCTAAACTTTCAACAAAACAAAAACCCCCAATCTGTTCATGGCGGCTCTAACCCTTATTAATACCTAGGAGGACGACCAAGAGGGTGTTTGAGTCGCACTCCAACCCTAGGACGCGTCCCTAATGGACCCGACTTGATACAAAGCCCATCGGGCCAAATTAAGATGTCGCAGCACCTTTAGACAGAAAACCAGTCGGTAGTATTTTGGTCATTGCGGACGAATCAGGAGGGATATGGACTTGAGTCCGGATCCATATGAAACTAGACTTCATAATCTTTCCACGAAGTACTTGAACGTCCCTATCCGAGTCCGTATGCGACCGTGGTGTCCGTCACAAGTTGGTGCTGTTCTGCAGTCCGAATCCAGCCTCCAAAACGTGTTGGACATGGACTCTTTCTTTCCTTGCACCAAAAGTGACGTGGTGGCCTGATGGAGAACATTGGGAAGACTTAGGCTTGGTCCCCAATCAACTTCTTTGGTCCTCCATACCTTCCATGTGTGTTTATTACATGTGGGTGTATCCATTCTGGTGATGTCCACATCACTTTTGAGGCGTTTTGATGAGATGCATGCCAGAACTGCAAATGGGCATGAGGGAGAAAACAAGAAGGATGAGCGTGTCGAGGATAATTGGGATGCCTTGAAACGGGTCATGCGGGCTAGATTTGTTCCTTCTTACTATGCGCGTGATCTGTTACATAGATTGCAACAATTGAGACAGGGTAATAAAAGTGTAGAACAATACTATCAGGAATTACAAATGGGTGTGTTGCGTTGTAATTTAGTGGAGGATGAGGAACCTGCTATGGCTAGATTTTTAGGAGGTTTGAATCGAGAAATTCAGGACATTCTTGCTTATAAAGATTATACTAACGTAACTCGTTTGTTCCATCTTGCTTGTAAAGCTGAAAGGGAAGTGCTGGGACGACGTGCTAGTACAAGAACTAATATTTCTGCAGGAAAACCTTCATCATGGCAGCCGCGCACATCTACCTCATTGACCGGACGAGCTCCTGCACCTTCTACATTTCCGAGTCGGTCGACAATACCCGCTCCATCCAACGATAAGACACGTGCTCCCCCGACAAATTCAGCAACCACGACTGTCCAGAAACCAGCCACGAGTGCATCTTCGGTTGCCTCCACGGGAAGGACAAGAGATATTCAGTGCCATCGATGCAAGGGCTTTGGCCACGTGCAACGTGACTGCCCTAACAAGCGCGTTTTGGTGGTCAAAGGAGATGGTGGGTATTCCTCTGCTAGTGATTTTGATGAAGATACACTTGCTTTGCTTGCTGCTGACCATGCAGGTACTAAGGAACAACCAGAAGAGCAGATTGGTGCAGAGGATGCAGATCATTATGAGAGCCTCATTGTACAGCGTGTACTTAGTGCATAAATGGAAAAGGCGGAGCAAAATCAACGGCATACACTGTTCCAAACAAAGTGTGTTATTAAAGAGCGTTCATGCCGTTTGATAATTGATGGAGGTAACTGCAACAACTTGGCTAGCAGCGATATGGTCGAGAAGCTTGCACTTATAACAAAACCGCACCCACATCCATATCACATTCGGTGACTCAACAATAGTGGTAAGGTCAAGGTAACGAGATTGGTACGAATTAATTTCGCTATTGGTTCATATCATGATGTTGTTGAATGCGATGTTGTGCCTATGGAAGCTTGTCATATTCTGCTAGGTAGACCATGGCAATTTGATACCGATAGCATGCATCATGCTAGATCAAATCAATATTCTCTTATACATCATGATAAGAAAGTCGTTTTGCTTCCTATGTCACCTGAATCTATTGTGCGTGATGATGTTGCTAAAGCTAAGAGAACTAAAGCTGAGATCGATAAGAATGCCAAATCGGTTAGTAGCAGGGAAGATGAGATAAGATTGAAAGGACATTGCTTGCTTGCTACTAAGTTTGATATTAATGAATTGATTGCTTCCACTTCTGTTGCCTATGCTTTGGTGTGCAAGAATGCTTTGATTTCAGTTCACGATATGCAGCATTCTTTGCCCCCGGCTGTTGCTAACCTTTTGCAGGAGTATTCTGATGTGTTCCCAAGTGAGATACCAGCGGGGCTGCCACCAATACGAGGGATTGAGCACCAAATTGACCTTATTCCTGGTGCATCGTTGCCAAACCGTGCGCCATACAGGACAAATCCGGAAGAAACTAAGGAAATTCAGCGACAAGTGCACGAACTACTCGACAAAGGTTACGTGCGTGAGTCTCCTAGTCCTTGTGCTGTTCCGGTTATTTTAGTGCCTAAAAAGTATGGAACATGGCGTATGTGTGTTGATTGTAGGGCTATTAATAATATCACAATTCGATATCGACACCCTATCCCTCGTTTGGATGATATGCTTGATGAATTGAGTGGTGCTATTGTGTTTTCCAAAGTTGATTTGCGTAGTGGGTACCACCAGATTCGTATGAAATTGGGAGATGAATGGAAAACTGCTTTCAAAACTAAGTTCGGGTTATATGAGTGGTTAGTCATGCCTTTTGGGTTAACTAATGCACCGAGTACTTTCATGAGATTAATGAACGAGGTTCTGCGTGCTTTCATTGGGAAATTTGTTGTTGTCTACTTTGATGATATATTGATTTACAGCAAATCTTTCGATGAACATCTTGATCACTTACGTGCTGTTTTTAATGCTTTACGAGATGCACGTTTATTTGGTAACCTTGAGAAGTGCACCTTTTGCACCGATCGAGTGTCTTTTCTTGGCTATGTCGTGACTCCACAGGGAATCGAGGTTGATCAAGCCAAGGTGGAAGCTATACATGGATGGCCTATACCGAAGACTATCACGCAAGTGCGGAGTTTCCTAGGACTTGCTGGTTTCTATCGTCGTTTTGTGAAGGACTTCAGCACTATTGCCGCGCCTTTGAATGAGCTTACAAAGAAGGGAGTGCCTTTTAGTTGGGGTAAAACACAAGAGAACTCCTTCAACACGCTGAAAGATAAGTTGACACATGCACCTCGCCTCCAACTCCCTGATTTTAATAAAACCTTTGAGCTTGAATGTGATGCTAGTGGCATTGGTTTGGATGGTGTTTTGTTACAAGAAGGCAAACCTGTTGCTTATTTCAGTGAAAAATTGAGCGGGCCTGTTCTGAATTATTCTACTTATGATAAGGAATTGTATGCTCTTGTTCGCACATTAGAAACATGGCAGCATTATCTATGGCCCAAAGAGTTTGTTATTCATTCAGATCATGAATCTAAACATATTCGTAGTCAAGGAAAATTGAACCGTAGACATGCTAAGTGGGTTGAATTTATTGAATCTTTTCCTTATATTATTAAGCACAAGAAAGGGAAAGAGAATATAATTGCTGATGCATTGTCTAGGAGATACACCTTGTTGAACCAACTTGATTACAAAATATTTGGATTGGAAACGATTAAAGATCAATATGTTAATGATGCTGATTTTAAAGATGTGTTGCTGCATGGTAAAGAGGGGAAGGGATGGAACAAATTCATCATTAGTGATGGTCTTTAGAGCTAACAAGCTATCCATTCCAGCTAGCTCCGTTCGCTTGTTATTGTTGCAGGAAGCGCATCGAGGTGGCTTAATGGGGCATTTTGGAGCAAAGAAAACGGAAGATATACTTGCTGGTCATTTCTTTTGGCCAAAGATGAGAAGAGATGTGGAGAGATTTGTTGCTCGCTGCACGACATGTCAAAAGGCTAAATCACGATTGAATCCACACGGTTTGTATTTGCCTCTACCTGTTCCTAGTGCTCCTTGGGAAGATATTTCTATGGATTTTGTGTTAGGATTGCCTAGGACTAGGAAGGGATGTGATAGTGTGTTTGTGGTTGTTGATAGATTTTCTAAGATGGCCCATTTCATACCATGTCATAAAACTGATGATGCTTCTCACATTGCTGATTTGTTCTTTCGGGAAATTGTTCGTTTGCATGGTGTGCCCAACACAATTGTTTCTGATCGTGATGCTAAATTTCTTAGTTATTTTTGGAAGACTTTATGGGCTAAATTGGGAACTAAATTATTGTTTTCTACTACATGTCATCCGCAAACTGATGGTCAAACTGAAGTGGTTAATAGGACTTTGTCTACTATGTTAAGGGCTGTTTTAAAGAAGAACATTAAGATGTGGGAAGATTGTTTGCCTCATATTGAATTCGCTTATAATCGATCGCTGCATTCTACTACAAAGATGTGCCCATTTTAGATTGTATATGGTTTCTTGCCTCGTGCTCCTATTGATTTAATGCCTTTGCCATTTTCTGAAAAAACGAATTTTGATGCTACTAAGCGTGCCGAATTGATGTTAAAACTGCATGAAACAACTAAAGAAAACATAGAGCGCATGAATGCTAAATACAAGATTACTGGTGATAAAGGTAGGAAGGAACTAAAGTTTGAACCTGGAGATTTAGTTTGGCTGCATTTGAGAAAGGAAAGGTTTCCTGAATTGAGAAAATCTAAATTGCTACCTCGGGCTGATGGACCATTTAAAGTGCTAGAGAAAGTCAATGATAATGCATATAAGCTCGATCTGCCTGCGGATTTTGGGGTTAGTCCCACATTTAACATTGCAGATTTGAAGCCATATTTGGGAGAGGAAGATGAGCTTGAGTCGAGGACGACTCAAATGCAAGAAGGGGAGGATGATGAGGACATCAACACCAACGATACATCCACTCTGACACAAGTACCTATTGCTGGTCCTATTACTCGTGCTCGTGCGCATCAACTTAATCATCAGGTGAGTTCAAATCTAAGCTCATGTACATCATGTTTAGACCATGGAGACCCGTGTACTCTTGTTTTGCTTAGGAACCAAGGAGGCGACCGAAAGGGAAACGGATTCGCGCAGGCTGGATTCGGACTGCAGAACAGTACCAACTTGTGACAGACACCACGGTCGCATATGAACTCGGATTGGGGCGTTCAAGTACTTCGTGGAAAGCTTATGAAGTCTTCTTTCAAACGGATCCGGCCTCATATCCATATCTGTTACGAGTCGGCCGCAATCGTAAAATTAATACAGAGTCCTTCTCTGCACATGGTGCTGCGTCACCCTGTTTTGGTCCAATAGGCCGTGTATGAAGTTGAGTCCATTACGGACGTGTCCTAGGGTTGGAGTACAACCCCAACACCCCTGTGGTCGTCCTCCCACGTACTTATACCCCTTAGCCGCCGCCAAGGATGCTTGGGTTTTTTTTAGATCAAGTTTAGCCTTCGCTACTTGCTTGCAAGCGCGCGTGCTGGATCAGCCGCCCGTCTTCTTGTCTTCGGAACCCCACCATTATTGAGATTGCGTGTGAAACCTTCATTTACATCTAGTAAATTCAGTACTTGTCATACTTGTTCTTGCTAGTTCTTCGATTGCTTGCAGGATGAGTGCCCTAGTGGCCGGGTGCCGCGCTCCACAAGATCGCGACAGCCATTGGAGGGGGTGTATCGGTTGCTAAGGCGCCGCTTGGAAGGCTGTAGTCGGTCCGTGAACGTTGCCTCCATCGACCAATCGAGTTATCCACGCCTCTCATCGAAAGATCGGGAATCAAACCCTAGCGGGTCGCCATTAATCGGCCTGCCGCTTCGGCTCCACATCGGTGGGTCCTGGCTTTCAGACTAAGAAGATAAATGTGAGTTGATGATAAGATGAAAGTATGGAAAGAGATAACATTGAAATCGGCTGGGAGAAAGGACATACCGCTGCATTTGGGTCAATGTTCTCTGGGTCCAGAATGTTGCAATATATTGATGGAGATTTGCAGAAGAGGTGTTGCTTCCATTCCGCCCACCATAATTTAAATTGCTGAGTGGCAAAAAAGGCCACTGACCAGTTGTTCAGGTCAATAGTGCTAGAATCTGGCACTAGATCGCACAGCCGATTGTAGTCAAGACTTGTAGTTAGTCCATCTCTGAATTTTGCTTGACCGGCGAAGTAAACCCGAATCGGCAGTTGACCAAAACCATGTTGCCTTGCTGCAGCCGATTGATTATAGAACTCATATGTGGGAGAGTCCTTTCCAGAGAAGAAGTTGGCTGGCAAAATTCCTGGCTTAATCAGGATATCCATAAGTTCCCTGTCAAAAGTATGAGTGGAGAAATCGTAGCTGATGGGAAGTTCGAAAATCGGCTCTACTGCCTGATATGGATACCAGCTGACAGTCTCTTCACTGAAACCATTATAGAAGCATCTGAAATATTCGGCTGTGCGGGAAGCAGTGAACTGACAGCCAGGGAAGGCCGATGCCGCCGCTCCAAAAGATCTGCAGCGTCGTCGGACGGTTGGATTCTCCTCTGACTCAATATTGGGGAAAGTTTTGGTTTCTATTCGTTACTAAGAGACCTTGCTCATATATAAATTGAGCCAGAGAGTGATGAACCACCAGGGACCGCCAGGGTTCCCAATCGGCTCCCCCTTTGACAGCTTAGTGCCGATTTGGTGCATCAGGTGATAGGCCGATCCCAGCAGATATTTTCAAAGGGGGATGGCCGATCCTAGTGACAGAGCTTCTACTAAGGCTTGCGTGTTAGAAGAAGGTCCAACTGCTCTGCCACAGAAAAAGTGCTTCTCCAGCCACATCATCAGGAATGCAGTATGCTCTCTCTCTGAACTGTCCCAGTCTTCATATTTTTGCTGATGTACCCCTTCATCCGCCGATTCCTTTGGTTTCTAGCCGATGTGATGGCTTAATCAGATAGTTAAAGGGGATATCAGCAGAGGAGATGTCAAGGCCGGCCAACAACAGGACATCGGCCAAAGTTGGAGTCATGGGTCCATGTCCGAAAAGAAACGCATTGAGTGCGTCGGACCAGAAGTAAGAAGCTGCTATGACCAAAGTGTTGACGCCAGATTTTGACACGTGTTGAATCGGCGTCAGGAGGAGAAGATTGGCCGATGCGGCAGATCTGAAGGCTACAGTAAAGAATCGGCCAATTGAGGTAACAGTTGGAAATCGGCCGATGGGTGATGCAGCTTGCGCCAACAGGATGGGACTACTTTGGAGGGTCCCGGTCAAAAGTTGGTCAACAGAGCGACGCTAAGTCGGTCGGGAAGCAATTGAAAAAGTCCTGATTGGATTAGGAGACGGCGGCGGAAGATTCTGCGGGAGTCCGTTTCCTTTTTAAAAGATATTATAGATATAGTAGTTTTCCTGTTTTTAAATAAGGTTGTAACGAGTCGTAATCGACCAGGAGTCCTAGTTTTAGGGTATAAATAGGAGTCGTCAGGGCTTTGCAGAAAAATCAACACATCAATCAACAACAATACTTCTACTTTTTCAGCAATTTACTTTCAAGTTGGCGACTTCGCCAATATTTTTCTTCTTTCACGAGTTCGTACGGATTGGCAGGGCTGCATCAACTTGATCTCCGACCAATTGGTAGGTTCCGCTTATCGAGTAATATCCGAGCTTTAACTACGGGCGCATCGCTGTGGTTTCGTTTGGATTTATTCACCAGTTATCGATATTTACTAGAATTGCAAGTTTTACCTGTTATTCTAGTATTATCACCAGTTATCCAGCTTGAGATCGGGATAATCGGCTTCGTCATCGTTCCTCTTCGATTTATCATCTTACAGCCGATTAGATCTATTTCAAGTGCTGCCTCTGTAGTAATTGTTTAGATCGCTCCAGCAGTTTTCTTTATAATTACTACACGATTATCGGCTGGCCCATAGCCGATCATCTCTACAGCAAATCGGCCGATTCGCCGCCGACGCGCTCTTCAGGACAGATCGGAACTCCAGCCGATCGGAGCGCCTGGAATTTAATACTTTATTTCCTTATCAATCAACAGGTCAGATTGACTGGCACACCGCGCGAACCGTACCAGGGCGATAACCCGAACAGGAGCTAAGCAGATTCTCCCGGGTCGTGTGTCCGACGCTGAAGACCATCGGCCGATTCCTGTCTGGCCGATTTTAGCGCCAACACAAAGGTTCATTTTTCTCCATCTGTGACAGTGAGAGGTCTATGCATTGGCCAATTTTTTGTTCATCCCACTGAACTCTCCTAGACCTGGCTATTCTTTGGTACCATTCTCTCCAGCCGGGGGTCTCGTTCGGCCAGGACCTAAAGGCGCCTACCCACTGATCTAGGTCCATGGGTGATTTCTTGAACGGGACTCTGTGGATCTCTAGATTGATCAGATCAGTTGGATCGGGGTTCCCCATGGGGCCTAAGCAGATAAGATCAGGGGATTCTGAAAGAGGGATGGTGATCTGGTGTCTAAATGCCTAAAAGAGGAAGAAAAGGGGGAAAAATTGAGAAAGAATCCGGAAAGTATTGGAGCAGTAGAAAAGCAAAAGGGGAAAATTTCAAGTGATTACCTCCGGGATGAAGATCATCGTTGCCGATGGGGCTGCTAGTGGAGCCGCCGATTGGACCACCACCGCTGAGGGGATCGCCGACAGAGCCTCCATGGTTGGGGAGGTCGCCGATGGTGACGCCATTGGGAAGTTGAAGCAGATCGCAAGTGAGATTGCCGGAGGAAGCGGTCGGAGATCGAGAGGGCTCGGAGGAAGATGAACAGTGGTTCGCTGGAAGAAGATGCTAGGTTTGTGGGGAAAAAAGGCGGAGGATGCCAATACTTAAGGATAATCCGGGAGAGCAAGGGTAAAGTCGGTATTTTTGCCACGCCGTCTACACGAATTCCAGGGGAGCGGTTGTTTCTCGCGCTCGGTCCAAGGAAATTGCAATCATTATGCAAAAGACCGCGGAACGGAAGGAGATTTTTACTGCGCCCGTTTCGGAGAAAAGGATTAAAGAAAGAGTTTCGAAGAAAAAGTTATGTTTTACTCCGAAACTGGGGGGCATGTGTTGACGCCAGATTTTGACACGTGTTGAATCGTCGTCAGGAGAAGAAGATTGGCCGATGCGGCAGATCTGAAGGCTACAGTAAGGAATAGGCCGATTGAGGTAACAGTTGGAAATCGGCCAATTGGTGATACAGCTTGCGCCAACAGGTTGGGGCTACTTCAGAGGGTCCCGGTCAAAATTTGGTCAACAGAGCGACGCTAAGTCGGTCAAGAAGCATTGGAAAAGTCCTGATTGGATTAGGAGACGGCGGCGGAAGATTCTGCGGGAGTCCGTTTCCTTTTTAAAAGATATTATAGATATAGTAGTTTTCCTGTTTTAAATAAGATTGTAACAAGTCGTAATCGACTAGGAGTCCTAGTTTTAGGGTATAAATAGGAGTCGTTAGGGTTTTGTGAAAAGATCAACACATCAATCAACAACAATACTTCTACTTTTTCCAGCAATTTACTTTCAAGTCGGCGACTTCGCCAATACTTTTTCTTCTTTCACGAGTTCGTACGGATTGGCAGGGCTGCATCAATTTGATCTCCGGCCAATTGGTAGGTTCCGCTTATCGAGTAATATCTGAGCTTTAACTACGGGCGCATCGCTGTGGTTTCATTTGGATTTATTCACCAGTTATCGATATTTACTAGAATTGCAAGTTTTACCTGTTATTCTAGTATTATCACCAATTATCCAGCTTGAGATTGGAACTATCGGCTTCGTCATCGCTCTTCTTCGATTTATCGTCTTACAGCCGATTAGATCTATTTCAAGTGTTGCTCTGTAGTAATTGTTTAGATCGCTCCAGCAGTTTTCTTTATAATTACTACACGATTATCGGCTGGCCCATAGCCGATCATCTCTACAGCAAATCGGCCGATTCGCCACCGACGCGCTCTTCAGGACAGATAGGAACTCCAGCCGATCGGAGCGCCTGGAATTTAATACTTTATTTCCTTGTCAATCAACAGGTCAGATTGACTGGCACGCCGCGCGAACCGTACCAGGGCGATAACCTGAACAGGAGCTAAGCAGATTCTCCCGGGGCGTGTGTCCGATGCTGAAGACCATCGGCCGATTCCTGTCTGGCCGATTTTAGCGACAACACCATGTAGTAGTGCTTCATACTTGGCCTCGTTGTTTGACACCTTCCAAAGGATTTGCAAGATGTATTTGAGTTGTTCGGCCTTGGGAGAGATGAAAAGTACTCCTGCCCTACCACCTTCGAGCTTGAGCGATCCATCGAAGTACATCATCCAATGCTCTGGCTGGCTTGCTGGAGTTGGCACTTGGTTTTCTCGCCATTCAGCCATGAAATCAACCAATGCTTGGGATTTGATAGCTATTCTTGGCTTGAAGTTGATAGAGAGAGCCCCCAGTTCTACTGCCCACTTGGAGATACGGCCAGTGGCATCCCGGTTGTGGAGGATATCGGCCAACGGGAAATCAGTAACAACTGAGATTTTGTACTCGTCGAAGTAGTGGCGGAGCTTCCTGGATGTAATAAGAATTGTGTAGAGTAGTGTCTGAATTGAAGGATAGCGAACCTTTGACTCAGAAAGTACTTCACTGATGAAGTAGACCAGCCTCTGCACACCAAACGCATGGCCCTCCTCGTTGCGCTCCACCACGATTGATGTGCTGATCACGTGATTAGTTGCAGCAGTGTACATCAGCAAGTTCTCGCCCGGACGTGGTGCTGTGAGTATGGGGGGCAACTGCAGATGTAGCTTGAGCTCCTGTAGTGCCTGCTCAGCTTCCTCCGTCCAGTGGAACTTGTCCTTGTGCTTCAGGAGCTTGAAGAAAGGAAGGCCTCCTTCTCCAAGTCGAGAGATGAATCGATTCAACGCTGCCATGCACCCTGTTAGCTTCTGAACGTCCTTGATCAATGCTGGATCTTTCATGTCGGTGATTGCGGTGATCTTCTCTGGATTAGCTTCAATCCCGCTGTCGGGGCGGCAAATGGCAACAACGACATCATGGCAGAGTACTTCCCAGTCATGATGAGTCGCCAGGCTCTCAACTAGCTCGAAGGACTCCGCCCAGGCTCCATCGATAGTTGGCAAGTCCTCTGCACGGCCTTCGTCAATCACTTCCAAGCTTCATGCTCGGGTCGCAAAACTAGATGGGATCTGGGCAGCGTCACCCAGCAGCCCAATGAATCCCTAGCGACTACAACAAGAGGTACTTCACCAACTGTAACATGATTACAGATGTTGATGGTAGGGACATTATCCACTACTTCCACCAAGGGCTGCACATCATCGAGCTGTGGCGCAAGATGTTCGAAAGCAACCCCAAGACCGTCTCTGAGACGATGGTCGTTGTGAACAAGCACGCCAACATGGAAGATGCTGAGAAGACGCACCGTCACCACAAGGACCGGCGTCACTCCAACGAATGGCCCAAGCAGCGACACGAAGATCGCCAACGACCTGACGGCCGACCGCCTCGCCACAACTCCAGCAAGCACAATGACCGTCCCAAGTCGTCCATGCAAGAAGAGCGCAAGTGCGGCCCTGACAACACCGTCGCAGTTACGGAGCGACCCCAAAAGCGCACCTCCCTCAACCAGGAGGAGTTGGATCGACTCCTCGACAGCAAGTGCCCCTGGCACAAGGACTCTAACCACACAACGCGGGAGTGTCACGCACTCCGCAATAGTGTGGCTCAGGACGACCCCAAGCGACCCCACTACGACGACTGAGACAAGGCTGGCAGCTCCGAAACCTCCCGGAGTCGAGGACGCCGGAATGACTCACCCAGACAAGATCGTGACAGTCAAGGCGACAAGTCTCCAGCAGGCTTTCAGGAGGTGGACCGTGCCGTCAACTTCATTTATGGAGGCTCCAGGGCCCCGAGGTGTCGCCGACGCCTCGAGCTCGATAAACGTGAGGTCAACTCCATGATTCAACACCCAATCGAACCCCTACGGTGGTCTAAGGTCGCCATCACGTTTGATCGGCGGGACCACTGGATCCATCTACCTAGCCCTGGCTCTTACCCCACTCGTGGTCAGCCCGGTGGTAAGCCAGGTGCGCCTCTCCAAGGTGCTTGTCGAAGGAGGCAGCGGCCTCAACATCATCTTCTCCAAGACGCTGGAAAGCATGGGGCATGACATGACCTCCTTGGTTCCGACCCAGGAGGCCTTCAACGGCATCATCCCCAGCCGGACTCGACTCCGGTCGGCCAGGTAACCCTCCCAGTCACCTTTGGCACTCGGGAGAACTATAGAACGGAGCACATCCACATCGAGGTGGCCTCCTTTGAGACATCATACCATGCAATCCTGGGGAGGCCTGCCCTCGACAGATTCATAGCTATTGTTGATGCTCGCTACGGACCAATTTCGAGCACCAATTTGATCAGAAAACTGGGATGACTAGCATACTTAACTTGCATATTTATCTAGAATAATGTCGTTTCCACATTTCCCTCCGAGATTTTGCAAAGCAGGAAATTGAGCAGAAAATGGAGGGAAAACATACCCTTGAATCCGAGGCAATTTCTATCGACCAATCAGAATGCTCCGTTCAGCCTCACATGGATCAAAGGGCCCACCAACAGGTGCAACCGACTTAGGACAAGCTCGACTCAACCACAGGAGCAACCTGGGCCCACGTGGAAGCCTCACAGACGAAGCTGGAGGCAGTGGGGGCCAAACATGGTTCGGCCGACCCAGGCCAGGCTCCAGCACCTTAATCCTTGCACGTGGCAGCTCCCCATTGGTCCCTTATGTCGGTTTGAGGAGGCTTCAGCCATTTGCATGCCGAGAAGCTGCTGCACTCCCCCTCACTCACATCTATAAATATGAGGGGGGGTGCTACAATAGAAGACACACCTCAAGTTGCTCTGTCTCAAGTTCATCTCTTACTTAGTCTTTAGGATAGTGGAGTTTAGGTGAAGTATCTCATCTTCGGTTCCCGAGTCTTGCATAGGAGTGTTCGGTATGGGTTTTACTCTTCCTCTCCTTTGTAATATTCGGAATTCCTTAATAGAGTTATCTTCTAGTTTAGTGTATTCATATTGTATATGTTCTGTGTATTCAGATGTGCATGCTATGCTTAGTTTATATCTAGGTCTTATATCTTACATGATTAGACGTGGTAAGACATCTAGGCTATGGTATTGGTTCCAGTATTCGTATGTTTGCTCTAGTGTGATGTCTGTCCATCCGGACGGTGGGGGATCCATGCGGGGCATTAGAGTATCACTTATTAGCGTAGACGTGGTGTCTGGGCTAATCAGTGTTGCTGGATGCGGCTCTATACCATGGTTAGATGAGGTAGGCGACAGGTGGTGACAGCCCTGTCCGTCCAGCGTAACCCTCCCCGTTCGTGTAGTAGCTATAGGAGGTGCATAAAATAGCCGTGAACAACAAGTGGCCACCTAGCCATTTCTTGTGCAGTCTCCCGGTGATGCTTGGGGGCCTAGAGCCCGATCCTAATCATGTGTATGTGTATGAGTGCTTAATATAGACTGTATGCTTAGTTAGGAGTACATAAGTCCTTAAATTAGCTTTCTTCTTCCTTTCTCCCTTCCTGTAAGCTTTGCATAAAGATAGAGCTTGTGTGTCACACTACCTCTTTACCATATATTATCTTAACCCTTTTTGTTCAAGTGAATATCCATGCTAGAACTAATCAACCTACTACTAATCTATTCCAATAACCACCGCCTTCCCTGTGGAAATATAAATACGACCCCGTACTCACGGGTAAAATGCTACAAAGGTATTCCGTGCGCTTGCGGATCCTTCTTCAATATAAGAAATACCCCATGGCATTTCTAGCGCCGTTGCTGGGAAACACCTATCCTAGTGATGACTCTATGAAATGCCAACAAGCATTTTTGGCGCCGTTGCCGGGGAGTGGATTCTATGTCCATACTTGATGATTGCGTTATAAAATGTTAACAAACATTTTTGGCACCATTGCCGGGGAAGGCACTGGTTAAATGAATAGATCAAGTGGTTGATGAAATTCTAAAATGGTATTCAATTGTCTAAACAGGCTAACTTGGCTTTGTTTTCTCCATTGTGGTAGTGTATGACTGGTTTCGATCTACCGCAAAATTTCACTCAGAATCCGGAGTCACTTTTGAGAAGAGTTCGACCTCGAGTCGTTCCTCAGATTGCACTCTCGACAGGCGAAACAGTCAATATCGCACCATCAACTTCCAAGGCTATGGCTCAGAAGACTCTCCGTGATTTCTCAGCTCCTTCGGCCGACAATGTCCCAATCGGGCCAAATGTTAATGCCGAAGTTGAGAATTTCGAGATCAAGCTGGTTCTTATTACGATGGTGCAGGCCAGCCCATTCTGTGGCAAGGCCAATGAGGATGCCAATGCACATCTCCAACATTCACTCTTCGGGGTTCCTCACAAAGTTCTTCCTGTTGGGTAAAACCAACGCTCTTCGGGGAAGGATTTCCAGTTTCTAGAAGACGTCTAATGAGTCGATAACGGAAGCTTGGGAACGGCTTCAGGAGTACATCCTAGCGTGTTCTCACCATGGGATGGACTCTTGGATCATTCTGCAAAACTTCTACAACAAGCTAACTCCAACAGCCCGTGATCATATCAACGCTGCTGCAGGTGGTGCTTTCTTCTCGCTAACCGTTGCTAGGGCCGAAACATTGATCGAGAAGATGGTGTCCAACCAAGGTTGGAACGACGAATGTCTCCAACCACGTCAGCGGGGCAAGCATTCCGTTAAGGAGACGGACATGATCGCCGCTAAGCTCATCCTCCTCATCAAGAAGCTTGATGAACACACCCAAGAGAAGGCTCCAACTCAGGTACTTCAAGCCTTAGACTCTTGTATGACTTGCGAGGTCTGTGGGAACATCGGACATTCGGGGAACGACTGCCCCAAAACCTAGGAGGAAGTCATGTACATGAACAACAACAACGGGTTTCGTCCACAAGGAGGTCAAGGGTGGAACCCATCGCACCCATACTACCAAGGAGGTAATGGTAACTCAAATTCATTTAATCCTAACCAACCTACCTTGAAGGATCTTATCTTAAGCCAAGCAAAGACCAACGAAGCAATACCAAAGAAGCTTGCCACTAACGACAAGACCATGGAAACCGTCCAAGCGAAGATGGATGGCATCTCCTCTACACTCAAGAACCAGCTGAGCTCCAACAAGATGCTTGAAACTCAATTAGCTCAGCTGGCCGCTGCTATTCCTCCTACTGAGTTAGGGAAGGGCCCAGGTGTAACACTTCGGGTGTTTAAATTATGAAATAAGCCTCATTAGCTTAACACGATGCATAAATAATTGAGAAAAGTTTAAAAGAAACGAATTATAAATTGGTTTTGCTTTGAATTGAAAATAGTTGGGTATATGTGAATAAGTACATGTACGTTAATCAAACAAATTAAATAACTTTCACATCGATCCAAACATGGCTACGAAATTTGAATAGGCACATCATTTTTGACATGATAAACAAAAGTCTAGTTGAAGCCTAGGAGTGAATGCAAATTTTTGCCCAGGAAATGACGTGCCCTCCGAGTCATACTTTTTGAGTTTTTAAAATAACTGCTAAACTAAAACTCAAATGAACTTGGGCCTAAAACAAAACTTGTGTAACTTTTCATTTTGAACAACTTTCATGTTCAAGGATTTTTGAGTTGCAACACGAAAATTTGAGAAACACTTAAATTTGCAAACCAGCCCCTGCCTTTTCTTCTATTAACACTGCAGACCCTTCTTTCTCCGCCCCGCCTGACCCTCCGACGCGCCGTCGCTGCAGACCCTTCCTTCTCCGCTTTGCCCAACCCTACGCTTCGCCCGACCCTCCGCTCGCCCGACCCTACGCTTCGCTCGACCCTCCGCTCGCCCGACCCTCCGCCCGCCGCGCAGTCGCCGCTGGCCACCTGGCCGGCGATGCCTGACCGGCGCTAGGCGCCAAGCCAATGCCTGGCCGCGCCCTGCTCGCGCGCTCCTCCCCAGTCCGCGCATGCCACGCGCACGCCGGCAACGCGCGCCTCTGCTCGCCGCCCGCCGTGCCCAATGGCCAGTCCGCGCTGTGCCCATGTCCTCACCGCGTCCCGCCAGTCGCTGCGCTCGCCGCCCGGCAAGCCAGCTGCTGCAGCTCCTCGCCCAACCCGCGCGACGCGTGATCTCCCCCTCCCCCACGCCAAATCCCCGGCGCCCAATCCCCAGCCCGTGCCCGCCGCCCGCTACACCGGCGTTGCTCACCGCCCACCGCGACCAGTAACGCGCCCCCGTCGTGCCGCCCCTCCCCTGATGTGGACATCACCAGAATGGATACACCCACATGTAATAAACACACATGGAAGGTATGGAGGACCAAAGAAGTTGATTGGGGACCAAGCCTAAGTCTTCCCAATGTTCTCTATCAGGCCACCACGTCACTTTTGGTGCAAGGAAAGAAAGAGTCCATGTCCAACACGTTTTGGAGGCTGGATTCGGACTGCAGAACAGCACCAACTTGTGACGGACACCACGGTCGCATACGGACTCGGATAGGGACGTTCAAGTACTTCGTGGAAAGCTTATGAAGTCTAGTTTCATATGGATCCGGACTCAAGTCCATATCTCTCCTGATTCGTCCGCAATGACCAAAATACTACCGACTGGTTTTCTGTCTCAAGGTGCTGCGACATCTTAATTTGGCCCGATGGGCTTTGTATCAAGTCGGGTCCATTAGGGACGCGTCCTAGGGTTGGAGTGCGACTCAAACACCCTCTTGGTCGTCCTCCTAGGTATTAATAAGGGTTAGAGCCGCCATGAACAGATTGGGGGTTTTTGTTTTGTTGAAAGTTTAGCCATTGCTACTTCCTTGTAGACGCGTGTGTCGACTAGACCATCCGTTCTACTCGATTCGGAACCCCACCTTGTTGATTCCAGATTGGTTATTATCTCCATATTTGCAATTGAGTTGCTTGTTCTACTTGTTCTTGCTGGTTCTTCGATTGCTTGCAGGACAGGTGCCCTAGTGGCCGGGTGTCGCGCTCCACAAGATCGCGGCAGCCATTGGAGGTGGTGTATCGGTTGCTAAGGCGCAGCATCCTTGGAAGGCTGTAGTCGGGCCGTGAACGTCGCCTCCATCTCAAATCGAGTTATCCCCTGCCTCTCATCGAAAGATCGAGAACAAACCCTAGCGGGTTCACATCATCCCCAACGTTGCCCGGTCCTCTCCCTCCCTCCTGCAGCCTATAAAAGGCGACACCAGGCCACTCGCGCGCGCCTCAACCCGCAGAACGCCGCCGCCGCTGCCATTGCCGCTGCCGTGCACCACCCGCCAGTGGAGTCCCATCCTCCAGCCTCCCACTGCCGCCGCCGCTCCCCTGCTGCTCCGCGGACAGCCCACTCCAAAGCTCCTCCATCCAAGTCAAGCCTCGAAACGGGTTCCCCTCAACGCCGCGAAGCTCATCGACCAGCCCACGCCTTCCCCTCCTCCCCGGAGCACCGTCGCTGACGCTCCGCACCGCCGCTGCCCCTCTGCTCCACGCCGACGAGCCACCTCCAGCCACCCCCAACCCCGACCAAGGCCACCCCAAGGTAGCTCTCACCTCCCTAGATCTCCCCGACCCTTTTCCCCTTGCCGCCGACGAGCCCCCTCGCCGGAATCTGGCCGGCCGCCATACCAGCGCCGCCCAGGGACCCAATTGCGATGATTGAAATCTTTAAGAGTCTGCACGCAAGTTTCCAGGGGCATAACTGTAAACCTGTGTTAAACTTTGAATTCAAAAACAGAGAACTTGTGAAATTCATCTAAAATCATAGACAAATCAGAAAAATACAAACTGTTCTGGAATCGCTAGAAGAAAATCTACAACGTTTGTTACATGTTCTTCTTCAGTTGCATGCTAAATCTTGCTCTAAATTAAATGGAATATTTAACAGACTTTAATTGTACCCACTGTTGTAGACCAGTTCTGAATCTAATTTTTGGACAGTAGATTGGTTGCTTGATGTGTAAGCCAGTGTAAAAATATTAGGACAAGAACCCCTCTCGAGCTAAACTTTTTGTTAAACTTTGTTCATGCTATGAAATAATAGAAATAATTTGTACCTGCTGTCATATTGTGATTCATGTTGTGAAACTTTTTCAGAGCTGTTATAGTGATGTGTAAATACCGCAGAAAAAGTTTAGAACCTTTTTCCTTTATGTAATCTATTTATATAATTTTGTTGTAGGAAAAATGCACTAAATCAAATAATTAGTTTCTCTGCATGGAAAATATTCATCTTTTTACTGAGGAACACTTTAGAGTAGATCTTGCTGTATAAAAAGTTTCATAAACAGAAAACATGCAAAACATCCTGTAGAAATTAATCGTTATTAAAATAGGTGTATCTTGTCCTATTTATTATGCCTTGTATCTTGCACAATAAAATCTGAAAAATTTACAGTAACACATATATGGACAGCTTAACACCCTGTAAAAGTTTTAGGGTCAATACATGAATGGTTTGTTCTGTATAAAAGTAACTAGGTTCTAGCAGTAGCTGTATATTACATATTTCATAATTTTTCTGCTGCATAAAAATGTCTGAAAGTTTTACTGCAGTCTTATCACTGCATAATGTACTCTGAATAAAAATTTCATCACCAGAAGTTACCTAGATCAGTGTTTGTGCTTAACCCATGCTTATACTGCGAAAATTAAAATTTCAATACAACGCAACCCCTTCTCGTTTAATGAAGTGAATAGTTTAAGATGTACTCTATTAATGATTGCCCAAGGAAATCGTAACTAAGTAATTTTATGTTTTTGTGGACTGCAACTTTATTGTGAAGGAAAATAATCGTCGTATACCATCACTACAACTTACACTTGTGCATTCATATAGAATCGACTACTCTCGCCGACGGAACGTACGAGCTAATGCCCGCGTCCGAGAGTGAGCAGCGTGAAGCTCAAGTGAATCTAACTTAAGCTTTCAAAGACCCGAACCCGAGTTCGGACGAGCACCAAGCTAACTTTACCCAAGAAGGCAAGCCCGGAGCATGAACCCTATTTTTATAAATTATGCAACTTATTACTCTATTCTACTTGTGCATTAAGTTTATAGGAGTTGGATGAAAACTTAGTTGCATGATCCTAGGTACCCATGCTCTGACACACTAAATGTAAGGTTCGATAGAATGCTATGCTAATAGGACTCGGTAAAAGTCGAGTGATTTCCTGTCACTCGCGAGAATATAGGAGTTGAATGTTTACTACATGCTGCAATCATAAGGTCGACGGACGGGGCTATGGTGCGATCTTCAAATTGATGATGGATGTCCCGTCTGTTTAGTGAAAAATGCTAAGGCCGCAGTTTGTGGTAGTGGTGGTTAAGTCTTTGAACGTACTAACCACATGCCAAGAATATGGTAATCGGTAAGCTTAAGTACCTAATCAGACCGGCAAGTGGACAGCATCCCACCCTCTCAACTTCGATTCCATGCGCGCACATGGTGGGTGCAGAGCTTGGCTCTGTAGTCTCGGATGGTGGCCCTGATCCACAACCTAGGAAGAAAGGGGAAAAGTTGCACGTATGATTCTAGGAGTAACCACGTGACGTGTGTTTAGGTTTCCCTTGCAAGGTTAAGAAATTCAATTCGAATCGTCCGTTTCTCGCGGTTATTGAGACTGCTTAACCCTTTTACCACATAGAGTAAGAAATGGAAAAATGATGATGATTAATCTTGTTGGATGCAAATTAATTCTTTCACCATGTATGATATTGGATAGTTGCTTACTTAGAATGGATAAAGAAAACTAGAACCTGGAGCTAAAATATGAAAGTAAGAACCTACTTGTATATGATTTTCGGCAAAACAAACCCCTCAAGCAAAAAGACTTGCATGTCTAGGAGTCGGCTAAGTATATTCCACTAGTCGGGTAAGCCTTGCTGAGTATTAGTATACTCAGCCTTGCTTGTGGCTTATTTTCAGGTGATACTTTCGAGAATATGATCGCTAGTTTGACTTGGCCGTGTACCCTTCCTCCTGGTTGGTCGGTGGAATGGGATACGCCCCCGGCCAACGATGATAATCCCGAGTGATGTCTCGTACAGGCTTCATCGAGACATCATGCATCGTCGAGTAGTTTATCGTTATTTTTCCGCTGCATTGAACTATGAAGAACTCAATTATTTTGAACTCTGAAGTACCTTGTTTTACGAATTCGAACTCAGTTGTAATAATAATTTATGATGAACTCTGTGGTGTAAAATTTGTGGAATGTTGTTTCCTCTGGGCTCACCTTCGTGTGAGTACATGTATGTGTGGTTTCGATCGGCAAAAATCGTGGTTGTATCGGGAGGTTACCCGACAGACCAATGGATTATTCCGTTTGAAGTGCGAGTTAGCCCTGATTGCCCTTGTGGTGATGGTTAGCGCGCTTGAGCCGGATTAATTCAGGTGGTTCTACCACAGCTGGTATCAGAGCCGAAATGCATACGCCAGAGAATGCAACAAGTCTTAAAAACTTGTTTTCATAAAACTTGACCACAAAGATTGTGTTTGCAAGGTTTGTTAAGGATGGTAACTAGTTCGTAAAGCCCTAAGGGATTATGGGAAAGTTACTAGGTGGCTATCTAACTTATGAATATTATCAACTAACTTCCAGCACATTACTTTCTGTCAAAACTTACTTTTATGCACAATCGACCCTTAATTTCTGTAACGACGCACTCATCGCTAAAGTAAGAAGGTAAGAATCCTCAGCCAACTGAGAGAGCTTGGCCTTCCTATCGGTGATGCGAGCCGAACGCTGCCCTCAAGCAGTGGCTTACTTGAGGTGCTGCCAATATACCAACTATTAGTTGATTATATTGGGAGTAGAAGGTTTGGCGCAGGGTATGGCGATCGCTGTTCATACCCCCGTCTCAAGATGGTACCCCCGTGAATACGCTATCTCGATAGCGTATGTTAACGTTGTCTGTACGGAGGGAATTGTACGGATACCGTTTCTATAGTGAACGGTAATGAATACGGACGCTTTCATGAGTGCTGGCATGAAAGGTTCAATGGATATATACATATATGCTATATTAATCTTCTGCTGGTACACTAACCGCGATTACGATAAGTTAAAGAACGGTTAGAGAATTTTCGACTAGCTATTATAGTGAGAGACGTATTGTGTATGCCACCGAAACTAACTTCGTAAGACCAAAGCTATTTAGCAATTATTTTATTTTGTGAGGACGAATAGGACGTGCATGCATCATGACTATATAAATCTGAAATTGAAAATGCGATGCGTGAAAGTGGTAAGGTTCATGCGTGCACAAGATTGTCTTTGCATAAGGATTATCTAGCAAATCTGTCACATTTCTGCCTTATCTGAAAAGATGGATTTATTAAGCTTAGAAAATGATCCTTTCTTGAGAAACTCATGTTGAAAGTTTTGTTCCAAAATTTGCATTCTACCTCCTGTCTAAATATAAAAAATTCTGAACATATGGATAATGAGAAACACCCGAAACTTGGAGATGTCAGTTTTCTGCCCAAAATGAGCGCTTCTACCACATAAATTTTTATGCCCTCTTACTACAGTTTTCTGCAAAAGTGTTCAACATGAAACTTGTTGTAAATTTACTCAGGCAGCTACGGTTAAAATTTGGTAATTTTTGGCTTGGTAGAATTTCCCTGGTGCACGAAATCTTGGCCCATTGTTCACTGAAATTTCTGGGTAGACAGTAAAGTAAAACCTTAAGAGAAAGACCATCTTGTAGCCTGATCTAGCTCTGGAGTTGACTAGAAAAGTTGTTCGCTAATACCTTAGGGATGTTTTGGTGAAGTTTGAGAATTTTTGGATTACTCAAATTGGAGTTATGGAGTTTTGAACTTGCTTCCAGAAATATTCAACTTCCATCCTCTAGTTCATATCCTATGGCATGATCTTGTCAAAACCTTTACCCTTTAAGATGATCCTTCTGAGCAGCAAGTTAAATACCAAAGTTGTCGAGAATTTCATGTCCTGAATGCTCACAAAATTTCAGCACTATTGGATGTTGCTAGTTTGAGTTATAGGAAAGATACTATAACTCCTTCTGCTGAAAAACAGCCGAGACAGAGAAGCAAAGAATGAATCTTTCGACCATCTTAGCCATCGATTTAGCGTCTGAGTTGAATACCAAAGTTGTGCATCTTTAAAATTCCTACTCACTACCAAAATATGTGCTATTTTGGCTGAACCTACCAGGAGCTATGAGTTTTCTTGTAGCGAACAGTATTCTGTCCATGATTCTATCCATGATCTTTCAGAACTCTACTCTTTTCCGCTCTAATCCTTTTAATCGTGGAAGCGATATGGATCACGTTGATAATGATAAACCTTCACATTTCAGATGGTTGGAGCAACCCGTGGTAATCCGGAAAGTTTCGGTGCTAGTGCTAGTGAATCACAATAGCAGCCACCGCCACCACCCAGCTTGGTGGAAGTAATGGCCACCCAAACCGAGTTGCTTCGTCAGCTTGTCAAGGGGAAGCAAGCGATTTTTCACTAACTGCAGCAACAACACCATCAAGGGGATGGGTGTAATGTCCACCATCCTCAGGTTGCAGGCTATCCAGAGCTCAATAACAAGATGATGGACACAAAAGACATTTACTCAGACTCCTTATTGCCCCCATCACAACTTCCGATGAAACTTAAGGATCACCAAGTAAAGTGTCGGACTCTCAAGCATGACCCATGCGGCATAGACTTGACCGGATGGGAAATTACCTGCACAGAATTCATCCCACAAGGTCGACGTCAAGTTAGCAGAACTACTGACGCCGGCACAGTCCTACGAACACGAACTCGCTCACCTGTTCAGGAAAAGATAGACCATGCCAAATGCACCACACCCAAGAAAGGTTCATTAGGTATGCCAGTAGTGATATCTTTAGATAACAAACAGCCCGGTCGTCCAACTAACAAAAACCGTTGCTTCATTTGTAGAAGTGCTAACCATTTTGCTCGAGAATGCCCTCAGCCTAGGCAGCCAAATCAGGGCCAAAGTTCTAGCCAAACCCATCAGAACAAGCGTAAAAGATAGAGGAACAAGAGCAAAAGACAGATTGATCAGCTTGAAGCGCTCCCTAAAGGTGCACCATTAATGACACGTACATTCTCTATTTAACAACAAGCCTGCAGTTATATTGTTTGATTCTGGTGCATCACATAGTTTCATTAGTGCAAAGTTTGGCGCAAAAGTAGGCTTGGATGTTTGTCACACAAAAGGGTCGTATATGATATCAACACCGGGTGGTAAAATTTCTTCGAATCAAATGATAAGGCAAGTACCAATCAATTTGGGTAGTAAAACCATCAACACGGACCTTGTCTTTTTACCCCTTGATGGCATGGACGTATTTTGGGTATGAATTGGATGGCTCTACACGGAGTCACACTGAACCTTTCTTCCCGAGCTTTTGAAATAAATTCACCTAGTCACGGAGCCACTACCCTTTACCTACCGTTCTGGGAGTGCACGAATTCTTGTGCTTTCGTGATGGAAGGAATCAAACTAGAAGATATTCTAGTGGTATGCGAGTATGCCGATGTTTTTCCGGATGATTTTCCTAGAATGCCACCAGATAGGGACATTGAGTTCGTTATTGAACTGCAACATGGCACTGCACCTATCTCCAAAAGACCCTATAAGATGCCACCTAAGGAATTGGCCGAACTGAAAACACAACTCCAAGAACTACTGGACAAAGGCTTCATTCGTCCTAGCGCATCACCTTGGGGATGTCTAGCCCTTTTTGTAAAGAAAAAGGATGACATTTTAAGATTATGTGTGGAGTACCGACCTCTCAATGCGGTAACCGTTAAGAATAAATACCCACTTCCCCGCATCGACGTTCTCTTTGAACAATTATCTGGAGCTAGAGTTTTCTCAAAGATTGACCTTCGATCTGGATATCATCAAATAAAGATTCGCCCATGTGATATTCCTAAGACCGCCTTTTCAACACGATATGGACTATATGAATTCTTGGTCATGTCCTTTGGTCTCACAAATGCCCCTGCCTATTTCATGTATCTCATGAATTCGGTATTCATCCCTGAGCTCGACAAATTCGTCGTAGTTTTCATTGACGACATCCTTATCTATTCCAAGAATGAGGAAGAGCATGCTAAGCACCTGCACATTGTTCTTCAGCGTCTCAGAGACCACCAGCTCTATGCTAAATTTTCTAAGTGCGAATTCTGGTTGGATAGTGTGAAATTCTTGGGTCACACTATTTCTAGCGAAGGCATAGCCGTTGACCCCAACAAGGTACAAGAAGTGATGGATTGGAAACCTCCTACATCTGTTCATCAGATTCGCAGTTTTCTTGGTTTAGCCAGTTACTATCGCCGTTTCATTCCGGATTTCTCTAGGATTGCTAAGCCTATGACTGAACTATTGAAAAAGGGAGTAAAGTTTGTGTGGGATGAGAAATGTGAAGAAGCTTTCCACACTCTCAGAGAACATTTGACTACAGCCCCTGTGTTAGCTCAACCCGATAACACCAATCCGTTCGATGTTTACTGTGACGCATCTGGCACTGGTCTTGGTTGTGTGCTTATGCAAGAAAATCGAGTTATCGCTTATGCTTCACGAGCCCTTCGGCCCCATGAGCAGAATTATCCGACCCATGATCTCGAATTAGCAGCAGTCATTCATGCTCTAAAAATATGGAGACATTATCTCATGGGCACTCATTGTAATATCTACATCGATCACAAGAGTCTCAAATATATCTTCACCCAAGTCGATCTGAATATAAGACAAAGAAGATGGCTAGAATTAATCAAGGATTATGATCTTGAGGTGCACTATCACCCCGGCAAGGCTAATGTAGTCGCGGATGCACTAAGCCGCAAGGCTCATTGCCATTGCCTATCAGTGGAATTCTATAATGAGACATTATGTTCAGAAATGAGGAAGCTTAGTTTGGAAATGATTTCCCAAGGCACTCTGAATCACATCTCAGTCGAGCCCACTCTTCACGACCAGATCATCATGGCACAACTACATGATGAAGGAGTTAAGATCATCAAACAAAAACTCTCTCCAGGAGAAGAGAAATACAAATGTTTCCGCCAGGACCATAAGGGAGTTCTATGTTCGAAAGTCGTATAGTCGTTCCGAAGAATCATGAGCTCCGCAAACGAATTCTTGATGAGGCACACCTTTCCAATTTTTTTATTCACCCCAGCTGTAGCAAAATGTATCAAGACCTTAGGTAAAATTTCTGGTGGACCAGAATGAAAAGGAAATCGCTAAATATGTCTCAGAATGCGACACATGCTAGAGAGTAAAAGCCAGCCACATGAAAGTAGCCGGTACACTTCAACCTTTGCCTATACCCTCATGGAAAAGGGAAGACATAAGTATGGATTTCATTGTTGGATTGCCAAGTACCGCATAGAAACATGATTCCATATGGGTTATCGTTGATAGACTCACAAAGGCGGCACATTTTCTACTGGTACACACCACCTATACTGCCAAGAAATATGCCGAGATTTATCTCGGTCGTATCGTTTGCCTACATGGAGTACCAGAGACTATTATTTCTGATCGTGGTACTCAGTTTGTAGCGCGCTTTTGGGAACAATTGCAAGCTTCTCTTGGTACTAAATTGATTCGAAGCTCAGCCTATCATCCTCAGACTGATGGACAAACTGAAAGAGTGAACCAAATTCTTGAAGACATGCTTAGAGCTTGCGTCATCCACTATGATAAGAATTGGGACAAATGCCTATCCCTAGCAGAGTTCTCATATAACAATAGCTACCAAGCGAGTTTGAAAATGGCACCATTTGAGGCCTTATACGGACGAAGGTGTCGAACCCCTTTGAGTTGGTCACAGACCGGAGAACGCAAAATATTTGGACCAGACTTGGTAATCGAGGCAGAAGAAAAAGTGAGAGTAATACAAGAAAACCTTAAGAGCCGCACAATCTAGGAAAAAGAGTTATTTCGATAGAAGGAGAAAGCCACTAAAATTTGAAGTTGGTGACCACATCTACCTTCGAGTTTCACCAACCAAGGGTGTACAACGATTCGGAGTCAAAGGAAAACTATCTCCCCGTTATGTTGGTCCCTACGAAATCATCGAGAGCTGTGGACCTATAGCATATAGAATTCGACTGCCCTCTCAGCTAGCAGCCATCCATGACGTCTTTCTCGTATCTCAACTCAAGAAGTGTGTTCGAGTCCCTACCGAGGTTGCCGAACAACAGGAAATATTAGTAGAGCCCGACCTCTCATATGTTGAGTATCCTATCAAAATCATGGATCAATAAGAAAGAAGCACTAGGAGGAAAGTGATTAAAATGTATAAAATTCAATGGAATCATCACACTAAGGAAGAAGCCACATGGGAAACCGAAAGCTTTCTAAACCAAAATTTCCCGGGTTTTCTCAACTCTACCGAAGGTACACACACTATCCACACTAAGCTTATTGTTCGAATCTCAGGGCGAGATTCTTTTTAAGGGGGGAAGGCTGTAACACCTCGGGTGTTTAAATTATAAAATAAGCCTCATTAGCTTAACACGACGCATAAATAATTGAGAAAAGTTTAAAAGAAACGAATTATAAATTGGTTTTGCTTTGAATTGAAAATAGTTAGGTATATGTGTATAAATACATGTATGTTAATCAAACAAATTAAATAACTTTCACATCGATACAAACATGGCTACGAAATTTGAATAGGCACATCGTTTTTGACATGATAAACAAAAGTCTAGTTGAAGCCTAGGAGTGAATGCATATTTTTGCCCAGGAAATGACGTGCCCTCCGAGTTATACTTTTTGAGTTTTTAAAATAACTGCTAAACTAAAACTCAAATGAACTTGGGCCTGAAACAAAACTTGTGTAACTTTTCATTTTGACCAACTTTCATGTTCAAGGATTTTCGAGTTGCAACACGAAAATTTGAGAAACACTTGAATTTGCAAACCAGCCCCTGCCTTTTCTTCTATTTCCACTGCAGACCCTTCTTTCTCCGCCCCGCCTGACCCTCCGATGCGCCGTCGCTGCAGACCCTTCCTTCTCCGCTTCGCCCGACCCTACGCTTCGCCCGACCCTGCGCTCGCCCGACCCTACGCTTCGCCCGACCCTCCGCTCGCCCGACCCTACGCTTCGCCCGACCCTCCGCTCGCCCGAACCTCCGCCCGCCGTGCAGTCACCGCTTGCCACCTGGCCAGCGATGCCTGACCGGCGCTAGGCGCCAAGCCAATGCCTGGCCGCGCCCTGCTCACCGCGCTCCTCCCCAGTCCGCGCATGCCACGCGCACGCGGCGACGCGCGCCTCTGCTCGCCGCCTACCGTGCCCAATGGCCAGTCCGCGCCATGCCCATGTCCTCGCCGCGTCCCGCCAGTCGCCGCGCTCGCTGCCCGGCCATCCAGCTGCTGCAGCTCCTCACCCAACCCGTGCGCCGCGTGATCTCCCCCTCCCCCACGCCAAATCCCCGACGCCCAATCCCCTGCCCGCACCCGCCGCACGCCGCGGCGGCTCTGCTTGCCGCCCACCGCGACCAGTAACGCGCCCCCGTAGTGCCGCCCCTTCCCAGCGTTGCCCGCTCCTCTCCCTCCCTCCTGCAGCCTATAAAAGGCGACACCAGGCCACTCGCGCGTGCCTCAACCCGCAGAACGCCGCCGCCGCTGCCATTGCCGCTGACCACCCGCCCGTGGAGTCCCATCCTCCAGCCTCCCACTGCCGCCGCCGCTCCCCTGCTGCTCCGCGGACAGCCCACTCCGAAGCTCCTCCGTCCAAGCCGAGCCTTGAAACGGGTTCCCCTCGACGCCGCGAAGCTCATCGACCAGCCCACGCCCTCCCCTCCTCCCTGGAGCACCGTCGCCGACGTTCCGCACCGCCACCGCCCCTCTACTCCACGCCGATGAGCCACCTGCGGCCACCCCCAACCCCGACCAAGGCCACCCCAAGGTAGCTCTCACCTCCCTGGATCTCCCCGACCCTTTTCCCCTCGCTGCCGACGAGCCCCCCCGCCGGAATCTGGCTGGCCGCCATACCAGCGCCGCCCAGGGACCCAATTGCGACGATTGAAATCTTTAAAAGAGTCTGCATGCAAGTTTCCAGGGGCATAACTGTAAACCTGTGTTAAACTTTGAATTCAAAAACAGCGAAATTGTGAAATTCATATAAAATCATAGAAAAATCAGAAAAATACAAACTCAACTGTTCTGGAATCGTTAGAAGAAAATCTACAACTTTTGTTACATGTTTTTCTTCAGTTGCATGCTAAATCTTGCTCTAAGTTAAATGGAAGGTTTAATAGACTTTAATTGTACCCACTGTTGTAGACCAGTTCTGAATCTGATTTTTGGACAGTAGATTTGTTGCTTGATGTGTAAGCCAGTGTAAAAATATTAGGACCAGAACCCCTCTTTAGCTAAACTTTTTGTTAAACTTTGTTCATGCCATGAAATAATAGAACTAATTTGTACCTACTGTCATATTGTGATTCATGTTGTGAAACTTTTCCAGAGCTGTTATAGTGATGCCTAAATACCACAGAGAAAGTTTAGAACCTTTTTCCTTTCTGTAACCTATTTATATAATTTTATGGTAGGAAAAATGCACTAATTCAAATAATTTGTTTCTGTCCTTGGAAAATATTCATCTTTTTACTGAGGGACACTTTAGAGGAGCTCTTGCTGTATAAAAAGTTTCGTACACAGAAACCCTGTAAAACATCTTGTATAAGTTAATATTTATTAAAGTAGGTGTATCTTGTCCTATTTATTATGCCTTGTATCTTGCATAATAAAATCTGAAACATTTACAGTAAGATTTATATGGATAGATTCACACCCTGTAAAAGTTTTAGCGTCAATACATGAATGGTTTGTTCTGTATAAAAATAACTAGGATCTAGCAGTAGCTGGGTATTACATTTTTCATAATTTTTCTGCTGCATAAAATTTCTGAAAGTTTTACAGTAGTCTTATCTCTGCATAATGTACTCTGAATAAAAATTTCATCACCAGAAGTTACCTAGATCAGTGTTTGTGCTTAACCCATGCTTATACTGCGAAAATTAAAATTTCAATACCACACAACCCCTTCTGGTTTAATGAAGTTAAGAGTTTAAGACGTAGTCTATTAATGATTGCCCAAGGAAATCGTAACTAAGTAATTTTACGACCAAATCTATGTTTTTGTGGACTGCAACTTTATCGTGAAGGAAAATAATCGTCGTATACCATCACTACAACTTACACTTGTGCATTCATATAGAATCGACTACTCTCACCGACGGAACGTACGAGCTGGTGCCCACGTCCGAGAGTGAGCAGCATGAAGCTCAAGTGAATCTAACTGAAGCTTTCGAAGACCCGAACCCGAGTTCGGACGAGCCCCAAGCTAACTTTACCTAAGAAGGCAAGCCCCGGAGCATGAACCCTATTTTTCTAAATTATGCAACTTATTACTCTATTCTACTTGTGCATTAAGTTTATAGGAGTTGGATGAAAACTTAGTTGCATCATCCTAGGTACCCATGCTCTGAACACTAGATGTAAGGTTCGATAGAATGCTATGCTAATAGGACTCGGTAAAAGTCGAGTGAATTCCTGTCACTCGCGAGAATATAGGAGTTGAATATTTACTACATGCTGCAATCATAAGGTCAACAGACGGGGCAATGGTGCGATGTTCAAATTGATGATGGATGTCCCGTCTGTTTAGTGAAAAATGCTAAGGCCGCAGTTTGTGGTAGTGGTGGTTAAGTCTTTGAACGTACTAACCACATGCCAAGAATATGGTAATCGGTAAGCTTAAGTACCTAATCAGACCGGCAAGTGGACAGCATCCCACCCTCTCAACTTCGGTTCCATGCGCGCACATGGTGGGTGCAGAGCTTGGCTCTGTAGTCTCGGATGGTGGCCCTGATCCACAACCCAGGAAGAAAGGGGAAAAGTTGCACGTATGATTCTAGGAGTAACCACGTGACGTGTGTTTAGGTTTCCCTTGCAAGGTTAAGAAATTCAATTCGAATCGTCCGTTTCTCGCGGTTATTGAGACTGTTTAACCCTTTTACCACATAGAGTAAGAAATGGAAAAATGATGATGATTAATCTTGTTGGATGCAAATTAATTCTTTCACCATGTATGATATTGGATAGTTGCTTACTTAGAATGGATAAATAAAACTAGAACCTGGAGCTAAAATATGAAAGTAAGAACCTACTTGTATATGATTTTCGGCAAAACAAACCCCTCAAGCAAAAAGACTTGCATGTCTAGGAGTCGGCTAAGTATATTCCACTAGTCGGGTAAGCCTTGATGAGTATTAGTATACTCAGCCTTGCTTGTGGCTTATTTTCAGGTGATACTTTCGAGGATATGATCGCTAGTTTGACTTGGCCGTGTACCCTTCCTTCTGGTTGGTCGGTGGAATGGGATACGCCCCCGGCCAACGATGATAATGCCGAGTGATGTCTCGTACGGGCTTCATCGAGACATCATGTATCATCGAGTAGTTTATCGTTATTTTTCCGCTGCATTGAACTCTGAAGAACTCAATTATTTTGAACTCTGAAGTACCTTGTTTTACGAATTCGAACTCAGTTGTAACAATAATTTATGATGAACCCTGTGGTGTAAAATTTGTGGAATGTTGTTTCCTCTGGGCTCACCTTCGTGGGAGTATCGTGGTTGTATCGGGAGGTTACCCGACAGACCAATGGATTATTCCGTTTGAAGTGCGAGTTAGCCCTGATTGCCCTCGTGGTGATGGTTAGCGCGCTTGAGCCGGATTAATTCAGGTGGTTCTGCCACACAAGGGTACCCCGAAGGGACCACGGAGAATATCCACGCAGGGACCACGAGAGGAGGTAAAACCTCTCGTGATCCCCCTAATCTTAACCATGTCAGCAGGGGAAAGGAAGATAAGGCGACTGAAGAACGACCTAGCAGCGACGACACCAACAAGGTGCATGAAGGGAAAACGGCTCCTGATGAATTCTACGACACCCAATTATTGCCATTCCCCACCAAGATCAGGAAGCTGGGCACGGATGAGCAGTTTAACAGTTTTATGGACATGATCCAGCGGGTTAACATTAGTGTGCCACTAGTTTAGGGTGCAATGGGGTGGATCGGGTGTGTTCGTTGCGAAAAATTCCGACGCGACTTCGTTGCACAAATTTTTGCATTCATTGCACTAGTTCGACCCCGTTTCACACTGACTTTCGTGCAGTAAAAAAACGGTCCGAAATGCACCAAAACATGAGTTTAGGGACCAATGGCGTGGATTGGGTGCATTTGTTGCGAAAAATTCTGACGTGACTTCGTTGCACGAACTTTTGCACTGGCTGCACCAGTTCGGCCCCATTTTGCACCGACTTTTGTGCAGTACCAAAATGGTCTGTAACGCCCCAAAACATGAATTTAGGGTCCAATGGGGTGGATCGGGTGCGTTCGTTGCGAAAAATTCCAACGCGACTTCGTTGCACGAACTTTTGCACTGATTGCACTAGTTTGGCCACATTTCGCACCGACTTGCCTGCAGTAACGAAACGGTCCGAAACAACCCAAAACATGAGTTTAGTGTCCAATGCGGTGGATCGGGTGCGTTCGTTGCGAAACATTCTGACGCGACTTCGTTGCACGAACTTTTGCACTGATTGCACCAGTTCGGCCCGTTTTGCACCGACTTTCGTGCAGTAACGAAACGGTCCAAAACAACCCAAAACATGAGTTTAGGGTCCAATGGGGTGGATCGGGTGCGTTCATTGCGAAAAATTCCAACGCGACTTGGTTGCACAAACTTTTGCACTGAATGCACCAGTTCGGCCCAATTTTGAACCGACTTCCGTGCTGTAACGAAACGGTCCGAAACGCACCAAAACATGAGTTTAGGGTCCAATGCATTGGATCGGGTACGTTCATTGCGAAAAATTCTGATGCGACTTCGTTGTACGAACTTTTGCACTAAATGCACCAGTTCGGCCCCGTTTTGCACCGACTTCCGTGAAGTAACGAAACGGTCCGAAACGCACCAAAACATGAGTTTAGGGTCCAATGCGTTGGATCGGGTGCGTTCGTTGTGAAAAATTCTGACGCGACTTCGTTGCACGAACTGTTGTACTGAATGCACAAGTTCGGCCCCGTTTTGCACCGACTTTCGTGAAGTAACGAAACGGTCCGAAACACACCAACACATGAGTTTAGGGTCGAATGGGTTGAATCGTTGTGCGTTCGTTGTGAAAAATTCCGACACGACTTCGTTGCACGAACTTTTGCACCAATTCGACCCCGTTTTGCACCGACTTTCGTGTAGTAATGAAACGTTCTGAAACACCCCATAACATGAGTTTAGGCTGCAATGGGGTTGATCGGGTGCGTTTGTTCTGAAAAATTCTGACGCGCTTCGATGCATGAACTTTTGCACTGATTGCACGAGTTCGGCCCCATTTTGCACGGACTTTTGTGCAGTAATGAAATGGTCCGAAACGCACCAAAACATGAGTTTAGGGTCCAATGGGGTGGATCGGGTGCGTTCGTTGTGAAAAATTTCCGATGCGACTTTGTTGCATGAATCTTTGCACTGGTTGCACCAGTTCGGCCCCGTTTTGCACCAACTTTTGTGCAATAATGAAACGGTCCGAAACGCACCAAAAGATGAGTTTAGGGTCCAATGGTGTGTATCGGGTGCGTTCGTTGCGAAAAATTTGGACGCGACTTCGTTGCACGAACTATTGCACTCATTCCACCAGTTCGGCCCCATTTTGCACCGACTTTCGTGCAGTAACAAAACAGTCCGAAATGCACCAAAACATGAGCATACGGTCCAATGGGGTGGATCGGGTGCGTTCGTTGTGAAAAACTCTGACACGACTTCATTGCACTGATTGCACTAGTTGGGCACCGTTTTGCACCGACTTTCGTGCAGTAACGAAACGGTCCGAAACGCACCAAAATATTAGTTTACGGTCCAATCCGGTGGGTCAGGTGCGCTCGTTGCGAAAAATTCTGACGCTATTTTGCTGCACAAAATTTTTACTAGTTCGGCCCCGTTTTTCACTGACTTTCGTCCAGGAATGATACGGTCCGAAATGCCCCAAAACATGAGTTTACGGTGCAATGGTGTGGATCGGGTGCGTTCGTTCTGAAAAATTCCGATGCGACTTCGTTGCACGAATCTTTGCACTGGTTGCACCAGTTCGGCTCCGTTTTGCACCAACTTTTGTGCAGTAATGAAACGGTCCGAAACGCAGCAAAAGATGAGTTTAGGGTCCAATGGGGTGTATCAGGAGCGTTCGTTGCGAAAAATTTGGACGCGACTTGGTTGCATGAACTTTTGCACTCATTCCAACAGTTCGGCCCCATTTTGCACCAACTTTCGTGCAGTAACGAAACGGTCCGAAGCGCACCGAAACATGAGTTTAGGGTCCAATGGGGTGGATCGGGGTGCGTTTGTTGCGAAAAATTCCGATACGACATCGTTGTACGAACTTTTGCACTAAATGCACCAGTTCGGCCATATTTTGCACCGACTTCCGTGCAGTAACGAAACGGTACGAAAAGCACCGAAACATGAGTTTAGGTTCCAATGGGGTGGATCGGGTGCGTTCGTTGCGAAAAATTCCGATACGACTTCGTTGTACGAACTTTTGCACTAAATTCACCAATTCGGCCCCATTTTGCACCGACTTTCGTGAAGTAACGAAACGGTCCGAAACGCACCAACACATGAGTTTAGGTCCAATGGGGTGGATCGGGCGCGTTCGTTGTGAAAAATTCCGATGCGACTTCTTTGCACGAATCTTTGCACTGGTTGCACCAGATCGGCCCCGTTTTGCACCAACTTTTGTGCAGTAACGAAACGGTCCGGGACGCACCCGACTTTCGTGCAGTAACGAAATGCTCCAAAACGCCCCAAAACATGATATTAGGGTTCAATGGGGTGGATCGAGTGCGTTCGTTGCGAAAAGTTCCGATGCGACTTCGTTGCACGAACTTTTGCACTAATTGCACTAGGTCGGCCCGGTTTTGCACCGACTTTCATGCAATAACAAAACAGTCCGAAACGCACCAAAACATGAGTTTAGGGTCCAATAGGGTGGATCGGGTGCGTTCGTTGCGAAAAATTCCGATGCAACTTCGTTGCACGAACTTTTGCACTCATTCCACCAGTTCGGCCCCATTTTGCACCGACTTTCATGCTGTAATGAAACGGTCCGAAACGCACCAAAAGATGAGTTTAGGGTCCAATGGGGTGGATCGGGTGCGTTCGTTGCGAAAAATTCTAACGCAATTTTGTTGCACGAACTATTGCACTGAATGCACCAGTTCGACCCGATTTTGCACCGACTTTCGTGCAGTAACGAAACGGTCCGAAACGCACCAAAATATGATTTTAGGGTCCAATGCGGTGGATCGGGTGCTTTTGTTGCGAAAAATTCGGATGCGACTTCGTTGTACGAACTTTTGCACTGAATGCACGAGTTCGGCCCCATTTTGCACGGACTTTCATGCAGTAACGAAACGGTCCGAAATGCACCAAAACTTGAATTTAGGGTCCAATGCGGTGGATCGGGTGCGTTCGTTGTGTAAAATTCTGAACCAACTTCCTTGCACCAACTTTTGCACTGGTTGCACCAGTTCGGCCCCGTTTTGCACCGACATTCGTGCAGAAATGAAACGGTCTGAAACGCACCAAAACATGAGTTTAGGGTCCAATGGGGTGGATCGGGTGCGTTCGTTGCGAAAAAAATCCGACGCGACTTCGTTGCACGAACTTTTGCACTTGCACCAGTTCGACCCGATTTTGCACCGACTTTCATGCAGTAACAAAACGGTCCGAAACGCACCAAAACATGAGTTTAGGGTCCAATGGTGTGGATCAAGTGCCTTCGTTGTGAAAAATTGCGATGCGACTTCGTTGCACGAACTTTTGCACTGATTGCACGAGTTCGGCCCCATTTCGCACGGACTTTCATGCAGTAACGAAATGGTCCGAAATGTAACAAAAGATGAGTTTAGTGTCCAATGGGGTGGATCGGGTGCGTTCGTTGCGAAAAATTCTAACGCGACTTCGTTGCACGCACTTTTGCACTGTTTCACCAGTTGAGCCCCATTTTGGACCGACTTTCGTGCAGTAACGAAACGGTCTAAAACGCACCAAAACATGAGTTTAGGGTCCAATGGGGTGAATCGGGTGCGTTCGTTGTGAAAAATTCCGACGCTACTTTGTTGCATGAAATTTTGCACCTGTTCGGCCCCGTTTTTCACCGACTTTCGTCCAAGAATGAAACGGTCCGAAACGCACCAAAACATGAGTTTAGGGTCCAATGCGGTGGATCAGGTGCGTTCGTTGCGAAAAATTCCAACGCGATTTCGTTGCACAAACTTTTGCAGTGAATGCACCAGTTCGGCTAAATTTTGCACTGACTTCCGTGCAGTTACGAAACAGTCCGAAATGCACCAAAACATGAGTTTAGGGTGCAATGCGGTGGATCGGTTGCGTTCGTTGCGAAAAATTCATATGCGTCTTCGTTGTACGAACTTTTGCACTGAATGCACCAGTTCGGCCCCATTTTGCGTTCGTTGTGAAAAATTCCGATGCGACTTCGTTGCACGAATGTTGGCAATGGTTGCATCAGTTCGGCCCCGTTTTGCACCAACTTTTGTGCAGTAACGAAACGGTCCGGGACGCACCAAAAGATGAGTTTAGGGTCCAATGGGGTGTATCGGGTGCGTTCGTTGCGAAAAATTCGGACGCGACTTCGTTGCACGAACTATTGCACTCATTCCACCAGTTCGGCTCCGTTTTTCACCGACTTTCGTGCAGTAACGAAATGCTCCAAAACGCCCCAAAACATGAGATTAGGGTTCAATGGGGTGGATCGAGTGCGTTCGTTGCGAAAAGTTCCGATGCGACTTCGTTGCATGAACTTTTGCACTAATTGCTCCAGGTCGGCCCGGTTTTGCACCGACTTTCATGCAGTAACAAAACAGTCCGAAACGCACCAAAACATGAGTTTAGGGTCCAATAGGGTGGATCGAGTGTGTTCGTTGCGAAAAATTCCGATGCGACTTCGTTGCACGAACTTTTGCACTGATTCCACCAGTTCGGCCCCATTGTGCAGCGACTTTCGTGTAGTAATGAAACGGTCCGAAACGCACCAAAAGATGAGTTTAGGGTCCAATGGGGTGGATCGGGTGCGTTCGTTGCGAAAAATTCTAACGCAACTTCGGTGCACGAACTTTTGCACTGAATGCACCAGTTCGGCCCAATTTTGCACTGACTTCCGCGCAGTAATGAAACGGTCCGAAACGCACCAAAATATGAGTTTAGGGTCCAATGCGGTGGATCGGGTGCATTTGTTGTGAAAAATTCGGATGCGACTTCGTTGTACGAACTTTTGCACTGAATGCACCAGTTTGGCCCCATTTTGCACCGACTTCCATTCAGCAACGAAATGGTCCGAAATGCACCAAAACTTGAATTTAGGGTCCAATGCGGTGGATCGGGTGCGTTCGTTGCGAAAAATTCTGAACCGACTTCCTTTCACCAACTTTTGCACTGATTGCACCAGTTCGGCCCCGTTTCGCACCGACATTCGTGCAGAAATGAAACGGTCTGAAACGCACCAAAACATGAGTTTAGGGTCCAATGGGGTGGATCGGGTGCGTTCGTTGCAAAAAATTTCGATGCGACTTTGTTGCACGAACTTTTGGACTGATTCCACCAGTTCGGCCCCATTTTGCACCGACTTTCGTGCAGTAATGAATCGGTCCGAAACGCACCAAAAGATGAGTTTAGGGTCCATGGGGTGGATCGGGTGCGTTCGTTGCGAAAAATTCTAACGCAACTTCGTTGCACAAACTTTTGCACTGAATGCACCAGTTCGGCCCAATTTTGCACCGACTTCCGTGCAGTAACGAAACGGTCCGAAACGCCCCAAAACATGAATTTAGGGTCCAGTGCGGTGGATCGGGTGGGTTGGTTGCGAAAAATTCTAACGCGACTTCGTTGCACGAACTTTTGCACTGATTGCACCAGTTCGGCACCATTTTGCACCGTCTTTCGGGCAGTAACGAAACGGGTGCGCTCGTTGCGAAAAATTTCGACGCTACTATGTTGCACGAAATTTTGCACTAGTTCGGCCCCGTTTTTCAGCGACTTTCATCCAGGAATGAAACGGTCCGAAATGCCCCAAAACATGAGTTTACGGTGCAATGGTGTGGATCGGGTGCGTTCGTTCTGAAAAATTCCGATGCGACTTCGTTGCACGAATCTTTGCACTGGTTGCACCAGTTCGGCCCTGTTTTGCACCAACTTTTGTGCAGTAACAAAACGGTCCGAAACGCACCAAAAGATGAGTTTAGGGTCCAATGGGGTGTATCGGGAGCGTTCGTTGCGAAAAATTCGGACGTGACTTCGTGGCACGAACTTTTGCATTCATTCCACCAGTTCGGCCCCGTTTTGCACCGACTTTCGTGCAGTAACGAAATGGTCCAAAACGCACCAAAATATTAGTTTATGGTCCAATGGGGTGGATCGGGTGCGTTCGTTGCGAAAAATTCTGACGCGACTTCGTTGCACGCACTTTTGCACTGTTTCACCAGTTGAGCCCCATTTTGGACCGACTTTCGTGCAGTAACGAAACGGTCTAAAACGCACCAAAACATGAGTTTAGGGTCCAATGGGGTGAATCGGGTGCGTTCGTTGTGAAAAATTCCGACGCTACTTTGTTGCATGAAATTTTGCACCTGTTCGGCCCCGTTTTTGCACCGACTTTCGTGCTGTAATGAAACGGTCCGAAACGCACCAAAACAAGAGTTTAGGGTCCAATGTGGTGGATCCGGTGCGTTCGTTGCGAAAAATTCCGACGCGACTTCGTTGCACAAACTTTTGCAGTGAATGCACCAGTTCGGCCCAATTTTGCACCGACTTCCGTGCAGTAACGAAACGGTCCGAAACGCACCGAAACATGATTTTAGGGTCCAATGTGGTGGATCGGGTGCATTTGTTGCGAAAAATTTGGATGCGACTTCGTTGTACGAACTTTTGCACTGAATGCACGAGTTCGGCCCCATTTTGTACCGACTTTCATGCAGTAACGAAACGGTCCGAAATGACCCAAAACTTGAATTTAGGGTCCAATGCGGTGGATCGGGTGCGTTCGTTGCGAAAAATTCTGAACCGACTTCCTTGCACCAACTTTTGCACTGGTTGCACCAGTTCGGCCCCGTTTCGCACCGACATTCGTGCAGAAATGAAACGGTCTGAAACGCACCAAAACATGAGTTTAGGGTCCAATGGGGTGGATCGGGTGCGTTCGTTGCAAAAAATTCCGATGCGACTTTGTTGCACGAACTTTTGGACTGATTCCACCAGTTCGGCCCCATTTTGCACCGACTTTCGTGCAGTAATGAATCGGTCCGAAACGCACCAAAAGATGAGTTTAGGGTCCATGGGGTGGATCGGGTGCGTTCGTTGCGAAAAATTCTAACGCAACTTCGTTGCACAAACTTTTGCACTGAATGCACCAGTTCGGCCCAATTTTGCACCGACTTCCGTGCAGTAACGAAACGGTCCGAAACGCCCCAAAACATGAATTTAGGGTCCAGTGCGGTGGATCGGGTGGGTTGGTTGCGAAAAATTCTAACGCGACTTCGTTGCACGAACTTTTGCACTGATTGCACCAGTTCGGCACCATTTTGCACCGTCTTTCGGGCAGTAACGAAACGGGTGCGCTCGTTGCGAAAAATTTCGACGCTACTATGTTGCACGAAATTTTGCACTAGTTCGGCCCCGTTTTTCAGCGACTTTCATCCAGGAATGAAACGGTCCGAAATGCCCCAAAACATGAGTTTACGGTGCAATGGTGTGGATCGGGTGCGTTCGTTCTGAAAAATTCCGATGCGACTTCGTTGCACGAATCTTTGCACTGGTTGCACCAGTTCGGCCCTGTTTTGCACCAACTTTTGTGCAGTAACAAAACGGTCCGAAACGCACCAAAAGATGAGTTTAGGGTCCAATGGGGTGTATCGGGAGCGTTCGTTGCGAAAAATTCGGACGTGACTTCGTGGCACGAACTTTTGCATTCATTCCACCAGTTCGGCCCCGTTTTGCACCGACTTTCGTGCAGTAACGAAATGGTCCAAAACGCACCAAAATATTAGTTTATGGTCCAATGGGGTGGATCGGGTGCGTTCGTTGCGAAAAATTCTGACGCGACTTCGTTGCACGCACTTTTGCACTGTTTCACCAGTTGAGCCCCATTTTGGACCGACTTTCGTGCAGTAACGAAACGGTCTAAAACGCACCAAAACATGAGTTTAGGGTCCAATGGGGTGAATCGGGTGCGTTCGTTGTGAAAAATTCCGACGCTACTTTGTTGCATGAAATTTTGCACCTGTTCGGCCCCGTTTTTGCACCGACTTTCGTGCTGTAATGAAACGGTCCGAAACGCACCAAAACAAGAGTTTAGGGTCCAATGTGGTGGATCCGGTGCGTTCGTTGCGAAAAATTCCGACGCGACTTCGTTGCACAAACTTTTGCAGTGAATGCACCAGTTCGGCCCAATTTTGCACCGACTTCCGTGCAGTAACGAAACGGTCCGAAACGCACCGAAACATGATTTTAGGGTCCAATGTGGTGGATCGGGTGCATTTGTTGCGAAAAATTTGGATGCGACTTCGTTGTACGAACTTTTGCACTGAATGCACGAGTTCGGCCCCATTTTGTACCGACTTTCATGCAGTAACGAAACGGTCCGAAATGACCCAAAACTTGAATTTAGGGTCCAATGCGGTGGATCGGGTGCGTTCGTTGCGAAAAATTCTGAACCGACTTCCTTGCACCAACTTTTGCACTGGTTGCACCAGTTCGGCCCCGTTTCGCACCGACATTCGTGCAGAAACGAAACGGTCTGAAACGCACCAAAACATGAGTTTAGGGTCCAATGGGGTGGATCGGGTGCGTTCGTTGCAAAAAATTCCGATGCGACTTCGTTGCACGAACTTTTGCACTGATTCCACCAGTTCGGCCCCATTTTGCACCGACTTTCGTGCAGTAATGAAACGGTCCGAAACGCACCAAAAGATGAGTTTAGGGTCCATGGGGTGGATCGGGTGCGTTCGTTGCGAAAAATTTTAACGCAACTTCGTTGCACGAACTTTTGCACTGAATGCACCAGTTCGGCCCAATTTTGCACCGACTTCCGTGCAGTAACGAAACGGTCCGAAACGCCCCAAAACATGAATTTAGGGTCCAGTGCGGTGGATCGGGTGGGTTGGTTGCGAAAAATTCTGACGCGACTTCGTTGCACGAACTTTTGCACTGATTGCACCAGTTCGGCACCATTTTGCACCGTCTTTCGGGCAGTAACGAAACGGGTGCGCTCGTTGCGAAAAATTTCGACGCTACTATGTTGCACGAAATTTTGCACTAGTTCGGCCCCGTTTCGCACCGACATTCGTGCAGAAACGAAACGGTCTGAAACGCACCAAAACATGAGTTTAGGGTCCAATGGGGTGGATCGGGTGCGTTCGTTGCAAAAAATTCCGATGCGACTTCGTTGTACGAACTTTTGCACTAAATGCACCAGTTCGGCCCCATTTTGCACCGACTTTCGTGCTGTAATGAAACGGTCCGAAATGCACCAAAAGATGAGTTTAGTGTCCAATGGGTTGGATCGGGTGCGTTCGTTGCGAAAAATTCTAACGGGACTTCGTTGCACGCACTTTTGCACTGAATGCACTAGTTCGGCCAAATTTTGCACCGACTTCCGTGCAGTAACGAAACGGTCCGAAATGCACCAAAACATGAGTTTAGGGTCCAATGTGGTGGATCGGTTGCGTTTGTTGCGAAAAATTCTGATACGACTTCGTTGTACGAACTTTTGCACTAAATGCACCAGTTCGGCCCCATTTTGCACCGACTTTCGTGCTGTAATGAAATGGTCCGAAACGCACCAAAACATGAATTTAGGGTCCAATGTGGTGGATCAGGTGCGTTCGTTGCGAAAAATTCCGACGCGACTTCGTTGCACAAACTTTTGCAGTGAATGCACCAGTTCGGCCCAATTTTGCACCGACTTCCGTGCAGTAACGAAACGGTCCGAAACGCACCGAAACATGATTTTAGGGTCCAATGTGGTGGATCGGGTGCATTTGTTGCGAAAAATTTGGATGCGACTTCGTTGTACGAACTTTTGCACTGAATGCACGAGTTCGGCCCCATTTTGTACCGACTTTCATGCAGTAACGAAACGGTCCGAAATGCACCAAAACTTGAATTTAGGGTCCAATGCGGTGGATCGGGTGCGTTCGTTGCGAAAAATTCTGAACCGACTTCCTTGCACCAACTTTTGCACTGGTTGCACCAGTTCGGCCCCGTTTCGCACCGACATTCGTGCAGAAACGAAACGGTCTGAAACGCACCAAAACATGAGTTTAGGGTCCAATGGGGTGGATCGGGTGCGTTCGTTGCAAAAAATTCCGATGCGACTTCGTTGCACGAACTTTTGCACTGATTCCACCAGTTCGGCCCCATTTTGCACCGACTTTCGTGCAGTAATGAAACGGTCCGAAACGCACCAAAAGATGAGTTTAGGGTCCATGGGGTGGATCGGGTGCGTTCGTTGCGAAAAATTCTAACGCAACTTCGTTGTACGAACTTTTGCACTAAATGCACCAGTTCGGCCCCATTTTGCACCGACTTTCGTGCTGTAATGAAACGGTCCGAAACGCACCAAAACATGAGTTTAGGGTCCAATGTGGTGGATCAGGTGCGTTCGTTGCGAAAAATTCCGACGCGACTTCGTTGCACAAACTTTTGCAGTGAATGCACCAGTTCGGCCCAATTTTGCACCGACTTCCGTGCAGTAACGAAACGGTACGAAACGCACCGAAACATGATTTTAGGGTCCAATGTGGTGGATCGGGTGCATTTGTTGCGAAAAATTTGGATGCGACTTCGTTGTACGAACTTTTGCACTGAATGCACGAGTTCGGCCCCATTTTGTACCGACTTTCATGCAGTAACGAAACGGTCCGAAATGACCCAAAACTTGAATTTAGGGTCCAATGCGTTGGATCGGGTGCGTTCGTTGCGAAAAATTCTGAACCGACTTCCTTGCACCAACTTTTGCACTGGTTGCACCAGTTCGGCCCCGTTTCGCACCGACATTCGTGCAGAAACGAAACGGTCTGAAACGCACCAAAACATGAGTTTAGGGTCCAATGTGATGTGGACATCACCAGAATGGATACACCCACATGTAATAAACACACATGGAAGGTATGGAGGACCAAAGAAGTTGATTGGGGACCAAGCCTAAGTCTTCCCAATGTTCTCCATCAGGCCACCACGTCACCTTTGGTGCAAGGAAAGAAAGAGTCCATGTCCAACACGTTTTGGAGGCTGGATTCGGACTGCAGAACAGCACCAACTTGTGACGGACACCACGGTCGCATACGGACTCGGATAGGGACGTTCAAGTACTTCGTGGAAAGCTTATGAAGTCTAGTTTCGTATGGATCCGGACTCAAGTCCATATCTCTTCTGATTCGTCCGCAATGACCAAAATACTACCGACTGGTTTTCTGTCTAAAGGTGCTGCGACATCTTAATATGGCCCGATGGGCTTTGTATCAAGTCGGGTCCATTAGGGACGCGTCCTAGGGTTGGAGTGCGACTCAAACACCCTCTTGGTCGTCCTCCTAGGTATTAATAAGGGTTAGAGCCGCCATGAACAGATTGGGGGTTTTTGTTTTGTTGAAAGTTTAGCCATTGCTACTTCCTTGTAGACGCGTGTGTCGACTAGACCATCCGTTCTACTCGATTCGGAACCCCACCTTATTGATTCCAGATTGGTTATTATCTCCATATTTGCAATTGAGTTGCTTGTTCTACTTGTTCTTGCTGGTTCTTCGATTGCTTGCAGGACAGGTGCCCTAGTGGCCGGGTGTCGCGCTCCACAAGATCGCGGCAGCCATTGGAGGTGGTGTATCGGTTGCTAAGGCGCAGCGTCCTTGGAAGGCTGTAGTCGGGCCGTGAACGTCGCCTCCATCTCAAATCGAGTTATCCCCCGCTTCTCATCGAAAGATCGGGAACAAACCCTAGCGGGTTCACATCAGTTGGTATCAGAGCAAGGTTTATCGGTGAGAGATTTATCTTTGCTATTTTTTTTCCTATAGTCCAGAAAAACCAAAAAAGAAGGTAGATTAGTTTGCCGGCAATCCTATAAACCCTTTGAGCCTTTGCTGGTACTACTTAGTTAGGGCTTGTTGAGTTTTCGGTTGCATCGGTTGCGTCGTGTTGCTGGTCTTAGTTTAGTCCTTTAGAGTTTCGAGTTCTTGTCACCTCTTTTTGTCTCGGAGTTTCAATTCATCAGTGGAAGAAAACTTTCATTGTTTCTGTGTCCGGTCTCCGATTTGCGAGTTTTAGTACAATCTGGAAAGCGTAACTCGTGATCTTTCCAACGGATCTGACCTGGGTCACAAACTCCATCTAAGTGCTCCAGAATCGACTTGGAGATTTGTGCGTCTAGCTGCGTGAAACAAGTTTTGTCAATCTGAGTTAGTAGCAACTATATGCAGTAATCCTGTTGTGTTGTTTGTCAAACAAAGGATTTTAGTCCTCTACCAAAAAAAGAAGAAGAAAAAAAGAAAACAAAGTGAAAAAAAAAACAGAAAAGAAAAGAAAAGAAACGAAAAAGAAGAAAGGGGCTGATCCATCTTTTGTGTTCCTGCTGTTTCGGTTGGTGCTTTGTGACTTCATTTGTGTCCAGGCTCGCGCCTCTAGTACGGTCTATGCTAGGACCAGCACGGTACCACCGTTGAACAATTATTCAGCTTGCTTTTCTGACTAACGTGGTGCTAGTATTTTCCCTTGATCAGCCCACCTACAGCTCCACATACTCGACTATAGCTTGACAGTTTTCTGTTGCTAAGGCACCGATACACTTCTTTCAAGGTGCTTGACTTGTTGGTTGCCGACTCATCCTGTTTTGCTTGGTAAGAACTGGTAAGAGCTCGTATTAAACAAGTTGAGTTTGAGAGAATTACAACCGACACATTCTAGTAGTTGACAGGAGGATACATATTATTTTTGTGTTCTTGTTTTCTACTGATCATGGCAGGTGATACAGTGATTTTTGAGCGGAGCAAACAACAACAAAATATTCTGGACATTATTCAATGCTTGCCTTTATATCCTGGTGAGTTTGATCCTAAAGCTTACATTGATTGGGAGCTAAAAGTAGATAATGAATTTGATGAGCATGACCTGTCGGAGAAACAAATGATTTATATTGCCTCTAATATTTTAACAGAAAATGCTTTGCTAGAATGGAAATATATTTGTAGGCATAACATTATTCCGCAAACTTGGAAAGAATTCAAAATACATTTTAGAGATGCCTATATTCCTGCATATTATGTTGATCATTTGCTTACCAAACTAGAGAAATTGAAACAGGGTAGTAGGACTGTGAAACAATACTACCATGATTTTAAAATTTGTATCATGTTTGGTGGATTGGATGAATGCATGGAAGATGTTATGAATAGGTTCATGAGAGGGCTCAATTCTGAAATTCGAAACTTGTTAATTGGCAAGTCCTATTGCTATATCGGTCAATTGTTTTGTCTTGCTCTCCATGCTGAAAAAGAAATTCTTTCATTTGTGAATACTTGCAAGAATGATGTGACTCATAGTGTCCAAACTTTGTCCACTCTACATGCTAACAAAGAGCAACGAATAGTGGAACCTGCTGCTGATTCAACTTTTTCACAAGATGAATTACTTGTTGTTTCTTATGATAAAGAGGACTTGTGTGCTAATACTTCTTTTACTCATATACCAGAATTAATGAATAAGTGTGATATTTTTGGTTTGGAACCATACGAATGTGCTGTAGATAATCCTTCTCGTCCTATTACTTGTGTACAAGATGAACTGAAATTGTTGTCTTCTTTAAATACTTTGGGTTATATTGAATTTAATATTCTGTGTAATCTAAATTGTCTAAAAGAGAAGGTTCAATTAGATTCTAATTTGCCAAGTTTAAATCATTATTCGCTTCATGCAATTGGAAAAAATGACATCAAAGGAGAATATTTGGTGCATAAAGTGTATATCTGTTCTAATCTGAAATATCCTTTTGGGCTACAATACCATGAGCAAATAGGGGGCTGCATTAACACTAATAATATCTTGCAAAGTTTTTCTAGTTTTTCTCTTATGCAACAGGATCAGCCTGAAGAACGGGAGCATTATTTGTTGTGCCCATGCAGCATAGTCGTCGCTCCATGTTCCAACAACAAAGCAAGCACCTTTGAATGCCGTTGGAGCAAGTCGAGGACGACTTGCAGCCAAGAAGGGGAGAATGATGTGGACATCACCAGAATGGATACACCCACATGTAATAAACACACATGGAAGGTATGGAGGACCAAAGAAGTTGATTGGGGACCAAGCCTAAGTCTTCCCAATGTTCTCCATCAGGCCACCACGTCACCTTTGGTGCAAGGAAAGAAAGAGTCCATGTCCAACACGTTTTGGAGGCTGGATTCGGACTGCAGAACAGCACCAACTTGTGACGGACACCACGGTCGCATACGGACTCGGATAGGGACGTTCAAGTACTTCGTGGAAAGCTTATGAAGTCTAGTTTCGTATGGATCCGGACTCAAGTCCATATCTCTTCTGATTCGTCCGCAATGACCAAAATACTACCGACTGGTTTTCTGTCTAAAGGTGCTGCGACATCTTAATATGGCCCGATGGGCTTTGTATCAAGTCGGGTCCATTAGGGACGCGTCCTAGGGTTGGAGTGCGACTCAAACACCCTCTTGGTCGTCCTCCTAGGTATTAATAAGGGTTAGAGCCGCCATGAACAGATTGGGGGTTTTTGTTTTGTTGAAAGTTTAGCCATTGCTACTTCCTTGTAGACGCGTGTGTCGACTAGACCATCCGTTCTACTCGATTCGGAACCCCACCTTATTGATTCCAGATTGGTTATTATCTCCATATTTGCAATTGAGTTGCTTGTTCTACTTGTTCTTGCTGGTTCTTCGATTGCTTGCAGGACAGGTGCCCTAGTGGCCGGGTGTCGCGCTCCACAAGATCGCGGCAGCCATTGGAGGTGGTGTATCGGTTGCTAAGGCGCAGCGTCCTTGGAAGGCTGTAGTCGGGCCGTGAACGTCGCCTCCATCTCAAATCGAGTTATCCCCCGCTTCTCATCGAAAGATCGGGAACAAACCCGCGATCGGGTGCGTTCGTTGCAAAAAATTCCGATGCGACTTCGTTGTACGAACTTTTGCACTAAATGCACCAGTTCGGCCCCATTTTGCACCGACTTTCGTGCTGTAATGAAACGGTCCGAAATGCACCAAAAGATGAGTTTAGTGTCCAATGGGTTGGATCGGGTGCGTTCGTTGCGAAAAATTCTAACGGGACTTCGTTGCACGCACTTTTGCACTGAATGCACTAGTTCGGCCAAATTTTGCACCGACTTCCGTGCAGTAACGAAACGGTCCGAAATGCACCAAAACATGAGTTTAGGGTCCAATGTGGTGGATCGGTTGCGTTTGTTGCGAAAAATTCTGATACGACTTCGTTGTACGAACTTTTGCACTAAATGCACCAGTTCGGCCCCATTTTGCACCGACTTTCGTGCTGTAATGAAACGGTCCGAAACGCACCAAAACATGAATTTAGGGTCCAATGTGGTGGATCAGGTGCGTTCGTTGCGAAAAATTCCGACGCGACTTCGTTGCACAAACTTTTGCAGTGAATGCACCAGTTCGGCCCAATTTTGGACCGACTTCCGTGCAGTAACGAAACGGTCCGAAACGCACCGAAACATGATTTTAGGGTCCAATGTGGTGGATCGGGTGCATTTGTTGCGAAAAATTTGGATGCGACTTCGTTGTACGAACTTTTGCACTGAATGCACGAGTTCGGCCCCATTTTGTACCGACTTTCATGCAGTAACGAAACGGTCCGAAATGCACCAAAACTTGAATTTAGGGTCCAATGCGGTGGATCGGGTGCGTTCGTTGCGAAAAATTCTGAACCGACTTCCTTGCACCAACTTTTGCACTGGTTGCACCAGTTCGGCCCCGTTTCGCACCGACATTCGTGCAGAAACGAAACGGTCTGAAACGCACCAAAACATGAGTTTAGGGTCCAATGGGGTGGATCGGGTGCGTTCGTTGCAAAAAATTCCGATGCGACTTCGTTGCACGAACTTTTGCACTGATTCCACCAGTTCGGCCCCATTTTGTACCGACTTTCGTGCAGTAATGAAACGGTCCGAAACGCACCAAAAGATGAGTTTAGGGTCCATGGGGTGGATCGGGTGCGTTCGTTGCGAAAAATTCTAACGCAACTTCGTTGTACGAACTTTTGCACTAAATGCACCAGTTCGGCCCCATTTTGCACCGACTTTCGTGCTGTAATGAAACGGTCCGAAACGCACCAAAACATGAGTTTAGGGTCCAATGTGGTGGATCAGGTGCGTTCGTTGCGAATAATTCCGACGCGACTTCGTTGCACAAACTTTTGCAGTGAATGCACCAGTTCGGCCCAATTTTGCACCGACTTCCGTGCAGTAACGAAACGGTCCGAAACGCACCGAAACATGATTTTAGGGTCCAATGTGGTGGATCGGGTGCATTTGTTGCGAAAAATTTGGATGCGACTTCGTTGTACGAACTTTTGCACTGAATGCACGAGTTCGGCCCCATTTTGTACCGACTTTCATGCAGTAACGAAACGGTCCGAAATGACCCAAAACTTGAATTTAGGGTCCAATGCGTTGGATCGGGTGCGTTCGTTGCGAAAAATTCTGAACCGACTTCCTTGCACCAACTTTTGCACTGGTTGCACCAGTTCGGCCCCGTTTCGCACCGACATTCGTGCAGAAACGAAACGGTCTGAAACACACCAAAACATGAGTTTAGGGTCCAATGGGGTGGATCGGGTGCGTTCGTTGCAAAAAATTCCGATGCGACTTCGTTGTACGAACTTTTGCACTAAATGCACCAGTTCGGCCCCATTTTGCACCGACTTTCGTGCTGTAATGAAACGGTCCGAAATGCACCAAAAGATGAGTTTAGTGTCCAATGGGTTGGATCGGGTGCGTTCGTTGCGAAAAATTCTAACGGGACTTCGTTGCACGCACTTTTGCACTGAATGCACTAGTTCGGCCAAATTTTGCACCGACTTCCGTGCAGTAACGAAACGGTCCGAAATGCACCAAAACATGAGTTTAGGGTCCAATGTGGTGGATCGGTTGCGTTTGTTGCGAAAAATTCTGATACGACTTCGTTGTACGAACTTTTGCACTAAATGCACCAGTTCGGCCCCATTTTGCACCGACTTTCGTGCTGTAATGAAACGGTCCGAAACGCACCAAAACATGAATTTAGGGTCCAATGTGGTGGATCAGGTGCGTTCGTTGCGAAAAATTCCGACGCGACTTCGTTGCACAAACTTTTGCAGTGAATGCACCAGTTCGGCCCAATTTTGGACCGACTTCCGTGCAGTAACGAAACGGTCCGAAACGCACCGAAACATGATTTTAGGGTCCAACGTGGTGGATCGGGTGCATTTGTTGCGAAAAATTTGGATGCGACTTCGTTGTACGAACTTTTGCACTGAATGCACGAGTTCGGCCCCATTTTGTACCGACTTTCATGCAGTAACGAAACGGTCCGAAATGCACCAAAACTTGAATTTAGGGTCCAATGCGGTGGATCGGGTGCGTTCGTTGCGAAAAATTCTGAACCGACTTCCTTGCACCAACTTTTGCACTGGTTGCACCAGTTCGGCCCCGTTTCGCACCGACATTCGTGCAGAAACGAAACGGTCTGAAACGCACCAAAACATGAGTTTAGGGTCCAATGGGGTGGATCGGGTGCGTTCGTTGCAAAAAATTCCGATGCGACTTCGTTGCACGAACTTTTGCACTGATTCCACCAGTTCGGCCCCATTTTGCACCGACTTTCGTGCAGTAATGAAACGGTCCGAAACGCACCAAAAGATGAGTTTAGGGTCCATGGGGTGGATCGGGTGCGTTCGTTGCGAAAAATTCTAACGCAACTTCGTTGTACGAACTTTTGCACTAAATGCACCAGTTCGGCCCCATTTTGCACCGACTTTCGTGCTGTAATGAAACGGTCCGAAACGCACCAAAACATGAGTTTAGGGTCCAATGTGGTGGATCAGGTGCGTTCGTTGCGAATAATTCCGACGCGACTTCGTTGCACAAACTTTTGCAGTGAATGCACCAGTTCGGCCCAATTTTGCACCGACTTCCGTGCAGTAACGAAACGGTCCGAAACGCACCGAAACATGATTTTAGGGTCCAATGTGGTGGATCGGGTGCATTTGTTGCGAAAAATTTGGATGCGACTTCGTTGTACGAACTTTTGCACTGAATGCACGAGTTCGGCCCCATTTTGTACCGACTTTCATGCAGTAACGAAACGGTCCGAAATGACCCAAAACTTGAATTTAGGGTCCAATGCGTTGGATCGGGTGCGTTCGTTGCGAAAAATTCTGAACCGACTTCCTTGCACCAACTTTTGCACTGGTTGCACCAGTTCGGCCCCGTTTCGCACCGACATTCGTGCAGAAACGAAACGGTCTGAAACGCACCAAAACATGAGTTTAGGGTCCAATGGGGTGGATCGGGTGCGTTCGTTGCAAAAAATTCCGATGCGACTTCGTTGTACGAACTTTTGCGCTAAATGCACCAGTTCGGCCCCATTTTGCACCGACTTTCGTGCTGTAATGAAACGGTCCGAAATGCACCAAAAGATGAGTTTAGTGTCCAATGGGTTGGATCGGGTGCGTTCGTTGCGAAAAATTCTAACGGGACTTCGTTGCACGCACTTTTGCACTGAATGCACTAGTTCGGCCAAATTTTGCACCGACTTCCGTGCAGTAACGAAACGGTCCGAAATGCACCAAAACATGAGTTTAGGGTCCAATGTGGTGGATCGGTTGCGTTTGTTGCGAAAAATTCTGATACGACTTCGTTGTACGAACTTTTGCACTAAATGCACCAGTTCGGCCCCATTTTGCACCGACTTTCGTGCTGTAATGAAACGGTTCGAAACGCACCAAAACATGAATTTAGGGTCCAATGTGGTGGATCAGGTGCGTTCGTTGCGAAAAATTCCGACGCGACTTCGTTGCACAAACTTTTGCAGTGAATGCACCAGTTCGGCCCAATTTTGGACCGACTTCCGTGCAGTAACGAAACGGTCCGAAACGCACCGAAACATGATTTTAGGGTCCAATGTGGTGGATCGGGTGCATTTGTTGCGAAAAATTTGGATGCGACTTCGTTGTACGAACTTTTGCACTGAATGCACGAGTTCGGCCCCATTTTGTACCGACTTTCATGCAGTAACGAAACGGTCCGAAATGCACCAAAACTTGAATTTAGGGTCCAATGCGGTGGATCGGGTGCGTTCGTTGCGAAAAATTCTGAACCGACTTCCTTGCACCAACTTTTGCACTGGTTGCACCAGTTCGGCCCCGTTTCGCACCGACATTCGTGCAGAAACGAAACGGTCTGAAACGCACCAAAACATGAGTTTAGGGTCCAATGGGGTGGATCGGGTGCGTTCGTTGCAAAAAATTCCGATGCGACTTCGTTGCACGAACTTTTGCACTGATTCCACCAGTTCGGCCCCATTTTGCACCGACTTTCGTGCAGTAATGAAACGGTCCGAAACGCACCAAAAGATGAGTTTAGGGTCCATGGGGTGGATCGGGTGCGTTCGTTGCGAAAAATTCTAACGCAACTTCGTTGTACGAACTTTTGCACTAAATGCACCAGTTCGGCCCCATTTTGCACCGACTTTCGTGCTGTAATGAAACGGTCCGAAACGCACCAAAACATGAGTTTAGGGTCCTATGTGGTGGATCAGGTGCGTTCGTTGCGAAAAATTCCGACGCGACTTCGTTGCACAAACTTTTGCAGTGAATGCACCAGTTCGGACCAATTTTGCACCGACTTCCGTGCAGTAACAAAACGGTCCGAAACGCACCAAAACATGAGTTTAGGGTCCAATGGTGTGGATCAAGTGCCTTCATTGTCAAAAATTGCGATGCGACTTCGTGGCACGAACTTTTGCACTGATTGCACGAGTTCGGCCTCATTTTGAACTGACTTTCATGCAGTAACGAAATGGTCCGAAATGCACCAAAAGATGAGTTTAGTGTCCAATGGGTTGGATCGGGTGCGTTCGTTGCGAAAAATTCTAACGCGACTTCGTTGCACGCACTTTTGCACTGAATGCACTAGTTCGGCCAAATTTTGCACCGACTTCCGTGCTGTAACGAAACGGTCCGAAATGCACCAAAACATGAGTTTAGGGTGCAATGCGGTGGATCGGTTGCGTTCGTTGCGAAAAATTCGTATGCGACTTCGTTGTACGAACTTTTGCACTGAATGCACCAGTTCGGCCCCATTTTGCACTGACTTTCGTGAAGTAACGAAACGGTCCGAAACGCACCAACACATGACTTTAGGGTCCAATGAGGTGGATCGGGTGCGTTCGTTGCGAAAAATTTCGATGCGACTTCGTTCCACGAATCTTTGCACTGATTGCACTAGTTCGGCACCGTTTTGCACCGACTTTCATGCAGTAACGAAACGGTCCGAAACGCACCAAAATATTAGTTTATGGTCCAATCCGGTGGATTGGGTGCGCTCGTTGCGAAAAATTCCGACGCTACTTTGTTGCACGAAATTTTGCACCAGTTGGGCCCCATTTTTCACCGACTTTCGTCCAGGAATGAAACGGTCCGAAATGCCCCAAAACATGAGTTTAGGGTGCAATGGTGTGGATCGGGTGCGTTCGTTGTGAAAAATTCCGATGCGACTTCGTTGCACGAATCTTGGCAATGGTTGCACCAGTTCGGCCCCGTTTTGCACCAACTTTTGTGCAGTAACGAAACGGTCCGAAACGCACCAAAACATGAGTTTGGGCTCCAATAGGGTGGATCGAGTGCGTTCGTTGCGAAAAATTCCGACGCGACTTCGTTGCACAAACTTTTGCAGTGAATGCACCAGTTCGGCCCAATTTTGCACCGACTTCCGTGCAGTAACAAAACGGTCCGAAACGCACCAAAACATGAGTTTAGGGTCCAATGGTGTGGATCAAGTGCCTTCATTGTGAAAAATTGCGATGCGACTTCGTGGCACGAACTTTTGCACTGATTGCACGAGTTCGGCCCCATTTTGAACTGACTTTCATGCAGTAACGAAATGGTCCGAAAAGCACCAAAAGATGAGTTTAGTGTCCAATGGGTTGGATCGGGTGCGTTCGTTGCGAAAAATTCTAACGCGACTTCGTTGCACGCACTTTTGCACTGAATGCACCAGTTCGGCCAAATTTTGCACCGACTTCCGTGCAGTAATGAAACAGTCCGAAACGCACCAAAAGATGAGTTTAGGGTGCAATGCGGTGGATCGGTTGCGTTCGTTGCGAAAAATTCGTATGCGACTTCGTTGTACGAACTTTTGCACTGAATGCACCAATTCGGCCCCATTTTGCACTGACTTTCGTGAAGTAACGAAACGGTCCGAAACGCACCAACACATGACTTTAGGGTCCAATGAGGTGGATCGGGTGCGTTCGTTGCGAAAAATTTCGATGCGACTTCGTTCCACGAATCTTTGCACTGATTGCACTAGTTCGGCACCGTTTTGCACCGACTTTCATGCAGTAACGAAACGGTCCGAAACGCACCAAAATATTAGTTTATGGTCCAATCCGGTGGATTGGGTGCGCTCGTTGCGAAAAATTCCGACGCTACTTTGTTGCACGAAATTTTGCACCAGTTGGGCCCCATTTTTCACCGACTTTCGTCCAGGAATGAAACGGTCCGAAATGCCCCAAAACATGAGTTTAGGGTGCAATGGTGTGGATCGGGTGCGTTCGTTGTGAAAAATTCCGATGCGACTTCGTTGCACGAATCTTGGCAATGGTTGCACCAGTTCGGCCCCGTTTTGCACCAACTTTTGTGCAGTAACGAAACGGTTCGAAATGCACCAAAACTTGAATTTAGGGTCCAATGCGGTGGATCGGGTGCGTTCGTTGCGAAAAATTCTGAACCGACTTCCTTGCACCAACTTTTGCACTGGTTGCACCAGTTCGGCCCCGTTTCGCACCGACATTCTTGCAGAAACGAAACGGTCTGAAACGCACCAAAACATGAGTTTAGGGTCCAATGGGGTGGATCGGGTGCGTTCGTTGCAAAAAATTCCGATGCGACTTCGTTGCACGAACTTTTGCACTGATTCCACCAGTTCGGCCCCATTTTGCACCGACTTTCGTGCAGTAATGAAACGGTCCGAAACGCACCAAAAGATGAGTTTAGGGTCCATGGGGTGGATCGGGTGCGTTCGTTGCGAAAAATTCTAACGCAACTTCGTTGTACGAACTTTTGCACTAAATGCACCAGTTCGGCCCCATTTTGCACCGACTTTCGTGCTGTAATGAAACGGTCCGAAACGCACCAAAACATGAGTTTAGGGTCCTATGTGGTGGATCAGGTGCGTTCGTTGCGAAAAATTCCGACGCGACTTCGTTGCACAAACTTTTGCAGTGAATGCACCAGTTCGGACCAATTTTGCACCGACTTCCGTGCAGTAACAAAACGGTCCGAAACGCACCAAAACATGAGTTTAGGGTCCAATGGTGTGGATCAAGTGCCTTCATTGTCAAAAATTGCGATGCGACTTCGTGGCACGAACTTTTGCACTGATTGCACGAGTTCGGCCTCATTTTGAACTGACTTTCATGCAGTAACGAAATGGTCCGAAATGCACCAAAAGATGAGTTTAGTGTCCAATGGGTTGGATCGGGTGCGTTCGTTGCGAAAAATTCTAACGCGACTTCGTTGCACGCACTTTTGCACTGAATGCACTAGTTCGGCCAAATTTTGCACCGACTTCCGTGCTGTAACGAAACGGTCCGAAATGCACCAAAACATGAGTTTAGGGTGCAATGCGGTGGATCGGTTGCGTTCGTTGCGAAAAATTCGTATGCGACTTCGTTGTACGAACTTTTGCACTGAATGCACCAGTTCGGCCCCATTTTGCACTGACTTTCGTGAAGTAACGAAACGGTCCGAAACGCACCAACACATGACTTTAGGGTCCAATGAGGTGGATCGGGTGCGTTCGTTGCGAAAAATTTCGATGCGACTTCGTTCCACGAATCTTTGCACTGATTGCACTAGTTCGGCACCGTTTTGCACCGACTTTCATGCAGTAACGAAACGGTCCGAAACGCACCAAAATATTAGTTTATGGTCCAATCCGGTGGATTGGGTGCGCTCGTTGCGAAAAATTCCGACGCTACTTTGTTGCACGAAATTTTGCACCAGTTGGGCCCCATTTTTCACCGACTTTCGTCCAGGAATGAAACGGTCCGAAATGCCCCAAAACATGAGTTTAGGGTGCAATGGTGTGGATCGGGTGCGTTCGTTGTGAAAAATTCCGATGCGACTTCGTTGCACGAATCTTGGCAATGGTTGCACCAGTTCGGCCCCGTTTTGCACCAACTTTTGTGCAGTAACGAAACGGTCCGAAACGCACCAAAACATGAGTTTGGGCTCCAATAGGGTGGATCGAGTGCGTTCGTTGCGAAAAATTCCGACGCGACTTCGTTGCACAAACTTTTGCAGTGAATGCACCAGTTCGGCCCAATTTTGCACCGACTTCCGTGCAGTAACAAAACGGTCCGAAACGCACCAAAACATGAGTTTAGGGTCCAATGGTGTGGATCAAGTGCCTTCATTGTGAAAAATTGCGATGCGACTTCGTGGCACGAACTTTTGCACTGATTGCACGAGTTCGGCCCCATTTTGAACTGACTTTCATGCAGTAACGAAATGGTCCGAAAAGCACCAAAAGATGAGTTTAGTGTCCAATGGGTTGGATCGGGTGCGTTCGTTGCGAAAAATTCTAACGCGACTTCGTTGCACGCACTTTTGCACTGAATGCACCAGTTCGGCCAAATTTTGCACCGACTTCCGTGCAGTAATGAAACAGTCCGAAACGCACCAAAAGATGAGTTTAGGGTGCAATGCGGTGGATCGGTTGCGTTCGTTGCGAAAAATTCGTATGCGACTTCGTTGTACGAACTTTTGCACTGAATGCACCAATTCGGCCCCATTTTGCACTGACTTTCGTGAAGTAACGAAACGGTCCGAAACGCACCAACACATGACTTTAGGGTCCAATGAGGTGGATCGGGTGCGTTCGTTGCGAAAAATTTCGATGCGACTTCGTTCCACGAATCTTTGCACTGATTGCACTAGTTCGGCACCGTTTTGCACCGACTTTCATGCAGTAACGAAACGGTCCGAAACGCACCAAAATATTAGTTTATGGTCCAATCCGGTGGATTGGGTGCGCTCGTTGCGAAAAATTCCGACGCTACTTTGTTGCACGAAATTTTGCACCAGTTGGGCCCCATTTTTCACCGACTTTCGTCCAGGAATGAAACGGTCCGAAATGCCCCAAAACATGAGTTTAGGGTGCAATGGTGTGGATCGGGTGCGTTCGTTGTGAAAAATTCCGATGCGACTTCGTTGCACGAATCTTGGCAATGGTTGCACCAGTTCGGCCCCGTTTTGCACCAACTTTTGTGCAGTAACGAAACGGTCTGAAACGCACCAAAACATGAGTTTGGGCTCCAATAGGGTGGATCGAGTGCGTTCGTTGCGAAAAATTCCGACGCGACTTCGTTGCACAAACTTTTGCAGTGAATGCACCAGTTCGGCCAAATTTTGCACCGACTTCCGTGTAGTAACGAAATGGTCCAAAATGCACCAAAACATGAGTTTAGGGTGCAATGCGGTGGATCGGTTGCGTTCGTTGCGTAAAATTCATATGCGTCTTCGTTGTACGAACTTTTGCACTGAATGCACCAGTTCGGCCCCATTTTGCGTTCGTTGTGAAAAATTCCGATGCGACTTCGTTGCACGAATCTTGGCAATGGTTGCATCAGTTCGGCCCCGTTTTGCACCAAATTTTGTGCAGTAACGAAACGGTCCGGGACGCATCAAAAGATGAGTTTAGGGTCCAATGGGGTGTATCGGGTGCGTTCGTTGCGAAAAATTCGGACGCGACTTCGTTGCACGAACTATTGCACTCATTCCACCAGTTCGGCTCCGTTTTTCACCGACTTTCGTGCAGTAACGAAATGCTCCAAAACGCCCCAAAACATGAGATTAGGGTTCAATGGGGTTGATCGAGTGCGTTCGTTGCGAAAAGTTCCGATGCGACTTCGTTGCACGAACTATTTCACTCATTCCACCAGTTTGGCTCCGTTTTTCACCAACTTTCGTGCAGTAATGAAATGCTCCAAAACGCCACAAAACAGGAGATTAGGGTTCAATGGGGTTGATCAAGTGCGTTCGTTGCGAAAAGTTTCGATGTGACTTCGTTGCACGAACTTTTGCACTTATTCCACCAGTTCGGCCCCATTTTGCATCGACTTTCGTGCAGTAATGAAACGGTCCAAAACGCACCAAAAGATGAGTTTACGGTCCAATGGGGTGGATCGGGTGCGTTCGTTGCGAAAAATTCTAACGCAACTTCGTTGCACGAACTTTTGCACTGAATGCACCAGTTCGGCCCAATTTTGCACCGACTTCCGTGCAGTAACGAAACGGTCCGAAACGCACCAACACATGAGTTTAGGGTCCAACGAGGTGGATCGGGTGCGTTCATTGCGAAAAATTGCAATGCGACTTCGTTGCACGAACTTTGGCACTTATTCCACCAGTTCGGCCCCATTTTGCACCGACTTTCGTGCAGTAATGAAACAGTCCAAAACGCACCAAAAGATGAGTTTAGGGTCCAATGGGGTGGATCGGGTGCGTTCGTTGCGAAAAATTCTAACGCAACTTCGTTGCACGAACTTTTGCACTGAATGCACCAGTTCGGCCCAATTTTGCACCGACTTCCGTGCAGTAACGAAACGGTCCGAAACGCACCAACACATGAGTTTAGGGTCCAACGAGGTGGATCGGGTGCGTTCGTTGCGAAAAATTGCAATGCGACTTCGTTCCACGAATCTTTGCACTGATTGCACTAGTTCGGCACCGTTTTGCACCGACTTTCGTGCAGTAACGAAACGGTCCGAAACGCACCAAAATATTAGTTTATGATCCAATCGGGTGGATCGGGTGCGCTCGTTGCGAAAAATTTTGACGCTACTTTGTTGCACGAAATTTTGCTCTAGTTCGGCCCCGTTTTTCACCGACTTTCATCCAGGAATGAAACGGTCCGAAATGCCCCAAACATGAGTTTACGGTGCAATGGTGTGGATCGGGTGCATTCGTTCTGAAAAATTCCGAGCGACTTCGTTGCACGAATCTTTGCACTGGTTGCACCAGTTCGGCCCTGTTTTGCACCAACTTTTGTGCAGTAACAAAACGGTCCGAAACGCACCAAAAGATGAGTTTAGGGTCCAATGGGGTGTATCGGGAGCGTTCGTTGCGAAAAATTCGGACGTGACTTCGTGGCACGAACTTTTGCATTCATTCCACCAGTTCGGCCCCGTTTTGCACCGACTTTCGTGCAGTAACGAAATGGTCCAAAACGCACCAAAATATTAGTTTATGGTCCAATGGGGTGGATCGGGTGCGTTCGTTGCGAAAAATTCTGACGCGACTTCGTTGCACGCACTTTTGCACTGAATGCACCAGTTCGGCAAAATTTTGCACCGACTTCCGTGCAGTAACGAAACGGTCCGAAATGCACCAAAACATGAGTTTAGGGTCCAATGCGGTGGATCGGTTGCGTTTGTTGTGAAAAATTCTGATACGACTTCGTTGTACGAACTTTTGCACTAAATGCACAAGTTCGGCCCCATTTTGCACCAACTTTCGTGCTGTAATGAAATGGTCCAAAACGCACCAAAACATGAGTTTAGGGTCCAATGTGGTGGATCAGGTGCGTTAGTTGCGAAAAATTCTAACGCGACTTCGTTGCACGCACTTTTGCACTAAATGCACCAGTTCGGCCAAATTTTGCACCCACTTCCGTGCAGTAACGAAACGGTCCGAAATGCACCAAAACATGAGTTTAGGGTGCGATGCGGTGGATCGGTTGCGTTCGTTGCGAAAAATTCGTATGCGACTTCGTTGTACGAACTTTTGCACTGAATGCACCAGTTCGGCCCCATTTTGCACTGACTTTCGTGAAGTAACGAAACGGTCCGAAACGCACCAGCACATGAGTTTAGGGTCCAACGAGGTGGATCGGGTGCGTTCGTTGCGAAAAATTCCGATGCGACTTCGTCCCACGAATCTTTGCACTGATTGCACTAGTTCGGCACCGTTTTGCACCGACTTTCGTGCAGTAACGAAACGGTCCGAAACGCACCAAAATATTAGTTTATGCTCCAATCGGGTGGATCGGGTGCGCTCGTTGCGAAAAATTCCGACGCTACTTTGTTGCACGAAATTTTGCACCAGTTCGGCCCCGTTTTTTACCGACTTTTGTCCAGGAATGAAACGGTCTGAAATGCCCCAAAACATGAGTTTAGGGTGCAATGGTGTGGATCGGGTGCGTTCGTTGTGAAAAATTCCGATGCGACTTCGTTGCACGAATCTTGGCAATGGTTGCACCAGTTCGGCCCCGTTTTGCACCGACTTTCGTGCAGTAATGAAATGGTCCGAAACGCACCAAAAGATGAGTTTAGGGTCCAATGGGGTGGATCGGGTGCGTTCGTTGGAAAAAATTCTAACGCAACTTCGTTGCACGAAGTTTTGCACTGAATGCACCAGTTCGGCCCAATTTTGCACCGACTTCCGTGCAGTAATGAAACGGTCCGAAACGCACCAACACATGAGTTTAGGGTCCAACGAGGTGGATCGGGTGCGTTCGTTGCAAAAAATTCCAATGCGACTTCGTTCCACGAATCTTTGCACTGATTGCACTAGTTCGGCACTGTTTTGCACCGACTTTCGTGCAGTAACGAAATAGTCCGAAACGCACCAAAATATTAGTTTATGGTCCAATCGGGTGGATCGGGTGCGCTCGTTGCGAAAAATTCGGACGCGACTTCGTTGCACGAACTTTTGCACTCATTCCACCAGTTCGGCTCCGTTTTTCACCGACTTTCGTGCAGTAACAAAATGCTCCAAAACGCCCCAAAACATGAGATTAGGGTTCAATGGGGTGGATCGAGTGCGTTCGTTGCGAAAAGTTCCGATGCGACTTCGTTGCACGAACTTTTGCACTAATTGCACCAGGTCGGCCCGGTTTTGCACCGACTTTCATGCAGTAACAAAACAGTCCGAAACGCACCAAAACATGAGTTTGGGCTCCAATAGGGTGGATCAGGTGCGTTCGTTGCAAAAAATTCCAATGCGACTTCGTTGCACAAACTTTTGCAGTGAATGCACCAGTTCGGCCAAATTTTGCACCGACTTCCGTGTAGTAACGAAACGGTCCAAAATGCACCAAAACATGAGTTTAGGGTGCAATGCGGTGGATCGGTTGCGTTCGTTGCGTAAAATTCCTATGCGTCTTCGTTGTACGAACTTTTGTACTGAATGCACCAGTTCGGCCCCATTTTGCGTTCGTTGTGAAAAATTCCGATGCGACTTCGTTGCACGAATCTTGGCAATGGTTGCATCAGTTCGGCCCCGTTTTGCACCAAATTTTGTGCAGTAACGAAACGGTCCGGGACGCATCAAAAGATGAGTTTAGGGTCCAATGGGGTGTATCGGGTGCGTTCGTTGCGAAAAATTCGGACGCGACTTCGTTGCACGAACTTTTGCACTAATTGCACCAGGTCGGCCCGGTTTTGCACCGACTTTCATGCAGTAACAAAACAGTCCGAAACGCACCAAAACATGAGTTTAGGGTCCAATGCGGTGGATCAGGTGCGTTCGTTGCAAAAAATTCCGATGCGACTTCGTTGCACGAACTTTTGCACTGATTCCACCAGTTCGGCCCCATTTTGCATCGACTTTCGTGCAGTAATGAAACGGTCCAAAACGCACCAAAAGATGAGTTTACGGTCCAATGGGGTGGATCGGGTGCGTTCGTTGCGAAAAATTCTAACGCAACTTCGTTGCACGAACTTTTGCACTGAATGCACCAGTTCGGCCCAATTTTGCACCGACTTCCGTGCAGTAACGAAACGGTCCGAAACGCACCAACACATGAGTTTAGGGTCCAACGAGGTGGATCGGGTGCGTTCATTGCGAAAAATTGCAATGCGACTTCGTTGCACGAACTTTGGCACTTATTCCACCAGTTCGGCCCCATTTTGCACCGACTTTCGTGCAGTAATGAAACAGTCCAAAACGCACCAAAAGATGAGTTTAGGGTCCAATGGGGTGGATCGGGTGCGTTCGTTGCGAAAAATTCTAACGCAACTTCGTTGCACGAACTTTTGCACTGAATGCACCAGTTCGGCCCAATTTTGCACCGACTTCCGTGCAGTAACGAAACGGTCCGAAACGCACCAACACATGAGTTTAGGGTCCAACGAGGTGGATCGGGTGCGTTCGTTGCGAAAAATTGCAATGCGACTTCGTTCCACGAATCTTTGCACTGATTGCACTAGTTCGGCACCGTTTTGCACCGACTTTCGTGCAGTAACGAAACGGTCCGAAACGCACCAAAATATTAGTTTATGATCCAATCGGGTGGATCGGGTGCGCTCGTTGCGAAAAATTTTGACGCTACTTTGTTGCACGAAATTTTGCTCTAGTTCGGCCCCGTTTTTCACCGACTTTCATCCAGGAATGAAACGGTCCGAAATGCCCCAAACATGAGTTTACGGTGCAATGGTGTGGATCGGGTGCATTCGTTCTGAAAAATTCCGAGCGACTTCGTTGCACGAATCTTTGCACTGGTTGCACCAGTTCGGCCCTGTTTTGCACCAACTTTTGTGCAGTAACAAAACGGTCCGAAACGCACCAAAAGATGAGTTTAGGGTCCAATGGGGTGTATCGGGAGCGTTCGTTGCGAAAAATTCGGACGTGACTTCGTGGCACGAACTTTTGCATTCATTCCACCAGTTCGGCCCCGTTTTGCACCGACTTTCGTGCAGTAACGAAATGGTCCAAAACGCACCAAAATATTAGTTTATGGTCCAATGGGGTGGATCGGGTGCGTTCGTTGCGAAAAATTCTGACGCGACTTCGTTGCACGCACTTTTGCACTGAATGCACCAGTTCGGCAAAATTTTGCACCGACTTCCGTGCAGTAACGAAACGGTCCGAAATGCACCAAAACATGAGTTTAGGGTCCAATGCGGTGGATCGGTTGCGTTTGTTGTGAAAAATTCTGATACGACTTCGTTGTACGAACTTTTGCACTAAATGCACAAGTTCGGCCCCATTTTGCACCAACTTTCGTGCTGTAATGAAATGGTCCAAAACGCACCAAAACATGAGTTTAGGGTCCAATGTGGTGGATCAGGTGCGTTAGTTGCGAAAAATTCTAACGCGACTTCGTTGCACGCACTTTTGCACTAAATGCACCAGTTCGGCCAAATTTTGCACCCACTTCCGTGCAGTAACGAAACGGTCCGAAATGCACCAAAACATGAGTTTAGGGTGCGATGCGGTGGATCGGTTGCGTTCGTTGCGAAAAATTCGTATGCGACTTCGTTGTACGAACTTTTGCACTGAATGCACCAGTTCGGCCCCATTTTGCACTGACTTTCGTGAAGTAACGAAACGGTCCGAAACGCACCAGCACATGAGTTTAGGGTCCAACGAGGTGGATCGGGTGCGTTCGTTGCGAAAAATTCCGATGCGACTTCGTCCCACGAATCTTTGCACTGATTGCACTAGTTCGGCACCGTTTTGCACCGACTTTCGTGCAGTAACGAAACGGTCCGAAACGCACCAAAATATTAGTTTATGCTCCAATCGGGTGGATCGGGTGCGCTCGTTGCGAAAAATTCCGACGCTACTTTGTTGCACGAAATTTTGCACCAGTTCGGCCCCGTTTTTTACCGACTTTTGTCCAGGAATGAAACGGTCTGAAATGCCCCAAAACATGAGTTTAGGGTGCAATGGTGTGGATCGGGTGCGTTCGTTGTGAAAAATTCCGATGCGACTTCGTTGCACGAATCTTGGCAATGGTTGCACCAGTTCGGCCCCGTTTTGCACCGACTTTCGTGCAGTAATGAAATGGTCCGAAACGCACCAAAAGATGAGTTTAGGGTCCAATGGGGTGGATCGGGTGCGTTCGTTGGAAAAAATTCTAACGCAACTTCGTTGCACGAAGTTTTGCACTGAATGCACCAGTTCGGCCCAATTTTGCACCGACTTCCGTGCAGTAATGAAACGGTCCGAAACGCACCAACACATGAGTTTAGGGTCCAACGAGGTGGATCGGGTGCGTTCGTTGCAAAAAATTCCAATGCGACTTCGTTCCACGAATCTTTGCACTGATTGCACTAGTTCGGCACTGTTTTGCACCGACTTTCGTGCAGTAACGAAATAGTCCGAAACGCACCAAAATATTAGTTTATGGTCCAATCGGGTGGATCGGGTGCGCTCGTTGCGAAAAATTCGGACGCGACTTCGTTGCACGAACTTTTGCACTCATTCCACCAGTTCGGCTCCGTTTTTCACCGACTTTCGTGCAGTAACAAAATGCTCCAAAACGCCCCAAAACATGAGATTAGGGTTCAATGGGGTGGATCGAGTGCGTTCGTTGCGAAAAGTTCCGATGCGACTTCGTTGCACGAACTTTTGCACTAATTGCACCAGGTCGGCCCGGTTTTGCACCGACTTTCATGCAGTAACAAAACAGTCCGAAACGCACCAAAACATGAGTTTGGGCTCCAATAGGGTGGATCAGGTGCGTTCGTTGCAAAAAATTCCAATGCGACTTCGTTGCACAAACTTTTGCAGTGAATGCACCAGTTCGGCCAAATTTTGCACCGACTTCCGTGTAGTAACGAAACGGTCCAAAATGCACCAAAACATGAGTTTAGGGTGCAATGCGGTGGATCGGTTGCGTTCGTTGCGTAAAATTCCTATGCGTCTTCGTTGTACGAACTTTTGTACTGAATGCACCAGTTCGGCCCCATTTTGCGTTCGTTGTGAAAAATTCCGATGCGACTTCGTTGCACGAATCTTGGCAATGGTTGCATCAGTTCGGCCCCGTTTTGCACCAAATTTTGTGCAGTAACGAAACGGTCCGGGACGCATCAAAAGATGAGTTTAGGGTCCAATGGGGTGTATCGGGTGCGTTCGTTGCGAAAAATTCGGACGCGACTTCGTTGCACGAACTTTTGCACTAATTGCACCAGGTCGGCCCGGTTTTGCACCGACTTTCATGCAGTAACAAAACAGTCCGAAACGCACCAAAACATGAGTTTAGGGTCCAATGCGGTGGATCAGGTGCGTTCGTTGCAAAAAATTCCGATGCGACTTCGTTGCACGAACTTTTGCACTGATTCCACCAGTTCGGCCCCATTTTGCAACGACTTTCGTGCAGTAATGAAACAGTCCGAAACGCACCAAAAGATGAGTTTAGGGTGCAATGCGGTGGATCGGTTGCGTTCGTTGCGAAAAATTCGTATGCGACTTCGTTGTACGAACTTTTGCACTGAATGCACCAGTTCGGCCCCATTTTGCACTGACTTTCGTGAAGTAACGAAACGGTCCGAAACGCACCAACACATGACTTTAGGGTCCAATGAGGTGGATCGGGTGCGTTCGTTGCGAAAAATTTCGATGCGACTTCGTTCCACGAATCTTTGCACTGATTGCACTAGTTCGGCACCGTTTTGCACCGACTTTCATGCAGTAACAAAACGGTCCGAAACGCACCAAAATATTAGTTTATGGTCCAATCCGGTGGATTGGGTGCGCTCGTTGCGAAAAATTCCGACGCTACTTTGTTGCACGAAATTTTGCACCAGTTGGGCCCCATTTTTCACCGACTTTCGTCCAGGAATGAAACGGTCCGAAATGCCCCAAAACATGAGTTTAGGGTGCAATGGTGTGGATCGGGTGCGTTCGTTGTGAAAAATTCCGATGCGACTTCGTTGCACGAATCTTGGCAATGGTTGCACCAGTTCGACCCCGTTTTGCACCAACTTTTGTGCAGTAACGAAACGGTCCGAAACGCACCAAAACATGAGTTTGGGCTCCAATAGGGTGGATCGAGTGCGTTCGTTGCGAAAAATTCCGACGCGACTTCGTTGCACAAACTTTTGCAGTGAATGCACCAGTTCGGCCAAATTTTGCACCGACTTCCGTGTAGTAACGAAACGGTCCAAAATGCACCAAAACATGAGTTTAGGGTGCAATGCGGTGGATCGGTTGCGTTCGTTGCGTAAAATTCATATGCGTCTTCGTTGTACGAACTTTTGCACTGAATGCACCAGTTCGGCCCCATTTTGCGTTCGTTGTGAAAAATTCCGATGCGACTTCGTTGCACGAATCTTGGCAATGGTTGCATCAGTTCGGCCCCGTTTTGCACCAAATTTTGTGCAGTAACGAAACGGTCCGGGACGCATCAAAAGATGAGTTTAGGGTCCAATGGGGTGTATCGGGTGCGTTCGTTGCGAAAAATTCGGACGCGACTTCGTTGCACGAACTTTTGCACTAATTGCACCAGGTCGGCCCGGTTTTGCACCGACTTTCATGCAGTAACAAAACAGTCCGAAACGCACCAAAACATGAGTTTAGGGTTCAATGGGGTTGATCAAGTGCGTTCGTTGCGAAAAATTCCGATGCGACTTCATTGCACGAACTTTTGCACTGATTCCACCAGTTCGGCCCCATTTTGCAACGACTTTCGTGCAGTAATGAAACAGTCCGAAACGCACCAAAAGATGAGTTTAGGGTGCAATGCGGTGGATCGGTTGCGTTCGTTGCGAAAAATTCGTATGCGACTTCGTTGTACGAACTTTTGCACTGAATGCACCAGTTCGGCCCCATTTTGCACTGACTTTCGTGAAGTAACGAAACGGTCCGAAACGCACCAACACATGACTTTAGGGTCCAATGAGGTGGATCGGGTGCGTTCGTTGCGAAAAATTTCGATGCGACTTCGTTCCACGAATCTTTGCACTGATTGCACTAGTTCGGCACCGTTTTGCACCGACTTTCATGCAGTAACGAAACGGTCCGAAACGCACCAAAATATTAGTTTATGGTCCAATCCGGTGGATTGGGTGCGCTCGTTGCGAAAAATTCCGACGCTACTTTGTTGCACGAAATTTTGCACCAGTTGGGCCCCATTTTTCACCGACTTTCGTCCAGGAATGAAACGGTCCGAAATGCCCCAAAACATGAGTTTAGGGTGCAATGGTGTGGATCGGGTGCGTTCGTTGTGAAAAATTCCGATGCGACTTCGTTGCACGAATCTTGGCAATGGTTGCACCAGTTCGACCCCGTTTTGCACCAACTTTTGTGTAGTAACGAAACGGTCCGAAACGCACCAAAACATGAGTTTGGGCTCCAATAGGGTGGATCGAGTGCGTTCGTTGCGAAAAATTCCGACGCGACTTCGTTGCACAAACTTTTGCAGTGAATGCACCAGTTCGGCCAAATTTTGCACCGACTTCCGTGTAGTAACGAAACGGTCCAAAATGCACCAAAACATGAGTTTAGGGTGCAATGCGGTGGATCGGTTGCGTTCATTGCGTAAAATTCATATGCGTCTTCGTTGTACGAACTTTTGCACTGAATGCACCAGTTCGGCCCCATTTTGCGTTCGTTGTGAAAAATACCGATGCGACTTCGTTGCACGAATCTTGGCAATGGTTGCATCAGTTCGGCCCCGTTTTGCACCAAATTTTGTGCAGTAACGAAACGGTCCGGGACGCATCAAAAGATGAGTTTAGGGTCCAATGGGGTGTATCGGGTGCGTTCGTTGCGAAAAATTCGGACGCAACTTCGTTGCACGAACTATTGCACTCATTCCACCAGTTCGGCTCCGTTTTTCACCGACTTTCGTGCAGTAACGAAATGCTCCAAAACGCCCGAAAACATGAGATTAGGGTTCAATGGGGTTGATCGAGTGCGTTCGTTGCGAAAAGTTCCGATGCGACTTCGTTGCACGAACTATTTCACTCATTCCACCAGTTTGGCTCCGTTTTTCACCGACTTTCGTGCAGTAATGAAATGCTCCAAAACGCCACAAAACAGGAGATTAGGGTTCAATGGGGTTGATCAAGTGCGTTCGTTGCGAAAAGTTTCGATGCGACTTCGTTGCACGAACTTTTGCACTTATTCCACCAGTTCGGCCCCATTTTGCACCGACTTTCGTGCAGTAATGAAACGGTCCAAAACGCACCAAAAGATGAGTTTACGGTCCAATGGGGTGGATCGGGTGCGTTCGTTGCGAAAAATTTTAACGCAACTTCGTTGCACGAACTTTTGCACTAAATGCACCAGTTCGGCCCAATTTTGCACCGACTTCCGTGCAGTAACGAAACGGTCCGAAACGCACCAACACATGAGTTTAGGGTCCAACGAGGTGGATCGGGTGCGTTCGTTGCGAAAAATTGCAATGCGACTTCGTTCCACGAATCTTTGCACTGATTGCACTAGTTCGGCACCGTTTTGCACCGACTTTCGTGCAGTAACGAAACGGTCCGAAACGCACCAAAATATTAGTTTATGATCCAATCGGGTGGATCGGGTGCGCTCGTTGCGAAAAATTTTGACGCTACTTTGTTGCACGAAATTTTGCACTAGTTCGGCCCCGTTTTTCACCGACTTTCATCCAGGAATGAAACGGTCCGAAATGCCCCAAACATGAGTTTACGGTGCAATGGTGTGGATCGGGTGCATTCGTTCTGAAAAATTCCGAGCGACTTCGTTGCACGAATCTTTGCACTGGTTGCACCAGTTCGGCCCTGTTTTGCACCAACTTTTGTGCAGTAACAAAACGGTCCGAAACGCACCAAAAGATGAGTTTAGGGTCCAATGGGGTGTATCGGGAGCGTTCGTTGCAAAAAATTCGGACGTGACTTCGTGGCACGAACTTTTGCATTCATTCCACCAGTTCGGCCCCGTTTTGCACCGACTTTCGTGCAGTAACGAAATGGTCCAAAACGCACCAAAATATTAGTTTATGGTCCAATGGGGTGGATCGGGTGCGTTCGTTGCGAAAAATTCTAACGCGACTTCGTTGCACGCACTTTTGCACTGAATGCACCAGTTCGGCCAAATTTTGCACCCACTTCCGTGCAGTAACGAAATGGTCCGAAATGCACCAAAACATGAGTTTAGGGTGCGATGCGGTGGATCGGTTGCGTTCGTTGCGAAAAATTCGTATGCGACTTCGTTGTACGAACTTTTGCACTGAATGCACCAGTTCGGCCCCATTTTGCACTGACTTTCGTGAAGTAACGAAACGGTCCGAAACTCACCAGCACATGAGTTTAGGGTCCAACGAGGTGGATCGGGTGCGTTCGTTGCGAAAAATTCCGATGCGACTTCGTCCCACGAATCTTTGCACTGATTGCACTAGTTCGGCACCGTTTTGCACCGACTTTCGTGCAGTAACGAAACGGTCCGAAACGCACCAAAATATTAGTTTATGCTCCAATCGGGTGGATCGGGTGCGCTCGTTGCGAAAAATTCCGATGCTACTTTGTTGCACGAAATTTTGCACCAGTTCGGCCCCGTTTTTTACCGACTTTTGTCCAGGAATGAAACGGTCTGAAATGCCCCAAAACATGAGTTTAGGGTGCAATGGTGTGGATCGGGTGCGTTCGTTGTGAAAAATTCCGATGCGACTTCGTTGCACGAATCTTGGCAATGGTTGCACCAGTTCGGCCCCGTTTTGCACCGACTTTCGTGCAGTAATGAAATGGTCCGAAACGCACCAAAAGATGAGTTTAGGGTCCAATGGGGTGGATCGGGTGCGTTCGTTGCAAAAAATTCTAACGCAACTTCGTTGCACGAAGTTTTGCACTGAATGCACCAGTTCGGCCCAATTTTGCACCGACTTCCGTGCAGTAATGAAACGGTCCGAAACGCACCAACACATGAGTTTAGGGTCCAACGAGGTGGATCGGGTGCGTTCGTTGCAAAAAATTCCAATGCGACTTCGTTCCACGAATCTTTGCACTGATTGCACTAGTTCGGCACTGTTTTGCACCGACTTTCGTGCAGTAAGGAAATAGTCCGAAACGCACCAAAATATTAGTTTATGGTCCAATCGGGTGGATCGGGTGCGCTCGTTGCGAAAAATTCCGACGCTACTTTGTTGCACGAAATTTTGCACCAGTTCGGCCCCGTTTTTCACCGACTTTCGTCCAGGAATGAAACGGTCAGAAATGCCCCAAAACATGAGTTTAGGGTGCAATGGTGTGGATCGGGTGCGTTCGCTGTGAAAAATTCCGATGCGACTTCGTTGCACGAATCTTGGCAATGGTTGCACCAGTTCGGCCCCGTTTTGCACCAACTATTGTGCAGTAACGAAACGGTTCGGGACGCACCAAAAGATGAGCTTAGGGTCCAATGGGGTGTATCGGGTGCGTTCGTTGCGAAAAATTCGGACGCGACTTCGTTGCACGAACTTTTGCACTCATTCCACCAGTTCGGCTCCGTTTTTCACCGACTTTCGTGCAGTAACAAAATGCTCCAAAACGCCCCAAAACATGAGATTAGGGTTCAAAGGGGTGGATCGAGTGCGTTCGTTGCGAAAAGTTCCGATGCGACTTCGTTGCACGAACTTTTGCACTAATTGCACCAGGTCGGCCCGGTTTTGCACCGACTTTCATGCAGTAACAAAACAGTCCGAAACGCACCAAAACATGAGTTTAGGGTCCAATGCGGTGGATCAGGTGCGTTCGTTGCAAAAAATTCCGATGCGACTTCGTTGCACGAACTTTTGCACTGATTCCACCAGTTCGGCCCCATTTTGCAACGACTTTCGTGCAGTAATGAAACAGTCCGAAACGCACCAAAAGATGAGTTTAGGGTCCATGGGGTGGATCGGGTGCGTTCGTTGCGAAAAATTCTAACGCAACTTCGTTGCACGAACTTTTGCACTGAATGCACCAGTTCGGCCCAATTTTGCACCGACTTCCGTGCAGTAACGAAACGGTCCGAAACGCCCCAAAACATGAATTTAGGGTCCAGTGCGGTGGATCGGGTGGGTTGGTTGCGAAAAATTCTGACGCGACTTCGTTGCACGAACTTTTGCAATGAATGCACCAGTTCGGCCCAATTTTGCACCGACTTCCGTGCAGTAACAAAACGATCCGAAACGCACCAAAACATGAGTTTAGGGTCAAATGGTGTGGATCAAGTGCCTTCATTGTGAAAAATTGCGATGCGACTTCGTGGCACGAACTTTTGCACTGATTGCACGAGTTCGGCCCCATTTTGAACTGACTTTCATGCAGTAACGAAATGGTCCGAAATGCACCAAAAGATGAGTTTAGTGTCCAATGGGTTGGATCGGGTGCGTTCGTTGCGAAAAATTCTAACGCGACTTCGTTGCACGCACTTTTGCACTGAATGCACTAGTTCGGCCAAATTTTGCACCGACTTCCGTGCAGTAACGAAACGGTCCGAAATGCACCAAAACATGAGTTTAGGGTGCAATGCGGTGGATCGGTTGCGTTCGTTGCGAAAATTTCGTATGCGACTTCGTTGTACGAACTTTTGCACTGAATGCACCAGTTCGGCCCCATTTTGCACTGACTTTCGTGAAGTAACGAAACGGTCCGAAACGCACCAACACATGACTTTAGGGTCCAATGAGGTGGATCGGGTGCGTTCGTTGCGAAAAATTTCGATGCGACTTCGTTCCACGAATCTTTGCACTGATTGCACTAGTTCGGCACCGTTTTGCACCGACTTTCATGCAGTAACGAAACGGTCCGAAACGCACCAAAATATTAGTTTATGGTCCAATCCGGTGGATTGGGTGCGCTCGTTGCGAAAAATTCCGACGCTACTTTGTTGCACGAAATTTTGCACCAGTTGGGCCCCATTTTTCACCGACTTTCGTCCAGGAATGAAACGGTCCGAAATGCCCCAAAACATGAGTTTAGGGTGCAATGGTGTGGATCGGGTGCGTTCGTTGTGAAAAATTCCGATGCGACTTCGTTGCACGAATCTTGGCAATGGTTGCACCAGTTCGGCCCCGTTTTGCACCAACTTTTGTGCAGTAACGAAACGGTCCGAAACGCACCAAAACATGAGTTTGGGCTCCAATAGGGTGGATCGAGTGCGTTCGTTGCGAAAAATTCCGACGCGACTTCGTTGCACAAACTTTTGCAGTGAATGCACCAGTTCGGCCAAATTTTGCACCGACTTCCGTGTAGTAACGAAACGGTCCAAAATGCACCAAAACATGAGTTTAGGGTGCAATGCGGTGGATCGGTTGCGTTCGTTGCGTAAAATTCATATGCGTCTTCGTTGTACGAACTTTTGCACTGAACGCACCAGTTCGGCCCCATTTTGCGTTCGTTGTGAAAAATTCCGATGCGACTTCTTTGCACGAATCTTGGCAATGGTTGCATCAGTTCGGCCCCGTTTTGCACCAAATTTTGTGCAGTAACGAAACGGTCCGGGACGCACCAAAAGATGAGTTTAGGGTCCAATGGGGTGTATCGGGTGCGTTCGTTGCGAAAAATTCGGACGCGACTTCGTTGCACGAACTATTGCACTCATTCCACCAGTTCGGCTCCGTTTTTCACCGACTTTCGTGCAGTAACGAAATGCTCCAAAACGCCCCAAAACATGAGATTAGGGTTCAATGGGGTTGATCGAGTGCGTTCGTTGCGAAAAGTTCCGATGCGACTTCGTTGCACGAACTATTTCACTCATTCCACCAGTTTGGCTCCGTTTTTCACCGACTTTCGTACAGTAATGAAATGCTCCAAAACGCCACAAAACAGGAGATTAGGGTTCAATGGTGTTGATCAAGTGCGTTCGTTGCGAAAAGTTTCGATGCGACTTCGTTGCACGAACTTTTGCACTTATTCCACCAGTTCGGCCCCATTTTGCACCGACTTTCGTGCAGTAATGAAACGGTCCAAAACGCACCAAAAGATGAGTTTACGGTCCAATGGGGTGGATCGGGTGCGTTCGTTGCGAAAAATTCTAACGCAACTTCGTTGCACGAACTTTTGCACTGAATGCACCAGTTCGGCCCAATTTTGCACCGACTTCCGTGCAGTAACGAAACGGTCCGAAACGCACCAACACATGAGTTTAGGGTCCAACGAGGTGGATCGGGTGCGTTCATTGCGAAAAATTGCAATGCGACTTCGTTGCACGAACTTTGGCACTTATTCCACCAGTTCGGCCCCATTTTGCACCCACTTTCGTGCAGTAATGAAACAGTCCAAAACGCACCAAAAGATGAGTTTAGGGTCCAATGGGGTGGATCGGGTGCGTTCGTTGCGAAAAATTCTAACGCAACTTCGTTGCACGAACTTTTGCACTGAATGCACCAGTTCGGCCCAATTTTGCACCGACTTCCGTGCAGTAACGAAACGGTCCGAAACGCACCAACACATGAGTTTAGGGTCCAACGAGGTGGATCGGGTGTGTTCGTTGCGAAAAATTGCAATGCGACTTCGTTCCACGAATCTTTGCACTGATTGCACTAGTTCGTCACCGTTTTGCACCGACTTTCGTGCAGTAACGAAACGGTCCGAAACGCACCAAAATATTAGTTTATGATCCAATCGGGTGGATCGGGTGCGCTCGTTGCGAAAAATTTTGACGCTACTTTGTTGCACGAAATTTTGCACTAGTTCGGCCCCGTTTTTCACCGACTTTCATCCAGGAATGAAACGGTCCGAAATGCCCCAAACATGAGTTTACGGTGCAATGGTGTGGATCGGGTGCATTCGTTCTGAAAAATTCCGAGCGACTTCGTTGCACGAATCTTTGCACTGGTTGCACCAGTTCAGCCCTGTTTTGCACCAACTTTTGTGCAGTAACAAAACGGTCCGAAACGCACCAAAAGATGAGTTTAGGGTCCAATGGGGTGTATCGGGAGCGTTCGTTGCGAAAAATTCGGACGTGACTTCGTGGCACGAACTTTTGCATTCATTCCACCAGTTCGGCCCCGTTTTGCACCGACTTTCGTGCAGTAACGAAATGGTCCAAAACGCACCAAAATATTAGTTTATGGTCCAATGGGGTGGATCGGGTGCGTTCGTTGCGAAAAATTCTGACGCGACTTCGTTGCACGCACTTTTGCACTGAATGCACCAGTTCGGCAAAATTTTGCACCGACTTCCGTGAAGTAACGAAACGGTCCGAAACGCACCAACACATGAGTTTAGGGTCCAACGAGGTGGATCGGGTGCGTTCGTTGCGAAAAATTCCGATGCGACATCGTTCCACGAATATTTGCACTGATTGCACTAGTTTGGCACCGTTTTGCACCGACTTTCGTGCAGTAACGAAACGGTCCGAAACGCACCAAAATATTAGTTTATGGTCCAATGTGGTGGATCAGGTGCGTTCGTTGCGAAAAATTCTAACGCGACTTCGTTGCACGCACTTTTGCACTGAATGCACCAGTTCGGCCAAATTTTGCACCCACTTCCGTGCAGTAACGAAATGGTCCGAAATGCACCAAAACATGAGTTTAGGGTGCGATGCGGTGGATCGGTTGCGTTCGTTGCGAAAAATTCGTATGCGACTTCGTTGTACGAACTTTTGCACTGAATGCACCAGTTCGGCCCCATTTTGCACTGACTTTCGTGAAGTAACGAAACGGTCCGAAACTCACCAGCACATGAGTTTAGGGTCCAACGAGGTGGATCGGGTGCGTTCGTTGCGAAAAATTCCGATGCGACTTCGTCCCACGAATCTTTGCACTGATTGCACTAGTTCGGCACCGTTTTGCACCGACTTTCGTGCAGTAACGAAACGGTCCGAAACGCACCAAAATATTAGTTTATGCTCCAATCGGGTGGATCGGGTGCGCTCGTTGCGAAAAATTCCGATGCTACTTTGTTGCACGAAATTTTGCACCAGTTCGGCCCCGTTTTTTACCGACTTTTGTCCAGGAATGAAACGGTCTGAAATGCCCCAAAACATGAGTTTAGGGTGCAATGGTGTGGATCGGGTGCGTTCGTTGTGAAAAATTCCGATGCGACTTCGTTGCACGAATCTTGGCAATGGTTGCACCAGTTCGGCCCCGTTTTGCACCGACTTTCGTGCAGTAATGAAATGGTCCGAAACGCACCAAAAGATGAGTTTAGGGTCCAATGGGGTGGATCGGGTGCGTTCGTTGCAAAAAATTCTAACGCAACTTCGTTGCACGAAGTTTTGCACTGAATGCACCAGTTCGGCCCAATTTTGCACCGACTTCCGTGCAGTAATGAAACGGTCCGAAACGCACCAACACATGAGTTTAGGGTCCAACGAGGTGGATCGGGTGCGTTCGTTGCAAAAAATTCCAATGCGACTTCGTTCCACGAATCTTTGCACTGATTGCACTAGTTCGGCACTGTTTTGCACCGACTTTCGTGCAGTAAGGAAATAGTCCGAAACGCACCAAAATATTAGTTTATGGTCCAATCGGGTGGATCGGGTGCGCTCGTTGCGAAAAATTCCGACGCTACTTTGTTGCACGAAATTTTGCACCAGTTCGGCCCCGTTTTTCACCGACTTTCGTCCAGGAATGAAACGGTCAGAAATGCCCCAAAACATGAGTTTAGGGTGCAATGGTGTGGATCGGGTGCGTTCGCTGTGAAAAATTCCGATGCGACTTCGTTGCACGAATCTTGGCAATGGTTGCACCAGTTCGGCCCCGTTTTGCACCAACTATTGTGCAGTAACGAAACGGTTCGGGACGCACCAAAAGATGAGCTTAGGGTCCAATGGGGTGTATCGGGTGCGTTCGTTGCGAAAAATTCGGACGCGACTTCGTTGCACGAACTTTTGCACTCATTCCACCAGTTCGGCTCCGTTTTTCACCGACTTTCGTGCAGTAACAAAATGCTCCAAAACGCCCCAAAACATGAGATTAGGGTTCAATGGGGTGGATCGAGTGCGTTCGTGCGAAAAGTTCCGATGCGACTTCGTTGCACGAACTTTTGCACTAATTGCACCAGGTCGGCCCGGTTTTGCACCGACTTTCATGCAGTAACAAAACAGTCCGAAACGCACCAAAACATGAGTTTAGGGTCCAATGCGGTGGATCAGGTGCGTTCGTTGCAAAAAATTCCGATGCGACTTCGTTGCACGAACTTTTGCACTGATTCCACCAGTTCGGCCCCATTTTGCAACGACTTTCGTGCAGTAATGAAACAGTCCGAAACGCACCAAAAGATGAGTTTAGGGTCCATGGGGTGGATCGGGTGCGTTCGTTGCGAAAAATTCTAACGCAACTTCGTTGCACGAACTTTTGCACTGAATGCACCAGTTCGGCCCAATTTTGCACCGACTTCCGTGCAGTAACGAAACGGTCCGAAACGCCCCAAAACATGAATTTAGGGTCCAGTGCGGTGGATCGGGTGGGTTGGTTGCGAAAAATTCTGACGCGACTTCGTTGCACGAACTTTTGCAATGAATGCACCAGTTCGGCCCAATTTTGCACCGACTTCCGTGCAGTAACAAAACGGTCCGAAACGCACCAAAATATGAGTTTAGGGTCCAATGGTGTGGATCAAGTGCCTTCATTGTGAAAAATTGCGATGCGACTTCGTGGCACGAACTTTTGCACTGATTGCACGAGTTCGGCCCCATTTTGAACTGACTTTCATGCAGTAACGAAATGGTCCGAAATGCACCAAAAGATGAGTTTAGTGTCCAATGGGTTGGATCGGGTGCGTTCGTTGCGAAAAATTCTAACGCGACTTCGTTGCACGCACTTTTGCACTGAATGCACTAGTTCGGCCAAATTTTGCACCGACTTCCGTGCAGTAATGAAACGGTCCGAAATGCACCAAAACATGAGTTTAGGGTGCAATGCGGTGGATCGGTTGCGTTCGTTGCGAAAAATTCGTATGCGACTTCGTTGTACGAACTTTTGCACTGAATGCACCAGTTCGGCCCCATTTTGCACTGACTTTCGTGAAGTAACGAAACGGTCCGAAACGCACCAACACATGACTTTAGGGTCCAATGAGGTGGATCGGGTGCGTTCGTTGCGAAAAATTTCGATGCGACTTCGTTCCACGAATCTTTGCACTGATTGCACTAGTTCGGCACCGTTTTGCACCGACTTTCATGCAGTAACGAAACGGTCCGAAACGCACCAAAATATTAGTTTATGGTCCAATCCGGTGGATTGGGTGCGCTCGTTGCGAAAAATTCCGACGCTACTTTGTTGCACGAAATTTTGCACCAGTTGGGCCCCATTTTTCACCGACTTTCGTCCAGGAATGAAACGGTCCGAAATGCCCCAAAACATGAGTTTAGGGTGCAATGGTGTGGATCGGGTGCGTTCGTTGTGAAAAATTCCGATGCGACTTCGTTGCACGAATCTTGGCAATGGTTGCACCAGTTCGGCCCCGTTTTGCACCAACTTTTGTGCAGTAACGAAACGGTCCGAAACGCACCAAAACATGAGTTTGGGCTCCAATAGGGTGGATCGAGTGCGTTCGTTGCGAAAAATTCCGACGCGACTTCGTTGCACAAACTTTTGCAGTGAATGCACCAGTTCGGCCAAATTTTGCACCGACTTCCGTGTAGTAACGAAACGGTCCAAAATGCACCAAAACATGAGTTTAGGGTGCAATGCGGTGGATCGGTTGCGTTCGTTGCGTAAAATACATATGCGTCTTCGTTGTACGAACTTTTGCACTGAATGCACCAGTTCGGCCCCATTTTGCGTTCGTTGTGAAAAATTCCGATGCGACTTCGTTGCACGAATCTTGGCAATGGTTGCATCAGTTCGGCCCCGTTTTGCACCAAATTTTGTGCAGTAACGAAACGGTCCGGGACGCACCAAAAGATGAGTTTAGGGTCCAATGGGGTGTATCGGGTGCGTTCGTTGCGAAAAATTCGGACGCGACTTCGTTGCACGAACTATTACACTCATTCCACCAGTTCGGCTCCGTTTTTCACCGACTTTCGTGCAGTAACGAAATGCTCCAAAACGCCCCAAAACATGAGATTAGGGTTCAATGGGGTTGATCGAGTGCGTTCGTTGCGAAAAGTTCCGACGCGACTTCGTTGCACGAACTATTTCACTCATTCCACCAGTTTGGCTCCGTTTTTCACCGACTTTCGTGCAGTAATGAAATGCTCCAAAACGCCACAAAACAGGAGATTAGGGTTCAATGGTGTTGATCAAGTGCGTTCGTTGCGAAAAGTTTCGATGCGACTTCGTTGCACGAACTTTTGCACTTATTCCACCAGTTCGGCCCCATTTTGCACCGACTTTCGTGCAGTAATGAAACGGTCCAAAACGCACCAAAAGATGAGTTTACGGTCCAATGGGGTGGATCGGGTGCGTTCGTTGCGAAAAATTCTAACGCAACTTCGTTGCACGAACTTTTGCACTGAATGCACCAGTTCGGCCCAATTTTGCACCGACTTCCGTGCAGTAACGAAACGGTCCGAAACGCACCAACACATGAGTTTAGGGTCCAACGAGGTGGATCGGGTGCGTTCATTGCGAAAAATTGCAATGCGACTTCGTTGCACGAACTTTGGCACTTATTCCACCAGTTCGGCCCCATTTTGCACCGACTTTCGTGCAGTAATGAAACAGTCCAAAACGCACCAAAAGATGAGTTTAGGGTCCAATGGGGTGGATCGGGTGCGTTCGTTGCGAAAAATTCTAACGCAACTTCGTTGCACGAACTTTTGCACTGAATGCACCAGTTCGGCCCAATTTTGCACCGACTTCCGTGCAGTAACGAAACGGTCCGAAACGCACCAACACATGAGTTTAGGGTCCAACGAGGTGGATCGGGTGCGTTCGTTGCGAAAAATTGCAATGCGACTTCGTTCCACGAATCTTTGCACTGATTGCACTAGTTCGGCACCGTTTTGCACCGACTTTCGTGCAGTAACGAAACGGTCCGAAACGCACCAAAATATTAGTTTATGATCCAATCGGGTGGATCGGGTGCGCTCGTTGCGAAAAATTTTGACGCTACTTTGTTGCACGAAATTTTGCACCAGTTCGGCCCCGTTTTTCACCGACTTTCGTCCAGGAATGAAACGGTCAGAAATGCCCCAAAACATGAGTTTAGGGTGCAATGGTGTGGATCGGGTGCGTTCGCTGTGAAAAATTCCGATGCGACTTCGTTGCACGAATCTTGGCAATGGTTGCACCAGTTCGGCCCCGTTTTGCACCAACTATTGTGCAGTAACGAAACAGTTCGGGACGCACCAAAAGATGAGCTTAGGGTCCAATGGGGTGTATCGGGTGCGTTCGTTGCGAAAAATTCGGACGCGACTTCGTTGCACGAACTTTTGCACTCATTCCACCAGTTCGGCTCCGTTTTTCACCGACTTTCGTGCAGTAACAAAATGCTCCAAAACGCCCCAAAACATGAGATTAGGGTTCAATGGGGTGGATCGAGTGCGTTCGTTGCGAAAAGTTCCGATGCGACTTCGTTGCACGAACTTTTGCACTAATTGCACCAGGTCGGCCCGGTTTTGCACCGACTTTCATGCAGTAACAAAACAGTCCGAAACGCACCAAAACATTAGTTTAGGGTCCAATGCGGTGGATCAGGTGCGTTCGTTGCAAAAAATTCCGATGCGACTTCGTTGCACGAACTTTTGCACTGATTCCACCAGTTCGGCCCCATTTTGCAACGACTTTCGTGCAGTAATGAAACAGTCCGAAACGCACCAAAAGATGAGTTTAGGGTCCATGGGGTGGATCGGGTGCGTTCGTTGCGAAAAATTCTAACGCAACTTCGTTGCACGAACTTTTGCACTGAATGCACCAGTTCGGCCCAATTTTGCACCGACTTCCGTGCAGTAACGAAACGGTCCGAAACGCCCCAAAACATGAATTTAGGGTCCAGTGCGGTGGATCGGGTGGGTTGGTTGCGAAAAATTCTGACGCGACTTCGTTGCACGAACTTTTGCAATGAATGCACCAGTTCGGCCCAATTTTGCACCGACTTCCGTGCAGTAACAAAACGATCCGAAACGCACCAAAACATGAGTTTAGGGTCAAATGGTGTGGATCAAGTGCCTTCATTGTGAAAAATTGCGATGCGACTTCGTGGCACGAACTTTTGCACTGATTGCACGAGTTCGGCCCCATTTTGAACTGACTTTCATGCAGTAACGAAATGGTCCGAAATGCACCAAAAGATGAGTTTAGTGTCCAATGGGTTGGATCGGGTGCGTTCGTTGCGAAAAATTCTAACGCGACTTCGTTGCACGCACTTTTGCACTGAATGCACTAGTTCGGCCAAATTTTGCACCGACTTCCGTGCAGTAACGAAACGGTCCGAAATGCACCAAAACATGAGTTTAGGGTGCAATGCGGTGGATCGGTTGCGTTCGTTGCGAAAAATTCGTATGCGACTTCGTTGTACGAACTTTTGCACTGAATGCACCAGTTCGGTGATGAGGACATCCTCCACTATTACCCGCTGGCAAAGACGCAACAAAGGGGGCCGAACGGCCCAGTTGTAGTCGGGCGGCGACCGTGTGAGCCTCTGAATAATCCCACCTTGCTTAGCTTGGGAGGAGGAAGCCACCTTAAAAGGGAGAGCCACCCTTCCCCTATTGGACTAGTCTTTTAGGGTGATTGGGCCTTTCCCCGAATTGGTGTGCCTAAGAACTGTTGGGGTCCGGGCAACCTTAATTTATTGGGCCTCGGCCAACCCCACCTGGGCCGGATGCATCATTTGGTATCAGAGCTGGGCCCTTATTTAAGGGGGTGGGAATGATGAGGACATCCTCCACTATTACCCGCCGGCAAAGACGCAACAAAGGGGGCCGAACGGCCCAGTTGTAGTCGGGCGGCGACCGTGTGAGCCTCTGAATAATCCCACCTTGCTTAGCTTGGGAGGAGGAAGCCACCTTAAAAGGGAGAGCCACCCTTCCCCTATTGGACTAGTCTTTTAGGGAGATTGGGCCTTTCCCCGAATTGGTGTGCCTAAGAACTGTTGGGGTCCGGGCAACCTTAATTTATTGGGCCTCGGCCAACCCCACCTGGGCCGGATGCATCATTACTGATGTGAAACCGCTAGGGTTTGTTCCCGATCTTTCGATGAGAGGCGGGGGATAACTCGATTTGAGATGGAGGCGACGTTCACGGCCCGACTACAGCCTTCCAAGGACGCTGCGCCTTATCAACCGATACACCACCTCCAATGGCTGCCGCGATCTTGTGGAGCGCGACACCCGGCCACTAGGGCACCTGTCCTGCAAGCAATCGAAGAACCAGCAAGAACAAGTAGAACAAGCAACTCAATTGCAAATATGGAGATAATAACCAATCTGGAATCAACAAGGTGGGGTTCCGAATCGAGTAGAATGGATGGTCTAGTCGACACACGCGTCTACAAGGAAGTAGCAATGGCTAAACTTTCAACAAAACAAAAACCCCCCATCTGTTCATGGCGGCTCTAACCCTTATTAATACCTAGGAGGACGACCAAGAGGGTGTTTGAGTCGCACTCCAACCCTAGGACGCGTCCCTAATGGACCCGACTTGATACAAAGCCCATCGGGCCAAATTAAGATGTCGCAGCACCTTTAGACAGAAAACCAGTCGGTAGTATTTTGGTCATTGCGGACGAATCAGGAGAGATATGGACTTGAGTCCGGATCCATATGAAACTAGACTTCATAAGCTTTCCACGAAGTACTTGAACGTCCCTATCCGAGTCCGTATACGACTGTGGTGTCCGTCACAAGTTGGTGCTGTTCTGCAGTCCGAATCCAGCCTCCAAAACGTGTTGGACATGGACTCTTTCTTTCCTTGCACCAAAAGTGACGTGGTGGCCTGATGGAGAACATTGGGAAGACTTAGGCTTGGTCCCCAATCAACTTCTTTGGTCCTCCATACCTTCCATGTGTGTTTATTACATGTGGGTGTATCCATTCTGGTGATGTCCACATCATTCTCCCCTTCTTGGCTGCAAGTCGTCCTCGACTTGCTCCAACGGCATTCAAAGGTGCTTGCTTTGTTGTTGGAACATGGAGCGACGACTATGCTGCATGGGCACAACAAACAATGCTCCCGTTCTTCAGGCTGATCCTGTTGCATAAGAGAAAAACTAGAAAAACTTTGCAAGATATTATTAGTGTTAATGCAGCCCCCTATTTGCTCATGGTATTGTAGCCCAAAAGGATATTTCAGATTAGAACAGATATACACTTTATGCACCAAATATTCTCCTTTGATGTCATTTTTTCCAATTGCATGAAGCGAACAATGATTTAAACTTGGCAAATTAGAATCTAATTGAACCTTCTCTTTTAGACAATTTAGATTACACAGAATATTAAATTCAATATAACCCAAAGTATTTAAAGAAGACAACAATTTCAGTTCATCTTGTACACAAGTAATAGGATGAGAAGGATTATCTACAGCACATTCGTATGGTTCCAAATCAAAAATATCACACTTATTCATTAATTCTGGTATATGAGTAAAAGAAGTATTAGCACACAAGTCCTCTTTATCATAAGAAACAACAAGTAATTCATCTTGTGAAAAAGTTGAATCAGCAGCAGGTTCCACTATTCGTTGCTCTTTGTTAGCATGTAGAGTGGACAAAGTTTGGACACTATGAGTCACATCATTCTTGCAAGTATTCACAAATGAAAGAATTTCTTTTTCAGCATGGAGAGCAAGACAAAACAATTGACCGATATAGCAATAGGACTTGCCAATTAACAAGTTTCGAATTTCAGAATTGAGCCCTCTCATGAACCTATTCATAACATCTTCCATGCATTCATCCAATCCACCAAACATGATACAAATTTTAAAATCATGGTAGTATTGTTTCACAGTCCTACTACCCTGTTTTAATTTCTCTAGTTTGGTAAGCAAATGATCAACATAATATGCAGGAATATAGGCATCTCTAAAATGTATTTTGAATTCTTTCCAAGTTTGCGGAATAATGTTATGCCTACAAATATATTTCCATTCTAGCAAAGCATTTTCTGTTAAAATATTAGAGGCAATATAAATCATTTGTTTCTCCGACAGGTCATGCTCATCAAATTCATTATCTACTTTTAGCTCCCAATCAATGTAAGCTTTAGGATCAAACTCACCAGGATATAAAGGCAAGCATTGAATAATGTCCAGAATATTTTGTTGTTGTTTGCTCCGCTCAAAAATCACAGTATCACCTGCCATGATCAGTAGAAAACAAGAACACAAAAATAATATGTATCCTCCTGTCAACTACTAGAATGTGTCGGTTGTAATTCTCTCAAACTCAACTTGTTTAATACGAGCTCTTACCAGTTCTTACCAAGCAAAACAGGATGAGTCGGCAACCAACAAGTCAAGCACCTTGAAAGAGGTGTATCGGTGCCTTAGCAACAGAAAACTGTCAAGCTATAGTCGAGTATGTGGAGCTGTAGGTGGGCTGATCAAGGGAAAATACTAGCACCACGTTAGTCAGAAAAGCAAGCTGAATAATTGTTCAACGGTGGTACTGTGCTGGTCCTAGCATAGACCGTACTAGAGGCGCGAGCCTGGACACAAATGAAGTCACAAAGCACCAACCGAAACAGAAGGAACACAAAAGATGGATCAGCCCCTTTCTTCTTTTTCGTTTCTTTTCTTTTCTTTTCTGTTTTTTTTTTCACTTTGTTTTCTTTTTTTTCTTCTCTTTTTTTTGTAGAGGACTAAAATCCTTTGTTTGACAAACAACGCAACAGGATTACTGCATATAGCTGCTACCAACTCAGATTGACGAAACTTGTTTCACGCAGCCAGACGCACAAATCTCCAAGTCGATTCTGGAGCACTTAGATGGAGTTTGTAACCCAGGTCAGATCCGTTGGAAAGATCACGAGTTACGCTTTCCAGATTGTACTAAAACTCGCAAATCGGAGACCGGACACAGAAACAATGAAAGTTTTCTTCCACTGATGAATTGAAACTCCGAGACAAAAAGAGGTGACAAGAACTCGAAACTCTAAAGGACTAAACTAAGACCAGCAACACAACGCAACCGATGCAACCGAAAACTCAACAAGCCCTAACTAAGTAGTACCAGCAAAGGCTCAAAGGGTTTATAGGATTGCCGGCAAACTAATCTACCTTTTTTTTTGTTTTTCTGGACTATAGGAAAAAAAATAGCAAAGATAAGTCTCTCACCGATAAACCTTGCTCTGATTACCAACTGATGTGAAACCGCTAGGGTTTGTTCCCGATCTTTCGATGAGAGGCGGGGGATAACTCGATTTGAGATGGAGGCGACGTTCACGGCCCGACTACAGCCTTCCAAGGACGCTGCGCCTTAGCAACCGATACACCACCTCCAATGGCTGCCGCGATCTTGTGGAGCGCGACACCCGGCCACTAGGGCACCTGTCCTGCAAGCAATCGAAGAACCAGCAAGAACAAGTAGAACAAGCAACTCAATTGCAAATATGGAGATAATAACCAATCTGGAATCAACAAGGTGGGGTTCCGAATCGAGTAGAACGGATGGTCTAGTCGACACACGCGTCTACAAGGATACAAAGCCCATCGGGCCAAATTAAGATGTCGCAGCACCTTTAGACAGAAAACCAGTCGGTAGTATTTTGGTCATTGCGGACGAATCAGGAGAGATTATGGACTTGAGTCCGGATCCATATGAAACTAGACTTCATAAGCTTTCCACGAAGTACTTGAACGTCCCTATCCGAGTCCGTATGCGACCGTGGTGTCCGTCACAAGTTGGTGCTGTTCTGCAGTCCGAATCCAGCCTCCAAAACGTGTTGGACATGGACTCTTTCTTTCCTTGCACCAAAAGTGACGTGGTGGCCTGATGGAGAACATTGGGAAGACTTAGGCTTGGTCCCCAATCAACTTCTTTGGTCCTCCATACCTTCCATGTGTGTTTATTACATGTGGGTGTATCCATTCTGGTGATGTCCACATCATTCGGCCCCATTTTGCACTGACTTTCATGAAGTAACGAAACGGTCCGAAACGCACCAACACATGACTTTAGGGTCCAATGAGGTGGATCGGGTGCGTTCGTTGCGAAAAATTTCGATGCGACTTCGTTCCACGAATCTTTGCACTGATTGCACTAGTTCGGCACCGTTTTGCACCGACTTTCATGCAGTAACGAAACGGTCCGAAACGCACCAAAATATTAGTTTATGGTCCAATCCGGTGGATTGGGTGCGCTCGTTGCGAAAAATTCCGACGCTACTTTGTTGCACGAAATTTTGCACCAGTTGGGCCCCATTTTTCACCGACTTTCGTCCAGGAATGAAACGGTCCGAAATGCCCCAAAACATGAGTTTAGGGTGCAATGGTGTGGATCGGGTGCGTTCGTTGTGAAAAATTCCGATGCGACTTCGTTGCACGAATCTTGGCAATGGTTGCACCAGTTCGGCCCCGTTTTGCACCAACTTTTGTGCAGTAACGAAACGGTCCGAAACGCACCAAAACATGAGTTTGGGCTCCAATAGGGTGGATCGAGTGCGTTCGTTGCGAAAAATTCCGACGCGACTTCGTTGCACAAACTTTTGCAGTGAATGCACCAGTTCAGCCAAATTTTGCACCGACTTCCGTGTAGTAACGAAACGGTCCAAAATGCACCAAAACATGAGTTTAGGGTGCAATGCGGTGGATCGGTTGCGTTCGTTGCGTAAAATTCATATGCGTCTTCGTTGTACGAACTTTTGCACTGAATGCACCAGTTCGGCCCCATTTTGCGTTCGTTGTGAAAAATTCCGATGCGACTTCGTTGCACGAATCTTGGCAATGGTTGCATCAGTTCGGCCCCGTTTTGCACCAAATTTTGTGCAGTAACGAAACGGTCCGGGACGCACCAAAAGATGAGTTTAGGGTCCAATGGGGTGTATCGGGTGCGTTCGTTGCGAAAAATTCGGACGCGACTTCGTTGCACGAACTATTGCACTCATTCCACCAGTTCGGCTCCGTTTTTCACCGACTTTCGTGCAGTAACGAAATGCTCCAAAACGCCCCAAAACATGAGATTAGGGTTCAATGGGGTTGATCGAGTGCGTTCGTTGCGAAAAGTTCCGATGCGACTTCGTTGCACGAACTATTTCACTCATTCCACCAGTTTGGCTCCGTTTTTCACCGACTTTCGTGCAGTAATGAAATGCTCCAAAACGCCACAAAACAGGAGATTAGGGTTCAATGGGGTTGATCAAGTGCGTTCGTTGCGAAAAGTTTCGATGCGACTTCGTTGCACGAACTTTTGCACTTATTCCACCAGTTCGGCCCCATTTTGCACCGACTTTCGTGCAGTAATGAAACGGTCCAAAACGCACCAAAAGATGAGTTTACGGTCCAATGGGGTGGATCGGGTGCGTTCGTTGCGAAAAATTCTAACGCAACTTCGTTGCACGAACTTTTGCACTGAATGCACCAGTTCGGCCCAATTTTGCACCGACTTTCGTGCAGTAACGAAACGGTCCGAAACGCACCAACACATGAGTTTAGGGTCCAACGAGGTGGATCGGGTGCGTTCATTGCGAAAAATTGCAATGCGACTTCGTTGCACGAACTTTGGCACTTATTCCTCCAGTTCGGCCCCATTTTGCACCGACTTTCGTGCAGTAATGAAACAGTCCAAAACGCACCAAAAGATGAGTTTAGGGTCCAATGGGGTGGATCGGGTGCGTTCGTTGCGAAAAATTCTAACGCAACTTCGTTGCACGAACTTTTGCACTGAATGCACCAGTTCGGCCCAATTTTGCACCGACTTCCGTGCAGTAACGAAATGGTCCGAAACGCACCAACACATGAGTTTAGGGTCCAACGAGGTGGATCGGGTGCGTTCGTTGCGAAAAATTGCAATGCGACTTCGTTCCACGAATCTTTGCACTGATTGCACTAGTTCGGCACCGTTTTGCACCGACTTTCGTGCAGTAACGAAACGGTCCGAAACGCACCAAAATATTAGTTTATGATCCAATCGGGTGGATCGGGTGCGCTCGTTGCGAAAAATTTTGACGCTACTTTGTTGCACGAAATTTTGCACTAGTTCGGCCCCGTTTTTCACCGACTTTCATCCAGGAATGAAACGGTCCGAAATGCCCCAAACATGAGTTTACGGTGCAATGGTGTGGATCGGGTGCATTCGTTCTGAAAAATTCCGAGCGACTTCGTTGCACGAATCTTTGCACTGGTTGCACCAGTTCGGCCCTGTTTTGCACCAACTTTTGTGCAGTAACAAAACGGTCCGAAACGCACCAAAAGATGAGTTTAGGGTCCAATGGGGTGTATCGGGAGCGTTCGTTGCGAAAAATTCGGACGTGACTTCGTGGCACGAACTTTTGCATTCATTCCACCAGTTCGGCCCCGTTTTGCACCGACTTTCGTGCAGTAACGAAATGGTCCAAAACGCACCAAAATATTAGTTTATGGTCCAATGGGGTGGATCGGGTGCGTTCGTTGCGAAAAATTCTGACGCGACTTCGTTGCACGCACTTTTGCACTGAATGCACCAGTTCGGCAAAATTTTGCACCGACTTCCGTGCAGTAACGAAACGGTCCGAAATGCACCAAAACATGAGTTTAGGGTCCAATGCGGTGGATCGGTTGCGTTTGTTGCGAAAAATTCTGATACGACTTCGTTGTACGAACTTTTGCACTAAATGCACAAGTTCGGCCCCATTTTGCACCAACTTTCGTGCTGTAATGAAATGGTCCAAAACGCACCAAAACATGAGTTTAGGGTCCAATGTGGTGGATCAGGTGCGTTCGTTGCGAAAAATTCTAACGCGACTTCGTTGCACGCACTTTTGCACTGAATGCACCAGTTCGGCCAAATTTTGCACCCACTTCCGTGCAGTAACGAAACGGTCCGAAATGCACCAAAACATGAGTTTAGGGTGCGATGCGGTGGATCGGTTGCGTTCGTTGCGAAAAATTCGTATGCGACTTCGTTGTACGAACTTTTGCACTGAATGCACCAGTTCGGCCCCATTTTGCACTGACTTTCGTGAAGTAACGAAACGGTCCGAAACGCACCAGCACATGAGTTTAGGGTCCAACGAGGTGGATCGGGTGCGTTCGTTGCGAAAAATTCCGATGCGACTTCGTCCCACGAATCTTTGCACTGATTGCACTAGTTCGGCACCGTTTTGCACCGACTTTCGTGCAGTAACGAAACGGTCCGAAACGCACCAAAATATTAGTTTATGCTCCAATCGGGTGGATCGGGTGCGCTCGTTGCGAAAAATTCCGACGCTACTTTGTTGCACGAAATTTTGCACCAGGTCGTCCCCGTTTTTTACCGACTTTTGTCCAGGAATGAAACGGTCTGAAATGCCCCAAAACATGAGTTTAGGGTGCAATGGTGTGGATCGGGTGCGTTCGTTGTGAAAAATTCCGATGCGACTTCGTTGCACGAATCTTGGCAATGGTTGCACCAGTTCGGCCCCGTTTTGCACCGACTTTCGTGCAGTAATGAAATGGTCCGAAACGCACCAAAAGATGAGTTTAGGGTCCAATGGGGTGGATCGGGTGCGTTCGTTGCAAAAAATTCTAACGCAACTTCGTTGCACGAAGTTTTGCACTGAATGCACCAGTTCGGCCCAATTTTGCACCGACTTCCGTGCAGTAATGAAACGGTCCGAAACGCACCAACACATGAGTTTAGGGTCCAACGAGGTGGATCGGGTGCGTTCGTTGCAAAAAATTCCAATGCGACTTCGTTCCACAAATCTTTGCACTGATTGCACTAGTTCGGCACTGTTTTGCACCGACTTTCGTGCAGTAACGAAATAGTCCGAAACGCACCAAAATATTAGTTTATGGTCCAATCGGGTGGATCGGGTGCGCTCGTTGCGAAAAATTCCGACGCTACTTTGTTGCACGAAATTTTGCACCAGTTCGGCCCCGTTTTTCACCGACTTTCGTCCAGGAATGAAACGGTCAGAAATGCCCCAAAACATGAGTTTAGGGTGCAATGGTGTGGATCGGGTGCGTTCGCTGTGAAAAATTCCGATGCGACTTCGTTGCACGAATCTTGGCAATGGTTGCACCAGTTCGGCCCCGTTTTGCACCAACTATTGTGCAGTAACGAAACGGTTCGGGACGCACCAAAAGATGAGCTTAGGGTCCAATGGGGTGTATCGGGTGCGTTCGTTGCGAAAAATTCGGACGCGACTTCGTTGCACAAACTTTTGCACTCATTCCACCAGTTCGGCTCCGTTTTTCACCGACTTTCGTGCAGTAACAAAATGCTCCAAAACGCCCCAAAACATGAGATTAGGGTTCAATGGGGTGGATCGAGTGCGTTCGTTGCGAAAAGTTCCGATGCGACTTCGTTGCACGAACTTTTGCACTAATTGCACCAGGTCGGCCCGGTTTTGCACCGACTTTCATGCAGTAACAAAACAGTCCGAAACGCACCAAAACATGAGTTTAGGGTCCAATGCGGTGGATCAGGTGCGTTCGTTGCAAAAAATTCCGATGCGACTTCATTGCACGAACTTTTGCACTGATTCCACCAGTTCGGCCCCATTTTGCAACGACTTTCGTGCAGTAATGAAATAGTCCGAAACGCACCAAAAGATGAGTTTAGGGTCCATGGGGTGGATCGGGTGCGTTCGTTGCGAAAAATTCTAACGCAACTTCGTTGCACGAACTTTTGCACTGAATGCACCAGTTCGGCCCAATTTTGCACCGACTTCCGTGCAGTAACGAAACGGTCCGAAACGCCCCAAAACATGAATTTAGGGTCCAGTGCGGTGGATCGGGTGGGTTGGTTGCGAAAAATTCTGACGCGACTTCGTTGCACGAACATTTGCAATGAAGGCACCAGTTCGGCCCAATTTTGCACCGACTTCCGTGCAGTAACAAAACGGTCCGAAACGCACCAAAACATGAGTTTAGGGTCCAATGGTGTGGATCAAGTGCCTTCATTGTGAAAAATTGCGATGCGACTTCGTGGCACGAACTTTTGCACTGATTGCACGAGTTCGGCCCCATTTTGAACTGACTTTCATGCAGTAACGAAATGGTCCGAAATGCACCAAAAGATGAGTTTAGTGTCCAATGGGTTGGATCGGGTGCGTTCGTTGCGAAAAATTCTAACGCGACTTCGTTGCACGCACTTTTGCACTGAATGCACTAGTTCGGCCAAATTTTGCACCGACTTCCGTGCAGTAACGAAACGGTCCGAAATTCACCAAAACATGAGTTTAGGGTGCAATGCGGTGGATCGGTTGCGTTCGTTGCGAAAAATTCGTATGCGACTTCGTTGTACGAACTTTTGCACTGAATGCACCAGTTCGGCCCCATTTTGCACTGACTTTCGTGAAGTAACGAAACGGTCCGAAACGCACCAACACATGACTTTAGGGTCCAATGAGGTGGATCGGGTGCGTTCGTTGCGAAAAATTTCGATGCGACTTCGTTCCACGAATCTTTGCACTGATTGCACTAGTTCGGCACCGTTTTGCACCGACTTTCATGCAGTAACGAAACGGTCCGAAACGCACCAAAATATTAGTTTATGGTCCAATCCGGTGGATTGGGTGCGCTCGTTGCGAAAAATTCCGACGCTACTTTGTTGCACGAAATTTTGCACCAGTTGGGCCCCATTTTTCACCGACTTTCGTCCAGGAATGAAACGGTCCGAAATGCCCCAAAACATGAGTTTAGGGTGCAATGGTGTGGATCGGGTGCGTTCGTTGTGAAAAATTCCGATGCGACTTCGTTGCACGAATCTTGGCAATGGTTGCACCAGTTCGGCCCCGTTTTGCACCAACTTTTGTGCAGTAATGAAACGGTCCGAAACGCACCAAAACATGAGTTTGGGCTCCAATAGGGTGGATCGAGTGCGTTCGTTGCGAAAAATTCCGACGCGACTTCGTTGCACAAACTTTTGCAGTGAATGCACCAGTTCGGCCAAATTTTGCACCGACTTCCGTGTAGTAACGAAACGGTCCAAAATGCACCAAAACATGAGTTTAGGGTCCAATGGGGTGGATCGGGTGCGTTCGTTGCGAAAAATTCTAACGCAACTTCGTTGCACGAACTTTTGCACTGAATGCACCAGTTCGGCCCAATTTTGCACCGACTTCCGTGCAGTAACGAAATGGTCCGAAACGCACCAACACATGAGTTTAGGGTCCAACGAGGTGGATCGGGTGCGTTCGTTGCGAAAAATTGCAATGCGACTTCGTTCCACGAATCTTTGCACTGATTGCACTAGTTCGGCACCGTTTTGCACCGACTTTCGTGCAGTAACGAAACGGTCCGAAACGCACCAAAATATTAGTTTATGATCCAATCGGGTGGATCGGGTGCGCTCGTTGCGAAAAATTTTGACGCTACTTTGTTGCACGAAATTTTGCACTAGTTCGGCCTCGTTTTTCACCGACTTTCATCCAGGAATGAAACGGTCCGAAATGCCCCAAACATGAGTTTACGGTGCAATGGTGTGGATCGGGTGCATTCGTTCTGAAAAATTCCGAGCGACTTCGTTGCACGAATCTTTGCACTGGTTGCACCAGTTCGGCCCTGTTTTGCACCAACTTTTGTGCAGTAACAAAACGGTCCGAAACGCACCAAAAGATGAGTTTAGGGTCCAATGGGGTGTATCGGGAGCGTTCGTTGCGAAAAATTCGGACGTGACTTCGTGGCACGAACTTTTGCATTCATTCCACCAGTTCGGCCCCGTTTTGCACCGACTTTCGTGCAGTAACGAAATGGTCCAAAACGCACCAAAATATTAGTTTATGGTCCAATGGGGTGGATCGGGTGCGTTCGTTGCGAAAAATTCTGACGCGACTTCGTTGCATGCACTTTTGCACTGAATGCACCAGTTCGGCAAAATTTTGCACCGACTTCCGTGCAGTAACGAAACGGTCCGAAATGCACCAAAACATGAGTTTAGGGTCCAATGCGGTGGATCGGTTGCGTTTGTTGCGAAAAATTCTGATACGACTTCGTTGTACGAACTTTTGCACTAAATGCACAAGTTCGGCCCCATTTTGCACCAACTTTCGTGCTGTAATGAAATGGTCCAAAACGCACCAAAACATGAGTTTAGGGTCCAATGTGGTGGATCAGGTGCGTTCGTTGCGAAAAATTCTAACGCGACTTCGTTGCACGCACTTTTGCACTGAATGCACCAGTTCGGCCAAATTTTGCACCCACTTCCGTGCAGTAACGAAACGGTCCGAAATGCACCAAAACATGAGTTTAGGGTGCGATGCGGTGGATCGGTTGCGTTCGTTGCGAAAAATTCGTATGCGACTTCGTTGTACGAACTTTTGCACTGAATGCACCAGTTCGGCCCCATTTTGCACTGACTTTCGTGAAGTAACGAAACGGTCCGAAACGCACCAGCACATGAGTTTAGGGTCCAACGAGGTGGATCGGGTGCGTTCGTTGCGAAAAATTCCGATGCGACTTCGTCCCACGAATCTTTGCACTGATTGCACTAGTTCGGCACCGTTTTGCACCGACTTTCATGCAGTAACGAAACGGTCCGAAACGCACCAAAATATTAGTTTATGCTCCAATCGGGTGGATCGGGTGCGCTCGTTGCGAAAAATTCCGACGCTACTTTGTTGCACGAAATTTTGCACCAGGTCGTCCCCGTTTTTTACCGACTTTTGTCCAGGAATGAAACGGTCTGAAATGCCCCAAAACATGAGTTTAGGGTGCAATGGTGTGGATCGGGTGCGTTCGTTGTGAAAAATTCCGATGCGACTTCGTTGCACGAATCTTGGCAATGGTTGCACCAGTTCGGCCCCGTTTTGCACCGACTTTCGTGCAGTAATGAAATGGTCCGAAACGCACCAAAAGATGAGTTTAGGGTCCAATGGGGTGGATCGGGTGCGTTCGTTGCAAAAAATTCTAACGCAACTTCGTTGCACGAAGTTTTGCACTGAATGCACCAGTTCGGCCCAATTTTGCACCGACTTCCGTGCAGTAATGAAACGGTCCGAAACGCACCAACACATGAGTTTAGGGTCCAACGAGGTGGATCGGGTGCGTTCGTTGCAAAAAATTCCAATGCGACTTCGTTCCACGAATCTTTGCACTGATTGCACTAGTTCGGCACTGTTTTGCACCGACTTTCGTGCAGTAACGAAATAGTCCGAAACGCACCAAAATATTAGTTTATGGTCCAATCGGGTGGATCGGGTGCGCTCGTTGCGAAAAATTCCGACGCTACTTTGTTGCACGAAATTTTGCACCAGTTCGGCCCCGTTTTTCACCGACTTTCGTCCAGGAATGAAACGGTCAGAAATGCCCCAAAACATGAGTTTAGGGTGCAATGGTGTGGATCGGGTGCGTTCGCTGTGAAAAATTCCGATGCGACTTCGTTGCACGTATCTTGGCAATGGTTGCACCAGTTCGGCCCCGTTTTGCACCAACTATTGTGCAGTAACGAAACGGTTCGGGACGCACCAAAAGATGAGCTTAGGGTCCAATGGGGTGTATCGGGTGCGTTCGTTGCGAAAAATTCGGACGCGACTTCGTTGCACGAACTTTTGCACTCATTCCACCAGTTCGGCTCCGTTTTTCACCGACTTTCGTGCAGTAACAAAATGCTCCAAAACGCCCCAAAACATGAGATTAGGGTTCAATGGGGTGGATCGAGTGCGTTCGTTGCGAAAAGTTCCGATGCGACTTCGTTGCACGAACTTTTGCACTAATTGCACCAGGTCGGCCCGGTTTTGCAGCGACTTTCATGCAGTAACAAAACAGTCCGAAACGCACCAAAACATGAGTTTAGGGTCCAATGCGGTGGATCAGGTGCGTTCGTTGCAAAAAATTCCGATGCGACTTCGTTGCACGAACTTTTGCACTGATTCCACCAGTTCGGCCCCATTTTGCAACGACTTTCGTGCAGTAATGAAACAGTCCGAAACGCACCAAAAGATGAGTTTAGGGTCCATGGGGTGGATCGGGTGCGTTCGTTGCGAAAAATTCTAACGCAACTTCGTTGCACGAACTTTTGCACTGAATGCACCAGTTCGGCCCAATTTTGCACCGACTTCCGTGCAGTAACGAAACGGTCCGAAACGCCCCAAAACATGAATTTAGGGTCCAGTGCGGTGGATCGGGTGGGTTGGTTGCGAAAAATTCTGACGCGAATTCGTTGCACGAACTTTTGCAATGAATGCACCAGTTCGGCCCAATTTTGCACCGACTTCCGTGCAGTAACAAAACGGTCCGAAACGCACCAAAACATGAGTTTAGGGTCCAATGGTGTGGATCAAGTGCCTTCATTGTGAAAAATTGCGATGCGACTTCGTGGCACGAACTTTTGCACTGATTGCACGAGTTCGGCCCCATTTTGAACTGACTTTCATGCAGTAACGAAATGGTCCGAAATGCACCAAAAGATGAGTTTAGTGTCCAATGGGTTGGATCGGGTGCGTTCGTTGCGAAAAATTCTAACGCGACTTCGTTGCACGCACTTTTGCACTGAATGCACTAGTTCGGCCAAATTTTGCACCGACTTCCGTGCAGTAACGAAACGGTCCGAAATGCACCAAAACATGAGTTTAGGGTGCAATGCGGTGGATCGGTTGCGTTCGTTGCGAAAAATTCGTATGCGACTTCGTTGTACGAACTTTTGCACTGAATGCACCAGTTCGGCCCCATTTTGCACTGACTTTCGTGAAGTAACGAAACGGTCCGAAACGCACCAACACATGACTTTAGGGTCCAATGAGGTGGATCGGGTGCGTTCGTTGCGAAAAATTTCGATGCGACTTCGTTCCACGAATCTTTGCACTGATTGCACTAGTTCGGCACCGTTTTGCACCGACTTTGATGCAGTAACGAAACGGTCCGAAACGCACCAAAATATTAGTTTATGGTCCAATCCGGTGGATTGGGTGCGCTCGTTGCGAAAAATTCCGACGCTACTTTGTTGCACGAAATTTTGCACCAGTTGGGCCCCATTTTTCACCGACTTTCGTCCAGGAATGAAACGGTCCGAAATGCCCCAAAACATGAGTTTAGGGTGCAATGGTGTGGATCGGGTGCGTTCGTTGTGAAAAATTCCGATGCGACTTCGTTGCACGAATCTTGGCAATGGTTGCACCAGTTCGGCCCCGTTTTGCACCAACTTTTGTGCAGTAACGAAACGGTCCGAAACGCACCAAAACATGAGTTTGGGCTCCAATAGGGTGGATCGAGTGCGTTCGTTGCGAAAAATTCCGACGCGACTTCGTTGCACAAACTTTTGCAGTGAATGCACCAGTTCGGCCAAATTTTGCACCGACTTCCGTGTAGTAACGAAACGGTCCAAAATGCACCAAAACATGAGTTTAGGGTGCAATGCGGTGGATCGGTTGCGTTCGTTGCGTAAAATTCATATGCGTCTTCGTTGTACGAACTTTTGCACTGAATGCACCAGTTCGGCCCCATTTTGCGTTCGTTGTGAAAAATTCCGATGCGACTTCGTTGCACGAATCTTGGCAATGGTTGCATCAGTTCGGCCCCGTTTTGCACCAAATTTTGTGCAGTAACGAAACGGTCCGGGACGCACCAAAAGATGAGTTTAGGGTCCAATGGGGTGTATCGGGTGCGTTCGTTGCGAAAAATTCGGACGCGACTTCGTTGCACGAACTATTGCACTCATTCCACCAGTTCGGCTCCGTTTTTCACCGACTTTCGTGCAGTAACGAAATGCTCCAAAACGCCCCAAAACATGAGATTAGGGTTCAATGGGGTTGATCGAGTGCGTTCGTTGCGAAAAGTTCCGATGCGACTTCGTTGCACGAACTATTTCACTCATTCCACCAGTTTGGCTCCGTTTTCACCGACTTTCGTGCAGTAATGAAATGCTCCAAAACGCCACAAAACAGGAGATTAGGGTTCAATGGGGTTGATCAAGTGCGTTCGTTGCGAAAAGTTTCGTTGCGACTTCGTTGCACGAACTTTTGCACTTATTCCACCAGTTCGGCCCCATTTTGCACCGACTTTCGTGCAGTAATGAAACGGTCCAAAACGCACCAAAAGATGAGTTTACGGTCCAATGGGGTGGATCGGGTGCGTTCGTTGCGAAAAATTCTAACGCAACTTCGTTGCACGAACTTTTGCACTGAATGCACCAGTTCGGCCCAATTTTGCACCGACTTCCGTGCAGTAACGAAACGGTCCGAAACGCACCAACACATGAGTTTAGGGTCCAACGAGGTGGATCGGGTGCGTTCATTGCGAAAAATTGCAATGCGACTTCGTTGCACGAACTTTGGCACTTATTCCACCAGTTCGGCCCCATTTTGCACCGACTTTCGTGCAGTAATGAAACAGTCCAAAACGCACCAAAAGATGAGTTTACGGTCCAATGGGGTGGATTGGGTGCGTTCGTTGCGAAAAATTCTAACGCAACTTCGTTGCACGAACTTTTGCACTGAATGCACCAGTTCGGCCCAATTTTGCACCGACTTCCGTGCAGTAACGAAACGGTCCGAAACGCACCAACACATGAGTTTAGGGTCCAACGAGGTGGATCGGGTGCGTTCGTTGCGAAAAATTGCAATGCGACTTCGTTCCACGAATCTTTGCACTGATTGCACTAGTTCGGCACCGTTTTGCACCGACTTTCGTGCAGTAACGAAACGGTCCGAAACGCACCAAAATATTAGTTTATGATCCAATCGGGTGGATCGGGTGCGCTTGTTGCGAAAAATTTTGATGCTACTTTGTTGCACGAAATTTTGCACTAGTTCGGCCCCGTTTTTCACCGACTTTCATCCAGGAGTGAAACGGTCCGAAATGCCCCAAACATGAGTTTACGGTGCAATGGTGTGGATCGGGTGCATTCGTTCTGAAAAATTCCGAGCGACTTCGTTGCACGAATCTTTGCACTGGTTGCACCAGTTCGGCCCTGTTTTGCACCAACTTTTGTGCAGTAACAAAACGGTCCGAAACGCACCAAAAGATGAGTTTAGGGTCCAATGGGGTGTATCGGGAGCGTTCGTTGCGAAAAATTCGGACGTGACTTCGTGGCACGAACTTTTGCATTCATTCCACCAGTTCGGCCCCGTTTTGCACCGACTTTCGTGCAGTAACGAAATGGTCCAAAACGCACCAAAATATTAGTTTATGGTCCAATGGGGTGGATCGGGTGCGTTCGTTGCGAAAAATTCTGACGCGACTTCGTTGCACGCACTTTTGCACTGAATGCACCAGTTCAGCAAAATTTTGCACCGACTTCCGTGAAGTAACGAAACGGTCCGAAACGCACCAACACATGAGTTTAGGGTCCAACGAGGTGGATCGGGTGCGTTCGTTGCGAAAAATTCCGATGCGACATCGTTCCACGAATATTTGCACTGATTGCACTAGTTCGGCACCGTTTTGCACCGACTTTCGTGCAGTAACGAAACGGTCCGAAACGCACCAAAATATTAGTTTATGGTCCAATCGGGTGGATCGGGTGCGCTCGTTGCGAAAAATTCCGACACTACTTTGTTTCACGAAATTTTGCACCAGTTCGGCCCCGTTTTTCAACGACTTTCGTCCCGGAATGAAACGGTCCGAAATGCCCCAAAACATGAGTTTAGGGTGCAATGGTGTGGATCGGGTGCGTTCTTTGTGAAAAATTCCGATGCGACTTCGTTGCACGAATCTTGGCAATGGTTGCACCAGTTCGGCCCAGTTTTGCACCAACTTTTGTGCAGTAACGAAACGGTCCGGGACGCACCAAAAGATGAGTTTAGGGTCCAATGGGGTGTATCGGGTGCGTTCGTTGCGAAAAATTCGGACGCGACTTCGTTGCACGAACTTTTGCACTCATTCCACCAGTTCGGCTCCGTTTTTCACCGACTTTCATGCAGTAACGAAATGCTCCAAAACGCCCCAAAACATGAGATGAGGGTTCAATGGGTGGATCGAGTGCGTTCGTTGCAAAAAGTTCCGATGCGACTTCGTTGCACGAACTTTTGCACTAATTGCTCCAGGTCAGCCCGGTTTTGCACCGACTTTCATGCAGTAACAAAACAGTCCGAAACGCACCAAAACATGAGTTTAGGGTCCAATAGGGTGCATCGAGTGCGTTCGTTGCGAAAAATTCCGATGCGACTTCGTTGCACGAACTTTTGCACTGATTCCACCAATTCGGCCCCATTTTGCACCGACTTTCGTGCAGTAATGAAACGGTCCGAAACGCACCAAAAGATGAGTTTAGGGTCCAATGGGGTGGATCGGGTGCGTTCGTTGCGAAAATTTCTAATGCAACTTTGTTGCACGAACTTTTGCACTGAATGCACCAGTTCGGCCCAATTTTGCACCGACTTCCGTGCAGTAACGAAACGGTCCGAAACGCACCAAAATATGAGTTTAGGGTCCAATGCGGTGGATCGGGTGCATTGGTTGCGAAAAATTCGGATGCGACTTCGTTGTACGAACTTTTGCACTGAATGCACCAGTTTGGCCCCATTTTGCACCGACTTCCGTTCAGCAACGAAATGGTCCGAAATGCACCTAAACTTTAATTTAGGGTCCAATGCGGTGGATCGGGTGCGCTCGTTGCGAAAAATTCTGAACCGACTTCCTTGCACGAACTTTTGCACTGATTGCACCAGTTCGGCCCCGTTTCGCACCGAAACGCCCCAAAACATGTATTTAGGGTCCAATGCGGTGGATCGGGTGGGTTGGTTGCGAAACATTCTGACGCGACTTCGTTGCACGAACTTTTGCACTGATTGCACCAGTTCGGCACTATTTTGCACCGTCTTTTGGGCAGTAACGAAACGGGTGCGCTCGTTGCGAAAAATTTTGACGCTACTTTGTTGCACGAAATTTTGCACTAGTTCGGCCCCGTTTTTCACCGACTTTCATCCAGGAATGAAACGGTCCGAAATGCCCCAAAACATGAGTTTACGGTGCAATGGTGTGGATCGGGTGCATTCGTTCTGGTTGCACCAGTTCGGCCCTGTTTTGCACCAACTTTTGTGCAGTAACAAAACGATCTGAAACGCACCAAAAGATGAGTTTAGGGTCCAATGGGGTGTATCGGGAGCGTTCGTTGCGAAAAATTCGGACGTGACTTCGTGGCACGAACTTTTGCATTCATTCCACCAGTTCGGCCCCGTTTTGCACCGACTTTCGTGCAGTAACGAAATGGTCCAAAACGCACCTAAATATTAGTTTATGGTCCAATGGGGTGGATCGTGTGCGTTCGTTGCGAAAAATTCTGACGCGACTTCGTTGCACGCACTTTTGCACTCAATGCACCAGTTCGGCAAAATTTTGCACCGACTTCCGTGCAGTAACGAAACGGTCCGAAATGCACCAAAACATGAGTTTAGGGTCCAATGCGGTGGATCGGTTGCATTTGTTGTGAAAAATTCTGATACGACTTCGTTGTACGAACTTTTGCACTAAATGGACTAGTTCGGCTCCATTTTGCACCGACTTTCGTGCTGTAATGAAACGGTCCGAAATGCACCAAAACATGAGTTTAGGGTCCAATGCGGTGGATCAGGTGCGTTCGTTGCGAAAAATTCCGACGCGACTTCGTTGCATAAACTTTTGTAGTGAATGCACCAGTTCGGCCCAATTTTGCAACGACTTCCGTGCAGTAATGAAACGGTCCGAAACATGATTTTAGGGTCCAATGTGGTGGATCGGGTGCATTTGTTGCGAAAAATTTGGATGCGACTTCGTTGTACGAACTTTTGCACTGAATGCATGCACCAACTTTTGCACTGGTTGCACCAGTTCGGCCCCGTTTCGCACCAACATTCGTGCAGAAACGAAACGGTCTGAAACGCACCAAAACATGAGTTTAGGGTCCAATGGGGTGGATCGGGTGCGTTCGTTGCGAAAAAAATCCGATGCGACTTCGTTGCATGAACTTTTGCACTAATTGCACCAGTTCGACCCGATTTTGCACCGACTTTCATGCAGTAACAAAACGGTCCGAAACGCACCAAAACATGAGTTTAGGGTCCAATGGTGTGGATCAAGTGCCTTCGTTGTGAAAAATTGCGATGCGACTTCGTTGCACGAACTTTTGCACTGATTGCACGAGTTCGGCCCCATTTTGCACTGACTTTCATGCAGTAACGAAATGGTCCGAAATGCACCAAAAGATGAGTTTAGTGTCCAATGGGGTGGATCGGGTGCGTTCGTTGCGAAAAATGCTAACGCGACTTCGTTGCACGCACTTTTGCACTGAATGCACCAGTTCGGCCAAATTTTGCACCGACTTCCGTGCAGTAACGAAACGGTCCGAAATGCACCAAAACATGAGTTTAGGGTGCAATGCGGTGGATCGGTTGCGTTCGTTGCGAAAAATTCGTATGCGACTTCGTTGTACGAACTTTTGCACTGAATGCACCAGTTCGGCCCCATTTTGCACTGACTTTCGTGAAGTAACGAAACGGTCCGAAACGCACCAGCACATGAGTTTAGGGTCCAACGAGGTGGATCGGGTCGTTCGTTGCGAAAAATTCCGATGCGACTTCGTCCCACGAATCTTTGCACTGATTGCACTAGTTCGGCACCGTTTTGCACCGACTTTCGTGCAGTAATGAAACGGTCCGAAACGCACCAAAATATTAGTTTATGGTCCAATCGGGTGGATCGGGTGCGCTCGTTGCGAAAAATTCCGACGCTACTTTGTTGCACGAAATTTTGCACCAGTTCGGCCCCGTTTTTCACCGACTTTCGTCCAGGAATGAAACGGTCCGAAATGCCCCAAAACATGAGTTTAGGGTGCAATGGTGTGGATCGGGTGCGTTCGCTGTGAAAAATTCCGATGCGACTTCGTTGCACGAACTTTTGCACTGATTGCACCAGTTTAGTCCCGTTTTGCACCGACTTCCATGCAGTAACAAAACAGTCTGAAACGCACCAAAACATGAGTTTAGGGTCCAATTGGGTGGATCGGGTGCGTTCGTTGCGAAAAATCACGACGCGACTGCGTTGCACGAACTTTTTCTCTGATTGCACCAGTTCGGCCCCGTTTTGCACCGACTTTTGTGCTGTAACAAAACAGTCCGAAACGCACTAAAACATGAGCATACGGTCCAATGGGCTGGATCGGGTGCGTCCATTGTGAAAAATTCTGACGCGACTTCGTTGCATGAACTTTTGCACTGTTTGCAACAGTTCGGCACCTTTTTGCACCGACTTTCGTGCAGTAACGAAACAGTCCGAAGCGCACCAAAATATTAGTTTAAGGTCCAATGGAGTGGATCGGGTGCGTTCGTTGCAAAAAATTCCGACGCGACTTCGTTGCACGAACTTTTGCGCTGATTGCACCAGTTCGGCCCGTTTCGCACCGACTTTTGTTCAGTAACGAAACGGTCCGAAACACACAGAAACATGAGTTTAGGTTCCAATGGCGTGGATCAGGTGCATTCGTTGCGAAAATTTCTGACGCGATTTTGTTGCACGAACTTTTGCACTGATTGCACCAATTCGGCCCCATTTCGAAACGACTTTCGTGCAGTAACGAAACGGTCTGAAACGCCCCAAAACATGAATGCGGTGGATCGGGTGCTTTCGTTGCAAAAAATCCAACGCGACATCATTGCACGAACTTTTGCACTGAATGCACAAATTCGGCCCTTTTTTGCTGCGACTTTCGTGAAGTAACGAAACGGTCCAAAACGCACCAACACTTGAGTTTAGGGTCCAATGGGGTGGATCGGGTGCGTTCGTTGCGAAAAATTCCAACGCGACTTCGTTGCACGAACTTTTGCAACAGTTCGGCCCCGTTTTGCACCAACTTTCGTGCAGCAACGAAACGTTCCAAAACGCCCCAAACCAAGAGTTTATGGTGCAATGGGGTGGATCAGACGCGTTCGTTCTGAAAAATTCCGACGCGACTGCGTTGCACGAACTTTTGCACTGATTGCACCAGTTCGGCCCCATTTGGCATCGACTTTCGTGGAGTAACGAAACGGTCCGAAATGCCCCAAAACATGAGTTTAGGGTCCAAAGGGGTGGATCGGGTGCGTTCGTTGCCAAAAATTCCAACGCGACATCGTTGCACGAACTTTTGCACTGAATGCACATGTTCGGCCCCATTTTGCACCGACTTTCGTGATGTAACGAAACGCACCAAAAGATGAGTTTAGAGTCCAACGGGGTGTATTGGGTGCGTTCATTGCGAAAAATTGGGACGCCACTTCGTTGCACGAACTTTTGCACTCATTCCACCAGTTCGGCCCTATTTTGCACCGACTTTCGTGCAGTAACAAAACGGTCCGAAACACACAAAAACATGAGCATACGGTCCAATGGGCTAGATCGGGTGTGTTCATTGTGAAAAATTCCGACGCGACTTTGTTGCACGAACTTTTGCACTGTTTGCAACAGTTCGGCACCTTTTTGCACCGACTTTCGTGCAGTAACGAAACAGTCCGAAGCGCAACAAAATATTAGTTTAAGGTCCAATGGGGTGGATCGGGTGCGTTAGTTGCAAAAAATTCTGACGCGACTTCGTTGCACGAACTTTTGCACTGATAGCACGAGTTCGGTTCCATTTTGCACCGACTTTCATGCACTAACAAAACGGTCCAAAACGCACCAAAACATGGGTTTACGGTACAATGGGGTGGATCGGGTGCGTTCCTTTAAACAAATTCCAACGTGACTTTGATGCACGAATTTTTGCACCAATTGCACTAGTTCGTCCCCATTTTTCACCGACTTTCGTGCAGCAAAAAAATAGTCCGATATGCATCAAAACATGAGTATAGGGTCCAATGGGGTGGATCGGGTGTGTTCATTGTGAAAAATTCCGATGCCACTTCGTTGAACAAACTTTTGCACTGGTTGCTCCAGTTCGGCCCCAATTTGCACCAACTTTCGTGTAGTAACTAAACGGTCCGAAACGCACCAAAAGATGAGTTTAGAGTCCAACAGGGTGTATCGGGTGCGTTCGTTGCGAAAAATTGGGACGCCACTTCGTTGCACGAACTTTTGCACTCATTCCACCAGTTCGGCCCTGTTTTGCACCGACTTTCGTGCAGTAACAAAACGGTCCGAAACACACAAAAACATGAGTTTAGGTTCACTTTCGTGCGGTAACGAAACGGTCCAAAATGCCCAAAACATGAGTTTTGGGGTCCAAAGGGGTGGATCGTGTGCGTTCGTTGCAAAAAATTCCAACGCGACATCATTGCACGAACTTTTGCACTGAATGCACAAGTTCGGCCCCATTTTGCACCGTCTTTCGTGAAGTAACGAAACGGTCCGAAACGCACCAATATATGAGTTTAAGGTCCAATAGGGAGGATGGGGTGCATTCGTTGCGAAAAATTCCGACGCGACTTATTTGCACTAAATTTTGTATTGATTGGACCGGTTTGGCCCCGCTTCGCACCGACTTTCGTCCTGTAACGAAACGGTTCGAAACGCACCAAAACATGAGTTTAGGGTCCAATGGGGTGGATCCGGTGCGTTCGTTTCGAAAAATTCTGACGCGACTTTGTTGCATGAAGTTTTGCACTCATTCCTCAAGTTCGGCCCCATTTTGCACCGACTTTCGTGCTGTAACGAAACGGTCTGAAACGTACGAAAGCATGAGTTTAGGGTCCAATTGGGTGGATCGGGTGTGTTCATTCTGAATAATGCCGACGCGACTTCGTTGCACGAACTTATGCACTGATTTCACCAGTTCGGCCCCATTTTGCACCAACTTTCATGCAGTAATAAAATGGTCTGAAACGCACTAAAACATGAGTTTAGGGTCCAATGGGGTGGACCGGGTGCGTTCATAGCGAAAAATTCCGACGCGACTTCGTTACACGAACTTTTGCACTTATTGCACTAATTCGGCCCTGTTTTGCACTGACTTTCGTGCAGTAACGAAACGGTCCGAAACGCACCAAAACATGAGTTTAGGGTCCAGTAGGGTGGATCGGGTGCGTTCGTTGCGAAAAGTTCCGACGCGACTTCTTTGCACGAACTTTTGACTGATTGCACCAGTTCGGCCCTGCTTTGCACCGACTATCGTGCAGTAACGAAATGGTCTGAAACGCACCAAAACATGAGTTTAGGGTCCAATAGGGAGGATGGGGTCCGTTCGTTGCGAAAAATTCCGACGCGACTTCTTTGCTCTAACTTTTGCATTGATTGGACCAGTTCGGCCCCGCTTTGCACCGACTTTCGTGCAGTAACGAAACGTTTCAAAACGCACCAAAACATTAGTTTAGGGTCCAATGGGGTGGATCAGGTGTCTTCATTGCAAAAAATTCTGACGTGACTTCGTTGCATGAACTTTTGCACTCATTTTACAAGTTCGCCCCCATTTTGCACCGACTTTCGTGCAGTAAAGAAACGGTCGGATATGTACGAAAGCATGAGTTTAGGGTCCGATTGGGTGGATCGGGTGCGTTCGTTGCGAAAAATTCTGAAGCGACTTCGTTGCATGAACTTTTACACTGAATGCACCAGTTCGGCCCCATTTTGCACCGTCTTTCGTGCAGTAACGAATTGGTCGGAAATGCACCAAAACATGAGTTTAGGGTCCAATGGGGAGGATGGGGTGCGTTCGTTGCGAAAAATTCCGACGCGACTTTTTTGCACTAACTTTTGCACTGATTGTGCACCATTCCGCCAGTTCGGCCCCATTTTGCACCAACTTTCATGCAGTAATAAAATGGTCTGAAACGCACTAAAACATGAGTTTAGGGTCCAATGGGGTGGATCGGGTGCGTTCTTTGCGAAAAATTCCGATGCGACTTCGTTACACGAATTTTTACACTCATTCCTCCAGTTCGGCCGTATATTGCACCGACTTTTGTGCGGTAATGAAACGGTACGAAATACACAAAAACATGAGTTTTGGGTGCAATGGGGTGGATCGGGTGCGTTCTTTGCGAAAAATTCCGACGGGACTTCGTTGCATTAACTTCTGCACTCATTCCACCAGTTCGGCCCCATTTTGCACCGACTATCGTGCAGTAACGAAACGGTCGGAAACGCACCAATACATGAGTTTAGGGTCCAATGAGGAGGATCGGGTGTGTTCGTTGCGAAAAATTATGACGGGACTTCGTTGCATGAACTTTTGCACCAGTTCGGCCCCGCTTTGCACCGACTTTCGTGCTATAACGAAACGGTCCAAAACGCACCAGAACATGAGTTTAGGGTCCAATGGGGCGGATCGGGTGCGTTCGTTGCGAAAAATTCCGACGCGACTTCGTTGCATGAACTTTTACACTGAATGCACCAGTTCGGCCCCATTTTGCACCGTCTTTCGTGCAGTAACGAAACGGTCGGAAACGCACCAGAACATGAGTTTAGGGTCCAATGGGGAGGATCGGGTGCGTTCGTTGCGAAAAGTTCCGACGCGACTTCTTTGCACGAACTTTTGACTGATTGCACCAGTTCGGCCCTGCTTTGCACCGACTTTCGTGCTGTAACGAAATGGTCCGAAACGCACCAGAACATGAGTTTAGGGCCAATGGGGAGGATGGGGTGCGTTCATTGCGAAAAGTTCCGACGCGACTTCTTTGCACGAACTTTTGCTGATTGCACCAGTTCGGTCCTGCTTTGCACCGACTTTCGTGCTGTAACGAAATGGTCCGAAACGCACCAAAACATGAGTTTACGGTCCAATGAGGTGGATCGGGTGCGTTCGTTGCGAAAAATTCTGAAGCGACTTTGTTGCATGAACTTTTGCACCCATTCCTCCAGTTCGGCCCCATTTTGCACCGACTTTCGTGTGGTAACGAAACGGTACGAAACGCACAAAAACATGAGTTTCGGGTGCAATGGGGTGGATCGGGTGCGCTCGTTGCGAAAAATTCCGACGTGACTTGTTTGCACGAACTTTTGACTGATTGGACCAGTTCAGCCCCGCTTTGCACCGACTTTTGTGCTGTAACAAAATGGTCCGAAACGCACCAAAACATGAGTTTAGGGTCCAAGGAGGTGGATTGGGTGCGTTCATTGCGAAAAATTCTGAAGCGACTTCGTTGCATGAACTTTTGCACTCATTCCTCCAGTTCGGCCCCATTTTGCACCGACTTTCGTGCGGTAACGAAACGGTACGAAACGCACAAAAACATGAGTTTCGGGTGCAATGGGGTGGATCGGGTGCGTTCGTTGCGAAAAATTCCGACGCGACTTCGTTGCACGAACTTTTACACTGAATGCACCAGTTCGGCCCCATTTTGCACCGTCTTTCGTGCAGTAACGAAACGGTCGGAAACGCACCAAAACATGAGTTTAGGGTCCAATAGGAAGGATGGGGTCCGTTCGTTGCGAAAAATTCCGACGCGACTTCTTTGCACGAACTTTTGACTGATTGCACCAGTTCGGCCTCGCTTTGCACCGACTTTCGTGCTATAACGAAATGGTCCGAAACGCACCACAACATGAGTTTAGGTTTCAATGGGGTGGATCGGGTGCGTTCGTTGCGAAAAATACTGACGCCACTTCGTTGCATGAACTTTTGCACTCATTCCACTAGTTCGGCCCCATTTTGCTCGGACTTTCGTGCAGTATTGGAACAGTCCGAAACGCACCAAAACATGAGTTTAGGGTCCAATGAGGTGGATCGGGTGCGTTCGTTACGAAAAATTCTTAAGCAACTTCGTTGCATGAACTTTTGCACCCATTCCTCCAGCTCGGCCCCATTTTGCACCGACTTTCCTGCGGTAACGAAACGGTCCGAAACGCACCAAAACAAGAGTTTTGGGTTCAATGGGGTGGATCGGATGCATTCGTTGCAAAAAATTCCGACGCGACTTCGTTGCACGAACTTTTACACTGAATGCACCAATTCGGCCCCATTTTGCACCGTCTTTCATGCAGTAACGAAACGGTCGGAAACGCACCAGAACATGAGTTTAGGGTCCAATAGGGAGGATGGGGTCCGTTCGTTGCGAAAAATTCCGACGCGACTTCTTTGCTCTAACTTTTGCATTGATTGGACCAGTTCGGCCCCGCTTTGCACCGACTTTCGTGCAGTAACGAAACGTTTCAAAACGTACCAAAACATTAGTTTAGGGTCCAATGGGGTGGATCAGGTGTCTTCATTGCAAAAAATTCTGACGTGACTTCGTTGCATGAACTTTTGCACTTATTTTACAAGTTCGCCCCCATTTTGCACCGACTTTCGTGCGGTAAAGAAACGGTCGGATATGTACGAAAGCATGAGTTTAGGGTCCGATTGGGTGGATCGGGTGCGTTCGTTGCGAAAAATTCTGAAGCGACTTCGTTGCATGAACTTTTACACTGAATGCACCAGTTCGGCCCCATTTTGCACCGTCTTTCGTGCAGTAACGAATTGGTCGGAAATGCACCAAAACATGAGTTTAGGGTCCAATGGGGAGGATGGGGTGGGTTCGTTGCGAAAAATTCCGACGCGACTTTTTTGCACTAACTTTTGCACTGATTGTGCACCATTCCACCAGTTCGGCCCCATTTTGCACCAACTTTCATGCAGTAATAAAATGGTTTGAAACGCACAAAAACATGAGTTTAGGGTCCAATGGGGTGGATCGGGTGCGTTCTTTGCGAAAAATTCCGATGCGACTTCGTTACACGAATTTTTACACTCATTCCTCCAGTTCGGCCGTATATTGCACCGACTTTCGTGCGGTAATGAAACGGTACGAAATACACCAAAACATGAGTTTTGGGTGCAATGGGGTGGATCGGGTGCGTTCTTTGCGAAAAATTCCGACGGGACTTCGTTGCATTAACTTCTGCACTCATTCCACCAGTTCGGCCCCATTTTGCACCGACTATCGTGCAGTAACGAAACGGTCGGAAACGCACCAATACATGAGTTTAGGGTCCAATGAGGAGGATCGGGTGTGTTCGTTGCGAAAAATTATGACGGGACTTCGTTGCATGAACTTTTGCACCAGTTCGGCCCCGGTTTGCACCGACTTTCGTGCTATAACGAAACGGTCAAAAACGCACCAGAACATGAGTTTAGGGTCCAATGGGGCGGATCGGGTGCGTTCGTTGCGAAAAATTCCGACGCGACTTCGTTGCATGAACTTTTACACTGAATGCACCAGTTCGGCCCCATTTTGCACCGTCTTTCGTGCAGTAACGAATTGGTCGGAAATGCACAAAAACATGAGTTTAGGGTCCAATGGGGAGGATGGGGTGCGTTCGTTGCGAAAAGTTCCGACGCGACTTCTTTGCACGAACTTTTGACTGATTTCACCAGTTCGGCCCTGCTTTGCACCGACTTTCGTGCTGTAACGAAATGGTCCGAAACGCACCAGAACATGAGTTTACGGTCCAATGGGGAGGATGGGGTGCGTTCTTTGCGAAAAGTTCCGACGCGACTTCTTTTCACGAACTTTTGACTGATTGCACCAGTTCAGTCCTGCTTTGCACCGACTTTAGTGCTGTAACGAAATGGTCCGAAACGCACCAAAACATGAGTTTAGGGTCCAATGAGGTGGATCGGGTGCGTTCGTTGCGAAAAATTCTGAAGCGACTTTGTTGCATGAACTTTTGCACCCATTCCTCCAGTTCGGCCCCATTTTGCACCGACTTTCGTGTGGTAACGAAACGGTATGAAACGCACAAAAACATGAGTTTTGGGTGCAATGGGGTGGATCGGGTGCGTTCGTTGCGAAAAATTCCGACGCGACTTCGTTGCACGAACTTTTAGACTGATTGCACCAGTTCGGCCCCATTTTGCACCGTCTTTCGTGCAGTAACGAAACGGTCGGAAATGCACCAAAACATGAGTTTAGGGTCCAATAGGAAGGATGGGGTGCGTTCGTTGCGAAAAATTCCGACGCGACTTGTTTGCACGAACTTTTGACTGATTGCACCAGTTCGGCCCCGCTTTGCACCGACTTTCATGCTCTAACGAAATGGTCCGAAACCCACCACAACATGAGTTTAGGTTCCAATGGGGTGGATCGGGTGCGTTCGTTGCGAAAAATACTGACGCGACTTCGTTGCATGAACTTTTGCACTCATTCCACTAGTTCGGCCCCATTTTGCTCCGACTTTCGTGCAGTAACGAAGCAGTCCGAAACGCACCAAAACATGAGTTTAGGGTCCAATGGGGAGGATGGGGTGCGTTCATTGCAAAAAAAAACTGATGCGACTTCGTTGCATGAACTTTTGCACCCATTCCTCCAGCTCGGCCCCATTTTGCACCGACTTTCATGCGGTAATGAAACGGTCCGAAACGCACCAAAACATGATTTTCGGGTTCAATGGGGTGGATTGGGTGCGTTCGTTGCAAAAAATTCCGACGCGACTTCTTTGCACAAACTTTTACACTGAATGTACCAGTTCGGCCCCATTTTGCACCGTCTTTCGTGCAGTAACGAAATGGTCGGAAACGCACCAGGACATGAGTTTAGGGTCCTATGGGGAGGATGGGGCGCGTTCGTTGCGAAAAATTTCGACGCGACTTCTTTGCACGAACTTTTCACTGATTGCACCAGTTCGGCCCCGATTTGCACCGACTTTCGTGCTGTAACGAAATGGTCCGAAACGCACCAAAACCATAGTTTAGGGTCCAATGAGGTGGATCGGGTGTGTTCGTTGCGAAAAATTCTGAAGCGACTTCATTGCACTCATTCCTCCAGTTCGGCCCCATTTAGCACCGACTTTCGTGCGGTAACGAAACGGTACGAAACGCACAAAAATATGAGTTTCGGGTGCGTTCGTTGCGAAAAATTCCGACGCGACTTCGTTGCACGAACTTTTACACTGAATGGACCAGTTCGGCCCCATTTTGCACCGTCTTTCGTGCAGTAACGAAACGGTCGGAAACGCACCAAAACATGAGTTTAGGGTCCAATAGGAAGGATGGGGTCCGTTCGTTGCGAAAAATTCCTACGTGACTTCTTTGCAAGAACTTTTCACTGATTGCACCAGTTCGGCCCCGCTTTGCACCGACTTTCGTGCAGTAATGAAATGGTCCGAAACGCACCAAAACATGAGTTTAGGGTCCAATGGGGTGGATCGGGTGCGTTCGTTGCGAAAAATACTGACACGACTTCGTTGCATGAAGTTTTTCACTCATTCCACTAGTTCGGCCCCATTTTGCTCCGAGTTTCGTGCAGTAACGAAACGGTCCGAAACGCACCAAAACAAGAGTTTAGGGTCCAATGAGGTGGATCGGGTGCGTTCGTTCGGAAAAATTCTGAAGCGACTTTGTTGCATGAACGTTTGCACCAATTCCTCCAGCTCAGCCCCATTTTGCACCGACTTTCATGCGGTAACGAAACGGTCCGAAACGCACCAAAACATGCGTTTCGGGTTCAATAGGGTGGATCGGGTGTGTTCGTTGCAAAAAATTCCGACGCGACTTCGTTGCACGAGCTTTTACACTGAATGCACCAGTTCGGCCCCATTTTGCACCGTCTTTCGTGCAGTAACGAAATGCTCGGAAACGCACCAAAACATGAGTTTAGGGTCCAATGGGAAGGATGGGGTGCGTTCGTTGCGAAAAATTCCGACGCGACTTCTTTGCACTAACTTGTGCACTTATTGCACCAGTTCGGCCCCGCTTTGCACCGACTTTCGTGCAGTAACGAAATGGTCCGAAACGCACCAAAACATGAGTTTAGGGTCCAATGGGGTGGATCAGGTGCGTTCGTTGCGAAAAATACTGACGCGACTTCGTTGCATGAATTTTTGCAATCATTCCACTAGTTCGGCCCCATTTTGCACCGTCTTTCGTGCAGTAACGAAACGGTCGGAAACGCCCCAGAACATGAGTTTAGGGTCCAATGGGGAGGATGGGGTGCGTTCGTTGCGAAAAATTCCGACACGACTTCGTTGCACGAACTTTTACACTAAATGCACCAGTTCAGCCCCATTTTGCACCGTCTTTCGTGCAGTAACGAAACGGTCGGAAACGCACAAAAACATGAGTTTAGGGTCCAATAGGGAGCATGGGGTGCGTTCGTTGCGAAAAATTCCGACGCGACTTCTTTGCACGAACTTTTGACTGATTGGACCAGTTTGGCCCCGCTTCGCACCGACTTTCGTCCAGTAACGAAACGGTTCGAAACGCACCAAAACATGAGTTTAGGGTCCAATGGGGTGGATCCGGTGCGTTCGTTGAGAAAAATTCTGGCGAGACTTCGTTGCATGAAGTTTTGCACTCATTCCTCAAGTTCGGCCCCATTTTGCACCGACTTTCGTGCTATAACGAAACGGTCCGAAATGTACGAAAGCATGAGTTAGGGTCCAATTGGGTGGATCGGGTGCGATCGTTGCGAAAAATTCTGAAGCGACTTCGTTGCATCAACTTTTGCACCCATTCCTCCAGCTCGGCCCCTTGCACCGACTTTCAAGCGGTAACGAAACGGTCCAAAACGCACCAAAACAAGAGATTCGGGTTCAATGGGGTGGATCGAGTGCGTTCGTTTCAAAAAATTCAGACGCAACTTCGTTACACGAACTTTTACACTAAATGCACCAGTTTGGCCCCATTTTGCTCCGACTTTCGTGCAGTAATGAAACGGTCCGAAACGCACCAAAACATGAGTTTAGGGTCCAATGAGGTGGATCGGGTGCGTTCGATGCAAAAAATACAGAAGCGACTTCGTTGCATGAACTTTTGCACCCATTCCTCCAGCTCGGCCCCATTTTGCACCGACTTTCATGCGGTAACGAAACGGTCTGAAACGCACCAAAACATGAGTTTCGGGTTCAATGGGGTGGATCGGGTGCGCTCGTTGCAAAAAATTCCAACGCGACTTCGTTGCACGAACTTTTACACTGAATGCACCAGTTCGGCCCCATTTTGCACCGTCTTTCGTGCAGTAACGAAACGATCGGAAACGCACCAGAACATGAGTTTAGGGTCCAATGGGGAGGATGGGGTGCGTTCGTTGCAAAAAATTCCGACGCGACTTCTTTGCACGAACTTTTGACTGATTGCACCAGTTCGGTCCTGCTTTGCACCGACTTTTGTGCTGTAACGAAATGGTCCGAAACGCACCAAAACATGAGTTTAGGGTCCAATGAGGTACATCGGGTGCGTTCGTTGCGAAAATTTCTGAAGCGACTTCGTTCTATGAACTTTTGCACGCATTCCTCCAGTTCGGCCCCATTTTCCACCGACTTTCATGCGGTAACGAAACGGTCCGAAACGCACTAAAACATGAGTTTCGGGTGCAATGGGGTGGATCGGGTGCGTTCGTTGCGAAAAATTCTGATGCGACTTCGTTGCACGAACTTTTACACTGAATGCACCAGTTCGGCCCCATTTTGCACAGTCTTTCGTGCAGTAACGAAACGGTCGGAAACGCACCAAAACATGAGTTTAGGGTCCAATAGGGAGGATGGGGTGCGGTAGTTGAGAAAAATTCCGACGCGACTTCTATGCACTAACTTTTGCACTGAATGCACCAGTTCGGCCCCATTGTGCACCGTCTTTTGTGCAGTAATGAAACGGTCGGAAACGCACCAAACATGAGTTTAGGGTCCAATGGGGAGGATGCGGTGCGTTCGTTGCAAAAAATTCCGACGCGACTTCGTTGCACGAACTTTTACACTGAATGCACCAGTTCGGCCCCATTTTGCACCGTCTTTCGTGCAGTAACGAAACGATCGGAAACGCACCAGAACATGAGTTTAGGGTCCAATGGGGAGGATGGGGTGCGTTCGTTGCAAAAAATTCCGACGCGACTTCTTTGCACGAACTTTTAACTGATTGCACCAGTTCGGCCCCGCTTTGCACCGACTTTCGTGCACTAACGAAATGGTCCGAAACCCACCACAACATGAGTTTCGGGTTCAATGGGGTGGATCGGATGCATTCGTTGCAAAAAATTCTGACGCGACTTCGTTGCACGAACTTTTACACTGAATGCACCAATTCGGCCCCATTTTGCACCGTCTTTCATGCAGTATGAAACGGTCGGAAACGCACCAGAACATGAGTTTAGGGTCCAATGGGGAGGATGGGGTGCGCTCGTTGCGAAAAATTCCGACGCGACTTCTTTGCACGAACTTTTGACTGATTGGACCAGTTCAGCCCCGCTTTGCACCGACTTTCGTGCTGTAACGAAATGGTCCGAAACGAACCAAAACATGCGTTTAGGGTCCAATGAGGTGGATCGGGTGCGTTCGTTGCGAAAAATTCTGAAGGGACTTCGTTGCATGAACTTTTGCACTCATTCCTCCAGTTCGGCCCCATTTTGCACCGACTTTCGTGCGGTAACGAAACGGTACGAAACGCACAAAAACATGAGTTTCGGGTGCAATGGGGTGGATCGGGTGCGTTCGTTGCGAAAAATTCCGACACGACTTCGTTGCACGAACTTTTACACTAAATGCACCAGTTCGGCCCCATTTTGCACCGTCTTTCGTGCAGTAACGAAACGGTCGGAAACGCACCAAAACATGAGTTTAGGGTCCAATAGGGAGGATAGGGTGCGTTCGTTGCGAAAAATTCCGACGCGACTTCTTTGCACTAAATTTTGTTTTGATTGGACCAGTTTGGCCCCGCTTCGCACCGACTTCGGTCCAGTAACGAAACGGTTCGAAACGCACCCAAACATGAGTTTAGGGTTCAATGGGGTTGATCCGGTGCGTTCGTTTTGAAAAATTCTGACGCGACTTTGTTGCATGAAGTTTTGCACTCATTCCTCAAGTTCGGCCCCATTTTGCACCGACTTTCGTGTTGTAACCAAACGGTCCGAAACGTACGAAAGCATGAGTTTAGGGTCCAATTGGGTGGATCGGGTGTGTTCATTCTGAAAAATGCCGACGCGACTTCGTTGCACGAACTTTTGCACTGATTGCACCAGTTCGGGCCCATTTTGCACCAACTTTCGTGCAGTAATAAAATGGTCTGAAACGCACTAACACATGAGTTTAGGGTCCAATGGGGTGGACCGGGTACTAAAACACGAACTTTTGCACTTATTGCACTAATTCGGCCCCGTTTTGCACTGACTTTCGTGCAGTAACGAAACGGTCCGAAACGCACCAAAACATGAGTTTAGGGTCCAGTAGGGTGGATCGGGTGCGTTCGTTGCGAAAAATTCTGACGGGACTTCGTTGCATTAACTTCTCCACTCATTCCACCAGTTCGGCCCCATTTTGCACCGACAGTAACGAAATGGTCTGAAACGCACCAAAACATGAGTTTAGGGTCCAATAGGGAGGATGGGGTCCGTTCGTTGCGAAAAATTTCGACGCAACTTCTTTGCTCTAACTTTTGCATTGATTGGACCAGTTCGGCCCCGCTTTGCACCGACTTTCGTGCAGTAACGAAACGTTTCAAAACGCACCAAAACATTAGTTTAGGGTCCAATGGGGTGGATCAGGTGTCTTCATTGCGAAAAATTCTGACGTGACTTCGTTGCATGAACTTTTGCACTCATTTTACAAGTTCGCCCCCATTTTGCACCGACTTTCGTGCAGTAAAGAAACGGTCGGATATGTACGAAAGCATGAGTTTAGGGTCCGATTGGGTGGATCGGGTGCGTTCGTTGCGAAAAATTCTGAAGCGACTTCGTTGCATGAACTTTTACACTGAATGCACCAGTTCGGCCCCATTTTGCACCGTCTTTCGTGCAGTAACGAAATGGTCGGAAATGCACCAAAACATGAGTTTAGGGTCCAATGGGGAGGATGGGGTGCGTTCGTTGCGAAAAATTCCGACGCGACTTCTTTGCACTAACTTTTGCACTGATTGCACCATTCCACCAGTTCGGCCCCATTTTGCAGCAACTTTCATGCAGTAATAAAATGGTCTGAAACGCACTAAAATATGAGTTTAGGGTCCAATGGGGTGGATCGGGTGCGTTCTTTGCGAAAAATTCCGATGCGACTTCGTTACACGAATTTTTACACTCATTCATCCAGTTCGGCCGTATATTGCACCGACTTTCGTGCGGTAACGAAACGGTACGAAATACACCAAAATATAAGTTTTGGGTGCAATGGGGTGGATCGGGTGCCTTCTTTGCGAAAAATTCCGACGGGACTTCGTTGCATTAACTTCTGCACTCATTCCACCAGTTCGGCCCCATTTTGCACCGACTATCGTGCAGTAACGAAACGGTCGGAAATGCACCAATACATGAGTTTAGGGTCCAATGAGGTGGATCGGGTGTGTTCGTTGCGAAAAATTATGACGGGACTTCGTTGCATGAACTTTTGCACCAGTTCGGCCCCGCTTTGCACCGACTTTCGTGCTATAACGAAATGGTCCAAAACGCACAAGAACATGAGTTTAGGGTCCAATGGGGCGGATCGGGTGCGTTCGTTGCGAAAAATTCTGACGCGACTTCGTTGCCTGAACTTTTACACTGAATGCACCAATTCGGCCCCATTTTGAACAATCTTTTGTGCAATAACGAAACGGTCGGAAACGCACCAGAACATGAGTTTAGGGTCCAATGGGGAGGATGGGGTGCGTTCGTTGCGAAAAGTTCCGACACGACTTCTTTGCACGAACTTTTGACTGATTGCACCAGTTCGGCCCTGCTTTGCACCGACTTTCGTGCTGTAAAGAAATGGTCCGAAACGCACCAGAACATGAGTTTAGGGTCCAATCGGGAGGATGGGGTGCGTTCATTGCGAAAAGTTCCGACGCGACTTCTTTGCACGAACTTTTGACGGATTGCACCAGTTCGGTCCTGCTTTGCACCGACTTTCGTGCTGTAACGAAATGGTCCGAAACGCACCAAAACATGAGTTTAGGGTCCAACGAGGTGGATCGGGTGCGTTCGTTGTGAAAAATTCTGAAGCGACTTTGTTGCATGAACTTTTGCACCCATTCCTCCAGTTCGGCCCCATTTTGCACCGACTTTCGTGCGGTAACGAAATGGTCCAAAACGCACCAAAACATGAGTTTAGGGTCCAATGAGGTACATCGGGTGCGTTCGTTGCGAAAAATTCTGAAGCGACTTCGTTGCTTGAACTTTTGCACGCATTCCTCCAAAACATGCGTTTAGGGTCCAATGAGGTGGATCGGGTGCGTTCGTTGCGAAAAATTCTGAAGCGACTTCGTTGCATGAACTTTTGCACTCATTCCTCCAGTTCGGCCCCATTTTGCACCGACTTTCGTGCGGTAACGAAACGGTACGAAACGCACAAAAACATGAGTTTCGGGTGCAATGGGGTGGATCGGGTGCGTTCGTTGCGAAAAATTCCGACACGACTTCGTTGCACGAACTTTTACACTAAATGCACCAGTTCGGCCCCATTTTGCACCGTCTTTCGTGCAGTAACGAAACGGTCGGAAACGCACCAAAACATGAGTTTAGGGTCCAATAGGGAGGATAGGGTGCGTTCGTTGCGAAAAATTCCGACGCGACTTCTTTGCACCAAATTTTGTTTTGATTGGACCAGTTTGGCTCCGCTTCGCACCGACTTCGGTCCAGTAACGAAACGGTTCGAAACGCACCAAAACATGAGTTTAGGGTTCAATGGGGTTGATCCGGTGCGTTCGTTTTGAAAAATTCTGACGCGACTTTGTTGCATGAAGTTTTGCACTCATTCCTCAAGTTCGGCCCCATTTTGCACCGACTTTCGTGTTGTAACCAAACGGTCCGAAACGTACGAAAGCATGAGTTTAGGGTCCAATTGGGTGGATCGGGTGTGTTCATTCTGAAAAATGCCGACGCGACTTCGTTGCACGAACTTTTGCACTGATTGCACCAGTTCGGGCCCATTTTGCACCAACTTTCGTGCAGTAATAAAATGGTCTGAAACGCACTAACACATGAGTTTAGGGTCCAATGGGGTGGACCGGGTACTAAAACACGAACTTTTGCACTTATTGCACTAATTCGGCCCCGTTTTGCACTGACTTTCGTGCAGTAACGAAACGGTCCGAAACGCACCAAAACATGAGTTTAGGGTCCAGTAGGGTGGATCGGGTGCATTCGTTGCGAAAAATTCTGACGGGACTTCGTTGCATTAACTTCTCCACTCATTCCACCAGTTCGGCCCCATTTTGCACCGACAGTAACGAAATGGTCTGAAACGCACCAAAACATGAGTTTAGGGTCCAATAGGGAGGATGGGGTCCGTTCGTTGCGAAAAATTTCGACGCAACTTCTTTGGTCTAACTTTTGCATTGATTGGACCAGTTCGGCCCCGCTTTGCACCGACTTTCGTGCAGTAACGAAACGTTTCAAAACGCACCAAAACATTAGTTTAGGGTCCAATGGGGTGGATCAGGTGTCTTCATTGCGAAAAATTCTGACGTGACTTCGTTGCATGAACTTTTGCACTCATTTTACAAGTTCGCCCCCATTTTGCACCGACTTTCGTGCAGTAAAGAAACGGTCGGATATGTACGAAAGCATGAGTTTAGGGTCCGATTGGGTGGATCGGGTGCGTTCGTTGCGAAAAATTCTGAAGCGACTTCGTTGCATGAACTTTTACACTGAATGCACTAGTTCGGCCCCATTTTGCACCGTCTTTCGTGCAGTAACGAAACGGTCGGAAACGCACCAAAACATGAGTTTAGGGTCCAAAGGGGAGGATGGGGTGCGTTCGTTGCGAAAAATTCCGACACGACTTCTTTGCACGAACTTTTGACTGATTGCACCAGTTCGGCCCTGCTTTGCACCGACTTTCGTGCTGTAAAGAAATGGTCCGAAACGCACCAGAACATGAGTTTAGGGTCCAATCGGGAGGATGGGGTGCGTTCATTGCGAAAAGTTCCGACGCGACTTCTTTGCACGAACTTTTGACGGATTGCACCAGTTCGGTCCTGCTTTGCACCGACTTTCGTGCTGTAACGAAATGGTCCGAAACGCACCAAAACATGAGTTTAGGGTCCAACGAGGTGGATCGGGTGCGTTCGTTGTGAAAAATTCTGAAGCGACTTTGTTGCATGAACTTTTGCACCCATTCCTCCAGTTCGGCCCCATTTTGCACCGACTTTCGTGCGGTAACGAAATGGTCCAAAACGCACCAAAACATGAGTTTAGGGTCCAATGAGGTACATCGGGTGCGTTCGTTGCGAAAAATTCTGAAGCGACTTCGTTGCTTGAACTTTTGCACGCATTCCTCCAAAACATGCGTTTAGGGTCCAATGAGGTGGATCGGGTGCGTTCGTTGCGAAAAATTCTGAAGCGACTTCGTTGCATGAACTTTTGCACTCATTCCTCCAGTTCGGCCCCATTTTGCACCGACTTTCGTGCGGTAACGAAATGGTACGAAACGCACAAAAACATGAGTTTCGGGTGCAATGGGGTGGATCGGGTGCGTTTGTTGCGAAAAATTCCGACACGACTTCGTTGCACGAACTTTTACACTAAATGCACCAGTGCGGTAACGAAACGGTCGGAAACGCACCAAAACATGAGTTTAGGGTCCAATGGGGTTGATCCGGTGCGTTCGTTTCAAAAAATTCTGACGCGACTTTGTTGCATGAAGTTTTGCACTCATTCCTCAAGTTCGGCCCCATTTTGCACCGACTTTCGTGCTGTAACCAAACGGTCCGAAACGTACGAAAGCATGAGTTTAGGGTCCAATTGGGTGGATCGGGTGTGTTCATTCTGAAAAATGCCGACGCGACTTCGTTGCATGAACTTTTGCAATCATTCCACTAGTTCGGCCCCATTTTGCACCGTCTTTCATGCAGTAACGAAACGGTTGGAAACGCCCCAGAACATGAGTTTAGGGTCCAATGGGGAGGATAGGGTGCGTTCGTTGCGAAAAATTCCAACACGACTTCGTTGCACGAACTTTTACACTGAATGCACCAGTTCGGCCCCATTTTGCACCGTCTTTCGTGCAGTAACGAAATGGTCGGAAACGCACCAAAACATGAGTTTAGGGTCCAATGGGGAGGATGGGGTGCGTTCGTTGCGAAAAATTCCGACGCGACTTCTTTGCACTAACTTTTGCACTGATTGCACCATTCCACCAGTTCGGCCCCATTTTGCACCAACTTTCAAGCAGTAATAAAATGGTCTGAAACGCACTAAAACATGAGTTTAGGGTCCAATGGGGTGGATCGGGTGCGTTCTTTGCGAAAAATTCCGACGCGACTTCGTTACACGAATTTTTACACTCATTCCTCCAGTTCGGCCGTATATTGCACCGACTTTCGTGCGGTAACGAAACGGTACGAAATACACCAAAACATGAGTTTTCGGTGCAATGGAGTGGATCGGGTGCGTTCGTTGCGAAAAATTCCGACGGGACTTTGTTGCATGAACTTTTGCACCAGTTCGGCCCCGCTTTGCACCGACTTTCGTGCTATAACGAAACGGTCCGAAAGGCACCTGAACATGAGTTTAGGGTCCAATGGGGTGGATCGGGTGCGTTCGTTGCGAAAAATTCCGACGCGACTTCGTTGCACGAACTTTTACACTGAATGCACCAGTTCGGCCCCATTTTGCACCCTCTTTCGTGCAGTAACGAAACGGTTGGAAACGCACCAGAACATGAGTTTAGGGTCCAATGGGGAGGATGGGGTGCATTCGTTACGAAAAGTTCCGACGCGACTTCTTTGCACGAACTTTTGACTGATTGCACCAGTTCGGTCCTGCTCTGCACCGACTTTCGTGCTGTAACGAAATGGTCCGAAACGCACCAAAACATGAGTTTAGGGTCCAATGGGGTGGATCGGCTGCGTTCGTTGCTAGACATTCTTACGCGACTTCGTTGCATGAACTTTTGCAATCATTCCTCCAGTTCGGCCCCATTTTGCACCGACTTTCGTGTAGTAACGAAACGGTCCGAACCACACCAATACATGAGTTACGGGTTCAATGGGGTGGATCGGGTGCGTTCGTTGCGAAAGATTTCGACGCGACTTCGTTGCACGAACTTTTACACTGAATGCACCAGTTCGGCTCCATTTTGCACCATCTTTCGTGCACTAACGAAACGGTCCGAAACGCACCCAAACATGAGTTTAGGGTCCAATGGGGTGGACCAAGTGCATTCGTTGCGAAAAATTCTGACGCGACTTCTTTGCACGAAGTTTTGCACTGATTGCACTAGTTCGGCCCCATTTTGCACCGACTTTCGTGCAGTAATGAAACGGTCCGAAACGCACCCAAACGTGAGTTTAGGGTCCAATTGGTTGGATCGGGTGCGTTCGTTGCGAAAAATTCTGACGCGACTTCGTTGCACGAACATTTCCACTGATTGCACCAGTTTGGCCCCATTTTGCGCCGACTTTCGTGCAGTAACGAAACGGTCCGAACCACACTAAAACATGAGTTTCGGGTTCAATGGGGTGGATCGGGTGCGTTCGTTGCGAAAAATTTCGACGCGACTTTGTTGCACGAACTTTTACACAGAATGCCCCAGTTCGGCCCCATTTTGCACCGTCTTTCGTGCAGTAACGAAACGGTCGGAAACGATCCAAAACATGAGTTTAGGGTCCAATGGGGAGGATGGGGTGCGTTTGTTGCGAAAAATTCCGACGCGACTTCTTTGCATGAACTTTTGCACTGATTGCACCAGTTCGGCCCCGCTTTGCACCGACTTTCGTGGAGTAACGAAACGGTCCGAAACGCACCAAAACATGAGTTTAGGGTCCAATGGGGTAGATCGTGTGCGTTCGTTGCGGAAAATTCTGACGCGACTTCGTTGCATGAACTTTTGCACTGATTGCACCAGTTCAGCCCCGCCTTGCAACAACTTTCGTGCAGTAACAAAATGGTCCGAAACGCACCAAAACATGAGTTTAAGGTCCAATGGGGTGGATTGGGTGCATTCATTGTGAAAAATTCTTACGCGACTTCGTTGCATGAACTTTTGCACTCATTCCACTAGTTCAGCCCCATTTTGCACCGACTTTCGTGCAGTAATGAAACGGTCTGAAACTCCCACAAACATAAGTTTATTGTCCAATGGGGTGGATCGGGTGCGTTCATTGCGAAAAATTCTGACGCGACTTCGTTGCATGAACTTTTGCACTCATTCCTTTAGTTCGGCCCCATTTTTGCACCGACTTTCATGCAGTAACGAAACAGTCCGAAACACACCAAAACATGAGTTTAGGGTCCAATGGGGTGGATCGGGTGCGTTCGTTGCGAAAAATTCTAACGCGACTTCGTTGCACGAACTTTTACACTAAATGCACCAGTTCGGCGCCATTTTGCACCATCTTTCGTGCACTAACAAAACGGTCCGAAACGCACCCAAACATGAGTTTAGGGTCCAATGGGGTGCATCAAGTGCATTCGCTGCGAAAAATTCTGGCGCGACTTCTTTGCACGAAGTTTTGCACTGATTGCACCAGTTCGGCTCCATTTTGCACCGACTTTCGTGTAGTAACGAAATGGTGCGAAACGCACCCAAATGTTAGTTTAGGGTACAATGGGGTGGATCAGGTGTGTTCGTTGCGAAGAATTCTGACGCGACTTCGTTGCCCGAACTTTTGCACTGATTGCACCAGTTCGGCCCCGCTTTGCACCAACTTTCGTGCAGTAACGAAACGGTCCGAAACGCACCAAAACATGAGTTTAGGGTCCAATGGGGTAGATGGTGTGCGTTCGTTGTGGAAAATTCCGACGCGACATCGTTGCATGAACTTTTGCACTGATTGCACCAGTTCGGCCCCGCCTTGCACCAACTTTCGTGCAGTAACAAAACGGTCCGAAACGCACCAAAACATCACTTTAAGGTCCAATGGGGTGGATTGGGTCCATTCGTTGTGAAAAATTCTTACGCGACTTCGTTGCATGAACTTTTGCACTCATTCCACTAGTTCAGCCCCATTTTGCACCGACTTTCGTGCAGTAATGAAATGGTCTGAAACTTCAACAAACATGAGTTTAAGGTCCAATGGGGTGGATCGGGTGCATTCGTTGCGAAAAATTCTGACGCGACTTCGTTGCATGAACTTTTGCACTCATTCTTTTAGTTCGGCCCCATTTTGCACCGACTTTCATGCAGTAACGAAACGGTCCGAAACGCACCAAAACATGAGTTTAGGGTCCAATGGGGTGGATCGGGTGCGTTCGTTGCGAAAAATTCCGACGCGACTTCGTTGCACGAACTTTTACACTGAATGCACCAGTTCGGCCCCATTTTGCACCGATTTTCATGCAGTAACGAAACAGTCCGAAACGCAACGAAACATGAGTTTAGGGTCAAATGAGGGTGGATCAGGTGCGTTCGTTGTGAAAAATTCTGACGCGACTTCATTGCATGAACTTTTGCATTCATTCCACCCAGTACGGCCCCATATTGCATCGACTTTCGTGAAGTAACGAAACGGTCCGAAACGCACCAAAACATCAGTTTAGGGTCCAATGGGGTGGATCGGGTGCGTTCGTTGCTACACATTCTTACGCGGCTTCGTTGCATGCACTTTTGCACTCAATCCTCCAGTTCGGCCCCATTTTGCACCGACTTTCGTGCAGTAACGAAACAGTCCGAACCACACCAATACATGAGTTACGGGTTCAATGGGGTGGATCAGGTGCGTTCGTTGCGAAAAATTCCGACGCGACTTTGTTGCACAAACTTTTACACTGAATGCACCAGTTCGGCCCCATTTTGCACCATCTTTCGTGCACCAACGAAACGGTCCGAAACGCACCCAAACATGAGTTTAGGGTCCAATGGGGTGGACCAAGTGCGTTCGTTGCGAAAAATTCTGACGCGACTTCTTTGCACGAAGTTTTGCACTGATTGCACCAGTTCGGCCCCATTTTGCACCGACTTTCGTGCAGTAACGAAACGGTCCGAAACGCAACCAAACGTGAGTTTAGGGTCCAATTGGGTGGATCGGGTGTGTTCGTTGCGAAAAATTCTGACGCGACTTCGTTGCACGAATATTTCCACTGATTGCACCAGTTCAGCCCCATTTGGCACCGACTTTCGAGCAGTAACGAAACGGTCCGAACCACACCAAAACATGAGTTTCGGGTTCAATGGGGTGGATCGGGTGCGTTCATTGCGAAAAATTCTGACGCGACTTCGTTGCCCGAACTTTTGCACTGATTGCACCAGTTCGGCCCCACTTTGCACCAACTTTCGTGCAGTAACGAAACGGTCCGAAACGCAACAAAACATGAGTTTTGGGGTCCAATGGGGTAGATCGTTTGCTTTCGTTGCGGAAACTTCCGACGCGACTTCATTGCATGAACTTTTGCACTGATTGCACCAGTTCGGCCCCGCCTTGCACCAACCTTCGTGCAGTAACAAAACGGTCCGAAACGCACCAAAACATGAGTTTAAGGTCCAATGGGGTGGATTGGGTGCATTCGTTGTGAAAAATTCTTACGTGACTTCGTTGCATGAACTTTTGCACTCATTCCACTAGTTCAGCCCCATTTTGCACCGACTTTCGTGCAGTAACGAAACGGTCCGAAACGCACCCAAACGTGACTTTAGGGTCCAATTGGGTGGATCGGGTGCGTTCATTGCGAAAAATTCTGACGCGACTTCGTTGCACGAACATTTCCACTGATTGCACCAGTTCGGCCCCATTTGGCACCGACTTTCGAGCAGTAATGAAACGGTCCGAACCACACCAAAACATGAGTTTCGGGTTCAATGGGGTGGATCGGGTGCTTTCGTTGCGAAAAATTCCGATGCGACTTTGTTGCACGAACTTTTACACTGAATGCACCAGTTCGGCCCCATTTTGCACCATCTTTCGTGCACTAACGAAACGGTCCGAAACGCACCCAAACATGAGTTTCGTTGCGAAAAATTCTGACGCGACTTCTTTGCACGAAGTTTTGCACTGATTGCACCAGTTCGGCCCCATTTTGCACCGACTTTCGTGCAGTAACGAAACGGTCTGAAACGCACCCAAACGTGAGTTTAGGGTACAATGGGGTGGATCGGGTGCGTTCGTTGCGAAAAATTCCGACGCGACTTCGTTGCCCGAACTTTTGCACTGATTGCACCTATTCGGCCCCGCTTTGCACCGACTTTCGTGGAGTAATGAAACGGTCCGAAACGCACCAAAACATGAGTTTAGGGTCCAATGGGGTGGATCGGGTGCGTTCTTTGCGAAAAATTCCGACGCGACTTCGTTACACGAATTTTTACACTCATTCCTCCAGTTCGGCCGTATATTGCACCGACTTTCGTGCGGTAACGAAACGGTACGAAATACACCAAAACATGAGTTTTCGGTGCAATGGAGTGGATCGGGTGCGTTCGTTGCGAAAAATTCCGACGGGACTTTGTTGCATGAACTTTTGCACCAGTTCGGCCCCGCTTTGCACCGACTTTCGTGCTATAACAAAACGGTCCGAAAGGCACCAGAACATGAGTTTAGGGTCCAATGGGGTGGATCGGGTGCGTTCGTTGCGAAAAATTCCGACGCGACTTCGTTGCACGAACTTTTACACTGAATGCACCAGTTCGGCCCCATTTTGCACCCTCTTTCGTGCAGTAACGAAACGGTCGGAAACGCACCAGAACATGAGTTTAGGGTCCAATGGGGAGGATGGGGTGCATTCGTTACGAAAAGTTCCGACGCGACTTCTTTGCACGAACTTTTGACTGATTGCACCAGTTCGGTCCTGCTTTGCACCGACTTTCGTGCTGTAACGAAATGGTCCGAAACGCACCAAAACATGAGTTTAGGGTCCAATGGGGTGGATCGGCTGCGTTCGTTGCTAGACATTCTTACGCGACTTCGTTGCATGAACTTTTGCACTCATTCCTCCAGTTCGGCCCCATTTTGCACCGACTTTCGTGTAGTAACGAAACGGTCCGAACCACACCAATACATGAGTTACGGGTTCAATGGGGTGGATCGGGTGCGTTCGTTGCGAAAGATTTCGACGCGACTTCGTTGCACGAACTTTTACACTGAATGCACCAGTTCGGCTCCATTTTGCACCATCTTTCGTGCACTAACGAAACGGTCCAAAACGCACCCAAACATGAGTTTAGGGTCCAATGGGGTGGACCAAGTGCATTCGTTGCGAAAAATTCTGACGCGACTTCTTTGCACGAAGTTTTGCACTGATTGCACTAGTTCGGCCCCATTTTGCACCGACTTTCGTGCAGTAATGAAACGGTCCGAAACGCACCCAAACGTGAGTTTAGGGTCCAATTGGTTGGATCGGGTGCGTTCGTTGCGAAAAATTCTGACGCGACTTCGTTGCCCGAACATTTCCACTGATTGCACCAGTTCGGCCCCATTTTGCGCCGACTTTCGTGCAGTAACGAAACGGTCCGAACCACACTAAAACATGAGTTTCGGGTTCAATGGCGTGGATCGGGTGCGTTCGTTGTGAAAAATTTCGACGCGACTTTGTTGCACGAACTTTTACACAGAATGCCCCAGTTCGGCCCCATTTTGCACCGTCTTTCGTGCAGTAACGAAACGGTCGGAAATGATCCAAAACATGAGTTTAGGGTCCAATGGGGAGGATGGGGTGCGTTTGTTGCGAAAAATTCCGACGCGACTTCTTTGCATGAACTTTTGCACTGATTGCACCAGTTCGGCCCCGCTTTGCACCGACTTTCGTGGAGTAACGAAACGGTCCGAAACGCACCAAAACATGAGTTTAGGGTCCAATGGGGTAGATCGTGTGCGTTCGTTGCGGAAAATTCTGACGCGACTTCGTTGCATGAACTTTTGCACTGATTGCACCAGTTCAGCCCCGCCTTGCAACAACTTTCGTGCAGTAACAAAATGGTCCGAAACGCACCAAAACATGAGTTTAAGGTCCAATGGGGTGGATTGGGTGCATTCATTGTGAAAAATTCTTACGCGACTTCGTTGCATGAACTTTTGCACTCATTCCACTAGTTCAGCCCCATTTTGCACCGACTTTCGTGCAGTAATGAAACGGTCTGAAACTCCCACAAACATAAGTTTATTGTCCAATGGGGTGGATCGGGTGCGTTCGTTGCGAAAAATTCTGACGCGACTTCGTTGCATGAACTTTTGCACTCATTCCTTTAGTTCGGCCCCATTTTTGCACCGACTTTCATGCAGTAACGAAACAGTCCGAAACACACCAAAACATGAGTTTAGGGTCCAATGGGGTGGATCGGGTGCGTTCGTTGCGAAAAATTCTAACGCGACTTCGTTGCACGAACTTTTACACTAAATGCACCAATTCGGCCCCATTTTGCACCATCTTTCGTGCACCAACGAAACGGTCCGAAACGCACCCAAACATGAGTTTAGGGTCCAATGGGGTGGACCAAGTGCGTTCGTTGCGAAAAATTCTGACGCGACTTCTTTGCACGAAGTTTTGCACTGATTGCACCAGTTCGGCCCCATTTTGCACCGACTTTCGTGCAGTAACGAAACGGTCCGAAACGCAACCAAACGTGAGTTTAGGGTCCAATTGGGTGGATCGGGTGTGTTCGTTGCGAAAAATTCTGACGCGACTTCGTTGCACGAATATTTCCACTGATTGCACCAGTTCAGCCCCATTTGGCACCGACTTTCGAGCAGTAACGAAACGGTCCGAACCACACCAAAACATGAGTTTCGGGTTCAATGGGGTGGATCGGGTGCGTTCATTGCGAAAAATTCTGACGCGACTTCGTTGCCCGAACTTTTGCACTGATTGCACCAGTTCGGCCCCACTTTGCACCAACTTTCGTGCAGTAACGAAACGGTCCGAAACGCAACAAAACATGAGTTTTGGGGTCCAATGGGGTAGATCGTTTGCTTTCGTTGCGGAAACTTCCGACGCGACTTCATTGCATGAACTTTTGCACTGATTGCACCAGTTCGGCCCCGCCTTGCACCAACCTTCGTGCAGTAACAAAACGGTCCGAAACGCACCAAAACATGAGTTTAAGGTCCAATGGGGTGGATTGGGTGCATTCGTTGTGAAAAATTCTTACGTGACTTCGTTGCATGAACTTTTGCACTCATTCCACTAGTTCAGCCCCATTTTGCACCGACTTTCGTGCAGTAACGAAACGGTCCGAAACGCACCCAAACGTGACTTTAGGGTCCAATTGGGTGGATCGGGTGCGTTCATTGCGAAAAATTCTGACGCGACTTCGTTGCACGAACATTTCCACTGATTGCACCAGTTCGGCCCCATTTGGCACCGACTTTCGAGCAGTAATGAAACGGTCCGAACCACACCAAAACATGAGTTTCGGGTTCAATGGGGTGGATCGGGTGCTTTCGTTGCGAAAAATTCCGATGCGACTTTGTTGCACGAACTTTTACACTGAATGCACCAGTTCGGCCCCATTTTGCACCATCTTTCGTGCACTAACGAAACGGTCCGAAACGCACCCAAACATGAGTTTCGTTGCGAAAAATTCTGACGCGACTTCTTTGCACGAAGTTTTGCACTGATTGCACCAGTTCGGCCCCATTTTGCACCGACTTTCGTGCAGTAACGAAACGGTCTGAAACGCACCCAAACGTGAGTTTAGGGTACAATGGGGTGGATCGGGTGCGTTCGTTGCGAAAAATTCCGACGCGACTTCGTTGCCCGAACTTTTGCACTGATTGCACCTATTCGGCCCCGCTTTGCACCGACTTTCGTGGAGTAATGAAACGGTCCGAAACGCACCAAAACATGAGTTTAGGGTCCAATGGGGTGGATCGGGTGCGTTCTTTGCGAAAAATTCCGACGCGACTTCGTTACACGAATTTTTACACTCATTCCTCCAGTTCGGCCGTATATTGCACCGACTTTCGTGCGGTAACGAAACGGTACGAAATACACCAAAACATGAGTTTTCGGTGCAATGGAGTGGATCGGGTGCGTTCGTTGCGAAAAATTCCGACGGGACTTTGTTGCATGAACTTTTGCACCAGTTCGGCCCCGCTTTGCACCGACTTTCGTGCTATAACAAAACGGTCCGAAAGGCACCAGAACATGAGTTTAGGGTCCAATGGGGTGGATCGGGTGCGTTCGTTGCGAAAAATTCCGACGCGACTTCGTTGCACGAACTTTTACACTGAATGCACCAGTTCGGCCCCATTTTGCACCCTCTTTCGTGCAGTAACGAAACGGTCGGAAACGCACCAGAACATGAGTTTAGGGTCCAATGGGGAGGATGGGGTGCATTCGTTACGAAAAGTTCCGACGCGACTTCTTTGCACGAACTTTTGACTGATTGCACCAGTTCGGTCCTGCTTTGCACCGACTTTCGTGCTGTAACGAAATGGTCCGAAACGCACCAAAACATGAGTTTAGGGTCCAATGGGGTGGATCGGCTGCGTTCGTTGCTAGACATTCTTACGCGACTTCGTTGCATGAACTTTTGCACTCATTCCTCCAGTTCGGCCCCATTTTGCACCGACTTTCGTGTAGTAACGAAACGGTCCGAACCACACCAATACATGAGTTACGGGTTCAATGGGGTGGATCGGGTGCGTTCGTTGCGAAAGATTTCGACGCGACTTCGTTGCACGAACTTTTACACTGAATGCACCAGTTCGGCTCCATTTTGCACCATCTTTCGTGCACTAACGAAACGGTCCAAAACGCACCCAAACATGAGTTTAGGGTCCAATGGGGTGGACCAAGTGCATTCGTTGCGAAAAATTCTGACGCGACTTCTTTGCACGAAGTTTTGCACTGATTGCACTAGTTCGGCCCCATTTTGCACCGACTTTCGTGCAGTAATGAAACGGTCCGAAACGCACCCAAACGTGAGTTTAGGGTCCAATTGGTTGGATCGGGTGCGTTCGTTGCGAAAAATTCTGACGCGACTTCGTTGCCCGAACATTTCCACTGATTGCACCAGTTCGGCCCCATTTTGCGCCGACTTTCGTGCAGTAACGAAACGGTCCGAACCACACTAAAACATGAGTTTCGGGTTCAATGGGGTGGATCGGGTGCGTTCGTTGTGAAAAATTTCGACGCGACTTTGTTGCACGAACTTTTACACAGAATGCCCCAGTTCGGCCCCATTTTGCACCGTCTTTCGTGCAGTAACGAAACGGTCGGAAATGATCCAAAACATGAGTTTAGGGTCCAATGGGGAGGATGGGGTGCGTTTGTTGCGAAAAATTCCGACGCGACTTCTTTGCATGAACTTTTGCACTGATTGCACCAGTTCGGCCCCGCTTTGCACCGACTTTCGTGGAGTAACGAAACGGTCCGAAACGCACCAAAACATGAGTTTAGGGTCCAATGGGGTAGATCGTGTGCGTTCGTTGCGGAAAATTCTGACGCGACTTCGTTGCATGAACTTTTGCACTGATTGCACCAGTTCAGCCCCGCCTTGCAACAACTTTCGTGCAGTAACAAAATGGTCCGAAACGCACCAAAACATGAGTTTAAGGTCCAATGGGGTGGATTGGGTGCATTCATTGTGAAAAATTCTTACGCGACTTCGTTGCATGAACTTTTGCACTCATTCCACTAGTTCAGCCCCATTTTGCACCGACTTTCGTGCAGTAATGAAACGGTCTGAAACTCCCACAAACATAAGTTTATTGTCCAATGGGGTGGATCGGGTGCGTTCGTTGCGAAAAATTCTGACGCGACTTCGTTGCATGAACTTTTGCACTCATTCCTTTAGTTCGGCCCCATTTTTGCACCGACTTTCATGCAGTAACGAAACAGTCCGAAACACACCAAAACATGAGTTTAGGGTCCAATGGGGTGGATCGGGTGCGTTCGTTGCGAAAAATTCTAACGCGACTTCGTTGCACGAACTTTTACACTAAATGCACCAATTCGGCGCCATTTTGCACCATCTTTCGTGCACTAACAAAACGGTCCGAAACGCACCCAAACATGAGTTTAGGGTCCAATGGGGTGGATCAAGTGCATTCGTTGCGAAAAATTCTGGCGCGACTTCTTTGCACGAAGTTTTGCACTGATTGCACCAGTTCGGCTCCATTTTGCACCGACTTTCGTGTAGTAACGAAATGGTGCGAAACGCACCCAAATATTAGTTTAGGGTACAATGGGGTGGATCAGGTGTGTTCGTTGCGAAGAATTCTGACGCGACTTCGTTGCCCGAACTTTTGCACTGATTGCACCAGTTCGGCCCCGCTTTGCACCAACTTTCGTGCAGTAACGAAACGGTCCGAAACGCACCAAAACATGAGTTTAGGGTCCAATGGGGTAGATCGTGTGCGTTCGTTGTGGAAAATTCCGACGCGACATCGTTGCATGAACTTTTGCACTGATTGCACCAGTTCGGCCCCGCCTTGCACCAACTTTCGTGCAGTAACAAAACGGTCCGAAACGCACCAAAACATCACTTTAAGGTCCAATGGGGTGGATTGGGTGCATTCGTTGTGAAAAATTCTTACGCGACTTCGTTGCATGAACTTTTGCACTCATTCCACTAGTTCAGCCCCATTTTGCACCGACTTTCGTGCAGTAATGAAATGGTCTGAAACTTCAACAAACATGAGTTTAAGGTCCAATGGGGTGGATCGGGTGCATTCGTTGCGAAAAATTCTGACGCGACTTCGTTGCATGAACTTTTGCACTCATTCTTTTAGTTCGGCCCCATTTTGCACCGACTTTCATGCAGTAACGAAACGGTCCGAAACGCACCAAAACATGAGTTTAGGGTCCAATGGGGTGGATCGGGTGCGTTCGTTGCGAAAAATTCCGACGCGACTTCGTTGCACGAATTTTTACACTGAATGCACCAGTTCGGCCCCATTTTGCACCGATTTTCATGCAGTAACGAAACAGTCCGAAACGCAACGAAACATGAGTTTAGGGTCAAATGAGGGTGGATCAGGTGCGTTCGTTGTGAAAAATTCTGACGCGACTTCATTGCATGAACTTTTGCATTCATTCCACCCAGTACGGCCCCATATTGCATCGACTTTCGTGAAGTAACGAAACGGTCCGAAACGCACCAAAACATGAGTTTAGGGTCCAGTGGGGTGGATCGGGTGCGTTCGTTGCTACACATTCTTACGCGGCTTCGTTGCATGCACTTTTGCACTCAATCCTCCAGTTCGGCCCCATTTTGCACCGACTTTCGTGCAGTAACGAAACAGTCCGAACCACACCAATACATGAGTTACGGGTTCAATGGGGTGGATCGGGTGCGTTCGTTGCGAAAAATTCCGACGCGACTTTGTTGCACAAACTTTTACACTGAATGCACCAGTTCGGCCCCATTTTGCACCATCTTTCGTGCACCAACGAAACGGTCCGAAACGCACCCAAACATGAGTTTAGGGTCCAATGGGGTGGACCAAGTGCGTTCGTTGCGAAAAATTCTGACGCGACTTCTTTGCACGAAGTTTTGCACTGATTGCACCAGTTCGGCCCCATTTTGCACCGACTTTCGTGCAGTAACGAAACGGTCCGAAACGCAACCAAACGTGAGTTTAGGGTCCAATTGGGTGGATCGGGTGTGTTCGTTGCGAAAAATTCTGACGCGACTTCGTTGCACGAATATTTCCACTGATTGCACCAGTTCAGCCCCATTTGGCACCGACTTTCGAGCAGTAACGAAACGGTCCGAACCACACCAAAACATGAGTTTCGGGTTCAATGGGGTGGATCGGGTGCGTTCATTGCGAAAAATTCTGACGCGACTTCGTTGCCCGAACTTTTGCACTGATTGCACCAGTTCGGCCCCACTTTGCACCAACTTTCGTGCAGTAACGAAACGGTCCGAAACGCAACAAAACATGAGTTTTGGGGTCCAATGGGGTAGATCGTTTGCTTTCGTTGCGGAAACTTCCGACGCGACTTCATTGCATGATTTTTTGCACTGATTGCACCAGTTCGGCCCCGCCTTGCACCAACCTTCGTGCAGTAACAAAACGGTCCGAAACGCACCAAAACATGAGTTTAAGGTCCAATGGGGTGGATTGGGTGCATTCGTTGTGAAAAATTCTTACGCGACTTCGTTGCATGAACTTTTGCACTCATTCCACTAGTTCAGCCCCATTTTGCACCGACTTTCGTGCAGTAACGAAACGGTCCGAAACGCACCCAAACGTGACTTTAGGGTCCAATTGGGTGGATCGGGTGCGTTCATTGCGAAAAATTCTGACGCGACTTCGTTGCACGAACATTTCCACTGATTGCACCAGTTCGGCCGCATTTGGCACCGACTTTCGAGCAGTAATGAAACGGTCCGAACCACACCAAAACATGAGTTTCGGGTTCAATGGGGTGGATCGGGTGCTTTCGTTGCGAAAAATTCCGTTGCGACTTTGTTGCACGAACTTTTACACTGAATGCACCAGTTCGGCCCCATTTTGCACCATCTTTCGTGCACTAACGAAACGGTCCGAAACGCACCCAAACATGAGTTTCGTTGCGAAAAATTCTGACGCGACTTCTTTGCACGAAGTTTTGCACTGATTGCACCAGTTCGGCCCCATTTTGCACCGACTTTCGTGCAGTAACGAAACGGTCTGAAACGCACCCAAACGTGAGTTTAGGGTACAATGGGGTGGATCGGGTGCGTTCGTTGCGAAAAATTCCGACGCGACTTCGTTGCCCGAACTTTTGCACTGATTGCACCTATTCGGCCCCGCTTTGCACCGACTTTCGTGGAGTAATGAAACGGTCCGAAACGCACCAAAACATGAGTTTAGGGTCCAATGGGGTGGATCGGATGCGTTCGTTGTGAAAAATTCTGACGCGACTTCATTGCCTGAACTTTCGTACTGAATGCACCACTTCGGCCCGTTTCGCACCGACTTCGTTGTGAAAAATTCTGACTTGACTTCTTTGCTCGAAGTTTTGCACTGATTGCACCAGTTCGGCCCCATTTTGCACCGACTTTTGTACAGTAATGAAACGGTCAGAAGCGCACCCAAACATGAGTTTAGGGTCCAATGCGGTGGATCAGGTGCGTTCGTTGCGAAAACTTCTGACGCAACTTCATTGCACGAACTTTTGCACTAATTGCACCAGTTTGGCCCTGCTTTGCATCGACTTTCGTGTAGTAACGAATCGGTCCGAAACGCTTCAAAACATGAGTTTAGGGTCCAATGGGGTGGATCGGGAGCGTTCGTTGTGAAAACTTCTGACGCGACTTCGTTGCAAGAACTTTTGCACTCATTCCTCCAGTTCGGCCCCATTTTGCACCAACTTTCGTGCAGTAACGAAATGGTCCGAAACGCACCAAAACATGAGTTTAGGGTCCAATGGGGTGGATCGGGTGCGTTCATTGTGAAAAATTCCGACGCGACTTCGTTGCACGAACTTTTACACTGAATGCACCAGTTCGGCCCCATTTTGCACCCTCTTTCGTGCAGTAACGAAACGGTCGGAAACGCACCAGAACATGAGTTTATGGTCCAATGGGGAGGATGGGGTGCATTCGTTACGAAAAGTTCCGACGCGACTTCGTTGCATGAACTTTTGCACTCATTCCACCAGTTCAGCCCCATTTTGCACCGATTTTCGTGCAGTAAGGAAACAGTCCGAAACGTATTAAAACATGAGTTTAGGGTCCAATGGGGAAGATGGGGTGCGTTCGTTGCGAAAATTCTGACGCGACTTCTTTGCACGAACTTTTACACTGAATGCACCAGTTTGGCCCCATTTTGCACCGACTTTCATGCAGTAACGAAACGGTCCGAAACGCGCCCAAACATGAGTTTAGGGTCCAATGGGGTGGATCGGGTGCGTCCGTTGCGAAAAATTCTGACACGACTTCTTTGCACGAACTTTTGCACTGATTGCACCAGTTCGGCCCCGCTTTGCACCGACTTTCGTGGAGTAACGAAATGGTCCGAAACGTACCAAAACATGAGTTTAGGGTCCAATGGGGTGGACCGGGTGCATTCGTTGCTAAAAATTCTTACGCGATTTCGTTTCATGAACTTTTGCACTCATTCCTCCAGTTCGGCCCCATTTTGCACCGACTTTCATGCAGAACGAAACGGTCCGAACCACACCAAAACATGAGTTTTGGGTTCAATGGGGTGGATCGGGTGCGTTCGTTGAAAAATTCCGACGCGACATCGTTGCACGAATTTTTGCACTGAATGCACCAGTTTTGCCCCATTTTGCACCGACTTTCGGGCAGTAACGAATTGGTCCGAAATGCATCCAAACATGAGTTTAGGGTCCAATGGGGTGGATCAGGTGCGTTCGTTGCGAAAAATTCCGACGCGACTTCTTTGCACTAACTTTTGCACTGATTGCACCATTCCACCAGTTCGGGCCCATTTTGCACCAACTTTCATGCAGTAATAAAATGGTCTGAAACGCACTAACACATGAGTTTAGGGTCCAATGGGGTGGACCTGGTACTAAAACACGAACTTTTGCACTTATTGCACTAATTCGGCCCCATTTTGCACTGACTTTCGTGCAGTAACGAAACGGTCCGAAACGCACCAAAACATGAGTTTAGGGTCCAGTAGGGTGGATCGGGTGCGTTCGTTGCGAAAAATTCTGACGGGACTTCGTTGCATTAACTTCTCCACTCATTCCACCAGTTCGGCCCCATTTTGCACCGACGATCGTGCAGTAACGAAATGGTCTGAAACGCACCAAAACATGAGTTTAGGGTCCAATAGGGAGGATGGGGTCCGTTCGTTGCGAAAAATTTCGACGCGACTTCTTTGCTCTAACTTTTGCATTGATTGGACCAGTTCGGCCCCGCTTTGCACCGACTTTCGTGCAGTAACGAAACGTTTCAAAAAGCACCAAAACATTAGTTTAGGGTCCAATGGGGTGGATCAGGTGTCTTCATTGCGAAAAATTCTGACATGACTTCGTTGCATGAACTTTTGCACTCATTTTACTAGTTCGCCCCCATTTTGCACCGACTTTCGTGCAGTAACAAAATGGTCGGATATGTACGAAAGCATGAGTTTAGGGTCCGATTGGGTAGATCGGGTGCGTTCGTTGCAAAAAATTCTGAAGCGACTTCGTTGCACGAACTTTTACACTGAATGCACCAGTTCGGCCCCATTTTGCACCGTCTTTCGTGCAGTAACGAAATGGTCGGAAATGCACCAAAACATGAGTTTAGGGTCCAATGGGGAGGATGGCGTGCGTTCGTTGCGAAAAATTCCAACGCGACTTCTTTGCACTAACTTTTGCACTGATTGCACCATTCCACCAGTTCGGCCCCATTTTGCACCAACTTTCAAGTAGTAATAAAATGGTCTGAAACGCACTAAAACATGAGTTCAGGGTCCAATGGGGTGGATCGGGTGCGTTCTTTGCGAAAAATTCCGACGCGACTTCGTTACACGAATTTTTACACTCATTCCTCCAGTTCGGCCGTATATTGCACCGACTTTCGTGCGGTAACGAAACTGTACGAAATACACCAAAACATGAGTTTAGGGTGCAATGGGGTGGATCGGGTGCGTTCGTTGCTACACATTCTTACGCGACTTCGTTGCATGAACTTTTGCACTCATTCCACCAGTTCGGCCCCATTTTGCACCGACTATCGTGCAGTAACGAAACGGTCGGAAACGCACCAATACATGAGTTTAGGGTCCAATGAGGTGGATCGGGTGTGTTCGTTGCGAAAAATTATGACGGGAATTCGTTGCATGAACTTTTGCACCAGTTCGGCCCCGCTTTGCACCGACTTTCGTGCTATAACGAAACGGTCCGAAACGCACCAGAATATGAGTTTAGGGTCCAATGGGGTGGATCGGGTGCGTTCGTTGCGAAAAATTCCGACGCGACTTCGTTGCACGAACTTTTACACTGAATGCACCACATCGGCCCCATTTTGCACCGTCTTTCGTGCAGTAATGAAACGGTCGGAAACGCACCAGAACATGAATTTAGGGTCCAATGGGGAGGATTGGGTACATTCGTTATGAAAAGTTCCGACGCGACTTCTTTGCACGAACTTTTGACTGATTGCACCAGTTCGGTCCTGCTTTCACCGACTTTCGTGCTGTAACGAAATGGTCCGAAACGCACCAAAACATGAGTTTAGGGTCCAATGGGGTGGATCGGCTTCATTGCATGAACTTTTGCACTCATTCCTCCAGTTCGGCCCCATTTTGCACCGACTTTCGTGTACTAACGAAACGGTCCGAAACGCACCCAAACATGAGTTTAGGGTCCAATGGGGTGGACCAAGTGCGTTCGTTGCGAAAAATTCTGACGCGACTTCTTTGCACAAAGTTTTGCACTGATTGCACCAGTTCGGCCCCATTTTGCACCGACTTTCGTGCAGTAACGAAATGGTCCGAAACGCACCCAAACGTGAGTTTAGGGTCCAATTGGTTGGATCGGGTGCGTTCGTTGCGAAAAATTCTGACGCGACTTCGTTGCACGAACATTTCCACTTATTGCACCAGTTCGGCCCCATTTCGCGCCGACTTTCGTGCAGTAACGAAACGGTCCGAACCCCACTAAAACATGAGTTTCGGGTTCAATGGGGTGGATCGGGTGCGTTCGTTGCGAAAAAATTCAACGCGACTTTGTTGCACGAACTTTTACACTGAATGCACCAGTTCGGCCCCATTTTGCACCATCTTTCGTGCACTAACGAAATGGTCCGAAACGCATGCAAACATGAGTTTAGGGTCCAATGGGGTGGATCAAGTGCATTCGTTGCGAAAACTTCTGACGCGACTTCTTTGCACGAAGTTTTGCACTGATTGCACCAGTTCGGCCCCATTTTGCACCGACTTTCGTGCAGTAACGAAACGGTCCGAAACGCACCCAAACGTGAGTTTAGGGTACAATGGGGTGGATCGGATGCGTTCGTTGCGAAAAATTCTAACGCGACTTCGTTGCCCGAACTTTTGCACTGATTGCACCTGTTCGGCCCCGCTTTGCACCGACTTTCGTGGAGTAATGAAATGGTCCGAAACTCCCTAAAACATGAGTTTAGGGTCCAATGGGGTGGATCGGTTGCGTTCGTCGCGAAAATTTCTGACGTGACTTCGTTGAACGAACTTTTGCACGTGTTGCACCACTTCGGCCCGTTTCGCACCGACTTTCGTGCAGTAACGAAAAGGTCCGAAACGCCCCAAACAATGAATTTAGGGTCCAATGAGGTGGATCGGCTGCGTTCGTTGCGAAAAATTCCGACGCGACTTCGTTGCACGAACATTTGCACTTATTGCACCAGTTCGGCCCCATTTGCACCGTCTTTCGTGCAGTAACGAAATGGTCGGAAACGATCCAAAACATGAGTTTAGGGTCCAATGGGGAGGATGGGGTGCGTTTGTTGCGAAAAATTCCGACGCGACTTCTTTGCATGAACTTTTGCACTGATTGCACCAGTTCGGCCCCGCTTTGTACCGACTTTCGTGCAGTAACGAAACAGTCCGAAACGCAGCGAAACATGAGTTTAGGGTCAAATGGGGGTGGATCGGGTGCGTTCGTTGCGAAAAATTCTGACATGACTTCGTTGCATGAACTTTGGCATTCATTCCACCCAGTACGGCGCCATATTGCATCGACTTTCGTGAAGTAACGAAACGGTCCGAAACGCACCAAAACATGAGTTTAGGGTCCAATGGGGTAGATCGTGTGCGTTCGTTGCGGAAAATTCCGATGCGACTTCGTTGCATGAACTTTTGCACTGATTGCACCAGTTCGGCCCCGCCTTGCACCAACTTTCGTGCAGTAACAAAACGGTCCGAAACGCACCAAAATATGAGTTTAAGGTCCAATGGGGTGGATTGGGTGCATGCGTTGTGAAAAATTCTTACGCGACTTCGTTGCATGAACTTTTGCACTCATTCCTTTAGTTCGGCCCCATTTTGCACCGACTTTCATGCAGTAATGAAACGGTCCGAAACGCACCAAAACATGAGTTTAGGGTCCAATGGGGTGGATCGGGTGCGTTCATTGCGAAAAATTCCGACGCGACTTCGTTGCACGAACTTTTACACTGAATGCACCAGTTCGGCCCCATTTGGCACCGACTTTCATGCAGTAACGAAACAGTCCAAAACGCAACGAAACATGAGTTTAGGGTCAAATGGGGGTGGATCAGGTGCGTTCGTTGCGAAAAATTCTGACGCGACTTCGTTGCATGAACTTTTGCATTCATTCCACCCAGTACGGCCCCATATTGCATCGACTTTCGTGAAGTAAGGAAACGGTCCGAAACGCACCAAAACATGAGTTTAGGGTCCAATGGGGTGGATCGGGTGCGTTCGTTGCTACACATTCTTACGCGACTTCGTTGCATGCACTTTTGCACTCATTCCTCCAGTTCGGCCCCATTTTGCACCGACTTTCGTGCAGTAACGAAACAGTCCGAACCACACCAATACATGAGTTTAGGGTCCAATGGGGTGGATCGGGTGCGTTCGTTGCGAAAAATTCCGACGCGACTTTGTTGCACAAACTTTTACACTGAATGCACCAGTTCGGCCCCATTTTGCACCATCTTTCGTGCACCAACGAAACGGTCCGAAACGCACCCAAACATGAGTTTAGGGTCCAATGGGGTGGACCAAGTGCGTTCGTTGCGAAAAACTCTGACGCGACTTCTTTGCACGAAGTTTTGCACTGATTGCACCAGTTCGGCCCCATTTGGCACCGACTTTCGAGCAGTAACGAAACGGTCCGAACCACACCAAAACATGAGTTTTAGGTTCAATGGAGTGGATCGGGTGCGTTCATTGCGAAAAATTCTGACGCGACTTCGTTGCCCGAACTTTTGCACTGATTGCACCAGTTCGGCCCCGCTTTGCACCAACTTTCGTGCAGTAACGAAACGGTCCGAAACGCACCAAAACATGAGTTTAGGGTCCAATGGGGTAGATCGTGTGCGTTCGTTGCGGAAACTTCCGACGTGACTTCATTGCATGAACTTTTGCACTGATTGCACCAGTTCGGCCCCGCCTTGAACCAACTTTCGTGCAGTAACAAAACGGTCCGAAACGCACCAAAACATGAGTTTAGGGTCCAATGCGGTGGATCAGGTGCGTTCGTTGTGAAAACTTCTGACGCAACTTCATTGCACAAACTTTTGCACTGATTGCACCAGTTCGGCCCTGCATTGCACTGACTTTCGTGCTGTAACGAATTAGTCCGAAACGCTTCAAAACATGAGTTTCGGGTTCAATGGGGTGGATCGGGTGCGTTCGTTGCGAAAAATTCCGACGCGACTTCGTTGCACGAACTTTTACACCGAATGCACCAGTTCAGCCCCATTTGGCACCGACTTTCGAGCAGTAACGAATCAGTCCGAAACGCTTCAAAACATGAGTTTCGGGTTCAATGGGGTGGATCGGGTGCGTTCGTTGCGAAAAATTCCGACGCGACTTCGTTGCACGAACTTTTACACCGAATGCACCAGTTGGGCCCTGCATTGCACTGACTTTCGTGCTGTAACGAATCAGTCCGAAACGCTTCAAAACATGAGTTTCGGGTTCAATGGGGTGGATCGGGTGCGTTCGTTGCGAAAAATTCCGACGCGACTTCGTTGCACGAACTTTTACACCGAATGCACCAGTTCGGACCTATTTTGCACCGACTTTTGTGCAGTAACGAAACGGTCCGAAACGCACCCAAACGTGAGTTTAGGGTACAATGGGGTGGATCGGGTGCGTTCGTTGCGAAAAATTCTGATGCGACTTCGTTGCCCGAACTTTTGCACTGATTGCACCAGTTCGGCCCCGCTTTGCACCAACTTTCGTGCAGTAACGAAACGGTCCGAAACGCACCAAAACATGAGTTTAGGGTCCAATGGGATGGATCGGATGCGTTCGTTGTGAAAAATTCTGACGTGACTTCGTTGAACGAACTTTTGCACGTATTGCACCACTTCGGCCCGTTTCGCACCGACTTCGTTGTGAAAAATTCTGACGTGACTTCTTTGCTCGAACTTTTGCACTGATTGGACCAGTTCGGCCGCATTTTGCGCCGACTTTTGTACAGTAATGAAACGGTCAGAAACGCACCCAAACATGAGTTTAGGGTCCAATGTGGTGGATCAGGTGCGTTCGTTGCGAAAACTTCTGACGCAACTTCATTGCACGAACTTTTGCACTAATTGCACCAGTTCGGCCCTGCTTTGCATCGACTTTCGTGTAGTAACGAATCGGTCCGAAACGCTTCAAAACATGAGTTTAGGGTCCAATGGGGTGGATCGGGAGCGTTCGTTGTGAAAAATTGTGACGCGACTTCGTTGCATGAACTTTTGCACTCATTCCTCCAGTTCGGCCCCATTTTGCACCGACTTTCGTGCAGTAATGAAATGGTCCGAAACGCACCAAAACATGAGTTTAGGGTCCAATGGGGTGGATCGGGTGCGTTCATTGTGAAAAATTCCGACGCGACTTCGTTGCACGAACTTTTACACTGAATGCACCAGTTCGGCCCCATTTTGCACCGTCTTTCATGCAGTAACGAAACGGTCCGAAACGCAACGAGACATGAGTTTAGGGTCAAATGGGGGTGGATCGGGTGCGTTCGTTGCGAAAAATTCCGACGCGACTTCGTTGCATGAACTTTTGCACTCATTCCACCAGTTCAGCCCCATTTTGCACCGATTTTCGTGCAGTAAGGAAACAGTCCGAAACGCATTAAAACATGAGTTTAGGGTCCAATGGGGAAGATGGGGTGCGTTCGTTGCGAAAAATTCCGACGTGACTTCTTTGCACGAACTTTTACACTGAATGCACCAGTTCGGCCCCATTTTGCACCGACTTTCATGCAGTAACGAAACGGTCCGAAACGCGCCCAAACATGAGTTTAGGGTCCAATGGGGTGCATCGGGTGCGTCCGTTGCGAAAAATTCTGACACGACTTCTTTGCACGAACTTTTGCACTGATTGCACCAGTTCGGCCCCGCTTTGCACCGACTTTCGTGGAGTAACGAAATGGTCCGAAACGCACCAAAACATGAGTTTAGGGTCCAATGGGGTGGATCGGGTGCGTTCGTTGCTAAAAATTCTTACGCGACTTCGTTCCATGAACTTTTGCACTCATTCCTCCAGTTCGGCCCCATTTTGCACCGACTTTCGTGCAGAACAAAACGGTCCGAACCACACCAAAACATGAGTTTCGGGTTCAATGGGGTGGATCGGGTGCGTTCGTTGCGAAAAATTCCGACGCGACATCGTTGCACGAATTTTTGCACTGCACGCACCAGTTTTGCCCCATTTTGCACCGACTTTCGGGTAGTAAGAATTGGTCCGAAATGCACCCAAACATGAGTTTAGGGTCCAATGGGGTGGATCAGGTGCGTTCGTTGCGAAAAATTCTGACGCGACTTCGTTGCACGAACTTTTGCACTGATTGTACCAGTTCGGCCCCACTTTGCTCCGACTTTCGTGCAGTAACGAAACGGTCCGAAACGCACGAAAACATGAGTTTAGGGTCCAGTGGGGTTGATCGGGTGCGTTCGTTGTGAAAAATTCCGACGCGACTTCGTTGCATGAACTTTTGCACTCATTCCACCAGTTCGGCCCCGCTTTGCGCCGACTTTCATGCAGTAACAAAACGGTCCGAAACGCACAAAAACATGAGTTTCGAGTTCAATGTAGTGGATCGGGTGTGTTCGTTGTGAAAAATTCCGACGCGACTTCGTTGCATGAACTTTTACACTGAATGCACCAGTTCGGCCACATTTTGCACCGACTTTTATGCATTAACGAAACGGTCCGAAACGCGCCCAAACATGAGTTTAGGGTCCAATGGGGTGGATCAGGTGCGTTCATTGCGAAAAATTCTGACGCGAGTTCGTTGCAACAACTTTTGCACTGAATGCACCAGTTCGGCCCGTTTGGCACCGACTTTCGTGCAATAACAAAAAGGTCCGAAACGCCCCAAACAATGAATTTAGGGTTTAATCAGGTGGATCGGCTGCGTTCATTCAAAAAATTCTAACGCGACTTCGTTGCACGAACTTTTGCACTGATTGCACCACTTCGGCCCCATTTTGCACCGACATTCGTGCAGTAACGAAACGGTCTGAAACGCACCAAAACATGTGTTTAGGATCCAACGGAGTGGATCAGGTGCGTTCGTTGTGAAAAATTCTGACGCGACTTCGTTGCATGAAATTTTGCACTCATTCTTCCAGTTCGGCCCTATTTTGCACCAACTTTCGTGTAGTAACAAAACGATCCGAAACGCACCAAAACGTGAGTTTAGGGTCCAATGGGGTGGATCGGGTACGTTCGTTGCAAAAAATTCCAAAGCGACTTCTTTGCACGAACTTGTGCGCTGATTGCACTAGTTCGGCCCCGCTTTGCACCGACTTTCGTGTAGTAACGAAACGGTCCGAAACACCCTAAAACATGAGTTTGGGGTTCAATGGGGTGGATCGGCTGCGTTCGTCGCGAAAAATTCCGACGTGACTTCGTTGAACGAACTTTTTCACGTATTACACCAGTTCGGCCCGTTTCGCACCGACTTTCGTGCAGTAACGAAAAGGTCCGAAACGCCCCAAACAATGAATTTAGGGTCCAATGAGGTGGATCGGCTGCGTTCGTTGCGAAAAATTCCGACGCGACTTCGTTGCACGAACTTTTGCACTGATTGCACCAGTTCGGCCCCATTTGCACCGTCTTTCGTGCAGTAACGAAACGGTCGGAAACGATCCAAAACATGAGTTTAGGGTCCAATGGGGAGGATGGGGTGCGTTCGTTGCGAAAAATTCCGACGCGACTTCTTTTCACGAACTTTTGGACTTATTGCACCAGTTCGGCCCCACTTTGCTCCGACTTTTATGCAGTAACGAAACGCTCCAAAACGCACCAAAACATGAGTTTTGGGTTCAATGGGGAGGATGGGGTGCGTTCGTTGCGACCGATGCGACTTCTTTGCACAAACTTTTTCACTGAATGCACCAGTTCGGCCCCGCTTTGCACTGACTTTCGTGCCATAACGAATCGGTCCGAAACGCACCAAAACATGAGTTTAGGGTCCAATAGGGTGGATCTGGTGCGTTCGTTGCGAAAAATTCTGACGCGACTTCGTTGCATCAACTTTTGCACTCATTCTTCCAGTTCGGCCCCATTTTGCACCGACTTTCGTGTAGTAACAAAACGGTCCGAAACGCACCAAAACATGAGTTTAGGGTCCAATGGGGTGGATCGGGTACGTTCGTTGCGAAAAATTCCAACGCGACTTCTTTGCACGAACTTGTGCGCTGATTGCACCAGTTCGGCCCCGCTTTGCACCGACTTTCGTGTAGTAACGAAACGGTCCGAAACTCCCTAAAACATGAGTTTAGGGTTCAATGGGGTAGATCAGCTGCGTTCGTCGCGAAAAATTCCGACGTGACTTCGTTGAACGAACTTTTTCACGAATTACACCAGTTCGGCCCGTTTCGCACCGACTTTCGTGCAGTAACGAAAAGGTCCGAAACGCCCCAAACAATGAATTTAGGGTCCAATGAGGTGGATCGGCTACGTTCGTTGCGAAAAATTCCGACGCGACTTCGTTGCACGAACGTTTGCACTTATTGCACCAGTTCGGCCCCATTTGCACCGTCTTTCGTGCAGTAACGAAATGGTCCGAAACGCACCAAAATATGAGTTCAGGGTGCTTGGGGTAGATCGTATGAGTTCGTTGCGGAAAATTCCGACGCAACTTCGTTGCATGAACTTTTGCACTGATTGCACCAGTTCGGCCCCGCCTTGCACCAACTTTCGTGCAGTAACAAAACGGTCCGAAACGCACCAAAACATGAGTTTAAGGTCCAATGGGGTGGATTGGGTGCATTCGTTGTGAAGAATTCTTACGCGACTTCGTTGCATGAACTTTTGCACTCATTCCACTAGTTCAGCCCCATTTTGCACCGACTTTCGTGCAGTAAGGAAACGGTCTGAAACTCCCCAAAACATGAGTTTAGGGTCCAATGGGGTGGATCGGGTGCGTTCGTTGCGAAAAATTCTGACGCGACTTCGTTGTACGAACATTTGCACTGATTGCACCAGTTCGGCCCCATTTCGCACCGACTTTCGTGCAGTAACGAAACGGTCCGAACCACACCAAAACATGAGTTTCGGGTTCAATGGGGTGGATCGGGTGCGTTCGTTGCGAAAAATTCCGACGCGACTTTGTTGCACGAACTTTTAGACTGAATGCACCAGTTCAGCCCCATTTTGCACCATCTTTCGTGCACTAACGAAACGGTCCGAAACGCACCCAAAGATGAGTTTAGGGTCCAATGGGGTGGATCAAGTGCATTCGTTGCGAAAAATTTTGACGCGACTTCTTTGCACGAAGTTTTGCACTGATTGCACCAGTTCGGCCCCATTTTGCACCGACTTTCGTGCAGTAACGAAACGGTCTGAAACGCCCCCAAACGTGAGTTTAGGGTACAATGGGGTGGATCGGGTGCGTTCGTTGCGAAAAATTCTGACGCGACTTCGTTGCCCGAACTTTTGCACTGATTGCACCTGTTCGGCCCGCTTTGCACCGACTTTCGTGGAGTAATGAAACGGTCCGAAACGCACCAAAACATGAGTTTAGGGTCCAATGGGGTGGATGGGATGCGTTCGTTGTGAAAAATTCTGACGCGACTTCGTTGCCTGAACTTTCGTACTGAATGCACCAGTTCGGCCCGTTTCGCACCGACTTCGTTGTGAAAAATTCTGACGCGACTTCTTTGCTCGAACTTTTGCACTGATTGCACCAGTTCGGCCCCATTTTGCACCAACTTTTGTACAGTAATGAAAAGGTCAGAAATGCACCCAAACATGAGTTTAGGGTCCAATGCGGTGGATCAGGTGCGTTCGTTGCGAAAACTTCTGACGCAACTTCGTTGCACGAACTTTTGCACTGATTGCACCAGTTCGGCCCTGCTTTGCTCCGACTTTCGTGTAGTAATGAATCGGTCCGAAACGCTTCAAAACATGAGTTTAGGGTCCAATGGGGTGGATCGGGAGCGTTCGTTGTGAAAAATTCTGACGCGACTTCGTTGCTTAAACTTTTGCACCCATTCCTCCTGTTCGGCTCCATTTTGCACCGACTTTCGTGCAGTAACGAAATGGTCCAAAACGCACCAGAACATGAGTTTAGGGTCCAATGGGGTGGATCGGGTGCGTTCATTGCGAAAAATTCCGATGCGACTTCGTTGCACGAACTTTTGCACTGATTGCACCAGTTCGGCCCCATTTTGCACCGACTTTCGTGCAGTAACGAAACGGTCCGAACCACACCAATACATGAGTTTCGGGTTCAATGGGGTGGATCGGGTGCGTTCGTTGCGAAAAATTCCGACGTGACTTTCTTGCACGAACTTTTACACTGAATGCACCAGTTCGGCCCCATTTTGCACCGTCTTTCGTGCACTAACGAAACGATCCAAAACGCACCCAAACATGAGTTTAGGGTCCAATGGGGTGGATCATGTGCGTTCGTTGCGAAAAATTCTGACGCGACTTCTTTGCACGAAGTTTTGCACTGATTGCACCAGTTCGGCCCCATTTTGCACCGACTTTCGTGCAGTAATGAAACGGTCCGAAACGCACCCAAACATGAGTTTAATGTCCAATGGTGTGGATCGGGTGCGTTCGTTGCGAAAAATTCTGACGCGACTTCGTTGCACGAACTTTTGCACTGATTGCACCAGTTAGGCCCCGCTTTGCACCGACTTTCGTGGAGTAATGAAACGGTCCGAAACGCACCAAAACATGAGTTTAGGGTCCAATAGGGTGGATCGGGTGCGTTCGTTGCTAAAAATTCTGATTCGACTTCGTTGCATGAACTTTTGCACTGATTTCTCTAGTTCGGCCCCATTTTGCACCGACTTTCGAGCAGTAACGAAACAGCCCGAAGCACACCAAAACATGAGTTTCGGGTTCAATGGGGTGGATCGGGTGCGTTCGTTGCGAAAAATTCCGACGTGACTTTCTTGCACGAACTTTTACACTGGATGCACCAGTTCGGCCCCATTTTGCACCGTCTTTCGTGCACTAACGAAATGATCCAAAACGCACCCAAACATGAGTTTAGGGTCCAATGGGGTGGATCATGTGCGTTCGTTGCGAAAAATTCTGACGCGACTTCTTTGCACGAAGTTTTGCACTGATTGCACCAGTTCGGCCCCATTTTGCACCGACTTTCGTGCAGTAATGAAACGGTCTGAAACGCACCCAAACATGAGTTTAATGTCCAATGGTGTGGATCGGGTGCGTTCGTTGCGAAAAATTCTGACGCGACTTCGTTGCACGAACTTTTGCACTGATTGCACCAGTTAGGCCCCGCTTTGCACCGACTTTCGTGGAGTAATGAAACGGTCCGAAACGCACCAAAACATGAGTTTAGGGTCCAATAGGGTGGATCGGGTGCGTTCGTTGCTAAAAATTCTGATTCGACTTCGTTGCATGAACTTTTGCACTCATTCCTCTAGTTCGGCCCCATTTTGCACCGACTTTCGAGCAGTAACGAAACAGCCCGAAGCACACCAAAACATGAGTTTCGGGTTCAATGGGGTGGATCGGGTGCGTTCGTTTGGAAAAATTCCGACGCGACTTTGTTGCACGAACTTTTACACTGGATGCACCAGTTCGGCCCCATTTTCCACCGTTTTTCGTGCACTAACGAAACGGTCCGAAACGCACCCAAACATGACTTTAGGGTCCAATGGGGTGGATCAAGTGCGTTCGTTGCAAAAAATTCTAACGCAACTTCTTTGCACGAAGTTTTGCACTGATTGCACCAGTTCGGCCCCATTTTGCACCGACTTTCGGGCAGTAACGAAGCGGTCCGAAACGCACCCAAACATGAGTTTAGGGTCCAATGGGGTGGATCAGGTGCGTTCGTTGCGAAAAATTCTGACGCGACTTCGTTGCACGAACTTTTGCACTAATTGTACCAGTTCGGCCCCACTTTGCTCCGACTTTCGTGCAGTAACGAAACGGTCCGAAACGCACCAAAACATAAGTTTAGGGTCCAGTGGGGTGGATCGGGTGCGTTCGTTGTGAAAAATTCCGTTGCATGAACTTTTGCACTCATTCCACCAGTTCGGCCCCATTTTGCACCGACTTTCGTGCAGTAACGAAACGGTCCGAAACGCACCCAAACATGTGTTTAGGGTCCACTACGGTGGATCAGGTGCGTTCGTTGCGAAAACTTCTGATGCGACTTCGTTGCATGAACTTTTGCACTGATTGCACCAGTTTGGCCCTGCTTTGCACCGACTTTCGTGCAGTAACGATTCGGTCCGAAACGCTTCAAAACATGAGTTTAGGGTCCAATGCGGTGGATCAGGTCCGTTCGTTGTGAAAAATTCTGACGCGACGTTGTTGCACGAATTTTTGCACTGATTGCACCAGTTCGGCCCCATTTTGCATTGACTTTCGTGTTGTAACGAAATGGTCGGAACCACACCAAAACATGAGTTTCGGGTTCAATGGGGTGGATCGGGTGGGTTCGTTGCGAAAAATTCCGACGCGACTTCGTTGCATGAACTTTTATACTGAATGCACCAGTTCGGCCCTTTTTTGCACCGTCTTTCGTGCAGTAACGAAACGGTCCGAAACGCACCAAAACATGAGTTTAGCGTCCAAAGGGGGTGGATCGGGTGCGTTCGTTGAGAAAAGTTCTGACGCGACTTTGTTGCATGAACTTTTGCACTCATTCCACCAGTTCGGCCCCATTTTGCATCGACTTTCGTGAAGTTACGAAACGGTCCGAAACGCACCAAAACATGAGTTTAGGGTCCAATAGGGTGGATCGGGTGAGTTCGTTGCAAAAAACTCCAACGCGACTTCTTTGCACGAACTTGTGCGCTGATTGCACCAGTTCGGCCCCGCTTTGCACCGACTTTCGTGTAGTAACGAAACGGTCCGAAACACCCTAAAACATGAGTTTGGGGTTTAAAGGGGTGGATCGGCTGCGTTCGTCGCGAAAAATTCCGACGCGACTTCGTTGAACGAACTTTTGCACGTATTGCACCAGTTCGGCCCGTTTCGTACCGACTTTCGTGCAGTAACAAAAAGGTCCGAAACGCCCCAAACAATGAATTTAGGGTCCAATGAGGTGGATCGGCTGCGTTCGTTGCGAAAAATTCCGACGCGACTTCGTTGCACGAACTTTTGCACTTATTGCACCAGTTCGGCCCCATTTGCACCATCTTTCGGGCAGTAACGAAACGGTCGGAAACGATCCAAAACATGAGTTTAGGGTGCTTGGGGTAGATCATGTGCGTTCGTTGCGGAAAATTCCGACGCAACTTCGTTGCATGAACTTTTGCACTGATTGCACCAGTTCGGCCCAGCCTTGCACCAACTTTTGTGCAGTAACAAAACGGTCCGAAACGCGCCAAAACATGAGTTTAAGGTCCAATGGGGTGGATTGGGTGCATTCGTTGTGAAAAATTCTTACGCGACTTCGTTGCATGAACTTTTGCACTCATTCCACTAGTTCAGCCCCATTTTGCACCGACTTTCGTGCAGTAATGAAACGGTCTGAAACTCCCCAAAACATGAGTTTAGGGTCCAATGGGGTGGATCGGGTGCGTTCGTTGCGAAAAATTCTGACGCGATTTCGTTGCATGAACTTTTGCCCTCATTCCTTTAGTTCGGCCCCATTTTGCAGAGACTTTCATGCAGTAACGAAACGGTCCGAAACGCACCAAAACATGAGTTTAGGGTCCAATGGGGTGGATCGGGTGCGTTCGTTGCGAAAAATTCCGACGCGATTTCGTTGCACGAACTTTTACACTGAATGCACCAGTTCAGCCCCATTTTGCACCGACTTTCTTGCAGTAACGAAACAGTACGAAACGCAACAAAACATGAGTTTAGGGTCAAATGGGGGTGGATCGGGTGCGTTCGTTGCGAAAAGTTCTGACGCGACTTCGTTGCATGAACTTTTGCACTCATTCCACCCAGTACGGCCCCATTTTGCATCGACTTTCGTGAAGTAACGAAACGGTCCAAAACGCACCAAAACATGAGTCTAGGGTGCAATGGGGTGGATCGGGTGCGTTCGTTGCTACACATTCTTACGCGACTTCGTTGCATGAACTTTTGCACTCATTCCTCCAGTTCGGCCCCATTTTGCACCGACTTTCGTGCAGTAACGAAACGGTCCGAACCACACCAATACATGAGTTACGGGTTCAATGGGGTGGATCGGGTGCGTTCGTTGCGAAAAATTCCGACGCGACTTTGTTGCACGAACTTTTAGACTGAATGCACCAGTTCAGCCCCATTTTGCACCATCTTTCGTGCACTAACGAAACGGTCCGAAACGCACCCAAACATGAGTTTAGGGTCCAATGGGGTGGATCAAGTGCATTCGTTGCGAAAAATTTTGACGCAACTTCTTTGCACGAAGTTTTGCACGGATTGCACAGTTCGGCCCCATTTTGCACCGACTTTCGTGTAGTAACGAAACGGTCTGAAACGCCCCCAAACATGAGTTTAGGGTACAATGGGGTGGATCGGGTGCGTTCGTTGCGAAAAATTCTTACGCGACTTCGTTGCCCGAACTTTTGCACTGATTGCACCTGTTCGGCCCCGCTTTGCACCGACTTTCGTGGAGTAATTAAACGGTCCGAAACGCACCAAAACATGAGTTTAGGGTCCAATGGGGTGGATCGGGTGCGTTCGTTGCGAAAAATTCTGACGCGACTTTGTTACACGAACTTTTACACTGAATGCACCAGTTCGGCCCCATTTTGCACCTTCTTTCGTGCACTAACGAAACGGTCCGAAACGCACCCAAACATGAGTTTAGGGTCCAATGGGGTGGACCAAGTGCGTTCATTGCGAAAAATTCTGACGCGACTTCTTTGCACGAAGTTTTGCACTGATTGCACCAGTTCGGCCCCATTTTGCACCGACTTTCGTGCAGTAACAAAACGGTCCGAAACGCACCAAAACATGAGTTTAGGGTGCAATGGGGTGGATCGGGTGCGTTCGTTGCTACACATTCTTACGCGACTTCGTTGCATGAACTTTTGCACTCATTCCTCCAGTTCGGCCCCATTTTGCACCGACTTTCGTGCAGTAACGAAACGGTCCGAACCACACCAATACATGAGTTACGGGTTCAATAGGGTGGATCGGGTGCGTTCGTTGCGAAAAATTCTGACGCGACTTTGTTGCACGAACATTTACACAGAATGCACCAGTTTGGCCCGATTTTGCACCATCTTTCGTGCACTAACGAAACGGTCCGAAACGCACCCAAACATGAGTTTAGGGTCCAATGGGGTGGACCAAGTGCGTTCGTTGCGAAAAATTCTGACGCGACTTCTTTGCACGAAGTTTTGCACTGATTGCACCAGTTCGGCCCCATTTCGCACCGACTTTTGTGCAGTAACGAAACGGTCCGAACCACACCAAAACATGAGTTTCGGGTTCAATGGGGTGGATCGGGTGCGTTCGTTGCGAAAAATTCCGACTCGACTTTGTTGCACGAACTTTTAGACTGAATGCACCAGTTCGGCCCCATTTTGCACCATCTTTCGTGCACTAACGAAACGGTCCGAAACGCACCCAAACATGAGTTTAGGGTCCAATGGGGTGGATCAAGTGCATTCGTTGCGAAAAATTTTGACGCGACTTCTTTGCACGAAGTTTTGCACTGATTGCACCAGTTCGGCCCCATTTTGCACCGACTTTCGTGCAGTAACGAAACGGTCTGAAACGCCCCCAAACGTGAGTTCAGGGTACAATGGGGTGGATCGGGTGCGTTCATTGCGAAAAATTCTGACGCGACTTCGTTGCCCGAACTTTTGCACTGATTGCACCTGTTCGGCCCCGCTTTGCACCGACTTTCGTGGAGTAATGAAACGGTCCAAAACGCACCAAAACATGAGTTTAGGGTCCAATGGGGTGGATCGGATGCGTTCGTTGTGAAAAATTCTGACGCCACTTCGTTGCCTGAACTTTCGTACAGAATGCACCAGTTCGGCCCGTTTCGCACCGACTTCGTTGTGAAAAATTCTGACGCGACTTCTTTGCTCGAACTTTTGCACTGATTGCACCAGTTCGGCCCCATTTTGCACCAACTTTTGTACAGTAATGAAAAGGTCAGAAATGCACCCAAACATGAGTTTAGGGTACAATGCGGTGGATCAGGTGCGTTCGTTGCAAAAACTTCTGACGCAACTTCGTTGCACGAACTTTTGCACTGATTGCACCAGTTCGGCCCTGCTTTGCTCCGACTTTCGTGTAGTAACGAATCGGTCCGAAACGCTTCAAAGCATGAGTTTAGGGTCCAATGGGGTGGATCGGGAGCGTTCGTTGTGAAAAATTCTGACGCGACTTCGTTGCTTGAACTTTTGCACCCATTCCTCCTGTTCGGCCCCATTTTGCACCGACATTCGTGCAGTAACGAAATGGTCCGAAACGCACCAGAACATGAGTTTAGGGTCCAATGGGGTGGATCGGGTGCGTTCATTGCGAAAAATTCCGACGCGACTTCGTTGCACGAACTTTTACACTGAATGCACCAGTTCGGCCCCACTTTTTACTGTCTTTCATGCAGTAACGAAACGGTCCGAAACGCAACGAAACATGAGTTTAGGGTCAAATGGGGGTGGATCGGGTGCGTTCGTTGCGAAAAATTCTGACACGACTTCGTTGCATGAACTTTCGCACTTATTGCACCAGTTCGGCCCCATTTTGCACCGACTTTCGTGCAGTAACGAAACGGTCCGAACCACACCAATACATGAGTTTCGGGTTCAATGGGGTGGATCGGGTGCGTTCGTTGCGAAAAATTCCGACGTGACTTTGTTGCACGAACTTTTACACTGAATGCACCAGTTCGGCCCCATTTTGCACCATCTTTCGTGCACTAACGAAACGGTCCGAAACGCACCCAAACATGAGTTTAGGGTCCAATGGGGTGGATCACGTGCGTTCGTTGCGAAAAATTCTGACGCGACTTCTTTGCACGAAGTTTTGCACTGATTGCACCAGTTCGGCCCCATTTTGCACCGACTTTCGTGCAGTAATGAAACGGTCCGAAACGCACCCAAACATGAGTTTAATGTCTAATGGGGTGGATCGGGTGCGTTCGTTGCGAAAAATTCTGACGCGACTTCGTTGCACGAACTTTTGCACTGATTGCACCAGTTCGGCCCCGCTTTGCACCGACTTTCGTGGAGTAACGAAACGGTCCGAAATGCACCATAACATGAGTTTAGGGTCCAATAGGGTGGATCGGGTGCGTTCGTTGCTAAAAATTCTGACGCGACTTCGTTGCATGAACTTTTGCACTCATTCCTCTAGTTCGGCCCCATTTTGCACCGACTTTCGAGCAGTAACGAAACCGCCCGAACCACACCAAAACATGAGTTTCGGGTTCAATGGGGTGGATCGGGTGCGTTCGTTTGGAAAAATTCCGACGGGACTTTGTTGCACGAACTTTTACACTGGATGCACTAGTTCGGCCCCATTTTGCACCGTTTTTCGTGCACTAACGAAACGGTCCGAAACGCACCCAAACATGAGTTTAGGGTTCAATGGGGTGGATCAAGTGCGTTCATTGCTAAAAATTCTGACGCGACTTATTTGCACGAAGTTTTGCACTGATTGTACCAGTTCGGCCCCATTTTGCACCGACTTTCGTGCAGTAACGAAATGGTCCGAAACGCACCCAAATGTGAGTTTAGGGTCCATGGGGTGGATCGGGTGCGTTCCTTGCGAAAAATTCTGACGCGACTTCGTTGCACGAACTTTTGCACTTATTGCACCAGTTGGGCCCCGCTTTGCACCTACTTTCGTGGAGTAACGAACGGTCTGAAACGCACCAAAACATGAGTTTAGGGTCCAATGGGGTGGATCGCGTGCGTTCGTTGCTAAAAATTCTGACGCGACTTCGTTGCATGAACTTTTGCACTCATTCCTCCAGTTCGGCCCCATTTTGCACCGACTTCCGTGCAGGACGAAACGGTCCGAACCACACCAAAACAACAGTTTTGGGTTAAATGGGGTGGATCGGGTGCGTTCGTTGCGAAAAATTCCGACGCGACTTCGTTGCACGAATTTTTGCACTGAATGCACCAGTTCGGCCCCATTTTCCACCGACTTTCGGGCAGTAACGAAATGGTCCGAAACACACCCAAACATGAGTTTAGGGTCCAATACGGTGGATCAGGTGGGTTCGTTGCGAAAAATTCGGACGCGACTTCGTTGCACGAACTTTTGCACTGATTGCACCAGTTAGGCCCCGCTTTGCACCGACTTTCGTGGAGTAACAAAACGGTCCGAAACGCATCAAAACATGAGTTTAGGGTCCAATAGGGTGGATCGGGTGCGTTCGTTGCTAAAAATTCTGATTCGACTTCGTTGCATGAACTTTTGCACTCATTCCTCTAGTTCGGCCCCATTTTGCACCGACTTTCGAGCAGTAACGAAACGGCCCGAACCACACCAAAACATGAGTTTCAGGTTCAATGGGGTGGATCGGGTGCGTTCGTTTGGAAAAATTCTGACGCGACTTTGTTGCACGAACTTTTACACTGGATGCACCAGTTCGGCCCCATTTTCCACCATTTTTCGTGCACTAACGAAATGGTCCGAAACGCACCCAAACATGAGTTTCGGGTCCAATGGGGTGGATCAAGTGCGTTCGTTGCGAAAAATTCTGACGCGACTTCTTTGCACGAAGTTTTGCACTGATTGCACCAGTTCAGCCCCATTTTGCACTGACTTTCGTGCAGTAACGAAATGGTCCGAAACGCACCCAAATATGAGTTTAGGGTCCAATGGGGTGGATCGGGTGCGTTCCTTGCGAAAAATTCTGACGCGACTTCGTTGCACGAACTTTTGCACTGATTGCACCAGTTTGGCCCCGCTTTGCACCGACTTTCGTGGAGAAACGAAACGGTCTGAAACGCACCAAACCATGAGTTTAGGGTCCAATGGGGTGGATCGGGTGCGTTCGTTGCTAAAAATTCTGACGCGACTTCGTTGCATGAACTTTTGCCCTCATTCCTCTAGTTCGGCCCCATTTTGGACCGACTTTCGTGCAGAACGAAACGGTTCGAACCACACAAATACATGAGTTTCGGGTTCAATGGGGTGGATCGGGTGCGTTCGTTGCGAAAAATTACGACGCGACTTCGTTGCACGAATTTTTGCACTGAATGCACCTGTTCGGCCCCAATTTGCACCGACTTTCGGGCAGTAACGAAGCGGTCCGAAACGCACCCAAACATGAGTTTAGGGTCCAATGGGGTGGATCAGGTGCGTTCGTTGCAAAAAATTCTGATGCGACTTCGTTGCACGAACTTTTGCACTCATTCCACCCAGTACGGCCCCATTTTGCATCGACTTTCGTGAAGTAACGAAACGGTCCGAATTGCACCAAAACATGAGTTTAGGGTGCAATGGGGTGGATCGGGTGCGTTCGTTGCTACACATTCTTACGCGACTTCGTTGCATGAACTTTTGCACTCATTCCTCCAGTTCGGCCCCATTTTGCACCGACTTTCGTGCAGTAACGAAACGGTCCGAACCACACCAATACATGAGTTACGGGTTCAATGGGGTGGATCGGGTGCGTTCGTTGCGAAAAATTCCGACGCGACTTTGTTGCACGAACTTTTAGACTGAATGCACCAGTTCAGCCCCATTTTGCACCATCTTTCGTGCACTAACGAAACGGTCCGAAACGCACCCAAACATGAGTTTAGGGTCCAATGGGGTGGATCAAGTGCATTCGTTGCGAAAAATTTTGACGCAACTTCTTTGCACGAAGTTTTGCACGGATTGCACAGTTCGGCCCCATTTTGCACCGACTTTCGTGTAGTAACGAAACGGTCTGAAACGCCCCCAAACATGAGTTTAGGGTACAATGGGGTGGATCGGGTGCGTTCGTTGCGAAAAATTCTTACGCGACTTCGTTGCCCGAACTTTTGCACTGATTGCACCTGTTCGGCCCCGCTTTGCACCGACTTTCGTGGAGTAATTAAACGGTCCGAAACGCACCAAAACATGAGTTTAGGGTCCAATGGGGTGGATCGGATGCGTTCGTTGTGAAAAATTTTGACGTGACTTTGTTGCCTGAACTTTCGTACTGAATGCACCAGTTCGGCCCGTTTCGCACCGACTTCGTTGTGAAAATTTCTGACGCGACTTCTTTGCTCGAACTTTTGCACTGATTGCACCAGTTCGGCCCCATTTTGCACCAACTTTTGTACAGTAATGAAAAGGTCAGAAATGCACCCAAACATGAGTTTAGGGTCCAATGCGGTGGATCAGGTGCGTTCGTTGCGAAAACTTCTGACGCAACTTCGTTGCACGAACTTTTGCACTGATTGCACCAGTTCGGCCCTGCTTTGCTCCGACTTTCGTGTAGTAACGAATCGGTCTGAAACGCTTCAAAACATGAGTTTAGGGTCCAATGGGCTGGATCGAGAGCGTTCGTTGTGAAAAATTCTGACGCGACTTCGTTGCTTGAACTTTTGCACCCATTCCTCCTGTTCGGCCCCATTTTGCACCGACTTTCGTGCAGTAACGAAATGGTCCGAAACGCACCAGAACATGAGTAAAGGGTCCAATGGGGTGGATCGGGTGCGTTCATTGCGAAAAATTCCGACGCGACTTCATTGCACGAACTTTTACACTGAATGCACCAGTTCGGCCCCACTTTTTACTGTCTTTCATGCAGTAACGAAACGGTCCGAAACGCAACGAAACATGAGTTTAGGGTCAAATGGGGGTGGATCGGGTGCGTTCGTTGCGAAAAATTCTGACACGACTTTGATGTGAAACCGCTAGGGTTTGTTCCCGATCTTTCGATGAGAGGCGGGGGATAACTCGATTTGAGATGGAGGCGACGTTCACGGCCCGACTACAGCCTTCGAAGGACGCTGCGCCTTAGCAACCGATACACCACCTCCAATGGCTGCCGCGATCTTGTGGAGCGCGACACCCGGCCACTAGGGCACCTGTCCTGCAAGCAATCGAAGAACCAGCAAGAACAAGTAGAACAAGCAACTCAATTGCAAATATGGAGATAATAACCAATCTGGAATCAATAAGGTGGGGTTCCGAATCGAGTAGAACGGATGGTCTAGTCGACACACGCGTCTACAAGGAAGTAGCAATGGCTAAACTTTCAACAAAACAAAAACCCCCAATCTGTTCATGGCGGCTCTAACCCTTATTAATACCTAGGAGGACGACCAAGAGGGTGTTTGAGTCGCACTCCAACCCTAGGACGCGTCCCTAATGGACCCGACTTGATACAAAGCCCATCGGGCCAAATTAAGATGTCGCAGCACCTTTAGACAGAAAACCAGTCCGTAGTATTTTTGTCATTGCGGACGAATCAGGAGAGATATGGACTTGAGTCAGGATCCATATGAAACTAGACTTCATAAGCTTTCCACGAAGTACTTGAACGTCCCTATCCGAGTCCGTATGCGACCGTGGTGTCCGTCACAAGTTGGTGCTGTTCTGCAGTCCGAATCCAGCCTCCAAAACGTGTTGGACATGGACTCTTTCTTTCCTTGCACCAAAAGTGACGTGGTGGCCTGATGGAGAACATTGGGAAGACTTAGGCTTGGTCCCCAATCAACTTCTTTGGTCCTCCATACCTTCCATGTGTGTTTATTACATGTGGTATCCATTCTGGTGATGTCCACATCATTCTCCCCTTCTTGGCTGCAAGTCGTCCTCGACTTGCTCCAACGGCATTCAAAGGTGCTTGCTTTGTTGTTGGAACATGGAGCGACGACTACGCTGCATGGGCACAACAAACAATGCTCCCGTTCTTCAGGCTGATCCTGTTTCATAAGACAAAAACTAGAAAAACTTTGCAAGATATTATTAGTGTTAATGCAGCCCCCTATTTGCTCATGGTATTGTAGCCCAAAAGGATATTTCAGATTAGAACAGATATACACTTTATTCACCAAATATTCTCCTTTGATGTCATTTTTTCCAATTGCATGAAGCGAACAATGATTTAAACTTGGCAAATTAGAATCTAATTGAACCTTCTCTTTTAGACAATTTAGATTACACAGAATATTAAATTCAATATAACCCAAAGTATTTAAAGAAGACAACAATTTCAGTTCATCTTGTACACAAGTAATAGGATGAGAAGGATTATCTACAGCACATTCGTATGGTTCCAAACCAAAAATATCACACTTATTCATTAATTCTGGTATATGAGTAAAAGAAGTATTAGCACACCAGTCCTCTTTATCATAAGAAACAACAAGTAATTCATCTTGTGAAAAAGTTGAATCTGCAGCAGGTTCCACTATTCGTTGCTCTTTGTTAGCATGTAGAGTGGACAAAGTTTGGACACTATGAGTCACATCATTCTTGCAAGTATTCACAAATGAAAGAATTTCTTTTTCAGCATGGAGAGCAAGACAAAACAATTGACCGATATAGCAATAGGACTTGCCAATTAACAAGTTTCGAATTTCAGAATTGAGCCCTCTCATGAACCTATTCATAACATCTTCCATGCATTCATCCAATCCACCAAACATGATACAAATTTTAAAATCATGGTAGTATTGTTTCACAGTCCTACTACCCTGTTTTAATTTCTCTAGTTTGGTAAGCAAATGATCAACATAATATGCAGGAATATAGGCATCTCTAAAATGTATTTTGAATTCTTTCCAAGTTTGCGGAATAATGTTATGCCTACAAATATATTTCCATTCTAGCATAGCATTTTCTGTTAAAATATTAGAGGCAATATAAATCATTTGTTTCTCCGACAGGTCATGCTCATCAAATTCATTATCTACTTTTAGCTCCCAATCAATGTAAGCTTTAGGATCAAACTCACCAGGATATAAAGGCAAGCATTGAATAATGTCCAGAATATTTTGTTGTTGTTTGCTCCGCTCAAAAATCACTGTATCACCTGCCATGATCAGTAGAAAACAAGAACACAAAAATAATATGTATCCTCCTGTCAACTACTAGAATGTGTCGGTTGTAATTCTCTCAAACTCAACTTGTTTAATACAAGCTCTTACCAGTTCTTACCAAGCAAAACAGGATGAGTCGGCAACCAACAAGTCAAGCACCTTGAAAGAAGTGTATCGGTGCCTTAGCAACAGAAAACTGTCAAGCAATAGTCGAGTATGTGGAGCTGTAGGTGGGCTGATCAAGGGAAAAATACTAGCACCACGTTAGTCAGAAAAGCAAGTTGAATAATTTTTCAACGGTGTTACTGTGCTGGTCCTAGCATAGACCGTACTAGAGGCGCGTGCCTGGACATAAATGAAGTCACAAAGCACCAACCGAAACAGCAGGAACACAAAAGATGGATCAGCCCCTTTCTTCTTTTTCGTTTCTTTTCTTTTCTTTTCTGTTTTTTTCACTTTGTTTTCTTTTTTTTCTTCTTCTTTTTTTTGTAGAGGACTAAAATCCTTTGTTTGACAAACAACGCAACAGGATTACTGCATATAGCTGCTACCAACTCAGATTGACGAAACTTGTTTCACGCAGCCAGACGCACAAATCTCCAAGTCGATTCTGGAGCACTTAGATGGAGTTTGTGACTCAGCTCAGATCCGTTGGAAAGATCACGAGTTACGCTTTCCAGATTGTACTAAAACTCGCAAATCGGAGACTGGACACAGAAACAATGAAAGTTTTCTTCCACTGATGAATTGAAACTCCGAGATAAAAAGAGGTGACAAGAACTCGAAACTCTAAAGGACTAAACTAAGACCAGCAACACGACGCAACCGATGCAACCGAAAACTCAACAAGCCCTAACTAAGTAGTACCAGCAAAGGCTCAAAGGGTTTATAGGATTGCCGGCAAACTAATCTACCTTTTTTTTTGGTTTTTCTGGACTATAGGAAAAAAAAATAGCAAAGATAAGTCTCTCACCGATAAACCTTGCTCTGATTACCAACTGATGTGAAACCGCTAGGGTTTATTCCCGATCTTTCGATGAGAGGCGGGGGATAACTCGATTTGAGATGGAGGCGACGTTGACGGCCCGACTACAGCCTTCCAAGGACGCTGCGCCTTAGCAACCGATACGCCACCTCCAATGGCTGCCGCGATCTTGTGGAGCGCGACACCCGGCCACTAGGGCACCTGTCCTGCAAGCAATCGAAGAACCAGCAAGAACAAGTAGAACAAGCAACTCAATTGCAAATATGGAGATAATAACCAATCTGGAATCAACAAGGTGGGGTTCCGAATCGAGTAGAACGGATGGTCTACTCGACACACGCGTCTACAAGGAAGTAGCAATGGCTAAACTTTCAACAAAACAAAAACCCCCAATCTGTTCATGGCGGCTCTAACCCTTATTAATACCTAGGAGGACGACCAAGAGGGTGTTTGAGTCGCACTCCAACCCTAGGACGCGTCCCTAATGGACCCGACTTGATACAAAGCCCATCGGGCCAAATTAAGATGTCGCAGCACCTTTAGACAGAAAACCAGTCGGTAGTATTTTGGTCATTGCGGACGAATCAGGAGAGATATGGACTTGAGTCCGGATCCATATGAAACTAGACTTCATAAGCTTTCCACGAAGTACTTGAACGTCTCTATCCGAGTCCGTATGCGACCGTGATGTCCATCACAAGTTGGTGCTGTTCTGCAGTCCGAATCCAGCCTCCAGAACGTGTTGAACATGGACTCTTTCTTTCCTTGCACCAAAAGTGACGTGGTGGCCTGATGGAGAACATTGGGAAGACTTAGGCTTGGTCCCCAATCAACTTCTTTGGTCCTCCATACCCTCCATGTGTGTTTATTACATGTGGGTGTATCCATTCTGGTGATGTCCACATCAGACTTCGTTGCATGAACTTTTGCACTGATTGCACCAGTTCAGCCCCATTTTGCACCGACTTTCGTGCAGTAACGAAACGGTCCGAACCACACCAATACATGAGTTTCGGGTTCAATGGGGTGGATCGGGTGCGTTCGTTGCGAAAAATTCCGACGTGACTTTGTTGCACGAACTTTTACACTGAATTCACCAGTTCGGCCCCATTTTGCACCGTCTTTCGTGCACTAACGAAACGGTCCAAAACGCACCCAAACATGAGTTTAGGGTCCAATGGGATGGATCACGTGCGTTCGTTGCGAAAAATTCTGACGCGACTTCTTTGCACGAAGTTTTGCACTGATTGCACCAGTTCGGCCCCATTTGCACCGACTTTCGTGCAGTAATGAAACGGTCCGAAACGCACCCAAACATGAGTTTAATGTCCAATGGGGTGGATCGGGTGCGTTCGTTGCGAAAAATTCTGACGCGACTTCGTTGCACGAACTTTTGCACTGATTGCACCAGTTCGGCCCCGCTTTGCACCGACTTTCGTGGAGTAACGAAACGGTCCGAAATGCACCATAACATGAGTTTAGGGTCCAATAGGGTGGATCGGGTGCGTTCATTGCTAAAAATTCTGACGCGACTTCGTTGCATGAACTTTTGCACTCATTCCTCTAGTTCGGCCCCATTTTGCACCGACTTTCGAGCAGTAACGAAACGGCCCGAACCACACCAAAACATGAGTTTCGGGTTCAATGGGGTGGATCGGGTGCGTTCGTTTGGAAAAATTCCGACGCGACTTTGTTGCACGAACTTTTACACTGGATGCACTAGTTCGGCCCCATTTTGCACCATGTTTCGTGCACTAACGAAATGGTCCGAAACGCACCCAAACATGAGTTTAGGGTCCAATGGGGTGGATCAAGTGCGTTCGTTGCTAAAAATTCTGACGCGACTTCTTTGCACGAAGTTTTGCACTGATTGTACCAGTTCGGCCCCATTTTGCACCGACTTTCGTGCAGTAACGAAATGGTCAGAAACGCACCCAAATGTGAGTTTAGGGTCCATGGGGTGGATCGGGTGCGTTCTTTGCAAAAAATTCTGACGCGACTTCGTTGCATGAACTTTTGCACTTATTGCACCAGTTGGGCCCCGCTTTGCACCTACTTTTGTGGAGTAACGAAACGGTCTGAAACGCACCAAAACATGAATTTAGGGTCCAATGGGGTGGATCGCGTGCGTTCGTTGATAAAAATTCTGACGCGACTTCGTTGCATGAACTTTTGCACTCATTGCTCCAGTTCGGCCCCATTTTGCACCGACTTTCGTGCAGGACGAAACGGTCCGAACCACACCAAAACATGAGTTTCGGGTTAAATGGGGTGGATCGGGTGCGTTCGTTGCGAAAAATTCCGACGCGACTTCGTTGCACGAATTTTTGCACTGAATGCACCAGTTCGGCCCCATTTTGCACCGACTGTCGGGCAGTAACGAAATGGTCCGAAACGCACCCAAACATGAGTTTAGGGTCCAATGGGGTGGATCAGGTGCGTTCGTTGCGAAAAATTCGGACGCGACTTCGTTGCACGAACTTTTGCACTGATTGCACCAGTTAGGCCCCGCTTTGCACCGACTTTCGTGGAGTAACGAAACGGTCCGAAACGCACCAAAACATGAGTTTAGGGTACAATACGGTGGATCGGGTGCGTTCGTTGCTAAAAATTCTGATTCGACTTCGTTGCATGAACTTTTGCACTCATTCCTCTAGTTCGGCCCCATTTTGCACCGACTTTCGAGCAGTAACGAAACGGCCCGAACCACACCAAAACATGAGTTTCGGGTTCAATGGGGTGGATCGCGTGCGTTCGTTGCTAAAAATTCTGACGCGACTTCGTTGCATGAACTTTTGCCCTCATTCCTCCAGTTCGGCCCCATTTTGCACCGACTTTCGTGCAGAACGAAACGGTCCGAACCACACCAATACATGAGTTTCGGTTTCAATGGGGTGGATCGGGTGCGTTCGTTGCCAAAAATTCCGACGCGACTTCGTTTCATGAATTTTTGCACTGAATGCACCTGTTCGGCCCCATTTTGCAAGGACTTTCGGGCAGTAACGAAGCGGTCCGAAACGCACCCAAACATGAGTTTAGGGTCCAATGGGGCGGATCAGGTGCGTTCGTTGCGAAAAATTCTGACGCGACTTCGTTGCATGAACTTTTGCACTAATTGTACCAGTTCGGCCCCACTTTGCTCCGACTTTCGTGCAGTAACGAAACGGTCCAAAACGCACCAAAACATGAGTTTAGGGTCCAGTGGGGTGGATCGGGTGCGTTCGTTGTGAAAAATTCCGTTGCATGAATTTTTGCACTCATTCCACCAGTTCGGCCCCATTTTGCACCGACTTTCGTGCAGTAGCGAAACGGTCCGAAACGCACCCAAACATGAGTTTAGGGTCCAATGCGGTGGATCAGGTGCGTTCGTTGCGAAAACTTCTGATGCGACTTCGTTGCACGAAGTTTTGCACTGATTGCACCAGTTTGGCCCTGCTTTGCACCGACTTTCGTGCAGTAACGATTCGGTGCGAAACGCTTCAAAACATGAGTTTAGGGTCCAATGGGGTGGATTGGGTCCGTTCGTTGTGAAAAATTCTGATGCGACGTTGTTGCATGAACTTTTGCACTCATTGCTCCAGTTCAGCCCCATTTTGCACCGAATTTTGTGCAGTAACGAAACGGTCCGAACCACACCAAAACATGAGTTTCGGGTTCAATGGGGTGGATCGGGTGCGTTCGTTGCGAACAATTCCGACGCGACTTATTTGCATGAACTTTTACACTGAATGCGCCTGTTGGGCTCCATTTTGCACCCACTTTCGTGCAGTAACGAAACGGTCCGAAACGCACCCAAACATGAGTTTAGGGTCCAATGCGGTGGATCAGGTGCGTCCGTTGCGAAAACTTCTGACGCGACATCATTGCACGAACTTTTGCACTGATTGCACCAGTTCGGCCCTGCATTGCACTGAGTTTCGTGCTGTAACGAATCAGTCCGAAACGCTTCAAAACATGAGTTTCGGGTTCAATGGGGTGGATCGGGTGCGTTCGTTGCGAAAAATTCCGACGCGACTTCGTTGCACGAACTTTTACACTCAATGCACCAGTTCGGCCCTATTTTGCACCGTCTTTCGTGCAATAACGAAACGGTCCGAAATGCACCAAAATATCAGTTTAGCGTCCAAAGGGGGTGGATCGGGTGCGTTCGTTGAGAAAAATTCTGGCGCGACTTCGTTGCATGAACTTTTGCACTCATTCCACCAGTTCGGCCCCATTTTGCATCGACTTTCGTGAAGTTACGAAACGGTCCGAAACGCACCAAAACATGAGTTTAGGGTCCAATAGGGTGGATCGGGTGCGTTCGTTGCTAAAAATTCTGACGCGACTTCGTGGCATGAACTTTTGCCCTCATTCCTCCAGTTCGGCCTCATTTTGCACCGACTTTCGTAGAGTAACGAAACGGCCCGAACCACACCAAAACATGAGTTTCGGGTTCAGTGGGGGTGGATCGGGTGCGTTAGTTTGGAAAAATTCCGACGCGACTTTGTTGCACGAACTTTTACACTGGATGCACCAGTTCGGCCCCATTTTGCACCGTTTTTCGTGTACTAACGAACGGTCCGAAACGCACCCAAACATGAGTTTAGGGTCCAATGGGGTGGATCACGTGCGTTCGTTGCGAAAAATTCTGACGCGACTTCTTTGCACGAAGTTTTGCACTGATTGCACCAGTTCGGCCCCGCTTTGCACCGACTTTCATGGAGTAAAGAAACGGTCTGAAACGCACCAAAACATGAGTTTAGGGTCCAATGGGCTGGATCGGGTGCGTTTGTTGCTAAAAATTCTGACGCGACTTCGTTGCATGAACTTTGGCACACATTCCTCAAGTTCGGCCCCATTTTGCACCGACTTTCGTGCAGAACGAAACGGTCCGAACCACACCAAAACATGAGTTTCGGCTTCAATGGGGTGGATCGGGTGCGTTCGTTGCGAAAAATTCCGACGCGACTTCGTTGCACGAATTTTTGCACTGAATGCACCAGTTCGGACCCATTTTGCATCGACTTTCGGGCAGTAACGAAATGGTCCGAAACGCACCCAAACATGAGTTTAGGGTCCAATGGGGTGGATCCGGTGCGTTCGTTGCGAAAAATTCTGACGCGACTTCGTTGCACGAACTTTGGCACTGATTGTACCAGTTCGGCCCCACTTTGCTCCAACTTTCGTGCAGTAACGAAACAGTCCGAAACGCACCAAAACATGAGTTTAAGGTCCAGTGGGGTGGATCGGGTGCGTTCGTTGTGAAAAATTCCATCGTGACTTCGTTGCATGAACTTTTGCACTCATTCCACCAGTTCAGCCCCATTTTGCACCGACTTTCGTGCAGTAACGAAACGGTCCGAAACGCACCCAAACATGAGTTTAGGGTCCAATGCGGTGGATCAGGTGCGTTCGTTGCGAAAACTTCTGACGCGACTTCATTGCACGAACTTTTGCAATGATTGCACCAGTTCGGCCCTGCATTGCACTGACTTTCGTGCTGTAACGAATCAGTCCGAAACGCTTCAAAACATGAGTTTCGGGTTCAATGGGGTGGATCGGGTGCGTTCGTTGCGAAAAATTCCGACGCGACTTCGTTGCACGAACTTTTACACCGAATGCACCAGTTCGGCCCTATTTTGCACCGTCTTTCGTGCAGTAACGAAACGGTCCGAAACGCACCAAAACATGAGTTTAGCGTCCAAAGGGGGTGGATCGGGTGTGTTCGTTGAGAAAAATTCTGACGCGACTTCGTTGCATGAACTTTTGCACTCATTCCACCAGTTCGGCCCCATTTTGCACCGACTTTCGTGCAGTAACGAAACGGTCCGAAACGCACCCAAACATGAGTTTAGGGTCCAATGCGGTGGATCAGGTGCGTTCGTTGCGAAAACTTCTGACGCGACTTCATTGCACGAACTTTTGCACTGATTGCACCAGTTCGGCCCTGCATTGCACTGACTTTCGTGCTGTAACGAATCAGTTCGAAACGCTTCAAAACATGAGTTTCGGGTTCAATGGGGTGGATCGGGTGCGTTCGTTTGGAAAAGTTCCGACGCGACTTTGTTGCACGAACTTTTACACTGGATGCACCAGTTCGGCCCCATTTTGCACCATTTTTCGTGCACTAACGAAACAGTCCGAAACGCACCCAAACATGAGTTTAGGGTCCAATGGGGTGGATCAAGTGCGTTCGTTGCGAAAAATTCTGACGCGACTTCTTTGCACGAAGTTTTGCACTGATTGCACCAGTTCGGCCCCATTTTGCACCGACTTTCGTGCAGTAACGAAATGGTCCGAAACGCACCCAAATGTGAGTTTAGGGTCCAATGGGGTGGATCGGGTGCGTTCCTTGCAAAAAATTCTGACGCGACATCGTTGCACGAACTTTTGCACTAATTGCACCAGTTTGGCCCCGCTTTGCACCGACTTTCGTGGAGTAACGAAACGGTCTGAAACGCACCAAAACATGAGTTTAGGGTCCAATGGGGTGGATCGGGTGCGTTCGTTGCTAAAAATTCTGACGCGACTTCGTTGCATGAACTTTTGCCCTCATTCCTCCAGTTCGGCCCCATTTTGCACCGACTTTCGTGCAGAACGAAACGGTCCGAACCACACCAATACATGAGTTTCGGTTTCAATGGGGTGGATCGGGTGCGTTCGTTGCCAAAAATTCCGACGCGACTTCGTTTCATGAATTTTTGCACTGAATGCACCTGTTCGGCCCCATTTTGCACGGACTTTCGGGCAGTAACGAAGCGGTCCGAAACGCACCCAAACATGAGTTTAGGGTCCAATGGGGCGGATCAGGTGCGTTCGTTGCGAAAAATTCTGACGCGACTTCGTTGCACGAACTTTTGCACTAATTGTACCAGTTCGGCCCCACTTTGCTCCGACTTTCGTGCAGTAACGAAACGGTCCAAAACGCACCAAAACATGAGTTTAGGGTCCAGTGGGGTGGATAGGGTGCGTTCGTTGTGAAAAATTCCGTTGCATGAACTTTTGCACTCATTCCACCAGTTCGGCCCCATTTTGCACCGACTTTCGTGCAGTAGCGAAACGGTCCGAAATGCACCCAAACATGAGTTTAGGGTCCAATGCGGTGGATCAGGTGCGTTCGTTGCGAAAACTTCTGATGCGACTTCGTTGCACGAACTTTTGCACTGATTGCACCAGTTTGGCCCTGCTTTGCACCGACTTTCGTGCAGTAACGATTCGGTGCGAAACGCTTCAAAACATGAGTTTAGGGTCCAATGGGGTGGATCGGGTCCGTTCGTTGTGAAAAATTCTGATGCGACGTTGTTGCATGAACTTTTGCACTCATTGCTCCAGTTCAGCCCCATTTTGCACCGAATTTTGTGCAGTAACGAAACGGTCCGAACCACACCAAAACATGAGTTTCGGGTTCAATGGGGTGGATCGGGTGCGTTCGTTGCGAACAATTCCGACGCGACTTATTTGCATGAACTTTTACACTGAATGCGCCTGTTGGGCCCCATTTTGCACCGACTTTCGTGCAGTAACGAAACGGTCCGAAACGCACCCAAACATGAGTTTAGGGTCCAATGCGGTGGATCAGGTGCGTCCGTTGCGAAAACTTCTGACGCGACATCATTGCACGAACTTTTGCACTGATTGCACCAGTTCGGCCCTGCATTGCACTGAGTTTCGTGCTGTAACGAATCAGTCCGAAACGCTTCAAAACATGAGTTTCGGGTTCAATGGGGTGGATCGGGTGCGTTCGTTGCGAAAAATTCCGACGCGACTTCGTTGCACGAACTTTTACACTCAATGCACCAGTTCGGCCCTATTTTGCACCGTCTTTCGTGCAATAACGAAACGGTCCGAAATGCACCAAAATATCAGTTTAGCGTCCAAAGGGGGTCGATCGGGTGCGTTCGTTGAGAAAAATTCTGGCGCGACTTCGTTGCATGAACTTTTGCACTCATTCCACCAGTTCGGCCCCATTTTGCATCGACTTTCGTGAAGTTACGAAACGGTCCGAAACGCACCAAAACATGAGTTTAGGGTCCAATAGGGTGGATCGGGTGCGTTCGTTGCTAAAAATTCTGACGCGACTTCGTGGCATGAACTTTTGCCCTCATTCCTCCAGTTCGGCCTCATTTTGCACCGACTTTCGTAGAGTAACGAAACGGCCCGAACCACACCAAAACATGAGTTTCGGGTTCAGTGGGGGTGGATCGGGTGCGTTAGTTTGGAAAAATTCCGACGCGACTTCGTTGCACGAACTTTTACACTGGATGCACCAGTTCGGCCCCATTTTGCACCGTTTTTCGTGCACTAACGAACGGTCCGAAACGCACCCAAACATGAGTTTAGGGTCCAATGGGGTGGATCACGTGCGTTCGTTGCGAAAAATTCTGACGCGACTTCTTTGCACGAAGTTTTGCACTGATTGCACCAGTTCGGCCCCGCTTTGCACCGACTTTCATGGAGTAAAGAAACGGTCTGAAACGCACCAAAACATGAGTTTAGGGTCCAATGGGCTGGATTGGGTGCGTTTGTTGCTAAAAATTCTGACGCGACTTCGTTGCATGAACTTTGGCACACATTCCTCAAGTTCGGCCCCATTTTGCACCGACTTTCGTGCAGAACGAAACGGTCCGAACCACACCAAAACATGAGTTTCGGCTTCAATGGGGTGGATCGGGTGCGTTCGTTGCGAAAAATTCCGACGCGACTTCGTTGCACGAATTTTTGCACTGAATGCACCAGTTCGGACCCATTTTGCATCGACTTTCGGGCAGTAACGAAATGGTCCGAAACGCACCCAAACATGAGTTAATGGCGACCCGCTAGGGTTTGATTCCCGATCTTTCGATGAGAGGCGTGGATAACTCGATTGGTCGATGGAGGCGACGTTCACAGCCCGACTACAGCCTTCCAAGCTGCGCCTTAGCAACCGATACACCCCCTCCAATGGCTGTCGCGATCTTGTGGAGCGCGGCACCCGGCCACTAGGGCACTCGTCCTGCAAGCAATCGAAGAACTAGCAAGAACAAGTATGACAAGTACTGAATTTACTAGATATAAATGAAGGTTTCACACGCAATCTCAATAATGGTGGGGTTCCGAAGACAAGAAGACGGGCGGCTGATCCAGCACGCGCGCTTGCAAGCAAGTAGCGAAGGCTAAACTTGATCTAAACAAAACCCAAGCATCCTTGGCGGCGGCTAAGGGGTATAAGTACGTGGGAGGACGACCACAGGGGTGTTGGGGTCGTACTCCAACCCTAGGACGCGTCCGTAATGGACTCAACTTGATACACGGCCCATTGAACCAAAACAGGGTGACGCAGCACCATGGGCAGAAAAGGACTCTGTATTAATTTAACTATTGCGGCCGACTCGTAATAGATATGGCTATGAGGCCGGATCCGTTTGAAAGAAGACTTCATAAGCTTTCCATGAAGTACTTGAACGCCCCAATCCGAGTTCATATGCGACCGTGGTGTCCGTCACAAGTTGGTACTGTTCTGCAGTCCGAATCCAGCTTGCGCGAATCCGTTTCCCTTTCGGCCGCCTCCTTGGTTCCTAAGCAAAACAAGAGTACACGGGTCTCCATGGTCTAAACATGATGCACCTGAGCTTAGATTTGAACTCACCTGATGATTAAGTTGATGCGCACGAGCACGAGTAATAGGACCAGCAATAGGTACTTGTGTCGGAGTGGATGTATCGTTGGTGTTGGTGTCCTCATCATCCTCCCCTTCTTGCATTTGAGTCGTCCTCGACTCAAGCTCATCTTCCTCTCCCAAATATGGCTTCAAATCTGCAATGTTAAATGTGGGACTAACCCCAAAATCCACAGGCAGATCGAGCTTATATGCATTATCATTGACTTTCTCTAGCACTTTAAATGGTCCATCAGCCCGAGGTAGCAATTTAGATTTTCTCAATTCAGGAAACCTTTCCTTTCTCAAATGCAGCCAAACTAAATCTCCAGGTTCAAACTTTAGTTCCTTCCTACCTTTATCACCAGCAATCTTGTATTTAGCATTCATGCGCTCTATGTTTTCTTTAGTTGTTTCATGCAGTTTTAACATCAATTCGGCACGCTTAGTAGCATCAAAATTCGTTTTTTCAGAAAATGGCAAAGGCATTAAATCAATAGGAGCACGAGGCAAGAAACCATATACAATCTGAAATGGGCACATCTTTGTAGTAGAATGCAGCGATCGATTATAAGCGAATTCAATATGAGGCAAACAATCTTCCCACATCTTAATGTTCTTCTTTAAAACAGCCCTTAACATAGTAGACAAAGTCCTATTAACCACTTCAGTTTGACCATCAGTTTGCGGATGACATGTAGTAGAAAACAACAATTTAGTTCCCAATTTAGCCCATAAAGTCTTCCAAAAATAACTAAGAAATTTAGCATCATGATCAGAAACAATTGTGTTGGGCACACCATGCAAACGAACAATTTCCCGAAAGAACAAATCAGCAATGTGAGAAGCATCATCAGTTTTATGACATGGTATGAAATGGGCCATCTTAGAAAATCTATCAACAACCACAAACACACTATCACGTCCCTTCCTAGTCCTAGGCAATCCTAACATAAAATCCATAGAAATATCTTCCCAAGGAGCACTAGGAACAGGTAGAGGCAAATACAAACCATGTGGATTCAATCGTGATTTAGCCTTTTGACATGTCGTGCAGCGAGCAACAAATCTCTCCACATCTCTTCTCATCTTTGGCCAAAAGAAATGACCAGCAAGTATATCTTCCGTTTTCTTTGCTCCAAAATGCCCCATTAAGCCACCTCGATGCGCTTCCTGCAACAATAACAAGCGAACGGAGCTAGCTGGAATGCATAGCTTGTTAGCTCTAAAGACAAACCCATCACTAACGATGAATTTGTTCCATCCCTTCCCCTCTTTACAATGCAGCAACACATCTTTAAAATCAGCATCATTAACATATTGATCTTTAATCGTTTCCAATCCAAATATTTTGTAATCAAGTTGGTTCAACAAGGTGTATCTCCTAGACAATGCATCAGCAATTATATTCTCTTTCCCTTTCTTGTGCTTAATAATATAAGGAAAAGATTCAATAAATTCAACCCACTTAGCATGTCTACGGTTCAATTTTCCTTGACTACGAATATGTTTTAAAGATTCATGATCTGAATGAATAACAAACTCTTTGGGCCATAGATAATGCTGCCATGTTTCTAATGTGCGAACAAGAGCATACAATTCCTTATCATAAGTAGAATAATTCAGAACAGGCCCGCTCAATTTTTCACTGAAATAAGCAATAGGTTTGCCTTCTTGTAACAAAACACCACCCAAACCAATGCCACTAGCATCACATTCAAGCTCAAAGGTTTTATTAAAATCAGGGAGTTGGAGGAGAGGTGCATGTGTCAACTTATCTTTCAGCGTGTTGAAGGAGTTCTCTTGTGTTTTACCCCAACTAAAAGGCACTCCCTTCTTTGTAAGCTCATTCAAAGGCGCGGCAATGGTGCTGAAGTCCTTCACAAAACGACGATAGAAACCAGCAAGTCCTAGGAAACTCCGCACTTGCGTGATAGTCTTCGGTATAGGCCATCCATGTATAGCTTCCACCTTGGCTTGATCAACCTCGATTCCCTGTGGAGTCACGACATAGCCAAGAAAAGACACTCGATCGGTGCAAAAGGTGCACTTCTCAAGGTTACCAAATAAACGTGCATCTCGTAAAGCATTAAAAACAGCACGTAAGTGATCAAGATGTTCATCGAAAGATTTGTTGTAAATCAATATATCATCAAAGTAGACAACAACAAATTTCCCAATGAAAGCACGCAGAACCTCATTCATTAATCTCATGAAAGTACTCGGTGCATTAGTTAACCCAAAAGGCATGACTAACCACTCATATAACCCGAACTTAGTTTTGAAAGCAGTTTTCCATTCATCTCCCAATTTCATACGAATCTGGTGGTACCCACTACGCAAATCAACTTTGGAAAACACAATAGCACCACTCAATTCATCAAGCATATCATCCAAACGAGGGATAGGGTGTCGATATCGAATTGTAATATTATTAATAGCCCTACAATCAACACACATACGCCATGTTCCATCCTTTTTAGGCACTAAAATAACTGGAACAGCACAAGGACTAAGAGACTCACGCACATAACCTTTGTCGAGTAGTTCTTGCACTTGTCGCTGAATTTTCTTAGTTTCTTCCGGATTTGTCCTGTATGGTGCACGGTTTGGCAATGATGTACCAGGAATAAGGTCAATTTGGTGCTCAATCCCTCGTATTGGTGGCAGCCCCGCTGGTATCTCACTTGGAAACACATCAGAATACTCCTGCAAAAGGTTAGCAACAGTCGGGGGCAAAGAATGCTGCATATCGTGAACTGAAATCAAAGCATTCTTGCACACCAAAGCATAGGCAACAGAAGTGGAAGCAATCAATTCATTAATATCAGACTTAGTAGCAAGCAAGCAATGTCCTTTCAATCTTATCTCATCTTCCCTGCTACTAACAGATTTGGCATTCTTATCGATCTCAGCTTTAGTTCTCTTAGCTTTAGCAACATCATCACGCACAATAGATTCAGGTGACATAGGAAGCAAAATGATTTTCTTATCATGATGTATAAGAGAATATTGATTTGATCTACCATGATGCATGCTATCGGTATCAAATTGCCATGGTCTACCTAGCAGAATATGACAAGCTTCCATAGGCACAACATCGCATTCAACAACATCATGATATGAACCAATAGCGAAATTAATTCGTACCAATCTCGTTACCTTGACCTTACCACTATTGTTGAGCCACCGAATGTGATATGGATGTGGGTGCGGTTTTGTTGTAAGTGCAAGCTTCTCGACCATATCGCTGCTAGCCAAGTTGTTGCAGCTACCTCCATCAATTATCAAACGGCATGAACGCTCTTTAATAACACACTTTGTTTGGAATAGTGTATGCCGTTGATTTTGCTCCGCCTTTTCCATTTGTGCACTAAGTACACGCTGCACAATGAGGCTCTCATAATGATCTGCATCCTCTGCACCAATCTGCTCTTCTGGTTGTTCCTTAGTACCTGCATGGTCAGCAGCAAGCAAAGCAAGTGTATCTTCATCAAAATCACTAGCAGAGGAATACCCACCATCTCCTTTGACCACCAAAACGCGCTTGTTAGGGCAGTCACGTTGCACGTGGCCAAAGCCCTTGCATCGATGGCGCTGAATATCTCTTGTCCTTCCCGTGGAGGCAACCGAAGATGCACTCGTGGCTGGTTTCTGGACAGTCGTGGTTGCTGAATTTGTCGGGGGAGCACGTGTCTTATCGTTGGATGGAGCGGGTATTGTCGACCGACTCGGGAATGTAGAAGGTGCAGGAGCTCGTCCGGTCAATGAGGTAGATGTGCGCGGCTGCCATGATGAAGGTTTTCCTGCAGAAATATTAGTTCTTGTACTAGCACGTCGTCCCAGCACTTCCCTTTCAGCTTTACAAGCAAGATGGAACAAACGGGTTACGTTAGTATAATCTTTATAAGCAAGAATGTCCTGAATTTCTCGATTCAAACCTCCTAAAAATCTAGCCATAGCAGGTTCCTCATCCTCCACTAAATTACAACGCAACACACCCATTTGTAATTCCTGATAGTATTCTTCTACACTTTTATTACCCTGTCTCAATTGTTGCAATCTATGTAACAGATCACGCGCATAGTAAGAAGGAACAAATCTAGCCCGCATGACCCGTTTCAAGGCATCCCAGGTTTGTGGAATATTATTAGGATTTTTCTTAGCATGTTCTATCCACCAAACAGAGGCAAAATCAGTAAATTCACTAGTAGCAGCCCTAACACGTATATTCTCTGGAAATTCATGACATGCAAACTTTTGATCAACAGCAATTTCCCAAGTAATGTATGCATCAGGATCGTATTTTCCATCAAAAGAAGGTATCTTAAATTTTATTTTACTGAAAGCATCATCATTATTATGTACCTCACGTCGTCGATGTCCACCCATACCTCTCCGATTAGTTCGCAGTCGTCGGCGACTAGGAGCATCTTGGTCATCTAGTTCAGTATCAGCGACATAATCATCCCAATTATCCTCGACACGCTCATCCTTCTTGTTTTCTCCCTCATGCCCATTTGCAGTTCTGGCATGCATCTCATCAAAACGCCTCAAAAGAGCAGTAAGGCTTTGGTCAATATGAGCGACCGACGTCTCCAGCCTTGTAAGCTTGGTGTTGGTGGCAAGCTGCGTGGCCTCCAACTGCCCAATCTTATCATTTGACACCAGCATATCTTCAGCAAGCCCATCTACATGCCTCCTCATCTTATTTTCAAAATGTTGTATGATTCCCTTTGTACGAGGAGAGTGACCTAAACTCCCATCACCCTCTGATCCTGTCATGGTTAGATGAACAAAGGAAACACGAAAATAGGTGAAGAAATAAGATCCTACAACTAATGGGATGTAGCTACTGCAAGGCGCTCACACTCAACCTGTTACACAAGCTCTTACCAATTCTTACCTTGCTCAACAGGAGGGGACAACAACCAACAAGTCTGCAACCGTGGGATGAAGTGTATCGGTGCCGCAACAACAGGACCTGTCAAGCTGTAGTCGGATATGTGGAGCTATAGGTGGGCTGAAGCAAGGATGAACTAGCACCACGTTAGTTACAAAAGCAAGCTGAAAAATCGTTCAACGGCGGTACTATGCTGGTCCTAGCCTAGACCGTGCTAGAGACGCGAGCCTGGACACAAATGAAGTCACGAGACACCACCGAAGAACAAAAAAGATGCACAAAGAACAGCCCCTTTTTCTTCCTCTCTTTTTCTTCTTCTTCTTTTTTTTTCTTTTTTTTTCCTTTCTTTTTTTTTTCCTTCTTTTTTTTTCTCTTTTTTTCTCTTTTTTTTTTCAGGGGATCCTCAAAACTGATTATATAACCTAAAAGACTTCAAAAGAGCCACACAGCACACAAACTTTTCTCTCTCTCTCTCTCTCTCTGGAGTAAGCCGAGGCTATATGTATTCGTGAAAAGTTGTGGTTTGAGTAAGCCGAGACTACTTCTGCCTTTCTGGAGCGTTACAAAATATGCAGTACAAGTGCGAAAAGCAATGGAATTTTATAACACGGCACAATAACCAATTGGGACTAGGAAATCGATCCCTACTCGAATCACAGCACCGCGTGCGATTCGGTCACAAACCAACACAGAATCTAACTCGGACTTGAACACGAATATGGACTCGGATTCCACCAACACGGAGTATGTATGGTAGCGCACGGTTGTGACTAGAACGTGACAAGAACTCGAAACTCTAAAGGACTAAAACTAAGACCAGCAACTCGACGCAACCGATGCAACCGAAAATTCAACAAGCCCTAACTAAGCAGTGCTAGCAAAGGCTCAAACGAGTTTATAGGACTGAAGGTAAACTAATCTACTATTTTTTTTGGCTTTTCTGGACTATAGGAAAAATAAAACAGCGAAGAATTAGAAGTCTCTCACCGATAAACCTTGCTCTGATTACCAACTAATGGCGACCCGCTAGGGTTTGATTCCCGATCTTTCGATGAGAGGCGTGGATAACTCGATTGGTCGATGGAGGCGACGTTCACGGCCCGACTACAGCCTTCCAAGCTGCGCCTTAGCAACCGATACACCCCCTCCAATGGCTGTCGCGATCTTGTGGAGCGCGGCACCCGGCCACTAGGGCACTCGTCCTGCAAGCAATCGAAGAACTAGCAAGAACAAGTATGACAAGTACTGAATTTACTAGATATAAATGAAGGTTTCACACGCAATCTCAATAATGGTGGGGTTCCGAAGACAAGAAGACGGGCGGCTGATCCAGCACGCGCGCTTGCAAGCAAGTAGCGAAGGCTAAACTTGATCTAAACAAAACCCAAGCATCCTTGGCGGCGGCTAAGGGGTATAAGTACGTGGGAGGACGACCACAGGGGTGTTGGGGTCGTACTCCAACCCTAGGACGCGTCCGTAATGGACTCAACTTGATACACGGCCCATTGAACCAAAACAGGGTGACGCAGCACCATGGGCAGAAAAGGACTCTGTATTAATTTAACTATTGCGGCCGACTCGTAATAGATATGGCTATGAGGCCGGATCCGTTTGAAAGAAGACTTCATAAGTTTTCCATGAAGTACTTGAACGCCCCAATCCGAGTTCATATGCGACCGTGGTGTCCGTCACAAGTTGGTACTGTTCTGCAGTCCGAATCCAGCTTGCGCGAATCCGTTTCCCTTTCGGCCGCCTCCTTGGTTCCTAAGCAAAACAAGAGTACACGGGTCTCCATGGTCTAAACATGATGCACCTGAGCTTAGATTTGAACTCACCTGATGATTAAGTTGATGCGCACGAGCACGAGTAATAGGACCAGCAATAGGTACTTGTGTCGGAGTGGATGTATCGTTGGTGTTGGTGTCCTCATCATGAGTTTAGGGTCCAATGGGGTGGATCCGGTGCGTTCGTTGCGAAAAATTCTGACGCGACTTCGTTGCACGAACTTTGGCACTGATTGTACCAGTTCGGCCCCACTTTGCTCCGACTTTCGTGCAGTAACGCAACAGTCCGAAATGCACCAAAACATGAGTTTAAGGTCCAGTGGGGTGGATCGGGTGCGTTCGTTGTGAAAAATTCCATCGCGACTTCGTTGCATGAACTTTTGCACTCATTCCACCAGTTCGGCCCCATTTTGCACCGACTTTCGTGCAGTAACGAAACGGTCCGAAACGCACCCAAACATGAGTTTAGGGTCCAATGCGGTGGATCAGGTGCGTTCGTTGCGAAAACTTATGACGCGACTTCATTGCACGAACTTTTGCACTGATTGCACCAGTTCGTCCTTGCATTGCACTGACTTTCGTGCTGTAACGAATCAGTCCGAAACGCTTCAAAACATGAGTTTCGGGTTCAATGGGGTGGATCGGGTGCGTTCGTTGCGAAAAATTCCGACGCGACTTCGTTGCACGAACTTTTACACCGAATGCACCAGTTCGGCCCTATTTTGCACCGTCTTTCGTGCAGTAACGAAACGGTCCGAAACGCACCAAAACATGAGTTTAGCGTCCAAAGGGGGTGGATCGGGTGCGTTCGTTGAGAAAAATTCTGACGCGACTTCGTTGCATGAACTTTTGCACTCATTCCACCAGTTCGGCCCCATTTTGCACCGACTTTCGTGCAGTAACGAAACGGTCCGAAACGCACCCAAACATGAGTTTAGGGTCCATTGCGGTGGATCAGGTGCGTTCGTTGCGAAAACTTCTGACGCGACTTCATTGCACGAACTTTTGCACTGATTGCACCAGTTCGTCCTTGCATTGCACTGACTTTCGTGCTGTAACGAATCAGTCCGAAACGCTTCTAAACATGAGTTTCGGGTTCAATGGGGTGGATCGGGTGCGTTCGTTGCGAAAAATTCCGACGCGACTTCGTTGCACGAACTTTTACACCGAATGCACCAGTTCGGCCCTATTTTGCACCGTCTTTCGTGCAGTAACGAAACGGTCCGAAACGCACCAAAACATGAGTTTAGCGTCCAAAGGGGGTGGATCGGGTGCGTTCGTTGAGAAAAATTCTGACGCGACTTCGTTGCATGAACTTTTGCACTCATTCCACCAGTTCGGCCCCATTTTGCATCGACTTTCGTGAAGTTACGAAACGGTCCGAAACGCACCAAAACATGAGTTTAGGGTCCAATAGGGTGGATCGGGTGCGTTCGTTGGTAAAAATTCTGACGCGACTTCGTGGCATGAACTTTTGCCCTCATTCCTCCAGTTCGGCCTCATTTTGCACCGACTTTCGTGCAGTAACGAAACGGCCCGAACCACACCAAAACATGAGTTTCGGGTTCAGTGGGGGCGGATCGGGTGCGTTGGTTTGGAAAAATTCCGACGCGACTTTGTTGCACGAACTTTTACACTGGATGCACCAGTTCGGCCCCATTTTGCACCGTTTTTCGTGCACTAACGAACGGTCCGAAACGCACCCAAACATGAATTTAGGGTCCAATGGGGTGGATCACGTGCGTTCGTTGCGAAAAATTCTGACGCGACTTCTTTGCACGAAGTTTTGCACTGATTGCACCAGTTCGGCCCCGCTTTGCACCGACTTTCATGGAGTAAAGAAACGGTCTGAAACGCACCAGAACATGAGTTTAGGGTCCAATGGGCTGGATCGGGTGCGTTCGTTGCTAAAAATTCTGACGCGACTTCGTTGCATGAACTTTCGCACACATTCCTCCAGTTCGGCCCCATTTTGCACCGACTTTCGTGCAGAACAAAACGGTCCGAACCACACCAAAACATGAGTTTCGGCTTCAATGGGGTGGATCAGGTGCGTTCGTTGCGAAAAATTCCGACGCGACTTCGTTGCACGAATTTTTGCACTCAATGCACCAGTTCGGACCCATTTTGCAACGACTTTCGGGCAGTAACGAAATGGTCCGAAACGCACCCAAACATGAGTTTAGGGTCCAATGGGTGGATCCGGTGCGTTCGTTGCGAAAAATTCTGACGCGACTTCATTGCACGAACTTTGGCACTGATTGTACCAGTTCGGCCCCACTTTGCTCCGACTATAGGAAAAATAAAACAGCGAAGAATTAGAAGTCTCTCACCGATAAACCTTGCTCTGATTACCAACTAATGGCGACCCGCTAGGGTTTGATTCCCGATCTTTCGATGAGAGGCGTGGATAACTCGATTGGTCGATGGAGGCGACGTTCACGGCCCGACTACAGCCTTCCAAGCTGCGCCTTAGCAACCGATACACCCCCTCCAATGGCTGTCGCGATCTTGTGGAGCGCGGCACCCGGCCACTAGGGCACTCGTCCTGCAAGCAATCGAAGAACTAGCAAGAACAAGTATGACAAGTACTGAATTTACTAGATATAAATGAAGGTTTCACACGCAATCTCAATAATGGTGGGGTTCCGAAGACAAGAAGACGGGCGGCTGATCCAGCACGCGCGCTTGCAAGCAAGTAGCGAAGGCTAAACTTGATCTAAACAAAACCCAAGCATCCTTGGCGGCGGCTAAGGGGTATAAGTACGTGGGAGGACGACCACAGGGGTGTTGGGGTCGTACTCCAACCCTAGGACGCGTCCGTAATGGACTCAACTTGATACACGGCCCATTGAACCAAAACAGGGTGACGCAGCACCATGGGCAGAAAAGGACTCTGTATTAATTTAACTATTGCGGCCGACTCGTAATAGATATGGCTATGAGGCCGGATCCGTTTGAAAGAAGACTTCATAAGTTTTCCATGAAGTACTTGAACGCCCCAATCCGAGTTCATATGCGACCGTGGTGTCCGTCACAAGTTGGTACTGTTCTGCAGTCCGAATCCAGCTTGCGCGAATCCGTTTCCCTTTCGGCCGCCTCCTTGGTTCCTAAGCAAAACAAGAGTACACGGGTCTCCATGGTCTAAACATGATGCACCTGAGCTTAGATTTGAACTCACCTGATGATTAAGTTGATGCGCACGAGCACGAGTAATAGGACCAGCAATAGGTACTTGTGTCGGAGTGGATGTATCGTTGGTGTTGGTGTCCTCATCATGAGTTTAGGGTCCAATGGGGTGGATCCGGTGCGTTCGTTGCGAAAAATTCTGACGCGACTTCGTTGCACGAACTTTGGCACTGATTGTACCAGTTCGGCCCCACTTTGCTCCGACTTTCGTGCAGTAACGAAACAGTCCGAAATGCACCAAAACATGAGTTTAAGGTCCAGTGGGGTGGATCGGGTGCGTTCGTTGTGAAAAATTCCATCGCGACTTCGTTGCATGAACTTTTGCACTCATTCCACCAGTTCGGCCCCATTTTGCACCGACTTTCGTGCAGTAACGAAACGGTCCGAAACGCACCCAAACATGAGTTTAGGGTCCAATGCGGTGGATCAGGTGCGTTCGTTGCGAAAACTTATGACGCGACTTCATTGCACGAACTTTTGCACTGATTGCACCAGTTCGTCCTTGCATTGCACTGACTTTCGTGCTGTAACGAATCAGTCCGAAACGCTTCAAAACATGAGTTTCGGGTTCAATGGGGTGGATCGGGTGCGTTCGTTGCGAAAAATTCCGACGCGACTTCGTTGCACGAACTTTTACACCGAATGCACCAGTTCGGCCCTATTTTGCACCGTCTTTCGTGCAGTAACGAAACGGTCCGAAACGCACCAAAACATGAGTTTAGCGTCCAAAGGGGGTGGATCGGGTGCGTTCGTTGAGAAAAATTCTGACGCGACTTCGTTGCATGAACTTTTGCACTCATTCCACCAGTTCGGCCCCATTTTGCACCGACTTTCGTGCAGTAACGAAACGGTCCGAAACGCACCCAAACATGAGTTTAGGGTCCATTGCGGTGGATCAGGTGCGTTCGTTGCGAAAACTTCTGACGCGACTTCATTGCACGAACTTTTGCACTGATTGCACCAGTTCGTCCTTGCATTGCACTGACTTTCGTGCTGTAACGAATCAGTCCGAAACGCTTCTAAACATGAGTTTCGGGTTCAATGGGGTGGATCGGGTGCGTTCGTTGCGAAAAATTCCGACGCGACTTCGTTGCACGAACTTTTACACCGAATGCACCAGTTCGGCCCTATTTTGCACCGTCTTTCGTGCAGTAACGAAACGGTCCGAAACGCACCAAAACATGAGTTTAGCGTCCAAAGGGGGTGGATCGGGTGCGTTCGTTGAGAAAAATTCTGACGCGACTTCGTTGCATGAACTTTTGCACTCATTCCACCAGTTCGGCCCCATTTTGCATCGACTTTCGTGAAGTTACGAAACGGTCCGAAACGCACCAAAACATGAGTTTAGGGTCCAATAGGGTGGATCGGGTGCGTTCGTTGGTAAAAATTCTGACGCGACTTCGTGGCATGAACTTTTGCCCTCATTCCTCCAGTTCGGCCTCATTTTGCACCGACTTTCGTGCAGTAACGAAACGGCCCGAACCACACCAAAACATGAGTTTCGGGTTCAGTGGGGGCGGATCGGGTGCGTTGGTTTGGAAAAATTCCGACGCGACTTTGTTGCACGAACTTTTACACTGGATGCACCAGTTCGGCCCCATTTTGCACCGTTTTTCGTGCACTAACGAACGGTCCGAAACGCACCCAAACATGAATTTAGGGTCCAATGGGGTGGATCACGTGCGTTCGTTGCGAAAAATTCTGACGCGACTTCTTTGCACGAAGTTTTGCACTGATTGCACCAGTTCGGCCCCGCTTTGCACCGACTTTCATGGAGTAAAGAAACGGTCTGAAACGCACCAGAACATGAGTTTAGGGTCCAATGGGCTGGATCGGGTGCGTTCGTTGCTAAAAATTCTGACGCGACTTCGTTGCATGAACTTTCGCACACATTCCTCCAGTTCGGCCCCATTTTGCACCGACTTTCGTGCAGAACAAAACGGTCCGAACCACACCAAAACATGAGTTTCGGCTTCAATGGGGTGGATCAGGTGCGTTCGTTGCGAAAAATTCCGACGCGACTTCGTTGCACGAATTTTTGCACTCAATGCACCAGTTCGGACCCATTTTGCAACGACTTTCGGGCAGTAACGAAATGGTCCGAAACGCACCCAAACATGAGTTTAGGGTCCAATGGGTGGATCCGGTGCGTTCGTTGCGAAAAATTCTGACGCGACTTCATTGCACGAACTTTGGCACTGATTGTACCAGTTCGGCCCCACTTTGCTCCGACTTTCGTGCAGTAACGAAATAGTCCGAACGCACCAAAACATGAGTTTAAGGTCCAGTGGGGTGGATCGGGTGCGTTCGTTGTGAAAAATTCCATCGCGACTTCGTTGCATGAACTTTTGCACTCATTCCACCAGTTCGGCCCCATTTTGCACCGACTTTCGTGCAGTAACGAAACGGTCCGAAACGCACCCAAACATGAGTTTAGGGTCCAATGCGGTGGATCAGGTGCGTTCGTTGCGAAAACTTATGACGCGACTTCATTGCACGAACTTTTGCACTGATTGCACCAGTTCGTCCTTGCATTGCACTGACTTTCGTGCTGTAACGAATCAGTCCGAAACGCTTCAAAACATGAGTTTCGGGTTCAATGGGGTGGATCGGGTGCGTTCGTTGCGAAAAATTCCGACGCGACTTCGTTGCACGAACTTTTACACCGAATGCACCAGTTCGGCCCTATTTTGCACCGTCTTTCGTGCAGTAACGAAACGGTCCGAAACGCACCAAAACATGAGTTTAGCGTCCAAAGGGGGTGGATCGGGTGCGTTCGTTGAGAAAAATTCTGACGCGACTTCGTTGCATGAACTTTTGCACTCATTCCACCAGTTCGGCCCCATTTTGCACCGACTTTCGTGCAGTAACGAAACGGTCCGAAACGCACCCAAACATGAGTTTAGGGTCCATTGCGGTGGATCAGGTGCGTTCGTTGCGAAAACTTCTGACGCGACTTCATTGCACGAACTTTTGCACTGATTGCACCAGTTCGTCCTTGCATTGCACTGACTTTCGTGCTGTAACGAATCAGTCCGAAACGCTTCTAAACATGAGTTTCGGGTTCAATGGGGTGGATCGGGTGCGTTCGTTGCGAAAAATTCCGACGCGACTTCGTTCCACGAACTTTTACACCGAATGCACCAGTTCGGCCCTATTTTGCACCGTCTTTCGTGCAGTAACGAAACGGTCCGAAACGCACCAAAACATGAGTTTAGCGTCCAAAGGGGGTGGATCGGGTGCGTTCGTTGAGAAAAATTCTGACGCGACTTCGTTGCATGAACTTTTGCACTCATTCCACCAGTTCGGCCCCATTTTGCATCGACTTTCGTGAAGTTACGAAACGGTCCGAAACGCACCAAAACATGAGTTTAGGGTCCAATAGGGTGGATCGGGTGCGTTCGTTGGTAAAAATTCTGACGCGACTTCGTGGCATGAACTTTTGCCCTCATTCCTCCAGTTCGGCCTCATTTTGCACCGACTTTCGTGCAGTAACGAAACGGCCCGAACCACACCAAAACATGAGTTTCGGGTTCAGTGGGGGCGGATCGGGTGCATTGGTTTGGAAAAATTCCGACGCGACTTTGTTGCACGAACTTTTACACTGGATGCACCAGTTCGGCCCCATTTTGCACCGTTTTTCGTGCACTAACGAACGGTCCGAAACGCACCCAAACATGAATTTAGGGTCCAATGGGGTGGATCACGTGCGTTCGTTGCGAAAAATTCTGACGCGACTTCTTTGCACGAAGTTTTGCACTGATTGCACCAGTTCGGCCCCGCTTTGCACCGACTTTCATGGAGTAAAGAAACGGTCTGAAACGCACCAGAACATGAGTTTAGGGTCCAATGGGCTGGATAGGGTGCGTTCGTTGCTAAAAATTCTGACGCGACTTCGTTGCATGAACTTTCGCACACATTCCTCCAGTTCGGCCCCATTTTGCACCGACTTTCGTGCAGAACAAAACGGTCCGAACCACACCAAAACATGAGTTTCGGCTTCAATGGGGTGGATCCGGTGCGTTCGTTGCGAAAAATTCCGACGCGACTTCGTTGCACGAATTTTTGCACTCAATGCACCAGTTCGGACCCATTTTGCATCGACTTTCGGGCAGTAACGAAATGGTCCGAAACGCACCCAAACATGAGTTTAGGGTCCAATGGGGTGGATCCGGTGCGTTCGTTGCGAAAAATTCTGACGCGACTTCATTGCACGAACTTTGGCACTGATTGTACCAGTTCGGCCCCACTTTGCTCCGACTTTCGTGCATTAACGAAACAGTCCGAACGCACCAAAACATGAGTTTAAGGTCCAGTGGGGTGGATCGGGTGTGTTCGTTGTGAAAAATTCCATCGCGACTTCGTTGCATGAACTTTTGCACTCATTCCACCAGTTCGGCCCCATTTTGCACCGACTTTCGTGCAGTAACGAAACGGTCCGAAACGCACCCAAACATGAGTTTAGGGTCCAATGCGGTGGATCAGGTGCGTTCGTTGCGAAAACTTCTGACGCGAGTTCATTGCACGAACTTTTGCACTGATTGCACCAGTTCGTCCTTGCATTGCACTGACTTTCGTGCTGTAACGAATCAGTCCGAAACGCTTCAAAACATGAGTTTCGGGTTCAATGGGGTGGATCGGGTGCGTTCGTTGCGAAAAATTCCGACGCGACTTCGTTGCACGAACTTTTACACCGAATGCACCAGTTCGGCCCTATTTTGCACCGTCTTTCGTGCAGTAACGAAACGGTCCGAAACGCACCAAAACATGAGTTTAGCGTCCAAAGGGGGTGGATCGGGTGCGTTCGTTGAGAAAAATTCTGACGCGACTTCGTTGCATGAACTTTTGCACTCATTCCACCAGTTCGGCCCCATTTTGCATCGACTTTCGTGAAGTTACGAAACGGTCCGAAACGCACCAAAACATGAGTTTAGGGTCCAATAGGGTGGATCGGGTGCGTTCGTTGGTAAAAATTCTGACGCGACTTCGTGGCATGAACTTTTGCCCTCATTCCTCCAGTTCGGCCTCATTTTGCACCGACTTTCGTGCAGTAACGAAACGGCCCGAACCACACCAAAACATGAGTTTCGGGTTCAGTGGGGGCGGATCGGGTGCGTTGGTTTGGAAAAATTCCGACGCGACTTTGTTGCACGAACTTTTACACTGGATGCACCAGTTCGGCCCCATTTTGCACCGTTTTTCGTGCACTAACGAACGGTCCGAAACGCACCCAAACATGAATTTAGGGTCCAATGGGGTGGATCACGTGCGTTCGTTGCGAAAAATTCTGACGCGACTTCTTTGCATGAAGTTTTGCACTGATTGCACCAGTTCGGCCCCGCTTTGCACCGACTTTCATGGAGTAAAGAAACGGTCTGAAACGCACCAGAACATGAGTTTAGGGTCCAATGGGCTGGATCGGGTGCGTTCGTTGCTAAAAATTCTGACGCGACTTCGTTGCATGAACTTTCGCACACATTCCTCCAGTTCGGCCCCATTTTGCACCGACTTTCGTGCAGAACAAAACGGTCCGAACCACACCAAAACATGAGTTTCGGCTTCAATGGGGTGGATCAGGTGCGTTCGTTGCGAAAAATTCCGACGCGACTTCGTTGCACGAATTTTTGCACTCAATGCACCAGTTCGGCCCCATTTTGCATCGACTTTCGGGCAGTAACGAAATGGTCCGAAACGCACCCAAACATGAGTTTCGGGTTCAATGGGGTGGATCGGGTGCGTTCGTTGCGAAAAATTCCGACGCGACTTCGTTGCACGAACTTTTCCACCGAATGCACCAGTTCGGCCCTATTTTGCACCGTCTTTCGTGCAGTAACGAAACGGTCCGAAACGCACCAAAACATGAGTTTAGCGTCCAAAGGGGGTGGATCGGGTGCGTTCGTTGAGAAAAATTCTGACGCGACTTCGTTGCATGAACTTTTGCACTCATTCCACCAGTTCGGCCCCATTTTGCACCGACTTTCGTGCAGTAACGAAACGGTCCGAAACGCACCCAAACATGAGTTTAGGGTCCATTGCGGTGGATCAGGTGCGTTCGTTGCGAAAACTTCTGACGCGACTTCATTGCACGAACTTTTGCACTGATTGCACCAGTTCGTCCTTGCATTGCACTGACTTTCGTGCTGTAACGAATCAGTCCGAAACGCTTCTAAACATGAGTTTCGGGTTCAATGGGGTGGATCGGGTGCGTTCGTTGTTAAAAATTCTGACGCGACTTCTTGCGTGAACTTTTGCACTCATTCCTCCAGTTCGGCCCCATTTTGCACCGACTTTCGTGCAGTAACAAAACGGTCAGAAACGCACGAAAACATGAGTTTAGGGTCCAATGGGGTGGATCGGGTGCGTTCGTTGCGAAAAAGTCCGACGCGACTTCGTTGCACGAACTTTTACACTGAATGCACCAGTTTGGCCCTGCTTTGCACCGTCTTTCGTGCAGTAACGAAACGGTCCGAAACGCACCAAAACATGAGTTTAGGGTCCAATAGGGTTGATCGGGTGCGTTCGTTGCTAAAAATTCTGACGCGACTTCGTGGCATGAACGTTTGCCCTCATTCCTCCAGTTCGGCCTCATTTTGCACCGACTTTCGTGCAGTAACGAAACGGCCCGAACCACACCAAAACATGAGTTTCGGGTTCAATGGGGCGGATCGGGTGCGTTAGTTTGGAAAAATTCCGACGTGACTTTGTTGGACGAACTTTTACACTGGATGCACCAGTTCGGCCCCATTTTGCACCGTTTTTCGTGCACTAACGAACGGTCCGAAACGCACCCAAACATGAGTTTAGGGTCCAATGGGGTGGATCACGTGCGTTCGTTGCGAAAAATTCTGACGCGACTTCTTTGCACGAAGTTTTGCACTGATTGCACCAGTTCGGCCCCGCTTTGCACCGACTTTCATGGAGTAAAGAAACGGTCTGAAACGCACCAAAACATGAGTTTAGGGTCCAATGGGCTGGATCGGGTGCGTTCGTTGCTAAAAATTCTGACGCGACTTCGTTGCATGAACTTTTACACCGAATGCACCAGTTCGGCCCTGCATTGCACCGACTTTCGTGCTGTAACGAATCAGTCCGAAACGCTTCAAAACATGAGTTTCGGGTTCAATGGGGTGGATCGGGTGCGTTCGTTGCGAAAAATTCCGACGCGACTTCGTTGCACGAACTTTGGCACTGATTGTACCAGTTCGGCCCTATTTTGCACCGTCTTTCGTGCAGTAACGAAACGGTCCGAAACGCACCAAAACATGAGTTTAGCGTCCAAAGGGGGTGGATCGGGTGCGTTCGTTGAGAAAAATTCTGACGCGACTTCGTTGCATGAACTTTTGCACTCATTCCACCAGTTCGGCCCCATTTTGCATCGACTTTCGTGAAGCTACGAAACTGTCCGAAACGCACCAAAACATGAGTTTAGGGTCCAATGCGGTGGATCAGGTGCGTTCGTTGCGAAAACTTCTGACGCGACTTCGTTGCACGAACTTTTGCACTGATTGCACCAGTTCGGCCCCGCTTTGCACCGACTTTCATGGAGTAAAGAAACGGTCTGAAACGCACCAGAACATGAGTTTAGGGTCCAATGGGCTGGATCGGGTGCGTTCGTTGCTAAAAATTCTGACGCGACTTCGTTGCATGAACTTTCGCACACATTCCTCCAGTTCGGCCCCATTTTGCACCGACTTTCGTGCAGAACAAAACGGTCCGAACCACACCAAAACATGAGTTTCGGCTTCAATGGGGTGGATCCGGTGCGTTCGTTGCGAAAAATTCCGACGCGACTTCGTTGCACAAATTTTTGCACTCAATGCACCAGTTCGGACCCATTTTGCATCGACTTTCGGGCAGTAACGAAATGGTCCGAAACGCACCCAAACATGAGTTTAGGGTCCAATGGGGTGGATCCGGTGCGTTCGTTGCGAAAAATTCTGACGCGACTTCATTGCACGAACTTTGGCACTGATTGTACCAGTTCGGCCCCACTTTGCTCCGACTTTCGTGCAGTAACGAAAAAGTCCGAACGCACCAAAACATGAGTTTAAGGTCCAGTGGGGTGGATCGGGTGCGTTCGTTGTGAAAAATTCCATCGCGACTTCGTTGCATGAACTTTTGCACTCATTCCACCAGTTCGGCCCCATTTTGCACCGACTTTCGTGCAGTAACGAAACGGTCCGAAACGCACCCAAACATGAGTTTAGGGTCCAATGCGGTGGATCAGGTGTGTTCGTTGCGAAAACTTCTGACGCGACTTCATTGCACGAACTTTTGCACTGATTGCACCAGTTCGTCCTTGCATTGCACCGACTTTCGTGCTGTAACGAATCAGTCCGAAACGCTTCAAAACATGAGTTTAGGGTCCAATGGGGTGGATCGGGTGCGTTCGTTGTTAAAAATTCTGACGCGACTTCTTGCGTGAACTTTTGCACTCATTCCTCCAGTTCGGCCCCATTTTGCACCGACTTTCGTGCAGTAACAAAACGGTCAGAAACGCACGAAAACATGAGTTTAGGGTCCAATGGGGTGGATCGGGTGCGTTCGTTGCGAAAAAGTCCGACGCGACTTCGTTGCACGAACTTTTACACTGAATGCACCAGTTTGGCCCTGCTTTGCACCGTCTTTCGTGCAGTAACGAAACGGTCCGAAACGCACCAAAACATGAGTTTAGGGTCCAATAGGGTTGATCGGGTGCGTTCGTTGCTAAAAATTCTGACGCGACTTCGTGGCATGAACGTTTGCCCTCATTCCTCCAGTTCGGCCTCATTTTGCACCGACTTTCGTGCAGTAACGAAACGGCCCGAACCACACCAAAACATGAGTTTCGGGTTCAATGGGGCGGATCGGGTGCGTTAGTTTGGAAAAATTCCGACGTGACTTTGTTGGACGAACTTTTACACTGGATGCACCAGTTCGGCCCCATTTTGCACCGTTTTTCGTGCACTAACGAACGGTCCGAAACGCACCCAAACATGAGTTTAGGGTCCAATGGGGTGGATCACGTGCGTTCGTTGCGAAAAATTCTGACGCGACTTCTTTGCACGAAGTTTTGCACTGATTGCACCAGTTCGGCCCCGCTTTGCACCGACTTTCATGGAGTAAAGAAACGGTCTGAAACGCACCAAAACATGAGTTTAGGGTCCAATGGGCTGGATCAGGTGCGTTCGTTGCGAAAACTTATGACGCGACTTCATTGCACGAACTTTTGCACTGATTGCACCAGTTCGTCCTTGCATTGCACTGACTTTCGTGCTGTAACGAATCAGTCCGAAACGCTTCAAAACATGAGTTTCGGGTTCAATGGGGTGGATCGGGTGCGTTCGTTGCGAAAAATTCCGACGCGACTTCGTTGCACGAACTTTTACACCGAATGCACCAGTTCGGCCCTATTTTGCACCGTCTTTCGTGCAGTAACGAAACGGTCCGAAACGCACCAAAACATGAGTTTAGCGTCCAAAGGGGGTGGATCGGGTGCGTTCGTTGAGAAAAATTCTGACGCGACTTCGTTGCATGAACTTTTGCACTCATTCCACCAGTTCGGCCCCATTTTGCACCGACTTTCGTGCAGTAACGAAACGGTCCGAAACGCACCCAAACATGAGTTTAGGGTCCATTGCGGTGGATCAGGTGCGTTCGTTGCGAAAACTTCTGACGCGACTTCATTGCACGAACTTTTGCACTGATTGCACCAGTTCGTCCTTGCATTGCACTGACTTTCGTGCTGTAACGAATCAGTCCGAAACGCTTCTAAACATGAGTTTCGGGTTCAATGGGGTGGATCGGGTGCGTTCGTTGCGAAAAATTCCGACGCGACTTCGTTGCACGAACTTTTACACCGAATGCACCAGTTCGGCCCTATTTTGCACCGTCTTTCGTGCAGTAACGAAACGGTCCGAAACGCACCAAAACATGAGTTTAGCGTCCAAAGGGGGTGGATCGGGTGCGTTCGTTGAGAAAAATTCTGACGCGACTTCGTTGCATGAACTTTTGCACTCATTCCACCAGTTCGGCCCCATTTTGCATCGACTTTCGTGAAGTTACGAAACGGTCCGAAACGCACCAAAACATGAGTTTAGGGTCCAATAGGGTGGATCGGGTGCGTTCGTTGGTAAAAATTCTGACGCGACTTCGTGGCATGAACTTTTGCCCTCATTCCTCCAGTTCGGCCTCATTTTGCACCGACTTTCGTGCAGTAACGAAACGGCCCGAACCACACCAAAACATGAGTTTCGGGTTCAGTGGGGGCGGATCGGGTGCATTGGTTTGGAAAAATTCCGACGCGACTTTGTTGCACGAACTTTTACACTGGATGCACCAGTTCGGCCCCATTTTGCACCGTTTTTTGTGCACTAACGAACGGTCCGAAACACACCCAAACATGAATTTAGGGTCCAATGGGGTGGATCACGTGCGTTCGTTGCGAAAAATTCTGACGCGACTTCTTTGCACGAAGTTTTGCACTGATTGCACCAGTTCGGCCCCGCTTTGCACCGACTTTCATGGAGTAAAGAAACGGTCTGAAACGCACCAAAACATGAGTTTAGGGTCCAATGGGCTGGATCAGGTGCGTTCGTTGCGAAAACTTATGACGCGACTTCATTGCACGAACTTTTGCACTGATTGCACCAGTTCGTCCTTGCATTGCACTGACTTTCGTGCTGTAACGAATCAGTCCGAAACGCTTCAAAACATGAGTTTCGGGTTCAATGGGGTGGATCGGGTGCGTTCGTTGCGAAAAATTCCGACGCGACTTCGTTGCACGAACTTTTACACCGAATGCACCAGTTCGGCCCTATTTTGCACCGTCTTTCGTGCAGTAACGAAACGGTCCGAAACGCACCAAAACATGAGTTTAGCGTCCAAAGGGGGTGGATCGGGTGCGTTCGTTGAGAAAAATTCTGACGCGACTTCGTTGCATGAACTTTTGCACTCATTCCACCAGTTCGGCCCCATTTTGCACCGACTTTCGTGCAGTAACGAAACGGTCCGAAACGCACCCAAACATGAGTTTAGGGTCCATTGCGGTGGATCAGGTGCGTTCGTTGCGAAAACTTCTGACGCGACTTCATTGCACGAACTTTTGCACTGATTGCACCAGTTCGTCCTTGCATTGCACTGACTTTCGTGCTGTAACGAATCAGTCCGAAACGCTTCTAAACATGAGTTTCGGGTTCAATGGGGTGGATCGGGTGCGTTCGTTGTTAAAAATTCTGACGCGACTTCTTGCGTGAACTTTTGCACTCATTCCTCCAGTTCGGCCCCATTTTGCACCGACTTTCGTGCAGTAACAAAACGGTCAGAAACGCACGAAAACATGAGTTTAGGGTCCAATGGGGTGGATCGGGTGCGTTCGTTGCGAAAAAGTCCGACGCGACTTCGTTGCACGAACTTTTACACTGAATGCACCAGTTTGGCCCTGCTTTGCACCGTCTTTCGTGCAGTAACGAAACGGTCCGAAACGCACCAAAACATGAGTTTAGGGTCCAATAGGGTTGATCGGGTGCGTTCGTTGCTAAAAATTCTGACGCGACTTCGTGGCATGAACGTTTGCCCTCATTCCTCCAGTTCGGCCTCATTTTGCACCGACTTTCGTGCAGTAACGAAACGGCCCGAACCACACCAAAACATGAGTTTCGGGTTCAATGGGGCGGATCGGGTGCGTTAGTTTGGAAAAATTCCGACGTGACTTTGTTGGACGAACTTTTACACTGGATGCACCAGTTCGGCCCCATTTTGCACCGTTTTTCGTGCACTAACGAACGGTCCGAAACGCACCCAAACATGAGTTTAGGGTCCAATGGGGTGGATCACGTGCGTTCGTTGCGAAAAATTCTGACGCGACTTCTTTGCACGAAGTTTTGCACTGATTGCACCAGTTCGGCCCCGCTTTGCACCGACTTTCATGGAGTAAAGAAACGGTCTGAAACGCACCAAAACATGAGTTTAGGGTCCAATGGGCTGGATCGGGTGCGTTCGTTGCTAAAAATTCTGACGCGACTTCGTTGCATGAACTTTTACACCGAATGCACCAGTTCGGCCCTGCATTGCACCGACTTTCGTGCTGTAACGAATCAGTCCGAAACGCTTCAAAACATGAGTTTCGGGTTCAATGGGGTGGATCGGGTGCGTTCGTTGCGAAAAATTCCGACGCGACTTCGTTGCACGAACTTTGGCACTGATTGTACCAGTTCGGCCCTATTTTGCACCGTCTTTCGTGCAGTAACGAAACGGTCCGAAACGCACCAAAACATGAGTTTAGCGTCCAAAGGGGGTGGATCGGGTGCGTTCGTTGAGAAAAATTCTGACGCGACTTCGTTGCATGAACTTTTGCACTCATTCCACCAGTTCGGCCCCATTTTGCATCGACTTTCGTGAAGCTACGAAACTGTCCGAAACGCACCAAAACATGAGTTTAGGGTCCAATGCGGTGGATCAGGTGCGTTCGTTGCGAAAACTTCTGACGCGACTTCGTTGCACGAACTTTTGCACTGATTGCACCAGTTCGGCCCCGCTTTGCACCGACTTTCATGGAGTAAAGAAACGGTCTGAAACGCACCAGAACATGAGTTTAGGGTCCAATGGGCTGGATCGGGTGCGTTCGTTGCTAAAAATTCTGACGCGACTTCGTTGCATGAACTTTCGCACACATTCCTCCAGTTCGGCCCCATTTTGCACCGACTTTCGTGCAGAACAAAACGGTCCGAACCACACCAAAACATGAGTTTCGGCTTCAATGGGGTGGATCCGGTGCGTTCCTTGCGAAAAATTCCGACGCGACTTCGTTGCACAAATTTTTGCACTCAATGCACCAGTTCGGACCCATTTTGCATCGACTTTCGGGCAGTAACGAAATGGTCCGAAACGCACCCAAACATGAGTTTAGGGTCCAATGGGGTGGATCCGGTGCGTTCGTTGCGAAAAATTCTGACGCGACTTCATTGCACGAACTTTGGCACTGATTGTACCAGTTCGGCCCCACTTTGCTCCGACTTTCGTGCAGTAACGAAAAAGTCCGAACGCACCAAAACATGAGTTTAAGGTCCAGTGGGGTGGATCGGGTGCGTTCGTTGTGAAAAATTCCATCGCGACTTCGTTGCATGAACTTTTGCACTCATTCCACCAGTTCGGCCCCATTTTGCACCGACTTTCGTGCAGTAACGAAACGGTCCGAAACGCACCCAAACATGAGTTTAGGGTCCAATGCGGTGGATCAGGTGTGTTCGTTGCGAAAACTTCTGACGCGACTTCATTGCACGAACTTTTGCACTGATTGCACCAGTTCGTCCTTGCATTGCACCGACTTTCGTGCTGTAACGAATCAGTCCGAAACGCTTCAAAACATGAGTTTAGGGTCCAATGGGGTGGATCGGGTGCGTTCGTTGTTAAAAATTCTGACGCGACTTCTTGCGTGAACTTTTGCACTCATTCCTCCAGTTCGGCCCCATTTTGCACCGACTTTCGTGCAGTAACAAAACGGTCAGAAACGCACGAAAACATGAGTTTAGGGTCCAATGGGGTGGATCGGGTGCGTTCGTTGCGAAAAAGTCCGACGCGACTTCGTTGCACGAACTTTTACACTGAATGCACCAGTTTGGCCCTGCTTTGCACCGTCTTTCGTGCAGTAACGAAACGGTCCGAAACGCACCAAAACATGAGTTTAGGGTCCAATAGGGTTGATCGGGTGCGTTCGTTGCTAAAAATTCTGACGCGACTTCGTGGCATGAACGTTTGCCCTCATTCCTCCAGTTCGGCCTCATTTTGCACCGACTTTCGTGCAGTAACGAAACGGCCCGAACCACACCAAAACATGAGTTTCGGGTTCAATGGGGCGGATCGGGTGCGTTAGTTTGGAAAAATTCCGACGTGACTTTGTTGGACGAACTTTTACACTGGATGCACCAGTTCGGCCCCATTTTGCACCGTTTTTCGTGCACTAACGAACGGTCCGAAACGCACCCAAACATGAGTTTAGGGTCCAATGGGGTGGATCACGTGCGTTCGTTGCGAAAAATTCTGACGCGACTTCTTTGCACGAAGTTTTGCACTGATTGCACCAGTTCGGCCCCGCTTTGCACCGACTTTCATGGAGTAAAGAAACGGTCTGAAACGCACCAAAACATGAGTTTAGGGTCCAATGGGCTGGATCAGGTGCGTTCGTTGCGAAAACTTATGACGCGACTTCATTGCACGAACTTTTGCACTGATTGCACCAGTTCGTCCTTGCATTGCACTGACTTTCGTGCTGTAACGAATCAGTCCGAAACGCTTCAAAACATGAGTTTCGGGTTCAATGGGGTGGATCGGGTGCGTTCGTTGCGAAAAATTCCGACGCGACTTCGTTGCACGAACTTTTACACCGAATGCACCAGTTCGGCCCTATTTTGCACCGTCTTTCGTGCAGTAACGAAACGGTCCGAAACGCACCAAAACATGAGTTTAGCGTCCAAAGGGGGTGGATCGGGTGCGTTCGTTGAGAAAAATTCTGACGCGACTTCGTTGCATGAACTTTTGCACTCATTCCACCAGTTCGGCCCCATTTTGCACCGACTTTCGTGCAGTAACGAAACGGTCCGAAACGCACCCAAACATGAGTTTAGGGTCCATTGCGGTGGATCAGGTGCGTTCGTTGCGAAAACTTCTGACGCGACTTCATTGCACGAACTTTTGCACTGATTGCACCAGTTCGTCCTTGCATTGCACTGACTTTCGTGCTGTAACGAATCAGTCCGAAACGCTTCTAAACATGAGTTTCGGGTTCAATGGGGTGGATCGGGTGCGTTCGTTGCGAAAAATTCCGACGCGACTTCGTTGCACGAACTTTTACACCGAATGCACCAGTTCGGCCCTATTTTGCACCGTCTTTCGTGCAGTAACGAAACGGTCCGAAACGCACCAAAACATGAGTTTAGCGTCCAAAGGGGGTGGATCGGGTGCGTTCGTTGAGAAAAATTCTGACGCGACTTCGTTGCATGAACTTTTGCACTCATTCCACCAGTTCGGCCCCATTTTGCATCGACTTTCGTGAAGTTACGAAACGGTCCGAAACGCACCAAAACATGAGTTTAGGGTCCAATAGGGTGGATCGGGTGCGTTCGTTGGTAAAAATTCTGACGCGACTTCGTGGCATGAACTTTTGCCCTCATTCCTCCAGTTCGGCCTCATTTTGCACCGACTTTCGTGCAGTAACGAAACGGCCCGAACCACACCAAAACATGAGTTTCGGGTTCAGTGGGGGCGGATCGGGTGCATTGGTTTGGAAAAATTCCGACGCGACTTTGTTGCACGAACTTTTACACTGGATGCACCAGTTCGGCCCCATTTTGCACCGTTTTTTGTGCACTAACGAACGGTCCGAAACACACCCAAACATGAATTTAGGGTCCAATGGGGTGGATCACGTGCGTTCGTTGCGAAAAATTCTGACGCGACTTCTTTGCACGAAGTTTTGCACTGATTGCACCAGTTCGGCCCCGCTTTGCACCGACTTTCATGGAGTAAAGAAACGGTCTGAAACGCACCAAAACATGAGTTTAGGGTCCAATGGGCTGGATCAGGTGCGTTCGTTGCGAAAACTTATGACGCGACTTCATTGCACGAACTTTTGCACTGATTGCACCAGTTCGTCCTTGCATTGCACTGACTTTCGTGCTGTAACGAATCAGTCCGAAACGCTTCAAAACATGAGTTTCGGGTTCAATGGGGTGGATCGGGTGCGTTCGTTGCGAAAAATTCCGACGCGACTTCGTTGCACGAACTTTTACACCGAATGCACCAGTTCGGCCCTATTTTGCACCGTCTTTCGTGCAGTAACGAAACGGTCCGAAACGCACCAAAACATGAGTTTAGCGTCCAAAGGGGGTGGATCGGGTGCGTTCGTTGAGAAAAATTCTGACGCGACTTCGTTGCATGAACTTTTGCACTCATTCCACCAGTTCGGCCCCATTTTGCACCGACTTTCGTGCAGTAACGAAACGGTCCGAAACGCACCCAAACATGAGTTTAGGGTCCATTGCGGTGGATCAGGTGCGTTCGTTGCGAAAACTTCTGACGCGACTTCATTGCACGAACTTTTGCACTGATTGCACCAGTTCGTCCTTGCATTGCACTGACTTTCGTGCTGTAACGAATCAGTCCGAAACGCTTCTAAACATGAGTTTCGGGTTCAATGGGGTGGATCGGGTGCGTTCGTTGTTAAAAATTCTGACGCGACTTCTTGCGTGAACTTTTGCACTCATTCCTCCAGTTCGGCCCCATTTTGCACCGACTTTCGTGCAGTAACAAAACGGTCAGAAACGCACGAAAACATGAGTTTAGGGTCCAATGGGGTGGATCGGGTGCGTTCGTTGCGAAAAAGTCCGACGCGACTTCGTTGCACGAACTTTTACACTGAATGCACCAGTTTGGCCCTGCTTTGCACCGTCTTTCGTGCAGTAACGAAACGGTCCGAAACGCACCAAAACATGAGTTTAGGGTCCAATAGGGTTGATCGGGTGCGTTCGTTGCTAAAAATTCTGACGCGACTTCGTGGCATGAACGTTTGCCCTCATTCCTCCAGTTCGGCCTCATTTTGCACCGACTTTCGTGCAGTAACGAAACGGCCCGAACCACACCAAAACATGAGTTTCGGGTTCAATGGGGCGGATCGGGTGCGTTAGTTTGGAAAAATTCCGACGTGACTTTGTTGGACGAACTTTTACACTGGATGCACCAGTTCGGCCCCATTTTGCACCGTTTTTCGTGCACTAACGAACGGTCCGAAACGCACCCAAACATGAGTTTAGGGTCCAATGGGGTGGATCACGTGCGTTCGTTGCGAAAAATTCTGACGCGACTTCTTTGCACGAAGTTTTGCACTGATTGCACCAGTTCGGCCCCGCTTTGCACCGACTTTCATGGAGTAAAGAAACGGTCTGAAACGCACCAAAACATGAGTTTAGGGTCCAATGGGCTGGATCGGGTGCGTTCGTTGCTAAAAATTCTGACGCGACTTCGTTGCATGAACTTTTACACCGAATGCACCAGTTCGGCCCTGCATTGCACCGACTTTCGTGCTGTAACGAATCAGTCCGAAACGCTTCAAAACATGAGTTTCGGGTTCAATGGGGTGGATCGGGTGCGTTCGTTGCGAAAAATTCCGACGCGACTTCGTTGCACGAACTTTGGCACTGATTGTACCAGTTCGGCCCTATTTTGCACCGTCTTTCGTGCAGTAACGAAACGGTCCGAAACGCACCAAAACATGAGTTTAGCGTCCAAAGGGGGTGGATCGGGTGCGTTCGTTGAGAAAAATTCTGACGCGACTTCGTTGCATGAACTTTTGCACTCATTCCACCAGTTCGGCCCCATTTTGCATCGACTTTCGTGAAGCTACGAAACTGTCCGAAACGCACCAAAACATGAGTTTAGGGTCCAATGCGGTGGATCAGGTGCGTTCGTTGCGAAAACTTCTGACGCGACTTCGTTGCACGAACTTTTGCACTGATTGCACCAGTTCGGCCCCGCTTTGCACCGACTTTCATGGAGTAAAGAAACGGTCTGAAACGCACCAGAACATGAGTTTAGGGTCCAATGGGCTGGATCGGGTGCGTTCGTTGCTAAAAATTCTGACGCGACTTCGTTGCATGAACTTTCGCACACATTCCTCCAGTTCGGCCCCATTTTGCACCGACTTTCGTGCAGAACAAAACGGTCCGAACCACACCAAAACATGAGTTTCGGCTTCAATGGGGTGGATCCGGTGCGTTCGTTGCGAAAAATTCCGACGCGACTTCGTTGCACAAATTTTTGCACTCAATGCACCAGTTCGGACCCATTTTGCATCGACTTTCGGGCAGTAACGAAATGGTCCGAAACGCACCCAAACATGAGTTTAGGGTCCAATGGGGTGGATCCGGTGCGTTCGTTGCGAAAAATTCTGACGCGACTTCATTGCACGAACTTTGGCACTGATTGTACCAGTTCGGCCCCACTTTGCTCCGACTTTCGTGCAGTAACGAAAAAGTCCGAACGCACCAAAACATGAGTTTAAGGTCCAGTGGGGTGGATCGGGTGCGTTCGTTGTGAAAAATTCCATCGCGACTTCGTTGCATGAACTTTTGCACTCATTCCACCAGTTCGGCCCCATTTTGCACCGACTTTCGTGCAGTAACGAAACGGTCCGAAACGCACCCAAACATGAGTTTAGGGTCCAATGCGGTGGATCAGGTGTGTTCGTTGCGAAAACTTCTGACGCGACTTCATTGCACGAACTTTTGCACTGATTGCACCAGTTCGTCCTTGCATTGCACCGACTTTCGTGCTGTAACGAATCAGTCCGAAACGCTTCAAAACATGAGTTTAGGGTCCAATGGGGTGGATCGGGTGCGTTCGTTGTTAAAAATTCTGACGCGACTTCTTGCGTGAACTTTTGCACTCATTCCTCCAGTTCGGCCCCATTTTGCACCGACTTTCGTGCAGTAACAAAACGGTCAGAAACGCACGAAAACATGAGTTTAGGGTCCAATGGGGTGGATCGGGTGCGTTCGTTGCGAAAAAGTCCGACGCGACTTCGTTGCACGAACTTTTACACTGAATGCACCAGTTTGGCCCTGCTTTGCACCGTCTTTCGTGCAGTAACGAAACGGTCCGAAACGCACCAAAACATGAGTTTAGGGTCCAATAGGGTTGATCGGGTGCGTTCGTTGCTAAAAATTCTGACGCGACTTCGTGGCATGAACGTTTGCCCTCATTCCTCCAGTTCGGCCTCATTTTGCACCGACTTTCGTGCAGTAACGAAACGGCCCGAACCACACCAAAACATGAGTTTCGGGTTCAATGGGGCGGATCGGGTGCGTTAGTTTGGAAAAATTCCGACGTGACTTTGTTGGACGAACTTTTACACTGGATGCACCAGTTCGGCCCCATTTTGCACCGTTTTTCGTGCACTAACGAACGGTCCGAAACGCACCCAAACATGAGTTTAGGGTCCAATGGGGTGGATCACGTGCGTTCGTTGCGAAAAATTCTGACGCGACTTCTTTGCACGAAGTTTTGCACTGATTGCACCAGTTCGGCCCCGCTTTGCACCGACTTTCATGGAGTAAAGAAACGGTCTGAAACGCACCAAAACATGAGTTTAGGGTCCAATGGGCTGGATCAGGTGCGTTCGTTGCGAAAACTTATGACGCGACTTCATTGCACGAACTTTTGCACTGATTGCACCAGTTCGTCCTTGCATTGCACTGACTTTCGTGCTGTAACGAATCAGTCCGAAACGCTTCAAAACATGAGTTTCGGGTTCAATGGGGTGGATCGGGTGCGTTCGTTGCGAAAAATTCCGACGCGACTTCGTTGCACGAACTTTTACACCGAATGCACCAGTTCGGCCCTATTTTGCACCGTCTTTCGTGCAGTAACGAAACGGTCCGAAACGCACCAAAACATGAGTTTAGCGTCCAAAGGGGGTGGATCGGGTGCGTTCGTTGAGAAAAATTCTGACGCGACTTCGTTGCATGAACTTTTGCACTCATTCCACCAGTTCGGCCCCATTTTGCACCGACTTTCGTGCAGTAACGAAACGGTCCGAAACGCACCCAAACATGAGTTTAGGGTCCATTGCGGTGGATCAGGTGCGTTCGTTGCGAAAACTTCTGACGCGACTTCATTGCACGAACTTTTGCACTGATTGCACCAGTTCGTCCTTGCATTGCACTGACTTTCGTGCTGTAACGAATCAGTCCGAAACGCTTCTAAACATGAGTTTCGGGTTCAATGGGGTGGATCGGGTGCGTTCGTTGCGAAAAATTCCGACGCGACTTCGTTGCACGAACTTTTACACCGAATGCACCAGTTCGGCCCTATTTTGCACCGTCTTTCGTGCAGTAACGAAACGGTCCGAAACGCACCAAAACATGAGTTTAGCGTCCAAAGGGGGTGGATCGGGTGCGTTCGTTGAGAAAAATTCTGACGCGACTTCGTTGCATGAACTTTTGCACTCATTCCACCAGTTCGGCCCCATTTTGCATCGACTTTCGTGAAGTTACGAAACGGTCCGAAACGCACCAAAACATGAGTTTAGGGTCCAATAGGGTGGATCGGGTGCGTTCGTTGGTAAAAATTCTGACGCGACTTCGTGGCATGAACTTTTGCCCTCATTCCTCCAGTTCGGCCTCATTTTGCACCGACTTTCGTGCAGTAACGAAACGGCCCGAACCACACCAAAACATGAGTTTCGGGTTCAGTGGGGGCGGATCGGGTGCATTGGTTTGGAAAAATTCCGACGCGACTTTGTTGCACGAACTTTTACACTGGATGCACCAGTTCGGCCCCATTTTGCACCGTTTTTTGTGCACTAACGAACGGTCCGAAACGCACCCAAACATGAATTTAGGGTCCAATGGGGTGGATCACGTGCGTTCGTTGCGAAAAATTCTGACGCGACTTCTTTGCACGAAGTTTTGCACTGATTGCACCAGTTCGGCCCCGCTTTGCACCGACTTTCATGGAGTAAAGAAACGGTCTGAAACGCACCAGAACATGAGTTTAGGGTCCAATGGGCTGGATAGGGTGCGTTCGTTGCTAAAAATTCTGACGCGACTTCGTTGCATGAACTTTCGCACACATTCCTCCAGTTCGGCCCCATTTTGCACCGACTTTCGTGCAGAACAAAACGGTCCGAACCACACCAAAACATGAGTTTCGGCTTCAATGGGGTGGATCCGGTGCGTTCGTTGCGAAAAATTCCGACGCGACTTCGTTGCACGAATTTTTGCACTCAATGCACCAGTTCGGACCCATTTTGCATCGACTTTCGGGCAGTAACGAAATGGTCCGAAACGCACCCAAACATGAGTTTAGGGTCCAATGGGGTGGATCCGGTGCGTTCGTTGCGAAAAATTCTGACGCGACTTCATTGCACGAACTTTGGCACTGATTGTACCAGTTCGGCCCCACTTTGCTCCGACTTTCGTGCAGTAACGAAACAGTCCGAACGCACCAAAACATGAGTTTAAGGTCCAGTGGGGTGGATCGGGTGTGTTCGTTGTGAAAAATTCCATCGCGACTTCGTTGCATGAACTTTTGCACTCATTCCACCAGTTCGGCCCCATTTTGCATCGACTTTCGTGCAGTAACGAAACGGTCCGAAACGCACCCAAACATGAGTTTAGGGTCCAATGCGGTGGATCAGGTGCGTTCGTTGCGAAAACTTCTGACGCGAGTTCATTGCACGAACTTTTGCACTGATTGCACCAGTTCGTCCTTGCATTGCACTGACTTTCGTGCTGTAACGAATCAGTCCGAAACGCTTCAAAACATGAGTTTCGGGTTCAATGGGGTGGATCGGGTGCGTTCGTTGCGAAAAATTCCGACGCGACTTCGTTGCACGAACTTTTACACCGAATGCACCAGTTCGGCCCTATTTTGCACCGTCTTTCGTGCAGTAACGAAACGGTCCGAAACGCACCAAAACATGAGTTTAGCGTCCAAAGGGGGTGGATCGGGTGCGTTCGTTGAGAAAAATTCTGACGCGACTTCGTTGCATGAACTTTTGCACTCATTCCACCAGTTCGGCCCCATTTTGCATCGACTTTCGTGAAGTTACGAAACGGTCCGAAACGCACCAAAACATGAGTTTAGGGTCCAATAGGGTGGATCGGGTGCGTTCGTTGGTAAAAATTCTGACGCGACTTCGTGGCATGAACTTTTGCCCTCATTCCTCCAGTTCGGCCTCATTTTGCACCGACTTTCGTGCAGTAACGAAACGGCCCGAACCACACCAAAACATGAGTTTCGGGTTCAGTGGGGGCGGATCGGGTGCGTTGGTTTGGAAAAATTCCGACGCGACTTTGTTGCACGAACTTTTACACTGGATGCACCAGTTCGGCCCCATTTTGCACCGTTTTTCGTGCACTAACGAACGGTCCGAAACGCACCCAAACATGAATTTAGGGTCCAATGGGGTGGATCACGTGCGTTCGTTGCGAAAAATTCTGACGCGACTTCTTTGCATGAAGTTTTGCACTGATTGCACCAGTTCGGCCCCGCTTTGCACCGACTTTCATGGAGTAAAGAAACGGTCTGAAACGCACCAGAACATGAGTTTAGGGTCCAATGGGCTGGATCGGGTGCGTTCGTTGCTAAAAATTCTGACGCGACTTCGTTGCATGAACTTTCGCACACATTCCTCCAGTTCGGCCCCATTTTGCACCGACTTTCGTGCAGAACAAAACGGTCCGAACCACACCAAAACATGAGTTTCGGCTTCAATGGGGTGGATCAGGTGCGTTCGTTGCGAAAAATTCCGACGCGACTTCGTTGCACGAATTTTTGCACTCAATGCACCAGTTCGGCCCCATTTTGCATCGACTTTCGGGCAGTAACGAAATGGTCCGAAACGCACCCAAACATGAGTTTAGGGTCCAATGGGGTGGATCCGGTGCGTTCGTTGCGAAAAATTCTGACGCGACTTCATTGCACGAACTTTGGCACTGATTGTACCAGTTCGGCCCCACTTTGCTCCGACTTTCGTGCAGTAACGAAAAAGTCCGAACGCACCAAAACATGAGTTTAAGGTCCAGTGGGGTGGATCGGGTGCGTTCGTTGTGAAAAATTCCATCGCGACTTCGTTGCATGAACTTTTGCACTCATTCCACCAGTTCGGCCCCATTTTGCACCGACTTTCGTGCAGTAACGAAACGGTCCGAAACGCACCCAAACATGAGTTTAGGGTCCAATGCGGTGGATCAGGTGCGTTCGTTGCGAAAACTTCTGACGCGACTTCATTGCACGAACTTTTGCACTGATTGCACCAGTTCGTCCTTGCATTGCACCGACTTTCGTGCTGTAACGAATCAGTCCGAAACGCTTCAAAACATGAGTTTAGGGTCCAATGGGGTGGATCGGGTGCGTTCGTTGTTAAAAATTCTGACGCGACTTCTTGCGTGAACTTTTGCACTCATTCCTCCAGTTCGGCCCCATTTTGCACCGACTTTCGTGCAGTAACAAAACGGTCAGAAACGCACGAAAACATGAGTTTAGGGTCCAATGGGGTGGATCGGGTGCGTTCGTTGCGAAAAAGTCCGACGCGACTTCGTTGCACGAACTTTTACACTGAATGCACCAGTTTGGCCCTGCTTTGCACCGTCTTTCGTGCAGTAACGAAACGGTCCGAAACGCACCAAAACATGAGTTTAGGGTCCAATAGGGTTGATCGGGTGCGTTCGTTGCTAAAAATTCTGACGCGACTTCGTGGCATGAACGTTTGCCCTCATTCCTCCAGTTCGGCCTCATTTTGCACCGACTTTCGTGCAGTAACGAAACGGCCCGAACCACACCAAAACATGAGTTTCGGGTTCAATGGGGCGGATCGGGTGCGTTAGTTTGGAAAAATTCCGACGTGACTTTGTTGGACGAACTTTTACACTGGATGCACCAGTTCGGCCCCATTTTGCACCGTTTTTCGTGCACTAACGAACGGTCCGAAACGCACCCAAACATGAGTTTAGGGTCCAATGGGGTGGATCACGTGCGTTCGTTGCGAAAAATTCTGACGCGACTTCTTTGCACGAAGTTTTGCACTGATTGCACCAGTTCGGCCCCGCTTTGCACCGACTTTCATGGAGTAAAGAAACGGTCTGAAACGCACCAAAACATGAGTTTAGGGTCCAATGGGCTGGATCGGGTGCGTTCGTTGCTAAAAATTCTGACGCGACTTCGTTGCATGAACTTTTACACCGAATGCACCAGTTCGGCCCTGCATTGCACCGACTTTCGTGCTGTAACGAATCAGTCCGAAACGCTTCAAAACATGAGTTTCGGGTTCAATGGGGTGGATCGGGTGCGTTCGTTGCGAAAAATTCCGACGCGACTTCGTTGCACGAACTTTGGCACTGATTGTACCAGTTCGGCCCTATTTTGCACCGTCTTTCGTGCAGTAACGAAACGGTCCGAAACGCACCAAAACATGAGTTTAGCGTCCAAAGGGGGTGGATCGGGTGCGTTCGTTGAGAAAAATTCTGACGCGACTTCGTTGCATGAACTTTTGCACTCATTCCACCAGTTCGGCCCCATTTTGCATCGACTTTCGTGAAGCTACGAAACTGTCCGAAACGCACCAAAACATGAGTTTAGGGTCCAATGCGGTGGATCAGGTGCGTTCGTTGCGAAAACTTCTGACGCGACTTCGTTGCACGAACTTTTGCACTGATTGCACCAGTTCGGCCCCGCTTTGCACCGACTTTCATGGAGTAAAGAAACGGTCTGAAACGCACCAGAACATGAGTTTAGGGTCCAATGGGCTGGATCGGGTGCGTTCGTTGCTAAAAATTCTGACGCGACTTCGTTGCATGAACTTTCGCACACATTCCTCCAGTTCGGCCCCATTTTGCACCGACTTTCGTGCAGAACAAAACGGTCCGAACCACACCAAAACATGAGTTTCGGCTTCAATGGGGTGGATCCGGTGCGTTCGTTGCGAAAAATTCCGACGCGACTTCGTTGCACAAATTTTTGCACTCAATGCACCAGTTCGGACCCATTTTGCATCGACTTTCGGGCAGTAACGAAATGGTCCGAAACGCACCCAAACATGAGTTTAGGGTCCAATGGGGTGGATCCGGTGCGTTCGTTGCGAAAAATTCTGACGCGACTTCATTGCACGAACTTTGGCACTGATTGTACCAGTTCGGCCCCACTTTGCTCCGACTTTCGTGCAGTAACGAAACAGTCCGAACGCACCAAAACATGAGTTTAAGGTCCAGTGGGGTGGATCGGGTGCGTTCGTTGTGAAAAATTCCATCGCGACTTCGTTGCATGAACTTTTGCACTCATTCCACCAGTTCGGCCCCATTTTGCACCGACTTTCGTGCAGTAACGAAACGGTCCGAAACGCACCCAAACATTAGTTTAGGGTCCAATGCGGTGGATCAGGTGTGGTCGTTGCGAAAACTTCTGACGCGACTTCATTGCACGAACTTTTGCACTGATTGCACCAGTTCGTCCTTGCATTGCACTGACTTTCGTGCTGTAACGAATCAGTCCGAAACGCTTCAAAACATGAGTTTCGGGTTCAATGGGGTGGATCGGGTGCGTTCGTTGCGAAAAATTCCGACGCGACTTCGTTGCACGAACTTTTACACCGAATGCACCAGTTCGGCCCTATTTTGCACCATCTTTCGTGCAGTAACGAAACGGTCCGAAACGCACCAAAACATGAGTTTAGCGTCCAAAGGGGGTGGATCGGGTGCGTTCGTTGAGAAAAATTCTGACGCGACTTCGTTGCATGAACTTTTGCACTCATTCCACCAGTTCGGCCCCATTTTGCATCGACTTTCGTGAAGTTACGAAACGGTCCGAAACGCACCAAAACATGAGTTTAGGGTCCAATAGGGTGGATCGGGTGCGTTCGTTGGTAAAAATTCTGACGCGACTTCGTGGCATGAACTTTTGCCCTCATTCCTCCAGTTCGGCCTCATTTTGCACCGACTTTCGTGCAGTAACGAAACGGCCCGAACCACACCAAAACATGAGTTTCGGGTTCAGTGGGGGCGGATCGGGTGCGTTGGTTTGGAAAAATTCCGACGCGACTTTGTTGCACGAACTTTTACACTGGATGCACCAGTTCGGCCCCATTTTGCACCGTTTTTCGTGCACTAACGAACGGTCCGAAACGCACCCAAACATGAATTTAGGGTCCAATGGGGTGGATCACGTGCGTTCGTTGCGAAAAATTCTGACGCGACTTCTTTGCACGAAGTTTTGAACTGATTGCACCAGTTCGGCCCCGCTTTGCACCGACTTTCATGGAGTAAAGAAACGGTCTGAAACGCACAAGAACATGAGTTTAGGGTCCAATGGGCTGGATCGTGTGCGTTCGTTGCTAAAAATTCTGGCGCGACTTCGTTGCATGAACTTTCGCACACATTCCTCCAGTTCGGCCCCATTTTGCACCGACTTTCGTGCAGAACAAAACGGTCCGAACCACACCAAAACATGAGTTTCGGCTTCAATGGGGTGGATCCGGTGCGTTCGTTGCGAAAAATTCCGACGCGACTTCGTTGCACGAATTTTTGCACTCAATGCACCAGTTCGGACCCATTTTGCATCGACTTTCGGGCAGTAACGAAATGGTCCGAAACGCACCCAAACATGAGTTTAGGGTCCAATGGGGTGGATCCGGTGCGTTCGTTGCGAAAAATTCTGACGCGACTTCATTGCACGAACTTTGGCACTGATTGTACCAGTTCGGCCCCACTTTGCTCCGACTTTCGTGCAGTAACGAAACAGTCCGAACGCACCAAAACATGAGTTTAAGGTCCAGTGGGGTGGATCGGGTGCGTTCGTTGTGAAAAATTCCATCGCGACTTCGTTGCATGAACTTTTGCACTCATTCCACCAGTTCGGCCCCATTTTGCACCGACTTTCGTGCAGTAACGAAACGGTCCGAAACGCACCCAAACATGAGTTTAGGGTCCAATGCGGTGGATCAGGTGGTTCGTTGCGAAAACTTCTGACGCGACTTCATTGCACGAACTTTTGCACTGATTGCACCAGTTCGTCCTTGCATTGCACTGACTTTCGTGCTGTAACGAATCACTCCGAAACGCTTCAAAACATGAGTTTCGGGTTCAATGGGGTGGGTCGGGTGCGTTCGTTGCGAAAAATTCCGACGTGACTTCGTTGCACGAACTTTGACACCAAATGCACCAGTTCGGCCCTATTTTGCACCGTCTTTCGTGCAGTAACGAAACGGTCCGAAACGCACCAAAACATGAGTTTAGCGTCCAAAGGGGGTGGATCGGGTGCGTTCGTTGAGAAAAATTCTGACGCGACTTCGTTGCATGAACTTTTGCACTCATTCCACCAGTTCGGCCCCATTTTGCATCGACTTTCGTGAAGTTACGAAACGGTCCGAAACGCACCAAAACATGAGTTTAGGGTCCAATAGGGTGGATCGGGTGCGTTCGTTGGTAAAAATTCTGACGCGACTTCGTGGCATGAACTTTTGCCCTCATTCCTCCAGTTCGGCCTCATTTTGCACCGACTTTCGTGCAGTAACGAAACGGCCCGAACCACACCAAAACATGAGTTTCGGGTTCAGTGGGGGCGGATCGGGTGCGTTGGTTTGGAAAAATTCCGACGCGACTTTGTTGCACGAACTTTTACACTGGATGCACCAGTTCGGCCCCATTTTGCACCGTTTTTCGTGCACTAACGAACGGTCCGAAACGCACCCAAACATGAATTTAGGGTCCAATGGGGTGGATCACGTGCGTTCGTTGCGAAAAATTCTGACGCGACTTCTTTGCACGAAGTTTTGCACTGATTGCACCAGTTCGGCCCCGCTTTGCACCGACTTTCATGGAGTAAAGAAACGGTCTGAAACGCACCAGAACATGAGTTTAGGGTCCAATGGGCTGGATCGGGTGCGTTCGTTGCTAAAAATTCTGACGCGACTTCGTTGCATGAACTTTCGCACACATTCCTCCAGTTCGGCCCCATTTTGCACCGACTTTCGTGCAGAACAAAACGGTCCGAACCACACCAAAACATGAGTTTCGGCTTCAATGGGGTGGATCAGGTGCGTTCGTTGCGAAAAATTCCGACGCGACTTCGTTGCACGAATTTTTGCACTCAATGCACCAGTTCGGACCCATTTTGCATCGACTTTCGGGCAGTAACGAAATGGTCCGAAACGCACCCAAACATGAGTTTAGGGTCCAATGGGGTGGATCCGGTGCGTTCGTTGCGAAAAATTCTGACGCGACTTCATTGCACGAACTTTGGCACTGATTGTACCAGTTCGGCCCCACTTTGCTCCGACTTTCGTGCAGTAACGAAAAAGTCCGAACGCACCAAAACATGAGTTTAAGGTCCAATGGGGTGGATCGGGTGCGTTCGTTGTGAAAAATTCCATCGCGACTTCGTTGCATGAACTTTTGCACTCATTCCACCAGTTCGGCCCCATTTTGCACCGACTTTCGTGCAGTAACGAAACGGTCCGAAACGCACCCAAACATGAGTTTAGGGTCCAATGCGGTGGATCAGGTGCGTTCGTTGCGAAAACTTCTGACGCGACTTCATTGCACGAACTTTTGCACTGATTGCACCAGTTCGTCCTTGCATTGCACTGACTTTCGTGCTGTAACGAATCAGTCCGAAACGCTTCAAAACATGAGTTTCGGATTCAATGGGGTGGATCGGGTGCGTTCGTTGTGAAAAATTCCGACGCGACTTCGTTGCACGAACTTTTACACCGAATGCACCAGTTCGGCCCTATTTTGCACCGTCTTTCGTGCAGTAACGAAACGGTCCGAAACGCACCAAAATATGAGTTTAGCGTCCAAAGGGGGTGGATCGGGTGCGTTCGTTGAGAAAAATTCTGACGCGACTTCGTTGCATGAACTTTTGCACTCATTCCACCAGTTCGGCACCATTTTGCATCGACTTTCGTGAAGTTACGAAACGGTCCGAAACGCACCAAAACATGAGTTTAGGGTCAAATAGGGTGGATCGGGTGCGTTCGTTGGTAAAAATTCTGACGCGACTTCGTGGCATGAACTTTTGCCCTCATTCCTCCAGTTCGGCCTCATTTTGCACCGACTTTCGTGCAGTAACGAAACGGCCCGAACCACACCAAAACATGAGTTTCGGGTTCAGTGGGGGTGGATCGGGTGCGTTAGTTTGGAAAAATTCCGACGCGACTTTGTTGCACGAACTTTTACACTGGATGCACCAGTTCGGACCCATTTTGCATCGACTTTCGGGCAGTAACGAAATGATCCGAAACGCACCCAAACATGAGTTTAGGGTCCAATGGGGCGGATCGCGTGCGTTCGTTGCGAAAAATTCTGACGCGACTTCTTTGCACGAAGTTTTGCACTGATTGCACCAGTTCGGCCCCGCTTTGCACCGACTTTCATGGAGTAAAGAAACGGTCTGAAACGCACCAAAATATGAGTTTAGGGTCCAATGGGCTGGATTGGGCGCGTTCGTTGTGAAAAATTCCATCGCGACTTCGTTGCATGAACTTTTGCACTCATTCCACCAGTTCGGCCCCATTTTGCACCGACTTTCGTGCAGTAACGAAACGGTCCGAAACGCACCCAAACATGAGTTTAGGGTCCAATGCGGTGGATCAGGTGCGTTCGTTGCGAAAACTTCTGACGCGACTTCATTGCACGAACTTTTGCACTGATTGCACCAGTTCGGCCTTGCATTGCACTGACTTTCGTGCTGTAACGAATCAGTCCGAAACGCTTCAAAACATGAGTTTCGGGTTCAATGGGGTGGATCGGGTGCGTTCGTTACGAAAAATTCCGACGCGACTTCGTTGCACGAACTTTTACACCGAATGCACCAGTTCGGCCCTATTTTGCACCGTCTTTCGTGCAGTAACGAAACGGTCCGAAACGCACCAAAACATGAGTTTAGCGTCCAAAGGGGGTGGATCGGGGGCGTTCGTTGAGAAAAATTCTGACGCGACTTCGTTGCATGAACTTTTGCACTCATTCCACCAGTTCGGCCCCATTTTGCACCGACTTTCGTGCAGTAACGAAATGGTCCGAAACGCACCCAAACATGAGTTTAGGGTCCAATGCGGTGGATCAGGTGCGTTCGTTGCGAAAACTTCTGACGCGACTTCATTGCATGAACTTTTGCACTGATTGCACCAGTTCGGCCCTGCATTGCACTGACTTTCGTGCTGTAACGAATCAGTCCGAAACGCTTCAAAACATGAGTTTCGGGTTCAATGGGGTGGATCGGGTGCGTTCGTTGCGAAAAATTCTGACGCGACTTCGTTGCATGAACTTTTACACCGAATGCACCAGTTCGGCCCTATTTTGCACCGTCTTTCGTGCAGTAACGAAACGGTCCGAAACGCACCAAAACATGAGTTTAGCGTCCAAAGGGGGTGGATTGGGTGCGTTCGTTGAGAAAAATTCTGACGCGACTTCGTTGCATGAACTTTTGCACTCATTCCACCAGTTCGGCCCCATTTTGCATCGACTTTCGTGAAGTTACGAAACGGTCCGAAACGCACCCAAACATGAGTTTAGGGTCCAATGCGGTGGATCAGGTGCGTTCGTTGCGAAAACTTCTGACGCGACTTCATTGCACGAACTTTTGCACTGATTGCACCAGTTCGGCCCTGCATTGCACTGACTTTCGTGCTGTAACGAATCAGTCCGAAACGCTTCAAAACATGAGTTTCGGGTTCAATGGGGTGGATCGGGTGCGTTCGTTGCGAAAAATTCCGACGCGACTTTGTTGCACGAACTTTTACACCGAATGCACCAGTTCGGCCCTGCATTGCACCGACTTTCGTGCTGTAATGAATCAGTCCGAAACGCTTCAAAACATGAGTTTCGGGTTCAATGGGGTGGATCGCGTGCGTTCGTTGCGAAAAATTCCGACGCGACTTCGTTGCACGAACTTTTACACCGACTGCACCAGTTCGGCCCTATTTTGCACCGTCTTTCGTGCAGTAACGAAACGGTCCGAAACGCACCAAAACATGAGTTTAGCGTCCAAAGGGGGTGGATCGGGTGCGTTCGTTGAGAAAAATTCTGACGCGACTTCGTTGCATGAACTTTTGCACTCATTCCACCAGTTCGGCCCCATTTTGCATCGACTTTCGTGAAGCTACGAAACGGTCCGAAACGCACCAAAACATGAGTTTAGGGTCCAATAGGGTGGATCGGGTGCGTTCGTTGCTAAAAATTCTGACGCGACTTCATGGCATGAACTTTTGCCCTCATTCCTCCAGTTCGGCCTCATTTTGCACCGACTTTCGTGCAGTAACGAAACGGCCCGAACCACACCAAAACATGAGTTTCGGGTTCAGTGGGGCCGGATCGGGTGCGTTGGTTTGGAAAAACTCCGACGCGACTTTGTTGCACGAACTTTTACACTGGATGCACCAGTTCGGCCCCATTTTGCACCGTTTTTCGTGCACTAACGAACGGTCCGAAACGCACCCAAACATGAATTTAGGGTCCAATGGGGTGGATCACGTGCGTTCATTGCGAAAAATTCTGACGCGATTTCATTGCACGAACTTTTGCACTGATTACACCAGTTCGGCGCTGCTTTGCACCGACTTTCGTGTTGTAACGAATCGGTCCGAAACACTTCAAAACATGAGTTTAGGGTCCAATGGGGTGGATCGGTTGCGTTTGTTGTTAAAAATTCTGACGCGACTTCTTGCATGAACTTTTGCACTCATTCCTCCAGTTCGGCCCCATTTTGCACCGACTTTCGTGCAGTAACAAAACGGTCAGAAACGCACGAAAACATGAGTTTAGGGTCCAATGGGGTGGATCGGGTGCGTTCGTTGCTAAAAATTCTGACGCGACTTCGTTGCATGAACTTTCGCACACATTCCTCCAGTTCGGCCCCATTTTGCACCGACTTTCGTGCAGAACGAAACGGTCCGAACCACACCAAAACATGAGTTTCGCCTTCAATGGGGTGGATAAGGTGCGTTCGTTGTGAAAAATTCCATCGCGACTTCGTTGCATGAACTTTTGCACTCATTCCACCAGTTCGGCCCCATTTTGCACCGACGTTCGTGCAGTAACGAAACGGTCCGAAACGCACCCAAACATGAGTTTAGGGTCCAATGCGGTGGATCAGGTGCGTTCGTTGCGAAAACTTCTGACGCGACTTCGTTGCACGAACTTTTGCACTGATTGCACCAGTTTGGCCCTGCTTTGCACCGACTTTCGTGCAGTAACGAATTGGTCCGAAACGCTTGAAAACATGAGTTTAGGGTCCAATGGGGTGGATCGGGTGCGTTCGTTGTGAAAAATTCTGACGCGACGTTGTTGCATGAACTTTTGCACTCATTCCTCCAGTTCGGCCCCATTTTGCACCGACTTTGTGCAGTAACGAAACGGTCCGAACCACACCAAAACATGAGTTTCGGGTTCAATGGGGTGGATCGGGTGCGTTTGTTGCGAACAATTCCGACGCGACTTATTTGCATGAACTTTTACACTGAATGCTCCTGTTCGGCCCCATTTTGCACCGACTTTCGTGCAGTAACGAAACGGTCCGAAACGCACCCAAACATGAGTTTAGGGTCCAATGCGGTGGATCAGGTGCGTTCGTTGCGAAAACTTCTGACGCGATTTAATTGCACGAACTTTTGCACTGATTGCACCAGTTCGGCCCTGCTTTGCACCGACTTTCGTGTTGTAACGAATCGGTCCGAAACGCTTCAAAACATGAGTTTAGGGTCCAATGGGGTGGATCGGGTGCGTTCGTTGTTAAAAATTCTGACGCGACTTCTTGCGTGAACTTTTGCACTCATTCCTCCAGATCGGCCCCATTTTGCACCGACTTTCGTGCAGTAACAAAACGGTCAGAAACGCACGAAAACATGAGTTTAGGGTCCAATGGGGTGGATCGGGTGCGTTCGTTGCGAAAAAGTCCGACGCGACTTCGTTGCACGAACTTTTACACTGAATGCACGAGTTCAGCCCTATTTTGCACCGTCTTTCGTGCAGTAACGAAACGGTCCGAAACGCACCAAAACATGAGTTTAGGGTCCAATAGGGTGGATCGGGTGCGTTCGTTGCTAAAAATTCTGACGCGACTTCGTGGCATGAACGTTTGCCCTCATTCCTCCAGTTCGGCCTCATTTTGCACCGACTTTCGTGCAGTAACGAAACGGCCCGAACCACACCAAAACATGAGTTTCGGGTTCAATGGGGCGGATCGGGTGCGTTAGTTTGGAAAAATTCTGACGTGACTTTGTTGGACGAACTTTTACACTGGATGCACCAGTTCGGCCCCATTTTGCACCGTTTTTCGTGCACTAACGAACGGTCCGAAACGCACCCAAACATGAGTTTAGGGTCCAATGGGGTGGATCACGTGCGTTCGTTGCGAAAAATTCTGACGCGACTTCTTTGCACGAAGTTTTGCACTGATTGCACCAGTTCGGCCCCGCTTTGCACCGACTTTCATGGAGTAAAGAAACGGTCTGAAACGCACCAAAACATGAGTTTAGGGTCCAATGGGCTGGATCGGGTGCGTTCGTTGCTAAAAATTCTGACGCGACTTCGTTGCATGAACTTTTACACCGAATGCACCAGTTCGGCCCTGCATTGCACCGACTTTCGTGCTGTAACGAATCAGTCCGAAACGCTTCAAAACATGAGTTTCGGGTTCAATGGGGTGGATCGGGTGCGTTCGTTGCGAAAAATTCCGACGCGACTTCGTTGCACGAACTTTTACACCGACTGCACCAGTTCGGCCCTATTTTGCACCGTCTTTCGTGCAGTAACGAAACGGTCCGAAACGCACCAAAACATGAGTTTAGCGTCCAAAGGGGGTGGATCGGGTGCGTTCGTTGAGAAAAATTCTGACGCGACTTCGTTGCATGAACTTTTGCACTCATTCCACCAGTTCGGCCCCATTTTGCATCGACTTTCGTGAAGCTACGAAACTGTCCGAAACGCACCAAAACATGAGTTTAGGGTCCAATAGGGTGGATCGGGTGCGTTCGTTGGTAAAAATTCTGACGCGACTTCGTGGCATGAACTTTTGCCCTCATTCCTCCAGTTCGGCCTCATTTTGCACCGACTTTCGTGCAGTAACGAAACGGCCCGAACCACACCAAAACATGAGTTTCGGGTTCAGTGGGGGTGGATCGGGTGCGTTAGTTTGGAAAAATTCCGACGCGACTTTGTTGCACGAACTTTTACACTGGATGCACCAGTTCGGACCCATTTTGCATCGACTTTCGGGCAGTAACGAAATGATCCGAAACGCACCCAAACATGAGTTTAGGGTCCAATGGGGCGGATCGCGTGCGTTCGTTGCGAAAAATTCTGACGCGACTTCTTTGCACGAAGTTTTGCACTGATTGCACCAGTTCGGCCCCGCTTTGCACCGACTTTCATGGAGTAAAGAAACGGTCTGAAACGCACCAAAATATGAGTTTAGGGTCCAATGGGCTGGATTGGGCGCGTTCGTTGTGAAAAATTCCATCGCGACTTCGTTGCATGAACTTTTGCACTCATTCCACCAGTTCGGCCCCATTTTGCACCGACTTTCGTGCAGTAACGAAACGGTCCGAAACGCACCCAAACATGAGTTTAGGGTCCAATGCGGTGGATCAGGTGCGTTCGTTGCGAAAACTTCTGACGCGACTTCATTGCACGAACTTTTGCACTGATTGCACCAGTTCGGCCTTGCATTGCACTGACTTTCGTGCTGTAACGAATCAGTCCGAAACGCTTCAAAACATGAGTTTCGGGTTCAATGGGGTGGATCACGTGCGTTCGTTGCGAAAAATTCTGACGCGACTTCTTTGCACGAAGTTTTGCACTGATTGCACCAGTTCGGCCCCGCTTTGCACCGACTTTCATGGAGTAAAGAAACGGTCTGAAACGCACCAAAACATGAGTTTAGGGTCCAATGGGCTGGATCGGGTGCGTTCGTTGCTAAAAATTCTGACGCGACTTCGTTGCATGAACTTTTACACCGAATGCACCAGTTCGGCCCTGCATTGCACCGACTTTCGTGCTGTAACGAATCAGTCCGAAACGCTTCAAAACATGAGTTTCGGGTTCAATGGGGTGGATCGGGTGCGTTCGTTGCGAAAAATTCCGACGCGACTTCGTTGCACGAACTTTTACACCGACTGCACCAGTTCGGCCCTATTTTGCACCGTCTTTCGTGCAGTAACGAAACGGTCCGAAACGCACCAAAACATGAGTTTAGCGTCCAAAGGGGGTGGATCGGGTGCGTTCGTTGAGAAAAATTCTGACGCGACTTCGTTGCATGAACTTTTGCACTCATTCCACCAGTTCGGCCCCATTTTGCATCGACTTTCGTGAAGCTACGAAACTGTCCGAAACGCACCAAAACATGAGTTTAGGGTCCAATAGGGTGGATCGGGTGCGTTCGTTGGTAAAAATTCTGACGCGACTTCGTGGCATGAACTTTTGCCCTCATTCCTCCAGTTCGGCCTCATTTTGCACCGACTTTCGTGCAGTAACGAAACGGCCCGAACCACACCAAAACATGAGTTTCGGGTTCAGTGGGGGTGGATCGGGTGCGTTAGTTTGGAAAAATTCCGACGCGACTTTGTTGCACGAACTTTTACACTGGATGCACCAGTTCGGACCCATTTTGCATCGACTTTCGGGCAGTAACGAAATGATCCGAAACGCACCCAAACATGAGTTTAGGGTCCAATGGGGCGGATCGCGTGCGTTCGTTGCGAAAAATTCTGACGCGACTTCTTTGCACGAAGTTTTGCACTGATTGCACCAGTTCGGCCCCGCTTTGCACCGACTTTCATGGAGTAAAGAAACGGTCTGAAACGCACCAAAATATGAGTTTAGGGTCCAATGGGCTGGATTGGGCGCGTTCGTTGTGAAAAATTCCATCGCGACTTCGTTGCATGAACTTTTGCACTCATTCCACCAGTTCGGCCCCATTTTGCACCGACTTTCGTGCAGTAACGAAACGGTCCGAAACGCACCCAAACATGAGTTTAGGGTCCAATGCGGTGGATCAGGTGCGTTCGTTGCGAAAACTTCTGACGCGACTTCATTGCACGAACTTTTGCACTGATTGCACCAGTTCGGCCTTGCATTGCACTGACTTTCGTGCTGTAACGAATCAGTCCGAAACGCTTCAAAACATGAGTTTCGGGTTCAATGGGGTGGATCGGGTGCGTTCGTTACGAAAAATTCCGACGCGACTTCGTTGCACGAACTTTTACACCGAATGCACCAGTTCGGCCCTATTTTGCACCGTCTTTCGTGCAGTAACGAAACGGTCCGAAACGCACCAAAACATGAGTTTAGCGTCCAAAGGGGGTGGATCGGGGGCGTTCGTTGAGAAAAATTCTGACGCGACTTCGTTGCATGAACTTTTGCACTCATTCCACCAGTTCGGCCCCATTTTGCACCGACTTTCGTGCAGTAACAAAACGGTCAGAAACGCACGAAAACATGAGTTTAGGGTCCAATGGGGTGGATCGGGTGCGTTCGTTGCTAAAAATTCTGACGCGACTTCGTTGCATGAACTTTCGCACACATTCCTCCAGTTCGGCCCCATTTTGCACCGACTTTCGTGCAGAACGAAACGGTCCGAACCACACCAAAACATGAGTTTCGCCTTCAATGGGGTGGATAAGGTGCGTTCGTTGTGAAAAATTCCATCGCGACTTCGTTGCATGAACTTTTGCACTCATTCCACCAGTTCGGCCCCATTTTGCACCGACGTTCGTGCAGTAACGAAACGGTCCGAAACGCACCCAAACATGAGTTTAGGGTCCAATGCGGTGGATCAGGTGCGTTCGTTGCGAAAACTTCTGACGCGACTTCGTTGCACGAACTTTTGCACTGATTGCACCAGTTTGGCCCTGCTTTGCACCGACTTTCGTGCAGTAACGAATTGGTCCGAAACGCTTGAAAACATGAGTTTAGGGTCCAATGGGGTGGATCGGGTGCGTTCGTTGTGAAAAATTCTGACGCGACGTTGTTGCATGAACTTTTGCACTCATTCCTCCAGTTCGGCCCCATTTTGCACCGACTTTGTGCAGTAACGAAACGGTCCGAACCACACCAAAACATGAGTTTCGGGTTCAATGGGGTGGATCGGGTGCGTTTGTTGCGAACAATTCCGACGCGACTTATTTGCATGAACTTTTACACTGAATGCTCCTGTTCGGCCCCATTTTGCACCGACTTTCGTGCAGTAACGAAACGGTCCGAAACGCACCCAAACATGAGTTTAGGGTCCAATGCGGTGGATCAGGTGCGTTCGTTGCGAAAACTTCTGACGCGATTTCATTGCACGAACTTTTGCACTGATTGCACCAGTTCGGCCCTGCTTTGCACCGACTTTCGTGTTGTAACGAATCGGTCCGAAACGCTTCAAAACATGAGTTTAGGGTCCAATGGGGTGGATCGGGTGCGTTCGTTGTTAAAAATTCTGACGCGACTTCTTGCGTGAACTTTTGCACTCATTCCTCCAGATCGGCCCCATTTTGCACCGACTTTCGTGCAGTAACAAAACGGTCAGAAACGCACGAAAACATGAGTTTAGGGTCCAATGGGGTGGATCGGGTGCGTTCGTTGCGAAAAAGTCCGACGCGACTTCGTTGCACGAACTTTTACACTGAATGCACGAGTTCAGCCCTATTTTGCACCGTCTTTCGTGCAGTAACGAAACGGTCCGAAACGCACCAAAACATGAGTTTAGGGTCCAATAGGGTGGATCGGGTGCGTTCGTTGCTAAAAATTCTGACGCGACTTCGTGGCATGAACGTTTGCCCTCATTCCTCCAGTTCGGCCTCATTTTGCACCGACTTTCGTGCAGTAACGAAACGGCCCGAACCACACCAAAACATGAGTTTCGGGTTCAATGGGGCGGATCGGGTGCGTTAGTTTGGAAAAATTCTGACGTGACTTTGTTGGACGAACTTTTACACTGGATGCACCAGTTCGGCCCCATTTTGCACCGTTTTTCGTGCACTAACGAACGGTCCGAAACGCACCCAAACATGAGTTTAGGGTCCAATGGGGTGGATCACGTGCGTTCGTTGCGAAAAATTCTGACGCGACTTCTTTGCACGAAGTTTTGCACTGATTGCACCAGTTCGGCCCCGCTTTGCACCGACTTTCATGGAGTAAAGAAACGGTCTGAAACGCACCAAAACATGAGTTTAGGGTCCAATGGGCTGGATCGGGTGCGTTCGTTGCTAAAAATTCTGACGCGACTTCGTTGCATGAACTTTTACACCGAATGCACCAGTTCGGCCCTGCATTGCACCGACTTTCGTGCTGTAACGAATCAGTCCGAAACGCTTCAAAACATGAGTTTCGGGTTCAATGGGGTGGATCGGGTGCGTTCGTTGCGAAAAATTCCGACGCGACTTCGTTGCACGAACTTTTACACCGACTGCACCAGTTCGGCCCTATTTTGCACCGTCTTTCGTGCAGTAACGAAACGGTCCGAAACGCACCAAAACATGAGTTTAGCGTCCAAAGGGGGTGGATCGGGTGCGTTCGTTGAGAAAAATTCTGACGCGACTTCGTTGCATGAACTTTTGCACTCATTCCACCAGTTCGGCCCCATTTTGCATCGACTTTCGTGAAGCTACGAAACTGTCCGAAACGCACCAAAACATGAGTTTAGGGTCCAATAGGGTGGATCGGGTGCGTTCGTTGGTAAAAATTCTGACGCGACTTCGTGGCATGAACTTTTGCCCTCATTCCTCCAGTTCGGCCTCATTTTGCACCGACTTTCGTGCAGTAACGAAACGGCCCGAACCACACCAAAACATGAGTTTCGGGTTCAGTGGGGGCGGATCGGGTGCGTTGGTTTGGAAAAATTCCGACGCGACTTTGTTGCACGAACTTTTACACTAGATGCACCAGTTCGGCCCCATTTTGCACCGTTTTTCGTGCACTAACGAACGGTTCGAAACGCACCCAAACATGAATTTAGGGTCCAATGGGGTGGATCACGTGCGTTCGTTGCGAAAAATTCTGACGCGACTTCTTTGCACGAAGTTTTGCACTGATTGCACCAGTTCGGCCCCGCTTTGCACCAACTTTCATGGAGTAAAGAAACGGTCTGAAACGCACCAGAACATGAGTTTAGGGTCCAATGGGCTGGATCGGGTGCGTTCGTTGCTAAAAATTCTGACGCGACTTCTTGCGTGAACTTTTGCACTCATTCCTCCAGTTCGGCCCCATTTTGCACCGACTTTCGTGCAGTAACAAAACGGTCAGAAACGCACGAAAACATGAGTTTAGGGTCCAATGGGGTGGATCGGGTGCGTTCGTTGCGAAAAAGTCCGACGCGACTTCGTTGCACGAACTTTTACACTGAATGCACCAGTTTGGCCCTGCTTTGCACCGTCTTTCGTGCAGTAACGAAACGGTCCGAAACGCACCAAAACATGAGTTTAGGGTCCAATAGGGTGGATCGGGTGTGTTCGTTGCTAAAAATTCTGACGCGACTTCGTGGCATGAACGTTTGCCCTCATTCCTCCAGTTCGGCCTCATTTTGCACCGACTTTCGTGCAGTAACAAAACGGCCCGAACCACACCAAAACATGAGTTTCGGGTTCAATGGGGCGGATCGGGTGCGTTAGTTTGGAAAAATTCCGACGTGACTAACTGTTTTTACACTGGATGCACCAGTTCGGCCCCATTTTGCACCATTTTTCGTGCACTAACGAACGGTCCGAAACGCACCCAAACATGAGTTTAGGGTCCAATGGGGTGGATCACGTGCGTTCGTTGCGAAAAATTCTGACGCGACTTCTTTGCACGAAGTTTTGCACTGATTGCACCAGTTCGGCCCCGCTTTGCACCGACTTTCATGAAGTAAAGAAACGGTCTGAAACGCACCAAAACATGAGTTTAGGGTCCAATGGGCTGGATCGGGTGCGTTCGTTGCTAAAAATTCTGACGCGACTTCGTTGCATGAACTTTTACACCGAATGCACCAGTTCGGCCCTGTATTGCACCGACTTTCGTGCTGTAACGAATCAGTCCGAAACGCTTCAAAACATGAGTTTCGGGTTCAATGGGGTGGATCGGGTGCGTTCGTTGCGAAAAATTCCGACGCGACTTCGTTGCACGAACTTTTACACCGACTGCACCAGTTTGGCCCTGCTTTGCACCGACTTTCGTGCAGTAACGAATTGGTCCGAAACGCTTGAAAACATGAGTTTAGGGTCCAATAGGGTGGATCGGGTGCGTTCGTTGAGAAAAATTCTGACGCGACTTCGTTGCATGAACTTTTGCACTCATTCCACCAGTTCGACCCCATTTTGCATCGACTTTCGTGAAGCTACGAAACGGTCCGAAACGCACCAAAACATGAATTTAGGGTCCAATGCGGTGGATCAGGTGCGTTCGTTGCGAAAACTTCTGACGCGACTTCGTTGCACGAACTTTTGCACTGATTGCACCAGTTTGGCCCTGCTTTGCACCGACTTTCGTGCAGTAACGAATTGGTCCAAAACGCTTGAAAACATGAGTTTAGGGTCCAATAGGGTGGATCGGGTGCGTTCGTTGTGAAAAATTCTGACGCGACGTTGTTGCATGAACTTTTGCACTCATTCCTCCAGTTCGGCCCCATTTTGCACCGACTTTCGTGCAGAACGAAACGGTCCGAACCACACCAAAACATGAGTTTCGCCTTCAATGGCGTGGATCAGGTGCGTTCGTTGTGAAAAATTCCATCGCGACTTCGTTGCATGAACTTTTGCACTCATTCCACCAGTTCGGCCCCATTTTGCACCGACGTTCGTGCAGTAACGAAACGGTCCGAAACGCACCCAAACATGAGTTTAGGGTCCAATGCGGTGGATCAGGTGCGTTCGTTGCGAAAACTTCTGACGCGACTTCGTTGCACGAACTTTTGCACTGATTGCACCAGTTTGGCCCTGCTTTGCACCGACTTTCGTGCAGTAACGAATTGGTCCGAAACGCTTGAAAACATGAGTTTAGGGTCCAATGGGGTGGATCGGGTGCGTTCGTTGTGAAAAATTCTGACGCGACGTTGTTGCATGAACTTTTGCACTCATTCCTCCAGTTCGGCCCCATTTTGCACCAACTTTCGTGCAGTAACGAAACGGTCCGAAACGCACCCAAACATGAGTTTAGGGTCCAATGCGGTGGATCAGGTGCGTTCGTTGCGAAAACTTCTGACGCGATTTCATTGCACGAACTTTTGCACTGATTGCACCAGTTCGGCCCTGCTTTGCACCGACTTTCGTGTTGTAACGAATCGGTCCGAAACGCTTCAAAACATGAGTTTAGGGTCCAATGGGGTGGATCGGGTGCGTTCGTTGTTAAAAATTCTGACGCGACTTCTTGCGTGAACTTTTGCACTCATTCCTCCAGATCGGCCCCATTTTGCACCGACTTTCGTGCAGTAACAAAACGTTCAGAAACGCACGAAAACATGAGCTTAGGGTCCAATGGGGTGGATCGGGTGCGTTCGTTGCGAAAAAGTCCGACGCGACTTCGTTGCACGAACTTTTACACTGAATGCACGAGTTCAGCCCTATTTTGCACCGTCTTTCGTGCAGTAACGAAACGGTCCGAAACGCACCAAAACATGAGTTTAGGGTCCAATAGGGTGGATCGGGTGCGTTCGTTGCTAAAAATTCTGACGCGACTTCGTGGCATGAACGTTTGCCCTCATTCCTCCAGTTCGGCCTCATTTTGCACCGACTTTCGTGCAGTAACGAAACGGCCCGAACCACACCAAAACATGAGTTTCGGGTTCAATGGGGCGGATCGGGTGCGTTAGTTTGGAAAAATTCTGACGTGACTTTGTTGGACGAACTTTTACACTGGATGCACCAGTTCGGCCCCATTTTGCACCGTTTTTCGTGCACTAACGAACGGTCCGAAACGCACCCAAACATGAGTTTAGGGTCCAATGGGGTGGATCACGTGCGTTCGTTGCGAAAAATTCTGACGCGACTTCTTTGCACGAAGTTTTGCACTGATTGCACCAGTTCGGCCCCGCTTTGCACCGACTTTCATGGAGTAAAGAAACGGTCTGAAACGCACCAAAACATGAGTTTAGGGTCCAATGGGCTGGATCGGGTGCGTTCGTTGCTAAAAATTCTGACGCGACTTCGTTGCATGAACTTTTACACCGAATGCACCAGTTCGGCCCTGCATTGCACCGACTTTCGTGCTGTAACGAATCAGTCCGAAACGCTTCAAAACATGAGTTTCGGGTTCAATGGGGTGGATCGGGTGCGTTCGTTGCGAAAAATTCCGACGCGACTTCGTTGCACGAACTTTTACACCGACTGCACCAGTTCGGCCCTATTTTGCACCGTCTTTCGTGCAGTAACGAAACGGTCCGAAACGCACCAAAACATGAGTTTAGCGTCCAAAGGGGGTGGATCGGGTGCGTTCGTTGAGAAAAATTCTGACGCGACTTCGTTGCATGAACTTTTGCACTCATTCCACCAGTTCGGCCCCATTTTGCATCGACTTTCGTGAAGCTACGAAACTGTCCGAAACGCACCAAAACATGAGTTTAGGGTCCAATAGGGTGGATCGGGTGCGTTCGTTGGTAAAAATTCTGACGCGACTTCGTGGCATGAACTTTTGCCCTCATTCCTCCAGTTCGGCCTCATTTTGCACCGACTTTCGTGCAGTAACGAAACGGCCCGAACCACACCAAAACATGAGTTTCGGGTTCAGTGGGGGCGGATCGGGTGCGTTGGTTTGGAAAAATTCCGACGCGACTTTGTTGCACGAACTTTTACACTAGATGCACCAGTTCGGCCCCATTTTGCACCGTTTTTCGTGCACTAACGAACGGTTCGAAACGCACCCAAACATGAATTTAGGGTCCAATGGGGTGGATCACGTGCGTTCGTTGCGAAAAATTCTGACGCGACTTCTTTGCACGAAGTTTTGCACTGATTGCACCAGTTCGGCCCCGCTTTGCACCGACTTTCATGGAGTAAAGAAACGGTCTGAAACGCACCAGAACATGAGTTTAGGGTCCAATGGGCTGGATCGGGTGCGTTCGTTGCTAAAAATTCTGACGCGACTTCTTGCGTGAACTTTTGCACTCATTCCTCCAGTTCGGCCCCATTTTGCACCGACTTTCGTGCAGTAACAAAACGGTCAGAAACGCACGAAAACATGAGTTTAGGGTCCAATGGGGTGGATCGGGTGCGTTCGTTGCGAAAAAGTCCGACGCGACTTCGTTGCACGAACTTTTACACTGAATGCACCAGTTTGGCCCTGCTTTGCACCGTCTTTCGTGCAGTAACGAAACGGTCCGAAACGCACCAAAACATGAGTTTAGGGTCCAATAGGGTGGATCGGGTGTGTTCGTTGCTAAAAATTCTGACGCGACTTCGTGGCATGAACGTTTGCCCTCATTCCTCCAGTTCGGCCTCATTTTGCACCGACTTTCGTGCAGTAACAAAACGGCCCGAACCACACCAAAACATGAGTTTCGGGTTCAATGGGGCGGATCGGGTGCGTTAGTTTGGAAAAATTCCGACGTGACTAACTGTTTTTACACTGGATGCACCAGTTCGGCCCCATTTTGCACCATTTTTCGTGCACTAACGAACGGTCCGAAACGCACCCAAACATGAGTTTAGGGTCCAATGGGGTGGATCACGTGCGTTCGTTGCGAAAAATTCTGACGCGACTTCTTTGCACGAAGTTTTGCACTGATTGCACCAGTTCGGCCCCGCTTTGCACCGACTTTCATGAAGTAAAGAAACGGTCTGAAACGCACCAAAACATGAGTTTAGGGTCCAATGGGCTGGATCGGGTGCGTTCGTTGCTAAAAATTCTGACGCGACTTCGTTGCATGAACTTTTACACCGAATGCACCAGTTCGGCCCTGTATTGCACCGACTTTCGTGCTGTAACGAATCAGTCCGAAACGCTTCAAAACATGAGTTTCGGGTTCAATGGGGTGGATCGGGTGCGTTCGTTGCGAAAAATTCCGACGCGACTTCGTTGCACGAACTTTTACACCGACTGCACCAGTTTGGCCCTGCTTTGCACCGACTTTCGTGCAGTAACGAATTGGTCCGAAACGCTTGAAAACATGAGTTTAGGGTCCAATAGGGTGGATCGGGTGCGTTCGTTGAGAAAAATTCTGACGCGACTTCGTTGCATGAACTTTTGCACTCATTCCACCAGTTCGACCCCATTTTGCATCGACTTTCGTGAAGCTACGAAACGGTCCGAAACGCACCAAAACATGAGTTTAGGGTCCAATGCGGTGGATCAGGTGCGTTCGTTGCGAAAACTTCTGACGCGACTTCGTTGCACGAACTTTTGCACTGATTGCACCAGTTTGGCCCTGCTTTGCACCGACTTTCGTGCAGTAACGAATTGGTCCAAAACGCTTGAAAACATGAGTTTAGGGTCCAATAGGGTGGATCGGGTGCGTTCGTTGTGAAAAATTCTGACGCGACGTTGTTGCATGAACTTTTGCACTCATTCCTCCAGTTCGGCCCCATTTTGCACCGACTTTCGTGCAGAACGAAACGGTCCGAACCACACCAAAACATGAGTTTCGCCTTCAATGGCGTGGATCAGGTGCGTTCGTTGTGAAAAATTCCATCGCGACTTCGTTGCATGAACTTTTGCACTCATTCCACCAGTTCGGCCCCATTTTGCACCGACGTTCGTGCAGTAACGAAACGGTCCGAAACGCACCCAAACATGAGTTTAGGGTCCAATGCGGTGGATCAGGTGCGTTCGTTGCGAAAACTTCTGACGCGACTTCGTTGCACGAACTTTTGCACTGATTGCACCAGTTTGGCCCTGCTTTGCACCGACTTTCGTGCAGTAACGAATTGGTCCGAAACGCTTGAAAACATGAGTTTAGGGTCCAATGGGGTGGATCGGGTGCGTTCGTTGTGAAAAATTCTGACGCGACGTTGTTGCATGAACTTTTGCACTCATTCCTCCAGTTCGGCCCCATTTTGCACCGACTTTCGTGCAGTAACGAAACGGTCCGAAACGCACCCAAACATGAGTTTAGGGTCCAATGCGGTGGATCAGGTGCGTTCGTTGCGAAAACTTCTGACGCGATTTCATTGCACGAACTTTTGCACTGATTGCACCAGTTCGGCCCTGCTTTGCACCGACTTTCGTGTTGTAACGAATCGGTCCGAAACGCTTCAAAACATGAGTTTAGGGTCCAATGGGGTGGATCGGGTGCGTTCGTTGTTAAAAATTCTGACGCGACTTCTTGCGTGAACTTTTGCACTCATTCCTCCAGATCGGCCCCATTTTGCACCGACTTTCGTGCAGTAACAAAACGTTCAGAAACGCACGAAAACATGAGTTTAGGGTCCAATGGGGTGGATCGGGTGCGTTCGTTGCGAAAAAGTCCGACGCGACTTCGTTGCACGAACTTTTACACTGAATGCACGAGTTCAGCCCTATTTTGCACCGTCTTTCGTGCAGTAACGAAACGGTCCGAAACGCACCAAAACATGAGTTTAGGGTCCAATAGGGTGGATCGGGTGCGTTCGTTGCTAAAAATTCTGACGCGACTTCGTGGCATGAACGTTTGCCCTCATTCCTCCAGTTCGGCCTCATTTTGCACCGACTTTCGTGCAGTAACGAAACGGCCCGAACCACACCAAAACATGAGTTTCGGGTTCAATGGGGCGGATCGGGTGCGTTAGTTTGGAAAAATTCTGACGTGACTTTGTTGGACGAACTTTTACACTGGATGCACCAGTTCGGCCCCATTTTGCACCGTTTTTCGTGCACTAACGAACGGTCCGAAACGCACCCAAACATGAGTTTAGGGTCCAATGGGGTGGATCACGTGCGTTCGTTGCGAAAAATTCTGACGCGACTTCTTTGCACGAAGTTTTGCACTGATTGCACCAGTTCGGCCCCGCTTTGCACCGACTTTCATGGAGTAAAGAAACGGTCTGAAACGCACCAAAACATGAGTTTAGGGTCCAATGGGCTGGATCGGGTGCGTTCGTTGCTAAAAATTCTGACGCGACTTCGTTGCATGAACTTTTACACCGAATGCACCAGTTCGGCCCTGCATTGCACCGACTTTCGTGCTGTAACGAATCAGTCCGAAACGCTTCAAAACATGAGTTTCGGGTTCAATGGGGTGGATCGGGTGCGTTCGTTGCGAAAAATTCCGACGCGACTTCGTTGCACGAACTTTTACACCGACTGCACCAGTTCGGCCCTATTTTGCACCGTCTTTCGTGCAGTAACGAAACGGTCCGAAACGCACCAAAACATGAGTTTAGCGTCCAAAGGGGGTGGATCGGGTGCGTTCGTTGAGAAAAATTCTGACGCGACTTCGTTGCATGAACTTTTGCACTCATTCCACCAGTTCGGCCCCATTTTGCATCGACTTTCGTGAAGCTACGAAACTGTCCGAAACGCACCAAAACATGAGTTTAGGGTCCAATAGGGTGGATCGGGTGCGTTCGTTGGTAAAAATTCTGACGCGACTTCGTGGCATGAACTTTTGCCCTCATTCCTCCAGTTCGGCCTCATTTTGCACCGACTTTCGTGCAGTAACGAAACGGCCCGAACCACACCAAAACATGAGTTTCGGGTTCAGTGGGGGCGGATCGGGTGCGTTGGTTTGGAAAAATTCCGACGCGACTTTGTTGCACGAACTTTTACACTAGATGCACCAGTTCGGCCCCATTTTGCACCGTTTTTCGTGCACTAACGAACGGTTCGAAACGCACCCAAACATGAATTTAGGGTCCAATGGGGTGGATCACGTGCGTTCGTTGCGAAAAATTCTGACGCGACTTCTTTGCACGAAGTTTTGCACTGATTGCACCAGTTCGGCCCCGCTTTGCACCGACTTTCATGGAGTAAAGAAACGGTCTGAAACGCACCAGAACATGAGTTTAGGGTCCAATGGGCTGGATCGGGTGCGTTCGTTGCTAAAAATTCTGACGCGACTTCTTGCGTGAACTTTTGCACTCATTCCTCCAGTTCGGCCCCATTTTGCACCGACTTTCGTGCAGTAACAAAACGGTCAGAAACGCACGAAAACATGAGTTTAGGGTCCAATGGGGTGGATCGGGTGCGTTCGTTGCGAAAAAGTCCGACGCGACTTCGTTGCACGAACTTTTACACTGAATGCACCAGTTTGGCCCTGCTTTGCACCGTCTTTCGTGCAGTAACGAAACGGTCCGAAACGCACCAAAACATGAGTTTAGGGTCCAATAGGGTGGATCGGGTGTGTTCGTTGCTAAAAATTCTGACGCGACTTCGTGGCATGAACGTTTGCCCTCATTCCTCCAGTTCGGCCTCATTTTGCACCGACTTTCGTGCAGTAACAAAATGGCCCGAACCACACCAAAACATGAGTTTCGGGTTCAATGGGGCGGATCGGGTGCGTTAGTTTGGAAAAATTCCGACGTGACTAACTGTTTTTACACTGGATGCACCAGTTCGGCCCCATTTTGCACCATTTTTCGTGCACTAACGAACGGTCCGAAACGCACCCAAACATGAGTTTAGGGTCCAATGGGGTGGATCACGTGCGTTCGTTGCGAAAAATTCTGACGCGACTTCTTTGCACGAAGTTTTGCACTGATTGCACCAGTTCGGCCCCGCTTTGCACCGACTTTCATGAAGTAAAGAAACGGTCTGAAACGCACCAAAACATGAGTTTAGGGTCCAATGGGCTGGATCGGGTGCGTTCGTTGCTAAAAATTCTGACGCGACTTCGTTGCATGAACTTTTACACCGAATGCACCAGTTCGGCCCTGTATTGCACCGACTTTCGTGCTGTAACGAATCAGTCCGAAACGCTTCAAAACATGAGTTTCGGGTTCAATGGGGTGGATCGGGTGCGTTCGTTGCGAAAAATTCCGACGCGACTTCGTTGCACGAACTTTTACACCGACTGCACCAGTTTGGCCCTGCTTTGCACCGACTTTCGTGCAGTAACGAATTGGTCCGAAACGCTTGAAAACATGAGTTTAGGGTCCAATAGGGTGGATCGGGTGCGTTCGTTGAGAAAAATTCTGACGCGACTTCGTTGCATGAACTTTTGCACTCATTCCACCAGTTCGACCCCATTTTGCATCGACTTTCGTGAAGCTACGAAACGGTCCGAAACGCACCAAAACATGAGTTTAGGGTCCAATGCGGTGGATCAGGTGCGTTCGTTGCGAAAACTTCTGACGCGACTTCGTTGCACGAACTTTTGCACTGATTGCACCAGTTTGGCCCTGCTTTGCACCGACTTTCGTGCAGTAACGAATTGGTCCAAAACGCTTGAAAACATGAGTTTAGGGTCCAATAGGGTGGATCGGGTGCGTTCGTTGTGAAAAATTCTGACGCGACGTTGTTGCATGAACTTTTGCACTCATTCCTCCAGTTCGGCCCCATTTTGCACCGACTTTCGTGCAGAACGAAACGGTCCGAACCACACCAAAACATGAGTTTCGCCTTCAATGGCGTGGATCAGGTGCGTTCGTTGTGAAAAATTCCATCGCGACTTCGTTGCATGAACTTTTGCACTCATTCCACCAGTTCGGCCCCATTTTGCACCGACGTTCGTGCAGTAACGAAACGGTCCGAAACGCACCCAAACATGAGTTTAGGGTCCAATGCGGTGGATCAGGTGCGTTCGTTGCGAAAACTTCTGACGCGACTTCGTTGCACGAACTTTTGCACTGATTGCACCAGTTTGGCCCTGCTTTGCACCGACTTTCGTGCAGTAACGAATTGGTCCGAAACGCTTGAAAACATGAGTTTAGGGTCCAATGGGGTGGATCGGGTGCGTTCGTTGTGAAAAATTCTGACGCGACGTTGTTGCATGAACTTTTGCACTCATTCCTCCAGTTCGGCCCCATTTTGCACCGACTTTCGTGCAGTAACGAAACGGTCCGAAACGCACCCAAACATGAGTTTAGGGTCCAATGCGGTGGATCAGGTGCGTTCGTTGCGAAAACTTCTGACGCGACTTCATTGCACGAACTTTTGCACTGATTGCACCAGTTCGGCCCTGCATTGCACTGACTTTCGTGCTGTAACGAATCAGTCCGAAACGCTTCAAAACATGAGTTTCGGGTTCAATGGGGTGGATCGAGTGCGTTCGTTGCGAAAAATTCCGACGCGACTTCGTTGCACGAACTTTTACACCGAATGCACCAGTTCGGCCCTGCATTGCACCGACTTTCGTGCTGTAACGAATCAGTCCGAAACGCTTCAAAACATGAGTTTCGGGTTCAATGGGGTGGATCGGGTGCGTTCGTTGCGAAAAATTCCGACGCGACTTCGTTGCACGAACTTTTACACCGACTGCACCAGTTCGGCACTATTTTGCACCGTCTTTCGTGCAGTAACGAAACGGTCCGAAACGCACCAAAACATGAGTTTAGCGTCCAAAGGGGGTGGATCGGGTGCGTTCGTTGAGAAAAATTCTGACGCGACTTCGTTGCATGAACTTTTGCACTCATTCCACCAGTTCGACCCCATTTTGCATCGACTTTCGTGAAGCTACGAAACGGTCCGAAACGCACCAAAACATGAGTTTAGGGTCCAATGCGGTGGATCAGGTGCGTTCGTTGCGAAAACTTCTGACGCGACTTCGTTGCACGAACTTTTGCACTGATTGCACCAGTTTGGCCCTGCTTTGCACCGACTTTCGTGCAGTAACGAATTGGTCCGAAACGCTTGAAAACATGAGTTTAGGGTCCAATAGGGTGGATCGGGTGCGTTCGTTGTGAAAAATTCTGACGCGACGTTTTTGCATGATCTTTTGCACTCATTCCTCCAGTTCGGCCCCATTTTGCACCGACTTTGTGCAGTAACGAAACGGTCCGAACCACACCAAAACATGAGTTTCGGGTTCAATGGGGTGGATCGGGTGCGTTTGTTGCGAACAATTCCGACGCGACTTATTTGCATGAACTTTTACACTGAATGCTCCTGTTCGGCCCCATTTTGCACCGACTTTCGTGCAGTAACGAAACGGTCCGAAACGCACCCAAACATGAGTTTAGGGTCCAATGCGGTGGATCAGGTGCGTTCGTTGCGAAAACTTCTGACGCGATTTCATTGCACGAACTTTTGCACTGATTGCACCAGTTCGGCCCTGCTTTGCACCGACTTTCGTGTTGTAACGAATCGGTCCGAAACGCTTCAAAACATGAGTTTAGGTTCCAATGGGGTGGATCGGGTGCGTTCGTTGTTAAAAATTCTGACGCGACTTCTTGCGTGAACTTTTGCACTCATTCCTCCAGTTCGGCCCCATTTTGCACCGACTTTCGTGCAGTAACAAAACGGTCAGAAACGCACGAAAACATGAGTTTAGGGTCCAATGGGGTGGATCGGGTGCGTTCGTTGCGAAAAAGTCCGACGCGACTTCGTTGCACGAACTTTTACACTGAATGCACCAGTTTGGCCCTGCTTTGCACCGTCTTTCGTGCAGTAACGAAACGGTCCGAAACGCACCAAAACATGAGTTTAGGGTCCAATAGGGTGGATCGGGTGCGTTCGTTGCTAAAAATTCTGACGCGACTTCGTGGCATGAACGTTTGCCCTCATTCCTCCAGTTCGGCCTCATTTTGCACCGACTTTCGTGCAGTAACGAAACGGCCCGAACCACACCAAAACATGAGTTTCGGGTTCAATGGGGCGGATCGGGTGCGTTAGTTTGGAAAAATTCCGACGTGACTTTGTTGGACGAACTTTTACACTGGATGCACCAGTTCGGCCCCATTTTGCACCGTTTTTCGTGCACTAACGAACGGTCCGAAACGCACCCAAACATGAGTTTAGGGTCCAATGGGGTGGATCACGTGCGTTCGTTGCGAAAAATTCTGACGCGACTTCTTTGCACGAAGTTTTGCATTGATTGCACCAGTTCGGCCCCGCTTTGCACCGACTTTCATGGAGTAAAGAAACGGTCTGAAACGCACCAAAACATGAGTTTAGGGTCCAATGGGCTGGATCGGGTGCGTTCGTTGCTAAAAATTCTGACGCGACTTCGTTGCATGAACTTTTACACCGAATGCACCAGTTCGGCCCTGCATTGCACCGACTTTCGTGCTGTAACGAATCAGTCCGAAACGCTTCAAAACATGAGTTTCGGGTTCAATGGGGTGGATCGGGTGCGTTCGTTGCGAAAAATTCCGACGCGACTTCGTTGCACGAACTTTTACACCGACTGCACCAGTTCGGCCCTATTTTGCACCGTCTTTCGTGCAGTAACGAAACGGTCCGAAACGCACCAAAACATGAGTTTAGCGTCCAAAGGGGGTGGATCGGGTGTGTTCGTTGAGAAAAATTCTGACGCGACTTCGTTGCATGAACTTTTGCACTCATTCCACCAGTTCGGCCCCATTTTGCATCGACTTTCGTGAAGCTACGAAACTGTCCGAAACGCACCAAAACATGAGTTTAGGGTCCAATGCGGTGGATCAGGTGCGTTCGTTGCGAAAACTTCTGACGCGACTTCGTTGCACGAACTTTTGCACTGATTGCACCAGTTTGGCCCTGCTTTGCACCGACTTTCGTGCAGTAACGAATTGGTCCGAAACGCTTGAAAACATGAGTTTAGGGTCCAATAGGGTGGATCGGGTGCGTTCGTTGTGAAAAATTCTGACGCGACGTTGTTGCATGAACTTTTGCACTCATTCCTCCAGTTCGGCCCCATTTTGCACCGACTTTCGTGCAGAACGAAACGGTCCGAACCACACCAAAACATCAGTTTCGCCTGCAATGGCGTGGATCAGGTGCGTTCGTTGTGAAAAATTCCATCGCGACTTCGTTGCATGAACTTTTGCACTCATTCCACCAGTTCGGCCCCATTTTGCACCGACGTTCGTGCAGTAACGAAACGGTCCGAAACGCACCCAAACATGAGTTTAGGGTCCAATGCGGTGGATCAGGTGCGTTCGTTGCGAAAACTTCTGACGCGACTTCGTTGCACAAACTTTTGCACTGATTGCACCAGTTTGGCCCTGCTTTGCACCGACTTTCGTGCAGTAACGAATTGGTCCGAAACGCTTGAAAACATGAGTTTAGGGTCCAATGGGGTGGATCGGGTGCGTTCGTTGTGAAAAATTCTGACGCGACGTTGTTGCATGAACTTTTGCACTCATTCCTCCAGTTCGGCCCCATTTTGCACCGACTTTCGTGCAGTAACGAAACGGTCCGAAACGCACCCAAACATGAGTTTAGGGTCCAATGCGGTGGATCAGGTGCGTTCGTTGCGAAAACTTCTGACGCGACTTCATTGCACGAACTTTTGCACTGATTGCACCAGTTCGGCCCTGCATTGCACTGACTTTCGTGCTGTAACGAATCAGTCCGAAACGCTTCAAAACATGAGTTTCGGGTTCAATGGGGTGGATCGTGTGCGTTCGTTGCGAAAAATTCCGACGCGACTTCGTTGCACGAACTTTTACACCGAATGCACCAGTTCGGCCCTGCATTGCACCGACTTTCGTGCTGTAACGAATCAGTCCGAAACGCTTCAAAACATGAGTTTCGGGTTCAATGGGGTGGATCGGGTGCGTTCGTTGCGAAAAATTCCGACGCGACTTCGTTGCACGAACTTTTACACCGACTGCACCAGTTCGGCCCTATTTTGCACCGTCTTTCGTGCAGTAACGAAACGGTCCGAAACGCACCAAAACATGAGTTTAGCGTCCAAAGGGGGTGGATCGGGTGCGTTCGTTGAGAAAAATTCTGACGCGACTTCGTTGCATGAACTTTTGCACTCATTCCACCAGTTCAACCCCATTTTGCATCGACTTTCGTGAAGCTACGAAACGGTCCGAAACGCACCAAAACATGAGTTTAGGGTCCAATGCGGTGGATCAGGTGCGTTCGTTGCGAAAACTTCTGACGCGACTTCGTTGCACGAACTTTTGCACTGATTGCACCAGTTTGGCCCTGCTTTGCACCGACTTTCGTGCAGTAACGAATTGGTCCGAAACGCTTGAAAACATGAGTTTAGGGTCCAATAGGGTGGATCGGGTGCGTTCGTTGTGAAAAATTCTGACGCGACGTTGTTGCATGAACTTTTGCACTCATTCCTCCAGTTCGGCCCCATTTTGCACCGACTTTGTGCAGTAACGAAACGGTCCGAACCACACCAAAACATGAGTTTCGGGTTCAATGGGGTGTGATGTGGACATCACCAGAATGGATACACCCACATGTAATAAACACACATGGAAGGTATGGAGGACCAAAGAAGTTGATTGGGGACCAAGCCTAAGTCTTCCCAATGTTCTCTATCAGGCCACCTCGTCACTTTTGGTGCAAGGAAAGAAAGAGTCCATGTCCAACACGTTTTGGAGGCTGGATTCGGACTGCAGAACAGCACCAACTTGTGACGGACACCACGGTCGCATACGGACTCGGATAGGGACGTTCAAGTACTTCGTGGAAAGCTTATGAAGTCTAGTTTCATATGGATCCGGACTCAAGTCCATATCTCTCCTGATTCGTCCGCAATGACCAAAATACTACCGACTAGTTTTCTGTCTCAAGGTGCTGCGACATCTTAATTTGGCCCGATGGGCTTTGTATCAAGTCGGGTCCATTAGGGACGCGTCCTAGGGTTGGAGTGCGACTCAAACACCCTCTTGGTCGTCCTCCTAGGTATTAATAAGGGTTAGAGCCGCCATGAACAGATTGGGGGTTTTTGTTTTGTTGAAAGTTTAGCCATTGCTACTTCCTTGTAGACGCGTGTGTCGACTAGACCATCCGTTCTACTCGATTCGGAACCCCACCTTGTTGATTCCAGATTGGTTATTATCTCCATATTTGCAATTGAGTTGCTTGTTCTACTTGTTCTTGCTGGTTCTTCGATTGCTTGCAGGACAGGTGCCCTAGTGGCCGGGTGTCGCGCTCCACAAGATCGCGGCAGCCATTGGAGGTGGTGTATCGGTTGCTAAGGCGCAGCATCCTTGGAAGGCTGTAGTCGAGCCGTGAACGTCGCCTCCATCTCAAATCGAGTTATCCCCTGCCTCTCATCGAAAGATCGGGAACAAACCCTAGCGGGTCGCCATTAGGGTGGATCGGGTGCGTTTGTTGCGAACAATTCCGACGCGACTTATTTGCATGAACTTTTACACTGAATGCTCCTGTTCGGCCCCATTTTGCACCGACTTTCGCGCAGTAACGAAACGGTCCGAAACGCACCCAAACATGAGTTTAGGGTCCAATGCGGTGGATCAGGTGCGTTCGTTGCGAAAACTTCTGACGCGATTTCATTGCACGAACTTTTGCACTGATTGCACCTGTTCGGCCCTGCTTTGCCCCGACTTTCGTGTTGTAACGAATCGGTCCGAAACGCTTCAAAACATGAGTTTAGGGTCCAATGGGGTGGATCGGGTGCGTTCGTTGTTAAAAATTCTGACGCGACTTCTTGCGTGAACTTTTGCACTCATTCCTCCAGTTCGGCCCCATTTTGCACCGACTTTCGTGCAGTAACAAAACGGTCAGAAACGCACGAAAACATGAGTTTAGGGTCCAATGGGGTGGATCGGGTGCGTTCGTTGTGAAAAATTCCATCGCGACTTCGTTGCATGAACTTTTGCACTCATTCCACCAGTTCGGCCCCATTTTGCACCGACTTTCGTGCAGTAACGAAACGGTCCGAAACGCACCGAAACATGAGTTTAGGGTCCAATGCGGTGGATCAGGTGCGTTCGTTGCGAAAACTTCTGACGCGACTTCATTGCACGAACTTTTGCACTGATTGCACCAGTTCGGCCCTGCATTGCACTGACTTTCGTGCTGTAACGAATCAGTCCGAAACGCTTCAAAACATGAGTTTCGGGTTCAATGGGGTGGATCGGGTGCGTTCGTTGCGAAAAATTCCGACGCGACTTCGTTGCATGAACTTTTACACCGAATTCACCAGTTCGGCCCTGCATTGCACCGACTTTCGTGCTGTAACGAATCAGTCCGAAACGCTTCAAAACATGAGTTTCGGGTTCAATGAGGTGGATCGAGTGCGTTCGTTGCGAAAAATTCCGACGCGACTTCGTTGCACGAACTTTTACACTGAATGCACCAGTTCAGCCCTATTTTGCACCGTCTTTCGTGCAGTAACGAAACGGTCCGAAACGCACCAAAACATGAGTTTAGGGTCCAATAGGGTGGATCGGGTGCGTTCGTTGCTAAAAATTCTGACGCGACTTCGTGGCATGAACGTTTGCCTTCATTCCTCCAGTTCGGCCTCATTTTGCACTGACTTTCGTGCAGTAACGAAACGGCCCGAACCACACCAAAACATGAGTTTCGGGTTCAATGGGGCGGATCGGGTGCGTTAGTTTGGAAAAATTCCGACGCGACTTTGTTGGACGAACTTTTACACTGGATGCACCAGTTCGGCCCCATTTTGCACCGTTTTTCGTGCACTAACGAACGGTCCGAAACGCACCCAAACATGAGTTTAGGGTCCAATGGGGTGGATCACGTGCGTTCGTTGCGAAAAATTCTGACGCGACTTCTTTGCACTAAGTTTTGCACTGATTGCACCAGTTCAGCCCCGCTTTGCACCGACTTTCATGGAGTAAAGAAACGGTCTGAAACGCACCAAAACATGAGTTTAGGGTCCAATGGGCTGGATCGGGTGCGTTCGTTGCTAAAAATTCTGACGCGACTTCGTTGCATGAACTTTCGCATACATTCCTCAAGTTCGGCCCCATTTTGCACCGACTTTCGTGCAGAACGAAACGGTCCAAACCACACCAAAACATGAGTTTCGGCTTCAATGGGGTGGATCAGGTGCGTTCGTTGCGAAAAATTCCGACGCGACTTCGTTGCACGAATTTTTGCACTGAATGCACCAGTTCGGACCCATTTTGCATCGACTTTCGGGCAGTAACGAAATGGTCCGAAACACAGCCAAACATAAGTTTAGGGTCCAATGGGGTGGATCCGGTGCGTTCGTTGCGAAAAATTCTGACACGACTTCGTTGCACGAACTTTGGCACTGATTGTACCAGTTCGGCCCCACTTTGCTCCGACTTTCGTGCAGTAACGAAACAGTCCGAAACGCACCAAAATATGAGTTTAAGGTCCAGTGGGGTGGATCGGGTGCGTTCGTTGTGAAAAATTCCATCGCGACTTCGTTGCATGAACTTTTGCACTCATTCCACCAGTTCGGCCCTGCATTGCACTGACTTTCGTACTGTAACGAATCAGTCCGAAACGCTTCAAAACATGAGTTTCGGGTTCAATGGGGTGGATCGGGTGCGTTCGTTGCGAAAAATTCCGACGCGACTTCGTTGCACGAACTTTTACACCGAATGCACCAGTTCGGCCCTGCATTGCACCGACTTTCGTGCTGTAACGAATCAGTCCGAAATGCTTCAAAACATGAGTTTCGGGTTCAATGGGGTGGATCGGGTGCGTTCGTTGCGAAAAATTCCGACGCGACTTCGTTGCACGAACTTTTACACCGAATGCACCAGTTCGGCCCTATTTTGCACCGTCTTTCGTGCAGTAACGAAACGGTCCGAAACGCACCAAAACATGAGTTTAGCGTCCAAAGGGGGTGGATCGGGTGCGTTCGTTGAGAAAAATTCTGACGCGACTTCGTTGCATGAACATTTGCACTCATTCCACCAGTTCGGCCCCATTTTGCATCGACTTTCGTGAAGCTACGAAACGGTCCGAAACGCACCAAAACATGAGTTTAGGGTCCAATAGGCTGGATCGGGTGCGTTCGTTGCTAAAAATTCTGACGCGACTTCGTGGCATGAACTTTTGCCCTCATTCCTCCAGTTCGGCCTCATTTTGCACCGACTTTCGTGCAGTAACGAAACGGCCCGAACCACACCAAAACATGAGTTTCGGGTTCAGTGGGGCGGATCGGGTGCGTTAGTTTGGAAAAATTCCGACGCGACTTTGTTGCACGAACTTTTACACTAGATGCACCAGTTCGGCTCCATTTTGCACCGTTTTTCGTGCACTAACGAACGGTCCGAAACGCACCCAAACATGAGTTTAAGGTCCAGTGGGGTGGATCGGGTGCGTTCGTTGTGAAAAATTCCATCGCGACTTCGTTGCATGAAGTTTTGCACTCATTCCACCAGTTCGGCCCCATTTTGCACCGACGTTCGTGCAGTAACGAAACGGTCCGAAACGCACCCAAACATGAGTTTAGGGTCCAATGTGGTGGATCAGGTGCGTTCGTTGCGAAAACATCTGACGCGACTTCGTTGCACGAACTTTTGCACTGATTGCACCAGTTTGGCCTTGCTTTGCACCGACTTTCGTGCAGTAACGAATCGGTCCGAAACGCTTCAAAACATGAGTTTAGGGTCCAATGGGGTGGATCGGGTGCGTTCGTTGTGAAAAATTCTGACGCGACGTTGTTGCATGAACTTTTGCACTCATTCCTCCAGTTCGGCCCCATTTTGCACCGACTTTGTGCAGTAACGAAACGGTCCGAACCACACCAAAACATGAGTTTTGGGTTCAATGGGGTGGATCGGGTGCGTTTGTTGCGAACAATTCCGACGCGACTTATTTGCATGAACTTTTACACTGAATGCTCCTGTTCGGCCCCATTTTGCACCGACTTTCGTGCAGTAACGAAACGGTCCGAAACGCACCCAAACATGAGTTTAGGGTCCAATGCGGTGGATCAGGTGCGTTCGTTGCGAAAACTTCTGACGCGATTTCATTGCACGAACTTTTGCACTAATTGCACCAGTTCGGCCCTGCTTTGCACCGACTTTCGTGTTGTAATGAATCGGTCCGAAACGCTTCAAAACATGAGTTTAGGGTCCAATCGGGTGGATCGGGTGCGTTCGTTGTTAAAAATTCTGACGCGACTTCTTGCATGAACTTTTGCACTCATTCCTCCAGTTCGGCCCCATTTTGCACCGACTTTCGTGCAGTAACAAAACGGTCAGAAACGCACGAAAACATGAGTATAGGGTCCAATGGGGTGGATCGGGTGCGTTCGTTGCGAAAAAGTCCGATGCGACTTCGTTGCACGAACTTTTACACTGAATGCACCAGTTCGGCCCTATTTTGCACCGTCTTTCGTGCAGTAACGAAACGGTCCAAAACGCACCAAAACATGAGTTTAGGGTCCAAACGGGGTGGATCGGGTGCGTTCGTTTAGAAAAATTCCGACGCGACTTCATTGCATGAACTTTTGCACTCATTCCACCAGTTCGGCCCCATTTTGCATCGACTTTCATGCAGTAACGAAACGGCCCGAATCACACCAAAACATGAGTTTCGGGTTCAATGGGGTGGATCGGGTGCGTTCGTTTGGAAAAATTCCGACGCGACTTTGTTGCACGAACTTTTACACAGGATGCACCAGTTCGGCCCCATTTTGCAAAGTTTTTTGTGCACTAACGAAACGGTCCGAAACGCACCCAAACATGAGTTTAGGGTCCAATGGGGTGGATCAAGTGCGTTCGTTGCGAAAAATTCTGACGCGACTTCTTTGCACGAAGTTTTGCACTGATTGCACCAGTTCGGCCCCATTTTGCACCGACTTTCGTGCAGTAACGAAATGGTCCGAAAGGCACCCAAATGTGAGTTTAGGGTCCAATGGGGTGGATCGGGTGCGTTCCTTGCGAAAAATTCTGACGCGACTTCGTTGCACGAACTTGTGCACTGATTGCAGAAGTTTGGCCCCGCTTTGCACCGACTTTCGTGGAGTAACGAAATGGTCTGAAACGCACCAAAACATGAGTTTAGGGTCCAATGGGGTGGATCGGGTGCGTTCGTTGCTAAAAATTCTGACGCGACTTCGTTGCATGAACTTTTGCACTCATTCCTCCAGTTCGGCCCCATTTTGCACCGACTTTCGTGCAGAACGAAACGGTCCGAACCACACCAATACATGAGTTTCGGCCTCAATGGGGTGGATCGGGTGCGTTCGTTGCGAAAAATTCCGACGCGACTTCGTTGCACGAATTTTTGCACTGAATGCACCTGTTCGGCCCCATTTTGCACCGACTTTCGGGCAGTAATGAAATGGTCCGAAACGCACCCAAACATGAGTTTAGGGTCCAATGGGGTGGATCAGGTGCGTTCGTTGCGAAAAATTCTGACGCGACTTCGTTGCACGAACTTTTGCACTAATTGTACCAGTTCGGCCCCACTTTGCTCCGACTTTCGTGCAGTAACGAAACGGTCCGAAACGCACCAAAACATGAGTTTAGGGTCCAGTGGGGTGGATTGGGTGCGTTCGTTGTGAAAAATTCCGTTGCATGAAGTTTTGCACTCATTCCACCAGTTCGGCCCCATTTTGCACCGACTTTCGTGCAGTAATGAAACGGTCCGAACCATACCAAAACATGAGTTTCGGGTTCAATGGGGTGGATCGGGTGCGTTTATTGCGAACAATTCCGACGCGACTTATTTGCATGAACTTTTACACTGAATGCTCATGTTCGGCCCCATTTTGCACCGACTTTCGTGCAGTAACGAAACGGTCCGAAACGCACCCAAACATGAGTTTAGGGTCCAATGCAGTGGATCAGGTGCGTTCGTTGCGAAAACTTCTGACGCGATTTCATTGCACGAACTTTTGCACTGATTGTACCAGTTCGGCCCTGCTTTGCACCGACTTTCGTGTTGTAACGAATCGGTCCAAAACGCTTCAAAACATGAGTTTAGGGTCCAATGGGGTGGATCGGGTGCGTTCGTTGTTAAAAATTCTGACGCGACTTCTTGCATGAACTTTTGCACTCATTCCTCCAGTTCGGCCCCATTTTGCACCGACTTTCGTGCAGTAACAAAACGGTCAGAAACGCACGAAAACATGAGTTTAGGGTCCAATGGGGTGGATCGGGTGCGTTCGTTGCGAAAAAGTCCGACGCGACTTCGTTGCACGAACTTTTACACTGAATGCACCAGTTCGGTCCTATTTTGCACCGTCTTTCGTGCAGTAACGAAACGGTCGGAAACGCACCAAAACATGAGTTTAGGGTACAAACGGGGTGGATCGGGTGCGTTCGTTTAGAAAAATTCCGACGCGACTTCCTTGCATGAACTTTTGCACTCATTCCACCAGTTCGGCCCCATTTTGCATCGACTTTCATGCAGTAACGAAACGGCCCGAATCATACCAAAACATGAGTTTCGAGTTCAATGGGGTGGATCGGGTGCGTTCCTTTGGAAAAATTCCGACGCGACTTTGTTGCACGAACTTTTACACAGGATGCACCAGTTCGGCCCCATTTTGCACCGTTTTTCGTGCACTAACGAAACGGTCCGAAACGCACCCAAACATGAGTTTAGGGTCCAATGGGGTGGATCAAGTGCGTTCGTTGCGAAAAATTCTGACGCGACTTCTTTGCACGAAGTTTTGCACTCATTGCACCAGTTCGGCCCCATTTTGCACCGTTTTTCGTGCACTAACGAAACGGTCCGAAACGCACCCAAACATGAGTTTAGGGTCAAATGGGGTGGATCGGGTGCGTTCCTTGCGAAAAATTCTGACGTGACTTCTTTGCACGAACTTTTGCACTGATTGCAGCAGTTTGGCCCCGCTTTGCACCGACTTTCGTGGAGTAACGAAATGGTCTGAAACGCACCAAAACATGAGTTTAGGGTCCAATGGGGTGGATCGGGTGCGTTCGTTGCTAAAAATTCTGACGCGACTTCGTTGCATGAACTTTTGCACTCATTCCTCCAGTTCGGCCCCATTTTGCACCGACTTTCGTGCAGAACAAAATGGTCCGAACCACACCAATACATGAGTTTCGGGCTCAATGGGGTGGATCGGGTGCGTTCGTTGCGAAAAATTCCGACGCGACTTCGTTGCACGAATTTTTGCACTGAATGCACCTGTTCGGCCCCATTTTGCACCGACTTTCGGGCAGTAACGAAATGGTCCGAAACGCACCCAAACAAGAGTTTAGGGTCCAATGGGGTGGATAAGGTGCGTTCGTTGCGAAAAATTCTGACGCGACTTCGTTGCACGAACTTTTGCACTAATTGTACCAGTTCGGCCCCACTTTGCTCCGACTTTCGTGCAGTAACGAAACGGTCCGAAATGCACCAAAACATGAGTAGGGTCCAGTGGGGTGGATCGGGTGCGTTCGTTGTGAAAAATTCCGTTGCATGAACTTTTGCACTCATTCCACCAGTTCGGCCCCATTTTGCACCGACTTTCGAGCAGTAACGAAACGGTCCGAGCCACACCAAAACATGAGTTTCGGGTTCAATGGGGTGGATCGGGTGCGTTTATTGCGAACAATTCCGACGCGACTTATTTGCATGAACTTTTACACTGAATGATCCTGTTCGGCCCCATTTTGCACCGACTTTCGTGCAGTAACGAAACGGTCCGAAACGCACCCAAACATGAGTTTAGGGTCCAATGCGGTGGATCAGGTGCGTTCGTTGCGAAAACTTCTGACGCGATTTCATTGCACGAACTTTTGCACTGATTGCACCAGTTCGGCCCTGCTTTGCACCGACTTTCGTGTTGTAACGAATCGGTCCGAAACGCTTCAAAACATGAGTTTAGGGTCCAATGGGGTGGATCGGGTGCGTTCGTTGTTAAAAATTCTGACGCGACTTCTTGCATAAACTTTTGCACTCATTCCTCCAGTTCGGCCCCATTTTGCACCGACTTTCGTGCAGTAACAAAACGGTCAGAAACGCACCAAAACATGAGTTTAGGGTCCAATGCAGTGGATCAGGTGCGTTCGTTGCGAAAACTTCTGACGCGATTTCATTGCACGAACTTTTGCACTGATTGTACCAGTTCGGCCCTGCTTTGCACCGACTTTCGTGTTGTAACGAATCGGTCCAAAACGCTTCAAAACATGAGTTTAGGGTCCAATGGGGTGGATCGGGTGCGTTCGTTGTTAAAAATTCTGACGCGACTTCTTGCATGAACTTTTGCACTCATTCCTCCAGTTCGGCCCCATTTTGCACCGACTTTCGTGCAGTAACAAAACGGTCAGAAACGCACGAAAACATGAGTTTAGGGTCCAATGGGGTGGATCGGGTGCGTTCGTTGCGAAAAAGTCCGACGCGACTTCGTTGCACGAACTTTTACACTGAATGCACCAGTTCGGTCCTATTTTGCACCGTCTTTCGTGCAGTAACGAAACGGTCGGAAACGCACCAAAACATGAGTTTAGGGTACAAACGGGGTGGATCGGGTGCGTTCGTTTAGAAAAATTCCGACGCGACTTCCTTGCATGAACTTTTGCACTCATTCCACCAGTTCGGCCCCATTTTGCATCGACTTTCATGCAGTAACGAAACGGCCCGAATCATACCAAAACATGAGTTTCGAGTTCAATGGGGTGGATCGGGTGCGTTCCTTTGGAAAAATTCCGACGCGACTTTGTTGCACGAACTTTTACACAGGATGCACCAGTTCGGCCCCATTTTGCACCGTTTTTCGTGCACTAACGAAACGGTCCGAAACGCACCCAAACATGAGTTTAGGGTCCAATGGGGTGGATCAAGTGCGTTCGTTGCGAAAAATTCTGACGCGACTTCTTTGCACGAAGTTTTGCACTCATTGCACCAGTTCGGCCCCATTTTGCACCGTTTTTCGTGCACTAACGAAACGGTCCGAAACGCACCCAAACATGAGTTTAGGGTCAAATGGGGTGGATCGGGTGCGTTCCTTGCGAAAAATTCTGACGTGACTTCTTTGCACGAACTTTTGCACTGATTGCAGCAGTTTGGCCCCGCTTTGCACCGACTTTCGTGGAGTAACGAAATGGTCTGAAACGCACCAAAACATGAGTTTAGGGTCCAATGGGGTGGATCGGGTGCGTTCGTTGCTAAAAATTCTGACGCGACTTCGTTGCATGAACTTTTGCACTCATTCCTCCAGTTCGGCCCCATTTTGCACCGACTTTCGTGCAGAACAAAATGGTCCGAACCACACCAATACATGAGTTTCGGGCTCAATGGGGTGGATCGGGTGCGTTCGTTGCGAAAAATTCCGACGCGACTTCGTTGCACGAATTTTTGCACTGAATGCACCTGTTCGGCCCCATTTTGCACCGACTTTCGGGCAGTAACGAAATGGTCCGAAACGCACCCAAACAAGAGTTTAGGGTCCAATGGGGTGGATAAGGTGCGTTCGTTGCGAAAAATTCTGACGCGACTTCGTTGCACGAACTTTTGCACTAATTGTACCAGTTCGGCCCCACTTTGCTCCGACTTTCGTGCAGTAACGAAACGGTCCGAAATGCACCAAAACATGAGTAGGGTCCAGTGGGGTGGATCGGGTGCGTTCGTTGTGAAAAATTCCGTTGCATGAACTTTTGCACTCATTCCACCAGTTCGGCCCCATTTTGCACCGACTTTCGAGCAGTAACGAAACGGTCCGAGCCACACCAAAACATGAGTTTCGGGTTCAATGGGGTGGATCGGGTGCGTTTATTGCGAACAATTCCGACGCGACTTATTTGCATGAACTTTTACACTGAATGATCCTGTTCGGCCCCATTTTGCACCGACTTTCGTGCAGTAACGAAACGGTCCGAAACGCACCCAAACATGAGTTTAGGGTCCAATGCGGTGGATCAGGTGCGTTCGTTGCGAAAACTTCTGACGCGATTTCATTGCACGAACTTTTGCACTGATTGCACCAGTTCGGCCCTGCTTTGCACCGACTTTCGTGTTGTAACGAATCGGTCCGAAACGCTTCAAAACATGAGTTTAGGGTCCAATGGGGTGGATCGGGTGCGTTCGTTGTTAAAAATTCTGACGCGACTTCTTGCATAAACTTTTGCACTCATTCCTCCAGTTCGGCCCCATTTTGCACCGACTTTCGTGCAGTAACAAAACGGTCAGAAACGCACCAAAACATGAGTTTAGGGTCCAATGGGGTGGATCGGGTGCGTTCGTTGCGAAAAAGTCCGATGCGACTTCGTTGCACGAACTTTTACACTGAATGCACCAGTTTGGCCCTATTTTGCACCGTCTTTCGTGCAGTAACGAAACGGTCCGAAACGCACCAAAACATGAGTTTAGGGTCCAAACGGGGTGGATCGGGTGCGTTCGTTTAGAAAAATTCCGACGCGACTTCATTGCATGAACTTTTGCACTCATTCCACCAGTTCGGCCCCATTTTGCATCGACTTTCATGCAGTAACGAAACGGCCCGAATCACACCAAAACATGAGTTTCGGGTTCAATGGGGTGGATCGGGTGCGTTCGTTTGGAAAAATTCCGACGCGACTTTGTTGCACGAACTCTTACACAGGATGCACCAGTTCGGCCCCATTTTGCACCGTTTTTCGTGCACTAACGAAACGGTCCGAAACGCACCCAAACATGAGTTTAGGGTCCAATGGGGTGGATCAAGTGCGTTCGTTGCGAAAAATTCTGACGCGACTTCTTTGCACGAAGTTTTGCACTCATTCCACCAGTTCGGCCCCATTTTGCACCGACTTTCGTGCAGTAACGAAATGGTCCGAAACGCACCCAAATGTGAGTTTAGGGTCAAATGGGGTGGATCGGGTGCGTTCCTTGCGAAAAATTCTGACGCGACTTCGTTGCACGAACTTTTGCACTGATTGCAGCAGTTTGGCCCCGCTTTGCACCGACTTTCGTGGAGTAACGAAATGGTCTGAAACGCACCAAAACATGAGTTTAAGGTCCAATGGGGTGGATCGGGTGCGTTCGTTGCTAAAAATTCTGACGCGACTTCGTTGCATGAACTTTTGCACTCATTCCTCCAGTTCGGCCCCATTTTGCACCGACTTTCGTGCAGAATGAAACGGTCCGAACCACACCAATACATGAGTTTCGGGCTCAATGGGGTGGATCGGGTGCGTTCGTTGCGAAAAATTCCGACGCGACTTCGTTGCACGAATTTTTGCACTGAATGCACCTGTTCGGCCCCATTTTGCACCGACTTTCGGGCAGTAACGAAATGGTCCGAAACGCACCCAAACATGAGTTTAGGGTCCAATGGGATGGATAAGGTGCGTTCGTTGCGAAAAATTCTGACGCAACTTCGTTGCACGAACTTTTGCACTAATTGTACCAGTTCGGCCCCACTTTGCTCCGACTTTCGTGCAGTAACGAAACGGTCCGAAACGCACCAAAACATGAGTTTAGGGTCCAGTGGGGTGGATCAGGTGCGTTCGTTGTGAAAAATTACGTTGCTGAACTTTTGCACTCATTCCACCAGTTCGGCCCCATTTTGCACCGACTTTCGTGCAGTAACGAAACGGTCCGAACCACACCAAAACATGAGTTTCGGGTTCAATGGGGTGGATCGGGTGCGTTTGTTTCGAACAATTCCGACGCGACTTATTTGCATGAACTTTTACACTGAATGCTCCTATTCGGCCCCATTTTGCACCGACTTTCGTGCAGTAACGAAACGGTCCGAAACACACCCAAACATGAGTTTAGGGTCCAATGCGGTGGATCAGGTGCGTTCGTTGCGAAAACATCTGACGTGATTTCATTGCACGAACATTTGCACTGATTGCACCAGTTCGGCCCTGCTTTGCACCGACTTTCGTATTGTAACGAATCGGTCCGAAACGCTTCAAAACATGAGTTTAGGGTCCAATGGGGTGGATCGGTTGCGTTCGTTGTTAAAAATTCTGACGCGACTTCTTGCATGAACTTTTGCACTCATTCCTCCAGTTCGGCCCCATTTTGCACCGACTTTCGTGCAGTAACAAAACGGTCAGAAACGCACGAAAACATGAGTTTAGGGTCCAATGGGGTGGATCGGGTGCGTTCATTGCGAAAAAGTCCGACGCGACTTCGTTGCACGAACTTTTACACTGAATGCACCAGTTCGGCCCTATTTTGCATCGACTTTCGTGCAGTAACGAAACGGTCCGAAACGCACCAAAACATGAGTTTAGGGTCCAAACGGGGTGGATCGGGTGCGTTCGTTTAGAAAAATTCCGACGCGACTTCATTGCATGAACTTTTGCACTCATTCCACCAGTTCGGCCCCATTTTGCATCGACTTTCGTGAAGTTACAAAACAGTCCGAAACGCACCAAAACATGAGTTTAGGGTCCAATAGGGTGGATCGGGTGCGTTCGTTGCTAAAAATTCTGACGCGACTTCGTTGCATGAACTTTTGCACCCATTCCTCCAGTTCGGCCCCATTTTGCACCGACTTTCATGCAGTAACGAAACGGCCCGAACCACACCAAAACATGAGTTTCGGGTTCAATGGGGTGGATCGGGTGCGTTCGTTTGGAAAAATTCCGACGCGACTTTGTTGCACGAACTTTTACACAGGATGCACCAGTTCGGTCCCATTTTGCACCGTTTTTCGTGCACTAACGAAACGGTCCGAAACGCACCCAAACATGAGTTTAGGGTCCAATGGGGTGGATCAAGTGCGTTCGTTGCGAAAAATTCTGACGCGACTTCTTTGCACGAAGTTTTGCACTGATTGCACCAGTTCGGCCCCATTTTGCACCGACTTTCGTGCAGTAACGAAATGGTCCGAAACGCACCCAAATGTGAGTTTAGGGTCCAATGGGGTGGATCGGGTGCATTCCTTGCGAAAAATTCTGACGTGACTTCATTGCACGAACTTTTGCACTGATTGCACCAGTTCGGCCCCGCTTTGCACCGACTTTCATGGAGTAAAGAAACGGTCTGAAACACACCAAAACATGAGTTTAGGGTCCAATGGGCTGGATCGGGTGCGTTCGTTGCTAAAAATTCTGACGCAACTTCGTTGCATGAACTTTTGCACTCATTCCTCCAGTTCGGCCCCATTGTGCACCGACTTTCATGCAGAACGAAACGGTCCGAACCACACCAATACATGAGTTTCGGGCTCAATGGGGTGGATCGGGTGCGTTCGTTGCGAAAAATTCCGACGCGACTTCGTTGCACGAATTTTTGCACTGAATGCACCTTTTCGGCCCCATTTTGCACCGACTTTCGGGCAGTAACGAAATGGTCCGAAACGCACCAAAACATGAGTTTAGGGTCCAATGGGGTGGATCAGGTGCGTTCGTTGCGAAAAATTCTGACGCGACTTCGTTGCACGAACTTTTGCACTCATTCCACCAGTTCGGCCCCATTTTGCACCAACTTTCGTGCAGTAACGAAACGGTCCGAAACGCACCCAAACATGAGTTTAGGGTCCAATGCGGTGGATCAGGTGCGTTCGTCGCGAAAACTTCTGATGCGACTTCGTTGCACGAACTTTTGCACTGATTGCACCAGTTTGGCCCTGCTTTGCACCGACTTTCGTGCAGTAACGATTCGGTCCGAAACGCTTCAAAACATGAGTATAGGGTCCAATGGGGTGGATCGGGTCTGTTCGTTGTGAAAAATTCTGACGCGACGTTGTGGCATGAACTTTTGCACTCATTGCTCCAGTTCGGCCCCATTTTGCACCGAATTTTGTGCAGTAACGAAACGGTCCGAACCACACCAAAACATGAGTTTAGGGTCCAATGCGGTGGATCAGGTGCGTTCGTTGCGAAAAATTCCGACGCGACTTCGTTGCACGAATTTTTGCACTCAATGCACCAGTTCGGCCCCATTTTGCACCGACTTTCGGGCAGTAACGAAATGGTCCGAAACGCACCCAAACATGAGTTTAGGGTCCAATGGGGTGGATCAGGTGCATTCGTTGCGAAAAATTCTGACGCGACTTCTTTGCACGAAGTTTTGCACTGATTGCACCAGTTCGGCCCCATTTTGCACCGACTTTCGTGCAGTAACGAAATGGTCTGAAACGCTCCCAAATGTGAGTTTAGGGTCCAATGGGGTGGATCGGGTCCGTTCGTTGCGAAAAATTCTGACGCGTCTTCGTTGCACGAACTTTTGCACTGATTGCACCAGTTTGGCGCTGCTTTGCATCAGTCCGCAACGCTTCAAAACATGAGTTTAGGGTCCAATGGGGTGGATCGGTGCGTTCGTTGTGAAAAATTCTAACGCGACGTTGTTGCATGAACTTTTGCACTCATTCCACCAGTTCGGCCCCATTTTGCATCGACTTTCGTGAAGTTACGAAACGGTCCGAAAGGCACCAAAACATGAGTTTAGGGTCCAATAGGTTGGATCGGGTGCGTTCGTTGCTAAAATATCTGACGCGACTTCGTGGCATGAACTTTTGCCCTCATTCCTCCAGTTCGGCCTCATTTTGCACCGACTTTCGTGCAGTAACGAAACGGCCCGAACCACACCAAAACATGAGTTTCAGGTCCAATGGGGTGGATCGGGTGCGTTAGTTTGGAAAAATTCCGACACGACTTTGTTGCACGAACTTTTACACTGGATGCACCAGTTCGGCCCCATTTTGCACCGTTTTTTGTGCACTAACGAGACGGTCCGAAACGCACCCAAACATGAGTTTAGGGTCTAATGGGGTGGATCAAGTGCGTTCGTTGCGAAAAATTCTGACGCGACTTCTTTGCACGAAGTTTTGCACTGATTGCACCAGTTCGGCCCCGCTTTGCACCGACTTTCATGGAGTAAAGAAACGGTCTGAAACACACCAAAACATGAGTTTAGGGTCCAATGGGCTGGATCGGGTGCGTTCGTTGCTAAAAATTCTGACGCGACTTCGTTGCATGAACTTTTGCACACATTCCTCTAGTTCGGCCCCATTTTGCACTGACTTTCGTGCAGAACGAAACGGTCCGAACCACACCAAAACATGAGTTTCGGCTGCAATGGGGTGGATCGGGTGCGTTCGTTGCGAAAAATTCCGACGCGACTTCGTTGCACGAATTTTTGCACTGAATTCACCAGTTCGGACCCATTTTGCATCGACTTTCGGGCAGTAACGAAATGGTCCGAAACGCACCCAAACATGAGTTTAGGGTCCAATGGGGTGGATCCGGTGTGTTCGTTGCGAAAAATTCTGACGCGACTTCGTTGCACGAACTTTTGCACTAATTGTACCAGTTCGGCCCCACTTTGCTCCGACTTTCGTGCAGTAACGAAACAGTCCGAAACGCACCAAAACATGAGTTTCGGCTTCAATGGGGTGGATCCGGTGCGTTCGTTGCGAAAAATTCTGACGCGACTTCGTTGCACGAACTTTTGCACTAATTGTACCAGTTCGGCCCCACTTTGCTCCGACATTCGTGCAGTAACGAAACAGTCCGAAACGCACCAAAACATGAGTTTAGTGTCCAGTGGGGTGGATCAGGTGCGTTCGTTGTGAAAAATTCCATCGCGACTTCGTTGCATGAACTTTTGCACTCATTCCACCAGTTCGGCCCCATTTTGCACCGACGTTCGTGCAGTAACGAAACGGTCCGAAACGCACCAAAACATGAGTTTAGAGTCCAGTGCGGTGGATCAGGTGCGTTTGTTGCGAAAACTTCTGACGCAACTTCGTTGCACGAACTTTTGCACTGATTGCACCAGTTTGGCCCTCCTTTGCACCGACTTTCGTGCAGTAACGAATCGGTCCGAAACGCTTCATAACATGAGTTTAGGGTCCAATGGGGTGGATCGGGTGCGTTCGTTGTGAAAAATTCTGACGCGACGTTGTTGCATGAACTTTTGCACTCATTCCTCCAGTTCGGCCCCATTTTGCACCGACTTTTGTGCAGTAACGAAACGGTCCGAACCACACCAAAACATGAGTTTCGGGTTCAATGGGGTGGATCAGGTGCGTTCGTTGCGAACAATTCCGACGCGACTTATTTGCATGAACTTTTACACTGAATGCACCTGTTCGGCGCCATTTTGCACCGACTTTCGTGCAGTAACGAAACGGTCCGAAACGCACCCAAACATGAGTTTAGGGTCCAATGCGGTGGATCAGGTGCGTTCGTTGCAAAAACTTCTGACGCGATTTCATTGCACGAACTTTTGCACTGATTGCACCAGTTCGGCCCTGCTTTGCACCGACTTTCGTGGTGTAACGAATCGGTCCGAAACGCTTCAAAACATGAGTTTAGGGTCCAATGGGGTGGATCGGGTGCGTTCGTTGTTAAAAATTCTGATGCGACTTCTTGCATGAACTTTTGCACTCATTCCTCAAGTTGGGCCCCATTTTGCACCGACTTTCGTGCAGTAACAAAACGGTCAGAAACGCACCAAAACATGAGTTTAGGGTCCAATGGGGTGGATCGGGTGCGTTTGTTGCGAAAAAGTCCGACGCGACTTCGTTGCACGAACTTTTACACTGAATGCACCAGTTCGGCCCTATTTTGCACCGACTTTCGGGAAGTAACGAATCGGTCCGAAATGCTTCAAAACATGAGTTTAGGGTCCAATGGGGTGGATCGGGTGCGTTCGTTGTGAAAAATTCTGACGCGACGTTGTTGCATGAACTTTTGAACTCATTCCACCAGTTCGGCCCCATTTTGCATCGACTTTCGTGAAGTTACAAAACGGTCCGAAACGCACCAAAACATGAGTTTAGGGTCCAATAGGGTGGATCGGGTGCGTTCGTTGCTAAAAATTCTGATTCGACTTCGTTGCATGAACTTTTGCACTCATTCCTCCAGTTCGGCCCCATTTTGCACCGACTTTCGTGCAGTAACGAAACGGCCCGAACCACACCAAAACATGAGTTTCGGGTTCAATGGGGTGGATCGGGTGCGTTCGTTTGGAAAAATTCCGACGCGACTTTGTTGCACGAACTTTTACACTGGATGCACCAATTCGGCCCCATTTTGCACCGTTTTTCGTGCACTAACGAAACGGTCCGAAACGCACCCAAACATGAGTTTAGGGTCCAATGGGGTGGATTGGGTCCGTTCGTTGTGAAAAATTCTGACGCGACTTCGTTGTACGAAATTTTGCACTGATTGCACCAGTTCGGCCCCGCTTCGCACCGACTTTCGTGGAGTAAAGAAACGGTCTGAAACGCCCCAAAACATGAGTTTAGGGTCCAATGGGGTGGATCGGGTGCGTTCGTTGCTAAAAATTCTGACGCGACTTCGTTGCATGAACTTTTGCACTCATTCCTCCAGTTCGGCCCCATTTTGCACCGACTTTCGTGCAGAACGAAACGGTCCGAACCACACCAAAACATGAGTTTCGGCTTCAATGGGGTGGATCGGGTGCATTCGTTGCAAAAAATTCCGACGCGACTTCGTTGCACGAATTTTTGCTCTGAATGCACCAGTTCGGACCCATTTTGCATCGACTTTCGGGCAGTAACGAAACGGTCCGAAACGCACCCAAACATGAGTTTAGGGTCCAATGGGGTGGATCAGGTGCGTTCGTTGCGAAAAATTCTGACGCTACTTCGTTGCACGAACTTTTGCACTGATTGTACCAGTTCGGCCCCACTTTGCTCCGACTTTCGTGCAGTACCGAATCGGTCCGAAACGCTTCAAAACATGAGTTTAGGGTCCAGTGGGGTGGACCGGGTGCGTTCGTTGTGAAAACATCTGACGCGACGTTGTTGCATGAACTTTTGCACTCATTCGTCCAGTTCGGCCCCATTTTGCACCGACTTTTGTGCAGTAACGAAACGGTCCGAACCACACCAAAACATGAGTTTGGAGTTCAATGGGGTGGATCGGGTGCGTTCGTTGCGAACAATTCCGACGCGACTTATTTGCATGAACTTTTACACTCAATGCACCTGTTCGGCCCCATTTTGCACCGACTTTCGTGCAGTAACGAAACGGTCCGAAACGCACCCAAACATGTGTTTAGGGTCCAATGCGGTGGATCAGGTGCGTTCGTTGCGAAAACTTCTGACGTGATTTCATTGCACGAACTTTTGCACTGATTGCACCAGTTCGGCCCTGCTTTGCACCTACTTTCGTGTTGTAACGAATCGGTCCGAAACGCTTCAAAACATGAGTTTAGGGTCCAATGGGGTGGATCGGGTGCGTTCGTTGTTAAAAATTCTAACGCGACTTCTTGCATGAACTTTTGCACTCATTCCTCCAGTTCGGCCCCATTTTGCACCGACTTTCGGGCAGTAACGAAATGGTCCGAAACGCACCCAAACATGAGTTTAGGGTCCAATGGGGTGGATCAGGTGCGTTCATTGCGAAAAATTCTGACACGACTTCGTTGCACGAACTTTTGCACTGATTGTACCGGATCGGCCCCACTTTGCTCCGTCTTTCATGCAGTAACGAAATGGCCCGAACCACACCAAAACATGAGTTTCGAGTTCATTGGGGTGGATCGGGTGCGTTCGTTTCGAAAAAATCCGACGCGACTTCGTTGCATGAACTTTTGCACTCATTCTACCAGTTCGGCCCCATTTTGCATCGACTTTCGTGAAGTTACAAAACGGTCCGAAACGCACCCAAACATGAGTTTAGGGTCCAATAGGGTGGATCGGGTGCGTTTGTTGCTAAAAATTCTGACGCGACTTCGTTGCATGAACTTTTGCACTCATTCCTCCAGTTCGGCCCCATTTTGCACCGACTTTCGTGCAGTAACGAAACGGCCCGAACCACACCAAAACATGAGTTTCGGGTTCAATGGGGTGGATCGGGTGCGTTCATTTGGAAAAATTCCGACGCGACTTTGTTGCACGAACTTTTACACTGGATGCACCAGTTCGGCCCCATTTTGCACCGTTTTTCGTGCACTAACGAAACGGTCTGAAACGCACCCAAACATGAGTTTAGGGTCCAATGGGGTGGATCAAGTGCGTTCGTTGCGAAAAATTCTAACGCGACTTCTTTGCACGAAGTTTTGCACTCATTGCACCAGTTCGGCCCCATTTTGCACCGACTTTCGTGCAGTAACGAAATGGTCCTGATACGCTCCCAAATGTGAGTTTAGGGTCCAATTGGGTGGATCGGGTCCGTTCGTTGCGAAAAATTCTGACGCGACTTCGTTGCACGAACTTTTGCACTGATTGCACCAGTTCGGCCCTTCTTTGCACCGACTTTCGTGGAGTAAAGAAACGGTCTGAAACGCTTCAAAACATGAGTTTAGGGTCCAATGGGGTGGATCGGGTGCGTTCGTTGCTAAAAATTCTGACGCGACTTCGTTGCATGAACTTTTGCACTCATTCCTCCAGTTCGGCCCCATTTTGCATCTACTTTCGTGAAGTTACAAAACGGTCCCAAACGCACCAAAACATGAGTTTGGATGATATGCTTGATGAATTGAGTGGTGCTATTGTGTTTTCCAAAGTTGATTTGCGTAGTGGGTACCACCAGATTCGTATGAAATTGGGAGATGAATGGAAAACTGCTTTCAAAACTAAGTTCGGGTTATATGAGTGGTTAGTCATGCCTTTTGGGTTAACTAATGCACCGAGTACTTTCATGAGATTAATGAATGAGGTTCTGCGTGCTTTCATTGGGAAATTTGTTGTTGTCTACTTTGATGATATATTGATTTACAGCAAATCTTTCGATGAACATCTTGATCACTTACGTGCTGTTTTTAATGCTTTACGAGATGCACGTTTATTTGGTAACCTTGAGAAGTGCACCTTTTGCACCGATCGAGTGTCTTTTCTTGGCTATGTCGTGACTCCACAAGGAATCGAGGTTGATCAAGCCAAGGTGGAAGCTATACATGGATGGCCTATACCGAAGACTATCACGCAAGTGCGGAGTTTCCTAGGACTTGCTGGTTTCTATCGTCGTTTTGTGAAGGACTTCAGCACCATTGCCGCGCCTTTGAATGAGCTTACAAAGAAGGGAGTGCCTTTTAGTTGGGGTAAAACACAAGAGAACTCCTTCAACACGCTGAAAGATAAGTTGACACATGCACCTCTCCTCCAACTCCCTGATTTTAATAAAACCTTTGAGCTTGAATGTGATGCTAGTGGCATTGGTTTGGGTGGTGTTTTGTTACAAGAAGGTAAACCTGTTGCTTATTTCAGTGAAAAATTGAGCGGGCCTGTTCTGAATTATTCTACTTATGATAAGGAATTGTATGCTCTTGTTCGCACATTAGAAACATGGCAGCATTATCTATGGCCCAAAGAGTTTGTTATTCATTCAGATCATGAATCTTTAAAACATATTCGTAGTCAAGGAAAATTGAACCGTAGACATGCTAAGTGGGTTGAATTTATTGAATCTTTTCCTTATATTATTAAGCACAAGAAAGGGAAAGAGAATATAATTGCTGATGCATTGTCTAGGAGATACACCTTGTTGAACCAACTTGATTACAAAATATTTGGATTGGAAACGATTAAAGATCAATATGTTAATGATGCTGATTTTAAAGATGTGTTGCTGCATTGTAAAGAGGGGAAGGGATGGAACAAATTCATCGTTAGTGATGGGTTTGTCTTTAGAGCTAACAAGCTATGCATTCCAGCTAGCTCCGTTCGCTTGTTATTGTTGCAGGAAGCGCATCGAGGTGGCTTAATGGGGCATTTTGGAGCAAAGAAAACGGAAGATATACTTGCTGGTCATTTCTTTTGGCCAAAGATGAGAAGAGATGTGGAGAGATTTGTTGCTCACTGTACGACATATCAAAAGGCTAAATCACGATTGAATCCACATGATTTGAAGCCATATTTGGGAGAGGAAGATGAGCTTGAGTCGAGGACGACTCAAATGCAAGAAGGGGAGGATGATGAGGACACCAACACCAACGATACATCCACTCCGACACAAGTACCTATTGCTGGTCCTATTACTCGTGCTCGTGCGCATCAACTTAATCATCAGGTGAGTTCAAATCTAAGCTCAGGTGCATCATGTTTAGACCATGGAGACCCGTGTACTCTTGTTTTGCTTAGGAACCAAGGAGGCGGCCGAAAGGGAAACGGATTCGCGCAAGCTGGATTCGGACTGCAGAACAGTACCAACTTGTAACGGACACCACGGTCGCATATGAACTCGGATTGGGGCGTTCAAGTACTTCGTGGAAAGCTTATGAAGTCTTCTTTCAAACGGATCCGGCCTCATAGCCATATCTATTATGAGTCGGCCGCAATCGTTAGATTAATACAGAGTCCTTTTCTGCCCATGGTGCTGCGTCACCCTGTTTTGGTCCAATGGGCCGTGTATCAAGTTGAGTCCATTACGGACGCGTCCTAGGGTTGGAGTACGACCCCAACACCCCTGTGGTCGTCCTCCCACGTACTTATACCCCTTAGCCGCCGCCAAGGATGCTTGGGTTTTGTTTAGATCAAGTTTAGCCTTCGCTACTTGCTTGCAAGCGCGCGTGCTGGATCAGCCGCCCGTCTTCTTGTCTTCGGAACCCCACCATTATTGAGATTGCGTGTGAAACCTTCATTTATATCTAGTAAATTCAGTACTTGTCATACTTGTTCTTGCTAGTTCTTCGATTGCTTGCAGGACGAGTGCCCTAGTGGCCGGGTGCCGCGCTCCACAAGATCGCGACAGCCATTGGAGGGGGTGTATCGGTTGCTAAGGCGCAGCTTGGAAGGCTGTAGTCGGGCCGTGAACGTCGCCTCCATCGACCAATCGAGTTATCCACGCCTCTCATCGAAAGATCGGGAATCAAACCCTAGCGGGTCGTCATTAGTGGATCGGGTCCGTTCGTTGCGAAAAATTCTGGCGCGACTTCGTTGCACCAAATTTTGCACTGATTGCACCAGTTCGGCCCCGCTTTGCACCGACTTTCGTGGAGTAAAGAAACGGTCTGAAACGCACCAAAACATGAGTTTAGGGTCCAATGGGGTGGATCGGGTGCGTTCGTTGCTAAAAATTCTGACGCGACTTCGTTGCATGAACTTTTGCACTCATTCCTCCAGTTCGGCCCCATTTTGCACCGACTTTCGTGCTGAACGAAACGGTCCGAACCACACCAAAACATGAGTTTCGGGTTCAATGGGGTGGATCGGGTGCGTTCGTTGCGAAAAATTCCGACGCGACATCGTTGCACGAATTTTTGCACTGAATGCACCAGTTTGGCCCCATTTTGCACCGACTTTCGGGCAGTAACGAAATGTCCGAAACGCACCCAAACATGAGTTTAGGGTCCAATGGGGTGGATCAGGTGCGTTCGTTGCGAAAAATTCTGACGCGACTTCGTTGCACGAACTTTTGCACTGATTGTACCGGATCGGCCCCACTTTGCTCCGACTTTCATGCAGTAACGAAACGGCCCGAACCACACAAAAACATGAGTTTCGAGTTCATTGGGGTGGATCGGGTGCTTTCGTTTGGAAAAATTCCGACGCGACTTCGTTGCATGAACTTTTGCACTCATTCCACCAGTTCGGCCCCATTTTGCATCGACTTTCGTGAAGTTACAAAACGGTCCGAAACGCACCAAAACATGAGTTTTGGGTCCAATAGGGTGGATCGGGTGCGTTCGTTGCTAAAAATTCTGACGCGACTTCGTTGCATGAACTTTTGCACTCATTGCACCAGTTCGGCCCCATTTTGCAGCGTTTTTCGTGCACTAACGAAACGGTCCGAAACGCACCCAAACATGAGTTTAGGGTCCAATGGGGTGGATCAAGTGCGTTCGTTGCGAAAAATTCTCACGCGACTTCTTTGCACGAAGTTTTGCACTCATTGCACCAGTTCGGCCCCATTTTGCACCGACTTTCGTGCAGTAACGAAATGGTCCGAAACGCTCCCAAATGTGAGTTTAGGGTCCAATGGGGTGGATCGGGTCCGATCGTTGCGAAAAATTCTGGCGCGACTTCGTTGCACCAAATTTTGCACTGATTGCACCAGTTCGGCCCCGCTTTGCACCGACTTTCGTGGAGTAAAGAAACGGTCTGAAACGCACCAAAACATGAGTTTAGGGTCCAATGGGGTGGATCGGGTGTGTTCGTTGCTAAAAATTCTGACGCGACTTCGTTGCATGAACTTTTGCACTCATTCCTCCAGTTCGGCCCCATTTTGCTCCGACTTTCATGCAGTAACGAAACGGCCCGAACCACACCAAAACATGAGTTTCGAGTTCATTGGGGTGGATCGGGTGCGTTCGTTTGGAAAAAATCCGACGCGACTTCGTTGCATGAACTTTTGCACTCATTCCACCAGTTCGGCCCCATTTTGCATCGACTTTCGTGAAGTTACAAAACGGTCCGAAACGCACCCAAACATGAGTTTAGGGTCCAATAGGGTGGATCGGGTGCGTTCGTTGCTAAAAATTCTGACGCGACTTCGTTGCATGAACTTTTGCACTGATTGTACCAGTTCGGCCACGCTTTGCTCCGACTTTCGTGCAGTAACGAGAAGGTCTGAAATGCCCCAAACAATGAATTTAGGGTCCAATGGGGTGGATCGGGTGTGTTCGTTGCAAAAAATTCTTACGCGGCTTCGTTGCACGAACTTTTGCACTGATTGCCCCAGTTCGGCCCCATTTGCACCGTCTTTTGTGCAGTAACGAAACGGTCGGAAACGCACCAAAACATGAGCTTAGGGTCCAATGGGGAGGATGGGGTGCGTTCGTTGCGAAAAATTCCAACGCGACTTCTTTGCACGAACTTTTGCACTGATTGCACCAGTTCGGCCCCGCTTTGCACCCACTTTCGTGTAGTAACGAAACGGTCGGAAACGCACCAAAACATGAGTTTAGGGTTGAATGGGGAGGATGGGGTGCGTTCGTTGCGAAAAATTCCGATGCGACTTCTTTGCACGAACTTTTTCACTGAATGCACCAGTTCAGCCCCGCTTTGCACCGACTTTCGTGCAGTAACGAAACGGTACGAAACGCACCAAAACATAAGTTTAGGGTCCAGTGGGGTGGATCGGGTGCGTTCGTTGCTAAAAATTCTGACGCGACTTCGTTGCATGAACTTTTGCACTCATTCCTCCAGTTCGGCCCCATTTTCCACCGACTTTCGTGCAGAACGAAACGGTCCGAACCACACCAAAACATGAGTTTCGGGTTCAATGGGGTGGATCGGGTGCGTTCGTTGCGAAAAATTCCGACGCGACATCGTTGCACGAATTTTTGCACTGAATGCACCAGTTTGGCCCCATTTTGCACCGACTTTCGGGCAGTAACGAAATGTCCGAAACGCACCAAAACATGAGTTTAGGGTCCAATGGGGTGGATCAGGTGCGTTCGTTGTGAAAAATTCTGACGCGACTTCGTTGCACGAACTTTTGCACTGATTGTACCGGATCGGCCCCACTTTGCTCCAACTTTCATGCAGTAACGAAACGGCCCGAACCACACAAAAACATGAGTTTCGAGTTCATTGGAGTGGATCGGGTGCTTTTGTTTGGAAAAATTCCGACGCGACTTCGTTGCATGAACTTTTGCACTCATTCCACCAGTTCGGCCCCATTTTGCATCGACTTTCGTGAAGTTACAAAACGGTCCGAAACGCACCAAAACATGAGTTTAGGGTCCAATAGGGTGGATCGGGTGCGTTCGTTGCTAAAAATTCTGACGCGACTTCGTTGCATGAACTTTTGCACTCATTGCACCAGTTCGGCCCCATTTTTCAGCGTTTTTCATGCACTAACGAAACGGTCCGAAACGCACCCAAACATGAGTTTAGGGTCTAATGGGGTGGATCAAGTGCGTTCGTTGCGAAAAATTCTCACGCGACTTCTTTGCACGAAGTTTTGCACTCATTGCACCAGTTCGGCCCCATTTTGCACCAACTTTCGTGCAGTAACGAAATGGTCCGAAACGCTCCCAAATGTGAGTTTAGGGTCCAATGGGGTGGATCGGGTCCGTTCGTTGCGAAAAATTCTGGCGCGACTTCGTTGCACCAAATTTTGCACTGATTGCACCAGTTCGGCCCCGCTTTGCACCGACTTTCGTGGAGTAAAGAAACGGTCTGAAACGCACCAAAACATGAGTTTAGGGTCCAATGGGGTGGATCGGGTGCGTTCGTTGCTAAAAATTCTGACGCGACTTCGTTGCATGAACTTTTGCACTCATTCCTCCAGTTCGGCCCCATTTTGCACCGACTTTCGTGCTGAACGAAACGGTCCGAACCACACCAAAACATGAGTTTCGGGTTCAATGGGGTGGATCGGGTGCGTTCGTTGCGAAAAATTCCGACGCGACATCGTTGCACGAATTTTTGCACTGAATGCACCAGTTTGGCCCCATTTTGCACCGACTTTCGGGCAGTAACGAAATGTCCGAAACGCACCCAAACATGAGTTTAGGGTCCAATGGGGTGGATCAGGTGCGTTCGTTGCGAAAAATTCTGACGCGACTTCGTTGCACGAACTTTTGCACTGATTGTACCGGATCGGCCCCACTTTGCTCCGACTTTCATGCAGTAACGAAACGGCCCGAACCACACAAAAACATGAGTTTCGAGTTCATTGGGGTGGATCGGGTGCTTTCGTTTGGAAAAATTCCGACGCGACTTCGTTGCATGAACTTTTGCACTCATTCCACCAGTTCGGCCCCATTTTGCATCGACTTTCGTGAAGTTACAAAACGGTCCGAAACGCACCAAAACATGAGTTTAGGGTCCAATAGGGTGGATCGGGTGCGTTCGTTGCTAAAAATTCTGACGCGACTTCGTTGCATGAACTTTTGCACTCATTGCACCAGTTCGGCCCCATTTTGCAGCGTTTTTCGTGCACTAACGAAACGGTCCGAAACGCACCCAAACATGAGTTTAGGGTCCAATGTGGTGGATCAAGTGCGTTCGTTGCGAAAAATTCTCACGCGACTTCTTTGCACGAAGTTTTGCACTCATTGCACCAGTTCGGCCCCATTTTGCACCGACTTTCGTGCAGTAACGAAATGGTCCGAAACGCTCCCAAATGTGAGTTTAGGGTCCAATGGGGTGGATCGGGTCCGTTCGTTGCGAAAAATTCTAGCGCGACTTCGTTGCACCAAATTTTGCACTCATTGCACCAGTTCGGCCCCGCTTTGCACCGACTTTCGTGGAGTAAAGAAACGGTCTGAAACGCACCAAAACATGAGTTTAGGGTCCAATGGAGTGGATCGGGTGCGTTCGTTGCTAAAAATTCTGACGCGACTTCGTTGCATGAACTTTTGCACTCATTCCTCCAGTTCGGCCCCATTTTGCTCCGACTTTCATGCAGTAACGAAACGGCCCGAACCACACCAAAACATGAGTTTCGAGTTCATTGGGGTGGATCGGGTGCGTTCGTTTGGAAAAAATCCGACGCGACTTCGTTGCATGAACTTTTGCACTCATTCCACCAGTTCGGCCCGATTTTGCATCGACTTTCGTGAAGTTACAAAACGGTCCGAAACGCACCCAAACATGAGTTTAGGGTCCAATAGGGTGGATCGGGTGCGTTCGTTGCTAAAAATTCTGACGCGACTTCGTTGCATGAACTTTTGCACTGATTGTACCAGTTCGGCCACGCTTTGCTCCGACTTTCGTGCAGTAACGAGAAGGTCTGAAATGCCCCAAACAATGAATTTAGGGTCCAATGGGGTGGATCGGGTGTGTTCGTTGCAAAAAATTCTTACGCGGCTTCGTTGCGCGAACTTTTGCACTGATTGCCCCAGTTCGGCCCCATTTGCACCGTCTTTTGTGCAGTAACGAAACGGTCGGAAACGCACCAAAACATGAGCTTAGGGTCCAATGGGGAGGATGGGGTGCGTTCGTTGCGAAAAATTCCAACGCGACTTCTTTGCACGAACTTTTGCACTGATTGCACCAGTTCGGCCCCGCTTTGCACCGACTTTCGTGTAGTAACGAAACGGTCGGAAACGCACCAAAACATGAGTTTAGGGTTGAATGGGGAGGATGGGGTGCGTTCGTTGCGAAAAATTCCGATGCGACTTCTTTGCACGAACTTTTTCACTGAATGCACCAGTTCAGCCCCGCTTTGCACCGACTTTCGTGCAGTAACGAAACGGTACGAAACGCACCAAAACATAAGTTTAGGGTCCAGTGGGGTGGATCGGGTGCGTTCGTTGCTAAAAATTCTGACGCGACTTCGTTGCATGAACTTTTGCACTCATTCCTCCAGTTCGGCCCCATTTTCCACCGACTTTCGTGCAGAACGAAACGGTCCGAACCACACCAAAACATGAGTTTCGGGTTCAATGGGGTGGATCGGGTGCGTTCGTTGCGAAAAATTCCGACGCGACATCGTTGCACGAATTTTTGCACTGAATGCACCAGTTTGGCCCCATTTTGCACCGACTTTCGGGCAGTAACGAAATGTCCGAAACGCACCAAAACATGAGTTTAGGGTCCAATGGGGTGGATCAGGTGCGTTCGTTGTGAAAAATTCTGACGCGACTTCGTTGCACGAACTTTTGCACTGATTGTACCGGATCGGCCCCACTTTGCTCCAACTTTCATGCAGTAACGAAACGGCCCGAACCACACAAAAACATGAGTTTCGAGTTCATTGGAGTGGATCGGGTGCTTTTGTTTGGAAAAATTCCGACGCGACTTCGTTGCATGAACTTTTGCACTCATTCCACCAGTTCGGCCCCATTTTGCATCGACTTTCGTGAAGTTACAAAACGGTCCGAAACGCACCAAAACATGAGTTTAGGGTCCAATAGGGTGGATCGGGTGCGTTCGTTGCTAAAAATTCTGACGCGACTTCGTTGCATGAACTTTTGCACTCATTGCACCAGTTCGGCCCCATTTTTCAGCGTTTTTCATGCACTAACGAAACGGTCCGAAACGCACCCAAACATGAGTTTAGGGTCTAATGGGGTGGATCAAGTGCGTTCGTTGCGAAAAATTCTCACGCGACTTCTTTGCACGAAGTTTTGCACTCATTGCACCAGTTCGGCCCCATTTTGCACCAACTTTCGTGCAGTAACGAAATGGTCCGAAACGCTCCCAAATGTGAGTTTAGGGTCCAATGGGGTGGATCGGGTCCGTTCGTTGCGAAAAATTCTGGCGCGACTTCGTTGCACCAAATTTTGCACTGATTGCACCAGTTCGGCCCCGCTTTGCACCGACTTTCGTGGAGTAAAGAAACGGTCTGAAACGCACCAAAACATGAGTTTAGGGTCCAATGGGGTGGATCGGGTGCGTTCGTTGCTAAAAATTCTGACGCGACTTCGTTGCATGAACTTTTGCACTCATTCCTCCAGTTCGGCCCCATTTTGCACCGACTTTCGTGCTGAACGAAACGGTCCGAACCACACCAAAACATGAGTTTCGGGTTCAATGGGGTGGATCGGGTGCGTTCGTTGCGAAAAATTCCGACGCGACATCGTTGCACGAATTTTTGCACTGAATGCACCAGTTTGGCCCCATTTTGCACCGACTTTCGGGCAGTAACGAAATGTCCGAAACGCACCCAAACATGAGTTTAGGGTCCAATGGGGTGGATCAGGTGCGTTCGTTGCGAAAAATTCTGACGCGACTTCGTTGCACGAACTTTTGCACTGATTGTACCGGATCGGCCCCACTTTGCTCCGACTTTCATGCAGTAACGAAACGGCCCGAACCACACAAAAACATGAGTTTCGAGTTCATTGGGGTGGATCGGGTGCTTTCGTTTGGAAAAATTCCGACGCGACTTCGTTGCATGAACTTTTGCACTCATTCCACCAGTTCGGCCCCATTTTGCATCGACTTTCGTGAAGTTACAAAACGGTCCGAAACGCACCAAAACATGAGTTTAGGGTCCAATAGGGTGGATCGGGTGCGTTCGTTGCTAAAAATTCTGACGCGACTTCGTTGCATGAACTTTTGCACTCATTGCACCAGTTCGGCCCCATTTTGCAGCGTTTTTCGTGCACTAACGAAACGGTCCGAAACGCACCCAAACATGAGTTTAGGGTCCAATGTGGTGGATCAAGTGCGTTCGTTGCGAAAAATTCTCACGCGACTTCTTTGCACGAAGTTTTGCACTCATTGCACCAGTTCGGCCCCATTTTGCACCGACTTTCGTGCAGTAACGAAATGGTCCGAAACGCTCCCAAATGTGAGTTTAGGGTCCAATGGGGTGGATCGGGTCCGTTCGTTGCGAAAAATTCTGGCGCGACTTCGTTGCACCAAATTTTGCACTCATTGCACCAGTTCGGCCCCGCTTTGCACCGACTTTCGTGGAGTAAAGAAACGGTCTGAAACGCACCAAAACATGAGTTTAGGGTCCAATGGAGTGGATCGGGTGCGTTCGTTGCTAAAAATTCTGACGCGACTTCGTTGCATGAACTTTTGCACTCATTCCTCCAGTTCGGCCCCATTTTGCTCCGACTTTCATGCAGTAACGAAACGGCCCGAACCACACCAAAACATGAGTTTCGAGTTCATTGGGGTGGATCGGGTGCGTTCGTTTGGAAAAAATCCGACGCGACTTCGTTGCATGAACTTTTGCACTCATTCCACCAGTTCGGCCCGATTTTGCATCGACTTTCGTGAAGTTACAAAACGGTCCGAAACGCACCCAAACATGAGTTTAGGGTCCAATAGGGTGGATCGGGTGCGTTCGTTGCTAAAAATTCTGACGCGACTTCGTTGCATGAACTTTTGCACTGATTGTACCAGTTCGGCCACGCTTTGCTCCGACTTTCGTGCAGTAACGAGAAGGTCTGAAATGCCCCAAACAATGAATTTAGGGTCCAATGGGGTGGATCGGGTGTGTTCGTTGCAAAAAATTCTTACGCGGCTTCGTTGCGCGAACTTTTGCACTGATTGCCCCAGTTCGGCCCCATTTGCACCGTCTTTTGTGCAGTAACGAAACGGTCGGAAACGCACCAAAACATGAGCTTAGGGTCCAATGGGGAGGATGGGGTGCGTTCGTTGCGAAAAATTCCAACGCGACTTCTTTGCACGAACTTTTGCACTGATTGCACCAGTTCGGCCCCGCTTTGCACCGACTTTCGTGTAGTAACGAAACGGTCGGAAACGCACCAAAACATGAGTTTAGGGTTGAATGGGGAGGATGGGGTGCGTTCGTTGCGAAAAATTCCGATGCGACTTCTTTGCACGAACTTTTTCACTGAATGCACCAGTTCGGCCCCGCTTTGCACCGACTTTCGTGCAGTAACAAAACGGTCCGAAACGCACCAAAACATGAGTTTAGGGTCCAATAGGGTGGATGTGGTGCTTTCGTTGCGAAAAATTCTGACGCAACTTCGTTGCATGAAATTTTGCACTCATTCTTCCAGTTCGGCCCTATTTTGCACTAACTTTCGTGTAGTAACGAAACGGTCCGAAACGCACCAAAACATGAGTTTAGGGTCCAATGGGGTGGATCGGGTGCGTTCGTTGCTAAAAATTTTGACGCGACTTCGTTGCATGAACTTTTGCACTCATTCCTCCTGTTCGGCCCCATTTTGCACCGACTTTCGTGCAGAACGAAATGGTCCGAACCACACCAAAACATGAGTTTCGGCTTCAATGGAGTGGATCGGGTGCGTTCGTTGCCAAAAATTCCGACGCGACTTCGTTGCACGAATTTTTGCTCTGAATGCACCAGTTCGGTCCCATTTTGCATCGACTTTCGGGCAGTAACGAAACGGTCCGAAACGCACCCAAACATGAGTTTAGGGTCCAATGGGGTGGATCAGGTGCGTTTGTTGCGAAAAATTCTGACGCGACTTCGTTGCACGAACTTTTGCACTGATTGTACCAGTTCGGCCCCACTTTGCTCCGACGTTCGTGCAGTAACGAATCGGTCCGAAACGCTTCAAAACATGAGTTTAGGGTCCAGTGGGGTGGACCGGGTGCGTTCGTTGTGAAAAAATCTGACGCGACGTTGTTGCATGAACTTTTGCACTCATTCCTCCACTTCGGCCCCATTTTGCACCGACTTTTGTGCTGTAACGAAACGGTCCGAACCACACCAAAACATGAGTTTCAGGTTCAATGGGGTGGATCGGGTGCGTTCGTTGCGAACAATTCCGACGCGACTTATTTGCATGAACTTTTACACTCAATGCACCTGTTCGGCCCCATTTTGCACCGACTTTCGTGCAGTAACGAAATGGTCCGAAACGCACCCAAACATGAGTTTAGGGTCCAATGCGGTGGATCAGGTGCGTTCGTTGCAAAAACTTCTGACGCGATTTCATTGCACGAACTTTTGCACTGATTGCACCAGTTCGGCCCTGCTTTGCACCGACTTTCGTGTTGTAACGAATCGGTCCGAAACGCTTCAAAACATGAGTTTAGGGTCCAATGGGGTGGATCGGGTGCGTTCGTTGTTAAAAATTCTAACGCGACTTCTTGCATGAACTTTTGCACTCATTCCTCCAGTTCGGCCCCATTTTGCACCGACTTTCGGGCAGTAACGAAATGGTCCGAAACGCACCCAAACATGAGTTTAGGGTCCACTGGGGTGGATCAGGTGCGTTCGTTGCGAAAAATTCTGACGCGACTTCGTTGCACGAACTTTTGCACTGGTTGTACCGGATCGGCCCCACTTTGCTCCGACTTTCATGCAGCAACGAAACGGCCCGAACCACACCAAAACATGAGTTTCGAGTTCATTGGGGTGGATCGGGTGCGTTCGTTTGGAAAAATTCCGACGCGACTTCGTTGCATGAACTTTTGCACTCATTCCACAAGTTCGGCCCCATTTTGCATCGACTTTCGTGAAGTTACAAAATGGTCCGAAATGCACCAAAACATGAGTTTAGGGTCCAATAGGGTGGATCGGGTGCGTTCGTTGCTAAAAATTCTGACGCGACTTCGTTGCATGAACTTTTGCACTCATTCCTCCAGTTCGGCCCCATTTTGCACTGACGTTCGTGCAGTAACGAAACGGTCCGAAACGCACCCAAACATGAGTTTAGGGTCCAATGCGGTGGATCAGGTGCGTTCGTTGCGAAAACTTCTGACGCGACTTCGTTGCACGAACTTTTGCACTAATTGCACCAGTTTGGCCCTGCTTTGCACCGACTTTCGTGCAATAACGAATCGGTCCGAAACGCTTCAAAACATGAGTTTAGGGTACAATGGGGTGGATCGGGTGCGTTCGTTGTGAAAAAATCTGACGCAACGTTGTTGCATGAACTTTTACACTCATTCCTCCAGTTCAGCCCCATTTTGCACCGACTTTTGTGCAGTAACGAAACGGTCCGAACCACACCAAAACATGAGTTTCGGGTTCAATGGGGTGGATCGGGTGCGTTCGTTGCGAACAATTCCGACGCGACTTATTTGCATGAACTTTTACACTCAATGCACCTGTTCGGCCCCATTTTTCACCGACTTTCGTGCAGTAACGAAACGGTCCGAAACGCACCCAAACATGTGTTTAGGGTCCAATGCGGTGGATCAGGTGCGTTCGTTGCGAAAACTTCTGACGCGATTTCATTGCACGAACTTTTGCACTGATTGCACCAGTTCGGCCCTGCTTTGCACCTACTTTCGTGTTGTAACGAATCGGTCCGAAACGCTTCAAAACATGAGTTTAGGGTCCAATGGGGTGGATCGGGTGCGTTCGTTGTTAAAAATTCTAACGCGACTTCTTGCATGAACTTTTGCACTCATTCCTCCAGTTCGGCCCCATTTTGCACCGACTTTCGGGCAGTAACGAAATGGTCCGAAACGCACCAAAACATGAGTTTAGGGTCCAATGGGGTGGATCAGGTGCGTTCGTTGCGAAAAATTCTGACACGACTTCGTTGCACGAACTTTTGCACTGATTGTACCGGATCGGCCCCACTTTGCTCCGACTTTCATGCAGTAACGAAACGGCCCGAACCACACCAAAACATGAGTTTCGAGTTCATTGGGGTGGATCGGGTGCGTTCGTTTGGAAAAAATCCGACGCGACTTCGTTGCATGAACTTTTGCACTCATTCCACCAGTTCGGCCCCATTTTGCATCGACTTTCGTGAAGTTACAAAACGGTCCGAAACGCACCCAAACATGAGTTTAGGGTCCAATAGGGTGGATCGGGTGCGTTCGTTGCTAAAAATTCTGACGCGACTTCGTTGCATGAACTTTTGCACTGATTGTACCAGTTCGGCCACGCTTTGCTCCGACTTTCGTGCAGTAACGAGAAGGTCTGAAATGCACCAAACAATGAACTTAGGGTCCAATGGGGTGGATCGGGTGTGTTCGTTGCAAAAAATTCTTACGCGGCTTCGTTGCACGAACTTTTGCACTGATTGCCCCAGTTCGGCCCCATTTGCAACGTCTTTTGTGCAGTAACGAAACGGTCGGAAACGCACCAAAACATGAGCTTAGGGTCCAATGGGGAGGATGGGGTGCGTTCGTTGCGAAAAATTCCAACGCGACTTCTTTGCACGAACTTTTGCACTGATTGCACCAGTTCGGCCCCCCTTTGCACCGACTTTCGTGTAGTAACGAAACGGTCGGAAACGCACCAAAACATGAGTTTAGGGTTGAATGGGGAGGATGGGGTGCGTTCGTTGCGAAAAATTCCGATGCGACTTCTTTGCACGAACTTTTTCACTGAATGCACCAGTTCGGCCCCGCTTTGCACCGACTTTCGTGCAGTAACGAAACGGTCCGAAACGCACCAAAACATGAGTTGAGGGTCCAATAGGGTGGATCTGGTGCATTCGTTGCAAAAAATTCTGACGCAACTTCGTTGCATGAAATTTTGCACTCATTCTTCCAGTTCGGCCCTATTTTGCACCAACTTTCGTGTAGTAACGAAACGGTCCGAAACGCACCAAAACATGAGTTTAGGGTCAAATGGGGTGGATCGAGTGCGTTCGTTGCTAAAAATTCTGACGCGACTTCGTTGCATGAACTTTTGCACTCATTCCTCCAGTTCGGCCCCATTTTGCACCGACTTTCGTGCAGAACGAAACGGTCCGAACCACACCAAAACATGAGTTTCGGCTTCAATGGAGTGGATCGGGTGCGTTCGTTGCAAAAAATTCCAACGCGACTTCGTTGCACGAATTTTTGCTCTGAATGCACCAGTTCGGTCCCATTTTGCATCGACTTTCGGGCAGTAACGAAACGGTCCGAAACGCACCCAAACATGAGTTTAGGGTCCAATGGGGTGGATCAGGTGCGTTCGTTGCGAAAAATTCTGACGCGACTTCGTTGCACGAACTTTTGCACTGATTGTACTAGTTCGGCCCCACTTTGCTCCGACTTTCGTGCAGTAACGAATCGGTCCGAAACGCTTCAAAACATGAGTTTAGGGTCCAGTGGGGTGGACCGGGTGCGTTCGTTGTGAAAAAATCTGACGCGACGTTGTTGCATGAACTTTTGCACTCATTCCTCCAGTTCGGCCCCATTTTGCACTGACTTTTGTGCTGTAACGAAACGGTCCGAACCACACCAAAACATGAGTTTCGGGTTCAATGGGGTGGATCGGGTGCGTTCGTTGCGAACAATACCGACGCGACTTATTTGCATGAACTTTTACACTCAATGCACCTGTTCGGCCCCATTTTGCACCGACTTTCGTGCAGTAACGAAATGGTCCGAAACGCACCCAAACATGAGTTTAGGGTCCAATGCGGTGGATCAGGTGCGTTCGTTGCGAAAACTTTTGACGCGATTTCATTGCACGAACTTTTGCACTGATTGCACCAGTTCGGCCCTGCTTTGCACCGACTTTCGTGTTGTAACGAATCGGTCCGAATAGCTTCAAAACATGAGTTTAGGGTCCAATGGGGTGGATCGGTAACGCGACTTCTTGCATGAACTTTTGCACTCATTCCTCCTGTTCGGCCCCATTTTGCACCGACTTTTGGGCAGTAACGAAACGGTCCGAAACGCACCCAAACATGAGTTTAGGGTCCAATGGGGTGGATCAGGTGCGTTCGTTGCGAAAAATTCTGACGCGACTTCGTTGCACGAACATTTGCACTGGTTGTACCGGATCGGCCCCACTTTGCTCCGACTTTCATGCAGCAACGAAACGGCCCGAACCACACCAAAACATGAGTTTCGAGTTCATTGGGGTGGATCGGGTGCGTTCGTTTGGAAAAATTCCGACGCGACTTCGTTGCATGAACTTTTGCACTCATTCCACAAGTTCGGCCCCATTTTGCATCGACTTTCGTGAAGTTACAAAACGGTCCGAAACGCACCCAAACATGAGTTTAGGGTCCAATAGGGTGGACCGGTGCGTTCGTTGCTAAAAATTCTGACGCGACTTCGTTGCATGAACTTTTGCACTGATTGTACCTGTTCGGCCACGCTTTGCTCCGACTTTCGTGCAGTAACGAGAAGGTTTGAAATGCCCCAAACAATGAATTTAGGGTCCAATGGGGTGGATCGGGTGTGTTCGTTGCAAAAAATTCTTACGCGGCTTCGTTGCACGAACTTTTGCACTGATTGCCCCAGTTCGGCCCCATTTGCACCGTCTTTTTTGCAGTAACGAAACGGTCGGAAACGCACCAAAACATGAGCTTAGGGTCCAATGGGGAGGATGGGGTGCGTTCGTTGCGAAAAATTCCAACGCGACTTCTTTGCACGAACTTTTGCACTGATTGCACCAGTTCGGCCCCGCTTTGCACCGACTTTCGTGTAGTAACGAAACGGTCGGAAAACGCACCAAAACATGAGTTTAGGGTTGAATGGGGAGGATGGGGTGCGTTCGTTGCGAAAAATTCCGATGCGACTTCTTTGCACGAACTTTTTCACTGAATGCACCAGTTCGGCCCCGCTTTGCACCGACTTTCGTGCAGTAACGAAACGGTCCGAAACGCACCAAAACATGAGTTTAGGGTCCAATAGGGTGGATGTGGTGCTTTCGTTGCGAAAAATTCTGACGCAACTTCGTTGCATGAAATTTTGCACTCATTCTTCCAGTTCGGCCCTATTTTGCACCAACTTTCGTGTAGTAACGAAACGGTCCGAAACGCACCAAAACATGAGTTTAGGGTCCAATGGGGTGGATCGGGTGCGTTCGTTGCTAAAAATTCTGACGCGACTTCGTTGCATGAACTTTTGCACTCATTCCTCCTGTTCGGCCCCATTTTGCACCGACTTTCGTGCAGAACGAAATGGTCCAAACCACACCAAAACATGAGTTTCGGCTTCAATGGAGTGGACCGGGTGCGTTCGTTGCGAAAAATTCCGACGCGACTTCGTTGCACGAATTTTTGCTCTGAATGCACCAGTTCGGTCCCATTTTGCATCGACTTTCGGGCAGTAACGAAACGGTCCGAAACGCACCCAAACATGAGTTTAGGGTCCAATGGGGTGGATCAGGTGCGTTTGTTGCGAAAAATTCTGACGCGACTTCGTTGCACGAACTTTTGCACTGATTGTACCAGTTCGGCCCCACTTTGCTCCGACTTTCGTGCAGTAACGAATCGGTCCGAAACGCTTCAAAACATGAGTTTAGGGTCCAGTGGGGTGGACCGGGTGCGTTCGTTGTGAAAAAATCTGACGCGACGTTGTTGCATGAACTTTTGCACTCATTCCTCCACTTCGGCCCCATTTTGCACCGACTTTTGTGCTGTAACGAAACGGTCCGAACCACACCAAAACATGAGTTTCGGGTTCAATGGGGTGGATCGGGTGCGTTCGTTGCGAACAATTCCGACGCGACTTATTTGCATGAACTTTTACACTCAATGCACCTGTTCGGCCCCATTTTGCACCGACTTTCGTGCAGTAACGAAATGGTCCGAAACGCACCCAAACATGAGTTTAGGGTCCAATGCGGTGGATCAGGTGCGTTCGTTGCAAAAACTTCTAACGCGATTTCATTGCACGAACTTTTGCACTGATTGCACCAGTTCGGCCCTGCTTTGCACCGACTTTCGTGTTGTAACGAATCGGTCCGAAACGCTTCAAAACATGAGTTTAGGGTCCAATGGGGTGGATCGGGTGCGTTCGTTGTTAAAAATTCTAACGCGACTTCTTGCATGAACTTTTGCACTCATTCCTCCAGTTCGGCCCCATTTTGCACCGACTTTCGGGCAGTAACGAAATGGTCCGAAACGCACCCAAACATGAGTTTAGGGTCCACTGGGGTGGATCAGGTGCGTTCGTTGCGAAAAATTCTGACGCGACTTCGTTGCACGAACTTTTGCACTGGTTGTACCGGATCGGCCCCACTTTGCTCCGACTTTCATGCAGCAACGAAACGGCCCGAACCACACCAAAACATGAGTTTCGAGTTCATTGGGGTGGATCGGGTGCGTTCGTTTGGAAAAATTCCGACGCGACTTCGTTGCATGAACTTTTGCACTCATTCCACAAGTTCGGCCCCATTTTGCATCGACTTTCGTGAAGTTACAAAATGGTCCGAAATGCACCAAAACATGAGTTTAGGGTCCAATAGGGTGGATCGGGTGCGTTCGTTGCTAAAAATTCTGACGCGACTTCGTTGCATGAACTTTTGCACTCATTCCTCCAGTTCGGCCCCATTTTGCACCGACGTTCGTGCAGTAACGAAACGGTCCGAAACGCACCCAAACATGAGTTTAGGGTCCAATGCGGTGGATCAGGTGCGTTCGTTGCGAAAACTTCTGACGCGACTTCGTTGCACGAACTTTTGCACTGATTGCACCAGTTTGGCCCTGCTTTGCACCGACTTTCGTGCAGTAACGAATCGGTCCGAAACGCTTCAAAACATGAGTTTAGGGTCCAATGGGGTGGATCGGGTGCGTTCGTTGTGAAAAAATCTGACGCAACGTTGTTGCATGAACTTTTGCACTCATTCGTCCAGTTCGGCCCCATTTTGCACCGACTTTTGTGCAGTAACGAAACGGTCCGAACCACACCAAAACATGAGTTTCGGGTTCAATGGGGTGGATCGGGTGCGTTCGTTGCGAACAATTCCGACGCGACTTATTTGCATGAACTTTTACACTCAATGCACCTCTTCGGCCCCATTTTGCACCGACTTTTGTGCAGTAACGAAACGGTCCGAAACGCACCCAAACATGTGTTTAGGGTCCAATGCGGTGGATCAGGTGCGTTCGTTGCGAAAACTTCTGACGTGATTTCATTGCCCGAACTTTTTCACTGATTGCACCAGTTCGGCCCTGCTTTGCACCGACTTTCGTGTTGTAACGAATTGGTCCGAAACGCTTCAAAACATGAGTTTAGGGTCCAATGGGGTGGATCGGGTGCGTTCGTTGTTAAAAATTCTAACGCGACTTCTTGCATGAACTTTTGCACTCATTCCTCCAGTTCGGCCCCATTTTGCACCGACTTTCGGGCAGTAACGAAATGGTCCGAAACGCACCCAAACATGAGTTTAGGGTCCAATGGGGTGGATCAGGTGCGTTCGTTGCGAAAAATTCTGACACGACTTCGTTGCACGAACTTTTGCACTGATTGTACCGGATCGGCCCCACTTTGCTCCGACTTTCATGCAGTAACGAAACGGCCCGAACCACACCAAAACATGAGTTTCGAGTTCATTGGGGTGGATCGGGTGCGTTCGTTTGGAAAAAATCCGACGCGACTTCGTTCCATGAACTTTTGCACTCATTCCACCAGTTCGGCCCCATTTTGCATCGACTTTCGTGAAGTTACAAAACGGTCCGAAACGCACCCAAACATGAGTTTAGGGTCCAATAGGGTGGATCGGGTGCGTTCGTTGCTAAAAATTCTGACGCGACTTCGTTGCATGAACTTTTGCACTGATTGTACCAGTTCGGCCACGCTTTGCTCCGACTTTCGTGCAGTAACGAGAAGGTCTGAAATGCCCCAAACAATGAATTTAGGGTCCAATTGGGTGGATCGGGTGTGTTCGTTGCAAAAAATTCTTACGCGGCTTCGTTGCACGAACTTTTGCACTGATTGCCCCAGTTCGGCCCCATTTGCACCGTCTTTTGTGCAGTAACGAAACGGTCGGAAACGCACCAAAACATGAGCTTAGGGTCCAATGGGGAGGATGGGGTGCGTTCGTTGCGAAAATATCCAACGCGACTTCTTTGCACGAACTTTTGCACTGATTGCACCAGTTCGGCCCCCCTTTGCACCGACTTTCGTGTAGTAACGAAACGGTCGGAAACGCACCAAAACATGAGTTTAGGGTTGAATGGGGAGGATGGGGTGCGTTCGTTGCGACAAATTCCGATGCGACTTCTTTGCACGAACTTTTTCACTGAATGCACCAGTTCGGCCCCACTTTGCACCGACTTTCGTGCAGTAACGAAACGGTCCGAAACGCACCAAAACATGAGTTTAGGGTCCAATAGGGTGGATCTGGTGCATTCGTTGCGAAAAATTCTGACGCAACTTCGTTGCATGAAATTTTGCACTCATTCTTCCAGTTCGGCCCTATTTTGCACCAACTTTCGTGTAGTAACGAAACGGTCCGAAACGCACCAAAACATGAGTTTAGGGTCCAATGGGGTGGATCGGGTGCGTTCATTGCTAAAAATTCTGACGCGACTTCGTTGCATGAACTTTTGCACTCATTCCTCCAGTTCGGCCCCATTTTGCACCGACTTTCGTGCAGAACGAAACGGTCCGAACCACACCAAAACATGAGTTTCGGCTTCAATGGAGTGGATCGGGTGCGTTCGTTGCCAAAAATTCCGACGCGACTTCGTTGCACGAATTTTTGCTCTGAATGCACCAGTTCGGTCCCATTTTGCATCGACTTTCGGGCAGTAACGAAACGGTCCGAAACGCACCCAAACATGAGTTTAGGGTCCAATGGGGTGGATCAGGTGCGTTCGTTGCGAAAAATTCTGACGCGACTTCGTTGCACGAACTTTTGCACTGATTGTACCAGTTCGGCCCCACTTTGCTCCGACTTTCGTGCAGTAACGAATCGGTCCGAAACGCTTCAAAACATGAGTTTAGGGTCCAGTGGGGTGGACCGGGTGCGTTCGTTGTGAAAAAATCTGACGCGACGTTGTTGCATGAACTTTTGCACTCATTCCTCCGGTTCGGCCCCATTTTGCACCGACTTTTGTGCTGTAACGAAACGGTCCGAACCACACCAAAACATGAGTTTCGGGTTCAATGGGGTGGATCGGGTGCGTTCGTTGTGATCAATTCCGACGCGACTTATTTGCATGAACTTTTACACTCAATGCACCTGTTCGGCCCCATTTTGCACCGACTTTCGTGCAGTAACGAAATGGTCCAAAACGCACCCAAACATGTGTTTAGGGTCCAATGCGGTGGATCAGGTGCGTTCGTTGCAAAAACTTCTGACGCGATTTCATTGCACGAACTTTTGCACTGATTGCACCAGTTCGGCCCTGCTTTGCACCGACTTTCGTGTTGTAACGAATCGGTCCGAAACGCTTCAAAACATGAGTTTAGGTTCCAATGGGGTGGATCGGGTGCGTTCGTTGTTAAAAATTCTAACGCGACTTCTTGCATGAACTTTTGCACTCATTCCTCCAGTTCGGCCCCATTTTGCACCGACTTTCGGGCAGTAACGAAATGGTCCGAAACGCACCCAAACATGAGTTTAGGGTCCAATGGGGTGGATCAGGTGCGTTCGTTGCGAAAAATTCTGACGCGACTTCGTTGCACGAACTTTTGCACTGGTTGTACCGGATCGGCCCCACTTTGCTCCGACTTTCATGCAGTAACGAAACGGCCCGAACCACACCAAAACATGAGTTTCGAGTTCATTGGGGTGGATCGGGTGCGTTCGTTTGGAAAAATTCCGACGCGACTTCGTTGCATGAACTTTTGCACTCATTCCACAAGTTCGGCCTCATTTTGCATCGACTTTCGTGAAGTTACAAAACGGTCCGAAACGCACCCAAACATGAGTTTAGGGTCCAATAGGGTGGATCGGGTGCGTTCGTTGCTAAAAATTCTGACGCGACTTCGTTGCATGAACTTTTGCACTCATTCCTCCAGTTCGGCCCCATTTTGCACCGACTTTCGTGCAGTAACGAAACGGCCCGAATCACACCAAAACATGAGTTTCGGGTTCAATGGGGTGGATCGGGTGCGTTCGTTTGGAAAAATTCCGACGCGACTTTGTTGCACGAACTTTTACACTGGATGCACCAGTTCGGCCCCATTTTGCACCGTTTTTCGTGCACTAACGAAACGGTCCGAAACGCACCCAAACATGAGTTTAGGGTCCAATGGGGTGGATCAAGTGCGTTCGTTGCGAAAAATTCTGAGGCGACTTCTTCGCACGAAGTTTTGCACTCATTGCACCAGTTCGGCCCCATTTTGCACCGACTTTCGTGCAGTAACGAAATGGTCCTGATACGCTCCCAAATGTGAGTTTAGGGTCCAATTGGGTGGATCGGGTCCGTTCGTTGCGAAAAATTCTGACGCGACTTCGTTGCACGAACTTTTGCACTGATTGCACCAGTTCGGCCCCGCTTTGCACCGACTTTCGTGGAGTAAAGAAACGGTCTGAAACGCTTCAAAACATGAGTTTAGGGTCCAATGGGGTGGATCGGGTGCGTTCGTTGCTAAAAATTCTGACGCGACTTCGTTGCATGAACTTTTGCACTCATTCCTCCAGTTCGGCCCCATTTTGCATCGACTTTCGTGAAGTTACAAAACGGTCCGAAACGCACCAAAACATGAGTTTAGGGTCCAATAGGGTGGATCGGGTGCGTTCGTTGCTAAAAATTCTGACGCGACTTCGTTGCATGAACTTTTGCACTAATTGTACCAGTTCGGCCACGCTTTGCTCCGACTTTCGTGCAGTAACGAGAAGGTCTGAAATGCCCCAAACAATGAATTTAGGGTCCAATGGGGTGGATCGGGTGTGTTCGTTGCAAAAAATTCTTACGCGGCTTCGTTGCACGAACTTTTGCACTGATTGCCCCAGTTCGGCCCCATTTGCACCGTCTTTTGTGCAGTAACGAAACGGTCGGAAACGCACCAAAACATGAGCTTAGGGTCCAATGGGGAGGATGGGGTGCGTTCGTTGCGAAAAATTCCAACGCGACTTCTTTGCACGAACTTTTGCACTGATTGCACCAGTTCGGCCCCCCTTTGCACCGACTTTCGTGTAGTAACGAAACGGTCGGAAACGCACCAAAACATGAGTTTAGGGTTGAATTGGGAGGATGGGGTGCGTTCGTTGCGAAAAATTCCGATGCGACTTCTTTGCACGAACTTTTTCACTGAATGCACCAGTTCGGCCCCACTTTGCACCGACTTTCGTGCAGTAACGAAACGGTCCGAAACGCACCAAAACATGAGTTTAGGGTCCAATAGGGTGGATCTGGTGCATTCGTTGCGAAAAATTCTGACGCAACTTCGTTGCATGAAATTTTGCACTCATTCTTCCAGTTCGGCCCTATTTTGCACCAACTTTCGTGTAGTAACGAAACGGTCCGAAACGCACCAAAACATGAGTTTAGGGTCCAATGGGGTGGATCGGGTGCGTTCATTGCTAAAAATTCTGACGCGACTTCGTTGCATGAACTTTTGCACTCATTCCTCCAGTTCGGCCCCGCTTTGCACCGACTTTTGTGGAGTAAAGAAACGGTCTGAAACGCTTCAAAACATGAGTTTAGGGTCCAATGGGGTGGATCGGGTGCGTTCGTTGCTAAAAATTCTGACGCGACTTCGTTGCATGAACTTTTGCACTCATTCCTCCAGTTCGGCCCCATTTTGCATCGACTTTCGTGAAGTTACAAAACGGTCCGAAACGCACCAAAACATGAGTTTAGGGTCCAATAGGGTGGATCAGGTGCGTTCGTTGCTAAAAATTCTGACGCGACTTCGTTGCATGAACTTTTGCACTCATTCCTCCAGTTCGGCCCCATTTTGCACCGACTTTCGTGCTGAACGAAACGGTCCGAACCACACCAAAACATGAGTTTCGGGTTCAATGGGGTGGATCGGGTGCGTTCGTTGCGAAAAATTCCGACGCGACATCGTTGCACGAATTTTTGCACTGAATGCACCAGTTTGGCCCCATTTTGCACCGACTTTCGGGCAGTAACGAAATGTCCGAAACGCACCCAAACATGAGTTTAGGGTCCAATGGGGTGGATCAGGTGCGTTCGTTGCGAAAACTTCTGACGCGACTTCGTTGCACGAACTTTTGCACTGATTGTACCGGATCGGCCCCACTTTGCTCCGACTTTAATGCAGTAACGAAACGGCCCGAACCACACAAAAACATGAGTTTCGAGTTCATTGGGGTGGATCGGGTGCTTTCGTTTGGAAAAATTCCGACGCGACTTCGTTGCATGAACTTTTGCACTCATTCCACCAGTTCGGCCCCATTTTGCATCGACTTTCGTGAAGTTACAAAACGGTCCGAAACGCACCAAAACATGAGTTTAGGGTCCAATAGGGTGGATCGGGTGTGTTCGTTGCTAAAAATTCTGACGCGACTTCGTTGCATGAACTTTTGCACTCATTGCACCAGTTCGGCCCCATTTTGCAGCGTTTTTCGTGCAGTAACGAAATGGTCCGAAACGCTCCCAAATGTGAGTTTAGGGTCCAATGGGGTGGATCGGGTCCGTTCGTTGCGAAAAATTCTGACGCGACTTCGTTGCACCAACTTTTGCACTGATTGCACCAGTTCGGCCCGCTTTGCACCGACTTTCGTGGAGTAAAGAAACGGTCTGAAACGCACCAAAACATGAGTTTAGGGTCCAATGGGGTGGATCGGGTGCGTTCGTTGCTAAAAATTCTGACGCGACTTCGTTGCATGAACTTTTGCACTCATTCCTCCATTTCGGCCCCATTTTGCACCGACTTTCGTGCAGAACGAAACGGTCCGAACCACACCAAAACATGAGTTTTGGCTTCAATGGGGTGGATCGGGTGCGTTCGATGTGAAAAATTCTGACGCGACTTCATGGCACGAATTTTCGCACTGAATGCACCAGTTCAGACCCATTTTGCATCGACTTTCGTGCAGTAACAAAATGATCCGAAACGCACCCAAACATGAGTATAGGGTCCAATGGGGTGGATCAGGTGCGTTCGTTGCGAAAAATACTGACGCGACTTCGTTGCACGAACTTTTGCACTGATTGCACCAATTCGGCCCCGCTTTGCACCGACTTTCGTGCAGTAACGAAACGGTCCGAAACGCACCAAAACATGAGTTTAGGGTCCAATGGGGTGGATCGGGTGCATTCGTTGCTAAAAATTCTGACGCGACTTCGTTGCATGAACTTTTGCACTCATTCCTCCAGTTCGGCCCCATTTTGCACCGACTTTCGTGCAGAACGAAACGGTCCGAACCACACCAAAACATGAGTTTCGGCTTCAATGGGGTGGATCGGGTGCGTTCGTTGCGAAAAATTCCGACGTGACTTCGTTGCACGAATTTTTGCACTGAATGCACCAGTTCGGACCCATTTTGTATCGACTTTCGGGCAGTAACGAAATGGTCCGAAACGCACCCAAACATGAGTTTAGGGTCCAATGGGGTGGATCAGGTGCGTTCGTTGCGAAAAAATCTGACGCGACTTCGTTGCACGAACTTTTGGACTGAATGCACCAGTTCAGCCCGTTTGACACCGACTTTCGTGCAAAAACAAAAAGGTCCAAAACGCCCCAAAAAATGAATTTAGGGTCCAATGGGGTGGATCGGCTGTGTTCGTTGCGAAGAATTCCGACACGACTTCGTTGCACGAACTTTTGCACTGATTGCACCGACTTTCGTGCAGTAACGAAACGGTCCGAAACTCCCCAAAACATGAGTTGTGAAAAATTCGGATGCGACTTCGTTGCAGGAACTTTTGCACTCATTCCTCCAGTTCGGCCCCATTTCGCATCGACTTTCGTGCATTAACGAAACGGTCCGAAACGCACAAAAACATGAGTTTAGGGTCCAATGGGGTGGATCGGGTGCGTTCATTGCGAAAAATTCCAACTCGTCTTCGTTGCATGAACTTTCGCACGAATTGCAGCAATTCGGCCCGTTTTCCACTGACTTTCGTGCAGTAACGAAACGGACCGAAATGGACAAAAACAAGAGTTTAGGGTCCAATGGGGTGGATCGGGTGCATTTGTTGCGAAAAATTCGGAAGTGACTTCATTGCACGAATTTTTGCACTTATTGCACAAGTTTGGCCCCATTTTGCACCGACTTTCGTGCAATAACGAAACAGTCCGAAACACACCAAAACATGAGTTTAGGGTCCAATGGGAAGGTTGGGGTGCGTTCGTTGCGAAAATTTCGATGCGACTTCATTGAACGAACTTTTGCACTGATTGCAGCAGTTCGGCCCCGCTTTTGCACCGACTTTTATGCAGTAACGAAACGGTCCAAAACGTACCAAAACATGAGTTTTGGGTTCAATGGGGTGGATCGAGAGCGTTCATTGCGAAAAATTCCAACGCGACTGCGTTGCACGAACTTTTGCACTTATTGCACCAGTTCGGCCCCGTTTTGCACTGACTTTCGTGCAGTAACGAAACGGACCAGTTCGGCCACCAAAACATGAGTTTCGGGTTGAATGGGGTGGATCGGGTGCGTTCCTTGTGAAAAATTCTGACGCGACTTCGTTGCACGAACTATTACACTGAATGCACAAGCTCGGCACCATTTTGCACCGTCTTTCGTGCAGTAACGAAACGGTCGAAAACGCACCAAAACATGAGTTTAGGGTCCAATGGGGAGGATGGGGTGCGTTCGTTGCGAAAAATTCCGACGCGACTTCTTTGCACGAACTTTTGCACTGATTGCACCAGTTCGGCCCCGCTTTCCACCGACTTTTATGCAGTAACGAAATGGTCCAAAACGTACCAAAACCTGAGTTTTGGGTTCAATGGGGTGGATCGGGTGCGTTCGTTGCGAAAAATTCCAACGCAACTTCGTTGCACAAACTTTTGCACTTATTGCACCAGTTCGGCCCCGTTTTGCACTGACTTTCGTGCAGTAATGAAACGGACCAGTTCGGCCACCAAAACATGAGTTTAGGGTCCAATGGGGTGGATGTGGTGCATTCGTTGCAAAAAATTCCGATGCGACTTCGTTGCACGAACTTTTGCACTAATTGCACCAGTTCGGCCCCGTTTTGCACTAACTTTCGTGTAGTAATCAAATGGTCTGAAAGACACTAAAACATGAGGTTAGGGTCCAATGGGGTGGATCGGGTGCGTTCGTTGCAAAAAATTTCAACACGACTTCATTGCATGAACTTTTGCACTCATTGCACCCATTCGGCCCCGTTTTGCACCGTCTTTCGTGCAGTAACAAAATGGTAGGAAACGAACCAAAACATGATTTAGGGTCCAATGGGGTGGATCGGGTGCGTTCGTTGCGAAAAATTCCAACGCGACTTCGTTGCACGAACCTTCGCACGAATTGCACTAATTCGGCCCGTTTTCCACCGACTTTCGTGCAGTAACGAAATGGACCGAAACGCATAAAAACATGAGTTTAGGGTCCAATGGGGTGGATCGGGTGCGTTTGTTGCGAAAAATTTGGAAGTGACTTCGTTGCACGAACTTTTGCACTCATTGCAAAAGTTTGGTCCCATTTTGCACCGACTTTCGTGCAGTAACGAAACAGTCCGAAACACACCAAAGCATGAGTTTAGGGTCCAATGGGGTGGATCAGGTGCGTTCGTTGCGAAAAATTCTGACGCGACTTCATTGCATGAACTTTTGCACTCATTCTTCCAGTTCGGCCCCATTTTAAACCGACTTTCGTGTAGTAATGAAACGATCCGATAAGCATCAAAACATGAGTTTAGGTTCCAATGGGGTGGATTAGGAGCGTTCGTTGCGAAACATTCCGACGCGAGTTCATTGTACGAACTTTTGTATGAATTGCACCAGTTTGGCCCGTTTTCCATCGACTTTCGTGCTTTAAAAGAAAAGCCCGAAATGCACAAAACATGAGTTTAGGGTACAATGGGGTGTATCGTGTGCGGTAGTTGCGAAAAATTCGGAAGTGACTTCGTTGGACGAACTTTTGCACTCATTGCACCAGTTCGGCCCCATTTTGCACTGACTTTCGTGCAGTAATGAAACGGTGCGGAACACACCAAAACATGAGTTTTGGGTCGAATGGGGTGGATCAGGTGTTTTCGTTGCGAAACATTTCGAAGCAACTTCGTTGTATGAACTTTTGCACTTATTGCACCTGTTCACCCCCATTTTGCACCGACTTTTGTGGGGTAATAAAACTGTTCAAAACCCACCAAAACATGAGTTTAGGATCCAATGGGTTGGATCGGGTGCAATTGTTGCAAAAAATTCGGACGTGACTTTGTTGCACGAACTTTTGCACTTATTGCACCAGTTCGGCCAAGTTTTGCACCGACTTTCGTGAAGTAACGAAACGGTCCGAAACGCACAAAAACATGAGTTTAGAGTCCATTGGGGTGGAGCCAGTGCGTTCATTGCGAAAAATTCTGACACGACTTCTTTGCACGAACTTTTGCACTCATTGCACCAGTTCGGCCTTGTTTTGCTCGGACTTTCGTGCAGTAACGAAACGGACCAAAACGCACCAGAACATGATTTAGGGTCCAATGGGGTGGATCTGGTGCATTCTTTGCAAAAAATTCCAACGCGACTTCGTTGCAGAACTGCACCAGTTCAGCCACATTTTGCACCGACTTTCGTGTGGTAACGAAACGGTCTGAAACGCACGAAACATGAGTTTAGCGTCGAATGGGATGGATAGGGTGCGTTCGTTGCAAAAAATTTGGACGTGACTTCGTTGCATGAACTTTTGCACTAATTGCACTAGTTCGGCCTAGTTTTGCACCGACTTTCGTGCAGTAATGAAACGGTCTGAAACACACCGAAACATGAGTTTAGGGTCCAATGGGGTGGATCAGGTGCGTTCGTTGCGAAAAAATTCGACACGATTTCATTTGCACGAACTTTTGCACTCATTGCACCCGTTCGGTCCTGTTTTGCACCGACATTCGTGTAGTAACAAAACGGTCCGAAACGCACCAAAACATGATTTAGGGTCAAATGGGGTGGATAGGGTGCATTCGTTGCGAAAAATTCCAACGCGACTTCGTTGCACGAACTTTTGCACTAATTGCACAAGTTCGGCCCCATTTTCCATAGACTTTTGTGCACTAACAAAATGGTCCAAAACGCACGAAAACATGATTTAAGGTTCAATGGGGTGGATAGGGTGCGTTCCTTGCGAAACTTCTAATGCGACTTCGTTGAACGAACTTTTGCACTAATTGCACCAGTTCGACCCCATTTTGCATCGACTTTTGTGCAGTAACGAAACGGTTCAAAACACGCCAAACATGATTTTAGGGTCCAATGGGGTGGATCGGGTGCGTTCGTTGCGAAAAATTCCGACACGACTTCGTTGCACGAACATTTGCACGAATTGCACTAGTTAGGCCCCGTTTTGAACCGACTTTCGTGTAGTAATGAAACGTTCCGAAACGCACCAAAACATTAGTTTAGGGTCGAATGGGGTGGATATTGCGCGTTCGTTGCGGAAAATTCCGGCGCGACTTCGTTGCACGAACTTTTCCACTTATTGCACAAGTTCGGCCCCATTTTGTACTGACTTTCATGCAGTAACAAAACGGACCAGTTCGGCCACCAAAATATGAGTTTAGGGTCCAATGGGGTGGATCCGGTGCATTCGTTGCGAAAAATTCCAACGCGACTTCGTTGCACGAACTTTTGCACTAATTGCACCAGTTTGGCCCCGTTTTGTACCAACTTTTGTGAAGTAATGAAATGGTCTGAAACACACCAAAACCCGAGGTTAGGGTCCAATGGGGTGGATCGGGTGTGTTTGTTGCAAAAAATTCCGACATGACTTCATTGCACGAACTTTTGCACTCATTGCACCCGTTCGGCCCCGTTTTGCACCGACTTTTGTGTAGTAATGAAATGGTCCAAAACACACCAAAAAATGAGTTTAGGGTCCAATGGGGCGGATCGGGTGCATTCGTTGCGAAAAATTCCAACGCGACTTCGTTGCACGAACTTCCGCACGAATTGCACCAATTCGGCCCGTTTTCAACCGACTTTCGTGCAGTAACGAAAAGGACCGAAACGCACAAAAAACATGAGTTTAGGGTCCAATGGGGTGGATCGTGTGCGTTTGTTGCGAAAAATTCTGAAGTGACTTCGTTGCACGAACTTTTGCGCTCATTGCACCAGTTCGGTCCAATTTTGCACCGATTTTCGTGCAGTGACAAAACAGTCCGAAATGCACAAAAACATGAGTTTAGGGTCGAATGGGGTGGATCGGGTGCATTCGTTGCGAAAAATTCTGAAGCGACTTCATTGCACGAAGTTTTGCACTTATTGCACCAGTTCAGCCCCATTTTGCACCGACTTTTGTGGTCTAATAAAACGGTCCGAAACGCACCAAAACATGAGTTTAGTGTCGAATGGGGTTGCATCGGGTGCAATCGTTGCCAAACATTCTAACGCGACTTCGTTGCACGAACTTTTGCACTGAATGCACCAGTTGGGCCCGTTTGGCACCGACTTTCGTGCATTAACAAAAAGGTCCGAAACGCCCCAAACAATGAATTTAGGGTCCAATGGGGTGGATCGGCTGCGTTCGTTGCGAAAAATTCCGACGCGACTTCGTTGCACGAACTTTTGCACTGATTACACCATTTCGGCCCCATTTGCACCGACTTTCGTGCAGTTACGAAACGGTCGCAAACGCGCCAAAACATGAGTTTAGGGTCCAATGGGGAGGATGGGGTGCGTTCGTTGTGAAACATTCCGACGCGACTTCTTTGCACGAACTTTTGCACTGATTGCACCAGTTCGGTCCCGCTTTGCACCGACTTTCGTGCAGTAACGAAACGGTCCGAAACGCACCAAAACATGAGTTTAGGGGTGCGTTCGTTGCGAAAAATTCTGACGCGACTTCGTTGCATGAACTTTTTCACTCATTCTTCCAGTTCGGACCCATTTTAAACCGACTTTCGTGTAGTAACGAAACGGTCCGAAACACACCAAAACATGAGTTTAGGGTCCAATGGGGTGGATCGGGTACGTTCGTTGCGAAAAATTCCAAAGCGACTTCTTTGCACGAACTTGTGCATTGATTGCACCAGTTCGGCCCGCTTTGCACCGACTTTCGTGTAGTAACGAAAAGGTCCAAAACTCCCTAAAAATGAGTTTAGGGTTCAATGGGGTGGATCGGCTGCGTTGGTTGCAAAAAATTCCGACACGAATTCGTTGAATGAACTTTTGCACGTATTGCACCAGTTCGGCCCGTTTCGCACCGACTTTCGTGCAGTAACGAAAAGGTCCGAAACGCCCCAAACAATGAATTTAGGGTCCAATGGGGTGGATCGGCTGCGTGCGTTGCGAAAAATTCCGACGCGACTTCGTTGCACGAACTTTTGCACTGATTGCACAAGTTCGGCCCCATTTGCACCGTCTTTCATGCAGTAACGAAACGGTCGGAAACGCACCAAATCATGAGTTTAGGGTCCAATGGGGTGGATCCGGTGCATTCGTTGCGATGAATTCCGACGCGACTTCTTTGCACGAACTTTTGCACTCATTCATCCAGTTCGGCCCCATTTTGCACCAACTTTCGTGTAGTAACGAAACGGTACAAAACTCTCTAAAACATGAGTTTAGGGTTCAATCGGGTGGACCGGGTGCGTTCATTGTGAAAAATTCCAACGCGACTTCGTTGCACGAACTTTTGCACTGAATGCACCAGTTTGGCTCGTTTGGCACCGACTTTCATGCTTTAACGAAAATGTCCGAAACACCCCAAACAAAGAATTTAGGGTCCAATGGGGAGGATGGGGTGCGTTAGTTGCGAAGAATTCCGACGCGACTTCTTTTCACGAACTTTTGCACTGATTGCACCAGTTCGGCCCCGCTTTGCACCGACTTTCGTGCAGTAAGAAAACGGTCCAAAAGCACCAAAACATGAGTTTAGGGTCCAATGGGGCGGATCGGGTGTGTTCGTGGCGAAAAATTGTGATGTGACTTCGTTGCATGAACTTTTGCACTCATTCCTCTAGTTCGGCCCCATTTTGCACCAACTTTCGTGCAATAACAAAACGGTCCGAAACTCACTATAACATGAGTTTAGGGTCCAATGGGGTGGATCCGGTGCGTTCGTTGTTAAAAATTCCGACGTTGCGTCGGCTGCGTTCATTGCGAAAAATTCCGACGCGACTTCGTTGCTCGAACTTTTGAACTGATTGCACCAGTTCGGACCCATTTGCACCGTCTTTCTTGCAGTAACGGAACGGTCGGAAACGCACCAAAACATGATTTTAGGGTCAATTGGGGAGGATGGCTTGCGTTCGTTGTGAAAAATTCCGACGCGACTTCTTTGCATGAACTTTTGCACTGATTGCACCAGTTCGGCCCCGCTTTGCACCGACTTTCATGCAGTAACGAAACGGTCTGAAACGCACAAAAACATGAGTTTCGTGTTCAATGGGGTGGATCGTGTGCGTTCGTTGCGAAAAATTCCGACGCGACATTGTTGCACAAATTTTTGCACTGAATGCACCATTTTGGCCCCATTTTGCACCAACTTTCGTGCAGTAACGAAACGGTCCAAAACACTCCCTAACATGAGTTTACGGTCCAATGGGGTGGATCAGGTGCGTTCATTGCAGAAAATTCTGACTTGACTTCGTTGCACAAACTTTGGCACTGATTGCACCAGTTCGGCCCGGCTTTGCACCGACTTTTGTGTAGTAACGAAATGGTCCGAAACGCCCTAAAACATGAGTTTAGGGTTCAATGGGGTGTATCGGGTGCGTTCGTTGCGAAAAATTCCGACGCGACTTCTTTGCACGAAATTTTGCACTTATTGCACCAGTTCGGCACCGCTTTGCACTGACTTTCGTGTAGTAACGAAACGGTCCGAAACGCCCTAAAACATGAGTTTAGGGTTCAATGGGGTGTATCGGGTGCGTTCGTTGCAAAAAATTCCGACGCGACTTCTTTGTACGAACTTTTGCACTGATTGCACCAGTTCGGCCCTGTTTTGCACCGATTTTCATGCAGTAATGAAACGGTCCGAAACGCACCAAAACATGAGTTTTGTGTTCAATGGGTTGGATCGGGTGCGTTCGTTACGAAAAATTCCGACGCGACTTCTTTGGACGAACTTTTGCACTGAATGCACCATTTCGGCCCTATTTTGCACCGACTTTTGTGCAGTAACGAAACGGTCCGAAACGCACCCAAACAAGAGTTTAGGGTCCAACGAGGTGGATCAGGTGCGTTCGTTGCGAAAAATTCTGACGCGACTTCGTTGCACGAACTCTTGTACTTATTGCACCAGTTCGGCCCCGTTTTAAACCGACTTTCGTGCAGTAACGAAACGGTCCGAAACGCACCAAAACATGAGTTTAGGGTCCAATGGGGTGGATCGGGTGCGTTCGTTCCAAAAAATTCTGACGCGACTTCGTTGCACGAACTTTTGCACTCATTTCTCCAGTTCGGCCCCATTTTGCTCCAACTTTTGTGCAGTAACAAAACGGTCCGAAACTCCCTAAAACATGAGTTTAGGGTTCAATGGGGTGGATCGGGTGCGTTCCTTGCGAAAAATTCCAGCGCGACTTCGTTGCACGAACTTTTGCACTGAATGCACCAGTTTGGCCCGTTTAGCACCGACTTTCGTGCATTAACGAAAGGTCCTAAACGCCCCAAACAATGAATTTAGGGTCCAATGGGGTGGATCGGCTGCGTCTGTTTCGAAAAATTCTGACGCGACTTCGTTGCATGAACTTTTGCACTGATTGCACCAGTTCGTGCCATTTGCACCGTCTTTTGCGCAGTAAAGAAATGATCGGAAACGCAGCAAAACATGACTTTAGGGTCCAATGGGGAGCATGGGGTGCGTTCGTTGCGCAAAATTCCGACGTGACATCTTTGCACGAACTTTTGCACTGATTGCACCAGTTCGGCCCCGCTTTGCACCGACTTTCGTGCAGTAACGAAACGGTCCGAAACGCACCAAAACATGAGTTTAGGGTCCAATGGGGTGGATCGGGTACGTTCGTTGCGAAAATTTCCGACGCGACTTCGTTGCAGGAACTTGTGCACTGATTGCACCAGTTCGGCTCGCTTTGCACCGACTTTCGTGTAGTAACGAAACGGTCCAAAACTCCCTAAAACATGAGTTTAGGGTTCAATGGGGTGGATCGGCTGCGTTCGTTGCAAAAAATTCCGACGCGACTTCGTTGAACGAACTTTTGCACGTATTGCACCAGTTCGGCCCGTTTCGCACCGACTTTCATGCAGTAACGAAAAGGTCCGAAACGCCCCAATCAATGAATTTAGGGTCCGATGGGGTGGATCGGCTGCGTTCGTTGCAAAAAATTCCGACGCGACTTCGTTGCATGAGCTTTTGCACTGATTACACAAGTTCGGCCCCATTTGCACCGTCTTTCATGCATTTTGCACTGATTGCACAAGTTAGGCCCCGCTTTGCACCGACTTTCATGCAGTAATGAAACGGTCCGAAACGCACCAAAACATGAGTTTCGGGTTCAGTGTAGTAGATCGGGTGTGTTTGTTGTGAAAAATTCCGACGCGAATTCGTTTCATGAACTTTTACACTGAATGCACCAGTTCGGCCCCATTTTTCACCGACTTTCGAGCATAAACGAAACGGTCCGAAACGCACCCAAACATGAGTTTAGCGTCCAATGGGGTGGATCTGGTGCGTTCGTTGCAAAAAATTCTGACGCGACTTTGTTGCACGAACTATTGTACTTATTGCACCAGTTTGGCCCCGTTTGAAACCGACTTTCGTGCAGTAATGAAACGGTCCGAAATGCACCAAAACATGAGTTTAGGGTCCAATGGGGTGGATCGGGTGCGTTCGTTTCAAAAAATTCTGACGCGACTTTGTTGCACGAACTTTTGCACTCATTCCTCTAGTTTGGCCCCATTTTGCACCAACTTTCGTGCAGTAACGAAACGGTCCGAAACTCCCTAAAACATGAGTTTAGGGTTCAATGGGGTGGATCGGGTGCGTTCATTGCGAAAAATTCCAATGCGACTTCGTTGCACGAACTTTTGCACTGAATGCACCAGTTTGGCCCGTTTGGCACCGACTTTCGCGCATTAACGAAAATGTCCTAAACGCCCCAAATAATGAATTTAGGGTCCAATGGGGTGGATCGGCTGCGTTCGTTTCGAAAAATTCTGACGCGACTTCGTTGCACGAACTTTTGCACTGATTGCACCAGTTCGTGCCATTTGCACCGTCTTTTGTTCAGTAACAAAACGATCGCAAACGCACCAAAACATGAGTTTAGGGTCCAATGGGGAGGATGGGGTGCGTTCGTTGTGAAATATTCCGACGCGACTTCTTTGCACGAACTTTTGCACTGATTGCACCAGTTCAGTCCCGCTTTGCACCGACTTTCGTGCAGTAACGAAACGGTCCGAAACGCACCAAAACATGAGTTTAGGGGTGCGTTCGTTGCGAAAAATTATGACGCGACTTTGTTGCATGAACTTTTTCACTCATTCTTCCAGTTCGGACCCATTTTAAACCGACTTTCGTGTAGTAACGAAACGGTCCGAAACACACCAAAACATGAGTTTAGGGTCCAATGGGGTGGATCGGGTACGTTCGTTGCGAAAAATTCCAAAGCGACTTCTTTGCACGAACTTGTGCATTGATTGCACCAGTTCGGCCCGCTTTGCACCGACTTTCGTGTAGTAACGAAAAGGTCCAAAACTCCCTAAAAATGAGTTTAGGGTTCAATGGGGTGGATCGGCTGCGTTGGTAGCAAAAAATTCCGACACGAATTCGTTGAATGAACTTTTGCACGTATTGCACCAGTTCGGCCCGTTTCGCATCGACTTTCGTGCAGTAACGAAAAGGTCCGAAACGCCCCAAACAATGAATTTAGGGTCCAATGGGGTGGATCGGCTGCGTGCGTTGCGAAAAATTCCGACGCGACTTCGTTGCACGAACTTTTGCACTGATTGCACAAGTTCGGCCCCATTTGCACCGTCTTTCATGCAGTAACGAAACGGTCGGAAACGCACCAAATCATGAGTTTAGGGTCCAATGGGGTGGATCCGGTGCATTCGTTGCGATGAATTCCGACGCGACTTCTTTGCACGAACTTTTGCACTCATTCATCCAGTTCGGCCCCATTTTGCACCAACTTTCGTGTAGTAACGAAACGGTACAAAACTCTCTAAAACATGAGTTTAGGGTTCAATCGGGTGGACCGGGTGCGTTCATTGTGAAAAATTCCAACGCGACTTCGTTGCACGAACTTTTGCACTGAATGCACCAGTTTGGCTCGTTTGGCACCGACTTTCATGCTTTAACGAAAATGTCCGAAACACCCCAAACAAAGAATTTAGGGTCCAATGGGGAGGATGGGGTGCGTTAGTTGCGAAGAATTCCGACGCGACTTCTTTTCACGAACTTTTGCACTGATTGCACCAGTTCGGCCCCGCTTTGCACCGACTTTCGTGCAGTAAGAAAACGGTCCAAAAGCACCAAAACATGAGTTTAGGGTCCAATGGGGCGGATCGGGTGTGTTCGTGGCGAAAAATTGTGATGTGACTTCGTTGCATGAACTTTTGCACTCATTCCTCTAGTTCGGCCCCATTTTGCACCAACTTTCGTGCAATAACAAAACGGTCTGAAACTCACTAAAACATGAGTTTAGGGTCCAATGGGGTGGATCCGGTGCGTTCGTTGTTAAAAATTCCGACGTTGCGTCGGCTGCGTTCATTGCGAAAAATTCCGAAGCGACTTCGTTGCTCGAACTTTTGAACTGATTGCACCAGTTCGGCACCATTTGTGATGTGGACATCACCAGAATGGATACACCCACATGTAATAAACACACATGGAAGGTATGGAGGACCAAAGAAGTTGATTGGGGACCAAGCCTAAGTCTTCCCAATGTTCTCTATCAGGCCACCACGTCACTTTTGGTGCAAGGAAAGAAAGAGTCCATGTCCAACACGTTTTGGAGGCTGGATTCGGACTGCAGAACAGCACCAACTTGTGACGGACACCACGGTCGCATACGGACTCGGATAGGGACGTTCAAGTACTTCGTGGAAAGCTTATGAAGTCTAGCTTCATATGGATCCGGACTCAAGTCCATATCTCTCCTGATTCGTCCGCAATGACCAAAATACTACCGACTGGTTTTCTGTCTCAAGGTGCTGCGACATCTTAATTTGGCCCGATGGGCTTTGTATCAAGTCGGGTCCATTAGGGACGCGTCCTAGGGTTGGAGTGCGACTCAAACACCCTCTTGGTCGTCCTCCTAGGTATTAATAAGGGTTAGAGCCGCCATGAACAGATTGGGGGTTTTTGTTTTGTTGAAAGTTTAGCCATTGCTACTTCCTTGTAGACGCGTGTGTCGACTAGACCATCCGTTCTACTCGATTCGGAACCCCACCTTGTTGATTCCAGATTGGTTATTATCTCCATATTTGCAATTGAGTTGCTTGTTCTACTTGTTCTTGCTGGTTCTTCGATTGCTTGCAGGACAGGTGCCCTAGTGGCCGGGTGTCGCGCTCCACAAGATCGCGGCAGCCATTGGAGGTGGTGTATCGGTTGCTAAGGCGCAGCGTCCTTGGAAGGCTGTAGTCGGGCCGTGAACGTCGCCTCCATCGACCAATCGAGTTATCCACGCCTCTCATCGAAAGATCGGGAATCAAACCCTAGCGGGTCGCCATCAGTTGGTAATCAGAGCAAGGTTTATCGGTGAGAGACTTATCTTTGCTATTTTTTTTCCTATAGTCCAGAAAAACCAAAAAAAAAGGTAGATTAGTTTGCCGGCAATCCTATAAACCCTTTGAGCCTTTGCTGGTACTACTTAGTTAGGGCTTGTTGAGTTTTCGGTTGCATCGGTTGCGTCGTGTTGCTGGTCTTAGTTTAGTCCTTTAGAGTTTCGAGTTCTTGTCACCTCTTTTTGTCTCGGAGTTTCAATTCATTAGTGGAAGAAAACTTTCATTGTTTCTGTGTCCAGTCTCCGATTTGCGAGTTTTAGTACAATCTGGAAAGCGTAACTCGTGATCTTTCCAACGGATCTGACCTAGGTCACAAACTCAATCTAAGTGCTCCAGAATCGACTTGGAGATTTGTGCGTCTGGCTGCGTGAAACAAGTTTCGTCAATCTGAGTTGGTAGCAGCTATATGCAGTAATCCTGTTGCGTTGTTTGTCAAACAAAGGATTTTAGTCCTCTACAAAAAAAAGAAGAAAAAAAAGAAAACAAAGTGAAAAAAAACAGAAAAGAAAAGAAACGAAAAAGAAGAAAGGGGCTGATCCATCTTTTGTGTTCCTGCTGTTTCGGTTAGTGTTTTGTGACTTCATTTGTGTCCAGGCTCGCGCCTCTAGTACGGTCTATGCTAGGACCAGCACAGTACCACCGTTGAACAATTATTCAACTTGCTTTTCTGACTAACGTGGTGCTAGTATTTTCCCTTGATCAGCCCACCTACAGCTCCACATACTCGACTATAGCTTGACCATTTTCTGTTGCTAAGGCACCGATACACTTCTTTCAAGGTGCTTGACTTGTTGGTTGCCGACTCATCCTGTTTTGCTTGGTAAGAACTGGTAAGAGCTCGTATTAAACAAGTTGAGTTTGAGAGAATTACAACCGACACATTCTAGTAGTTGACAGGAGGATACATATTATTTTTGTGTTCTTGTTTTCTACTGATCATGGCAGGTGATACTGTGATTTTTGAACGTCGCCTCCATCTCAAATCGAGTTATCCCCCGCCTCTCATCGAAAGATCGGGAACAAACTCTAGCGGGTCGCCATCAATTTGCACCGTCTTTCGTGCAGTAACGGAACGGTCGGAAACGCACCAAAACAAGATTTTAGGGTCAATTGGGGAGGATGGCTTGCGTTCGTTGCGAAAAATTCCGACGCGACTTCTTTGCATGAACTTTTGCACTGATTGCACCAGTTCGGCCCCGCTTTGCACCGACTTTCATGCAGTAACGAAACGGTCTGAAACGCACAAAAACATGAGTTTCGTGTTCAATGCGCTGGATCGTGTGCGTTCGTTGCGAAAAATTCCGACGCGACATTGTTGCACAAATTTTTGCACTGAATCCACAATTTCGGCCCCATTTTGCACCAACTTTCGTGCAGTAACGAAACGGTCCAAAACGCTCCCTAACATGAGTTTACGGTCCAATGGGGTGGATCAGGTGCGTTCATTGCAGAAAATTCTGACGCGACTTCGTTGCACAAACTTTTGCACTGATTGCACCAGTTCGGCCCGGCTTTGCACCGACTTTTGTGTAGTAACGAAACGGTCCGAAACGCCCTAAAACATGAGTTTAGGGTTCAATAGGGTGTATCGGGTGCGTTCGTTGCGAAAAATTCCGACGCGACTTCTTTGCACGAAATTTTGCACTGATTGCACCAGTTCGGCACCGCTTTGCACCGACTTTCGTGTAGTAACGAAATGGTCCGAACGCACCCAAACATGAGTTTAGGGTCCAATGGGGAGGATGGGGTGCGTTCGTTGCGAAAAATTCCGACGCGACTTCTTTGCACGAAATTTTGCACTGATTGCACCAGTTCGGCCCCGCTTTGCACCGACTTTCGTGTAATAACGAAAAGGTCTAAAACGCACCTGTGGTCCAATGGGGTGGATCCGGTGCGTTCATTGCGAAAAGCTCTGACGCGACTTCGTTGCACGAACTTTTCACTTATTGCACCAGTTCGGCCCCGCTTTGCACCAGACTTTCGAGTAGTAACGAAACGGTTCGAAACGCACCAAAATATGAGTTTAGGGTCCAATGGGCGGATTGGGTGCGTTCGTTGCAAAAAATTCCGACGCGACTTCTTTGTACGAACTTTTGCACTGATTGCACCAGATCGGCCCTGTTTTGCACCGATTTTCATGCACTAATGAAACGGTCCGAAACGCACCAAAACATGAGTTTTGTGTTCAATGGGGTGGATCGGGTGCGTTCGTTGCGAAAAATTCCGACGCGACTTCTTTGGACGAACTTTTGCACTGAATGCACCATTTCGGCCCCATTTTGCACCGACTTTTGTGCAGTAACGAAACGGTCCGAAACGCACCCAAATATGAGTTTAGGGTCCAATAGGGTGGATCAGGTGCGTTCGTTGTGAAAAATTCTGACGCGACTTCGTTGCACGAACTCTTGTACTTATTGCACCAGTTCGGCCCCGTTTTAAACCGACTTTCGTGCAATAATGAAACGGTCCGAAACGCACCAAAACATGAGTTTAGGATCCAATGGGGTGGATCGGGTGCGTTCGTTCCAAAAAATTCTGACGCGACTTCGTTGCACGAACTTTTGCACTCATTCCTCCAGTTCGGCCCCATTTTGCTCCAACTTTCGTGCAGTAACAAAACGGTCTGAAACTCCCTAAAACATGAGTTTAGGGTTCAATGGGGTGGATCGGGTGCGTTCCTTGCGAAAAATTCCAGCGCGACTTCGTTGCATGAACTTTTGCACTGAATACACCAGTTTGGCCCGTTTAGCACCGACTTTCGTGCATTAACGAAAGGTCCTAAACGCCCCAAACAATGAATTTAGGGTCCAATGGGGTGGATCGGCTGCGTCTGTTTCGAAAAATTCTGACGCGACTTCGTTGCATGAACTTTTGCACTGATTGCACCAGTTCGTGCCATTTGCACCGTCTTTTGTGCAGTAAAGAAATGATCGGAAACGCAGCAAAACATGACTTTAAGGTCCAATGGGGAGCATGGGGTGCGCTCGTTGCGCAAAATTCTGACGAGACTTCTTTGCATGAACTTTTGCACTAATTGCACCAGTTCGGCCCCGCTTTGCACCGACTTTCGTGCAGTAACAAAACAGTCCGAAACGCACCAAAACATGAGTTTAGGGTCCAATGTGGTGGATCGGGTACGTTCGTTGCGAAAATTTCCGACGCGACTTCGTTGCAGGAACTTGTGCACTGATTGCACCAGTTCGGCTCGCTTTGCACCGACTTTCGTGTAGTAACGAAACGGTCCAAAACGGTCCAAAACTCCCTAAAACATGAGTTTAGGGTTCAATGGGGTGGATCGGCTGCGTTCGTTGCAAAAAATTCCGACGCGACTTCGTTGAACGAACTTTTGCACGTATTGCACCAGTTCGGCCCGTTTCGCACCGACTTTCGTGCAGTAACGAAAAGGTCCGAAACGCCCCAATCAATGAATTTAGGGTCCAATGGGGTGGATCGACTGCGTTCGTTGCGAAAAATTCCGACGCGACTTCGTTGCATGAGCTTTTGCACTGATTACACAAGTTCGGCCCCATTTGCACCGTCTTTCATGCAGTAACGAAACGGTCGGAAACGCACCAAATCATGAGTTTAGGGTCCAATGGGATGGATCGGGAGCGTTCGTTGCGAAGAATTCCAACGCGACTTCTTTGCACGAACTTTTGCACTCATTCCTCCAGTTCGGCCCCATTTTGCACCAACTTTCGTGTAGTAACGAAACGGTCCGAAACTCCCTAAAACATGAGTTTAGGGTTCAATGGGGTGGATCGGGTGCGTTCATTGCGGAAAATTCCGACGCGACTTCTTTTCACGAAATTTTGCATTGAATGCACCAGTTCGGCCCCGCTTTGCACCGACTTTCGTGCAGTAACGAAACGGTCCGAAACGCACCAAAACATGAGTTTAGGGTCCAATGGGGTGGATCGGGTGTGGTTGTTGCGAAAAATTGTGACATGACTTCGTTGCATGAACTTTTGCACTCATTCCTCCAGTTCGGCCCCATTTTTCACCAACTTTCGTGCAATAACAAAACGGTCTGAAACTCACTAAAACATGAGTTTAGGGTTGCGTCTGCTGCGTTCATTGCGAAAAATTCCGACGCGACTTCGTTGCACGAACTTTTGAACTGATTGCACCAGTTCGGCCCCATTTGCACCATCTTACGTGCAGTAACGAAACGGTTGGAAACGCACCAAAACATGATTTTAGGGTCAATTGGGGAGGATGGGGTGCGTTTGTTGCGAAAAATTCCGACACGACTTCTTTGCATGAACTTTTGCACTGATTGCACCAGTTCGGCCTCGCTTTGCACCGACTTTCATGCAGTAACGAAATGGTCCGGAATTAATGTGAAACCGCTAGGGTTTGTTCCCGATCTTTCGATGAGAGGCGGGGGATAACTCGATTTGAGATGGAGGCGACGTTCACGGCCCGACTACAGCCTTCCAAGGACGCTGCGCCTTAGCAACCGATACACCACCTCCAATGGCTGCCGCGATCTTGTGGAGCGCGACACCCGGCCACTAGGGCACCTGTCCTGCAAGCAATCGAAGAACCAGCAAGAACAAGTAGAACAAGCAACTCAATTGCAAATATGGAGATAATAACCAATCTGGAATCAACAAGGTGGGGTTCCGAATCGAGTAGAACGGATGGTCTAGTCGACACATGCGTCTACAAGGAAGTAGCAATGGCTAAACTTTCAACAAAACAAAAACCCCCAATCTGTTCATGGCGGCTCTAACCCTTATTAATACCTAGGAGGACGACCAAGAGGGTGTTTGAGTCGCACTCCAACCCTAGGACGCGTCCCTAATGGACCCGACTTGATACAAAGCCCATCGGGCCAAATTAAGATGTCGCAGCACCTTGAGACAGAAAACCAGTCGGTAGTATTTTGGTCATTGCGGACGAATCAGGAGAGATATGGACTTGAGTCCGGATCCATATGAAGCTAGACTTCATAAGCTTTCCACGAAGTACTTGAACGTCCCTATCCGAGTCCGTATGCGACCGTGGTGTCCGTCACAAGTTGGTGCTGTTCTGCAGTCCGAATCCAGCCTCCAAAACGTGTTGGACATGGACTCTTTCTTTCCTTGCACCAAAAGTGACGTGGTGGCCTGATAGAGAACATTGGGAAGACTTAGGCTTGGTCCCCAATCAACTTCTTTGGTCCTCCATACCTTCCATGTGTGTTTATTACATGTGGGTGTATCCATTCTGGTGATGTCCACATCACAAATGGGGCCGAACTGGTGCAATCAGTTCAAAAGTTCGAGCAACGAAGTCGCTTCGGAATTTTTCGCAATGAACGCAGCCGACGCAACGTCGGAATTTTTAACAACGAACGCACCGGATCCACCCCATTGGACCCTAAACTCATGTTTTAGTGAGTTTCAGACCGTTTTGTTATTGCACGAAAGTTGGTGCAAAATGGGGCCGAACTAGAGGAATGAGTGCAAAAGTTCATGCAACGAAGTCACATCACAATTTTTCGCCACGAACACACCCGATCCGCCCCATTGGACCCTAAACTCATGTTTTGGTGCTTTTGGACCGTTTTCTTACTGCACGAAAGTCGGTGCAAAGCGGGGCCGAACTGGTGCAATCAGTGCAAAAGTTCGTGAAAAGAAGTCGCGTCGGAATTCTTCGCAACTAACGCACCCCATCCTCCCCATTGGACCCTAAATTCTTTGTTTGGGGTGTTTCGGACAATTTCGTTAAAGCATGAAAGTCGGTGCCAAACGAGCCAAACTGGTGCATTCAGTGCAAAAGTTACGCTTTCCAGATTGTACTAAAACTCGCAAATCGGAGACTGGACACAGAAACAATGAAAGTTTTCTTCCACTAATGAATTGAAACTCCGAGACAAAAAGAGGTGACAAGAACTCGAAACTCTAAAGGACTAAACTAAGACCAGCAACACGACGCAACCGATGCAACCGAAAACTCAACAAGCCCTAACTAAGTAGTACCAGCAAAGGCTCAAAGGGTTTATAGGATTGCCGGCAAACTAATCTACCTTTTTTTTTGGTTTTTCTGGACAATAGGAAAAAAAATAGCAAAGATAAGTCTCTCACCGATAAACCTTGCTCTGATTACCAACTGATGGCGACCCGCTAGGGTTTGATTCCCGATCTTTCGATGAGAGGCGTGGATAACTCGATTGGTCGATGGAGGCGACGTTCACGGCCCGACTACAGCCTTCCAAGGACGCTGCGCCTTAGCAACCGATACACCACCTCCAATGGCTGCCGCGATCTTGTGGAGCGCGACACCCGGCCACTAGGGCACCTGTCCTGCAAGCAATCGAAGAACCAGCAAGAACAAGTAGAACAAGCAACTCAATTGCAAATATGGAGATAATAACCAATCTGGAATCAACAAGGTGGGGTTCCGAATCGAGTAGAACGGATGGTCTAGTCGACACACGCGTCTACAAGGAAGTAGCAATGGCTAAACTTTCAACAAAACAAAAACCCCCAATCTGTTCATGGCGGCTCTAACCCTTATTAATACCTAGGAGGACGACCAAGAGGGTGTTTGAGTCGCACTCCAACCCTAGGACGCGTCCCTAATGGACCCGACTTGATACAAAGCCCATCGGGCCAAATTAAGATGTCGCAGCACCTTTAGACAGAAAACCAGTCGGTAGTATTTTGGTCATTGCGGACGAATCAGGAGAGATATGGACTTGAGTCCGGATCCATATGAAACTAGACTTCATAAGCTTTCCACGAAGTACTTGAATGTCCCTATCCGAGTCCGTATGCGACCGTGGTGTCCGTCACAAGTTGGTGCTGTTCTGCAGTCCGAATCCAGCCTCCAAAACGTGTTGGACATGGACTCTTTCTTTCCTTGCACCAAAAGTGACGTGGTGGCCTGATGGAGAACATTGGGAAGACTTAGGCTTGGTCCCCAATCAACTTCTTTTGTCCTCCATACCTTCCATGTGTGTTTATTACATGTGGGTGTATCCATTCTGGTGATGTCCACATCATTCTCCCCTTCTTGGCTGCAAGTCGTCCTCGACTTGCTCCAACGGCATTCAAAGGTGATTGCTTTGTTGTTGGAACATGGAGCGACGACTATGCTGCATGGGCACAACAAACAATGCTCCCGTTCTTCAGGCTGATCCTGTTGCATAAGAGAAAAACTAGAAAAACTTTGCAAGATATTATTAGTGTTAATGCAGCCCCCTATTTGCTCATGGTATTGTAGCCCAAAAGGATATTTCAGATTAGAACAGATATACACTTTATGCACCAAATATTCTCCTTTGATGTCATTTTTTCCAATTGCATGAAGCGAACAATGATTTAGACTTGGCAAATTAGAATCTATTTGAACCTTCTCTTTTAGACAATTTAGATTACACAGAATATTAAATTCAATATAACCCAAAGTATTTAAAGAAGACAACAATTTCAGTTCATCTTGTACACAAGTAATAGGATCAGAAGGATTATCTACAGCACATTCGTATGGTTCCAAACCAAAAATATCACACTTATTCATTAATTCTGGTATATGAGTAAAAGAAGTATTAGCACACAAGTCCTCTTTATCATAAGAAACAACAAGTAATTCATCTTGTGAAAAAGTTGAATCAGCAGCAGGTTCCACTATTCGTTGCTCTTTGTTAGCATGTAGAGTGGACAAAGTTTGGACACTATGAGTCACATCATTCTTGCAAGTATTCACAAATGAAAGAATTTCTTTTTCAGCATGGAGAGCAAGACAAAACAATTGACCGATATAGCAATAGGACTTGCCAATTAACAAGTTTTGAATTTCAGAATTGAGCCCTCTCATGAACCTATTCATAACATCTTCCATGTATTCATCCAATCCACCAAACATGATACAAATTTTAAAATCATGGTAGTATTGTTTCACAGTCCTACTACCCTGTTTTAATTTCTCTAGTTTGGTAAGCAAATGATCAACATAATATGCAGGAATATAGGCATCTCTAAAATGTATTTTGAATTCTTTCCAAGTTTGCGGAATAATGTTATGCCTACAAATATATTTCCATTCTAGCAAAGCATTTTCTATTAAAATATTAGAGGCAATATAAATCATTTGTTTCTCCGACAGGTCATGCTCATCAAATTCATTATCTACTTTTAGCTCCCAATCAATGTAAGCTTTAGGATCAAACTCACCAGGATATAAAGGCAAGCATTGAATAATGTCCAGAATATTTTGTTGTTGTTTGCTCCGCTCAAAAATCACTGTATCACCTGCCATGATCAGTAGAAAACAAGAACACAAAAATAATATGTATCCTCCTGTCAACTACTAGAATGTGTCGGTTATAATTCTCTCAAACTCAACTTGTTTAATACGAGCTCTTACCAGTTCTTACCAAGCAAAACAGGATGAGTCGGCAACCAACAAGTCAAGCACCTTAAAAGAAGTGTATCGGTGCCTTAGCAACAGAAAACTGTCAAGCTATAGTCGAGTATGTGGAGCTGTAGGTGGGCTGATCAAGGGAAAATACTAGCACCACGTTAGTTAGAAAAGCAAGCTGAATAATTGTTCAACGGTGGTACTGTGCTGGTCCTAGCATAGACCGTACTAGAGGCGCGAGCCTGGACACAAATGAAGTCACAAAGCACCAACCGAAACAGCAGGAACACAAAAGATGGATCAGCCCCTTTCTTCTTTTTCATTTCTTTTCTTTTCTTTTCTGTTTTTTTTCACTTTGTTTTCTTTTTTTCTTCTTCTTTTTTTGTAGAGGACTAAAATCCTTTGTTTGACAAACAACGCAACAGGATTACTGCATATAGCTGCTACCAACTCAGATTGACGAAACTTGTTTCACGCAGCCAGACGCACAAATCTCCAAGTCGATTCTGGAGCACTTAGATGGAGTTTGTGACCTAGGTCAGATCCGTTGGAAAGATCACGAGTTACGCTTTCCAGATTGTACTAAAACTCGCAAATCGGAGACTGGACACAGAAACAATGAAAGTTTTCTTCCACTGATGAATTGAAACTCCGAGACAAAAAGAGGTGACAAGAACTCGAAACTCTAAAGGACTAAACTAAGACCAGCAACACGACGCAACCGATGCAACCGAAAACTCAACAAGCCCTAACTAAGTAGTACCAGCAAAGGCTCAAAGGGTTTATAGGATTGCCGGCAAACTAATCTACCTTTTTTTTTGGTTTTTCTGGACTATAGGAAAAAAAAATAGCAAAGATAAGTCTCTCACCGATAAACCTTGCTCTGATTACCAACTGATGTGAAACCGCTAGGGTTTGTTCCCGATCTTTCGATGAGAGGCGGGGGATAACTCGATTTGAGATGGAGGCGACGTTCACGGCCCGACTACAGCCTTCCAAGGACGCTGCGCCTTAGCAACCGATACACCACCTCCAATGGCTGCCGCGATCTTGTGGAGCGCGACACCCGGCCACTAGGGCACCTGTCCTGCAAGCAATCGAAGAACCAGCAAGAACAAGTAGAACAAGCAACTCAATTGCAAATATGGAGATAATAACCAATCTGGAATCAACAAGGTGGGGTTCCGAATCGAGTAGAACGGATGGTCTAGTCGACACACGCGTCTACAAGGAAGTAGCAATGGCTAAACTTTCAACAAAACAAAAACCCCCAATCTGTTCATGGCGGCTCTAACCCTTATTAATACCTAGGAGGACGACCAAGAGGGTGTTTGAGTCGCACTCCAACCCTAGGACGCGTCCCTAATGGACCCGACTTGATACAAAGCCCATCGGGCCAAATTAAGATGTCGCAGCACCTTTAGACAGAAAACCAGTCGGTAGTATTTTGGTCATTGCGGACGAATCAGGAGAGATATGGACTTGAGTCCGGATCCATATGAAACTAGACTTCATAAGCTTTCCACGAAGTACTTGAACGTCTCTATCCGAGTCCGTATGCGACCGTGGTGTCCGTCAAAAGTTGGTGCTGTTCTGCAGTCCGAATCCAGCCTCCAAAACGTGTTGGACATGGACTCTTTCTTTCCTTGCACCAAAAGTGACGTGGTGGCCTGATGGAGAACATTGGGAAGACTTAGGCTTGGTCCCCAATCAACTTCTTTGGTCCTCCATACCTTCCATGTGTGTTTATTACATGTGGGTGTATCCATTCTGGTGATGTCCACATCAGGAATGCACCAAAACATGAGTTTAGGGTCCAATGGGGTGGATCGTGTGCGTTCGTTGCGAAAAATTCTGATGCGACTTTGTTGCACGAATTTTTGCAGTGAATGCACCATTTCGGCCCCATTTTGCGCCGACTTTCGTGCAGTAATGAAACGGTCCAAAACGCTCCCTAACATGAGTTTAGGGTCTAATGGGGTGGATCAGGTGCGTTCGTTGCAAAAAGTTCTGACACGACTTCGTTGCACGAACTTTTGTACTGATTGCACCAGTTCGGCCCCGCTTTGCACCGAATTTTGTGTAGTAACGAAACGGTCCGAAACGCCCTAAAACATGAGTTTAGGGTTCAATGGGGTGGATCGGGTGCGTTTGTTGCGAAAAATTCCGACACGACTTATTTGCACGAATTTTTGCACTGATTGCACCAGTACGGCCCCGCTTTGCACCGACTTTCGTGTAGTAATGAAACGGTCCGAATACACCCAAACATGAGTTTATGGTCCAATGGGGAGGATGGGGTGCGTTCGTTGCGAAAAATTCCGACGTGACTTCTTTGATGAGGACATCCTCCACTATTACCCGCTGGCAAAGACGCAACAAAGGGGGCCAAGTGGCCCAGTTGTAGTCGGGCGGCGACCGTGTGAGCCTCTGAATAATCCCACCTTGCTTAGCTTGGGAGGAGGAAGCCACCTTAAAAGGGAGACTCACCCTTCCCCTATTGGACTAGTCTTTTAGGGAGATTGGGCCTTTCTCCGAGTGAGTGTGCCTAAGAACTTTTGGGGTCCGGGCAACCTTAATTTATTGGCCTCGGCCAACCCCACCTGGGCCGGATGCATCATTTGGTATCAGAGCTGGGCCCTTGTTTAAGGGGGTGGTAATGATGAGGACATCCTCCACTATTACCCGCTGGCAAAGACGCAACAAAGGGGGCCGAGTGGCCCAGTTGTAGTCGGGCGGCGACCGTGTGAGCCTCTGAATAATCCCACCTTGCTTAGCTTGGGAGGAGGAAGCCACCTTAAAAGGTAGAGTCACTCTTCCCCTATTAGACTAGTCTTTTAGGAAGATTGGGCCTTTCCCCGAGTGAGTGTGCCTAAGAACTTTTGGGGTCCGGGCAACCTTAATTTATTGGGCCTCGGCCAACCCCACCTGGGCCGGATGCATCATTCTTTGCATGAAATTTTGCACAGATTACACCAGTTCGGCTCCGCTTTGCACCGACTTTCGTGTAGTAACGAAAAGGTCTAAAACGCACCCGAACATGAGTTTAGGGTCCAATGGGGTGGATCCGGTGCGTTCGTTGCGAAAAAGTCCGACGCGACTTCGTTGCACGAACTTTTGCACTTATTGCACCAGTTCTACCCCGCTTTGCACTAGACTTTCATGTAGTAACGAATCGGTCCGAAACCCACCAAAACATGAGTTTAGGGTCCAATGGGGTGGATCGGGTGCGTTCGTTGCGAAAAATTCCGACGCGACTTCTTTGCACGAACATTGATGCTGATTGCACCAGTTCGGCCCCATTTGCACCGTCTTTCGTGCAGTAACAAAATGGTCGGAATTGCACCAAAACATGAGTTTAGGGTCCAATGGGGAGGATGGGGTGCGTTCGTTGAAAAAAATTCCGACGCGACTTCTTTGTACGCACTTTTGCACTGATTGCACCAGTTCGGCCCCGTTTTGCACTGACTTTCATGCAGTAACGAAACAGTCCGAAACGCACCAAAACATGAGTTTCGTGTTCAATGGGGTGGATCGTGTGCGTTCGTTGCGAAAAATTCCGACGCGACTTTGTTGCACGGATTTTTGCACTGAATGCACCATTTCAGCCCCATTTTGCACTGACTTTTGTGCAGTAACGAAACGGTCCAAAACGTACCCAAACATGAGTTTAGGGTCCAATGTGGTGGATCAGGTGCGTTCGTTGCGAAAAATTCTGACGCGACTTCGTTGCACGAACTCTTGTACTTATTGCACCAATTCGGCCCCGTTTTAAACCGATTTTCGTGCAGTAACGAAACGGTCCGAAACGCACCAAAACATGAGTTTAGGGTCCAATGGTGGATCGGGTGCGTTCGTTTCAAAAAATTCTGACTCGACTTCGTTGCACGAACTTTTGCACTCATTCCTCCAGTTCGGCCCCATTTTGCACCAACTTTCATGCAGTAACGAAACGGTACGAAACTCCTTAAAACATGAGTTTAGGGTTCAATGGGGTGGATCGGGTGCGTTCATTGCGAAAAATTCCAATGCGACTTCGTTGCACGAACTTTTGCACTGAATGCACCAGTTTGATCCCGTTTGGCACCGACTTTCGTGCATTAACGAAAAGGTCCTAAACGCCCCAAACAATGAATTTAGGGTCCAATGGGGAGGATCGGCTGCGTTCGTTTCGAAAAGTTCTGACGCGACTTCGTTGCGTGAACTTTTGCACTGATTGCACCAGTTCGTGCCATTTGCACCGTCTTTTGTGCAGTAACGAAATGATCGGAAACGCACCAAAACATGAGTTTAGGGTCCAATGGGGAGCAGGGGGTGCGTTCATTGCGAAAAATTCCAACGCGACTTCTTTTCTCGAACTTTTGCACTTATTGCACCAGTTCGGCCCCGCTTTGCACCAGACTTTCGTGTAGTAACGAAACGGTCCGAAACGCACCAAAACATGAGTTTCGGGTTCAATCTCGTGGATCGGGTGTGTTCGTTGTGAAAAATTCCGACGCGACTTCGTTGCATGAACTTTTACCCTGAATGCACTAGTTCGTGCCATTTGCACCGTCTTTTGTGCAGCAACGAAATGGTCTGAAACGCACCAAAACATGAGTGTAGGGTCCAATGGGGTGGATCAGGTGCGTTTGTTGCGAAAAATTCTGACGCGACTTCGTTGCCTGAACTTTTGCACTCATTCTTCCAGTTCGGCCCCATTTTAAACCAACTTTCGTGTAGTAACGAAACGGTCCGAAAAGCACCAAAACATGAGTTTAGGGTCCAATGGGGTGGATCGACTGCGTCTGTTTCGAAAAATTCTGACGCGACTTCGTTGCATGAACATTTGCACTGATTGCACCAGTTCGTGCCATTTGCACCGTCTTTTGTGCAGTAAAGAAATGATCGGAAACGCAGCAAAACATGACTTTAAGGTCCAATGGGGAGCATGGGGTGCGCTCGTTGCGCAAAATTCCGACGAGACTTCTTTGCATGAACTTTTGCACTAATTGCACCAGTTCGGCCCCGCTTTGCACCGACTTTCGTGCAGTAACAAAACGGTCCGAAACGCACCAAAACATGAGTTTAGGGTCCAATGGGGTGGATCGGGTACGTTCGTTGCGAAAAATTCTGACGCGACTTCTTTGCAGGAACTTGTGCACTCATTGCACCAGTTTGGCCCGCTTTGCACCGACTTTCATGTAGTAACGAAACGGTCCAAAACTCCCTAAAACATGAGTTTAGGGTTCAATGGGGTGGATCGGCTGTGTTCGTTGCAAAAAATTCTGATGCGACTTCGTTGAACGAACTTTTGCACGTATTGCACCAGTTCGGCCCGTTTCGCACCGACTTTTGTGCAGTAACGAAAAGGTCCGAAACGCCCCAATCAATGAATTTAGGGTCCAATGGGGTGGATCGGCTGCGTTCGTTGCGAAAAATTCCGACGCGACTTCGTTGCACGAACTTTTGCAGTGATTGCACAAGTTCGGCCCCATTTGCACCGTCTTTCATGCAGTAACGAAACCGTCCGAAACGCACCAAAACATGAGTTTCGGGTTCAATGTCGTGGATCGGGTGTGTTCGTTGTGAAAAATTCCGACGCGACTTCGTTGCATGAACTTTTACACTGAATGCACCAGTTCGGCCCCATTTTTCACCGACTTTTGAGCAGAAACAAAACGGTCCGAAACGCACCCAAACATGAGTTTAGGGTCCAATGGGGTGGATCAGGTGCGTTCGTTGTGAAAAATTCTGACGCGACTTCGTTGCACGAACTCTTGTACTTATTGCACCAATCCGGCCCCATTTTAAACCGACTTTCGTGCAGTAACGAAACAGTCCGAAACACACCAAAACATGAGTTTAGGGTCCAACGGGGTGGATCGGGTGCGTTCGTTTCAAAAAATTCTGACCCGACTTCGTTGCACGAACTTTTGCACTCATTCCTCCAGTTCGGCCCCATTTTGCACCAACTTTCGTGCAGTAACGAAACGGTCCGAAACTCCTTAAAACATGAGTTTAGGGTTCAATGGGGTGGATCGGGTGCGTTCATTGCGAAAAATTCCAAAGCGACTTCGTTGCACGAACTTTTGCACTGAATGCACCAGTTTGGCCCGTTTGGCACCGACTTTCGTGCATTAACGAAACGGTCCTAAACGCCCCAAACAATGAATTTAGGGTCCAATGGGGTGGATCGGCTGCGTTCGTTTTGAAAAATTCTGACGCGACTTCGTTGCATGAACTTTTGCACTGATTGCACCAGTTCGTGCCATTTGCACCATCTTTTGTGCAGTAACGAAATGATCGGAAACGCACCAAAACATGAGTTTAGGGTCCAATGGGGAGCATGGGGTGCGTTCGTTGCGCAAAATTCCGACGAGACTTCTTTGCACGAACTTTTGCACTGATTGCACCAGTTCGGCCCCGCTTTGCACGGACTTTCGTGCAGTAACGAAACAGTCTGAAACGCACCAAAACATGAGTTTACGGTCCAATGGGCTGGATCGGGTTCGTTGGTTGCTAAAAATTCTGACGCGACTTCGTTGCATGAACTTTTGCACTCATTCCTCCAGTTCGGCCCCATTTTGCACCGACTTTCGTGCAGAACGAAACGGTCCGAACCACACCAAAACATGAATTTTGGCTTCAATGGGGTGGATCGGGTGCGTTCATTGCGAAAAAATCCGACGCGACTTCGTTGCACGAATTTTTGCACTGAATGCACCAGTTCGGACCCATTTTGCACCGACTTTTGTGCAGTAACGAAACGGTCCGAAACGTACCCAAAAATGAGTTTAGGGTCCAATGGGGTGGATCGTGTGCGTTCGTTGCAAAAAATTCTGACGCGACTTTGTTGGACGAATTTTTGCACTGAATGCACCATTTCAGCCCCATTTTGCACCGACTTTTGTGCAGTAACGAAACGGTCCGAAACGTACCCAAAAATGAGTTTAGGTTCCAATGGGGTGGATCAGGTGCGTTCGTTGCGAAGAATTCTGACGCGACTTCGTTGCACGAACTTTTGCACTTATTGCACCAGTTTGGCCCCGCTTTGCACCGACTTTCGTGCAGTAACGAAACGGTCCGAAACGTACCAAAACATGAGTTTAGGGTCACATGGGGTGGATCGGGTGCGTTCGTTGTAAAAAATTCCGACGCGACTTCGTTGCATGAACTTTTGCACTCATTCCACCTGTTCGGCCCTATTTTGCACCGACTTTCGTGCAGTAACGAAACGGTCCGAAACGCACCAAAACATGAGTTTAGGGTCCAATGGCGAGGATGGGGTGTGTTCGTTGCGAAAAATTCCGACGCGACTTCTTTGCACAAACCTTTGCACTGATTGCACAAGTTAGGCCCCGCTTTGCACCGACTTTCATGCAGTAATGAAACGGTCCGAAACGCACCAAAACATGAGTTTCGGGTTCAATGTAGTGGATCGCGTGTGTTCGTTGTGAAAAATTCCGACGCGACTTCGTTGCATGAACTTTTACACTGAATGCACCAGTTCGGCCCCATTTTTTACCAACTTTCGATCAGAAACGAAACGGTCTGAAACGCACCCAAACATGAGTTTAGGGTCCAATGGGGTGGATCAGGTGCGTTCGTTGCGAAAAATTCTGACGCGACTTCGTTGCACGAACTCTTGTACTTATTGCACCAGTTCGGCCCCGTTTTAAACCGACTTTCGTGCAGTAACGAAACGGTCCGAAATGCAACAAAACATGAGTTTAGGGTCCAACGGGGTGGATCGGGTGCGTTCGGTTCAAAAAATTCTGACGTGACTTCGTTGCACGAACTTTTGCACTCATTCCTCCAGTTAGGCCCCATTTTGCACCAACTTTTGTGCAGTAACAAAACGGTCCGAGACTCCCTAAAACATGAGTTTAGGGTTCAATGGGGTGGATCAGGTGCGTTCATTGCAAAAAATTCGAATGCGACTTCGTTGCATGAACTTTTGCACTGAATGCACCAGTTTGGCCCCATTTTGCACCGACTTTTGTGTAGTAACAAAACGGTCCGAAACGCCCTAAAACATGGGTTTAGGGTTCAATGGGATGGATCGGGTGCATTCGTTGCGAAAAATACCGATACGACCTCTTTGCACAAACTTTTGCACTGATTGCACCAGTTCGGCCCCGCTTTGCACCGACTTTCGTGTAGTAACGAAACGGTCCGAAACTCCCTAAAACAGGAGTTTAGGGTTCAATGGGCTGGATCGGGTGTGTTTGTTGCGAAAAATGCCGACGCGACTTCATTGAACGAACTTTTGCACGTATTGCACCAATTTCGTGTACTAACGAAAAGGTCCGAAACACCCCAAACAATGAATTTAGGGTCCAATGGGGTGGATCGGCTTCGTTCGTTGTGAAAAATTCCGAAGCGACTTGGTTGCACGAACTTTTGCACTGATTGCACCAGTTCGGCCCCATTTGGACAGTCTTTCGTGCAGTAATGAAATGATCAGAAACGCACCAAAACATGAGTTTAGGGTCCAATGGGGAGGATGGGGTGCGTTCGTTGCGAAGAATTCCGACGCGACATCTTTGCACGAACTTTTGCACTGATTGCCCCAGTTCGCCCCGCTTTGCACTGACTTTCGTGGAGTAACGAAATAGTCCGAAACACAACAAAACATGAGTTTAGGGTCCAATGGGGCGGATCGGGTGTGTTCGTTGCGAAAAATTCTTACGCGACTTCGTTGCATGAACTTTTGCACTGATTGCACCAGTTCGGCCCCGCATTGCACCGACTTTCGTGCAGTAACAAAACGGTCCGAAATGCACCAAAACATGAGTTTAGGGTCCAATGGGGTGGATCGGGTGCGTTCGTTTCAAAATATTCTGACGCGACTTCATTGCACGAACTTTTGCACTCATTCCTCCAGTTCGGCCCCATTTTGCACCAACTTTCGTGCAGTAACGAAACGGTCCGAAACTCCTTAAAACATGAGTTTAGGGTTCAATGGGGTGGATCGGGTGCGTTCATTGCGAAAAATTCCAATGCGACTTCGTTGCACGAACTTTTGCACTGAATGCACCAGTTTGGCCCATTTGGCACCGACTTTCGTGCATTAACGAAAAGGTCCTAAACGCCCCAAACAATGAATTTAGGGTCCAATGGGGAGGATCGGCTGCGTTCGTTTCGAAAAGTTCTGACGCGACTTCGTAGCATGAACTTTTGCACTGATTGCACCAGTTCGTGCCATTTGCACTGTCTTTTGTGCAGTAACGAAATGATCGGAAACGCACCAAAACATGAGTTTAGGGTCCAATGGGGAGCAGGGGGTGCGTTCGTTGCGCAAAATTCCGACGAGACTTCTTTGCACGAACTTTTGCACTGATTGCACCGGTTCGGCCCCGCTTGCACCGTCTTTCATGCAGTAACGAAACGGTCAGAAATGCACCAAATCATGAGTTTAGGGTCCAATGGGGTGGATCGGGTGCGTTCGTTGTGAAGAATTCCGACGCGACTTCTTTGCACGAACTTTTGCACTCATTCCTCCAGTTCGGCCCCATTTTGCACCAACTTTCGTGTACTAACGAAACGGTCCGAAACGCACCAAATCATGAGTTTAGGGTCCAATGGGGTGGATCGGGTGCGTTCGTTGCGAAAAATTCCAACACGACTTCATTGCATGAACTTTTGCACTCAATGCACCCGTTCGGCCTCCTTTTGCACCGACTTTCGTGAAGTAACGAAATGGTCCGAAACGCACCAAAACCTGATTTAGGGTCCAATGGTGTGGATCAGGTGCGTTCGTTGCAAAAAATTCCAACGCGAATTCGTTGCACGAACTTTTGCACGAATTGCACCAGTTCGGCCCGTTTTCCACCGACTTTCGTGCAGTAATGAAACTGTTCGAAACACACCAAAACATGAGTTTAGGGTCCAATGGGGCGGATCGGGTGCCTTGGTTACAAAAAATTTCGAGGCGACTTCGTTGCATGAACTTTTGCACTGATTGCACCAGTTCGGCCCCGTTTTGCATCGACTTTCGTGCAGTAATGAAACGGCCCTAAAGGCAACAAAATATGAGGTTAGGGTCCAATGGGGTGGATCGGGTGCGTTCGTTGCGAAAAATTCTGACACGACTTCGTTGGACGAACTTTTGCACTTATTGCACCAGTTCGACCCCGTTGTGCACCGACTTTCGTGAAGTAACGAAACGGTCCGAAACGCACCAAAACATGAGTTTAGGGTCAAAAGGGGTAGATCGGGTGCGTTCGTTGCGAAAAATTCGGACGTGACTTCGTTGCACGAACTTTTGCACTCATTGCACCAGTTCGGCCCCGTTTTGCACCACTTTGGTGCAGTAACGAAACTGTTCGAAACACACCAAAACATGAGTTTAGGGTCCAATGGGGCGGATCGGGTGCCTTGGTTACAAAAAATTTCGAAGCGACTTCGTTGCACGAACTTTTAAACTCATGGCACCAGTTCGGCCCCGTTTTGCACCGACTTTCGTGCAGTAACGAAACGGTCCGAAACACAGCAAAACATGAGTTTCGGGTCCAATGGGATGGATCGGGTGCGTTCGTTGCGAAAAATTCTGACGCGACTTCGTTGCACGAACATTTGCACTTATTGCACCAGTTCGGACCAATTGTGCACCGACTTTCGTGAGGAACGAAACGGTCCGAAACGCACCAAAACATGATTTAGGGTCAAATAGGGTGGATCGGGTGCGTTCGTTCTGAAAAATTCCAACGCGACTTCGTTGCACGAAATTTTGCACTAATTGCACCAGTTCGGCCCCGTTTTGCACCGACTTTCGTACAGTAACGAAACGGTTCGAATCGCACCAAAACATGAGTTTAGGGTCCAATGGGGCGGATAAGGTGCGTTCGTTGCGAAAAATTCGGACGTGACTTTGTTGCATGAACTTTTGCACTCATAGCACCAGTTTGGCCCCGTTTTGCACCGACTTTCGTGCAGTAATGAAACGGTCCGAAATGCACCAAAACATGAGTTTTGGGTCCAATGGGGTGGATCGGGTGCGTTCATTGCGAAAAATTTTGACACAATTTCCTTGCACGAACTTTTGCACTCATTGCACTAGTTCGGTCCCGTTGTACACCGACTTACGTGAAGTAACGAAACGGTCCGAAATGCACCAAAACATGAGTTTAGGGTCGAAAGGGGTAGATCGGGTGCGTTCGTTGCGAAACATTTACACTGAATGCACCAGTTCGGCCCGATTTTGCACCATCTTTCGTGCACTAACGAAACGGTCCGAAACGCACCCAAACATGAGTTTAGGGTCCAATGGGGTGGACCAAGTGCGTTCGTTGCGAAAAATTCTGACGCGACTTCTTTGCACGAAGTTTTGCACTGATTGCACCAGTTCGGCCCCATTTCGCACCGACTTTTGTGCAGTAACGAAACGGTCCGAACCACACCAAAACATGAGTTTCGGGTTCAATGGGGTGGATCGGGTGCGTTCGTTGCGAAAAATTCCGACTCGACTTTGTTGCACGAACTTTTAGACTGAATGCACCAGTTCGGCCCCATTTTGCACCGACTTTCGTGAAATAACGAAACGGTTCGAAACACACCACAACATGAGTTTAGGGTCCAATGGGGCGGATCGGGTGCCTTGGTTGCAAAATATTTCAAAGCGACTTTGTTGCACGAACTTTTGAACTTATTGCACCAATTCGGCCCCGTTTTGCACCGACTTTCGTGCAGTAACGAAACGGTCCGAAACATAGCAAAACATGAGTTTCGGATCTAATGGGGTGGATCGGGTGCGTTCGTTGCGAAAAATTCCAACGCGAATTCGTTGCACGAACATTTGCACTCAATGCACCCGTTCGGCCCCGTTTTGCACCAACTTTCGTGCAGTAACGAAACGGTCCGAAACGCACCAAAACATGATTTGGGGTCCAATGGGGTGGATCAGGTGCGTTCGTTGCGAAAAATTCCAACGCGAATTCGTTGCACGAACTTTTGCACGAATTGCACCAGTTCGGCCCGTTTTCCACCGACTTTCGTGCAGTAATGAAACTGTTCGAAACACACCAAAACATGAGTTTAGGGTCCAATGGGGCGGATCGGGTGCCTTGGTTACAAAAAATTTCGAAGCGACTTCGTTGCATGAACTTTTGCACTCATTGCACCAGTTCGGCCCCATTTTGCACCGACTTTCGTGCAGTAACGAAACGGTCCGAAAGACAGCAAAACATGAGTTTCGGATCCAATGGGGTGGATCGGGTGCGTTCGTTGCAAAAAATTCTGACGCGACTCCGCTGCACCAACATTTGCACTTATTGCACCAGTTCGGCCCCGTTTTGCACCGACTTTCGTGCAGTAACGAAACGGTCCGAAACACAGCAAAATATGAGTTTCGGATCCAATGGGGTGGATCGGGTACGTTCGTTGTGAAAAATTCTGACGCGACTCCGCTGCACGAACGTTTGCACTTATTGCACCAGTTCGGCCCCGTTGTGCACCGACTTTCGTGAAGTAACGAAACGGTCCGAAACGCACCAAAACATGAGTTTAGGGTCCAATGGGGTCGATCGGGAGCGTTCGTGGCGAAAAATTTCGAAGCAACTTCGTTGCACGAAGTTTTGCACATATTGCACTAGTTCGGCCCCGTTTTGCGCCGACTTTCGTGCAGTAACAAAACGGTCCGAATCGCACCAAAACAAGAGTTTAGGGTCCAATGGGGTGGATCGGGAGCGTTCGTTGCGAAACATTCCGATGCGATCTCATTGCGTGCACGAATTGCACCAGTTCGGCCCATTTTCCACCAACTTTCGGGCACTAACACAATGGACCGAAACGCACAAAAACATGACTTAAGGTTCCAATGGGGTGGATCGCGTGTGTTTGTTGCGAAAAATTCAGACGCAACTTCGTTGCACGAACTTTTAAACTCATTGCACTAGTTCGGCCCCATTTTGCACAGAGTTTCGTGCAGTACCAAAACGGACCAGTTCTTCCACCAAAACATGAGTTTAGGCTCCAATGGGTGGATCCGGTGCATTCGTTGAGAAAAATTCCAACGCGACTTCGTTGCACGAACTTTTGCACTAATTGCACTAGTTTGGCCCCGTTTTGCATCAATTTAGTGCAGTAATGAAATGGTCTGAAACACAACAAAACATGAGGTGAGGGTCCAATGGGGTGGATCGGGTGCGTTCGTTGCGAAAAATTCCAACACGACTTCATTGCATGAAGTTTTGCACTCATTTCACCCGTTCGGCCCCGTTTTGCACCGACTTTCGTGCAGTAACGAAACGGTCCGAAACGCACCAAAACATGATTTAGGGTCCAATGGGGTGGATCAGGTGCGTTCGTTGCGTAAAATTCCAACGCGAATTCGTTGCACGAACTTTTGCACGAATTGCACCAGTTCGGCCCGTTTTCCACCGACTTTCGTGCAGTAACGAAACTGTTCGAAACACACCAAAACATGAGTTTAGGGTCCAATGGGGCGGATCGGGTGCCTTGGTTACAAAAAATTTCAAAGCGACTTCGTTGCACGAACTTTTAAACTTATTGCACCAGTTCGGCCCCGTTTTGCACCGACTTTCGTGCAGTAACGAAACGGTCCGAAACACAGCAAAACATGAGTTTCGGGTCCAATGGGATGGAGTGGGTGCGTTCGTTGCGAAAAATTCTGACGCGACTTTGTTGCACGAACATTTGCACTTATTGCACCAGTTCGGACCCATTGTGCACCGACTTTCGTGTAGTAACGAAACGGTCCGAAACGCACCAAAACATGATTTAGGGTCAAATAGGGTGGATCGGGTGCGACGTTCCGAAAAATTCCAACGCGACTTCGTTGCACGAAATTTTGCACTAATTGCACCAGTTCGGCCCCGTTTTGCACCGACTTTCGTACAGTAACGAAACGGTTCGAATCGCACCAAAACATGAGTTTAGGGTCCAATGGGGCGGATAAGGTGCGTTCGTTGCGAAAAATTCGGACGTGACTTTGTTGCATGAACTTTTGCACTCATAGCACCAGTTTGGCCCCGTTTTGCACCGACTTTCGTGCAGTAATGAAACGGTCCGAAATGCACCAAAACATGAGTTTTGGGTCCAATGGGGTGGATCGGGTGCGTTCATTGCGAAAAATTTTGACACAATTTCCTTGCACGAACTTTTGCACTCATTGCACTAGTTCGGTCCCGTTGTACACCGACTTACGTGAAGTAACGAAACGGTCCGAAATGCACCAAAACATGAGTTTAGGGTCGAAAGGGGTAGATCGGGTGCGTTCGTTGCGAAAAATTCTGACGCGACTTCGTTGCACGAACATTTGCACTTATTGCACCAGTTCGGCCCCATTGTGCACCGACTTTCGTGAAGTAACGAAATGGTCCGAAACGCACCAAAACATGAGTTTAGGGTCCAATGGGGCGGATCGGGTGCGTTCGTTGCGAAAAATTCTGATGCGACTTCGTTTTACGAACTTTTGGACTTATTGCACAAATTCGGCCCCGTTGTGCGCTGACTTTCGTGCAGTAACTAAACGGTCCCAAACACACCAAAACAAGATTTAGGGTCCAATGGGGTGGATCGGGTGCGTTCGTTGCGAAAAAATCCGACACGATTTCATTGCACGAACTTTTGCACTCATTACACCCGTTCGGCCCAGTTTTGCACCGACTTTCGTGTAGTAACGAAACGGTCCGAAACGCGCCAAAACATGATTTAGGGTGAAATGGGGTGGATCGGGTGCGTTCGTTGCGAAAAATTCCAACGCGACTTCGTTTCACGAACTTTTGCACTAATTGCACCCGTTCGGCACCATTTTGCATCGACTTTTCTGCCATAACGAAATGGTCCAAAACACACGAAAACAAGATTTAGGGTGCAATGGGGTCGATCGGGTGCATTCGTTGCCAAAAATTCTGACCCAACTTCATTGCACGAACATTTGCACTTATTGCACCAGTTCGGCCCCGTTGTGCACCGACTTTCATGAAGTAACGAAACAGTCCGAAACGCACCAAAACATGAGTTTAGGGTCCAATAGGGTGGATCGGGAGCGTTCGTGGCGAAAAATTTCGAAGCAACTTCGTTGCATGAAGTTTTGCACATATTGCACTAGTTCGGCCCCGTTTTGGACCGACTTTCGTGCAGTAGCGAAACGGTCCGAATCGCACCAAAACATGAGTTTAGGGTCCAATGGGGTGGATCGGGAGCGTTCGTTGCGAAACATTCCGATGCGACTTCATTGCACGAACTTTTACACGAATTGCACTAGTTCGGCCCGTTTTCCACCGACTTTCGGGCACTAACAGAACGGACCGAAACGCAAAAAACATGACTTCAGGTTCCAATGGGGTGGATCGTGTGTGTTGCGAAAAATTCGGACATGACTTCGTTGCACGAACTTTTAAACTCATTGCACTAGTTCGGCCCCATTTTGCACAGAGTTTCGTGCAGTAACGAAACGGACGAGTTCTGCCACCAAAACATGAGTTTAGGGTCCAATGGGTGGATCCGGTGCATTCGTTGCGAAAAATTCCAACGCGACTTCGTTGCACGAACTTTTGCACTAAATGCACCAGTTTTGCCCCGTTTTGCATCAATTTCATGCAGTAATGAAATGGTCTGAAACACAACAAAACATGAGGTTAGGGTCCAATGGGGTGGATCGGGTGCGTTCGTTGCAAAAAATTCCAACACGACTTCATTGCATGAACTTTTGCACTCAATGCACCCGTTCGGCCTCGTTTTGCACCGACTTTCGTGCAGTAACGAAATGGTCCGAAACGCACCAAAACATGATTTAGGGTCCAATGGGGTGGATCAGGTGCGTTCGTTGCAAAAAATTCCAACGCGAATTCGTTGCACGAACTTTTGCACGAATTGCACCAGTTCGGCCCTGCTTTGCACCGACTTTCGTGCAGTAACGAAACTGTCTGAAACGCACCAAAACATGAGTTTAGGGTCCAATGGGGTGGATCGGGTGCGTTCGGTGCGAAAAATTCTGACGCGACTTCGTTGCATGAACTTTTGCCCTCATTCCACCAGTTCGGCCCCGTTTGGTACCGACTTTCGTGCAGTAACAAAAAGGTCCGAAACACACCAAAACATGAGTTTAGGGTCCAATGGGGTGGATCGGGTGCCTTGGTTACAAAAAATTTCGAAGCGACTTCGTTGCATGAACTTTTGCACTCATTGCACCAGTTCGGCCCCGTTTTGCACCGACTTTCGTGCTGTAATGAAACGGCCCTAAAGGCAACAAAATATGAGGTTAGGGTCCAATGGGGTGGATAGGGTGCGTTCGTTGCGAAAAATTCTGACGCGACTTCGTTGGACGAACTTTTGCACTTATTGCACCAGTTCGGCCCCGTTGTGCACGACTTTCGTGAAGTAACGAAACGGTCCGAAACGCACCAAAACATGAGTTTAGGGTCAAAAGGGGTAGATCGGGTGCGTTCGTTGCGAAAAATTCGGACGTGACTTCGTTGCACAAACTTTTGCACTGATTGCACAAGTTCGGCCCCGTTTTGCACCACTTTGGTGCAGTAACGAAACTGTTCGAAACACACCAAAACATGAGTTTAGGGTCCAATGGGGCGGATCGGGTGCCTTGGTCACAAAAAATTTCGAATCGACTTCGTTGCACGAACTTTTAAACTCATGGCACCAGTTCGGCCCCGTTTTGCACCGACTTTCGTGCAGTAATGAAACGGTCCGATACACAGCAAAACATGAGTTTCGGGTCCAATGGGATGGATCGGGTGCGTTCATTGCGAAAAATTCTGACGCGACTTCGTTGCACGAATATTTGCACTTATTGCACCAGTTCGGCCCCGTTGTGCACCGACTTTCGTGAAGTAACGAAATGGTCCGAAACGCACCAAAACATGAGTTTAGGGTCCAATGGGGCGGATCGGGTGCGTTCGTTGCGAAAGATTCTGATGCGACTTCGTTTTACGAACTTTTGCACTTATTGCACCAATTCGGCCCCGTTGTGCACTGACTTTCGTGCAGTAACTAAACGGTCCCAAACAAACCAAAACAAGATTTAGGGTCCAATGGGGTGGATCGGGTGCGTTCGTTGCGAAAAAATCCGACACGATTTCATTGCACGAACTTTTGCACTCATTACACCCGTTCGGCCCAGTTTTGCACCGACTTTCGTGTAGTAACGAAACGGTCCGAAACGCGCCAAAACATGATTTAGGGTGAAATGGGGTGGATCGCGTGCGTTCGTTGCGAAAAATTCCAACGCGACTTGGTTTCACGAACTTTTGCACTAATTGCACCCGTTCGGCCCCATTTTGCATCGACTTTTCTGCCATAACGAAATGGTCCAAAACGCACGAAAACAAGATTTAGGGTGCAATGGGGTCGATCGGGTCCATTCGTTGCGAAAAATTCTGACCCAACTTCGTTGCACGAACATTTGCACTTATTGCACCAGTTCGGCCCCGTTGTGCACCGACTTTCGTGAAGTAACAAAACGGTCCGAAACGCACCAAAACATGAGTTTAGGGTCGAAAGGGGTAGATCGGTTGCATTTGTTGCGGAAAATTCAGACGCGACTTCGTTGCATGAACTTTTGCACCCATTGCACCAGTTCGCCCCCGTTTTGCACCGACTTTGGTGCAGTAACGAAACGGTCCGAAATGCACCAAAACATGAGTTTAGGGTCGAAAGGGGTAGATCGGGTGCGTTCGTTGCGGAAAATTCTGACGCGACTTCGTTTCACGAACTTTTGCACTCATTGTACCAGTTCGGCCCCATTTTGCACCGACTTTCGTGAAATAACGAAACGGTTCGAAACACACCAAAACATGAGTTTAGGGTCCAATGCGGTGGATCGGGTGCCTTGGTTGCAAAATATTTCAAAGCGACTTTGTTGCACGAACTTTCGAATTTATTGCACCAGTTCGGCCCCGTTTTGCACCGACTTTCGTGCAGTAACGAAACGGTCCGAAACACAGCAAAACATGAGTTTCGGATCCAATGGGGTGGATCGGGTGCGTTCGTTGCGAAAAATTCTGACTTGACTCCGTTGCACGAACATTTGCACTTATTGCACCAGTTCGGCCCCGTTGTGCACCGACTTTCGTGAAGTAACGAAACGGTCCGAAACGCACCAAAACATGTGTTTAGGGTCAAAAGGGGTAGATCGGGTGCATTTGTTGCGGAAAATTCAGACGCGCCTTCGTTGCATGAACTTTTGCACCCATTGCACCAGTTCGCCCCCGTTTTGCACCGACTTTGGTGCAGTAACGAAACGGTCCGAAATGCACCAAAACATGAGTTTAGTGTCGAAAGGGGTAGATCGGGTGCGTTCGTTGCGGAAAATTCTGACGCGACTTCGTTTCTTGAACTTTTGCACTCATTGTACCAGTTCGGCCCCATTTTGCACCGACTTTCGTGAAATAACGAAACGGTTCAAAACACACCAAAACATGAGTTTAGGGTCCAATGGGGCGTATCGGGTGCCTTGGTTGCAAAATATTTCAAAGCGACTTTGTTGCACGAACTTTCGAATTTATTGCACCAGTTCGGCCCCGTTTTGCACCGACTTTCGTGCAGTAACGAAACGGTCCGAAACACAGCAAAACATGAGTTTCGGATCCAATGGGGTGGATCGGGTGCGTTCGTTGCGAAAAATTCTGACGTGACTCCGTTGCACGAACATTTGCACTTATTGCACCAGTTCGGCCCCGTTGTGCACCGACTTTCGTGAAGTAACGAAACGGTCCGAAACGCACCAAAACATGAGTTTAGGGTCCAATGGGGTGGATCGGGAGCGTTCATGGCGAAAAATTCCGAAGCAACTTCGTTGCACGAAGTTTTGCACATATTGCACTAGTTCGGCACCGTTTTGCGCCGACTTTCGTGCAGTAACGAAACGGTCCGAATCGCACCAATACATGAGTTTAGGGTACAATGGGGTGGATCGGGAGCGTTCGTTGCGAAACATTCCGATGCGATCTCATTGCACGAACTTTTGCACGAATTGCACTAGTTCGGCCCGTTTTCCACCGACTTTCGGGAAAAAACAGAACGGACCGAAACGCACAAAAACATGACTTCAGGTTCCAATGGGGTGGATCGTGTGTGTTTGTTGCGAAAAATTCGGACGTGACTTCGTTGCACGAACTTTTAAACTCATTGTACTAGTTCGGCCCCATTTTGCACAGAGTTTCGTGCAGTAACGAAACGGACCAGTTCTGCCACCAAAACATGAGTTTAGGGTCCAATGGGTGGATCGGGTGCGTTCGTTGCGAAAAAATACAACACGATTTCATTGCACGAACTTTTGCACTCATTAGACCCGTTCGGCCCAGTTTTGCACCGACTTTCGTGTAGTAACGAAACGGTCCGAAACGCGCCAAAACATGATACAGGGTGAAATGGGGTGGATCGGGTGTGTTCGTTGCGAAAAATTCCAACGCGACTTCGTTTCACGAACTTTTGCACTAATTGCACCCGTTCGGCCCCATTTTGCATCGACTTTTGTGCCATAACGAAATGGTCCAAAACGCACGAAAACAAGATTTAGGGTCCAATGGGGTCGATCGGGTGCATTCGTTGCGAAAAATTCTGACGCAACTTCGTTGCACGAACATTTGCACTTATTGCACCAGTTCGGCCCCGTTGTGCACCGACTTTCGTGAAGTAACGAAACAGTCCGAAACGCACCAAAACATGAGTTTAGGGTCCAATAGGGTGGATCGGGAGCGTTCGTGGCGAAAAATTCCGAAGCAACTTCGTTGCACGAAGTTTTGCACATATTGCACTAGTTCGGCACCGTTTTGCGCCGACTTTCGTGCAGTAACGAAACGGTCCGAATCGCACCAATACATGAGTTTAGGGTACAATGGGGTGGATCGGGAGCGTTCGTTGCGAAACATTCCGATGCGATCTCATTGCACGAACTTTTGCACGAATTGCACTAGTTCGGCCCGTTTTCCACCGACTTTCGGGAAAAAACAGAACGGACCGAAACGCACAAAAACATGACTTCAGGTTCCAATGGGGTGGATCGTGTGTGTTTGTTGCGAAAAATTCGGACGTGACTTCGTTGCACGAACTTTTAAACTCATTGTACTAGTTCGGCCCCATTTTGCACAGAGTTTCGTGCAGTAACGAAACGGACCAGTTCTGCCACCAAAACATGAGTTTAGGGTCCAATGGGTGGATCGGGTGCGTTCGTTGCGAAAAAATCCAACACGATTTCATTGCACGAACTTTTGCACTCATTAGACCCGTTCGGCCCAGTTTTGCACCGACTTTCGTGTAGTAACGAAACGGTCCGAAACGCGCCAAAACATGATACAGGGTGAAATGGGGTGGATCGGGTGTGTTCGTTGCGAAAAATTCCAACGCGACTTCGTTTCACGAACTTTTGCACTAATTGCACCCGTTCGGCCCCATTTTGCATCGACTTTTGTGCCATAACGAAATGGTCCAAAACGCACGAAAACAAGATTTAGGGTCCAATGGGGTCGATCGGGTGCATTCGTTGCGAAAAATTCTGACGCAACTTCGTTGCACGAACATTTGCACTTATTGCACCAGTTCGGCCCCGTTGTGCACCGACTTTCGTGAAGTAACGAAACAGTCCGAAACGCACCAAAACATGAGTTTAGGGTCCAATAGGGTGGATCGGGAGCGTTCGTGGCGAAAAATTTCGAAGCAACTTCGATGCATGAAGTTTTGCACATATTGCACTAGTTCGGCCCCGTTTTGCACCGACTTTCGTGCAGTAACGAAACGGTCCGAATCGCACCAAAACATGAGTTTAGGGTCCAATGGGGTGGATCGGGAGCGTTCGTTGCGAAACATTCCGATGTGACTTCATTGCACGAACTTTTGCACGAATTGCACTAGTTCGGCCCGTTTTCCACCGACTTTCGGGCACTAACAGAACGGACCGAAACGCACAAAAACATGACTTCAGGTTCCAATGGGGTGGATCGTGTGTGTTTGTTGCGAAAAATTCGGACGTGACTTCGTTGCACGAACTTTTAAACTCATTGCACTAGTTCGGACCCATTTTGCACAGAGTTTCGTGCAGTAACGAAACGGACGAGTTCTGCCACCAAAACATGAGTTTAGGGTCCAATGGGTGGATCCGGTGTATTCGTTGCGAAAAATTCCAACGCGACTTCGTTGCACGAACTTTTGCACTAATTGCACCAGTTTGGCCCCGTTTTGCATCAATTTAGTGCAGTAATGAAATGGTCTGAAACACAACAAAACATGAGGTGAGGGTCCAATGGGGTGGATCGGGTGCGTTCGTTGCGAAAAATTCCAACACGACTTCATTGCATGAAGTTTTGCACTCATTGCACCAGTTCGGCCCCGTTTTGCACCGACTTTCGTGCAATAACGAAACGGTCCGAAACACAGCAAAACATGAGTTTCGGGTCCAATGGGATGGATCGGGTGCGTTCGTTGCGAAAAATTCTGACGCGACTTCGTTGCACGAACATTTGCACATATTGCACCAGTTCGTCCCCGTTGTGCACCGACTTTCGTGAAGTAACGAAACGGTCCGAAACGCACCAGAACATGAGTTTAGGGTCGAAAGGGGTAGATCGGGTGCATTCGTTGCGAAAAATTCGGACGTGACTTCGGTGCATGAACTTTTGCACTCATTGCACCAGTTCGGCCCCGTTTTGCACCACTTTCGTGCAGTAACGAAACTGTTCGAAACACACCAAAACATGAGTTTAGGGTCCAATGGGGCGGATCGGGTGCCTTGGTTACAAAAAATTTCGAAGCGACTTCGTTGCACGAACTTTTGCACTAATTGCACCAGTTTGGCCCCGTTTTGCATCAATTTCGTGCAGTAAGGAAATGGTCTGAAACACAACAAAACATGAGGTTAGGGTCCAATGGGGTGGATCGGGTGCGTTCGTTGTGAAAAATTCCGACACGACTTCATTGCATGAACTTTTGCACTCATTGCACCCGTTCAGCCCCGTTTTGCACCGACTTTCGTGCAGTAACGAAACGGTCCGAAACGCACCAAAACATGATTTAGGGTCCAATGGGGTGGATCAGGTGCGTTCGTTGCGAAAAATTCCAACGCGAATTCGTTGCACGAACTTTTGCATGAATTGCACCAGTTCGGCCCGTTTTCCACCGACTTTTTCCAGTAACGAAACTATTCAAAAAACACCAAAACATGAGTTTAGGGTCCAATGGGACGGATCGGGTGCCTTGGTTACAAAAAATTTCGAAGCGCCTTTGTTGCACGAACTTTTGAACTTATTGCACCAGTTCGGCCCCGTTTTGCACCGACTTTCGTGCAGTAACGAAACGGTCCGAAACACAGCAAAACATGAGTTTCGGGTCCAATGGGATGGATCGGGTGCGTTCGTTGCAAAAAATTCTGACGCGACTTCGTTGCACGAACATGCACTTATTGCACCAGTTCGGCGCCGTTGTGCACCGAATTTCGTGAAGTAACGAAACGGTCCAAAACGCAACAAAATATGAGTTTAGGGTCGAAAGGGGTAGATCGGGTGCGTTCGTTGTGAAAAATTCGGACGTGACTTCGTTGCAAAAACTTTTGCACTCATTGCACCAGTTCGGCCCCGTTTTGCACCACTTTCGTGTAGTAACGAAACGGTCTGAAACGCACCAAAACATGAGTTTAGGGTCCAATGGGTGGATCCGGTGCATTCGTTGCAAAAAATTCCAACGCGACTTCGTTGCATGAACTTTTGCACTAATTGCACCTGTTCGGCCCCATTTTGCATCGACTTTTGTGCCATAACAAAATGGTCCAAAACGCACGAAAACAAGATTTAGGGTCCAATGGGGTCGATCGGGTGCATTCGTTGCGAAAAATTCTGACGCAACTTCGTTGCACGAACTTTTGCCCTAATTGCACCAGTTCGGCCCCGTTTTGCACCGACTTTCGTGCAGTAATGAAACAGTCCAAAATGCACCAAAACATGAGTTTAGGGTCCAAAGGGGTAGATCGGGTGCATTCATTGTGGAAAATTCTGACGCGACTTCGTTTTATGAACTTTTGCACTTATTGCACCAATTCGGCCCCGTTTTGCACTGACTTTCGTGCAGTAACTAAACGGTCCAAAACGCACCAAAACATGATTTAGGGTCCAATAGGGTGGATCGGGTGCGTTCGTTGCGAAACATTCCGACGCGACTTCGTTGCACGAACATTTGCACAAATTGCACCGGCTCGGCACGTTTTCCACCGACTTTCGTGCAGTAACGAAACGGACCGAAACGCACAAAAACATGAGTTTAAAGTACAATGGGGTGGATCGTGTGCTATTGATGCGAAAAATTCAGAAGTGACTTCGTTGCACGATCTTTTGCACTAATTGCACCTGGTCAGCCACATTTTGCACCGACTTTCGTGCAGTAACGAAATGGTCCGAAACACACAAAAAGATGAGTTTAGGGTCAAATGGGGTGGATCGGGTGCGTTCGTTGCAAAAAATTCCGAAGTGACTTCATTGCACGAACTTTTGCACATATTGCACCAGTTCGGCCCCGTTTTGCACTGACTTTCGTGCAGTAACGAAACGGACCAGTTCGGCCACCAAAACATGAGTTTAGGGTCCAATGGGGTGGATCGGGTGCTTCGTTGCCAAACATTCCGACGCGACTTCGTTGCACGAACTTTTGCAGTTATTGCACCAGTTCGGCAACGTATTGCACCGACTTTCGTGAAGTAACAAACGGTCCGAAACGCACCAAAATATGAGTTTGGGGTCCAATGGGGTGGATCGGGAGCGTTAGATGCGAAACATTCTGACGCGACTTCATTGAACGAATAGCACCAGTTCGGTCTGTTTTCCACCGACTTTCGTGCAATAATGAAACGGACCGAAACGCAGAAAAGCATGAGTGTAGGTTCCAATGGGAAGGATCGTGTGCGCTTGTTGCGATAAATTCAGAAGTGACTTCGTTGCACGAACTTTTTCACTAATTGCACCTGTTCAGCCCCATTTTGCACCGAGTTTCGTGCAGTAACGAAACGGTCGAAAACACACCAAAAGATGAGTTTAGGGTCGAATGGGGTGGATCGGGTGCTATCATTGCGAAAAATTTCGAAGTGACTTCGTTGCACGAACTTTTGCACATATTGCACCAGTTCCACCCCGTTTTGCATTGACTTTCATGCAGTACCAAAACGGACCAGTTCGGCCACCAAAACATGAGTTTACGGTCCAATGGGGTGGATCGGGTGCTTCGTTGCGAAAAATTCTAACGCGACTTCGTTGCACGAACTTTTGCACTAATTTCACTAGTTCGGCCCCATTTTGCACCGACTTTCGTGCAGTAATGAAACGGTCTGAAATGCACCAATACATGAGTTTAAGGTCTAATGGGGTGGATCGTGTGCGTTCATTGCGAAAAATTCCGACACGACTTCATTGCACGAACTTTTGCACTAGATGCACCAGTTCGGCCCCATTTTGCACCAACTTTAATGCAGTAACGAAACGGTCTGAAACACACCAAAACATGAGTTTAGGGTCGAATGGGGTGCATCGGGTGCGTTCACTGCGAAAAATTCTAAAGCGACTTCGTTGCACGAACTTTTGCACTTATTGCACTAGTTCGGTCCCGTTTTGCACCAACTTTTGTGCAGTAACGAAACGGTCCAAAATGCACAAAAAAATGAGTTTAGGGTCGAATGGGGTGGATCAGGTGCATTTGTTGCGAAAAATCCAGACGCGACTTCGTTGCACAAAATTTTGCACTAATTGCACCAGTTCGGCTCCATTTTGCATCGACTTTCATGCAGTATTGAAACAGCCTGAAAGGCACTAAAACATGATTTAGGGTAAAATGGGGTTTATCGGGTGCGTTCGTTGCGAAAAATTCCAACGCGACTTCGTTGCACGAACTTTTGCACTAATTGCACCAGTTCGGGCCCATTTTGCATCGACTTTTGTGCAGTCACAAAACGGTCCAAAATGCACCAAAACATGATTTAGGGTCCAATGGGGTGGATCGGGTCGTTCGTTGCGAAAAATTCCAACGCGACATCGTTGCACGAACTTTTGCACTAATTGCACCAGTTCGGGCCCATTTTGCATCGACTTTTGTGCAGTCACAAAATGGTCCAAAATGCACCAAAACATGATTTAGGGTCCAATGGGGTGGATCGGGTCGTTCGTTGCGAAAAATTCCAACGCGACATCGTTGCCCGAACTTTTGCACTAATTGCACCAGTTCGGCCCCATTTTGCACCGACATTAATGCAGTAACAAAATGGTCTGAAACACACCAAAACATGAGTTTAGGGTCGAATGGGGTGGATCGGGTGCGTTCGCTGCGAAAAATTCTGAAGCGACTTCGTTGCATGAACTTTTGCACTAATTGCACCAATTCAGCTCCATTTTGCATCGACTTTCATGCAGTATTGAAACGGCCTGAAACGCACTAAAACATGATTTAGGGGCCAGTGGGGTGGATCGGGTGCGTTCGTTGCGAAAAATTCCAACGCGACTTCGTTGCACGAACTTTTGCAGTAATTGCACCAGTTCGGGCCCATTTTGCATCGACTTTTGTGCAGTAACAAAACGATCCAAAATGCACCAAAACATGATTTAGGGTCCAATGGGGTGGATCGGGTCGTTCGTTGCGAAAAATTCCAACGCGACTTCGTTGCACGAACTTTTGCACTAATTGCACCAGTTCGGGCCCATTTTGCATCGACTTTTGTGCAGTAACAAAACGGTCCAAAATGCACCAAAACATGAGTTTAGGGTCCAATGGGGTGGATCGGTGTGTTCGCTGCGAAAAATTCCGACACGACTTCGTTGCACGAACTTTTGCACTAATTGCACCAGTTCGGCCCCATTTTGCACCAACTTTAATGTAGTAACGAAACGGTCTGAAACACACCAAAACATGAGTTTAGGGTCGAATGGGGTGCATCGGGTGCATTCGCTGCGAAAAATTCTGAAGCGACTTCGTTGCATGAACTTTTGCACTAGTTGAGTCCCGTTTTGCACCGACTTTTGTGCAGTAACAAAATGGTCCAAAACGCACAAAAAAATGAGTTTAGGGTCGAATGGGGTGGATCGGGTGCATTTGTTGTGAAAAATTCCGACGCGACTTCGTTGCACGAAATTTTGCACTAATTGCAATAGTTCGGCTCCATTTTGCATCGACTTTCATGCAGTATTGAAACAGCCTGAAAGGCACTAAAACATGATTTAGGGTAAAATGGGGTTTATCGGGTGCGTTCGTTGCGAAAAATTCCAACGCGACTTCGTTGCACGAACTTTTGCACTAATTGCACCAGTTCGGGCCCATTTTGCATCGACTTTTGTGCAGTCACAAAATGGTCAAAAATGCACCAAAACATGATTTAGGGTCCAATGGGGTGGATCGGGTCGTTCGTTGCGAAAAATTCCAACGCGACATCGTTGCACGAAGTTTTGCACTAATTGCACCAGTTCGGCCCCGTTTTGCACCGACTTTCCCGCAGTAATGAAATGGTCCGAAACATACCAAAACATGAGTTTAGGGTCGAATAGGGTGGAATCGGGTGCGTTCGTTGGGAAAAATTCCGAAGCAACTTCGTTGCACGAACTCTTGCACATATTGCACCAGTTCGACCCCATTTTGCATTGACTTTCGTGCAGTAACGAAACGGACCAGTTCGGCCACCAAAACAAGAGTTTAGGGTCCAATGGGTTGGATCGGGAGCGTTCGTTGCGAAAAAATCCGACGCGACTTCGTTGCACGAACTTTTGCACGAATTACATCAGTTCGGCACGTTTTCCACCGACTTTCGTGCAGTAACGAAACGGTCCGAAACACACCAAAAGATGAGTTTAGGGTCGAATGGGGTGGATCGGGTGCGTTGGTTGCGAAAAATTCCGAAGTGACTTCGTTGCATGAACTTTTGCACATATTGCACTAGTTCGGCCCCGTTTTGCACTGACTTTAAGGCAGTAAAGAAACGGTCCGAAATGCACCAAAACATGAGTTTAGGGTCCAATGGGTTGGATCGGGTGCATTCGTTGCGAAACATTCCGACGTGACTTCGTTGCACGAACATTTGCACGAATTGCACCAGCTCGGCACGTTTTCCACCGACTTTCGTGCAATAACGAAATGGACCGAAACGCAAAAAAACATGAGTTTAAAGTCCAATGGGGGTGGATCGTGTGCGTTTGTTGCGAAAAATTCAGAAGTGACTTCGTTGCACGATCTTGTGCACTAATTGCACCTGTTCAGCTCCATTTTGCACCGACTTTCGTGCAGTAACGAAACGGTCCGAAACACACCAAAAGATGAGTTTAGTGTCGAATGGGGTGGATCGGGTGCGTTCGTTGCGAAAAATTCCGAAGTGACTTCGTTGCACGAACTTTTGCACAAATTTCACTAGTTCGGCCCCGTTTTGCACCGACTTTCGTGCAGTAATGAAACGGTCTGAAACGCACCAATACATGAGTTTAAGGTCTAATGGGGTGGATCGGGTGCGTTTTTATGAAAAATTCTGACACGACTTCAGTGCCCGAACTTTTGCACTAATTGCACCAGTTCGGCCCCATTTTGCACCGACATTAATGCAGTAACAAAATGGTAACACACCAAAACATGAGTTTAGGGTCGAATGGGGTGGATCGGGTGCGTTCGCTGCGAAAAATTCTGAAGCGACTTCGTTGCATGAACTTTTGCACTAATTGCACCAATTCAGCTCCATTTTGCATCGACTTTCATGCAGTATTGAAACGGCCTGAAAGGCACTAAAACATGATTTAGGGGCCAGTGGGGTGGATCGGGTGCGTTCGTTGCGAAAAATTCCAACGCGACATCGTTGCACGAACTTTTGCAGTAATTGCACCAGTTCGGGCCCATTTTGCATCGACTTTTGTGCAGTAACAAAACGGTCCAAAATGCACCAAAACATGATTTAGGGTCCAATGGGGTGGATCGGGTCGTTCGTTGCGAAAAATTCCAACATGACTTCGTTGCACAAAATTTTGCCCTAATTGCACCTGTTCGGCCCCCATTTTGCATCGACTTTCGTGTAGGAACGGAACGGTCAAAAACGCACAAAAACATGATTAAGGGTCCAATGGGGTGGAACGGGTGCGTTCGTTGCGAAGAATTCCTACGCGACTTCGTTGCAGAAACTGCACCAGTTCGGCCCCGTTTTGCACCAACATTCGTGCCGTAACGAAACGGTCCGAAACGTACAAAAACATGATTTAGGGTCTAATGGGGTGGATCGGGTGCGTTCGATGCGAAAAATTCCAACGCAACTTCGTTGCCCAAACTTTTGAACTCATTACACCCGTTCGGCCACGTTTTGCACCGACTTTCGTGCAGTAACGAAACGGTACGAAACGCACCAAAACATGATTTAGGGTCTAATGCTGTGGATCGTGTGGGTTCGTTGCGAAAAATTCCAACGCGACTTCGTTGCACGAACTTTTGCACTAATTGCACCAATTCGGGCCCATTTTGCATCGACTTTGGTGCAGTAACGAAACGATCCAAAACGCACCAAAACATGATTTAGGGTCCAATGGGTGGATCGGATACGTTCGTTGCGAAAAAATTCTGAAGTGACTTCGCTGAACAAACATTTGCACAAATTGCACCAGTTCGGCCCGATTTTGCATCAACTTTCGTGCAGTAACGAAACGGTCCGAAACACACCAAAACTTGATTTAGGATCCAATGAGGTGGATCAGGTGCGTTCGTTGCTTAAAATTCCGAAGCGACTTCGTTGCACGAACTTTTGCCCTTATTGCACCAGTTGGTCCCTGTTTTGCACCGACTTTCGTGCAGTAACAAAATGGTCCGAAACGCACCAAAACATGATTTAGGGTCTAATGGAGTGGATCGGGTGCGTTCGTTGCGAAAAATTCCAACGTGACTTCGTTGCACGAACTTTTGCACTAATTGCACTTGTTCAGCCCCATTTTGCACCGACTTTCGTGCAGCAACGAAATGGTCCGAGACACACCAAAAGATGAGTTTAGGGTCAAACGGGTGGATTGGGTGCGTTCGTTGCAAAAAATTCCGAAGTGACTTCGTTGCACGAACTTTTGCACATACTGCACCAGTTCCGCCCGTTTTGCACTGACTTTTGTGCAGTAACGAAACGGACCAGTTCGGCCACCAAAACATGAGTTTAGGGTCCAATGGGGTGGATCGGTGTGTTCACTGCAAAAAATTCCGACACGACTTCATTGCACGAACTTTTGCACTAATTGCACCAGTTCGGCCCCATTTTGCACCAACTTTAATGCAGTAACGAAACGGTCTGAAACACACCAAAACATGAGTTTAGGGTCGAATGGGGTGCATCGGGTGCGTTCGCTGCGAAAAATTCTGAAGCGACTTCGTTGCATGAACTTTTGCACTAGTTCAGTCCCGTTTTGCACCGACTTTTGTGCAGTAACGAAACGGTCCAAAACGCACAAAAAAAATGAGTTTAGGGTCCAATGGAGCGTATCGGGTGCGTTTGTTGCGAAAAATTCGGACGTGACTTCGTTGCATGAACTTTTGCACTCATTGCACCAGTTCGGCCCCGTTTTGCACCACTTTCGTGTAGTAACGAAACGGTCCGAAACGCACCAAAACATGATTTACGGTCAAATGGGGTGGATCGGGTGCGTTCGTTGCGAAAAATTCCAACGCGACTTCGTTGCACGAACTTTTGCACTAATTGCACCAGTTCGGGCCCATTTTGCATCGACTTTTGTGGAGTAACAAAACGGTCCAAAATGCACCAAAACATGATTTAGGGTCCAATGGGGTAGATCGGGTCGTTCGTTGCGAAAAATTCCAACACGACTTCGTTGCACAAACTTTTGCTTTAATTGCACCTGTTCGGCCCCATTTTGCATCGACTTTCGTGTAGTAACGGAACGGTCAAAAACGCACCAAAACATGATTAAGGGTCCAATGGGGTGGAACGAGTGCGTTCGTTGCGAAAAGTTCTGAAGTGACTTCGTTGCAGAAACTGCACCAGCTCGGCCCCGTTTTGCACCAACATTCATGCCGTAACGAAACGGTCCGAAACGTACAAAAACATGATTTAGGGTCTAATGGGGTGGATCGGGTGCGTTCGATGCGAAAAATTCCAACGCGACTTCGTTGCCCAAACTTTTGAACTCATTACACCCGTTCGGCCACGTTTTGCACCGACTTTCGTGCAGTAACGAAACGGTCCGAAACGCACCAAAAACTGAGTTTAGGGTCCAGGGGTGGATCGGTGTGTTCGCTGCGAAAAATTCCGACACGACTTCATTGCATGAACTTTTGCACTAATTGCACCAGTTCGGGCCCATTTTGCATCTACTTTTGTGCACTAACAAAACGCTCCAAAATGCACAAAAACATGATTTAGGGTCCAATGGGGTGGATTGGGTCGTTCGTTGTGAAAAATTCCAATGCGACTTCGTTGCACGAACTTTTGCACTAATTGCACCAGTTCAGGCCCATTTTGCATCGACTTTTGTGCAGTAACAAAATGGTCCAATGGGGTGGAACGGGTGCGTTCGTTGCGAAGAATTCCTACGCGACTTCGTTGCAGAAACTGCACCAGTTCGGCCCCGTTTTGCACCAACATTCGTGCCGTAACGAAACGGTCCGAAACGTACAAAAACATGATTTAGGGTCTAATGGGGTGGATCGGCTGCGTTCGATGCGAAAAATTCCAACGCGACTTCGTTGCACAAACTTTTGAACTCATTACACCCGTTCGGCCCCATTTTGCACCGACTTTCGTGCAGTAACGAAACGGTCCGAAACGCACCAAAACATGATTTAGGGTCTAATGGAGTGGATCGGGTGCGTTCGTTGCGAAAAATTCCAACGCGACTTCGTTGCACGAACTTTTGCACTAATTGCACCTGTTCAGCCCCATTTTGCACCGACTTTCGTCCAGTAACGAAACGGTCCGAAAAACACCAAAAGATGAGTTTAGGGTCGAATGGGGTGGATCGGGTGCGTTCGTTGCGAAAAATTCCGAAGTGACTTCGTTGCATGAACTTTTGCACATATTGCACGAGTTCGGTCCTGTTTTGCACTGACTTTCGTGCAGTAACGAAACGGACCAGTTCGGCCACCAAAACATGAGTTTAGGGTCCAATGGGGTGGATCGGGTGCTTCGTTGCGAAAAATTCCAACGCGACTTCGTTGCACGAACTTTTGCACTAATTTCACTAGTTCGGCCCCGTTTTGCACCGACTTTCGTGCAGTAATGAAACGGTCTGAAACGCACCAATACATGAGTTTAAGGTCTAATGGGGTGGATTGGGTGCGTTCGTTGCGAAAAATTCCGACACGACTTCATTGCACGAACTTTTGCACTAATTGCATCAGTTCGGCCCCATTTTGCACCGACTTTAATGCAGTAACGAAACGGTCTGAAACACACCAAAACATGAGTTTAGGGTCGAATGGGGTGGATCGGGTGCGTTCGCTGCGAAAAATTTTGAAGCGACTTCGTTGCACGAACTTTTGCACTTATTGCACCAGTTCGGCCCCGTTTTGCACCGACTTTTGTGCAGTAACGAAACGGTCTGAAATGCACCAAAAAATGAGTTTAGGGTCCAATAGGTTGGATCGATTGCTTTCGTTGCGAAAAATTCCAATGCGACTTCGTTGCACGAACTTTTGCACTAATTGCACCAGTTCGGGCCCATTTTGCATCTACTTTTGTGCACTAACAAAACGGTCCAAAATGTACAAAAACATGATTTAGGGTCCAATGTGGTGGATCGGGTCGTTCGTTGTGAAAAATTCCAACACGACTTCGTTGTACAAACTTTTTCCCTAATTGTACCTGTTCGGCCCCATTTTGCATCGACTTTCATGTAGTAATGAAACGGTCAAAAACGCACCAAAACATGATTAAGGGTCCAATGGGGTGGAACGGGTGCGTTCGCTGCGAAAAATTCCTACGCGACTTCATTGCAGAAACTGCACCAGTTCGGCCCCGTTTTGCACCAACATTCGTGCCGTAACGAAACGGTCCAAAACGTACAAAAACATGATTTAGGGTCGAATGGGGTGGATCGGGTGCGTTCGCTGCGAAAAATTCTGAAGCGACTTCGTTGCACGAACTTTTGCACTTATTGCACCAGTTCGGCCCCGTTTTGCACCGACTTTTGTGCAGTAACGAAACGGTCTGAAACGCACCAAAAACTGAGTTTAGGGTCCAATGGGGTGGATCGGTGTGTTCGCTGCGAAAAATTCCGACACGACTTCATTGCACGAACTTTTGCACTAATTGCACCAGTTCGGGCCCATTTTGCATCTACTTTTGTATAGTAACGAAACGGTCCAAAACGCACCAAAACATTTAGGGTCCAAAGGGTGGATCGGATGCGTTCGTTGCAAAAAATTTCGAAGTGACATCGCTGCACAAACTTTTGCACTAATTGCACCAGTTCAGCCCGATTTTGCATCAACTTTCATGCAGTAACGAAACAGTCCGAAACGCACCAAAACATGACTTAGTATCCAATGGGGTGGATCGGGTGTGTTCGTTGCGAAAAATTCCGACGCAACTTCGCTGCACGAGCTTTTGCCCTTATTGCACCAGTTCGGCCCAGTTTTGCACCGACTTTCGTGCAGTAACGAAACGGTCCGATATGCACCAAAACATGAGTTTCGGGTCCAATGGGGTGGATTGGGTGCGTTTGTTGCAAAAAATTCGGGCGCGACTTCGTTGCACGAACTTTTGCACGAATTGCACCAGTTCGGCCCCGTTTTGCACCGACTTTCGTGCAGTAACGAAACGGTCCGAAACACACCAAAAGATGAGTTTAGGGTCGAATAGGGTGGATCGGGTGCGTTCGTTGCGAAAAATTCCGAAGTGACTTCGTTGCATGAACTTTTGCACATATTGCACTAGTTCGGCCCCGTTTTGCACTGACTTTCGTGCAGTAAAAAAATGGTCCGAAACGCACCAAAACATTAGTTTAGGGTCCAATGGGTTGGATCGGGTGCGTTCGTTGCGAAACATTCCGACGCGACTTCGTTGCACAAACATTTGCACGAATTGCACAAGTTCGGCACGTTTTCCACCGACTTTCGTGCAGTAACGAAACGGACCGAAACGCACAAAAACATGAGTTTAAAGTCCAATGGGGTGGATCGTGTGCGTTTGTTGCGAAAAATTCAGAAGTGACTTCGTTGCACGAACTTTTGCACATATTGCACCAGTTCGGCAACGTTTTGCACCGACTTTCGTGAAGTAACAAAACGGTCCGAAACGCACCAAAACATGAGTTTAGGGTCAAATGGGGTGGATCGGGTGCGTTAGATGCGAAACATTCCGACGCGACTTCGTTGCACAAACTTTTGCACATATTGCACCAGTTCGGCCCCGTTTTGCACTGACTTTTGTGCAGTACCGAAACGGACCAGTTCGGCCAGCAAAACATGTGTTTAGGGTCCAATGGGGTGGATCGGGTGCTTCGTTGCGAAAAATTCCAACGCGACATCGTTGCACGAACTTTTGCACTAATTGCACCAGTTCGGCCCCGTTTTGCACCGACTTTCCCGCAGTAATGAAATGGTCCAAAACATACCAAAACATGAGTTTTGGGTCGAATAGGGTGGAACCGGGTGCGTTCGTTGGGAAAAATTCCGAAGCGACTTCGTTGCACGAACTTTTGCACATATTGCACCAGATCGACCCCGTTTGCACTGACTTTCGTGCAGTAACGAAACGGACCAGTTCGGCCACCAAAACATGAGTTTAGAGTCCAATGGGTTGGATCGGGTGCGTTCGTTGCGAAAAAATCCGACGCGACTTCGTTGCACGAACTTTTGCACTAATTGCACCAGCTTGGCACGTTTTCCACCGACTTTCGTGCAGTAACGAAACGGTCCGAAACACACCAAAAGATGAGTTTAGGGTCGAATGGGGTGGATCGGGTGCGTTGGTTGCGAAAAATTCCGAAGTGACTTCGTTGCATGAACTTTTGCACATATTGCACGAGTTTGGCACAGTTTTGCACTGACTTTAAGGCAGTAAAGAAACGGTCTGAAATGCACCAAAACATGAGTTTAGGGTCCAATGGGTTGGATCGTGTGCGTTCGTTGCGAAACATTCCGACGCGACTTTGTTGCACGAACATTTGCACGAATTTCACAAGTTCGGCACGTTTTCCACCGACTTTCCTGCAGTAACGAAACGGACCGAAACGCACAAAAACATGAGTTTAAAGTGCAATAGGGTGGATCGTGTGCATTTGTTGCGAAAAATTCAGAAGTGACTTTGTTGCACGAACTTTTGCACTAATTGCACCTGTTCAGCCCCATTTTACACCGACTTTCGTGCTGTAATGAAACGGTCCGAAACACACCAAAAGATGAGTTTAGGGTCGAATTGGGTGGATCGGGTGCGTTCGTTGCGAAAAATTCTGAAGTGACTTCGTTGCACGAACTTTTGCACATATTGCACTAGTTCGACCGCGTTTTGCACTGACTTTCGTGCAGTAACGAAACGGACCAGTTCGGCCACCAAAACATGAGTTTAGGGTCCAATGGGGTGGATCGGGTGCTTCGTTGCGAAAAATTCCGAAGCAACTTCGTTGCACGAACTTTTGCACTTATTGCACCAGTTTGGCAATGTTTTGCACCGACTTTCGTGAAGTAACAAAATGGTCCGAAACGCACCAAAACATGAGTTTAGGGTCCAATGGGGTGGATCGGGTGCGTTAGATGCGAAACATTCCGACGCGACTTCATTGAACGAATAGCACCAGTTTGGTCCGTTTTCCATTGACTTTCGTGCAATAATGAAACGGACCGAAACGCAAAAAAACATGAGATTAGGTTCCAATGGTATGGATCGTGTGCGTTTGTTGCGAAAAATTCAGAAGTGACTTCGTTGCACGAACTTTTGCACTAATTGCACCTGTTCAGCCCCATTTTGCACCGACTTTCTCGTAGTAACGAAACGGTCCGAAACACACCAAAAGATGAGTTTAGGGTCCAATGGGGTGGATCGGGTGCTTCGTTGCGAAAAATTCCGAAGCGACTTCGTTGCACGAACTTTTGCACTTATTGCACCAGTTCGGCAACGTTTTGCACCGACTTTCGTGAAGTAACAAAATGGTCCGAAACGCACCAAAACATGAGTTTAGGGTCGAATAGGGTGGAATCAGGTGCGTTCGTTGGGAAAAATTCCGAAGCGACTTCGTTGTACGAACTTTTGCACATATTTCACCAGTTCGACCCCGTTTTGCACTGACTTTCGTGCAGTAACGAAACGGACCAGTTCGGCCACCAAAACATGAGTTTAGAGTCCAATGGGTTGGATCGGGTGCGTTCGTTGTGAAAAAATCCGACGCGACTTCGTTGCACAAACTTTTGCACTAATTGCACCAGCTCGGCACGTTTTCCACCGACTTTCGTTCAGTAACGAAAAGGAACTAAACGCACAAAAACATGAGTTTAAAGTCCAATGGGGTGGATCGTTTGCGTTTGTTGCGAAAAATTCAGAAGTGACTTCGTTGCACGATCTTTTGCACTAATTGCACCTGTTCAGCTCCATTTTGCACCGACTTTCGTGCAGTAACAAAACGGTCCGAAACACACCAAAAGATGAGTTTAGGGTCGAATGGGGTGGATCGGGTGCGTTCGTTGCGAAAAATTCCGAAGTGACTTCGCTGCACAAACTTTTGGCCTTATTGCACCAGTTCGGCCCTGTTTTGCACCGACTTTCGTGCAGTAATGAAACGGTCCGCAACACACTAAAACATGAGTTTTGGGTCCAATGGGGTGGATTGGGTGCGTTCGTTGTGAAAATTTCCGGCGCGACTTCGTTGCACGAACTTTTGCACGAATTGCACCAGTTCGGCCCCGTTATGCATCGACTTTCGTGCAGTAACGAAACGGTCCGAAACACACCAAAAGATGAGTTTAGGGTCGAATGGGGTGGATCGGGTGCGTTGGTTGCGAAAAATTCCGAAGTGACTTCGTTGCATGAACTTTTGCACATATTGCACTAGTTCGGCCCCGTTTTGCACTGACATTAAGGCAGTAAAGAAACTGTCCGAAATGCACCAAAACATGAGGTTGGGGTCCAATGGGTTGGATCGGGTGCGTTCGTTGCGAAACATTCCGACGCGACTTCGTTGCACGAACATTTGCACGAATTGCACAAGTTCGGCACGTTTTCCACCGACTTTCGTGCAGTAACGAAATGGACCGAAACGCACAAAAACATGAGTTTAAAGTCCAATGGGGTGGATCGTGTGCGTTTGTTGCGAAAAATTCAGAAGTGACTTCGTTGCACGAACTTTTGCACTAATTGCACCTGTTCAGCCCCATTTTACACCGACTTTCGTGCAGTAACGAAACGGTCCGAAACACACCAAAATATGAGTTTAGGGTCGAATGGGGTGGATCGGGTGCGTTCGTTGCGAAAAATTCCAATGCGACTTCGTTGCACGAACTTTTGCACATATTGCACCAGTTCGGCCCTGTTTTGCACTGACTTTCGTGTCGTACCGAAATGGACCAGTTCGGCAACCAAAACATGAGTTTAGGGTCCAATGGGGTGGATCGGGTGCTTCGTTGCGAAAAATTCCGAAGCGACTTCGTTGCACGAACTTTTGCACTTATTGCACCAGTTCGGCAACGTTTTGCACCGACTTTCGTGAAGTAACAAAACGGTCCGAAACGCACCAAAACATGAGTTTAGGGTCCAATGGGCTGGATCGGGTGCGTTAGATGCGGAACATTCCGACGCGACTTCATTGAACGAATAGCACCAGTTCGGTCCGTTTTCCATTGACTTTCGTGCAATAATTAAACGGACCGAAATGCACAAAAACATGAGATTAGGTTCCAATGGGATGGATCGTGTGCGTTTGTTGCTAAAAATTCAGAAGTGACTTCGTTGCACGAACTTTTGCACTAATTGCACTTGTTCAGCCCCATTTTGCACCGACTTTCTCGTAGTAACGAAATGGTCCGAAACACACCAAAAGATGAGTTTAGGGTCGAATAGGGTGGAATCGGGTGCGTTCGTTGCGAAAAATTCGGAAGCGACTTCGTTGCACGAACTTTTGCACATATTGCACCAGTTCGGCCCCGTTTTGCACTGACTTTCGTGCAGTAACGAAACGGACCAGTTCGGCCACCAAAACATGAGTTTAGGGTCCAATGGGGTGGATCGGGTGCTTCGTTGCAAAAAATTCCAACGCAACATCGTTGCACGAACTTTTGCACTAATTGCACCAGTTCGGCCCCGTTTTGCACCGACTTTCGCGCAGTAATGAAATGGTCCGAAACATACCAAAACATGAGTTTAGGGTCGAATAGGGTGGAATCGGGTGCGTTCGTTGGGAAAAATTCCGAAGCGACTTCGTTGCACGAACTTTTGCACATATTGCACCAGTTCGACCCCGTTTTGCACTGACTTTCGTGCAGTAACGAAACGGACCAGTTCGGGCACCAAAACATGAGTTTAGAGTCCAATGGGTTGGATCGGGTGCGTTCGTTGCGAAAAAATCCGACGCGACTTCGTTGCACGAACTTTTGCACTAATTGCACCAGCTCGGCACGTTTTCCACCGACTTTCGTGCAGTAACGAAACGGTCCGAAACACACCAAAAGATGAGTTTAGGGTCGAATGGGGTGGATCGGGTGCGTTGGTTGCGAAAAATTCTGAAGTGACTTCGTTGCATGAACTTTTGCACATATTGCACGAGTTTGGCACAGTTTTGCACTGACTTTAAGGCAGTAAAGAAACGGTCTGAAATGCACCAAAACATGAGTTTAGGGTCCAATGGGTTGGATCATGTGCGTTCGTTGCGAAACATTCCAACGCGACTTTGTTGCACGAACATTTGCACGAATTTCACAAGTTCGGCACGTTTTCCACCGACTTTCCTGCAGTAACGAAATGGACCGAAACGCACAAAAACATGAGTTTAAAGTCCAATGGGGTGGATCGTGTGCGTTTGTTGCGAAAAATTCAGAAGTGACTTCGTTGCACGTACTTTTGCACTAATTGCACCTGTTCAGCCCCATTTTACACCGACTTTCGTGCTGTAATGAAACGGTCCGAAACACACCAAAAGATGAGTTTAGGGTCGAATTGGGTGGATCGGGTGCGTTCGTTGCGAAAAATTCTGAAGTGACTTCGTTGCACGAACTTTTGCACATATTGCACTAGTTCGACCGCGTTTTGCACTGACTTTCGTGCAGTAACGAAACGGACCAGTTCGGCCACCAAAACATGAGTTTAGGGTCCAATGGGGTGGATCGGGTGCTTCGTTGCGAAAAATTCCGAAGCAACTTCGTTGCACGAACTTTTGCACTTATTGCACCAGTTTGGCAATATTTTGCACCGACTTTCGTGAAGTAACAAAATGGTCCGAAACGCACCAAAACATGAGTTTAGGGTCCAATGGGGTGGATCGGGTGCGTTAGATGCGAAACATTTCGACGCGACTTCATTGAACGAATAGCACCAGTTTGGTCCGTTTTCCATTGACTTTCGTGCAATAATGAAACGGACCGAAACGCAAAAAAACATGAGATTAGGTTCCAATGGTATGGATCGTGTGCGTTTGTTGCGAAAAATTCAGAAGTGACTTCGTTGCACGAACTTTTGCACTAATTGCACCTGTTCAGCCCCATTTTGCACCGACTTTCTCGTAGTAACGAAACGGTCCGAAACACACCAAAAGATGAGTTTAGGGTCCAATGGGGTGGATCGGGTGCTTCGTTGCGAAAAATTTCGAAGCGACTTCGTTGCACGAACTTTTGCACTTATTGCACCAGTTCGGCAACGTTTTGCACCGACTTTCGTGAAGTAACAAAACGGTCCGAAACGCACCAAAACATGAGTTTAGGGTCGAATAGGGTGGAATCGGGTGCGTTCGTTGGGAAAAATTCCGAAGCGACTTCGTTGCACGAACTTTTGCACATATTGCACCAGTTCGACCCCGTTTTGCACTGACTTTCGTGCAGTAACGAAACGGACAAGTTCGGCCACCAAAACATGAGTTTAGAGTCCAATGGGTTGGATCGGGTGCGTTCGTTGTGAAAAAATCCGACGCGACTTCGTTGCACAAACTTTTGCACTAATTGCACCAGCTCGGCACGTTTTCCACCGACTTTCGTTCAGTAACGAAACGGAACGAAACGCACAAAAACATGAGTTTAAAGTCCGATGGGGTGGATCGTTTGCGTTTGTTGCGAAAAATTCAGAAGTGACTTCGTTGCACGATCTTTTGCACTAATTGCACCTGTTCAGCTCCATTTTGCACCGACTTTCGTGCAGTAACAAAACGGTCCGAAACACACCAAAAGATGAGTTTAGGGTCGAATGGGGTGGATCGGGTGCGTTCGTTGCGAAAAATTCCGAAGTGACTTCGCTGCACAAACTTTTGGCCTTATTGCAATAGTTCAGCCCTGTTTTGCACCGACTTTCGTGCAGTAATGAAACGGTCCGCAACACACTAAAACATGAGTTTAGGGTCCAATGGGGTGGATTGGGTGCGTTCGTTGTGAAAATTTCCGGCGCGACTTCGTTGCACGAACTTTTGCACGAATTGCACCAGTTCGGCCCCGTTATGCACCGACTTTCGTGCAGTAACGAAACGGTCCGAAACACACCAAAAGATGAGTTTAGGGTCGAATGGGGTCGATCGGGTGCGTTGGTTGCGAAAAATTCCGAAGTGACTTCGTTGCATGAACTTTTACACATATTGCACTAGTTCGGCCCCGTTTTGCACTGACATTAAGGCAGTAAAGAAACTGTCCAAAATGCACCAAAACATGAGGTTGGGGTCCAATGGGTTGGATCGGGTGCGTTCGTTGCGAAACATTCCGATGCGACTTCATTGCACGAACATTTGCACGAATTGCACAGGTTCGGCACGTTTTCCACCGACTTTCGTGCAGTAACGAAATGGACCGAAACGCACAAAAACATGAGTTTAAAGTCCAATGGGGTGGATCGTGTGCGTTTGTTGCGAAAAATTCAGAAGTGACTTCGTTGCACGAACTTTTGCACTAATTGCACCTGTTCAGCCCCATTTTACACCGACTTTCGTGCAGTAACGAAACGGTCCGAAACACACCAAAATATGAGTTTAGGGTCGAATGGGGTGGATCGGGTGCGTTCGTTGCGAAAAATTCCAATGCGACTTCGTTGCACGAACTTTTGCACATATTGCACCAGTTCGGCCCTGTTTTGCACTGACTTTCGTGTCGTACCGAAATGGACCAGTTCGGCCACCAAAACATGAGTTTAGGGTCCAATGGGGTGGATCGGGTGCTTCGTTGCGAAAAATTCCGAAGCGACTTCATTGCACGAACTTTTGCACTTATTGCACCAGTTCGGCAACGTTTTGCACCGACTTTCGTAAAGTAACAAAACGGTCCGAAACGCACCAAAACATGAGTTTAGGGTCCAATGGGGTGGATCGGGTGCGTTAGATGCGAAACATTCCGACGCAACTTCATTGAACGAATAGCACCAGTTCGGTCCGTTTTCCATTGACTTTCGTGCAATAATTAAACGGACCGAAATGCACAAAAACATGAGATTAGGTTCCAATGGGATGGATCGTGTGCGTTTGTTGCTAAAAATTCAGAAGTGACTTCGTTGCACGAACTTTTGCACTAATTGCACTTGTTCAGCCCCATTTTGCACCGACTTTCTCGTAGTAACGAAATGGTCCGAAACACACCAAAAGATGAGTTTAGGGTCGAATAGGGTGGAATCGGGTGCGTTCGTTGCGAAAAATTCCGAAGCGACTTCGTTGCACGAACTTTTGCACATATTGCACCAGTTTGCCCCGTTTTGCACTGACTTTCGTGCAGTAACGAAACGGACCAGTTCGGCCACCAAAACATGAGTTTAGGGTCCAATGGGGTGGATCGGGTGCTTCGTTGCAAAAAATTCCAACGCAACATCGTTGCACGAACTTTTGCACTAATTGCACCAGTTCGGCCCCGTTTTGCACCGACTTTCGCGCAGTAATGAAATGGTCCGAAACATACCAAAACATGAGTTTAGGGTCGAATAGGGTGGAATCGGGTGCGTTCGTTGGGAAAAATTCCGAAGCGACTTCGTTGCACGAACTTTTGCACATATTGCACAAGTTCGACCCCGTTTTGCACTGACTTTCGTGCAGTAACGAAACGGACCAGTTCGGCCACCAAAACATGAGTTTAGAGTCCAATGGGTTGGATCGGGTGCGTTCGTTGCGAAAAAATCCGACGCGACTTCGTTGCACGAACTTTTGCACTAATTGCACCAGCTCGGCACGTTTTCCACCGACTTTCGTGCAGTAACAAAACGGTCCGAAACACACCAAAAGATGAGTTTAGGGTCGAATGGGGTGGCGGGTGCGTTGGTTGCGAAAAATTCCGAAGTGACTTCGTTGCATGAACTTTTGCACTTATTGCACGAGTTTGGCAAAGTTTTGCACTGACTTTAAGGCAGTAAAGAAACGGTCTGAAATGCACCAAAACATGAGTTTAGGGTCCAATGGGTTGGATCGTGTGCGTTCGTTGCGAAACATTCCGACGCGACTTTGTTGCACGAACATTTGCACGAATTTCACAAGTTCGGCACGTTTTCCACCGACTTTCCTGCAGTAACGAAACGGACCGAAACGCACAAAAACATGAGTTTAAAGTGCAATAGGGTGGATCGTGTGCATTTGTTGCGAAAAATTCAGAAGTGACTTCGTTGCACGAACTTTTGCACTAATTGCACCTGTTCAGCCCCATTTTACACCGACTTTCGTGCTGTAATGAAACGGTCCGAAACACACCAAAAGATGAGTTTAGGGTCGAATTGGGTGGATCGGGTGCGTTCGTTGCGAAAAATTCTGAAGTGACTTCGTTGCACGAACTTTTGCACATATTGCACTAGTTCGACCGCGTTTTGCACTGACTTTCGTGCAGTAACGAAACGGACCAGTTCGGCCACCAAAACATGAGTTTAGGGTCCAATGGGGTGGATCGGGTGCTTCGTTGCGAAAAATTCCGAAGCAACTTCGTTGCACGAACTTTTGCACTTATTGCACCAGTTTGGCAATGTTTTGCACCGACTTTCGTGAAGTAACAAAATGGTCCGAAACGCACCAAAACATGAGTTTAGGGTCCAATGGGGTGGATCGGGTGCGTTAGATGCGAAACATTCCGACGCGACTTCATTGAACGAATAGCACCAGTTTGGTCCGTTTTCCATTGACTTTCGTGCAATAATGAAACGGACCGAAACGCAAAAAAACATGAGATTAGGTTCCAATGGTATGGATCGTGTGCGTTTGTTGCGAAAAATTCAGAAGTGACTTCGTTGCACGAACTTTTGCACTAATTGCACCTGTTCAGCCCCATTTTGCACCGACTTTCTCGTAGTAATGAAACGGTCCGAAACACACCAAAAGATGAGTTTAGGGTCCAATGGGGTGGATCGGGTGCTTCGTTGCGAAAAATTCCGAAGCGACTTCGTTGCACGAACTTTTGCACTTATTGCACCAGTTCGGCAACGTTTTGCACCGACTTTCGTGAAGTAACAAAACGGTCCGAAACGCACCAAAACATGAGTTTAGGGTCGAATAGGGTGGAATCGGGTGCGTTCGTTGGGAAAAATTCCGAAGCGACTTCGTTGCACGAACTTTTGCACATATCGCACCAGTTCGACCCCGTTTTGCACATACTTTCGTGCAGTAACGAAACGGACAAGTTCGGCCACCAAAACATGAGTTTAGAGTCCAATGGGTTGGATCGGGTGCGTTCGTTGCGAAAAATTCCGAAGCGACTTCGTTGCACGAACTTTTGCACATATTGCACCAGTTCGGCCCCGTTTTGCACTGACTTTCGTGCAGTAACGAAACGGACCAGTTCGGCCACCAAAACATGAGTTTAGGGTCCAATGGGGTGGATCGGGTGCTTCGTTGCAAAAAATTCCAACGCAACATCGTTGCACGAACTTTTGCACTAATTGCACCAGTTCGGCCCCGTTTTGCACCGACTTTCGCGTAGTAATGAAATGGTCCGAAACATACCAAAACATGAGTTTAGGGTCGAATAGGGTGGAATCGGGTGCGTTCGTTGGGAAAAATTCCGAAGCGACTTCGTTGCACGAACTTTTGCACATATTGCACCAGTTCGACCCCGTTTTGCACTGACTTTCGTGCAGTAACGAAACGGACCAGTTCGGCCACCAAAACATGAGTTTAGAGTCCAATGGGTTGGATCGGGTGCGTTCGTTGCGAAAAAATCCGACGCGACTTCGTTGCACGAACTTTTGCACTAATTGCACCAGCTCGGCACGTTTTCCACCGACTTTCGTGCAGTAACGAAACGGAACGAAACGCACAAAAACATGAGTTTAAAGTCCAATGGGGTGGATCGTTTGCGTTTGTTGCGAAAAATTCAGAAGTGACTTCGTTGCACGATCTTTTGCACTAATTGCACCTGTTCAGCTCCATTTTGCACCGACTTTCGTGCAGTAACAAAACGGTCCGAAACACACCAAAAGATGAGTTTAGGGTCGAATGGGGTGGATCGGGTGCGTTCGTTGCGAAAAATTCCGAAGTGACTTCGCTGCACAAACTTTTGGCCTTATTGCAATAGTTCAGCCCTGTTTTGCACCAACTTTCGTGCAGTAATGAAACGGTCCGCAACACACTAAAACATGAGTTTAGGGTCCAATGGGGTGGATTGGGTGCGTTCGTTGTGAAAATTTCCGGCGCGACTTCGTTGCACGAACTTTTGCACGAATTGCACCAGTTCGGCCCCGTTATGCACAGACTTTCGTGCAGTAACGAAACGGTCCGAAACACACCAAAAGATGAGTTTAGGGTCGAATGGGGTCGATCGGGTGCGTTGGTTGCGAAAAATTCCGAAGTGACTTCGTTGCATGAACTTTTGCACATATTGCACTAGTTCGGCCCCGTTTTGCACTGACATTAAGGCAGTAAAGAAACTGTCCAAAATGCACCAAAACATGAGGTTGGGGTCCAATGGGTTGGATCGGGTGCGTTCGTTGCGAAACATTCCGACGCGACTTCCTTGCACGAACATTTGCACGAATTGCACAGGTTCGGCACGTTTTCCACCGACTTTCGTGCAGTAACGAAATGGACCGAAACGCACAACAACATGAGTTTAAAGTCCAATGGGGTGGATCGTGTGCGTTTGTTGCGAAAAATTCAGAAGTGACTTCGTTGCACGAACTTTTGCACTAATTGCACCTGTTCAGCCCCATTTTACACCGACTTTCGTGCAGTAACGAAACCGTCCGAAACACACCAAAATATGAGTTTAGGGTCGAATGGGGTGGATCGGGTGCGTTCGTTGCGAAAAATTCCAATGCGACTTCGTTGCACGAACTTTTGCACATATTGCACCAGTTCGGCCCTGTTTTGCACTGACTTTCGTGTCGTACCGAAATGGACCAGTTCGGCCACCAAAACATGAGTTTAGGGTCCAATGGGGTGGATCGGGAGTTTCGTTGCGAAAAATTCCGAAGCGACTTCGTTGCACGAACTTTTGCACTTATTGCACCAGTTCGGCAACGTTTTGCACCGACTTTCGTGAAGTAACAAAACGGTCCGAAACGCACCAAAACATGAGTTTAGGGTCCAATGGGCTGGATCGGGTGCGTTTGATGCGGAACATTCCGACGCGACTTCATTGAACGAATAGCACCAGTTCGGTCCGTTTTCCATTGACTTTCGTGCAATAATTAAACGGACCGAAATGCACAAAAACATGAGATTAGGTTCCAATGGGATGGATCGTGTGCGTTTGTTGCTAAAAATTCAGAAGTGACTTCGTTGCACGAACTTTTGCACTAATTGCACTTGTTCAGCCCCATTTTGCACCGACTTTCTCGTAGTAACGAAATGGTCCGAAACACACCAAAAGATGAGTTTAGGGTCGAATAGGGTGGAATCGGGTGCGTTCGTTGCGAAAAATTCCGAAGCGACTTCGTTGCACGAACTTTTGCACATATTGCACCAGTTCGGCCCCGTTTTGCACTGACTTTCGTGCAGTAACGAAACGGACCAGTTCGGCCACCAAAACATGAGTTTAGGGTCCAATGGGGTGGATCGGGTGCTTCGTTGCAAAAAATTCCAACGCAACATCGTTGCACGAACTTTTGCACTAATTGCACCAGTTCGGCCCCGTTTTGCACCGACTTTCGCGCAGTAATGAAATGGTCCGAAACATACCAAAACATGAGTTTAGGGTCGAATAGGGTGGAATCGGGTGCGTTCGTTGGGAAAAATTCCGAAGCGACTTCGTTGCACGAACTTTTGCACATATTGCACCAGTTCGACCCCGTTTTGCACTGACTTTCGTGCAGTAACGAAACGGACCAGTTCGGCCACCAAAACATGAGTTTAGAGTCCAATGGGTTGGATCGGGTGCGTTCGTTGCGAAAAAATCCGACGCGACTTCGTTGCACGAACTTTTGCACTAATTGCACCAGCTCGGCACGTTTTCCACCGACTTTCGTGCAGTAACGAAACGGAACGAAACGCACAAAAACATGAGTTTAAAGTCCAATGGGGTGGATCGTTTGCGTTTGTTGCGAAAAATTCAGAAGTGACTTCGTTGCACGATCTTTTGCACTAATTGCACCTGTTCAGCTCCATTTTGCACCGACTTTCGTGCAGTAACAAAACGGTCCGAAACACACCAAAAGATGAGTTTAGGGTCGAATGGGGTGGATCGGGTGCGTTCGTTGCGAAAAATTCCGAAGTGACTTCGCTGCACAAACTTTTGGCCTTATTGCAATAGTTCAGCCCTGTTTTGCACCAACTTTCGTGCAGTAATGAAACGGTCCGCAACACACTAAAACATGAGTTTAGGGTCCAATGGGGTGGATTGGGTGCGTTCGTTGTGAAAATTTCCGGCGCGACTTCGTTGCACGAACTTTTGCACGAATTGCACCAGTTCGGCCCCGTTATGCACCGACTTTCGTGCAGTAACGAAACGGTCCGAAACACACCAAAAGATGAGTTTAGGGTCGAATGGGGTCGATCGGGTGCGTTGGTTGCGAAAAATTCCGAAGTGACTTCGTTGCATGAACTTTTGCACATATTGCACTAGTTCGGCCCCGTTTTGCACTGACATTAAGGCAGTAAAGAAACTGTCCAAAATGCACCAAAACATGAGGTTGGGGTCCAATGGGTTGGATCGGGTGCGTTCGTTGCGAAACATTCCGACGCGACTTCCTTGCACGAACATTTGCACGAATTGCACAGGTTCGGCACGTTTTCCACCGACTTTCGTGCAGTAACGAAATGGACCGAAACGCACAAAAACATGAGTTTAAAGTCCAATGGGGTGGATCGTGTGCGTTTGTTGCGAAAAATTCAGAAGTGACTTCGTTGCACGAACTTTTGCACTAATTGCACCTGTTCAGCCCCATTTTACACCGACTTTCGTGCAGTAACGAAACCGTCCGAAACACACCAAAATATGAGTTTAGGGTCGAATGGGGTGGATCGGGTGCGTTCGTTGCGAAAAATTCCAATGCGACTTCGTTGCACGAACTTTTGCACATATTGCACCAGTTCGGCCCTGTTTTGCACTGACTTTCGTGTCGTACCGAAATGGACCAGTTCGGCCACCAAAACATGAGTTTAGGGTCCAATGGGGTGGATCGGGAGTTTCGTTGCGAAAAATTCCGAAGCGACTTCGTTGCACGAACTTTTGCACTTATTGCACCAGTTCGGCAACGTTTTGCACCGACTTTCGTGAAGTAACAAAACGGTCCGAAACGCACCAAAACATGAGTTTAGGGTCCAATGGGCTGGATCGGGTGCGTTTGATGCGGAACATTCCGACGCGACTTCATTGAACGAATAGCACCAGTTCGGTCCATTTTCCATTGACTTTCGTGCAATAATTAAACGGACCGAAATGCACAAAAACATGAGATTAGGTTCCAATGGGATGGATCGTGTGCGTTTGTTGCTAAAAATTCAGAAGTGACTTCGTTGCACGAACTTTTGCACTAATTGCACTTGTTCAGCCCCATTTTGCACCGACTTTCTCGTAGTAACGAAATGGTCCGAAACACACCAAAAGATGAGTTTAGGGTCGAATAGGGTGGAATCGGGTGCGTTCGTTGCGAAAAATTCCGAAGCGACTTCGTTGCACGAACTTTTGCACATATTGCACCAGTTCGGCCCCGTTTTGCACTGACTTTCGTGCAGTAACGAAACGGACCAGTTCGGCCACCAAAACATGAGTTTAGGGTCCAATGGGGTGGATCGGGTGCTTCGTTGCAAAAAATTCCAACGCAACATCGTTGCACGAACTTTTGCACTAATTGCACCAGTTCGGCCCCGTTTTGCACCGACTTTCGCGCAGTAATGAAATGGTCCGAAACATACCAAAACATGAGTTTAGGGTCGAATAGGGTGGAATCGGGTGCGTTCGTTGGGAAAAATTCCGAAGCGACTTCGTTGCACGAACTTTTGCACATATTGCACCAGTTCGACCCCGTTTTGCACTGACTTTCGTGCAGTAACGAAACGGACCAGTTCGGCCACCAAAACATGAGTTTAGAGTCCAATGGGTTGGATCGGGTGCGTTCGTTGCGAAAAAATCCGACGCGACTTCGTTGCACGAACTTTTGCACTAATTGCACCAGCTCGGCACGTTTTCCACCGACTTTCGTGCAGTAACGAAACGGAACGAAACGCACAAAAACATGAGTTTAAAGTCCAATGGGGTGGATCGTTTGCGTTTGTTGCGAAAAATTCAGAAGTGACTTCGTTGCACGATCTTTTGCACTAATTGCACCTGTTCAGCTCCATTTTGCACCGACTTTCGTGCAGTAACAAAACGGTCCGAAACACACCAAAAGATGAGTTTAGGGTCGAATGGGGTGGATCGGGTGCGTTCGTTGCGAAAAATTCCGAAGTGACTTCGCTGCACAAACTTTTGGCCTTATTGCAATAGTTCAGCCCTGTTTTGCACCAACTTTCGTGCAGTAATGAAACGGTCCGCAACACACTAAAACATGAGTTTAGGGTCCAATGGGGTGGATTGGGTGCGTTCGTTGTGAAAATTTCCGGCGCGACTTCGTTGCACGAACTTTTGCACGAATTGCACCAGTTCGGCCCCGTTATGCACCGACTTTCGTGCAGTAACGAAACGGTCCGAAACACACCAAAAGATGAGTTTAGGGTCGAATGGGGTCGATCGGGTGCGTTGGTTGCGAAAAATTCCGAAGTGACTTCGTTGCATGAACTTTTGCACATATTGCACTAGTTCGGCCCCGTTTTGCACTGACATTAAGGCAGTAAAGAAACTGTCCAAAATGCACCAAAACATGAGGTTGGGGTCCAATGGGTTGGATCGGGTGCGTTCGTTGCGAAACATTCCGACGCGACTTCCTTGCACGAACATTTGCACGAATTGCACAGGTTCGGCACGTTTTCCACCGACTTTCGTGCAGTAACGAAATGGACCGAAACGCACAAAAACATGAGTTTAAAGTCCAATGGGGTGGATCGTGTGCGTTTGTTGCGAAAAATTCAGAAGTGACTTCGTTGCACGAACTTTTGCACTAATTGCACCTGTTCAGCCCCATTTTACACCGACTTTCGTGCAGTAACGAAACCGTCCGAAACACACCAAAATATGAGTTTAGGGTCGAATGGGGTGGATCGGGTGCGTTCGTTGCGAAAAATTCCAATGCGACTTCGTTGCACGAACTTTTGCACATATTGCACCAGTTCGGCCCTGTTTTGCACTGACTTTCGTGTCGTACCGAAATGGACCAGTTCGGCCACCAAAACATGAGTTTAGGGTCCAATGGGGTGGATCGGGAGTTTCGTTGCGAAAAATTCCGAAGCGACTTCGTTGCACGAACTTTTGCACTTATTGCACCAGTTCGGCAACGTTTTGCACCGACTTTCGTGAAGTAACAAAACGGTCCGAAACGCACCAAAACATGAGTTTAGGGTCCAATGGGCTGGATCGGGTGCGTTTGATGCGGAACATTCCGACGCGACTTCATTGAACGAATAGCACCAGTTCGGTCCGTTTTCCATTGACTTTCGTGCAATAATTAAACGGACCGAAATGCACAAAAACATGAGATTAGGTTCCAATGGGATGGATCGTGTGCGTTTGTTGCTAAAAATTCAGAAGTGACTTCGTTGCACGAACTTTTGCACTAATTGCACTTGTTCAGCCCCATTTTGCACCGACTTTCTCGTAGTAACGAAATGGTCCGAAACACACCAAAAGATGAGTTTAGGGTCGAATAGGGTGGAATCGGGTGCGTTCGTTGCGAAAAATTCCGAAGCGACTTCGTTGCACGAACTTTTGCACATATTGCACCAGTTCGGCCCCGTTTTGCACTGACTTTCGTGCAGTAACGAAACGGACCAGTTCGGCCACCAAAACATGAGTTTAGGGTCCAATGGGGTGGATCGGGTGCTTCGTTGCAAAAAATTCCAACGCAACATCGTTGCACGAACTTTTGCACTAATTGCACCAGTTCGGCCCCGTTTTGCACCGACTTTCGCGCAGTAATGAAATGGTCCGAAACATACCAAAACATGAGTTTAGGGTCGAATAGGGTGGAATCGGGTGCGTTCGTTGGGAAAAATTCCGAAGCGACTTCGTTGCACGAACTTTTGCACATATTGCACCAGTTCGACCCCGTTTTGCACTGACTTTCGTGCAGTAACGAAACGGACCAGTTCGGCCACCAAAACATGAGTTTAGAGTCCAATGGGTTGGATCGGGTGCGTTCGTTGCGAAAAAATCCGACGCGACTTCGTTGCACGAACTTTTGCACTAATTGCACCAGCTCGGCACGTTTTCCACCGACTTTCGTGCAGTAACGAAACGGAACGAAACGCACAAAAACATGAGTTTAAAGTCCAATGGGGTGGATCGTTTGCGTTTGTTGCGAAAAATTCAGAAGTGACTTCGTTGCACGATCTTTTGCACTAATTGCACCTGTTCAGCTCCATTTTGCACCGACTTTCGTGCAGTAACAAAACGGTCCGAAACACACCAAAAGATGAGTTTAGGGTCGAATGGGGTGGATCGGGTGCGTTCGTTGCGAAAAATTCCGAAGTGACTTCGCTGCACAAACTTTTGGCCTTATTGCAATAGTTCAGCCCTGTTTTGCACCAACTTTCGTGCAGTAATGAAACGGTCCGCAACACACTAAAACATGAGTTTAGGGTCCAATGGGGTGGATTGGGTGCGTTCGTTGTGAAAATTTCCGGCGCGACTTCGTTGCACGAACTTTTGCACGAATTGCACCAGTTCGGCCCCGTTATGCACCGACTTTCGTGCAGTAACGAAACGGTCCGAAACACACCAAAAGATGAGTTTAGGGTCGAATGGGGTCGATCGGGTGCGTTGGTTGCGAAAAATTCCGAAGTGACTTCGTTGCATGAACTTTTGCACATATTGCACTAGTTCGGCCCCGTTTTGCACTGACATTAAGGCAGTAAAGAAACTGTCCAAAATGCACCAAAACATGAGGTTGGGGTCCAATGGGTTGGATCGGGTGCGTTCGTTGCGAAACATTCCGACGCGACTTCCTTGCACGAACATTTGCACGAATTGCACAGGTTCGGCACGTTTTCCACCGACTTTCGTGCAGTAACGAAATGGACCGAAACGCACAAAAACATGAGTTTAAAGTCCAATGGGGTGGATCGTGTGCGTTTGTTGCGAAAAATTCAGAAGTGACTTCGTTGCACGAACTTTTGCACTAATTGCACCTGTTCAGCCCCATTTTACACCGACTTTCGTGCAGTAACGAAACCGTCCGAAACACACCAAAATATGAGTTTAGGGTCGAATGGGGTGGATCGGGTGCGTTCGTTGCGAAAAATTCCAATGCGACTTCGTTGCACGAACTTTTGCACATATTGCACCAGTTCGGCCCTGTTTTGCACTGACTTTCGTGTCGTACCGAAATGGACCAGTTCGGCCACCAAAACATGAGTTTAGGGTCCAATGGGGTGGATCGGGAGTTTCGTTGCGAAAAATTCCGAAGCGACTTCGTTGCACGAACTTTTGCACTTATTGCACCAGTTCGGCAACGTTTTGCACCGACTTTCGTGAAGTAACAAAACGGTCCGAAACGCACCAAAACATGAGTTTAGGGTCCAATGGGCTGGATCGGGTGCGTTAGATGCGGAACATTCCGACGCGACTTCATTGAACGAATAGCACCAGTTCGGTCCGTTTTCCATTGACTTTCGTGCAATAATTAAACGGACCGAAATGCACAAAAACATGAGATTAGGTTCCAATGGGATGGATCGTGTGCGTTTGTTGCTAAAAATTCAGAAGTGACTTCGTTGCACGAACTTTTGCACTAATTGCACATGTTCAGCCCCATTTTGCACCGACTTTCTCGTAGTAACGAAATGGTCCGAAACACACCAAAAGATGAGTTTAGGGTCGAATAGGGTGGAATCGGGTGCATTCGTTGCGAAAAATTCCGAAGTGACTTCGTTGCATGAACTTTTGCACATATTGCACTAGTTCGGCCCCGTTTTGCACTGACATTAAGGCAGTAAAGAAACTGTCCAAAATGCACCAAAACATGAGGTTGGGGTCCAATGGGTTGGATCGGGTGCGTTCGTTGCGAAACATTCCGACGCGACTTCCTTGCACGAACATTTGCACGAATTGCACAGGTTCGGCACGTTTTCCACCGACTTTCGTGCAGTAACGAAATGGACCGAAACGCACAAAAACATGAGTTTAAAGTCCAATGGGGTGGATCGTGTGCGTTTGTTGCGAAAAATTCAGAAGTGACTTCGTTGCACGAACTTTTGCACTAATTGCACCTGTTCAGCCCCATTTTACACCGACTTTCGTGCAGTAACGAAACCGTCCGAAACACACCAAAATATGAGTTTAGGGTCGAATGGGGTGGATCGGGTGCGTTCGTTGCGAAAAATTCCAATGCGACTTCGTTGCACGAACTTTTGCACATATTGCACCAGTTCGGCCCTGTTTTGCACTGACTTTCGTGTCGTACCGAAATGGACCAGTTCGGCCACCAAAACATGAGTTTAGGGTCCAATGGGGTGGATCGGGAGTTTCGTTGCGAAAAATTCCGAAGCGACTTCGTTGCACGAACTTTTGCACTTATTGCACCAGTTCGGCAACGTTTTGCACCGACTTTCGTGAAGTAACAAAACGGTCCGAAACGCACCAAAACATGAGTTTAGGGTCCAATGGGCTGGATCGGGTGCGTTAGATGCGGAACATTCCGACGCGACTTCATTGAACGAATAGCACCAGTTCGGTCCGTTTTCCATTGACTTTCGTGCAATAATTAAACGGACCGAAATGCACAAAAACATGAGATTAGGTTCCAATGGGATGGATCGTGTGCGTTTGTTGCTAAAAATTCAGAAGTGACTTCGTTGCACGAACTTTTGCACTAATTGCACTTGTTCAGCCCCATTTTGCACCGACTTTCTCGTAGTAACGAAATGGTCCGAAACACACCAAAAGATGAGTTTAGGGTCGAATAGGGTGGAATCGGGTGCGTTCGTTGCGAAAAATTCCGAAGCGACTTCGTTGCACGAACTTTTGCACATATTGCACCAGTTCGGCCCCGTTTTGCACTGACTTTCGTGCAGTAACGAAACGGACCAGTTCGGCCACCAAAACATGAGTTTAGGGTCCAATGGGGTGGATCGGGTGCTTCGTTGCAAAAAATTCCAACGCAACATCGTTGCACGAACTTTTGCACTAATTGCACCAGTTCGGCCCCGTTTTGCACCGACTTTCGCGCAGTAATGAAATGGTCCGAAACATACCAAAACATGAGTTTAGGGTCGAATAGGGTGGAATCGGGTGCGTTCGTTGGGAAAAATTCCGAAGCGACTTCGTTGCACGAACTTTTGCACATATTGCACCAGTTCGACCCCGTTTTGCACTGACTTTCGTGCAGTAACGAAACGGACCAGTTCGGCCACCAAAACATGAGTTTAGAGTCCAATGGGTTGGATCGGGTGCGTTCGTTGCGAAAAAATCCGACGCGACTTCGTTGCACGAACTTTTGCACTAATTGCACCAGCTCGGCACGTTTTCCACCGACTTTCGTGCAGTAACGAAACGGAACGAAACGCACAAAAACATGAGTTTAAAGTCCAATGGGGTGGATCGTTTGCGTTTGTTGCGAAAAATTCAGAAGTGACTTCGTTGCACGATCTTTTGCACTAATTGCACCTGTTCAGCTCCATTTTGCACCGACTTTCGTGCAGTAACAAAACGGTCCGAAACACACCAAAAGATGAGTTTAGGGTCGAATGGGGTGGATCGGGTGCGTTCGTTGCGAAAAATTCCGAAGTGACTTCGCTGCACAAACTTTTGGCCTTATTGCAATAGTTCAGCCCTGTTTTGCACCAACTTTCGTGCAGTAATGAAACGGTCCGCAACACACTAAAACATGAGTTTAGGGTCCAATGGGGTGGATTGGGTGCGTTCGTTGTGAAAATTTCCGGCGCGACTTCGTTGCACGAACTTTTGCACGAATTGCACCAGTTCGGCCCCGTTATGCACCGACTTTCGTGCAGTAACGAAACGGTCCGAAACACACCAAAAGATGAGTTTAGGGTCGAATGGGGTCGATCGGGTGCGTTGGTTGCGAAAAATTCCGAAGTGACTTCGTTGCATGAACTTTTGCACATATTGCACTAGTTCGGCCCCGTTTTGCACTGACATTAAGGCAGTAAAGAAACTGTCCAAAATGCACCAAAACATGAGGTTGGGGTCCAATGGGTTGGATCGGGTGCGTTCGTTGCGAAACATTCCGACGCGACTTCCTTGCACGAACATTTGCACGAATTGCACAGGTTCGGCACGTTTTCCACCGACTTTCGTGCAGTAACGAAATGGACCGAAACGCACAAAAACATGAGTTTAAAGTCCAATGGGGTGGATCGTGTGCGTTTGTTGCGAAAAATTCAGAAGTGACTTCGTTGCACGAACTTTTGCACTAATTGCACCTGTTCAGCCCCATTTTACACCGACTTTCGTGCAGTAACAAAACCGTCCGAAACACACCAAAATATGAGTTTAGGGTCGAATGGGGTGGATCGGGTGCGTTCGTTGCGAAAAATTCCAATGCGACTTCGTTGCACGAACTTTTGCACATATTGCACCAGTTCGGCCCTGTTTTGCACTGACTTTCGTGTCGTACCGAAATGGACCAGTTCGGCCACCAAAACATGAGTTTAGGGTCCAATGGGGTGGATCGGGAGTTTCGTTGCGAAAAATTCCGAAGCGACTTCGTTGCACGAACTTTTGCACTTATTGCACCAGTTCGGCAACGTTTTGCACCGACTTTCGTGAAGTAACAAAACGGTCCGAAACGCACCAAAACATGAGTTTAGGGTCCAATGGGCTGGATCGGGTGCGTTAGATGCGGAACATTCCGACGCGACTTCATTGAACGAATAGCACCAGTTCGGTCCGTTTTCCATTGACTTTCGTGCAATAATTAAACGGACCGAAATGCACAAAAACATGAGATTAGGTTCCAATGGGATGGATCGTGTGCGTTTGTTGCTAAAAATTCAGAAGTGACTTCGTTGCACGAACTTTTGCACTAATTGCACATGTTCAGCCCCATTTTGCACCGACTTTCTCGTAGTAACGAAATGGTCCGAAACACACCAAAAGATGAGTTTAGGGTCGAATAGGGTGGAATCGGGTGCGTTCGTTGCGAAAAATTCCGAAGCGACTTCGTTGCACGAACTTTTGCACATATTGCACCAGTTCGGCCCCGTTTTGCACTGACTTTCGTGCAGTAACGAAATGGACCAGTTCGGCCACCAAAACATGAGTTTAGGGTCCAATGGGGTGGATCGGGTGCGTTCGTTGCGAAAAATTCCGAAGTGACTTCGCTGCACAAACTTTTGGCCTTATTACACCAGTTCGTCCATGTTTTGCACCGACTTTCGTGCAGAAATGAAACGGTGCTAAACACACTAAAACATGAGTTTAGGGTCCAATGGGGTGGATTGGGTGCGTTCATTGTGAAAAATTCCAGCGCGACTTCGTTGCACGAACTTTTGCATGAATTGCACCAGTTCGGCCCCGTTTTGCCCGTTTTGCACCGACTTTCGTGCAGTAACAAAACGGTCCGAAACACACCAAAAGATGAGTTTAGGATCGAAAGGGGTGGATCGGGTTCGTTGGTTGCGAAAAATTCCGATGTGACTTCGTTGCAGGAACTTTTGCACATATTGCAGTAGTTCGGTCCCGTTTTGCACTGACTTTATTAAGGCAGTAAAGAAATGGTCTGAAATGCACCAAAACATGAGTTTAGGGTCCAATGGGTTGGATCGGGTGCGTTCGTTGCGAAACATTCCGACGCGACTTTGTTGCACGAACATTTGCACGAATTTCACAAGTTCGGCACGTTTTCCACCGACTTTCCTGCAGTAACGAAATGGACCGAAACGCACAAAAACATGAGTTTAAAGTGCAATAGGGTGGATCGTGTGCATTTGTTGCGAAAAATTCAGAAGTGACTTCGTTGCACGAACTTTTGCACTAATTGCACCTGTTCAGCCCCATTTTACACCGACTTTCGTGCTGTAATGAAACGGTCCGAAACACACCAAAAGATGAGTTTAGGGTCGAATTGGGTGGATCGGGTGCGTTCGTTGCGAAAAATTCTGAAGTGACTTCGTTGCACGAACTTTTGCACATATTGCACTAGTTCGACCGCGTTTTGCACTGACTTTCGTGCAGTAACGAAACGGACCAGTTCGGCCACCAAAACATGAGTTTAGGGTCCAATGGGGTGGATCGGGTGCTTCGTTGCGAAAAATTCCGAAGCAACTTCGTTGCACGAACTTTTGCACTTATTGCACCAGTTTGGCAATGTTTTGCACCGACTTTCGTGAAGTAACAAAATGGTCCGAAACGCACCAAAACATGAGTTTAGGGTCCAATGGGGTGGATCGGGTGCGTTAGATGCGAAACATTCCGACGCGACTTCATTGAACGAATAGCACCAGTTTGGTCCGTTTTCCATTGACTTTCGTGCAATAATGAAACGGACCGAAACGCAAAAAAACATGAGATTAGGTTCCAATGGTATGGATCGTGTGCGTTTGTTGCGAAAAATTCAGAAGAGACTTCGTTGCACGAACTTTTGCACTAATTGCACCTGTTCAGCCCCATTTTGCACCGACTTTCTCGTAGTAACGAAACGGTCCGAAACACACCAAAAGATGAGTTTAGGGTCCAATGGGTTGGATCGGGTGCGTTCGTTGCGAAACATTCCGAAGCGACTTCGTTGCACGAACTTTTGCACTTATTGCACCAGTTCGGCAACGTTTTGCACCGACTTTCGTGAAGTAACAAAACGGTCCGAAATGTACCAAAACATGAGTTTAGGGTCGAATAGGGTGGAATCGGGTGCGTTCGTTGGGAAAAATTCCGAAGCGACTTCGTTGCACGAACTTTTGCACATATTGCACCAGTTCGACCCCGTTTTTCACTGACTTTCGTGCAGTAACGAAACGGACCAGTTCGGCCACCAAAACATGAGTTTAGAGTCCAATGGGTTGGATCGGGTGCGTTCGTTGCGAAAAAATCCGACGCGACTTCGTTGCACGAACTTTTGCACTAATTGCACCAGCTCGGCACGTTTTCCACCGACTTTCGTGCAGTAACGAAACGGAACGAAACGCACAAAAACAAGAGTTTAAAGTCCAATGGGGTGGATCGTTTGCGTTTGTTGCGAAAAATTCTGAAGTGACTTCGTTGCACGATCTTTTGCACTAATTGCACCTGTTCAGCTCCATTTTGCACCGACTTTCGTGCAGTAACAAAACGGTCCGAAACACACCAAAAGATGAGTTTAGGGTCGAATGGGGTGGATCGGGTGCGTTCGTCGCGAAAAATTCCGAAGTGACTTCGCTGCACAAACTTTTGGCCTTATTTCACCAGTTCGGCCCTGTTTTGCACCGACTTTCGTGCAGAAATGAAACGGTCCGAAACACACTAAAACATGAGTTTAGGGTCCAATGGGGTGGATTGGGTGCGTTCGTTGTGAAAAATTCCAGCGCGACTTCGTTGCACGAACTTTTGCACGAATTGCACCAGTTCGGCCCCTATTTGCACCGACTTTCGTGAAGAAACGAAACGGTCTGAAACACATCGAAAGATGAGTTTAGGGTCGAATGGGGTGGATCGGGTGCGTTGGTTGCGAAAAATTCCGAAGTGACTTCGTTGCATGAACTTTTGCACATATTGCACTAGTTCGGTCCCGTTTTGCATTGACTTTAAGGCAGTAAAGAAACGGTCCGAAATGCACCAAAACATGAGTTTAGGGTCCAATGGGTTGGATCGGGTGCGTTCGTTGCGAAACATTCCGACGCGACTTCGTTGCACGAAAATTTGCATGAATTGCACATGTTGGGCATGTTTTCCAACGACTTTCCTGCAGTAACGAAACGGACCGAAACGCACAAAAACATGAGTTTAAAGTCCAATGGGGTGGATCGTGTGCGTTTGTTGCGAAAAATTCAGAAGTGACTTCGTTGCACGAACTTTTGCACTAATTGAACCTGTTCAGCCCCATTTTACACTGACTTTCGTGCAGTAACGAAACGGACCGAAACGCAAAAAAACATGAGTTTAAAGTCCAATGGGGTGGATCGTGTGCGTTTGTTGCGAAAAATTCAGAAGTGACTTCGTTGCACGAACTTTTGCACATATTGCACCAGTTCGGCAACGTTTTGCACCGACTTTCGTGAAGTAACAAAACGGTCCGAAATGCACCAAAACATGAGTTTAGGGTCAAATGGGGTGGATCGGGTGCGTTAGATGCGAAACATTCCGACGCGACTTCGTTGCACAAACTTTTGCACATATTGCACCAGTTCGGCCCCGTTTTGCACTGACTTTTGTGCAGTACCGAAACGGACCAGTTCGGCCAGCAAAACATGTGTTTAGGGTCCAATGGGGTGGATCGGGTGCTTCGTTGCGAAAAATTCCAACGCGACATCGTTGCACGAACTTTTGCACTAATTGCACCAGTTCGGCCCCGTTTTGCACCGACTTTCCCGCAGTAATGAAATGGTCCAAAACATACCAAAACATGAGTTTTGGGTGGAATAGGGTGGAACCGGGTGCGTTCGTTGGGAAAAATTCCGAAGCGACTTCGTTGCACGAACTTTTGCACATATTGCACAAGTTCGACCCCGTTTTGCACTGACTTTCGTGCAGTAACGAAACGGACCAGTTCGGCCACCACAACATGAGTTTAGGGTCCAATGGGTTGGATCGGGTGCGTTCGTTGCGAAAAAATCCAACGCGACTTCGTTGCACGAACTTTTGCACGAATTGCATCAGTTCGCCAGATTTTCCACCGACTTTCGTGCAGTAACGAAACGGTCCGAAACACACCAAAAGATGAGTTTAGGGTCGAATGGGGTGGATCGGGTGCGTTGGTTGCGAAAAATTCCGAAGTGACTTTGTTGCATGAACTTTTGCACATATTGCACGAGTTTGGCAAAGTTTTGCACTGACTTTAAGGCAGTAAAGAAACGGTCTGAAATGCACCAAAACATGAGTTTAGGGTCCAATGGGTTGGATCGGGTGCGTTCGTTGCGAAACATTCCGACGCGACTTTGTTGCACGAACATTTGCACGAATTTCACAAGTTCGGCACGTTTTCCACCGACTTTCCTGCAGTAACGAAATGGACCGAAACGCACAAAAACATGAGTTTAAAGTGCAATAGGGTGGATCGTGTGCATTTGTTGCGAAAAATTCAGAAGTGACTTCGTTGCACGAACTTTTGCACTAATTGCACCTGTTCAGCCCCATTTTACACCGACTTTCGTGATGTAATGAAACGGTCCGAAACACACCAAAAGATGAGTTTAGGGTCGAATTGGGTGGATCGGGTGCGTTCGTTGCGAAAAATTCTGAAGTGACTTCGTTGCACGAACTTTTGCACATATTGCACTAGTTCGACCGCGTTTTGCACTGACTTTCGTGCAGTAACGAAACGGACCAGTTCGGCCACCAAAACATGAGTTTAGGGTCCAATGGGGTGGATCGGGTGCTTCGTTGCGAAAAATTCCGAAGCAACTTCGTTGCACGAACTTTTGCACTTATTGCACCAGTTTGGCAATGTTTTGCACCGACTTTCGTGAAGTAACAAAATGGTCCGAAACGCACCAAAACATGAGTTTAGGGTCCAATGGGGTGGATCGGGTGCGTTAGATGCGAAACATTCCGACGCGACTTCATTGAACGAATAGCACCAGTTTCGTCCGTTTTCCATTGACTTTCGTGCAATAATGAAACGGACCGAAACGCAAAAAAACATGAGATTAGGTTCCAATGGTATGGATCGTGTGCGTTTGTTGCGAAAAATTCAGAAGAGACTTCGTTGCACGAACTTTTGCACTAATTGCACCTGTTCATCCCCATTTTGCACCGACTTTCTCGTAGTAACGAAACGGTCCGAAACACACCAAAAGATGAGTTTAGGGTCCAATGGGTTGGATCGGGTGCGTTCGTTGCGAAACATTCTGAAGCGACTTCGTTGCACGAACTTTTGCACTTATTGCACCAGTTCGGCAACGTTTTGCACCGACTTTCGTGAAGTAACAAAACGGTCCGAAATGTACCAAAACATGAGTTTAGGGTCGAATAGGGTGGAATCGGGTGCGTTCGTTGGGAAAAATTCCGAAGCGACTTCGTTGCACGAACTTATGCACATATTGCACCAGTTCGGCCCAGTTTTGCACTGACTTTCGTGCAGTAACGAAACGGACCAGTTCGGCCACCAAAACATGAGTTTAGAGTCCAATGGGTTGGATCGGGTGCGTTCGTTGTGAAAAAATCCGACGCGACTTCGTTGCACGAACTTTTGCACTAATTGCACCAGCTCGGCCCCGTTTTGCACCGACTTTCGCGCAGTAATGAAATGGTCCGAAACATACCAAAACATGAGTTTAGGGTCGAATAGGGTGGAATCGGGTGCGTTCGTTGGGAAAAATTCCGAAGCGACTTCGTTGCACGAACTTTTGCACATATTCCACCAGTTCGACCCCGTTTTGCACTGACTTTCGTGCAGTAACGAAACGGACCAGTTCGGCCACCAAAACATGAGTTTAGAGTCCAATGGGTTGGATCGGGTGCGTTCGTTGCGAAAAAATCCGACGCGACTTCGTTGCACGAACTTTTGCACTAATTGCACCAGCTCGGCACGTTTTCCACCGACTTTCGTGCAGTAACGAAACGGAACGAAACGCACAAAAACATGAGTTTAAAGTCCAATGGGGTGGATCGTTTGCGTTTGTTGCGAAAAATTCAGAAGTGACTTCGTTGCACGATCTTTGGCACTAATTGCACCTGTTCAGCTCCATTTTGCACCGACTTTCGTGCAGTAACAAAACGGTCCGAAACACACCAAAAGATGAGTTTAGGGTCGAATGGGGTGGATCGGGTGCGTTCGTCGCGAAAAATTCCGAAGTGACTTCGCTGCACAAACTTTTGGCCTTATTGCACCAGTTCGGCCCTGTTTTGCACCGACTTTCGTGCAGAAATGAAACGGTCCGAAACACACTAAAACATGAGTTTAGGGTCCAATGGGGTGGATTGGGTGCGTTCGTTGTGAAAAATTCCAGCGCGACTTCGTTGCACGAACTTTTGCACGAATTGCACCAGTTCGGCCCCGTTTTGCACCGACTTTCGTGCAGTAACGAAACGGTCCGAAACACACCAAAAGATGAGTTTAGGGTCGAATGGGGTGGATCGGGTGCGTTGGTTGCGAAAAATTCCGAAGCGACTTCGTTGCATGAACTTTTGCACATATTGCACTAGTTCGGTCCCGTTTTGCACTGACTTTAAGGCAGTAAAGAAACGGTCCGAAATGCACCAAAACATGAGTTTAGGGTCCAATGGGTTGGATCGGGTGCGTTCGTTGCGAAACATTCCCACGCGACATCGTTGCACGAACTTTTGCAATAATTGCACCAGTTCGGCCCCGTTTTGCACCGACTTTCGCGCAGTAATGAAATGGTCCGAAACATACCAAAACATGAGTTTGGGGTCGAATAGGGTGGAATCGGGTGCGTTCATTGGGAAAAATTCCGAAGTGAGTTCGTTGCACGAACTTTTGCACTAATTGCACCTGTTCAGCCCCATTTTACACCGACTTTCGTGCAGTAACGAAACGGTCCGAAACACACCAAAAGATGAGCTTAGGGTCGAATGGGGTGGATCGGGTGCGTTCGTTGCGAAAAATTCCCATGCGACTTCGTTGCACGAACTTTTGCACATATTGCACCAGTTCGGCCCTGTTTTGCACTGACTTTCGTGCCGTACCGAAACGGACCAGTTCGGCCACCAAAACTTGAGTTTAGGGTCCAATGGGGTGGATCGGGTGCTTCGTTGCGAAAAATTCCGAAGCGACTTCGTTGCACGAACTTTTGCACTTATTGCACCAGTTCGGCAACGTTTTGCACCGACTTTCGTGAAGTCAAAACGGTCCTAAACGCACCAAAACATGAGTTTAGGGTCCAATGGGGTGGATCGGTTGCGTTAGATGCGAAACATTCTGACGCGACTTCATTGAACGAATAGCACCAGTTCGGTCCGTTTTCCATTGTCTTTCGTGCAAATTAAACGGACCGAAATGCAAAAAAACATGAGATTAGGTTCCAATGGGATGGATCGTGTGCGTTTGTTGCGAAAAATTCAGAAGTGACTTCGTTGCACGAACTTTTGCACTAATTGCACATGTTCAGCCCCATTTTGCACCGACTTTCTCCTAGTAACGAAATGGTCCGAAACACACCAAAAGATGAGTTTAGGGTCGAAGAGGGTGGAATCGGGTGCATTCGTTGCGAAAAATTCCGAAGCGACTTCGTTGCACGAACTTTTGCACATATTGCACCAGTTCGGCCCCGTTTTGCACTGACTTTCGTGCAGTAACGAAACGGACCAGTTCGGCCACCAAAACATGAGTTTAGGGTCCAATGGGGTGGATCGGGTGCTTCGTTGCGAAAACTTCCAACGCGACATCGTTGCACGAACTTTTGCAATAATTGCACCAGTTCGGCCCCGTTTTGCACCGACTTTCGCGCAGTAATGAAATGGTCCGAAACATACCAAAACATGAGTTTGGGGTCGAATAGGGTGGAATCGGGTGCGTTCGTTGGGAAAAATTCCGAAGCGACTTCGTTGCACGAACTTTTGCACGAATTGCACCAGTTCGACCCCGTTTTGCACCGACTTTCGTGCAGTAACGAAACGGTCCGAAACACACCAAAAGATGAGTTTAGGGTCGAATGGGGTGGATCGGATGCGTTGGTTGCGAAAATTTCCGAAGTGACTTCGTTGCATGAACTTTTGCACATATTGCACTAGCTCGGCCCCGTTTTGCACTGACTTTGAGGCAGTAAAGAAACGGTCCCAAATGCACCAAAACATGAGTTTAGGGTCCAATGGGTTGGATCGGGTGCGTTCGTTGCGAAACATTCCGACGCGACTTCGTTGGACGAACTTTTGCACTTATTGCACCAGTTCGGCAACGTTTTGCACCGACTTTCGTGAAGTAACAAAACGGTCCGAAACGCACCAAAACATGAGTTTAGGGTCCAATGGGGTGGATCGGGTGCGTTAGATGCAAAACATCCCGACGCGACTTCATTGAACGAATAGCACCAGTTCGGTCCGTTTTCCATTGACTTTCGTGCAATAATTAAACGGACCGAAACGCACAAAAACATGAGATTAGGTTCCAATGGGATGGATCGTGTGCGTTTGTTGCGAAAAATTCAGAAGTGACTTCGTTGCACGAACTTTTGCACTAATTGCACCTATTCAGCCCCATTTTGCACCGACTTTCTCGTAGTAACGAAACGGTCCGAAACACACCAAAAGATGAGTTTAGGGTCGAATAGGGTGGAATCGGGTGCGTCCGTTGCGAAAAATTCCGAGGCGACTTCGTTGCACGAACTTTTGCACATATTGCACCATTTCGGCCCCGTTTTGCACTGACTTTCGTGCAGTAACGAAACGGACCAGTTCGGCCACCAAAACATGAGTTTAGGGTCCAATGGGGTGGATCGGGTGCTTCGTTGCAAAAAATTCCAACGCAACATCGTTGCACGAACTTTTGCACTAATTGCACCAGTTCGGCCCCGTTTTGCACCGACTTTCGCGCAGTAATGAAACAGTCCGAAACATACCAAAACATGAGTTTAGGGTCGAATAGGGTGGAATCGGGTGCGTTCGTTGGGAAAAATTCCGAAGCGACTTCGTTGCACGAACTTTTGCACATATTGCACCAGTTCGACCCCGTTTTGCACTGACTTTCGTGCAGTAACGAAACGGACCAGTTCGGCCACCAAAACATGAGTTTAGAGTCCAATGGGTTGGATCGGGTGCGTTCGTTGCGAAAAAATCCGACGCGACTTCGTTGCACGAACTTTTGCACTAATTGCACCAGCTCGGCACGTTTTCCACCGACTTTCGTGCAGTAACGAAACGGAACGAAACGCACAAAAACATGAGTTTAAAGTCCAATGGGGTGGATCGTTTGCGTTTGTTGCGAAAAATTCAGAAGTGACTTCGTTGCACGATCTTTTGCACTAATTGCACCTGTTCAGCTCCATTTTGCACCGACTTTCGTGCAGTAACGAAACGGACCAGTTCGGCCACCAAAACATGAGTTTAGAGTCCAATGGGTTGGATCGGGTGCGTTCGTTGCGAAAAAATCCGACGCGACTTCGTTGCACGAAGTTTTGCACTAATTGCACCAGCTCGGCACGTTTTCCACCGACTTTCGTGCAGTAACGAAACGGAACGAAACGCATAAAAACATGAGTTTAAAGTCCAATGGGGTGGATCGTTTGCGTTTGTTGCGAAAAATTCAGAAGTGACTAATTGCACCTGTTCAGCTCCATTTTGCACCGACTTTCTTGCAGTAATAAAACGGTCCGAAACACACCAAAAGATGAGTTTAGGGTCGAATGGGGTGGATCGGGTGCGTTCGTTGCGAAAAATTCCGAAGTGACTTCGCTGCACAAACTTTTGGCCTTATTGCACCAGTTCGGCCCTGTTTTGCACCGACTTTCGTGCAGTAATGAAACGGTCCGAAACACACTAAAACATGAGTTTAGGGTCCAATGGGGTGGATTGGGTGCGTTCGTTGTGAAAAATTCCGGCGCGACTTCGTTGCACGAACTTTTCCACGAATTGCACCAGTTCGGCCCCGTTTTGCACCGACTTTCGTGCAGTAACAAAACGGTCCGAAACACACCAAAAGATGAGTTTAGGGTCGAATGGGGTGGATCGGGTGCGTTGGTTGCGAAAAATTCCGAAGTGACTTCGTTGCACGAACTTTTGCACATATTGCACTAGTTCGGTCCCGTTTTGCACTGACTTTAAGGCAGTATAGAAACGGTCCGAAATGCACCAAAACATGAGTTTAGGGTCCAATGGGTTGGATCGGGTGCGTTCGTTGCGAAACATTCCGACGCGACTTCGTTGCACGAACATTTGCACGAATTGCACAAGTTCGGCACGTTTTCCACCGACTTTCCTGCAATAACGAAACGGACTGAAACGCACAAAAACATGAGTTTAAAGTCCAATGGGGTGGATCGTGTGTGTTTGTTGCGAAAAATTCAGAAGTGACTTCGTTGCACGAACTTTTGCACTAATTGCACCTGTTCAGCCCCATTTTACACCGACTTTCGTGCAGTAACGAAACGGTCCGAAACACACCAAAGGATGAGTTTAGGGTCGAATGGGGTGGATCGGGTGCGTTCGTTGCGAAAAATTCCAATGCGACTTCGTTGCACGAACTTTTGCACTAATTGCACCAGCTCGGCCCCGTTTTGCACCGACTTTCGCGCAGTAATGAAATGGTCCGAAACATACCAAAACATGAGTTTAGGGTCGAATAGGGTGGAATCGGGTGCGTTCGTTGGGAAAAATTCCGAAGCGACTTCGTTGCACGAACTTTTGCACATATTGCACCAATTCGATCCCGTTTTGCACTGACTTTCGTGCAGTAATGAAACGGACCAGTTCGGCCACCAAAACATGAGTTTAGGGTCCAATGGGTTGGATCGGGTGCGTTCGTTGCGAAAAAATCCGACGCGACTTCGTTGCACGAACTTTTGCACTAATTGCACCAGCTCGGCACGTTTTCCACCGACTTTCGTGCAGTAACGAAACGGAACGAAACGCACAAAAACATGAGTTTAAAGTCCAATGGGGTGGATCGTTTGCGTTTGTTGCAAAAAATTCAGAAGTGACTTCGTTGCACGATCTTTTGCACTAATTGCACCTATTTAGCTCCATTTTGCACCGACTTTCGTGCAGTAACAAAACGGTCCGAAACACACCAAAAGATGAGTTTAGGGTCGAATGGGGTGGATCAGGTGCGTTCGTTGCGAAAAATTCCGAAGTGACTTCGCTGCACAAACTTTTGGCCTTATTACACCAGTTCGGCCATGTTTTGCACCGACTTTCGTGCAGTAATGAAACGGTCCGAAACACACTAAAACATGAGTTTAGGGTCCAATGGGGTGGATTGGGTGCGTTCGTTGTGAAAAATTCCAGCGCGACTTCGTTGCACGAACTTTTGCACGAATTGCACCAGTTCGGCCCCGTTTTGCACCGACTTTCGTGCAGTAACGAAACGGTCCGAAACACACCAAAAGATGAGTTTAGGGTCGAAAGGGGTGGATCGGGTTCGTTGGTTGCGAAAAATTCCGAAGTGACTTCGTTGCAGGAACTTTTGCACATATTGCAGTAGTTCGGTCCCGTTTTGCACTGACTTTAAGGGAGTAAAGAAACGGTCCGAAATGCACCAAAACATGAGTTTAGGGTCCAATGGGTTGGATTGGGTGCGTTCGTTGCGAAACATTCCGACGCGACTTCGTTGCACGAACATTTGCACGAATTGCACAAGTTCGGCACGTTTTCCACCGACTTTCCTGCAGTAACGAAACGGACCGAAACGCACAAAAACATGAGTTTAAAGTCCAATGGGGTGGATCGTGTGCGTTTGTTGCGAAAAATTCAGAAGTGACTTCGTTGCACGAACTTTTGCACTAATTGCACCTGTTCAGCCCCATTTTACACCGACTTTCGTGCAGTAACGAAACGGTCCGAAACACACCAAAAGATGAATTTAGGGTCAAATGGGGTGGATCGGGTGCGTTCGTTGCGAAAAATTCTGAAGCGACTTCGTTGCACGAACTTTTGCACATATTGCACTAGTCCGGCCCTGTTTTGCACTGATTTTTGTGCTGTAACGAAACGGACCAGTTCGGCCACCAAAACATGAGTGTAGGGTCCAATGGGGTGGATCGGGAGCTTCGTTGCGGAAAATTCCGAAGCGACTTCGTTGCATGAACTTTTGCACATATTGCACTAGTTCGGTCCCGTTTTGCACTGACTTTAAGGCAGTAAAGAAACGGTCCAAAATGCACCAAAACATGAGTTTAGGGTCCAATGGGTTGGATCGGGTGCGTTCGTTGCGAAACATTCCCACACGACATCGTTGCACGAACTTTTGCAATAATTGCACCAGTTCGGCCCCGTTTTGCACCGACTTTCGTGCAGTAATGAAATGGTCCGAAACATACCAAAACATGAGTTTGGGGTCGAATAGGGTGGAATCGGGTGCGTTCGTTGGGAAAAATTCCGAAGTGAGTTCGTTGCACGAACTTTTGCACTAATTGCACCTGTTCAGCCCCGTTTTACACCGACTTTCGTGCAGTAACGAAACGGTCCGAAACACACCAAAAGATGAGTTTAGGGTCGAATGGGGTGGATCGGGTGCGTTCGTTGCGAAAAATTCCCATGCGACTTCGTTGCACGAACTTTTGCACATATTGCACCAGTTCGGCCCTGTTTTGCACTGACTTTCGTGCCGTACCGAAACGGACCAGTTCGGCCACCAAAACTTGAGTTTAGGGTCCAATGGGGTGGATCGGGTGCTTCGTTGCGAAAAATTCCGAAGCGACTTCGTTGCACGAACTTTTGCACTTATTGCACCAGTTCGGCAACGTTTTGCACCGACTTTCGTGAAGTCAAAACGGTCCGAAACGCACCAAAACATGAGTTTAGGGTCCAATGGGGTGGATCGGTTGCGTTAGATGCGAAACATTCTGACGCGACTTCATTGAACGAATAGCACCAGTTCGGTCCGTTTTCCATTGTCTTTCGTGCAAATTAAACGGACCGAAATGCAAAAAAACATGAGATTAGGTTCCAATGGGATGGATCGTGTGCGTTTGTTGCGAAAAATTCAGAAGTGACTTCGTTGCACGAACTTTTGCACTAATTGCACATGTTCAGCCCCATTTTGCACCGACTTTCTCCTAGTAACGAAATGGTCCGAAACACACCAAAAGATGAGTTTAGGGTCGAAGAGGGTGGAATCGGGTGCATTCGTTGCGAAAAATTCCGAAGCGACTTCGTTGCACGAACTTTTGCACATATTGCACCAGTTCGGCCCCGTTTTGCACTGACTTTCGTGCAGTAACGAAACGGACCAGTTCGGCCACCAAAACATGAGTTTAGGGTCCAATGGGGTGGATCGGGTGCTTCGTTGCGAAAACTTCCAACGCGACATCGTTGCACGAACTTTTGCAATAATTGCACCAGTTCGGCCCCGTTTTGCACCGACTTTCGCGCAGTAATGAAATGGTCCGAAACATACCAAAACATGAGTTTGGGGTCGAATAGGGTGGAATCGGGTGCGTTCGTTGGGAAAAATTCCGAAGCGACTTCGTTGCACGAACTTTTGCACGAATTGCACCAGTTCGACCCCGTTTTGCACCGACTTTCGTGCAGTAACGAAACGGTCCGAAACACACCAAAAGATGAGTTTAGGGTCGAATGGGGTGGATCGGATGCGTTGGTTGCGAAAATTTCCTAAGTGACTTCGTTGCATGAACTTTTGCACATATTGCACTAGCTCGGCCCCGTTTTGCACTGACTTTGAGGCAGTAAAGAAACGGTCCCAAATGCACCAAAACATGAGTTTAGGGTCCAATGGGTTGGATCGGGTGCGTTCGTTGCGAAACATTCCGACGCGACTTCGTTGGACGAACTTTTGCACTTATTGCACCAGTTCGGCAACGTTTTGCACCGACTTTCGTGAAGTAACAAAACGGTCCGAAACGCACCAAAACATGAGTTTAGGGTCCAATGGGGTGGATCGGGTGCGTTAGATGCAAAACATCCCGACGCGACTTCATTGAACGAATAGCACCAGTTCGGTCCGTTTTCCATTGACTTTCGTGCAATAATTAAACGGACCGAAACGCACAAAAACATGAGATTAGGTTCCAATGGGATGGATCGTGTGCGTTTGTTGCGAAAAATTCAGAAGTGACTTCGTTGCACGAACTTTTGCACTAATTGCACCTATTCAGCCCCATTTTGCACCGACTTTCTCGTAGTAACGAAACGGTCCGAAACACACCAAAAGATGAGTTTAGGGTCGAATAGGGTGGAATCGGGTGCGTCCGTTGCGAAAAATTCCGAGGCGACTTCGTTGCACGAACTTTTGCACATATTGCACCATTTCGGCCCCGTTTTGCACTGACTTTCGTGCAGTAACGAAACGGACCAGTTCGGCCACCAAAACATGAGTTTAGGGTCCAATGGGGTGGATCGGGTGCTTCGTTGCGAAAAATTTCAACGCGACATCGTTGCACGAACTTTTGCACTAATTGCACCAGTTCGGCCCCGTTTTGCACCGACTTTCGCGCAGTAATGAAACAGTCCGAAACACACCAAAACATGAGTTTAGGGTCCAATGGGGTGGATCGGGTGGTTCGTTGCGAAAAATTCCGAAGCGACTTCGTTGCACGAACTTTTGCACATATTGCACCAGTTCGACCCCATTTTGCACTGACTTTCGTGCAGTAACGAAACGGACCAGTTCGGCCACCAAAACATGAGTTTAGGGTCCAATGGGTTGGATCGGGTGCGTTCGTTGCGAAAAAAATCCGACGCGACTTCGTTGCACGAAGTTTTGCACTAATTGCACCAGCTCGGCACGTTTTCCACCGACTTTCGTGCAGTAACGAAACGGAACGAAACGCATAAAAACATGAGTTTAAAGTCCAATGGGGTGGATCGTTTGCGTTTGTTGCGAAAAATTCAGAAGTGACTAATTGCACCTGTTCAGCTCCATTTTGCACCGACTTTCTTGCAGTAATAAAACGGTCCGAAACACACCAAAAGATGAGTTTAGGGTCGAATGGGATGGATCGGGTGCGTTCGTTGCGAAAAATTCCGAAGTGACTTCGCTGTACAAACTTTTGGCCTTATTGCACCAGTTCGGCCCTGTTTTGCACCGACTTTCGTGCAGTAATGAAACGGTCCGAAACACACTAAAACATGAGTTTAGGGTCCAATGGGGTGGATTGGGTGCGTTCGTTGTGAAAAATTCCGGCGCGACTTCGTTGCACGAACTTTTCCACGAATTGCACCAGTTCGGCCCCGTTTTGCACCGACTTTCGTGCAGTAACAAAACGGTCCGAAACACACCAAAAGATGAGTTTAGGGTCGAATGGGGTGGATCGGGTGCGTTGGTTGCGAAAAATTCCGAAGTGACTTCGTTGCACGAACTTTTGCACATATTGCACTAGTTCGGTCCCGTTTTGCACTGACTTTAAGGCAGTATAGAAACGGTCCGAAATGCACCAAAACATGAGTTTAGGGTCCAATGGGTTGGATCGGGTGCGTTCGTTGCGAAACATTCCGACGCGACTTCGTTGCACGAACATTTGCACGAATTGCACAAGTTCGGCACGTTTTCCACCGACTTTCCTGCAATAACGAAACGGACTGAAACGCACAAAAACATGAGTTTAAAGTCCAATGGGGTGGATCGTGTGTGTTTGTTGCGAAAAATTCAGAAGTGACTTCGTTGCACGAACTTTTGCACTAATTGCACCTGTTCAGCCCCATTTTACACCGACTTTCGTGCAGTAACGAAACGGTCCGAAACACACCAAAGGATGAGTTTAGGGTCGAATGGGGTGGATCGGGTGCGTTCGTTGCGAAAAATTCCAATGCGACTTCGTTGCACGAACTTTTGCACTAATTGCACCAGCTCGGCCCCGTTTTGCACCGACTTTCGCGCAGTAATGAAATGGTCCGAAACATACCAAAACATGAGTTTAGGGTCGAATAGGGTGGAATCGGGTGCGTTCGTTGGGAAAAATTCCGAAGCGACTTCGTTGCACGAACTTTTGCACATATTGCACCAATTCGATCCCGTTTTGCACTGACTTTCGTGCAGTAATGAAACGGACCAGTTCGGCCACCAAAACATGAGTTTACGGTCCAATGGGTTGGATCGGGTGCGTTCGTTGCGAAAAAATCCGACGCGACTTCGTTGCACGAACTTTTGCACTAATTGCACCAGCTCGGCACGTTTTCCACCGACTTTCGTGCAGTAACGAAACGGAACGAAACGCACAAAAACATGAGTTTAAAGTCCAATGGGGTGGATCGTTTGCGTTTGTTGCAAAAAATTCAGAAGTGACTTCGTTGCACGATCTTTTGCACTAATTGCACCTATTTAGCTCCATTTTGCACCGACTTTCGTGCAGTAACAAAACGGTCCGAAACACACCAAAAGATGAGTTTAGGGTCGAATGGGGTGGATCGGGTGCGTTCGTTGCGAAAAAATCCGACGCGACTTCGTTGCACGAACTTTTGCACTAATTGCACCAGCTCGGCACGTTTTCCACCGACTTTCGTGCAGTAACGAAACGGAACGAAACGCACAAAAACATGAGTTTAAAGTCCAATGGGGTGGATCGTTTGCGTTTGTTGCAAAAAATTCAGAAGTGACTTCGTTGCACGATCTTTTGCACTAATTGCACCTATTTAGCTCCATTTTGCACCGACTTTCGTGTAGTAACAAAACGGTCCGAAACACACCAAAAGATGAGTTTAGGGTCGAATGGGGTGGATCGGGTGCGTTCGTTGCGAAAAATTCCGAAGTGACTTCGCTGCACAAACTTTTGGCCTTATTACACCAGTTCGGCCATGTTTTGCACCGACTTTCGTGCAGTAATGAAACGGTCCGAAACACACTAAAACATGAGTTTAGGGTCCAATGGGGTGGATTGGGTGCGTTCGTTGTGAAAAATTCCAGCGCGACTTCGTTGCATGAACTTTTGCACATATTGCACTAGTTCGGTCCCGTTTTGCACTGACTTTAAGGCAGTAAAGAAACGGTCCGAAATGCACCAAAACATGAGTTTAGGGTCCAATGGGTTGGATCGGGTGCGTTCGTTGCGAAACATTCCCACGCGACATCGTTGCACGAACTTTTGCAATAATTGCACCAGTTCGGCCCCGTTTTGCACCGACTTTCGTGCAGTAATGAAATGGTCCGAAACATACCAAAACATGAGTTTGGGGTCGAATAGGGTGGAATCGGGTGCGTTCGTTGGGAAAAATTCCGAAGTGAGTTCGTTGCACGAACTTTTGCACTAATTGCACCTGTTCAGCCCCATTTTACACCGACTTTCGTGCAGTAACGAAACGGTCCGAAACACACCAAAAGATGAGTTTAGGGTCGAATGGGGTGGATCGGGTGCGTTCGTTGCGAAAAATTCCCATGCGACTTCGTTGCACGAACTTTTGCACATATTGCACCAGTTCGGCCCTGTTTTGCACTGACTTTCGTGCCGTACCGAAACGGACCAGTTCGGCCACCAAAACTTGAGTTTAGGGTCCAATGGGGTGGATCGGGTGCTTCGTTGCGAAAAATTCCGAAGCGACTTCGTTGCACGAACTTTTGCACTTATTGCACCAGTTCGGCAACGTTTTGCACCGACTTTCGTGAAGTCAAAACGGTCCGAAACGCACCAAAACATGAGTTTAGGGTCCAATGGGGTGGATCGGTTGCGTTAGATGCGAAACATTCTGACGCGACTTCATTGAACGAATAGCACCAGTTCGGTCCGTTTTCCATTGTCTTTCGTGCAAATTAAACGGACCGAAATGCAAAAAAACATGAGATTAGGTTCCAATGGGATGGATCGTGTGCGTTTGTTGCGAAAAATTCAGAAGTGACTTCGTTGCACGAACTTTTGCACTAATTGCACATGTTCAGCCCCATTTTGCACCGACTTTCTCCTAGTAACGAAATGGTCCGAAACACACCAAAAGATGAGTTTAGGGTCGAAGAGGGTGGAATCGGGTGCATTCGTTGCGAAAAATTCCGAAGCGACTTCGTTGCACGAACTTTTGCACATATTGCACCAGTTCGGCCCCGTTTTGCACTGACTTTCGTGCAGTAACGAAACGGACCAGTTCGGCCACCAAAACATGAGTTTAGGGTCCAATGGGGTGGATCGGGTGCTTCGTTGCGAAAACTTCCAACGCGACATCGTTGCACGAACTTTTGCAATAATTGCACCAGTTCGGCCCCGTTTTGCACCGACTTTCGCGCAGTAATGAAATGGTCCGAAACATACCAAAACATGAGTTTGGGGTCGAATAGGGTGGAATCGGGTGCGTTCGTTGGGAGAAATTCCGAAGCGACTTCGTTGCACGAACTTTTGCACGAATTGCACCAGTTCGACCCCGTTTTGCACCGACTTTCGTGCAGTAACGAAACGGTCCGAAACACACCAAAAGATGAGTTTAGGGTCGAATGGGGTGGATCGGATGCGTTGGTTGCGAAAATTTCCGAAGTGACTTCGTTGCATGAACTTTTGCACATATTGCACTAGCTCGGCCCCGTTTTGCACTGACTTTGAGGCAGTAAAGAAACGGTCCCAAATGCACCAAAACATGAGTTTAGGGTCCAATGGGTTGGATCGGGTGCGTTCGTTGCGAAACATTCCGACGCGACTTCGTTGGACGAACTTTTGCACTTATTGCACCAGTTCGGCAACGTTTTGCACCGACTTTCGTGAAGTAACAAAACGGTCCGAAACGCACCAAAACATGAGTTTAGGGTCCAATGGGGTGGATCGGGTGCGTTAGATGCAAAACATCCCGACGCGACTTCATTGAACGAATAGCACCAGTTCGGTCCGTTTTCCATTGACTTTCGTGCAATAATTAAACGGACCGAAACGCACAAAAACATGAGATTAGGTTCCAATGGGATGGATCGTGTGCGTTTGTTGCGAAAAATTCAGAAGTGACTTCGTTGCACGAACTTTTGCACTAATTGCACCTATTCAGCCCCATTTTGCACCGACTTTCTCGTAGTAACGAAACGGTCCGAAACACACCAAAAGATGAGTTTAGGGTCGAATAGGGTGGAATCGGGTGCGTCCGTTGCGAAAAATTCCGAGGCGACTTCGTTGCACGAACTTTTGCACATATTGCACCATTTCGGCCCCGTTTTGCACTGACTTTCGTGCAGTAACGAAACGGACCAGTTCGGCCACCAAAACATGAGTTTAGGGTCCAATGGGGTGGATCGGGTGCTTCGTTGCGAAAAATTTCAACGCGACATCGTTGCACGAACTTTTGCACTAATTGCACCAGTTCGGCCCCGTTTTGCACCGACTTTCGCGCAGTAATGAAACAGTCCGAAACACACCAAAACATGAGTTTAGGGTCCAATGGGGTGGATCGGGTGGTTCGTTGCGAAAAATTCCGAAGCGACTTCGTTGCACGAACTTTTGCACATATTGCACCAGTTCGACCCCATTTTGCACTGACTTTCGTGCAGTAACGAAACGGACCAGTTCGGCCACCAAAACATGAGTTTAGGGTCCAATGGGTTGGATCGGGTGCGTTCGTTGCGAAAAAATCCGACGCGACTTCGTTGCACGAAGTTTTGCACTAATTGCACCAGCTCGGCACGTTTTCCACCGACTTTCGTGCAGTAACGAAACGGAACGAAACGCATAAAAACATGAGTTTAAAGTCCAATGGGGTGGATCGTTTGCGTTTGTTGCGAAAAATTCAGAAGTGACTAATTGCACCTGTTCAGCTCCATTTTGCACCGACTTTCTTGCAGTAATAAAACGGTCCGAAACACACCAAAAGATGAGTTTAGGGTCGAATGGGGTGGATCGGGTGCGTTCGTTGCGAAAAATTCCGAAGTGACTTCGCTGCACAAACTTTTGGCCTTATTGCACCAGTTCGGCCCTGTTTTGCACCGACTTTCGTGCAGTAATGAAACGGTCCGAAACACACTAAAACATGAGTTTAGGGTCCAATGGGGTGGATTGGGTGCGTTCGTTGTGAAAAATTCCGGCGCGACTTCGTTGCACGAACTTTTCCACGAATTGCACCAGTTCGCCCCCGTTTTGCATCGACTTTCGTGCAGTAACAAAACGGTCCGAAACACACCAAAAGATGAGTTTAGGGTCGAATGGGGTGGATCGGGTGCGTTGGTTGCGAAAAATTCCGAAGTGACTTCGTTGCACGAACTTTTGCACATATTGCACTAGTTCGGTCCCGTTTTGCACTGACTTTAAGGCAGTATAGAAACGGTCCGAAATGCACCAAAACATGAGTTTAGGGTCCAATGGGTTGGATCGGGTGCGTTCGTTGCGAAACATTCCGACGCGACTTCGTTGCACGAACATTTGCACGAATTGCACAAGTTCGGCACGTTTTCCACCGACTTTCCTGCAATAACGAAACGGACTGAAACGCACAAAAACATGAGTTTAAAGTCCAATGGGGTGGATCGTGTGTGTTTGTTGCGAAAAATTCAGAAGTGACTTCGTTGCACGAACTTTTGCACTAATTGCACCTGTTCAGCCCCATTTTACACCGACTTTCGTGCAGTAACGAAACGGTCCGAAACACACCAAAGGATGAGTTTAGGGTCGAATGGGGTGGATCGGGTGCGTTCGTTGCGAAAAATTCCAATGCGACTTCGTTGCACGAACTTTTGCACTAATTGCACCAGCTCGGCCCCGTTTTGCACCGACTTTCGCGCAGTAATGAAATGGTCCGAAACATACCAAAACATGAGTTTAGGGTCGAATAGGGTGGAATCGGGTGCGTTCGTTGGGAAAAATTCCGAAGCGACTTCGTTGCACGAACTTTTGCACATATTGCACCAGTTCGACCCCGTTTTGCACTGACTTTCGTGCAGTAACGAAACGGACCAGTTCGGCCACCAAAACATGAGTTTAGGGTCCAATGGGTTGGATCGGGTGCGTTCGTTGCGAAAAAATCCGACGCGACTTCGTTGCACGAACTTTTGCACTAATTGCACCAGCTCGGCACGTTTTCTACCGACTTTCGTGCAGTAACGAAACGGAACGAAACGCACAAAAACATGAGTTTAAAGTCCAATGGGGTGGATCGTTTGCGTTTGTTGCAAAAAATTCAGAAGTGACTTCGTTGCACGATCTTTTGCACTAATTGCACCTATTTAGCTCCATTTTGCACCGACTTTCGTGCAGTAACAAAACGGTCCGAAACACACCAAAAGATGAGTTTAGGGTCGAATGGGGTGGATCGGGTGCGTTGGTTGCGAAAAATTCCGAAGTGACTTCGTTGCAGGAACTTTTGCACATATTGCACTAGTTCGGTCCCGTTTTGCACTGACTTTAAGGCAGTATAGAAACGGTCCGAAATGCACCAAAACATGAGTTTAGGGTCCAATGGGTTGGATCGGGTGCGTTCGTTGCGAAATATTCCGACGCGACTTCGTTGCACGAACATTTGCACGAATTGCACAAGTTCGGCACGTTTTCCACCGACTTTCCTGCAATAACGAAACGGACTGAAACGCACAAAAACATGAGTTTAAAGTCCAATGGGGTGGATCGTGTGTGTTTGTTGCGAAAAATTCAGAAGTGACTTCGTTGCACGAACTTTTGCACTAATTGCACCTGTTCAGCCCCATTTTACACCGACTTTCGTGCAGTAACGAAACGGTCCGAAACACACCAAAGGATGAGTTTAGGGTCGAATGGGGTGGATCGGGTGCGTTCGTTGCGAAAAATTCCAATGCGACTTCGTTGCACGAACTTTTGCACTAATTGCACCAGCTCGGCCCCGTTTTGCACCGACTTTCGCGCAGTAATGAAATGGTCCGAAACATACCAAAACATGAGTTTAGGGTCGAATAGGGTGGAATCGGGTGCGTTCGTTGGGAAAAATTCCGAAGCGACTTCGTTGCACGAACTTTTGCACATATTGCACCAGTTCGACCCCGTTTTGCACTGACTTTCGTGCAGTAACGAAACGGACCAGTTCGGCCACCAAAACATGAGTTTAGAGTCCAATGGGTTGGATCGGGTGCGTTCGTTGCGAAAAAATCCGACGCGACTTCGTTGCACGAACTTTTGCACTAATTGCACCAGCTCGGCACGTTTTCCACCGACTTTCGTGCAGTAACGAAACGGAACGAAACGCACAAAAACGTGAGTTTAAAGTCCAATGGGGTGGATCGTTTGCGTTTGTTGCAAAAAATTCAGAAGTGACTTCGTTGCACGATCTTTTGCACTAATTGCACCTATTTAGCTCCATTTTGCACCGACTTTCGTGCAGTAACAAAACGGTCCGAAACACACCAAAAGATGAGTTTAGGGTCGAATGGGGTGGATCGGGTGCGTTCGTTGCGAAAAATTCCGAAGTGACTTCGCTGCACAAACTTTTGGCCTTATTACACCAGTTCGGCCATGTTTTGCACCGACTTTCGTGCAGAAATGAAACGGTGCGAAACACACTAAAACATGAGTTTAGGGTCCAATGGGGTGGATTGGGTGCGTTCGTTGTGAAAAATTCCAGCGCGACTTCGTTGCACGAACTTTTGCACGAATTGCACCAGTTCGGCCCCGTTTTGCCCGTTTTGCACCGACTTTCGTGCAGTAACAAAACGGTCCGAAACACACCAAAAGATGAGTTTAGGATTGAAAGGGGTGGATCGGGTTCGTTGGTTGCGAAAAATTCCGAAGTGACTTCGTTGCAGGAACTTTTGCACATATTGCAGTAGTTCGGTCCCGTTTTGCACTGACTTTAAGGGAGTAAAGAAACGGTCCGAAATGCACCAAAACATGAGTTTAGGGTCCAATGGGTTGGATCGGGTGCGTTCGTTGCGAAACATTCCGACGCGACTTCGTTGCACGAACAATTGCACGAATTGCACAAGTTCGGCACGTTTTCCACCGACTTTCCTGCAGTAACGAAACGGACCGAAACGCACAAAAACATGAGTTTAAAGTCCAATGGGGTGGATCGTGTGCGTTTGTTGCGAAAAATTCAGAAGTGACTTCGTTGCACGAACTTTTGCACTAATTGCACCTGTTCAGCCCCATTTTACACCGACTTTCGTGCAGTAACGAAACGGTCCGAAACACACCAAAAGATGAGTTTAGGGTCGAATGGGGTGGCGGGTGCGTTGGTTGCAAAAAATTCCGAAGTGACTTCGTTGCATGAACTTTTGCACTTATTGCACGAGTTTGGCACAGTTTTGCACTGACTTTAAGGCAGTAAAGAAACGGTCTGAAATGCACCAAAACATGAGTTTAGGGTCCAATGGGTTGGATCGGGTGCGTTCGTTGCGAAACATTCCGACGCGACTTCGTTGCACGAACATTTGCACGAATTGCACAAGTTGGGCACGTTTTCCACCGACTTTCCTGCAGTAACGAAACGGACCGAAACGCACAAAAACATGAGTTTAAAGTCCAATGGGGTGGATCGTGTGCGTTTGTTGCGAAAAATTCAAAAGTGACTTCGTTGCACGAACTTTTGCACTAATTGCACCTGTTCAGCCCCATTTTACACCGACTTTCGTGCAGTAACGAAACGGTCCGAAACACACCAAAAGATGAGTTTAGGGTCGAATGGGGTGGATCGGGTGCGTTCGTTGCGAAAAATTCTGAAGCGACTTCGTTGCACGAACTTTTGCACATATTGCACCAGTCCGGCCCTGTTTTGCACTGATTTTTGTGCCGTAACGAAACGGACCAGTTCGGCCACCAAAACATGAGTGTAGGGTCCAATGGGGTGGATCGGGAGCTTCGTTGCGAAAAATTCCGAAGCGACTTCGTTGCACGAACTTTTGCACATATTGCACCAGTTCGACCCCGTTTTGCACTGACTTTCGTGCAGTAATGAAACGGACCAGTTCGGCCACCAAAACATGAGTTTAGGGTCCAATGGGTTGGATCGGGTGCGTTCGTTGCGAAAAAATCCGACGCGACTTCGTTGCACGAACTTTTGCACTAATTGCACCAGCTCGGCACGTTTTCCACCGACTTTCGTGCAGTAACGAAACGGAACGAAACGCACAAAAACATGAGTTTAAAGTCCAATGGGGTGGATCGTTTGCGTTTGTTGCGAAAAATTCAGAAGTGACATCGTTGCACGATCTTTTGCACTAATTGCACCTGTTCAGCTCCATTTTGCACCGACTTTCGTGCAGTAAAAAAACGGTCCGAAACACACCAAAAGATGAGTTTAGGGTCGAATGGGGTGGATCGGGTGCGTTCGTTGTGAAAAATTCCGAAGTGACTTCGCTGCACAAACTTTTGGCCTTATTGCACCAGTTCGGCAACGTTTTGCACCGACTTTCGTGAAGTAACAAAACGGTCCGAAACGCACCAAAACATGAGTTTAGGGTCCAATGGGGTGGATCGGGTGCGTTAGATTGGAAACATCCCGACGCGACTTCATTGAACCAATAGCACCAGTTCGGTCCGTTTTCCATTGACTTTCGTGCAATAATTAAACGGACCGAAACTCACAAAAACATGAGATTAGGTTCCAATGGGATGGATCGTGTGCATTTGTTTCGAAACGGAACGAAACGGTCCGAAACACACCAAAAGATGAGTTTAGGGTCGAATGGGGTGGATCGGGTGCGTTGGTTGCGAAAAATTCCGAAGTGACTTCGTTGCATGAACTTTTGCACATATTGCACTAGTTCGGTCCCGTTTTGCACTGACTTTAAGGCAGTAAAGAAACGGTCCGAAATGCACCAAAACATGAGTTTAGGGTCCAATGGGTTGGATCGGGTGCGTTCGTTGCGAAACATTCCGACGCGACTTCGTTGCACGAACATTTGCACGAATTGCACAAGTTCGGCACATTTTCCACCGACTTTCCTGCAGTAACGAAACGGACCGAAACGCACAAAAACATGAGTTCAAAGTCCAATGGGGTGGATCGTGTGCGTTTGTTGCAAAAAATTCACAAGTGACTTCGTTGCACGAACTTTTGCACTATAATTGCACCTGTTCAGCCCCATTTTACACCGACTTTCGTGCAGTAACGAAACGGTCCGAAACACACCAAAAGATGAATTTAGGGTCGAATGGGGTGGATCGGGTGCGTTCGTTGCGAAAAATTCTGAAGCGACTTCGTTGCACGAACTTTTGCACATATTGCACCAGTCCAGCCCTATTTTGCACTGATTTCCGTGCCGTAACGAAACGGACCAGTTCGGCCACCAAAACATGAGTTTAGGGTCCAATGGGGTGGATCGGGAGCTTCGTTGCGAAAAATTCCGAAGCGACTTCGTTGCACGAACTTTTGCATCTATTGCACCAGTTCGGCAACGTTTTGCACCGACTTTCGTGAAGTAACAAACGGTCCGAAACGCACCAAAACATGAGTTTAGGGTCCAATGGGGTGGATCGGGTGCGTTATATGCGAAACATCCCGACGCGACTTCATTGAACGAATAGCACCAGTTCGGTCCGTTTTCCATTGACTTTCGTGCAATAATTAAACGGACCGAAATGCACAAAAACATGAGATTAGGTTCCAATGGGATGGATCGTGTGCGTTTGTTGCGAAAAATTCAGAAGTGACTTCGTTGCATGAACTTTTGCACTAATTGCACCTGTTCAGCCCCATTTTGCACCGACTTTCTCGTAGTAACAAAACGGTCCGAAACACACCAAAAGATGAATTTAGGGTCGAATAGGGTGGAATCGGGTGCGTTCGTTGCGAAAAATTCCGAAGCGACTTCGTTGCACGAACTTTTGCACATATTGCACCAGTTCGGCCCCGTTTTGCACTGACTTTCGTGCAGTAACGAAACGGACCAGTTCGGCCACCAAAACATGAGTTTAGGGTCCAATGGGGTGGATCGGGTGCTTCGTTGCGAAAAATTTCAACGCGACATCGTTGCACAAACTTTTGCACTAATTGGACCAGTTCGGCCCCGTTTTGCACCGACTTTCGCGCAGTAATGAAATGGACCGAAACATACCAAAACATGAGTTTAGGGTCGAATAGGGTGGAATCGGGTGCGTTCGTTGGGAAAAATTCCGAAGCGACTTCGTTGCACGAACTTTTGCACATATTGCACCAGTTCGATCCCGTTTTGCACTGACTTTCGTGCAGTAACGAAACGGACCAGTTCGGCCACCAAAACATGAGTTTAGGGTCCAATGGGTTGGATCGGGTGCGTTCGTTGCGAAAAAATCCGACGCGACTTCGTTGCACGAACTTTTGCACTAATTGCACCAGCTCGGCACGTTTTCCACCGACTTTCGTGCAGTAACGAAACGGAACGAAACGCACAAAAACATGAGTTTAGGGTCCAATGGGGTGGAACGGGTGCGTTCGTTGCAAAAATTTCCTACGTGACTTCGTTGCAGAAACTGCACCAGTTCGGCCTGCTTTGCACCGACTTTCGTGTAGTAACGAAAAGGTCTAAAACGCACCCGAACATGAGTTTAGGGTCTATTGGGGTGGATCCGGTGCGTTAGTTGCGAAAAAGTCTGACGCGACTTCGTTGCAAGAAATTTTGCACATATTGCATCAGTTCGGCCCCGCTTTGCACCAGACTTTCGTGTAGTAACGAAACGGTCCGAAACGCACCAAAACATGAGTTTAGGGTCCAATGGGGTGGAACGGGTGCGTTCGTTGCGAAAATTTCCTACGTGACTTCGTTGCAGAAACTGCACCAGTTCGGCCCCGTTTTGCACCAACATTCGTGCCGTAACGAAACGGTCCGAAACGCACCAAAATATGAGGTTAGGGTCCAATGGGGTGGATCAGGTGCATTCGATGCGAAAAATTCCAACGCGACTTCGTTGCACAAACTTTTGAACTCATTACACCCGTTCGGGCCCATTTTGCACCGACTTTCGTGCAGTAACGAAACGGTCTGAAACGCACCAAAACATGATTTAGGATCCAATGAGGTGGATCGGGTGCGTTCATTGCAAAAAATTCCGAAGCGACTTCGTTGCACGAACTTTTGCCCTTATTGCACCAGTTGGGCCCCATTTTGCACCGACTTTCGTGCAGTAACGAAACGGTCCGAAACACACCAAAACATGATTTAGGGTCTAATGGAGTGGACCGGGTGCGTTCGTTCCGAAAAATTCCAACGCGACTTTCATGCAGTAACGAAATGGTCCGAAACACACCAAAAGATGAGTTGATGAGGACATCAACACCAACGATATATCCACTCCGACACAAGTACCTATTGCTGGTCCTATTACTCGTACTCGTGCGCATCAACTTAATCATCAGGTGAGTTCAAATCTAAGCTCATGTACATCATGTTTAGACCATGGAGACCCGTGTACTCTTGTTTTGCTTAGGAACCAAGGAGGCGACCGAAAGAGAAACGGATTCGCGCAGGCTGGATTCGGACTGCAGAACAGTACCAACTTGTGACGGACACCACAGTCGCATATGAACTCGGATTGGGACGTTCAAGTATTTCGTGGAAAGCTTATGAAGTCTTGTTTCAAACGGATCCGGCCTCATATCCATATCTGTTACGAGTCGGCCGCAATCGTAAAATTAATACAGAGTCCTTTTCTGCACATGGTGCTGCGTCACCCTGTTTTGGCCCAATGGGCCGTGTATCAAGTTGAGTCCATTACGGACGCGTCCTAGGGTTGGAGTACGACTCCAGCACCCCTGTGGTCGTCCTCCCACGTACTTATACCCCTTAGCCACCACCAAGGATGCTTGGGTTTTGTTTAGATCAAGTTTAGCCTTCGCTACTTGCTTGCAAGCGCGCGTGCTGGATCAGCCGCCCGTCTTCTTGTCTTTGGAACCCCACCGTTATTGAGATTGCGTGTGAAACCTTCATTTACATCTAGTAAATTCAGTACTTGTCATACTTGTTCTTGCTAGTTCTTCGATTGCTTGCAGGACGAGTGCCCTAGTGGCCGGGTGCCGCGCTCCACAAGATCGTGACAGCCATTGGAGGGGGTGTATCGGTTGCTAAGGCGCAGCTTGGAAGGCTGTAGTCGGGCCGTGAACGTCGCCTCCATCGACCAATCGAGTTATCCACGCCTCTCATCGAAAGATCGGGAATCAAACCCTAGCGGGTCGCCATTAGTTGGTAATCAGAGCAAGGTTTATCGGTGAGAGACTTCTAATTTTTCGCTGTTTTATTTTTCCTATAGTCCAGAAAAGCCAAAAAAAATAGTAGATTAATTTACCTTCAATCCTATAAACTCGTTTGAGCCTTTGCTAGCACTACTTAGTTAGGGCTTGTTGAATTTTCGGTTGCATCGGTTGCGTCGAGTTGCTGGTCTTAGTTTTAGTCCTTTAGAGTTTCAAGTTCTTGTCACGTTCTAGTCACAACCGTGCGCTACCATACATACTCCGTGTTGGCGGAATCCGAGTCCATATTCGTGTTCAAGTCCGAGTTAGATTATGTGTTGGTTTGTGACCAAATCGCACGCAGTGCTGTGATTCGAGTAGGGATCGGTTTCCTAGTTCGAATTGGTTATTGCGCCGTGTTATAAAATTCCATTGCTATTCGCACTTGTACTGCATATTTTGTAGCGCTCCAGAAAGGCAGAAGTAGTCTCGGCTTACTCAAACCACAACTTTGCACGAATACCCCTACCCTTACCGGAATACCCCTACCCTTTTGGGAAAAGTTTGTGTGCTGTGTGGCTCTTTTGAAGTCTTTTAGGTTATATAATCAGTTTTGAGGATCCCTTGAAAAAAAACAAAAAAAGAAAAAAAAGAAGGAAAAAAAAAGAAAAGAAAGAAAAGAAAAGAAAAGAACAAAAAAAAGAAAAAAAAGAGGGAAGAAAAGGGGCTGTTCTTTGTGGATCATTTTTGTTCTTCGGTGGTGTCTCATGACTTCATTTGTGTCCAGGCTCGCGTCTCTTGCACGGTCTAGGCTAGGACTAGCATAGTACCGCCGTTGAACGATTTTTCAGCTTGCTTTTGTAACTAATGTGGTGCTAGTTCATCCTTGCTTCAGCCCACCTATAGCTCCACATATTCGACTACAGCTTGACAGGTCCTGTTGTTGCAGCACCGATACACTTCATCCCACGGTTGCAGACTTGTTGGTTGCCGTCCCCTCCTGTTGAGCAAGGTAAGAATTGGTAAGAGCTTGTGTAACAGGTTGAGTGTGAGCGCCTTGCAGTAGCTACATCCCATTAGTTGTAGGATCTTATTTCTTCACCTATTTTCGTGTTTCCTTTGTTCATCTAAGCATGACAGGATCAGAGGGTGATGGGAGTTTAGGTCACTCTCCTCGTACAAAGGGAATCATACAACATTTTGAAAATAAGATGAGGAGGCATGTAGATGGGCTTGCTGAAGATATGCTGGTGTCAAATGATAAGATTGGGCAGTTGGAGGCCACGCAGCTTGCCACCAACACCAAGCTTATAAGGCTGGAGACGTCGGTCGCTCATATTGACTGCCTTGCTGCTCTTTTGAGGCGTTTTGATGAGATGCATGCCAGAACTGCAAATGGGCATGAGGGAGAAAACAAGAAGGATGAGCGTGTCGAGGATAATTGGGATGATTATGTCGCTGATACTGAACTAGATGACCAAGATGCTCCTAGTCGCCGACGACTGCGAACTAATCGGAGAGGTATGGGTGGACATCGACGACGTGAGGTACATAATAATGATGATGCTTTCAGTAAAATAAAATTTAAGATACCTTCTTTCGATGGAAAATACGATCCTGATGCATACATTACTTGGGAAATTGCTGTTGATCAAAAGTTTGCATGTCATGAATTTCCTGATAATATACGTGTTAGGGCTGCTACTAGTGAATTTACTGATTTTGCCTCTATTTGGTGGATAGAACATGCTAAGAAAAATCCTAATAATATTCCACAAACCTGGGATGCCTTGAAACGGGTCATGCGGGCTAGATTTGTTCCTTCTTACTATGCGCGTGATCTGTTACATAGATTGCAACAATTGAGACAGGGTAATAAAAGTGTAGAAGAATACTATCAGGAATTACAAATGGGTGTGTTGCGTTGTAATTTAGTGGAGGATGAGGAACCTGTTATGGCTAGATTTTTAGGAGGTTTGAATCGAGAAATTCAGGACATTCTTGCTTATAAAGATTATACTAACGTAACCCGTTTGTTCCATCTTGCTTGTAAAGCTGAAAGGGAAGTGCTGGGACGACGTGCTAGTACAAGAACTAATATTTCTGCAGGAAAACCTTCATCATGGCAGCCGCGCACATCTACCTCATTGACCGGACGAGCTCCTGCACCTTCTACATTTTCGAGTCGGTCGACAATACCCGCTCCATCCAACGATAAGACACGTGCTCCCCCGACAAATTCAGCAACCACGACTGTCCAGAAACCAGCCACGAGTGCATCTTCGGTTGCCTCCACGGGAAGGACAAGAGATATTCAGTGCCATTGATGCAAGGGCTTTGGCCACGTGCAACGTGACTGCCCTAACAAGCGTGTTTTGATGGTCAAAGGAGATGGTGGGTATTCCTCTGCTAGTGATTTTGATGAAGATACACTTGCTTTGCTTGCTGCTGACCATGCAGGTACTAAGGAACAACCAGAAGAGCAGATTGGTGCAGAGGATGCAGATCATTATGAGAGACTCATTGTGCAGCGTGTACTTAGTGCACAAATGGAAAAGGCGGAGCAAAATCAACGGCATACACTGTTCCAAACAAAGTGTGTTATTAAAGAGCGTTCATGCCGTTTGATAATTGATGGAGGTAGCTGCAACAACTTGGCTAGCAGCGATATGGTCGAGAAGCTTGCACTTACAACAAAACCGCACCCACATCCATATCACATTCGGTGGATCAACAATAGTGGTAAGGTCAAGGTAACGAGATTGGTACGAATTAATTTTGCTATTGGTTCATATCATGATGTTGTTGAATGCGATGTTGTGCCTATGGAAGCTTGTCATATTCTGCTAGGTAGACCATGGCAATTTGATACCGATAGCATGCATCGTGGTAGATCAAATCAATATTCTCTTATACATCATGATAAGAAAGTCGTTTTGCTTCCTATGTCACCTGAATCTATTGTGTGTGATGATGTTGCTAAAGCTAAGACAACTAAAGCTGAGATCGACAAGAATGCCAAATCTGTTAGTAGCAGGGAAGATGAGATAAGATTGAAAGGACATTGCTTGCTTGCTACTAAGTCTGATATTAATGAATTGATTGCTTCCACTTCTGTTGCCTATGCTTTGGTGTACAAGAATGCTTTGATTTCAGTTCACGGTATGCAGCATTCTTTGCCCCCGGCTGTTGCTAACCTTTTGCAGGAGTATTCTGATGTGTTCCCAAGTGAGATACCAGCGGGGCTGCCACCAATACGAGGGATTGAGCACCAAATTGACCTTATTCCTGGTGCATCGTTGCCAAACCGTGCGCCATACAGGACAAATCCGGAAGAAACTAAGGAAATTCAACGACAAGTGCACGAACTACTCGACAAAGGTTACGTGCGTGAGTCTCTTAGTGCTTGTGCTGTTCCGGTTATTTTAGTGCCTAAAAAGGATGGAACATGGCGTATGTGTGTTGATTGTAGGGCTATTAATAATATCACAATTCGATATCGACACCCTATCCCTCGTTTGGATGATATGCTTGATGAATTGAGTGGTGCTATTGTGTTTTCCAAAGTTGATTTGCGTAGTGGGTACCACCAGATTCGTATGAAATTGGGAGATGAATGGAAAACTGCTTTCAAAACTAAGTTCGGGTTATATGAGTGGTTAGTCATGCCATTTGGGTTAACTAATGCACCGAGTACTTTCATGAGATTAATGAACGAGGTTCTGCATGCTTTCATTGGGAAATTTGTTGTTGTCTACTTTGATGATATATTGATTTACAGCAAATCTTTCGATGAACATCTTGATCACTTACGTGCTGTTTTTAATGCTTTACGAGATGCACGTTTATTTGGTAACCTTGAGAAGTGCACCTTTTGCACTGATCGAGTGTCTTTTCTTGGCTATGTCGTGACTCCACAGGGAATTGAGGTTGATCAAGCCAAGGTGGAAGCTATACATGGATGGCCTATACCGAAGACTATCACGCAAGTGCGGAGTTTCTTAGGACTTGTTGGTTTCTATCGTCGTTTTGTGAAGGACTTCAGCACTTTTGCCGCGCCTTTGAATGAGCTTACAAAGAAGGGAGTGCCTTTTAGTTGGGGTAAAACACAAGAGAACTCCTTCAACACGCTGAAAGATAAGTTGACACATGCACCTCTCCTCCAACTCCCTGATTTTAATAAAACCTTTGAGCTTGAATGTGATGCTAGTGGCATTGGTTTGGGTGGTGTTTTGTTACAAGAAGGCAAACCTGTTGCTTATTTCAGTGAAAAATTGAGCGGGCCTGTTCTGAATTATTCTACTTATGATAAGGAATTGTATGCTCTTGTTCGCACATTAGAAACATGGCAGCATTATCTATGGCCCAAAGAGTTTGTTATTCATTCAGATCATGAATCTTTAAAACATATTCGTAGTCAAGGAAAATTGAACCGTAGACATGCTAAGTGGGTTGAATTTATTGAATCTTTTCCTTATATTATTAAGCACAAGAAAGGGAAAGAGAATATAATTGCTGATGCATTGTCTAGGAGATACACCTTGTTGAACCAACTTGATTACAAAATATTTGGATTGGAAACGATTAAAGATCAATATGTTAATGATGCTGATTTTAAAGATGTGTTGCTGCATTGTAAAGAGGGGAAGGGATGGAACAAATTCATCGTTAGTGATGGGTTTGTCTTTAGAGCTAACAAGCTATGCATTCCAGCTAGCTCCGTTCGCTTGTTATTGTTGCAGGAAGCGCATCGAGGTGGCTTAATGGGGCATTTTGGAGCAAAGAAAACGGAAGATATACTTGCTGGCCATTTCTTTTGGCCAAAGATGAGAAGAGATGTGGAGAGATTTGTTGCTCGCTGCACGACATGTCAAAAGGCTAAATCACGATTGAATCCACACGGTTTGTATTTGCCTCTACCTGTTCCTAGTGCTCCTTGGGAAGATATTTCTATAGATTTTGTGTTAGGATTGCCTAGGACTAGGAAGGGACGTGATAGTGTGTTTGTGGTTGTTGATAGATTTTCTAAGATGGCCCATTTCATACCATGTCATAAAACTGATGATGCTTCTCACATTGCTGATTTGTTCTTTCGGAAAATTGTTCGTTTGCATGGTGTGCCCAACACAATTGTTTCTGATCGTGATGCTAAATTTCTTAGTTATTTTTGGAAGACTTTATGGGCTAAATTGGGAACTAAATTGTTGTTTTCTACTACATGTCATCCGCAAACTGATGGTCAAACTGAAGTGGTTAATAGGACTTTGTCTACTATGTTAAGGGCTGTTTTAAAGAAGAACATTAAGATGTGGGAAGATTGTTTGCCTCATATTGAATTCGCTTATAATCGATCGCTGCATTCTACTACAAAGATGTGCCCATTTCAGATTGTATATGGTTTCTTGCCTGTGCTCCTATTGATTTAATGCCTTTGCCATTTTCTGAAAAAATGAATTTTGATGCTACTAAGCGTGCCGAATTGATGTTAAAACTGCATGAAACAACTAAAGAAAACATAGAGCGCATGAATGCTAAATACAAGATTGCTTGTGATAAAGCTAGGAAGGAACTAAAGTTTGAACCTAGAGATTTAGTTTGGCTGCATTTGAGAAAGGAAAGGTTTCCTGAATTGAGAAAATCTAAATTGCTACCTCGGGCTGATGGACCATTTAAAGTGTTAGAGAAAGTCAATGATAATGCATATAAGCTCGATCTGCCTGCGGATTTTGGGGTTAGTCCCCCATTTAACATTGCAGATTTGAAGCCATATTTGTTAGAGGAAGATGAGCTTGAGTCGAGGACGACTCAAATGCAAGAAGGGAAGGATGATGAGGACATCAACACCAACGATACATCCACTCCGACACAAGTACCTATTGCTGGTCCTATTACTCGTACTCGTGCGCATCAACTTAATTATCAGGTGAGTTCAAATCTAAGCTCATGTACATTGTGACAACCCTGGTAATTACATTTCCAAAATCAATGTCATTAGCCTAACCCTATGGTTAAACCAACTAAGGAAAGGGTGGAAAGAATTAAACCGGGTTCAGTTGGAAATCAAATTTAATTTGGGCACATTTGGACACATTTGAAACTTTTAAAATAACTTTAAAACCATAAGCCAAATGAGATTTTGCCTGAAACCAAAGTTGTAGAACTTTTCATTTTGAACAACTTTCGCGTTCAAAAGTTTTTGAAATTCAAATCAGAAAGAGGAGAAAACGCCCTGTTTGCACCCAGCCCCCTGAAGTTTTTCAAATTCTTGCACTTCGGTCCCTCGCTCACCCCTCCCTCCTCTGCTGCGCCGCGCGCTCGCCCGACCGCCGCCGGCCACCTGGCCCTCGACGCCTGCGCAGCACCAGACACCGAGCCAACCCCCGACGCCCTGCCTGCTGCCGCCCCCGCTGCCCAACCGCGGCCGCGCCTTTTCTTCTCCCTCCCGCACGGCATGCCCCTGCCCAACCCGCGGCTCTGCTGCACCGCCGCGCCGCCCAGCCACTGGCCGCCGCCCCGCCACCCAACGGCGTGCCCCCGTCGTGCCGCCCGAGCTCCCCAACCGCCCGCCAGCGTCGCCTACACGCGACGTCGCGCCCCGGACGCGCCCAGCGCACGCACGCCACGCGCACGACGCGCCTCTGGCCACTGGTCACCGCCGGCCGCCCCCAATGGCGCCCAGCCTCGCCGGTCCCTCCACCTCGCGCCCCGGCCGTGCCACGCCCACCCCCACGAGCTCCACCGGCTATAAAGCCCGGCGCAGCGCCCCTCCCTCCTCTCCCTGTTCCTCCTTCTTCCCCGCAGAGCAGAGCCGAGCTCCGCCCCACGCCGCCACCGTGGAACTCCCTCCTCCGCCCCTCCTCGACCCGAGCTAGGCCCCAAAATCGCTCTCCTACCTCCGCGCGAAGCTTCCCAGCCCGAGCCCCACCGCCCTCCTCGCCGGAGCGCCGCAGTCCGCGCCGCCCCTCCGCCGCCGCCCCTGCTCTCCGCGGCCAGCCCGCCACCGGCCATCCCAAGCCACTCCAAGACCACCAATAGGTGCGCCCTGGTTCCCTCTCCGTTCTCCCCCACCTTGCCCTCGCCGCCGGCGACCGAGCTCGCCGGAATTCGGCCGGACAGGATGCTCCCCGCCGTGATTTGCGACCAGGGACCACATTGCAAACGCCCAAATCTTTCTAGGGGGTTTTCTGCTAATTTTCAGGGACCCCTCTGTAAAGAAAGTTTTAACCAAATCAGTGAACTTGTAAAATTCATATAAAATCGTAGAAAATTCAGAAAAATGCAAACTCAACTGTTCTGGAATCCTTAGAAGAAACTCTACAACTTTTGTTACACAAAGTTCCTCAGATTCTCAATATATTTTGCTCTAGATTAAATGGAAGGTTAAATGGACTTCTTTTGTACCCACTGTTGTAGATCATTGCTGACTCTAATTTTTGGGCAGTGAGTTACTTGCTTAATGTTTAGGACTGTGTAAAAAGATCAGGACCAAAAGCCATCTCTAGATACACTTTTTGTCCAACCTTGTTTTATGCCATAAAGTGATAGAACTAATTATTCCTGCTGTTCTGTGATGTTTAAAGTCATGAAACTTTTTCTGTGTTGTTGTAGTGATACCTAGAGGCCATAGAAAAATTTAGAAACATTTTTACTATATGTAACCTGTTCATATGAATTTGTAGTAGGAAAACTTCACTAATTCAAAATAATTAGTAAAGTGCTTAGAAAATGTTCATCTTTTTACTATGAAACACATTAGAGTATCTCAAGCTGTACAAAAAGTTTCATACATAGAGACCCTGTATAACATCCTGTAGAAAATAATCTTTAATAACATGAGTGTAGCTTGTCCCATTTATTATGCTCTAAATAATGTACAATAAAATCTGAAAAATTTACAGTAGCACAAATATGGTTATAGCAACACCCTGTAAAATTTGTAGCATCAATACTTGCATGGTTTGTTCTGTATAAAAATAACTAGATTCTAGCAGTGGCTGTGTATTACATTTTTCATATTTAACATGCTACACAAAAATGTCTGAAATTTTTACAGTGATCTTATCTCTGCATAATGTACTTTGAATAAAAATTTTATTACCAGAAGCTAAATATATTAGTAATTGTGTTCAACTCATGTTTGTGTTTAAAAAGAAACTAAGTTTTCAATATAACACAACCCCTTCTTCTTTAACGAAGTTAAATAGATTAAGATAAACTCTATTAACGATTGCCCAGGAAATGTTAAAGTAAATAACTTCACAGCAAAACTTATGTCTTATGAATCTGCAACCTTATCGTGAAGGAAATCATGTCGTTTAACATCACCACTACTTAAACTTGTGCATTCATGTAGAAACGACGACTCTCGCCGACGGAACGTACGAGTTGGTGCCCGCGTCCGAGAGTGAGCAGCGTGAAGCTCAAGTGAATCTAACTGAAGTTGCCGAAGACCCGAGCCCAAGTTCGGAAGAGCTCCGGACTAACTTTTCGCAAGAAGGCAAGCCCCGGAGCATGAACCCTATTTTCTAAACTTATGCAACTTATTACTCTACTTTACTTGTGCATTAAGTTTATAGGAGTTGGATGAAAATTTAGTTGCATGATCCTAGGTACCCATGCTCTGAACACTAGATGCAAGGTTCGATAGAATGCTATGCTAATAGGACTCGGTAAAAGTCGAGTGATTTCCTGTCACTCGCGAGAAATTAGGAGTTGATTATTTACTACACGCTGCAATCATAAGGACGACGGACGGGCTGTGGTACGATGCTTATGTTGATGATTGAGGCCCGTCTGTCTAGTGAAAAATGCTAAGGCCGCAGTGTGTGGTAAGTGATGGTTAAGTCTTTGAACGTACTAACCACATGCCGAGAATATGGTAATCGGTAAGCTTAGTACTGGATTGAACCGAGGCCGGAATATACTCCCCACTGTCTTGAATTCGTTCACATCTAGCTAATGGCGGGTGCATCGGCCGCCATGGCCCGGCTGCGTCCGTGGTCCATGGGGAGGTGTAGTCGAGGGCGGTGGGCCTGTTCCGTGAAGCGGGAATTGAAGGGAAAAGTTGCGCGTGTGACTCTAGGGAGTAACCACGTGACGTGTGTTTAGGTTTCCCTTGCAAGGTTAAGAAATTCGATTCGAATCGTCCGTTTCTCACGGCTATTGAGACTGCTTAACCACTTTTACCCACAGAGTAAGAAGAGGAACGATGATGATGAATAAACTTGTTGGATGAAAATTTAATGCTTCACCATGTATGATATTGGATAGTTGCTTACCTAGAATTGTTAAAGAAAGCTAGAACTTGGAGCTAAAATCTGAAAGTAAGGACCTACTAGATATGCTTTTTGGCAAAACAAACCCCTCAAGCCAAAAGCCTCGCATGTCTAGGAGTCGGCTAAGTATACCCCAATAGTCGGGTAAGCCTTGCTGAGTATTAGTATACTCAGCCTTGCTTGTGGCTTGTTTTCAGGTGAAACCTTCGAAGATTTGATTGCTAGTTTGACTTGGCCATGTACTCTTCCCCCTGGTTGGTCGGTGGAATGGGATACGCCCCCGTCCAACAGAGATATTATCGAGTGATGTCTCGTACGGGCTTCATCGAGACATCCTGTATCGTCGAGTAGCTATCGTTGTTTTATTTTCCGCTGCAACTTAAACTCTGAAAAACTTCTTAGTTGCTCACTGAAGTATTCGGTTTCTAAACTCAGAACTTGGTCTGTAATATTTACTTATGATAATGATGTAATATTTGCTGGAATGTGGTATTCTCTGGGCTCATCTTCGCGTGAGCATTTGTATGTATGGCGCTCGATCCGATTACCGTGGTTGTATCGGGAGGTTATACCCGACAGACCAGTGGATTATTCCGTTTGAAGTGTAAGGTTAACCGAGATTGCCTTAATGGTGATGGTTAATACACTTGAGCCGGATTAATTCAGGTGGTTCTGCCACAGCTGGTATCAGAGCCGTAGCTGGTGCCACAGCTGGCAACAGCGGACACCAGAGCCGAAATACATACGCCAGAGAATGCTACAAGCCTTAAAAACTCATTTTACTAAAACTTGACTAGAAGGTTGTGTTGCGAAATACGTTGGTACGTTAAGGATGGTGCCTAGTTCGTAAAGCCCTAAGGGATTATGGGAAAGTTACTAGGTGGCTATCTAACTTCTATATATATTATCAACTGACTTCCAGCACATTACTTTCTGTCAAAACTTACTTTCATGTACAACCGACCTTAAATTCTGTAACGACGCACTCATCGCTAAGGTAAGAAGGTAAGGATCCTCAGCCAACTGAGAGAGCTTGGCCTTCCTGTCGGTGATGCGAACCGAACGCTGCCCTCAAGCAGTGGCTTACTTGAGGTGCTGCCAATATGCCAACTGTTAGTTGAACATATTGGGAGTAGAAGGTTCGGCGCAGGGTATGGCGATCGCTGTTCATACCCCCGTCTCATGACGGTACCCCCGTGAATACGCTATCTCGATAGCGTATGTTAACGTCGTCTGTACGGCGGAAATTGTACAGATATCGTTTCTATAAGTAAACGGTAATGATTACGGACGCTTTCATGAGTGCTGGCATGAAAGGTTCATGATATATATGCTTGTCGATTTTCTGCAGGTACACTAACCGCGATTACGATAAGTTAAGGGACGAGTAGAAAGACTCGACTAGATATTATAGGAGAGCCGTATTGTGTATGCCACCGAAACTATCTTCGTAAGACCAAAAGTATTTGGCGATTATTTTATTTTGTGAGGACGAATAGGACGTGCATGCATCATGGATATATATATCGGAAATTGAAAATACGTTGTATAAGAGTGGTAAGGTTCTTGCGTATCTAAGGGAGGTTTGCATAAGGAATATCTAGCGAATCTATCACAAATCTGCCATGACCGAAAAGAAAGATTTATTGACCCAAGAAAATGACCTTTTCTGGTAAAGTTCATGTGGAAAGAATTGTTCAAAATTTCGTGTTCTATCCCCTGTTCAAAAATCAAAAATTCTGAACTCATGGATAGTAAGAAATAACAGAAACCACGGAATGTCAGAATTCTGCCCAGAATAAGCACTTCTGCCTCTTAAATTTTTAGGCCCCCTTCCTACAGTCTTCTGCAAAAGAGTACAACACAAAACTTGTTCCAAATTTATCCCAGTAGCTGCTGTTAAAATTTGGTAAATTTTGGCTGGGTATATTTTCCCTGGTGCACGAAATATTGGCCCCCTGTTCACTGAAAATTCTGGGTAGACAAAGAAGTGATACCTTAAGGGAACAGCCATGATAGAGCCTAATCCAGCCACAGTGTTGAATACCAAACTTGTCCTAAATTATGTGATCTAGGTTCTCACCAAATTTCAGCCCTATTGGATCTTGCTAGTTTGAGTTATAGGCCAGATACTATAACTCGTTCTGCTGAAAAACAGCCAACCAGCGAAGCGAAGAGCGGATCGTTTGACCATCTTAGCCATCAATTGAGCATCTTAACTGAATATCAAAGTTGTACATCCCTAAATTCCCTATCCACTGCCAAAATATGAGGAACTTTGGATGAACCTACCAGGAGTTATAAGGTTCTTATGGCAGACAGTTTTTATGCCCGTGATTCCATCCAGGACCTTTTGGAAGTCTACTATTCCGCGTTAGATCTTTTTGGAGTCATGGAAGCAATATGGATCACGTTGCTAATGAAGAACATTCGCCTTTTCAGATGGTTGGAGCAACCCGTGGTAACCCGGATGGTTTTGGTGCTAGCGCAAGTGGATCACAACCACAGCCGCCACCACCACCCAGTTTGGTTGAAGTAATGGCCGCTCAAACCGAGTTGCTTCGCCAGCTCGTGCAAGGACAGCAACACCACCAGCGGGGTGGGCAAAATGCTCCCCAACCCCAAGTTGCAGGATACACGGATTTCCTAGGGACCCAGCCTCCCTTGTTTCACGAGACGGAGGAACCCTTGGATGCGGACGCTTGGATTCGCACAATCGAGTCCAAGTTTTCTCTACTTGTGGCCCCATGTTCGGATGAAAACAAGGCCCGCTTTGTCGCGCAGCAGCTTCGCGGTACGGCTCGTCTATGGTGGGACCACTATTTTGCTATGCTCCCCGCTGATCACATTGTCACCTGGGATGAATTCAAGACTGCGTTCCGGGCACACCATATTCCCGAAGGTCTCATAGAAAGAAAGCTAAACGAGTTTTTAGCTCTCACTCAGGATAACCACACTGTACTTCAGTATGCTCAGGCCTTCAACAATCTGTGCCAATACGCGGGCTATCACGCAGACACAGATACCAAGAAGCGTGATCGTTTCCGTAGAGGTCTGAGTACTAAACTCAAGGAACGACTGAATCTTGTCAAAGCCGACACATATAATGAGCTAGTCAACATGGCCATCACTCAAGAGGACTGTATTGAGGCTCATCGTGCTGAAAAGAAGAGGAAGGCTCTAGCTGGACCCTCGGGCGCTCAGCCACTGAGGTATCGCTTGGTGCGAAATGCTGCGCCTACAGCTCCACCGAAGGCCCCTCAGCCAGGGCGTTGGATTATCAGGCCCCCACAACAGCCAGGCATGGTACGACCCCCGATGCCTCCACAGAATGGTCCGAGGCCCACTCTGCAACAGCCTCTTCGACCCAGCCCCGCGAATCGTTGTTTCAAATGCGGGAGTTCCGGTCATTTCGCTCGCGAATGCCCTCAACCCAGGCTGCCAAATCAGGGCCAGGACTCTAACCAGAACAATAAGAACAAAGGCAAGAAGCAGACCCTCCAGGTCCAACAAGGACAGATCAACTTCACCACCCTTGCAGAACTTCCTGAAGGAGCACCTGTAATGACGGGTACATTCTCCATCCATAACAAGCCTGCAGTCATATTGTTTGATTCTGGAGCATCACATAGTTTCATTAGTGCAAAGTTTGGTGCAAAAGTAGGCTTGAATGTTTGGCACACCAAAGGGTCGTATATGATATCAACACCGGGTGGAAAAATTGCTTCCAACCAAATCATAAGGCTGGTACCGATAAAATTGGGAAGTAAAGTCATCAACACAGACCTTGTTCTTTTACCCCTTGACGGCATAGATATTATTTTGGGAATGAACTGGATGACTAGGCATGGAGTCACACTGGACCTTTCTTCCCGAGCCGTTGAGATAAATTCACCTAGTCACGGAGCCACTACACTTTACCTACCGTTACGGGAGTGCACAAATTCTTGCGCTTTCGTGATGGAAGGGACCAACCTAGAGAATATTCCAGTGGTATGCGAGTATGCCGATGTCTTTCCGGATGACTTACCCGGAATGCCACCAGATAGGGACATTGAGTTCGTTATTGAACTACAGCCAGGCACTGCACCTATATCCAAGAGACCATATAGGATGCCCCCTAAAGAATTGGCAGAGCTGAAAATTCAACTCCAAGAACTACTGGACAAAGGTTTTATTCGCCCTAGCGCGTCACCTTGGGGATGTCCAGCCCTATTCGTAAAGAAGAAGGATGACAGTTTGAGGTTATGTGTTGACTACCGACCTCTCAATGCGGTAACTGTTAAAAATAAATACCCACTTCCTCGTATCGATGTACTCTTCGATCAATTAGCTGGAGCCAGAGTCTTCTCCAAGATTGATCTTCGTTCGGGATATCATCAAATCAAGATTCGCCCCTGCGATATTCCCAAGACTGCCTTCTCCACACGCTATGGACTATATGAATTCTTGGTCATGTCCTTTGGACTCACAAATGCCCCTGCCTACTTCATGTATCTCATGAATTCGGTATTCATGCCCGAACTTGACAAATTCGTCGTAGTGTTCATCGACGACATTCTTATCTATTCCAAGGATGAGGAAGAGCATGCCAAGCACCTTCGCATTGTTCTTCAGCGACTTAGAGACCATCAGCTCTATGCTAAGTTTTCCAAGTGTGAATTCTGGTTGGATACTGTAAAGTTCTTAGGTCACACGATCTCCAGCGAAGGCATAGCTGTTGACCCCAGCAAAGTACAAGAGGTGATGGATTGGAAACCCCCTACCTCTGTTCATCAGATTCGCAGTTTTCTCGGCTTAGCCGGTTACTATCGCCGCTTCATCCCGGATTTCTCTCGAATTGCTAAGCCCATGACTGAACTGTTAAAGAAGGAGATAAAGTTTGTATGGGACGAGAGATGTGAAGAAGCTTTCCACACTCTCAGAGAGCATCTGACTACTGCACCTGTGTTAGCTCAACCCGATAATACCAAGCCATTCGATGTGTATTGTGACGCATCAGGTACTGGTCTAGGATGTGTGCTTATGCAAGAGAATCGAGTAATTGCATATGCCTCACGAGCCCTTCGGCCCCACGAACAGAATTATCCCACTCATGATCTTGAGCTTGCAGCCGTCATTCACGCGCTGAAGATATGGAGGCATTATCTCATGGGTACACAGTGCAATATCTACACGGATCATAAGAGTCTCAAGTACATCTTCACACAAGCCGATCTGAATATGAGACAACGGAGATGGCTAGAATTAATCAAGGATTATGACCTTGAAGTGCATTATCACCCCGGCAAGGCTAATGTAGTCGCGGATGCACTAAGCCGCAAGTCCCATTGCCATTGCTTATCCATGGAATCCTACAATGAGACATTATGTGCAGACATGAGGAAGCTTAACTTGGAAATGGTTTCCCAAGGCACTCTAAATCACATCTCAGTTGAGCCCACTCTTCACGACCAAATCGTCATGGCACAACTACAGGATGAAGGAATCAAGATCATCAAACAAAAACTCTCTCTAGGTGAGGAGAAGTATAAGTGTTTCCGCCAGGACCATAAGGGAGTTCTATGGTTCGAAAGTCGTATAGTCGTTCCGAAGAATCGTGAACTCCGCAAGCAAATTCTTGATGAGGCACACCTCTCCAAATTCTCTATCCACCCCGGCAGTAGCAAAATGTATCAGGACCTAAGGCAAAACTTCTGGTGGACTAGAATGAAAAGAGAAATTGCTACGTATGTCTCGGAATGTGACACGTGCCAGAGAGTAAAAGCTAGCCACTTGAAGGTAGCCGGTACACTACAACCGTTACCTATACCATCATGGAAATGGGAAGACATAAGTATGGACTTCATCGTTGGACTACCAAACACTTCCCAGAAGCATGATTCCATATGGGTTATCATTGATAGACTCACAAAGACGGCACATTTTCTTCCGGTACACACCACCTATACCGCCAAGAAATATGCCGAGATTTACCTCGATCGTATTGTTTGCCTACATGGAATACCTAAGACAATCATTTCCGATCGTGGTCCTCAGTTTGTAGCACGCTTTTGGGAACAACTACAAACGTCTCTTGGTACTAAACTGATTCGCAGCTCAGCATACCATCCTCAGACTGATGGACAAACGGAAAGAGTAAACCAAATCCTTGAAGACATGCTGAGAGCTTGCGTCATCCACTATGACAAGAATTGGGACAAATGCCTACCCCTAGCAGAGTTCTCGTACAACAACAGCTATCAAACGAGTTTAAAAATGGCACCATTTGAGGCCCTGTACGGACGAAGGTGTCGAACTCCTTTGAGCTGGTCACAAACCGGAGAACGTAAAATAATTGGACCCGACCTGGTAATCGAGGCAGAGGAGAAAGTAAAAGTAATACAAGCAAATCTTAAAGCCGCACAAGCCCGACAAAAGAGCTATTCCGACAAAAGGAGAAAGCCCCTAAAGTTCGAAGTTGGCGATCATGTCTATCTTCGAGTATCACCCACCAAGGGAGTGCGAAGATTTGGAATCAAAGGCAAACTAGCTCCCCGTTATATTGGTCCTTACGAAATCATTGAGAGCTGCGGACCCGTAGCCTACAAACTACGACTGCCCCCTCAGCTCACGGCCACCCATGATGTCTTCCACGTATCTCAACTCAAGAAGTGTATTCGAGTTCCTACTGAGATTGTGGAACAACAAGAAATATCGTTGGAACCCGACCTCTCGTATGTCGAACACCCAGTTAAGATTTTAGATCAAAAAGAAAGAGAGACCAGGAGGAAAGTGATTAGAATGTATAAAATACAATGGAATCGCCACACGGAAGAAGAAGCCACCTGGGAAACGGAGAGCTACCTGAACCAACATTTCCCCGGGTTTCTTATCTCAACCACTGGTAGGTGCACCCACGCCCACACTAAGAATTACCGAATCTCGGGGCGAGATTCTTGTTAAGGGGGGAAGGCTGTGACAACCCTGGTAATTACATTTCCAAAATCAATGTCATTAGCCTAACCCTATGGTTAAACCAACTAAGGAAAGGGTGGAAAGAATTAAACCGGGTTCAGTTGGAAATCAAATTTAATTTGGGCACATTTGGACACATTTGAAACTTTTAAAATAACTTTAAAACCATAAGCCAAATGAGATTTTGCCTGAAACCAAAGTTGTAGAACTTTTCATTTTGAACAACTTTCGCGTTCAAAAGTTTTTGAAATTCAAATCAGAAAGAGGAGAAAACGCCCTGTTTGCACCCAGCCCCCTGAAGTTTTTCAAATTCTTGCACTTCGGTCCCTCGCTCACCCCTCCCTCCTCTGCTGCGCCGCGCGCTCGCCCGACCGCCGCCGGCCACCTGGCCCTCGACGCCTGCGCAGCACCAGACACCGAGCCAACCCCCGACGCCCTGCCTGCTGCCGCCCCCGCTGCCCAACCGCGGCCGCGCCTTTTCTTCTCCCTCCCGCACGGCATGCCCCTGCCCAACCCGCGGCTCTGCTGCACCGCCGCGCCGCCCAGCCACTGGCCGCCGCCCCGCCACCCAACGGCGTGCCCCCGTCGTGCCGCCCGAGCTCCCCAACCGCCCGCCAGCGTCGCCTACACGCGACGTCGCGCCCCGGACGCGCCCAGCGCACGCACGCCACGCGCACGACGCGCCTCTGGCCACTGGTCACCGCCGGCCGCCCCCAATGGCGCCCAGCCTCGCCGGTCCCTCCACCTCGCGCCCCGGCCGTGCCACGCCCACCCCCACGAGCTCCACCGGCTATAAAGCCCGGCGCAGCGCCCCTCCCTCCTCTCCCTGTTCCTCCTTCTTCCCCGCAGAGCAGAGCCGAGCTCCGCCCCACGCCGCCACCGTGGAACTCCCTCCTCCGCCCCTCCTCGACCCGAGCTAGGCCCCAAAATCGCTCTCCTACCTCCGCGCGAAGCTTCCCAGCCCGAGCCCCACCGCCCTCCTCGCCGGAGCGCCGCAGTCCGCGCCGCCCCTCCGCCGCCGCCCCTGCTCTCCGCGGCCAGCCCGCCACCGGCCATCCCAAGCCACTCCAAGACCACCAATAGGTGCGCCCTGGTTCCCTCTCCGTTCTCCCCCACCTTGCCCTCGCCGCCGGCGACCGAGCTCGCCGGAATTCGGCCGGACAGGATGCTCCCCGCCGTGATTTGCGACCAGGGACCACATTGCAAACGCCCAAATCTTTCTAGGGGGTTTTCTGCTAATTTTCAGGGACCCCTCTGTAAAGAAAGTTTTAACCAAATCAGTGAACTTGTAAAATTCATATAAAATCGTAGAAAATTCAGAAAAATGCAAACTCAACTGTTCTGGAATCCTTAGAAGAAACTCTACAACTTTTGTTACACAAAGTTCCTCAGATTCTCAATATATTTTGCTCTAGATTAAATGGAAGGTTAAATGGACTTCTTTTGTACCCACTGTTGTAGATCATTGCTGACTCTAATTTTTGGGCAGTGAGTTACTTGCTTAATGTTTAGGACTGTGTAAAAAGATCAGGACCAAAAGCCATCTCTAGATACACTTTTTGTCCAACCTTGTTTTATGCCATAAAGTGATAGAACTAATTATTCCTGCTGTTCTGTGATGTTTAAAGTCATGAAACTTTTTCTGTGTTGTTGTAGTGATACCTAGAGGCCATAGAAAAATTTAGAAACATTTTTACTATATGTAACCTGTTCATATGAATTTGTAGTAGGAAAACTTCACTAATTCAAAATAATTAGTAAAGTGCTTAGAAAATGTTCATCTTTTTACTATGAAACACATTAGAGTATCTCAAGCTGTACAAAAAGTTTCATACATAGAGACCCTGTATAACATCCTGTAGAAAATAATCTTTAATAACATGAGTGTAGCTTGTCCCATTTATTATGCTCTAAATAATGTACAATAAAATCTGAAAAATTTACAGTAGCACAAATATGGTTATAGCAACACCCTGTAAAATTTGTAGCATCAATACTTGCATGGTTTGTTCTGTATAAAAATAACTAGATTCTAGCAGTGGCTGTGTATTACATTTTTCATATTTAACATGCTACACAAAAATGTCTGAAATTTTTACAGTGATCTTATCTCTGCATAATGTACTTTGAATAAAAATTTTATTACCAGAAGCTAAATATATTAGTAATTGTGTTCAACTCATGTTTGTGTTTAAAAAGAAACTAAGTTTTCAATATAACACAACCCCTTCTTCTTTAACGAAGTTAAATAGATTAAGATAAACTCTATTAACGATTGCCCAGGAAATGTTAAAGTAAATAACTTCACAGCAAAACTTATGTCTTATGAATCTGCAACCTTATCGTGAAGGAAATCATGTCGTTTAACATCACCACTACTTAAACTTGTGCATTCATGTAGAAACGACGACTCTCGCCGACGGAACGTACGAGTTGGTGCCCGCGTCCGAGAGTGAGCAGCGTGAAGCTCAAGTGAATCTAACTGAAGTTGCCGAAGACCCGAGCCCAAGTTCGGAAGAGCTCCGGACTAACTTTTCGCAAGAAGGCAAGCCCCGGAGCATGAACCCTATTTTCTAAACTTATGCAACTTATTACTCTACTTTACTTGTGCATTAAGTTTATAGGAGTTGGATGAAAATTTAGTTGCATGATCCTAGGTACCCATGCTCTGAACACTAGATGCAAGGTTCGATAGAATGCTATGCTAATAGGACTCGGTAAAAGTCGAGTGATTTCCTGTCACTCGCGAGAAATTAGGAGTTGATTATTTACTACACGCTGCAATCATAAGGACGACGGACGGGCTGTGGTACGATGCTTATGTTGATGATTGAGGCCCGTCTGTCTAGTGAAAAATGCTAAGGCCGCAGTGTGTGGTAAGTGATGGTTAAGTCTTTGAACGTACTAACCACATGCCGAGAATATGGTAATCGGTAAGCTTAGTACTGGATTGAACCGAGGCCGGAATATACTCCCCACTGTCTTGAATTCGTTCACATCTAGCTAATGGCGGGTGCATCGGCCGCCATGGCCCGGCTGCGTCCGTGGTCCATGGGGAGGTGTAGTCGAGGGCGGTGGGCCTGTTCCGTGAAGCGGGAATTGAAGGGAAAAGTTGCGCGTGTGACTCTAGGGAGTAACCACGTGACGTGTGTTTAGGTTTCCCTTGCAAGGTTAAGAAATTCGATTCGAATCGTCCGTTTCTCACGGCTATTGAGACTGCTTAACCACTTTTACCCACAGAGTAAGAAGAGGAACGATGATGATGAATAAACTTGTTGGATGAAAATTTAATGCTTCACCATGTATGATATTGGATAGTTGCTTACCTAGAATTGTTAAAGAAAGCTAGAACTTGGAGCTAAAATCTGAAAGTAAGGACCTACTAGATATGCTTTTTGGCAAAACAAACCCCTCAAGCCAAAAGCCTCGCATGTCTAGGAGTCGGCTAAGTATACCCCAATAGTCGGGTAAGCCTTGCTGAGTATTAGTATACTCAGCCTTGCTTGTGGCTTGTTTTCAGGTGAAACCTTCGAAGATTTGATTGCTAGTTTGACTTGGCCATGTACTCTTCCCCCTGGTTGGTCGGTGGAATGGGATACGCCCCCGTCCAACAGAGATATTATCGAGTGATGTCTCGTACGGGCTTCATCGAGACATCCTGTATCGTCGAGTAGCTATCGTTGTTTTATTTTCCGCTGCAACTTAAACTCTGAAAAACTTCTTAGTTGCTCACTGAAGTATTCGGTTTCTAAACTCAGAACTTGGTCTGTAATATTTACTTATGATAATGATGTAATATTTGCTGGAATGTGGTATTCTCTGGGCTCATCTTCGCGTGAGCATTTGTATGTATGGCGCTCGATCCGATTACCGTGGTTGTATCGGGAGGTTATACCCGACAGACCAGTGGATTATTCCGTTTGAAGTGTAAGGTTAACCGAGATTGCCTTAATGGTGATGGTTAATACACTTGAGCCGGATTAATTCAGGTGGTTCTGCCACATACATCATGTTTAGACCATGGAGACCCGTGTACTCTTGTTTTGCTTAGGAACCAAGGAGGCGACTGAAAGGGAAACGGATTCGCGCAGGCTGGATTCGGACTGCAGAACAGTACCAACTTGTGACGGACACCACGGTCGCATATGAACTCGGATTGGGACGTTCAAGTACTTCGTGGAAAGCTTATGAAGTCTTCTTTCAAACGGATCCGGCCTCATATCCATATCTGTTACGAGTCGTCCGCAATCGTAAAATTAATACAGAGTCCTTTTCTGCACATGGTGCTGCGTCACCCTGTTTTGGCCCAATGGGCCGTGTATCAAGTTAAGTCCATTACGGAAGCGTCCTAGTGTTGGAGTACGACCCCAGCACCCCTGTGGTCGTCCTCCCACGTACTTATACCCCTTAGCCACCACCAAGGATGCTTGGGTTTTGTTTAGATCAAGTTTAGCCTTCGCTACTTGCTTGCAAGCGCGCGTGCTGGATCAGCCGCCCGTCTTCTTGTCTTCGGAACCCCACCATTATTGAGATTGCGTGTGAAACCTTCATTTACATCTAGTAAATTCAGTACTTGTCATACTTGTTCTTGCTAGTTCTTCGATTGCTTGCAGGACGAGTGCCCTAGTGGCCGGGTGCCGCGCTCCACAAGATCGCGATAGCCATTGGAGGGGGTGTATCGGTTGCTAAGGCGCAGCTTGGAAGGCTGTAGTCGGGCCGTGAACGTCGCCTCCATCGACCAATCGAGTTATCCACGCCTCTCATCGAAAGATCGGGAATCAAACCCTAGCGGGTCGCCATTATGAGTTTAGGGTCGAATGGGGTGGATCCGGTGCGTTCGTTGCGAAAAATTCCAAAGTGACTTTGTTGCACGAACTTTTGCACTAATTGCACCAGTTCGGGCCCATTTTGCATCGAGTTTTGTGCAGTAACGAAACGGTCCAAAACGGACCAAAACATGATTTAGGATCCAATGGGTGGATCGGATGCGTTCGTTGCGAATAATTCCAAAGTGACTTCGATGCACAAACTTTTGCACTAATTGCACCAGTTCGGCCCGATTTTGCATCAACTTTCGTGCAGTAACGAAACAGTCCGAAACGCACCAAAACATGATTTAGGATCCAATAGGGTGGATCGCGTGCGTTCGTTGCGAAAAATTCCGACGCGACTTCGCTGCACGAACTTTTGCCCGTATTGCACCAGTTCGGCCCCATTTTGCACCGACTCTCGTGCAGTAACGAAACGGTCCGAAACGCACCAAAACATGAGTTTAGGGTCCAATGGGGTGGATTGGGTGCGTAAGTTGCGAAAAATTCTGCCGCGACTTCGTTGCACGAACTTTTGCACATATTGCACCAGTTCGGCCCCGTTTTTCACTGACTTTCGTGCAGTAACGAAACGGACCAGTTCGGCCACCAAAACATGAGTTTAGGGTCCAATGGGGTGGATCGGGTGCTTCGTTGCGAAAAATTCCAATGCGACATCGTTGCACGAACTTTTGCACTAATTGCACCTGTTCAGCCCCATTTTACACCAACTTTCGTGCAGTAACGAAACGGTCCGAAACACACCAAAAGATGAGTTTAGGGTCGAATGGGGTGGATCGGGTGCGTTCATTGCGAAAAATTCTGAAGTGACTTCGCTGCACAAACTTTTGGCCTTATTGCACCAGTTCGGCAACGTTTTGCACTGACTTTCGTGAAGTAACAAAACGGTCCGAAACGCACCAAAACATGAGTTTAGGGTCCAATGGGGTGGATCGGGTGCGTTAGATGCGAAACATCCCGACACGACTTCATTGAACGAATAGCACCAGTTCGGTCCGTTTTCCATTGACTTTCGTGCAATAATGAAACGGACCGAAACGCACAGAAACATGAGATTAGGTTCCAATGGGATGGATCGTGTGCGTTTGTTGCGAAAAATTCAGAAGTGACTTCGTTGCACGAACTTTTGCACTAACTGCACCTGTTCAGCCCCATTTTGCACCGACTTTCTCGTAGTAACGAAACGGTCCGAAACACACAAAGAGATGAGTTTAGGGTCAAATAGGGTGGAATCGGGTGCGTTCGTTGCGAAAAATTTCGAAGCGACTTCGTTGCACGAACTTTTGCACATATTGCACCAGTTCGGCCCCATGTTTCACTGACTTTCGTGCAGTAACGAAACGGACCAGTTCGGCCACCAAAACATGAGTTTAGAGTCCAATGGGGTGGATCGGGTGCTTCGTTGCGAAAAATTCCAATGCGACATCGTTGCACGAACTTTTGCACTAATTGCACCAGTTCGGCCCCGTTTTGCACCGACTTTCGTGCAGTAATGAAATGGTCCGAAACATACCAAAACATGAGTTTAGGGTCGAATAGGGTGGAATCGGGTGCGTTCGTTGGGAAAAATTCCGAAGCGACTTCGTTGCACGAACTTTTGCACATATTGCACCAGTTCGGCCCCGTTTTGCATTGACTTTCGTGCAGTAACGAAACAGACCAGTTGGGCCACCAAAACATGAGTTTAGGGTCCAATGGGGTGGATCGGGTGCTTCGTTGCGAAAAATTCCGAAGCGACTTCGTTGCACGAACTTTTGCACTTATTGCACCAGTTGGGCAACGTTTTGCACCGACTTTCGTGAAGTAACAAAACTGTCCGAAACGCACCAAAACATGAGTTTAGGGTCCAATGGGGTGGATTAGGTGCGTTAGATGCGAAACATTCTGAAGTGACTTCGCTGCACGAACTTTTGCCCGTATTGCACCAGTTCGGCCCCATTTTGCACCGACTCTCGTGCAGTAACGAAACGGTCCGAAACGCACAAAACATGAGTTTAGGGTCCAATGGGGTGGATTGGGTGCGTTCGTTGCGAAAAATTCCGGCGCGACTTCGTTGCACGAACTTTTGCACGAATTGCAACAGTTCGGCCCCGTTTTGCACCAACTTTTGTGCAGTATCGAAACGGTCCAAAACACACCAAAAGATGAGTTTAGGGTCGAATGGGGTGGATCGTGTGCGTTTGTTGCTAAAAATTCAGAAGTGACTTTGGTGCACGAACTTTTGCACTAATTGCACCAGTTCAGCCCGATTTTGCAGCAACTTTTGCCCTTATTGCACAAGTTGGGCCCCGTTTTGCACCGACTTTCTTGCAGTAACGAAACGGTCCGAAACGCACCAAAACATTATTTAGGGTCTAATGGAGTGGATCGGGTGCTCTCGTTGCGAAAAATTCCAACACGACTTCGTTGCACGGACTTTTGCACTAATTGCACCAGTTCGGGCCCATTTTGCATCGACTTTTGTGCAGTAACAAAACGGTCCAAAATGCACCAAAACATGATTTAGTGTCCAATGGGGTGGATCGGGTCGCTCGTTGCGAAAAATTCCAACACGACTTCGTTGCACAAACTTTTGCCCTAATTGCACCTGTTCGGACCCATTTTGCATCGACTTTCGTGTAGTAATGAAACGGTCAAAAACGCACCAAAACATGATTAAGGGTCCAATGGTGTGGAATGGATGCGTTCATTGCGAAAAATTCCTACGCTACTTCGTTGCAGAAATTGCACCAATTCGGCCCCGTTTTGCACCAACATTCGTGCCGTAAGGAAACGGTCCGAAACACACCAAAAGAGGAGTTTAGGGTCGAATGGGGTGGATCGGGTGCGTTCGTTGCGAAAAATTCTGAAGTGACTTCGTTGCACGAACTTTTGCACATATTGCACCGGTCCGGCTCTGTTTTGCACTGACTTTTGTGCCGTAACGAAACGGACCAGTTCGGCCACCAAAACATGAGTTTAGGGTCCAATGGGGTGGATCGGGTGCTTCGTTGCGAAAAATTCCGAAGCGACTTCGTTGCACGAACTTTTGCACTTATTGCACCAGTTGGGCAACGTTTTGCACCGACTTTCGTGAAGTAACAAAACGGTCCGAAACGTACCAAGACATGAGTTTAGGGTCCAATGGGGTGGATCGGGTGCGTTAGATGCAAAACATTCCGACGCGAAACATTCTGAAGTGACTTCGTTGCACGAACTTTTGCACTAATTTCACTAGTTCGGCCCCGTTTTGCACCGACTTTCGTGCAGTAACGAAACGGTCCAAAACGCACCAAAACATGATTTAGGGTCCAATGGGTGGATCGGATGCGTTCGTTGCGAAAAATTCCGACGCGACTTCAATGCATAAACTTTTGCAGTAATTGCACCAGTTCGCCCCGATTTTGCATCAACTTTCGTGCAGAAACGAAACAGTCCGAAACGCACCAAAACATGATTTAGGATCCAATGGGGTGGATCGGGTGCGTTCGTTGCGAAAAATTCCGACGCGACTTCTTTGCACGAACTTGTGCACTGAATGCACCAGTTCGGCCCGCTTTGCACCGACTTTCGTGTAGTAACGAAAAGGTCAAAAACGCACCCGAACATGAGTTTAGGGTCCATTGGGGTGGATCCGGTGCGTTCGTTGCGAAAAAGTCTGACGTGACTTTGTTGCACGAAATTTTGCACATATTGCATCAGTTCGGCCCCGCTTTGCACCAGACTTTCGTGTAGTAACGAAACTGTCCGAAACGCACCAAAACATGAGTTTAGGGTCCAATGGGGTGGAACGGGTGCGTTCGTTGCGAAAATTTCCTACGTGACTTCGTTGCAGAAACTGCACCAGTTCGGCCCCGTTTTGCACCAACATTCGTGCCGTAACGAAACGGTCCGAAACGCACCAAAACATGAGGTTAGGGTCCAATGGGGTGGATCAGGTGCATTCGATGCGAAAAATTCCAACGCGACTTCGTTGCACAAACTTTTGAACTCATTACACCCGTTCGGCCCCATTTTGCACCGACTTTCGTGCAGTAACGAAACGGTCTGAAACGCACCAAAACATGATTTAGGATCCAATGAGGTGGATCGGGTGCGTTCGTTGCAAAAAATTCCGAAGCGACTTCGTTGCACGAACTTTTGCCCTTATTGCACCAGTTGGGCCCCATTTTGCACCGACTTTCGTGCAGTAACCAAACGGTCCGAAACACACCAAAACATGATTTAGGGTCTAATGGAGTGGACCGGGTGCGTTCGTTCCGAAAAATTCCAACGCGACTTTCGTGCAGTAACGAAACGGTCCGAAACATACCAAAAGATGAGTTTAGGGTCGAATGGGGTGGATCCGGTGCGTTCGTTGCGAAAAATTCCGAAGTGACTTCGTTGCTCGAACTTTTGCACTAATTGCACCAGTTCGGGCCCATTTTGCATCGAGTTTTGTGCAGTAACGAAACGGTCCAAAACGGACCAAAACATGATTTAGGATCCAATGGGTGGATCGGATGCGTTCGTTGCGAAAAATTCCGAAGTGACTTCGCTGCACAAACTTTTGCACTAATTGCACCAGTTCGGCCCGATTTTGCATCAACTTTCGTGCAGTAACGAAACAGTCCGAAATGCACCAAAACATGATTTAGGATCCAATAGGGTGGATCGCGTGCGTTCGTTGCGAAAAATTCCGACGCGACTTCGCTGCACGAACTTTTGCCCGTATTGCACCAGTTCGGCCCCATTTTGCTCCGACTCTCGTGCAGTAACGAAACGGTCCGAAACGCACCAAAACATGAGCTTAGGGTCCAATGGGGTGGATTGGGTGCGTTCGTTGCGAAAAAATCCGGCGCGACTTCGTTGCACGAACTTTTGCACGAATTGCACCAGTTCGGCCCCGTTTTGCACCAACTTTTGTGCAGTATCGAAACGGTCCAAAACACACCAAAAGATGAGTTTAGGGTCGAATGGGGTGGATCGTGTGCGTTTGTTGCTAAAAATTCAGAAGTGACTTTGGTGCACAAACTTTTGCACGAATTGCACCAGTTTGGCCCCGTTTTGCACCAACTTTTGTGCAGTATCGAAACGGTCCAAAACACACCAAAAGATGAGTTTAGGGTCGAATGGGGTGGATCGGGTGCGTTCGTTGCGAAAAATTCCCAAGTGACTTCGTTGCACGAACTTTTGCACATATTGCACCAGTTCCGCCCCGTTTTACATTGACTTTCGTGGAGTAACGAAACGGACCTGTTCAGCCACCAAAACATGAGTTTAGGGTCCAATTGGGCGGATCGGGTGCTTCGTTGCGAAAAATTCCAACGCGACTTCGTTGCACGAACTTTTGCACTAATTTCACTAGTTCGGCCCCGTTTTGCACCGACTTTCGTGCAGTAACGAAACGGTCCAAAACGCACCAAAACATGATTTAGGGTCCAATGGGTGGATCGGATGCGTTCGTTGCGAAAAAATTCCGAAGTGACTTCGCTGCACAAACATTTGCACTAATTGCACCAGTTCGGCCCGATTTTGCATCAACTTTCGTGCAGTAACGAAACGGTCCGAAACGCACCAAAATATGATTTAGGGTCTAATGGAGTGGATCGGGTGCGTTCATTGCGAAAAATTCCAACGCGACTTCGTTGCACGAACTTTTGCACTAATTGCACCAATTCGGGCCTATTTTGCATCGACTTTTGTGCAGTAACGAAACGGTCCAAAACGCACCAAAACATGATTTAGGGTCCAATGGGTGGATCGGATGCGTTCGTTGCGAAAAAATTCTGAAGGGACTTCGCTGCACAAACTTTTGCACTAATTGCACCAGTTCGGCCCGATTTTGCATCAACTTTCGTGCAGTAACGAAACGGTCCGAAACGCACCAAAACATGATTTAGGATCCAATGAGGTGGATTGGGTGCGTTCGTTGCAAAAAATTCTGAAGCGACTTCGTTGCACGAACTTTTGCCCTTATTGCACCAGTTGGGCCCCGTTTTACACCGACTTTTGTGCAGTAACGAAATGGCCCGAAACGCACCAAAACATGATTTAGGGTTTAATAGAGTGGATCGGATGCGTTCGTTGCGAAAAAATCCGGCGCGACTTCGTTGCACGAACTTTTGCACTAATTGCACCAGTTCGGGCCCATTTTGCATCGACTTTTATGGAGTAACGAAACGGTCCAAAATGCACCAAAACATGATTTAGGGTCCAATGGGTGGATCGGATGCGTTCGTTGCAAAAAATTTCAAAGTGACTTCGCTGGACAAACTTTTGCACTAATTGCACCAGTTCCGCCCGATTTTGCATCAACTTTCGTGCAGTAACGAAACGGTCCGAAACGCACCAAAACATGATTTAGGATCCAATGGGGTGGATCGGGTGCGTTCGTTGCGAAAAATTCCGACGCGACTTCGCTGCACGAACTTTTGCACTAATTTCACTAGTTCGGCCCCGTTTTCCACCGACTTTCGTGCAGTAATGAAACGGTCTGAAACGCACCAATACTTGAGTTTAAGGTCTAATGAGGTGGATCAGGTGCGTTTGTTGCGAAAAATTCCGACACAACTTCATTGCACGAACTTTTGCACTTATTGCACCAATTCGGCAACGTTTTGCACCGACTTTAATGCAGTAACGAAACGGTCTGAAACACAACAAAACATGAGTTTAAGGTCCAATGGGGTGGATCAGGTGCGCTAGATGCGAAACATTTCGACGCGACTTCATTGAACGAATAACACCAGTTCGGTCCGTTTTCCACCGACATTCGTGCAATAATGAAACGAACCGATACGCACAAAAACATGAATTTAGGTTCCAATGGGATGGATCGTGTGCATTTGTTGCGAAAAATTCAGAAGTGACTTCGTTGCACGAACTTTTGCACTAATTGCACCAGTTCGGCCCGATTTTGCATCAACTTTCGTGCAATAACGAAACGGTCCGGAACGCACCAAAACATGATTTAGGATCCAATGAGGTGGATAGGGTGCGTTCGTTGCGAAAAATTCCGAAGCGACTTCGTTGCACAAACTCTTGCCCTTATTGCACCAGTTGGGCCCCGTTTTGCACCGACTTTCGTGCAGTAACGAAACGGTCCGAAACGCACCAAAACATGATTTAGGGTCTAATGGAGTCGATCGGGTGCGTTCGTTGCGAAAAATTCCGGCGCGACTTCGTTGCACGAACTTTTGCAGGAATTGCACCAGTTCGGGCCCATTTTGCATCGACTTTCGTGCAGTAACGAAACGGTCCGAAACGCACCAAAACATGATTTAGGGTCCAATGGGTGGATCGGATGCGTTCGTTGCGAAAAAATTCCAAAGTGACTTCGCTGCACAAACTTTTGCACTAATTGCACCAGTTCCGCCCGATTTTGCATCAACTTTCGTGCAGTAACGAAACGGTCCGAAACGCACCAAAACATGATTTAGGATTCAATAAGGTGGATCGGGTGCGTTCGTTGCGAAAAATTCCGAAGCGACTTCGTTGCACGAACTTTTGCCCTTATTGCACCAGTTGGGCCCCGTTTTGCACCGACTTTCGTGCAGTAACGAAACGGTCGGAAACGCACCAAAACATGATTTAGGGTCTAATGGAGTGGATCGGGTGCGTTCGTTGCGAAAAATTCCAACGCGACTTCGTTGCACGAACTTCTGCACTAATTGCACTAATTCGGGCGCATTTTGCATCGACTTTTGTGCAGTAACGAAACGGTCCAAAATGCACCAAAACATGATTTAGGGTCCAATGGGTGGATCGGATGCGTTCGTTGCGAAAAATTCCGAAGTGACTTCGCTGCACAAACTTTTGCACTAATTGCAACAGTTCGGGCCGATTTTGCATCAACTTTCGTGCAGTAACGAAACGGTCCGAAACGCACCAAAACATTATTTAGGATCCAATGGGGTGGATCGGGTGCGTTCGTTGCGAAAAATTCCGACGCGACTTCGCCGCACGAACTTTTGCCCTTATTGCACCAGTTCGGCCCCATTTTGCACCGTCTTTCGTGCAGTAACGAAACGGTCCGTAACGCACCAAAACATGAGTTTTGGGTCCAATGGGGTGGATCGGGTGCTTCGTTGCGAAAAATTCCAACGCGACTTCATTGCACGAACTTTTGCACTAATTTCACTAGTTCGGCCCCGTTTTTCACCGACTTTCGTGCAGTAATGAAACGGTCTGAAACGCACCAATAAATGAGTTTAAGGTCTAATGAGGTGGATCGGTTGCGTTCGTTGTGAAAAATTCCAACACGACTTCATTGCACGAACTTTTGCACTTATTGCACCAATTCGGCAACGTTTTGCACCGACTTTAATGCAGTAACGAAACGGTCTGAAACACACCAAAGCATGAGTTTAGGGTCCAATGGGGTGGATCAGGTGCGTTAGATGCGAAACATTCCGACGCGACTTCGTTGAACGAATAACACCAGTTCGGTCCGTTTTCCACCGACTTTCGTGCAATAATGAAACGAACTGAAACGCACAAAAACATGAGTTTAGGTTTCAATGGGATGGATCGTGTGCGTTTGTTGCGAAAAATTCAGAAGTCACTTCGTTGCACGAACTTTTGCCCTTATTGCACCAGTTGGGCCCCGTTTTGCACCGACTTTCGTGCAGTAACGAAACGGTCCGTAACGCACCAAAACATGAGTTTAGGGTCCAATGGGGTGGATTGGGTGCGCTCGTTGCGAAAAATTCCGGCGCGACTTCGTTGCACGAAATTTAGCAGGAATTGCACCAGTTCGGCCCCGTTTTGGACCGACTTTCGTGCAGTAACGAGACGGTCCGAAACACACCAAAACATGAGTTTAGGGTCCAATGGGGTCGATCGGGTGCTTCGTTGCGAAAAATTTCGAAGTGACTTCGCTGCACAAACTTTTGCACTAATTGCAACAGTTCGGGCCGATTTTGCATCAACTTTCGTGAAGTAACGAAACGGTCCGAAACGCACCAAAACATGATTTAGGATCCAATGAGGTGGATCGGGTGCGTTCGTTGTGAAAAATTCTGAAGCGTCTTCGTTGCATGAACTTTTGCCATTATTGCACCTGTTGGGCCCCGTTTTGCACCGACTTTTGTGTAGTAACGAAACGGCCCTAAACGCACCAAAACATGATTTAGGGTTTAATAGAGTGGATCGGGTGCGTTCGTTGCGAAAAAATCCGGCGCGACTTCGTTGCACGAACATTTGCACTAATTGCACTAGTTCGGGCCCATTTTGCATCGACTTTTCTGCAGTAACGAAACGGTCCAAAACGCACCAAAACATGATTTAGGGTCCAATGGGTGGATCGGATGCGTTCGTTGCAAAAAATTCCGAAGTGACTTCGGTGCACAAACTTTTGCACTAGTTCCGCCCGATTTTGCATCAACTTTCGTGCAGTAACGAAACGGCCCGAAACGCACCAAAACATGATTTAGGATCCAATGAGGTGGATCGGGTGTGTTCGTTGCGAAAAATTCCGACTCGACTTCGCTGCACGAACTTTTGCCCTAATTGCACCTGTTCGGCCCCATTTTGCATTGACTTTCGTGTAGTAACGAAACCGTCAAAAACGCACCAAAACATGAATAAGGGTCCAATGGGGTGGATCGGGTGCTTCGTTACGAAAAATTCCAACGCGACTTCGTTGCACAAACTTTTGCACGAATTGCACCAGTTCGGCCCCGTTTTGCACCGTCTTTCGTGCAGTAATGAAACGGTCCGTAACGCACCAAAACATGAGTTTAGGGTCCAATGGGGTGCATTGGGTGCGTTCGTTGCAAAAAATTCCGGCGCGACTTCGTTGCACGAACTTTTGCAGGAATTGCACCAGTTCGGCCCCGTTTTGGACCGACTTTCGTGCAGTAACGAAACAGTCCGAAACACACCAAAACATGAGTTTAGGGTCCAATGGGGTGGATCGGGTGCTTCGTTGCGAGAAATTTCGAAGCGACTTCGTTGCACGAACTTTTGCACTTATTGCACCAGTTCGGCAACGTTTTGCACCGACTTTCGTGAAGTAACAAAACGGTCCGAAACGCACCAAAACATGAGTTTAGGGTCCAATGGGGTGGATCGGGTGTGTTGATGCGAAACATTCCGGCGCGACTTCTTTGCACGAAATTTTGCACTAATTGCACCAGTTCGGGCGCATTTTGCATCGACTTTTGTGCAGTAACAGAACGGTCCGAAACACACCAAAACATGAGTTTTGGGTCCAATGGGGTGGATCGGGTGCTTCGTTGCGAAAAATTCCAACGCGACTTCATTGCACGAACTTTTGCACTAATTTCACTAGTTCGGCCCCGTTTTGCACCGACTTTCGTGCAGTAATGAAACGGTCTGAAACGCACCAATAAATGAGTTTAAGGTCTAATGAGGTGGATCGGTTGCGTTCGTTGTGAAAAATTCCAACACGACTTCATTGCACGAACTTTTGCACTTATTGCACCAATTCGGCAACGTTTTGCACCGACTTTAATGCAGTAACGAAACGGTCTGAAACACACCAAAACATGAGTTTAGGGTCCAATGGGGTGGATCAGGTGCGTTAGATGCGAAACATTCCGACGCGACTTCATTGAACGAATAACACCAGTTCGGTCCGTTTTCCACCGACTTTCGTGCAATAATGAAACGAACTGAAACGCACAAAAACATGAGTTTAGGTTTCAATGGGATGGATCGTGTGCGTTTGTTGCGAAAAATTCAGAAGTCACTTCGTTGCACGAACTTTTGCCCTTATTGCACCAGTTGGGCCCCGTTTTGCACCGACTTTCGTGCAGTAACGAAACGGTCCGTAACGCACCAAAACATGAGTTTAGGGTCCAATGGGGTGGATTTGGTGCGCTCGTTGCGAAAAATTCCGGCGCGACTTCGTTGCACGAAATTTAGCAGGAATTGCACCAGTTCGGCCCCATTTTGGACCGACTTTCGTGCAGTAACGAGACGGTCCGAAACACACCAAAACATGAGTTTAGGGTCCAATGGGGTCGATCGGGTGCTTCGTTGCGAAAAATTCCGAAGTGACTTCGCTGCACAAACTTTTGCACTAATTGCAACAGTTCGGGCCGATTTTGCATCAACTTTCGTGAAGTAACGAAACGGTTCGAAACGCACCAAAACATGATTTAGGATCCAATGAGGTGGATCGGGTGCGTTCGTTGCGAAAAATTCCGAAGCGACTTCGTTGCACAAACTTTTGCCCTGATTGCACCAGTTGGGCCCCATTCTGCACTGACTTTCGTGCAGTAATGAAACGGTCCGAGACGCACCAAAACATGATTTAGGGTCTAATGGAGTCGATCGGGTGCGTTCGTTGCGAAAAATTCAAACGCGACTTCGTTGCATGAACTTCTGCACTAATTGCACCAGTTCGGGCTCATTTTGCATCAACTTTCGTGCAGTAACGAAACAGTCCGAAACGCACCAAAACATGATTTAGGGTCCAATGGGTGGATCGGATGCGTTCGTTGCGAAAAAATTCCAAAGTGACTTCGCTGCACAAACTTTTGCACTAATTGCACCATTTCGGCCCGATTTTGCATCAACTTTCGTGCAGTAACGAAACGGTCCGAAACACACCAAAACATGATTTAGGATCCAATGAGGTGGATCGGGTGCGTTTGTTGCGAAAATTTCCGAAGCGACTTCGTTGCACGAACTTTTGCCCTTATTGCACCAGTTGGGCCCCGTTTTGCACCGACTTTCGTGCAGTAACGAAACGGTCGGAAACGCACCAAAACATGATTTAGGGTCTAATGGAGTTGATCGGGTGCGTTCATTGCGAAAAATTCCAACGCGACTTCGTTGCACGAACTTCTGCACTAATTGCACCAATTCGGGCGCATTTTGCATCGACTTTTGTGCAGTAACGAAACGGTCCAAAACGCACCAAAACATGATTTAGGGTCCAATGGGTGGATCGGATGCGTTCGTTGCGAAAAATTCCGAAGTGACTTTGCTGCACAAACTTTTGCACTAATTGCAACAGTTCGGGCCGATTTTGCATCAACTTTCGTGCAATAATGAAACGGTCTGACACGCACCAATACATGAGTATAAGGTCTAATGGGGTGGATCAGATGCGTTCGTTGCGAAAAATTCTGACACGACTTCTTTGCACGAACTTTTGCACTTATTGCACCAGTTCGGCACCGTTTTGCACCGACTTTTGTGCAGTAACGAAACGGTCCGAAACGCACCAAAAAATGAGTTTAGGGTCCAATGGGGTGGATCGAGTGCTTTCGTTGCGAAAAATTCCGACGCGACATCGTTGCACGAACTTTAGCACTAATTGCACCAGTTCGGCTCCATTTTGCATCGACTTTCATGCAGTATTTAAATGGCGTGAAAGGCACTAAAACATGATTTAGGGTCCAATGCGGTGGATCGGGTGCGTTCGTTGTGAAAAATTCCAACGCGACTTCGTTGCACAAACTTTAGCACTGACTGCACCACTTCAGACCCATTTAAATTGACTTTTGTGCAGTAATGAAATGGTCCAAAACGCACCAAAACATGATTTAGTGTCCAATGGGGTGGATCGGGTGCGTTTGTTGCGAAAAATTCCAACGCGACTTTGTTGCACGAACTTTTGCACTAATTGCACCAGTTCGGGCCCATTTTGCATCGACTTTTGTGCAGTAACAAAATGGTCCAAAATGCACCAAAACATGATTTAGGGTCCAATGGGGTGGATCGGGTCGTTCGTTGGGAAAAATTCCAACACGACTTCGTTCCACAAACTTTTGCCCTAATTGCACCTGTTCGGCCCCATTTTGCATTGACTTTCGTGTAGTAACGAAACGGTCAAAAAGGCACCAAAACATGATTAAGGGTCCAATGGGGTGGATCGGGTGCTTCGTTGCGAAAAATTCCAACGCGACCTCGTTGCACGAACTTTTGCACTAATTCCACTAGTTCGGCCCCGTTTTGCACCGAGTTTCGTGCAGTAATGAAACGGTCTGAAACACACCAATACATGATTTCAAGGTCTAATGGGGTGGATCGGGTGCGTTCGTTGCGAAAAATTCCGACGCGACTTCATTGCACGAACTTTTGCACTAAATTCACTAGTTCGGCCCCATTTTGCACCGACTTTCGTGCAGTATTGAAACGGTCTGAAACGCACCAAAAAATGAGTTTAGGGTTCAATAAGGTGGATCGGGTGCATTCGTTGCGAAAAATTTCGACGCGACTTCGTTGCACGAACTTTTGCACTAATTGCACCAGTTCGGCTCCATTTTGGATCGACTTTCATGCAGTATTGAAATGGCCTGAAAGGCACTAAAACATTATTTAGGGTCCAATGGGGTGGATCGGGTGCGTTCGTTGTGAAAAATTCCAACGCGACTTCGTTGCACAAACTTTTGCACTTATTGCACCAGTTCGGCCCCATTTTGCACCGACTTTTGTGGTGTAATAAAACGGTCCGAAACGCACCAAAACATGAGTTTAGGGTCCAATGGGTTGGATCGGGTGCAATCGTTGCGAAAAATTCAAACTCGACTTCGTTGCACGAACTTTTGCACTCATTGCACCCGTTCGGCCCCGTTTTGCACCGACTTTCGTGCAGTAACCAAACGGTCCGAAACGCACCAAAACATGATTTAGGGTCTACTGGGGTGGATCGGGTGCGTTCATTGCCAAAAATTCCAACGCGACTTCGTTGCACGAACTTTTGCACTGACTGCACCACTTCAGACCCATTTTAAATTGACTTTTGTGCAGTAACGAAATGGTCCAAAACGCACCAAAACATGATTTAGTGTCCAATGGGGTGGATCGGGTGCGTTTGTTGCGAAAAAATCCAACGCGACTTCGTTGCACAAACTTTAGCACTAATTGCACCAGTTCGGCCCCATTTTGCATCAAGTTTCGTGCAGTAACGAAATGGTCCGAAACGCACCAAAACATGATTTAGGGTCCATTGGGGTCGATCGGGTGCGTTCCTTGCGAAAAATTCCAACGTGACTTTGTTGCACGAACTTTTGCACTAATTGCTCCAGTTCGGTACCATTTTGCATCGACTTTCGTGCACTAACGAAACGGTCAGAAACGCACCAAAACATGAGTTAGGTTTCAATGGGGTGGATCGGGTGCGTTCGTTGCGAAAAATTCCGACGCGACTTCGTTGCACGAACTTTTGCACTAATTGCAGCAGTTCGGCTCCATTTTGGATCGACTTTCATGCAGTATTGAAATGGCCTGAAAGGCACTAAAATATTATTTAGGGTCCAATGGGGTGGATCGGGTGCGTTCGTTGTGAAAAATTCCAACGCGACTTCGTTGCACGAACTTTTGCACTTATTGCACGAGTTCGGCCCCATTTTGCACCGACTTTTGTGGTGTAATAAAACGGTCCGAAACGCACCAAAGCATGAGTTTAGGGTCCAATGGGTTGGATCGGGTGCAATCATTGCGAAAAAATCCAACGCGACTTCGTTGCACAAACTTTAGCACTAATTGCACCAGTTCGGCCCCATTTTGCATCAACTTTCGTGCAGTAACGAAATGGTCCGAAACGCACCAAAACATGATTTAGGGTCCAATGGGGTGGATCGGGTGCGTTCCTTGCGAAAAATTCCAACGTGACTTTGTTGCACGAACTTTTGCACTAATTGCTCCAGTTTGGTACCATTTTGCATCGACTTTAGTGCAGTAACGAAACGGTCCGAAACGCACCAAAACATGAGTTAGGGTCCAATGGGGTGGATCGGGTGCGTTCGTTGCGAAAAATTCCAGCGTGACTTCGTTGCACGAACTTTTGCACGTACTGCACCAGTTCGGCCCCATTTTTCACCGACTTTTGTGGTGTAATAAAACGGTCCGAGACGCACCAAAACATGAGTTTAGGGTCCAATGGGTTGGATCGGGTGCAATCGTTGCGAAACATTCCGACGCGACTTCGTTGCACGAACTTTTGCACGTATTGCACCAGTTCGGCCCGTTTTCCACCGACTTTCGTGCAGTAACGAAACGGTCCAAAACGCACCAAAACATAATTTTGGGTCCAATGGGTGGATCGGGTGCGTTCGTTGCGAAAAATTCCAACGCGACTTTGTTGCACGAGCTTTTGCACTAATTGAACCAGTTCGGCCCCATTTTGCATCGACTTTCATGCAGTAACGAAGCGGTTCGAAACGGACCAAAACATGAGTTTAGGGTCCAATGGGGTGGATCAGGTGCGTTCGTTGCAAAAAATTGCGACGTGACTTCGTTGCATGAGCTTTGCACTCATTGCACAAGTTTGGCCCCATTTTGCACCGACTTTCGTGCAGTAACGAAACGGTCCGAAACGCAACAAAACATGAGTTTAGGGTCCAATGGGGTTGATCGGGTGCATTCGTTGCGAAAAATTCTGACGTGACTTCGTTGCATGAACTTTTGCACTGATTGCACCAATTCGGCTCCATTTTGCACCGACTTTCGTGCATTAATGAAACGGTCCAAAACGCACCAAAACATGAGTTTAGGGTCCAATGGGGTGGATCGGGTGCGTTTGTTGCGAAAAAATCAAAAGCGATTTCGTTGCACGAACTTTTGCACTAATTGCACCAGTTCCGCCCCGTTTTGCATCGACTTTCGTGTAGTAACGAAACGGTTCGAAACGCACCAAAACATGATTTTAGGGTCCAATGGGGTGGATCAGGTGCGTTCGTGGTGAAAAATTCCGACGCGACTTTGTTGCACGAGCTTTTGCACTCATTGCTCCAGTTCGGCCCCGTTTTGCACCGACTTTCGTGCAGTAACGAAACGGTCCAAAACGCACTAAAACCTGAGTTTAGGGTCCAATGAGGTGGATCGGGTGCGTTCGTTGCGAAAAATTCTCACGCGACTTTATTGCACGAACTTTTGCACTGATTGCACCAGTTCGGCCCCATTTTGCACCAACTTTCGTATAGTAATGAAACAGTCATAAATGCACCAAAACATGAGTTTAGGGTCCAATGGGGTGGATCGGGTGCGTTCGTTGCGAAAAATTCCGACGCGACTTCGTTGCACAAACATTTGCACTAATTGCACCAGTTTGCTCCGTTTTCCACCGTCTTTCGTGCCGTAACGAAATGGTCCGAAACACACAAAAACATGAGTTTAGGGTTCAATGGGGTGGATCGGGTGCATTCGTTGCGAAAAATTCCAATTTGACTTCGTTGCACGAGCTTTTGTACTCATTGCACCAGTTCAGCCCCATTTTGCACCGACATTCGTGCATTAACGAAATGATCCGAAACGCACCAAAACATGAGTTTAGGGTCCAATGGGGTGGATCGGGTGTGTTCGTTGCGAAAAATTCCGACGCGAATTCGTTACACGAACTTTTGCACTTATTGCACCCGTTCGGCCCCGTTTTGCACCGACTTTCGTGCAGGAACGAGACGGTCCGAAACACACCAAAATATGATTTAGGGTCCAATGGAGTGGAACGGGTGCTTCGTTGCGAAAAATTCTAACGTGACTTCGTTGCATGAACTTTTGCACTAATTTCACTAGTTCGGCCCCGTTTTGCATTAACTTTCGTGCAGTAATGAAACGGTCTGAAACGCACCAATACATGAGTTTAAGGTCTAATGGGGTGGATCGGGTGCGTTCGTTGCGAAACATTCCGACACGACTTCTTTGCACGAACTTTTGCACTAATTGCACCAGTTCGGCCCCATTTTGCACCGACTTTCGTATAGTAATGAAACAGTCATAAATGCACCAAAACATGAGTTTAGGGTCCAATGGGTGGATCGGGTGTATTCGTTGCGAAAAATTCCGACGCGACTTCGTTGCACGAACTTTTGCACTAATTGCACCAGTTCGGGCCCATTTTGCATTGACTTTTGTGCAGTAACGAAACGGTCCAAAAAGCACCAAAACAAGATTTAGGGTCCAATGGGTCGATCGGATGCGTTCGTTGCGAAAAAAATCTGAAGTGACTTCGCTGCACAAACTTTTGCACTAATTGCACCAGTTCGGCCCGTTTTCCACCGTCTTTCGTGCCGTAACGAAATGGTCCGAAACGCACAAAAACATGAGTTTAGGGTTCAATGCGGTGGATCGGGTGCATTCGTTGTGAAAAATTCCAATTTGACTTCGTTGCACGAGCTTTTGTACTCATTGCACCAGTTCAGCCCCGTTTGGCACCGACATTCGTGCATTAACGAAATGATCCGAAGCGCACCAAAACATGAGTTTAGGGTCCAATGGGGTGGATCGGGTGTGTTCGTTGCGAAAAATTTCGAAGCAACTTCATTACACGAACTTTTGCACTTATTGCACCCGTTCGGCCCCGTTTTGCACCGACTTTCATGCAGGAACGAGACGGTCCGAAACACACCAAAATATTATTTAGGGTCCAATGGAGTGGAACGGGTGCTTCGTTGCGAAAAATTCTAACGTGACTTCATTGCATGAACTTTTGCACTAATTTCACTAGTTCGGCCCCGTTTTGCATTGACTTTCGTGCAGTAATGAAACGGTCTGAAATGCACCAATACATGAGTCTAAGGTCTAATGGGGTGGATCGGGTGCGTTCGTTGCGAAAAATTCCGACACGACTTCTTTGCACGAACTTTTGCAGTAATTGCATCAGTTCGGCCCCGTTTTGCACCGACTTTAATGCAGTAACGAAATGGTCTGAAACACACCAAAACCTGAGTTTAGGGTCGAATGGGGTGGATCGGGTGCGTTCGCTGCGGAAAATTCTGAAGCGACTTCGTTGCACGAACTTTTGCACTTATTGCACAAGTTCGGCCGAGTTTTGCACCTACTTTTGTGCTGTAACAAAACGGTCCGAAACGCACCAAAAAATGAGTTTAGGGTCCAATGGGGTGGATTGGGTGCATTCGTTGCGAAAAATTCCGACGCGACTTCGTTGCACGAACTTTTGCACTAATTGCACCAGTTCGGCTCCATTTTGCATCGACTTTCATGCAGTATTGAAATGGCCTGAAACGCACTAAAACATGATTTAGGGTCCAATGGGGTGGATCGGGTGCGTTCATTGCGAAAAATTCCAACGCGACTTCGTTGCACGAACTTTTGCACTAATTGCACCAGTTCGGGCCCATTTTGCATCGACTTTTGTGCAGTAACAAAACGGTCCAAAATGCACCAAAACATGATTTAGGGTCCAATGGGGTGGATCGGGTCGTTCGTTGTGAAAAATTCCAACACGTCTTCGTTGCACAAACTTTTGCCCTAATTGCACCTGTTCGGCCCCATTTTGCATCGACTTTCGTGTAGTAACGAAACGGTCAAAAACGCACCAAAACATAATTAAAGGTCCAATGGGGTGGAACGGGTGCGTTCGTTGAGAAAAATTCCTACGCGACTTCGTTGCAGAAACTGCAACAGTTCGGCCCCGTTTTGCACCAACATTCGTGCCGTATCGAAACGGTCCGAAACGCACCAAAAAATGAGGTTAGGGTCCAATGAGGTGGATCGGGTGCGTTCGATACGAAAAATTCCAACGCGACTTCGTTGCACAAACTTTTGAACTCATCACACCCGTTTGGCCTCGTTTTGCACCGACTTTCGTGCAGTAACGAAACGGTCCGAAACGCACCAAACCATGATTTAGGGTCTAATGGAGTGGATCGGGTGCGTTCGTTGCGAAAAATTCCAACGCGACTTCGTTGCACGAACTTTTACACTAATTGCACCGATTTGAGCCCATTTTGCATCGACTTTTGTGCAGTAACGAAACGGTCCAAAACGCACCATAACATGATTTAGGGTCCAATGGGTGGATCGGATGCGTTCATTGCGAAAAAATTCCGAAGTGACTTTGTTGCACAAACTTTTGCACTAATTGCTCCAGTTCGGTTCCATTTTGCATCGACTTTCGTGCACTAACGAAACGGTCCGAAACGCACCAAAACATGATTTAGGATCGAATGAGCTGGATCAGGTGCGTTCATTGCGAAAAATTCCGAACCGACTTCGTTGCACGAACTTTTTCCCTTATTGCACCAGTTGGGCCCTGTTTTCGCACCGACTTTCGTGAAGTAACGAAACGGTCCGAAACGCACCAAAACATGATTTAGGGTCTAATGGAGGTTTTTCGCGAATTACGATTCCTACGAGGCCTACGTTACCATTGCCAGGAGTAGATCGGGTGCGTTCGTTGCAAAAAATTCCAACGCGACTTCGTTGCACGAACTTTTGCACTAATTGCACCAATTCAGGCCCATTTTGCATCGACTTTTGTGCAGTAACGAAACGGTCCAAAACGCACCAAAACATAATTTTGGGTCCAATGGGTGGATCGGGTGCGTTCGTTGCGAAAAATTCCAACGCGACTTCGTTGCACGAGCTTTTGCACTAATTGAACCAGTTCGGACTCATTTTGCATCAACTTTCGTGCAGTAACGAAACGGTCCGAAACGCACCAAAACATGATTTAGGGTCCATTGGGGTCGATCGGGTGCGTTCCTTGCGAAAAATTCCAACGTGACTTTGTTGCACGAACTTTTGCACTAATTGCTCCAGTTCGGTACCATTTTGCATCGACTTTCGTGCACTAACGAAACGGTCCGAAACGCACCAAAACATGATTTAGGGTTCAATGGGGTGGATCGGGTGCGTTCGTTGCGAAAAATTCCGACGCGACTTCGCTGCACGAACTTTTTCTTTATTGCACCAGTTCGGCCCCGTTTTGCACGGACTTTCATGCCGTAACGAAACGGTCCGAAACGCACCAAAACATGAGTTTAGTGTCCAATGCGGTGGATTGGATGTGTTCGTTGCGAAAAATTCCGGCACGACTTCGTTGCACGAACTTTTGCACGAATTGCACCAGTTCGGCCCCGTTTTGGACCGACTTTGGTGCAGTAACGAAACGGTCTAAAAGGCACCAATACAAGATTTTAAGGTCTAATGGGGTGGATCGGGTGCGTTCGTTGCGAAAAATTCCGACGCGACTTCATGGCACGAACTTTTGCACTAATTTCACCAGTTCGGCCCCATTTTGCACCGACTTTAGTGCGGTAACGAAACGGTCCGACACGCACCAAAAAATGAGTTTAGGGTTCAATGGGGTGGATCGGGTGCATTCGTTGCGAAAATTTCCGACGCGACTTCGTTGCACGAACTTTTGCACTAATTGCACCAGTCCGGCCCCATTTTGCACCGACTTTTGTGGTGTAATAAAATGGTCCGAAACGCACCAAAACATGAGTTTAGGGTCCAATGGGTTGGATCGGGTGCAATCTTTGCGAAAAATTCCAACTCGACTTCGTTGCACGAACTTTTGCAATCATTGCACCCGTTCGGCCCGGTTTTGCACCGACTTTCGTGCAGTAACCAAACGGTCCGAAATGCACCAAAACATGATTTAGGGTCTACTGGGGTGGATCGGGTGCGTTCATTGCGAAAAATTCCAACGCGACTTCGTTGCACGAACTTTTGCACTAACAGCACCACTTCTTACCCATTTTGCATCGACTTTTGTGCAGTAACGAAATGGTCCAAAACGCACCAAAACATGATTTAGGGTCCAATGGGGTGGATCGGGTGCGTTCGTTGCGAAAAAATCCAACGCGACTTCGTTGCAAAAACTATAGCACTAATTGCACCAGTTCGGCCCCATTTTGCATCAACTTTCGTGCAATAACGAAATGGTCCGAAACGCACCAAAACATGATTTAGGGTCCAATGGGGTGGATCGGGTGCGTTCATTGCGAAAAATTCCAACGTGACTTTGTTGCACAAACTTTTGCACTAATTGCTCCAGTTCGGTACCATTTTCCATCGACTTTCGTGCACTAACGAAACGGTCCGAAACGTACCAAAACATGAGTTAGGGTCCAATGGGGTGGATCGGGTGCGTTCGTTGCGAAAAATTCCAGCGCGACTTCGTTGCACGAGCTTTTGCACTGACTGCACCAGTTCGGCCCCATTTTGCACCGACTTTTGTGGTATAATAAAACGGTCTGAAACGCACCAAAACATGAGTTTAGGGTCCAATGGGTTGGATCGGGTGCAATAATTGCGAAACATTCCGACGCGACTTCATTGCACGAACTTTTGCACGTATTGCACCAGTTCGGCCCGTTTTCCACCGACTTTCGTGCAGTAACGAAACGGGCCGAAACGCAAAAAACATGATTTTAGGGTCCAATGGGGTGGATCGTGTGCGTTTGTTGCGAAAAAATCGAAAGTGACTTCGTTGCATGAACTTTTGCACTCATTGCACCAGTTCGGCCCCATTTTGCATCGACTTTCGTGCAGTAACGAAGCGGTTCAAAACGCACCAAAATATGAGTTTAGGGTCCAATGGGGTGGATCGGGTGCGTTCGTTGCAAAAAATTTCGACGTGACTTCGTTGCATGAGCTTTCCACTCATTGCACAAGTTTGGCCCCATTTTGCACCGACTTTCGTGCAGTAATGAAACGGTCCGAAACGCAACAAAACATGAGTTTTGGGTCCAATGGGGTTGATCGGGTGCATTCGTTGCGAAAAATTCTGACGTGATTTCGTTGCACGAACTTTTGCACTGATTGCACCAATTTGGCTCCATTTTGCACCGACTTTCACGCATTAATGAAACGGTCCAAAACGCACCAAAACATTAGTTTAGGGTCCAATGGGGTGGATCGGGTGTGTTCGTTGCGAAAAATTCCGACGCGACTTTGTTACACGAACTTTTGCACTTATTGCACCCGTTCGGCCCCGTTTTGCACCGACTTTCGTGCAGGAACGAGACGGTCCGAAACACACCAAAATATGATTTAGGGTCCAATGGAGTGGAACGGGTGCTTCGTTGCGAAAAATTCTAACGTGACTTCGTTGCATGAACTTTTGCACTAATTTCACTAGTTCGGCCCCGTTTTGCATTAACTTTCGTGCAGTAATGAAACGGTCTGAAACGCACCAATACATGAGTTTAAGGTCTAATGGGGTGGATCGGGTGCGTTCGTTGCGAAAAATTCCGACACGACTTCTTTGCACGAACTTTTGCAGTAATTGCATCAGTTCGGCCCCATTTTGCACCGACTTTCGTATAGTAATGAAACAGTCATAAATGCACCAAAACATGAGTTTAGGGTCCAATGGGTGGATCGGGTGTATTCGTTGCGAAAAATTCCGACGCGACTTCGTTGCACGAACTTTTGCGCTAATTGCACCAGTTCGGGCCCATTTTGCATTGACTTTTGTGCAGTAACGAAACGGTCCGAAACGCACAAAAACATGAGTTTAGGGTTCAATGCGGTTGATCGGGTGCATTCGTTGCGAAAAATTCCAATTTGACTTCGTTGCACGAGCTTTTGTACTCATTGCACCAGTTCAGCCCCGTTTGGCACCGACATTCGTGCATTAACGAAATGATCCGAAACGCACCAAAACATGAGTTTAGGGTCCAATGGGGTGGATCGGGTGTGTTCGTTGCGAAAAATTCCGACACGACTTCATTACACGAACTTTTGCACTTATTGCACCCGTTCGACCCCGTTTTGCACCGACTTTCATGCAGGAACGAGACGGTCCGAAACACACCAAAATATGATTTAGGGTCCAATGGAGTGGAACGGGTGCTTCGTTGCGAAAAATTCTAACGTGACTTCATTGCATGAACTTTTGCACTAATTTCACTAGTTCGGCCCCGTTTTGCATTGACTTTCGTGCAGTAATGAAACGGTCTGAAACGCACCAATACATGAGTTTAAGGTCTAATGGGGTGGATCGGGTGCATTCGTTGCGAAAAATTCCGACACGACTTCTTTGCACGAACTTTTGCAGTAATTGCATCCGTTCGGCCCCGTTTTGCACCGACTTTAATGCAGTAACGAAATGGTCTGAAACACACCAAAGCATGAGTATAGGGTCGAATGGGGTGGATCGGATGCGTTCGCTGCGGAAAATTCTGAAGCGACTTCGTTGCACGAACTTTTGCACTTATTGCACCAGTTCGGCCGAGTTTTGCACCTACTTTTGTGCTGTAACAAAACGGTCCGAAACGCACCAAAAAATGAGTTTAGGGTCCAATGGGGTGGATTGGGTGCATTCGTTGCGAAAAATTCCGACGCGACTTCGTTGCACGAACTTTTGCACTAATTGCACCAGTTCGGCTCCATTTTGCATCGACTTTCATGCAGTATTGAAATGGCCTGAAACGCACTAAAACATGATTTAGGGTCCAATGGGGTGGATCGGGTGCGTTCATTGCGAAAAATTCCAACGCGACTTCGTTGCACGAACTTTTGCACTAATTGCACCAGTTCGGGCCCATTTTGCATCGACTTTTGTGCAGTAACAAAATGGTCCAAAATGCACAAAAACATGATTTAGGGTCCAATGGGGTGGATCGGGTCGTTCGTTGTGAAAAATTCGAACACGTCTTCGTTGCACAAACTTTTGCCCTAATTGCACCTGTTCGGCCCCATTTTGCATCGACTTTCGTGTAGTAACAAAACGGTCAAAAACGCACCAAAACATAATTAAAGGTCCAATGGGGTGGAACGGGTGCGTTCGTTGAGAAAAATTCCTACGCGACTTCGTTGCAGAAACTGCAACAGTTCGGCCCCGTTTTGCACCAACATTCGTGCCGTATCGAAACGGTCCGAAACGCACCAAAAAATGAGGTTAGGGTCCAATGAGGTGGATCGGGTGCGTTCGATACGAAAAATTCCAACGCGCTTCGTTGCACAAACTTTTGAACTCATTACACCAGTTGGTCCCTGTTTTGCACCGACTTTCGTGCAGTAACGAAACGGTCCGAAACGCACCAAAACATGATTTAGGGTCTAATGGAGGTTTTTTGCGAATTACGATTCCTACGAGGCCTACGTTACTATTGCCAGGAGTGGATCGGGTGCGTTCGTTGCAAAAAATTCCAACGCGACTTCGTTGCACGAACTTTTGCACTAATTGCACCAATTCAGGCCCATTTTGCATCGACTTTTGTGCAGTAACGAAACGGTCCAAAACGCACCAAAACATGATTTTGGGTCCAATGGGTGGATCGGGTGAGTTCGTTGCGAAAAATTCCAACGCGACTTCGTTGCACGAACTTTTGCACTAATTGAACCAGTTCGGACTGATTTTGCATCAACTTTCGTGCAGTAACAAAACGGTCCGAAACGCACCAAAACATGATTTAGGGTCCAATGGGTGGATCGGATGCGTTTGTTGCAAAAAATTCCGAGGTGACTTCGCTGCACAAACTTTTGCACTAATTGCAACAGTTCGGCCCGATTTTGCATCAACTTTCGTGCAGTAATGAAATGGTCCGAAACACACCAAAATATGATTTAGGATCCAATGGGGTGGATCGGGTGCGTTCGTTGCGAAAAATTCCGACGCGACTTCGCTGCACGAACTTTTGCCTTTATTGCACCAGTTCGGCCCCGTTTTGCACGGACTTTCGTGCAGTAACGAAACAGTAGTTTAGTGTCCAATGCGGTGGATTGGGTGTGTTCGTTGCGAAAAATTCCGGCGCGACTTTGTTGCACGAGCTTTTGCACTCATTGCTCCAGTTCGGCCCCGTTTTGCACCGACTTTCGTGGAGTAACAAAACGGTCAAAAACGCACTAAAACCTGAGTTTAGGGTCCAATGAGGTGGATCGGGTGCGTTCGTTGCGAAAAATTCTCATGCCACTTTATTGCACGAACTTTTGCATTGATTGCACCAGTTCGGCCCCATTTTGCACCGACTTTCATATAGTAATGAAACAGTCATAAATGCACCAAAACATGAGTTTAGGGTCCAATGGGTAGATCGGGTGTATTCGTTGCGAAAAATTCCGACGCGACTTCGTTGCACGAACATTTGCACTAATTGCACCAGTTTGGTCCGTTTTCCACCGTCTTTCGTGCCGTAACGAAAGGGTCGGAAACACACAAAAACATGAGTTTAGGGTTCAATGGGGTGGATCGGGTGCATTCGTTGCGTAAAATTCCAATTTGACTTCGTTGCACGAGCTTTTGTACTCATTGCACCAGTTCAGCCCCATTTTGCACCGACATTCGTGCATTAACGAAATGATCCGAAATGCACCAAAACATGAGTTTAGGGTCCAATGGGGTGGATCGGATGTGTTCGTTGCGAAAAATTCCGACGCGACTTCGTTACACAAACTTTTGCACTTATTGCACCCGTTCGGCCCCGTTTTGCACCGACTTTCGTGCAGGAACGAGACGGTCCGAAACACACCAAGATATGATTTAGGGTCCAATGGAGTGGAACGGGTGCTTCGTTGCGAAAAATTCTAACGTGACTTCGTTGCATGAACTTTTGCACTAATTTCACTAGTTCGGCCCCGTTTTGCATTAACTTTCGTGCAGTAATGAAACGGTCTGAAACGCACCAATACATGAGTTTAAGGTCTAATGGGGTGGATCGGGTGCGTTCGTTGCGAAAAATTCCGACACGACTTCTTTGCACGAACTTTTGCACTAATTGCACCAGTTCGGCCCCATTTTGCACCGACTTTCGTATAGTAATGAAACAGTCATAAATGCACCAAAACATGAGTTTAGGGTCCAATGGGTGGATCGGGTGTATTCGTTGCGAAAAATTCCAACGCGACTTCGTTGCACGAACTTTTGCTCTAATTGCACCAGTTCGGGCCCATTTTGCATTGACTTTTGTGCAGTAACGAAACGGTCCAAAAAGCACCAAAACAAGATTTAGGGTCCAATGGGTCGATCGGATGCGTTCGTTGCGAAAAAATTTTGAAGTGACTTCGCTGCACAAACTTTTGCACTAATTGCACTAGTTCGGCCCGTTTTCCACCGTCTTTCGTGCCGTAATGAAATGGTCCGAAACGCACAAAAACATGAGTTTAGGGTTCAATGCGGTGGATCGGGTGCATTCGTTGCGAAAAATTCCAATTTGACTTCGTTGCACGAGCTTTTGTACTCATTGCACCAGTGCAGCCCCGTTTGGCACCGACATTCGTGCATTAACGAAATGATCCGAAACGCACCAAAACATGAGTTTAGGGTCCAATGGGGTGGATCGGGTGTGTTCGTTGCGAAAAATTCCGACGCGACTTCGTTACACGAACTTCTGCACTAATTGCACCCGTTCGGCCCCGTTTTGCACTGACTTTCATGCAGGAACGAGACGGTCCGAAACACACCAAAATATGATTTAGGGTCCAATGGAGTGGAACGGGTGCTTCGTTGCGAAAAATTCTAACGTGACTTCATTGCATGAACTTTTGCAGTAATTTCACTAGTTCGGCCCCGTTTTGCATTGACTTTCGTGCAGTAATGAAACGTTCTGAAACGCACCAATACATGAGTCTAAGGTCTAATGGGGTGGATCGGGTGCGTTCGTTGCGAAAAATTCCGACACGACTTCTTTGCACGAACTTTTGCAGTAATTGCATCAGTTCGGCCCCATTTTGCACCGACTTTAATGCAGTAACGAAATGGTCTGAAGCACACCAAAATATGAGTTTAGGGTCGAATGGGGTGGATCGGGTGCGTTCCCTGCGGAAAATTCTGAAGCGACTTCGTTGCACGAACTTTTGCACTTATTGCACCAGTTCGACCGAGTTTTGCACCTACTTTTGTGCTGTAACAAAACGGTCCTAAACGCACCAAAAAATGAGTTTAGGGTCCAATGGGGTGGATTGGGTGCATTCGTTGCGAAAAATTCCGACGCGACTTCGTTGCACGAACTTTTGCACTAATTGCACCAGTTCGGCTCCATTTTGCATCGACTTTCATGCAGTATTGAAACGGCCTGAAAGGCACTAAAACATGATTTAGGGTCCAATGGGGTGGATCGGGTGCGTTCATTGCGAAAAATTCCAACGCGACTTCGTTGCACGAACTTTTGCACTAATTGCACCAGTTCGGGCCCATTTTGCATCGACTTTTGTGCAGTAACAAAACGGTCCCAAATGCACCAAAACATGATTTAGGGTCCAACGGGGTGGATCGGGTCGTTCGTTGGGAAAAATTCCAACACGTCTTCGTTGCACAAACTTTTGCCCTAATTGCACCTATTCGGCCCCATTTTGCATCGACTTTCGTGTAGTAACGAAACGGTCAAAAACGCACCAAAACATAATTAAAGGTCCAATGGGGTGGAACGGGTGCGTTCGTTGAGAAAAATTCCTACGCGATTTCGTTGCAGAAACTGCAACAGTTCGGCCCCTGTTTTGCACCAACATTCGTGCCGTATCGAAACGGTCCGAAATGCACCAAAAAATGAGGTTAGGGTCCAATGGGGTGGATCGGGTGCGTTCGATATGAAAAATTCCTACGCGACTTCGTTGCACAAACTTTTGAACTCATTACACCCGTTCGGCCCCGTTTTGCACCGACTTTCGTGCAGTAACGAAACGGTCCGAAACGCACCAAAACATGATTTAGGGTCTAATGGAGTGGATCGGGTGCGTTCGTTGCGAAAAATTCCAACGCGACTTCGTTGCACGAACTTTTACACTAATTGCACCAATTTGAGCCCATTTTGCATCGACTTTTGTGCAGTAACGAAACGGTCCAAAATGCACCAAAACATGATTTAGGGTCCAATGGGTGGATCGGATGCGTTCATTGCGAAAAAATTCCGAAGTGACTTCGCGGCACAAACTTTTGCACTAATTGCACCAGTTCGGCCTGATTTTGCATCAACTTTCGTGCAGTAACGAAACGGTCCGAAACGCACCAAAACATGATTTAGGATCCAATGAGCTGGATCAGGTGCGTTCATTGCGAAAAATTCCGAACCGACTTCGTTGGACGAACTTTTTCCCTTATTGCACCAGTTGGGCCCTGTTTTGCACCGACTTTCGTGCAGTAACGAAACAGTCCGAAACGCACCAAAACATGATTTAGGGTCTAATGGAGGTTTTTCGCGAATTACGATTCCTACGAGGCCTACGTTACCATTGCCAGGAGTAGATCGGGTGCGTTCGTTGCAAAAAATTCCAACGCGACTTCGTTGCACGAACTTTTGCACTAATTGCACCAATTCAGGCCCATTTTGCATCGACTTTTGTGCAGTAACGAAACGGTCCAAAACGCACCAAAACATAATTTTGGGTCCAATGGGTGGATCGGGTGCGTTCGTTGCGAAAAATTCCAACGCGACTTCGTTGCACGAACTTTTGCACTAATTGCACCAATTCAGGCCCATTTTGCATCGACTTTTGTGCAGTAACGAAACGGTCCAAAACGCACCAAAACATAATTTTGGGTCCAATGGGTGGATCGGATGCGTTCGTTGCGAAAAATTCCAACGCGACTTCGTTGCACGAGCTTTTGCACTAATTGAACCAGTTCGGACTCATTTTGCATCAACTTTCGTGCAGTAAGGAAACGGTCCGAAACGCACCAAAACATGATTTAGGGTCCAATGGGTGGATCGGATGCGTTTGTTGCAAAAAATTCCGAGGTGACTTCGCTGCACAAACTTTTGCACTAATTGCTACAGTTCGGCCCGATTTTGCATCAACTTTCGTGCAGTAATGAAATGGTCCGAAACACACCAAAATATGATTTAAGATCCAATGGGGTGGATCGGGTGCGTTCGTTGCGAAAAATTCCAACGCGACTTCGCTGCACGAACTTTTGCCTTTATTGCACCAGGTCGGCCCCGTTTTGCGCGGACTTTCGTGCAGTAATGAAACGGTCCGAAACGCACCAAAACATGAGTTTAGTATCCAATGCGGTGGATTGGGTGTGTTCGTTGCGAAAAATTCCGGCGCGACTTCGTTGCACGAACTTTTGCACGAATTGCACCAGTTCGGCCCCGTTTTGGACCGACTTTCGTGCAGTAACGAAACGGTCCGAAACACACCAAAAAATGAGTTTAGGGTCCAATGGGGTGGATCGGGTGCTTTGTTGCGAAAAATTCCAACGCGACTTCGTTGCACGAATTTTTGCACTAATTTCACTAGTTTGGCACCGTTTTGCACCGACTTTCGTGCAGTAATGAAATGGTCTGAAACGCACGAATACATGAGTTTAAGGTCTAATGGGGTGGATCGAGTGCGTTCGTTGCGAAAAATTCCGACACGACTTCATTGCACGAACTTTTGCACTAAATGCACCAGTTCGGCCCCATTTTGCACCGACTTTAATGCTGTAACGAAACGGTCCGAAACGCACCAAACATGATTTAGGGTCTAATGGAGAGGATCGGGTGCGTTCGTTGCAAAAAATTCCAACGCGACTTCGTTGCACGAACTTTTGCACTAATTGCACCAGTTCGGGCCCATTTTGCATTGACTTTTGTGCAGTAATGAAACGGTCAAAAACGCACCAAAACATGATTTAGGGTCTAATGGAGTCGATCGGGTGCGTCCATTGCGAAAAATTCCAACGCAACTTCGTTGCACGAACTTTTGCACTAATTGCACCAATTGGGGCCCATTTTGCATCGACTTTTGTGCAGTAACGAAACGGTCCAAAACGCACCAAAACATGATTTAGGGTCCAATGGGTGGATCAGATGCGTTCGTTGCGAAAAAATTCCGATGTGACTTCGCTGGACAAAGTTTTGCACTAATTGCACCAGTTCGGTTTGATTTTGCATCAAATTTCGTGCAGTAACGAAACGGTCCGAAACGCACGAAAACATAATTTAGGATCAATTGAGGTGGATCGGGTGCGTTCGTTGCGAAAAATTTCGAAGCGACTTCGTTGCACGAACTTTTGCCCTTATTGCACCAGTTGGGCCCCATTTTGCACCAACTTTCGTGCAGTAACGAAACGGTTCGAAACGCACCAAACATGATTTAGGGTCTAATGGAGTGGATCGGGTGCGTTCGTTGCAAAAAGTTCCAACGCGACTTCGT